>CM031240.1:475115056-476542601 GCA_018340775.1 Taxus wallichiana var. yunnanensis | reverse complement strand
TGTGATGTTAGAGGTCAATTTTTGAGGAGGGGAAAATATTGATATTGATATTCATTCATGAGTGGAATTATACGAGGAGAGATTAATTTATCCCTATATGTACACTCGATTCTCCTTATAGGTTTCAAAGAAAATATTCAATGTTTCTCCATCAAGGATGTGGATTAACCGATTCAAAGAAAGATTTGTAATTAAAGTTTAAAAAGGTTATATAATGATATTCTTGGGTATATGTACCTTTTAGAGTGTATGCATGTACATTCATTGATATAATCATCGTTGATGATATGCCTACAATATTGATCGTTTAAGGTATTATGGACATGGGAGGTTGCATTTTCACAATTGTCTAAACTTATTGTGGTATTTTTCTATAACAAGGCTATAGGTCTTAGGCATAGGAGCAATAGTGAAAGAATAAAATCAAAATCAACGGTGCTTGATGATGGACCCTCCTCTGTAGATTCTATAGTTATATCAAGGGTCGAAAGGATTCTTGAAGCAAGTTCAAACTCTCATTTGATGTTGAAAGGTTCTTGTTTAAAATATGTTCAATGTTTGTTTGGACTATAGGAATAAAATCTGGAGGATAAATAGATTGGTTTGGAGGGAGAGATATGTGACCTTCATCATGATCTCATTGAATTTCAGTACTTATAGAATTTTTTACAACATTCAACTCTTATTGAGAAGTTTGGTAGTTTATGTGTCTTTAGTTGTGATAGATTTGTCATTGAGCTCTATAAATATGACTCCGTCATCAATTAAGTATTGGAAATAATTATTAAATCATGTACATCTATCTATGGAATGGCTATTAATGTAATGAAATTCATAGTATGTATTCAGTTTATAACAATATGGCTTAGTTTCTCTTGTGACAAATGGTTTTGTAAATGGAATCTTATCATTATATCCCTTACTAGTTGATGAAAGACACTAGAGAGATTTTCTCTAAGGGCGTAAACCAAATTTTAAATTTACATGGATTAGTGTCTAACCTAGGTTATATGATTAGATTTTTGGTTGATTTTTCATGAATGTTACACAAATTTCAATTATCCATGAAATCATCATTAAAAACATTGGAGTTATGGTTGATATACCTAGATTTACCATGAGAATTGTGATGGTTGTTATTATTTTGATTATGCCCATTGTGTTTATAATGAGGCTTGATTAAGCCTTTAGTAATGAGGGATTTTTATATTTGAGTTCCCTTTTCGATAAATTCCTCAAATTTTTTGAGATATCGCATTTGCATGTGAAAGGATAACTCGTTATTAAGGTTTGAGATGAAGATGCTAATCATTTATTTTTCAGGGATTGAACATGGGAACCAACTTACAATTTATCTCCATTGTTGTAAAAATTATGCAAAGTTTTCATTTGGTAATTTTTTGTGTTACACATGTCCATCATTGTGACTTCAGAGTCAAGGTTGAAAGATAAATTTTTGAAAAAAATATTTGAGTCTACGAAAGTGGTGATAGATCCCTTTATAAGGTGTAAGAACTAGTCCAAATCTTGTCCTCATAGACTTCTACGAAAGAGACACAAGATAAAGATATCATTATATGTCACTTTTTGGCATTCATGAAAAATTATTTGATATGTTCTCTAAGATCATTTTTCCCTTATATTTATAAAATTTGGGCATCTCAAAATATTGTGGAAGGGTATATGTAAGATGTCCTTATTAAAGGGGTAAGGACACAATTCATCAAAGTGGAATTGTTTGCATTATTCTTGCATGCCCGAAATAGTGCCTTTCATCATTTTCCATTCTTAAACAAATGATGAATTGGGGTGTGGGATAAATGATGAATTATAATTTTTAATATTTGTGTTCTCTTTATTTTTCATCGAATGATTTTTGAAGGTTTCATCACTTGTCTTCGTGTGTTCAGTACCTTTGGTATCATTGTTAGTGACTTTTGAGGATATGAGAGCTAGTTTTTTCTCATCTTAGTAAGTTGTTCTAATAACTCGGTATGTGATGTCTTGTGTGAATTCTCCATTGTTATTAAAATGGGGAGAGTGAAGAAAGGTGTGATGAATAACTCAACCCTTATCAAAGTGAATGCTAATATGGAAGAGGGGAAAAGGTTTTAAAGATTGAATAGCTCAACCCTTAGTAAAGTGAATTCTAGAATGGAAGAGGGTGACAAAAATATTGAATAATACAACCCTTAGAAATTTTGCTAAGATATAAGTGAGATTGAAAATATTTGATTTGTTTAACCCTTAACAACATGAATGTTAATATGGATGAAGTGTGAAATAATGATTGACTACTCAACCCTTTACAACATGAATGTAAAGATGGAATAATTTGAATAATAAAGTTGTTTGACCCTTAAAAAGAGAATGTTAAGGTGGAAGAGGCTTAGTGATGAAAAAATTTACTTGATTCCTTAAAAGTGAATGTAAGAAAATAGAGGTGGAAAATATTTAATAGAATTAACCCTTAACAATGTGAATGTTAAGATGGATGAGGGATTTGAAAAGATGTTATATTCGACTCTTCACAGATGAATGTCAAGATGGAAAAAGAGAAAAAGATTTGAAATCGAAAGTATGTTTATGGAAATATTAGAAAAATAAATGTTAAGATGGTAAAATTATTGTACAAGCTAAGTGATGTTCTCGAATTTTTACAAATTGAATGTAAAAATGAGACAATACTTTGAAAAGGTTAGTTTTCTCAACTTTTAAAATGGATGTTTAAAAGAGAAGAGACTTAACAAGATGATGTGGTCAACTCTTAACAAAAGGAGTGTTAAGAAAGAATAAAAGGTTTGAAATGTTAAATTTTAACAAGGTGAGTGTTAAGAGAAACAAAATTGGTGACTTCACAACACTTACCAAAATGAGTATTGTTAAGGTGAAAGAGGGGATTGAAATGTGAGTTTAGAGAACTCTTAAGAAAATGAGTGTTAAGAAAGATGAAAAAGGTTTGAAATACTTTGTGATCCTTTACAAAGTTAATTTAAAGAGTGAAGAGGTGAAAGGATTTGGATTTCTCAAATTCTAATAAAATGAATGTTAAAAGTGGAGACTTGAAAAATTATGAAAATGTTCAATTCATAACAAAATGACTATTAAGAGCGAAGAGACTTAGAAATATGGTGAATTTTCTCAACTCTTAACAAGATGAGTGTTAAGAGAGCATACTAAATAATGAAAGGATAATACTCAAAGAACAAAAAAGTTAATGTAAAAATATAGAGGTGAAAATATGATGATGTAAAGCTCAAATCTAAACAAAGTGAATATTTCAATGTGTAATTTGGTGACATAAGATGGTGAATGCTTAAAGTTCAACAATGGAAAATTTAAACTCAAGACTTAGAAAGATGATAGATCAAAGTGATCGTGATAGTGTGTGACCATCATAAAGTGAGTATCATGATGTCAATACTTAGATAAAAGGGATGATAAGAAAAGAGATAAGAATAATTCCAAATAAGGAAAAATTGGAGATTTATAAAGATGTGATAATGAGCCCAAATAAGGAGTATTTGGGAAAGTACAAAAGATATGATACGATAATGAACCCAAATAAGGATTATTTGGGAAAGTACAAAAGATATGATACGATAATGAACCCAAATAAGGATTATTTGGGAAGGATTGAAAATGAGACAAAAGTGGATCCAAATAAGGATTATTTGGAAACATAAAATAGATATAAAAGTGAACCCAAATAAGGAGTATTTGGGAAAGATTGAAAATGCAATGAAAGTGAGGACACAAGATACGAGTTTGGAACATAACTCACTAAAATGAAAAGAGAGAAAATAAAAAATGTAAACAAAATTTTGTTTTATGGATTATTTGACCTCTACCTTAGATTGGATTGGTCAGTGTATGTCTTCCTAGCTGGTTATCTCAACTAGGTGTCCACAGTATACCCAAGCAAGCACGGTGCTATTGTTATGTGTCATCTTTACTTTACCCCTTTGAAATAATGAGAAAATATATTACTCAAATGAATCACACTGGGTTCACCACTACTATATATTTGTGACTCTAACTCACAAAAGAATAATAGTCATGTAGGTTAGGGGTAATTGTTTCATCAGCTAGTTCCCTCAATTTATCGATTATTTTTGGGTCCATGTGATAATCCTCATAATGAGTTTTATGGATTAAGCCAACACACTTCCCATAGTTAAAGAGATGGGTTTTAATCCTTATCCAGACCAATAAATACTATGTGAATTATTCTTTCTTATCTGGATTTAAAATGAGATTGTCTTAACCACCGTTCTTTGACCAAGGCAACCTACAGTTAGTAAGTTGTTTTAAACATCATTCAAGACAACCTATAGTTAGTAATTTGATTGTTTTTAACCACCTTAGAGTCGGTCCTACAAGAAAGGATTACTACGTTTTCCTAAGGAAGGTGGAAAGGACAAGATGAAATAAGAAATCCCACATTTATAATTTTCAAGATCACTTAAAAGTGTAAGGAAAGAGCATACGCATGAGCTCTCTTTAGTTAAGAAAATAAAAATTTAATTCCTTAAATAGCCCTTAAGAAAAGATCATGTTTCGGTTTCCAAGATCACTTTAAAAGTGTGAGGAAAGAGCATAAACATGATCCTTTTAGTGAAATTGGCCTCACAAAAATGAAAAATGACAACAAAATGTAAACAAAATCCACCAAAAAACATTATTTACAAGATCACAAAAATGATTAAATGTTTTTTGGTTTTTAAATTGAGTTAAAGGGATGGAAACATACAATATCCATGTAAAATAAATTTTAATAGTTAGTCTAATGTATGAAAGTGACAAAAAATAAATTATAAAGGCCTAATGAGGTTTAAAAGACCTAATTTAATTAATTATTCTAATTAATAAGTTATATCAATCTAATTGAGGAATTAAAGTAAATAGTTATATCTAATCTAATTAAAGTAAATTAGAAATAATTAAAATAAAAGGTTAAAATAAAGTAAAGATAAAATAAGTGTTAACCTTAAGTTAGTAATAAATAAATAAAACTTAAGTTTAAACTTTAGGAAAACCTAATTTTATAAATGAAGACCTATAAACAAAATTATAACCCTAAAAAACTAATGTTTTATGTTATGGGCTCGATCTCAACAGCTTTTGGTTTTTATTTGTGTGCAAGTTCTAGAAATGTGGTGTAGGCTAGGCGGCGGAGGTTTGAGGCTCAATGGCTCTCAATAGAGGTCTATGGGAAATGGTGGATAGGGCTTGGTAGTCGAAGGGAACAACAAATGGTCATAGTGTTTTGGTGGCGTGGTGATGTCCTACTGGGAGTAAATAACAAGGTGTGTATACGGGGAAATGATCGGAGGGGAGTCTAGGAAGTGAGGGGTGATGTGGGTGGGGAATATGGTGGTGTTGGGCTCGACTCGGTGAGCCATGACCGATTTAGGCTAGGGAAGTGTAGGGAGGGGTGAGCAGGTAGCATAGGATGGTTTGGGGTGAACGGGGTAGCCTAGGATGGATCGGACCAGCTTAGGGTGGGTTATGAGGTTAGATAGAAAAGGGAGCTTACATATAAAGGATCCTAGTGAGCCAACTCACCTATTTGTAGGTCGAGCTAGGGGTTGGGGGTAAATAGGGAAAATTTAGTGGGTTTTAGACTAAATTTAGCGGGATTTGTAGATTCTACTAAATTTAGCAAAAATGGGGTTAAGCAAAAGTTTGTAGAAGTTTTGGCATGATTTAGATGGAGTTGATGGGAGTTTTTAGTAGGTGCCAAATTTAGCGGTTGTTCAACAAGTGTTAAAAATGGACAAGTACCCTTGTAACCAAAATTAGTGATGACTACAAAGAATCATTGAATTTAGTGATGGAACACCAAAATAATTGCTTTTAAAACTTAATTTTTGCATCCAAAAACAAGCTGCAAAACAATTGTAAGAGGAGAAAAAATAGAGAAAGATTTTTTTTTTGTTTTTATTTTTTAAAAATATTTATTTTGCTACCAAATTCTCATAGGTACCTGCACAACAACACACCAACACAGAAACATACCAAAAAAACACAAAGTTAACCAAACAATGCAAAACAAAAGTGTTAGTAAAATGAAATTTTCTCTATAATGATAATAAAAAATTAAATAAAATGAATGAAGATATGGGTAAGTCTCACTGAGTATGCCATAATGTGAGCACAAAAAAACATGGTTGAAACAAAGATAAAAATACAAACCTACTCCTCCATGTCCTCCTTGCAAACCTCAATGATAAGGTTGTAAGAATATTTAAGCTTGTGTAACTTTGTAGATTATGGATTGTCGATACTCTTGAAAATTACCTCCAAATATGGATTCAAATTTCTACGAACACGGGTAGGAAATATTCCAATATGTAGATATTGAGAGTAAAAATTGAAAGATTAATTGTACATGAAATCCAAAATGAGTCAAGAGGATTTTTGCAAAGTTATTTTACAAGAATCCAAAAGTATTTTCAAAGGATAAGCTTTATATTTTATAGATTATGAGTAGTGGTCTAAGATTAATTACAATTGATTGAATTTCCATGCTAAAAATAGCACTTGCAGGAGGTTGGATAGTTCCAATGAATTAATTCCCATTTGAGGGGCTATAATTATTTAGTTATTATAAGTTGCATCTGGAAAGGTGGTTGTACACACAATTCAATTTCCCCCACCTTTCTAGGATTTTAGAAGTGTAGTTGACTAGACTGGTGATATGGAGTCCAAGTAGATTTTACTGGGATGAGGAAGTGGATTCCCAGTGGGGTCCAAAGGGAACCTAAGTGGCAGTTGACTAGGAAAATAGGTGTATTTTCCTAATTAGGTAAATAATTTAACTATCTATATTGCGCAAGATAAATAATTAATTATTTATTTAATAAATGATAATTAAGCTATCTAAACTAGGTTAGGAACTAATTTAATTAATCCCAACAAGGTGTAATATGCATGATTAATTAACTTGATTAATCAATTGTAAGGGGTTATGAACTAGGATGTGAATTGGGATAATATTGGGAACAAGTGTATGATTTTGGGTTTTTACAATATACCTCCTTTTATATCCTTACACTTCTACCCACCATGATCAACATTTTCTATGAGATCATGTATCAAATTTATATGTCAAAGTAATAATATATTTTAGTTTCACATCATGAAATCTATCAAAAGATATCTCACTCCCTCAAAGGCATTAATGAACCATTATTTTGTACACTATAAAATTTAGCAACAATTCCATGATATTATTTTGGATTCTTGAAACTATCTTGCATTCTACTTTTGAACTCATCCATTTTTCCTATCCACTTTATATCCTTTTTACTTTTTATACATCTCACACTATTATTATTAGTTTTTACACTATTCAATTACATCCTAGATTAGACAAGTTTGTAGTATGATATTTTAGCTACCCCTTACATCTTTAGATTACATAATGGTAACTCAATATTTTCACTACCCCTTACATCCTAGATTATAATGGTATTTTAATACTTTGGCTACCCCTTACAACGATATTTTATATAGGATAGTTATCTCAACAACTTTGGCTTCCCCTTATCATCCATAGTTTAGATAAGATGATTAGTCCAAGAACCTTAGCTACCTTTTACAATCTTATAAAAAGCATGCATTAGTTTATAGACTGGTTAGTTCACATGTGTTGACTTACCCTTTACATCCTAATTATAGACTTTGTATGACATCCTTCAAATTTAGTATTACTATATATTTTCTACTTGATCTTTTAGTACGTTTTATCCATTTATGATCTCGTATACTCATATTTTACACACTGCTTCCATCAAATGTTTTTGGATTTATTTCTACTATTTTCTTCTTAGTTGATATTTAGGTATGGTTTTTATCCATTTGTGATCTTGCATTATATTATAAATATTTTGTGTGCATGTGATAGACCTATGATAGGGTTTTCCTTATTTCACTTAACATCTCTAGCAATCACTAGAACATTTTGATTGAAATAAATCACTCTTTAATTTGCTAGTAAGTCATATTTAATTCACTTTTAAGTGGTCAAAAAAATTATTTTTGAATTCCAAGTAACTACCCTGAATTTGAATTCAAATTTGTGAAAATGAATTAATAGAGACTTAAATGTGACTTTAAATGAAATAAATTATAAATTCACACTTAAGAAACACTAACATCCCATTTTAAGCTACACAAACATTTTACCCTAATGTAACCCTTATTTGACATTAGCATAATGTTAGGGAAGCTTAAAATGGTATGTTAGGGTGTATTAAAAAGGCAACTATAGATGCAACATAATTGTGAACTTTAGATGCGATATAATTCACAAATTTAGTTTGACTTAATCTAAAAAAATTATACCTAACTTAATAATCATCTTTAGGTTATTTTTACATTGAGCCTAATTATGATTTGAAAAGTGAAACTTCTTACTTTAAAATTACTTTAATTGTGACTAAAATCTTGACTTAAGTTTTGATGCTAGATCTAACTTAAATTGTGACACTATATGTGACTTAAATTGATACTTTAGTAAGACTAAAATTTTAAATTAATTCCATCATTATTTACAACTTTATTCTAAATTCATTTTCCACTTTAGTGTGACTTCAATTATGACATAAGTGGGAATGTGCATGGAGATGGGAGATAAAAAATCAGCCAAAAATCCAATTTTGGGCCAATTTTCACATAATGCAAGTGCATTATGGCTCATTCGTGTTATAATATGGCCATGTTATGTAGTGAGTGTATTATTATATGTTCATGTTATGGATTAGAATTTCTAATACATAACATGCTCACATTATAAAACATTCATGTTATAATGTTTATAACGTGAACACATTTTTGTTATGTAAATTTGAACTTTTACTAAGAAAATAACATGAGCATATTATAACACTAGCATATAATAACATGAGCACATTTTTTGGCTTGGAATATACCCACTCTTTGGCTTGAATATCTAAGCTTAAGGGTTGGACTATCTATTTTGTGATTGAATCTATGTTTTGTAAAAAATATAAGAATCTCAAGTGTGCACCCCACTTTCTCACGTGTTTTAAGATAATACTCCAAAATAACCCAACTAAAATATCAAGTTTTATCTTAGATTTATGTCAACGCATTTATTCTAAAATCTAAATAGTTTAAGGTTTTCATCCTTAATTTTTTTTAGTAGTGTCTTTATTTTTCACCAAAGCACATGCATTGTTTTTTCTACATAAATTTTGATCTTCTCATCCAAATTTTTTTAAAAAATACATCAATAAAATCTATGATTCATTCTACACACATTCATAAAATAAAATTTGATTGTCAATTATTTTCTAAAAAATATGGAGGTGTACACATTATTTTCTTATTTATAGGATGTTTACTCTTTGAAAATCAGTAAAAATAATACACTTGTTGAAAAATTAGTAAAACATAGTGGGAACTAATACATGATATTAGCTAAATTTCTATAGAAGGGATTTGTAAAATAATTTATGGAACTAAAATAATGGGGGCACACATGTAACACTATGTTATATTTTTGACACAAAAATAGGACCACTTTGTGTGTGCACCTCATTTCACCATTTTAATTTCCACCATTTTTGAAAAAAATAATAGTTTACAAACTAGATTCAGAGCACTATGATTGTTGTTTTTATCAAATTGTCAAATTTTGAGCATAGGTATTTCAAATTCCTTGTTGAATTTCTGATTTTTCTGATTTTAAGAAAAGTAGTATCTTTTGACCCCATTTTGGTCCCACATTTCCATCCACATATCCAAGTATGAATTTAATTGGAACTCAACTACGAATTTAATTGTGAGTTAATTCTATCTTGTTTTTTTATTTTAATCATTACAATTATAAAAAAAATGTATTTGGATTTCATTTGTTTAATTTTATTAATTATAAAATTGTTTTATTACATAGTATAAATTTTAGTTATAAAATTTTGATGTTTATGTCAAACTTAATTATATACATAAAAATGAAACTTATGTTAAGTATAAAATTGGATTGGAGCATATATTAAAAATATTAAAAAATTTAATACAAACATAAAAATAATGAAACAATAATAAATTACACATGATAATCAAATTGCTAAATAATAAATTCAAATTCATAATAATATAATAATCAAAAAATAGTTAAGAAGTCATAATATCATGATTGAACCCATACAATATTAGGTAAAAATACTCATAATAAAGTCATAATATTAAATGTTGACCATAGAAGTTGGGGTCTTCATCTACATTTTCCCCATCTTTTATCCCTACCATGTTCTTGAGTAGCATCGCCTCAACTATAGTATCATTAAAACCTCCACTACCTTGTTTGATATCTAAATTGCTAATAGCTCCACTACCTAAAGCATTTGTTGAATAAGAACCCTATTTTTTAAGTGGCTTCTCTTCATTTCTTGAGGAATTTTTTAACCCACTCTCAATGATGATATTGTGTGTCCCTAAATAAAATCAAAATAAATGAATATTAAAAATATCATAAAAATAATCAAACACAAATAATTTAAAATTCTATTATAAAATAAATTTAAATAGCATACTAGATTCTGAATAATTTGCATGTTATGATGTAGTTTGAGTAGGTCTACTCCTACTTACTCAAAAGGAAATGATGTCGGTATTTCTTATGATCACAATAAATAATGTCATAAAATCATGTATAAATTTACCATGGTCTCAACAATATATGATTTCCATGAAAACTATATCACATTCCTCTTATAATTCCTTCAAAACTCAACATAACAATGTTCCAAATGTAGACAACTCATATAACTTACTATCCCAAGGTAATAAATGAATATTATTTAGATATAAGAATATTTTACATGGAAAGATATAACATATCAACTTTATATGTAGATATGCTACATAACATGCATATATCTCAATTTAAAAGATGGAGGACATTCAAGAGAGATGTAATTGAGGAGAGAAACACAAAAAATTGTCATAATTATATTTAAAGAAGTATGATAGTCCAAAATGACCCAAACATCTCATAGAAATATTGAATACAATCCAAATGAAATATCTAAATGATGTTAATCCTAAACATGCATCAATGTAAAGCTATATTTAAAGAGGAATGATAAAAGAGTATGGATTCAACCCATAACTTAGTACTAATTTAAAATCAACAATAATCCTATTATAGAGGATGGATTTCAATTATTCAATAAAGTTAAACCTGAAAGTTGGGGTATACAAAAATGCTACAAGTACACTATTAAAACCTACTCTAAGAAACTTCATGTGACTATACATTTCTCAACCTATTTTATAGATATAAGAGTGTACTCAAGAAAATTATCTATTGTAAGTAACAATTATACTAAAGTATTGAATGTAAATGAAACTCTAAAATATTTGTAAGATAGATGGTACAACAATTTAGAGAATAAAATCAAACACTTTTATATAGAATTTTAATCACAAAAAAATGATAGAAATCTTAGTATTTTCTAACCACACTTAGTGAAATTAAGGAAGAAAAAACTCATATAATTTGGTTAAACACTATTTAGTAACAATAAAATTTCTCAATATTTATTTCATTCATCTTATTGTAATGTACTTTTATAGTCAAAAATATAATGGACATTTAATAATTAAAAAAATTCCTTATCTACTTGCAAAGGTCTCATAATGGTGAGAAAAAATCCAATACATAGTTATATATAGATGTATCCCATTTAATAGATAGTTTAACTAAGGATGAAACCTCTATTTATTTTACATCTCTTTGATAATAAATAGAGGGTATAGTTAGAAGTAAATAATAATTATTGTGAGTACATTGGAAGGATTTGAGAACCAATTCCAATATCCCAATAATAAGTCTACCCTATCTTAAACTTCATAAATCCTTGAAATCCTTAATGAAATCACTAACCCAATACATTCCCCATAATGATTCATATACCAATCAAAGTGCTATCACTTTTTCTATTTTCCATGTTGAACTCTTATCTACCTAAATATAAGCTAAGGGATTTCAACAAAAAAATACAAAAAATATAGTTCTCTTTTTACATTACCATTTGTGAATTATCCAATTGTTTATCTCTTATTTTAATAATATTTTCCCCTCGTAGGATAGGTTAGCATACTTTTATTTTAGTATTATACCATTAATGATCTATATATGGTATTTCTTTTAAACATGTTTGGTAATACTAATTGGATATTTCAAAGAAGTGTCGATGTAGGAGCATCCTAGGTTTAAGAAAATCCTGCACTAGTTTTGGATAAGTGTTGGTGCTCGTAGGGATGAAATGTGTAAGGATCAAAGAGATAAGGCACACCAAAGTAAATGATAAACTTTATAAAGAATTATATTTTTGGTGTAATGGATAAAAGAGAGAAAAGTGTGTAGTAGTGTTGTTGCAGGATAGGGCATATAATTTTGGAAGGAAATGGAACAGATTAAGGCGTGAAATATTTTGAAGAATAAATATGTGGGGAAAGTAAGGCGTGGTAGTGCGTAGATGTATTTTAGGTAATAGGTGTATATTGTGAAGGATGTGCAAGATAATAAGCAAGGAGATGACATGAAAATGATAAGGTTGTGTAGGGGGTGTAAAAATGTTCCTGAACAACCAAAATTGAGCCTAGAATTGAGAAAATTCATCTAATGCCAAAGAAGACACCTCTTTGGTTATTAGGAGGTTGATTTTACATTTCCTATCTCCATGACAAAAAATACACCAATCTCTTCCCATGTATTGATTATCTAGAAATCTATTACATGAGAGAAGAGGCATGGGTTTATCCCAAGACCATGGATGTGTGTGGTGATTTTTAAATTAGATTGGATAGTAAAAGGAAATCTAGAAGTATATGATAGAGTGGGCGATTGGTGGAAAGTGAAAAAATGGTCATAACTATCTGATTAAGGAAGAAGAAAATAAATTAATGGTCAAAGAATTCCAATGAATAGATTGACGTGGCATGAAAATGACATCTAGATGGCATAAAAGTAGCTTGGATAACTTCTAATCTCAACATCCAACTCAAATTTTGAGTAGGAAATCTAGGAGCCTTTAGGAGAATATATCTAGGAGAAATAAAAAGGAGGTGCGGCTATAAAAGGATGTCAAATTCACCATTTATGGGGTTGGGAAAATTATAAGAGTCAAAAGAGAAAGGCCAAAAAGAGGTCAAATATGAGATTGTAAAGTGTTCTTATATGCACAAAATAGTTACTCAAGTATGCCTTTAGGAAACACCCCTAATTTGTAAAACCTCCATGAGAGAGTTTGAATCTCATAGTGAGAATCTTCTTATAGATATAATTAAGGATTTCAAGATTAATACAAAATATACAACTTATTATACATTCCATTATATGACTCTTAAATATGGGAGTCCCATGTGCTATTTTCCAACAAGAAAACATTCACCTCTTCCCTTTTTTATTACAACATGCATGAATAAGTTTATCAACATTAAATTTTAAGGATATTATATTAATTATATTTGAATGGTCATCTATTACAAATAAATTGGGATGGATAGAATCTAATTCACTATAAATTTCAAGGTACTACTCCACTCAAGTAAATTCATTGAAAAAATATGCAACCACTATCCCAACCCAATAAAATCTCTAGATAGGAATCATGAATAAAAACAAGATTCCATCCCAGATTAAGTGGGATTGTGACTTATGTTATAATTATATTAAATTTATGATTAGGAAACCAATCATTCCTAATTTTTCATTTTAGCCCATATACATCTAAATTAAAACAAAAAAATGTTTCATCATAGGTTACAATACCCAAGTTGTCCCAATGTGAACCTACAAACTCCCTTTCCTATTTTAAGTGGTTATCACTACTACAAGTATATCGAGTAGTTATCATCTCTACTTTAACTCAAAGGTCCATAGCGACTTGACATAATTTATGAAGAAATAAAGACTCCAAATAGTATAAATATACAAAGACGAAAAGTATGGTCATTCCTAAATAAAATAATACTCAAAATTAGCCAATATAAACTTAAATATACAACATTAGGACAATGAGGATACATGTGAATTTTTTGGTTCTCCAAATTGTCTCGTTTTGGAATTTTATACCTCTATTTTTCCTTTCTCCAAAATATTCCCTCCTTCTAGGTATGAGGGAAAATCCATATCTTGTATCCTCCTCAAGCTAATAGGAAGAAGGTAGTATTAGCTAACATACAATAGTGGAAGAAATTTAAAATTTAAGTAATATATTGCATATTACCATACAATATCATATAAATTCCATTATAAACATAAATATCAAAATGTCAACTATATACACCTAATTTTTCACCTTTATGGACTTCGATTTTTTACAAGTACTATTTTTGCATTGGCTTCCATTAAGAGGTGTCCTCAAGGACAATTTTGGGATAAAGGGTAGAAAAAATAGATAATTTTAAAATGGTTGCATCGGGATTGTTAGAATTAGTACTTACAATAAGTAATTTATGTGAAATACATGTTATAACACATGAGAATCTATTTATACCTTTACAGTCCCTTTTTAGTCTCCCTATGACATCACCCTATTATTTTCTTATAGTAACCTCCATATATATAGGATAAAAATGTGGAAATTTCCCTATTGACTACTCAATGTTAACATCAAGAACATTATTTCTTGAAATAATTGTGAATAAAAGGAAGTAACATATCATAATAAACATGCTAGTTTTATCATCTTACAAGTCTTTAACATCCATGTTTATGATGGTATTTGTACTAACTTATCACAATTATATTAGAATAGGAAATATCTAGTAATAAGTTAATATAGGCTATTTTAAAGACCCATCACCTCCTTAATATATTACTTTCATCTACTATTTTTTCCATATCTTAATATCATATCTCTATAGATCTAATAATATTTCATTCATCAAGAAAATAATTTTACACTATAGAAGTTGAAGAAACTAATTCATGCAATATGAATTCTTTCACTTTCCTCACATAAAAATCTTGAACTAGAGTAAATAAATTACAACTAAAGAAACCAATTAGTTCACATTGATAGACATATTACAACTAAAGAGACGCGTCCAAATATATATTCGATCTTAACTACTTGGATCATATATGAAATGTTCCAGAATTTTATCAAACTATTGAAGGTATAACAAAGTTATTGATTATGTTAGCGATTCTAAGCTTGGGGAATTAGATGATGCTAATAATTATGTATCACATCCTAATTTTTATCTTGTGTGTTAGTATACGGTCCTTATTCAATAGTAGTTTGGAAACTTTAATAATTTTTAAAATCTAATATTTGGTAGTTATGGTAGTGAAATGACTACCTTTGATACATATAATATTTGTGTGTGTGTGTGTGTGTGTGTGTGTGTGTGTGTGGTGTGTGTGTGTGTGTGTGTGTGTGTGTGTGTGTGTGTGTGTGTGTGTGTGTGTGTGTGTGTGTGTGTGTGTATACATATATCCGTAAATGAAGGATGTAAATCATTATTTTAACATTTTTTAAAGATTCAAAATTGTATGTAGGA
Organism: Taxus wallichiana var. yunnanensis; assembly: GCA_018340775.1. Taxonomy (NCBI): domain Eukaryota; kingdom Viridiplantae; phylum Streptophyta; class Pinopsida; order Cupressales; family Taxaceae; genus Taxus; species Taxus wallichiana. Next base: position 476,527,052 of record CM031240.1, on the reverse strand, counting down.
ACAACTACCATAGTGTGAGGATGATTAGATAAGGTAGGATTAATAGGCTGTATTGTCCTCTTCTAAATTAAAAATCTCATTTTTTGAATATATCTCTCGGTGATTCATGAAAATGAAGTTTTTAGTTAGGAATTATATTTAATTTTTTGTGAGGGTTATACCTTATTTATATTATTAATTGAATATTTCTTAAAGGTTAGGATATAACTCTTGTCTACATGCATTTTTTCCAATGTGTAGTGTGAATTTTGAATAATTGTGGCATAACATGTATTATATTGAAAGATAACAACTATGGACATCTATATTATTATTAGGACAAGGTATCCTCATGTAAGGTGTGTCATTGTTTAATCTATATTTAGTATATATTTTAGTGGTCTTTTTGTGATGTGTCATTTTAAATATATTATTAATGTCAGATAATTATTTATTTTCTATTTACTCCTTTGGGGTGATTGGATTAAAATTAATTCATGCTAGGTACTTATCAATATCATTGGGTATATATGCATAGTCACTATCATTTTCATTACTATCATATTTGTTGTTATCATGATACAAAATTTCATGTTTGGTAGTTTTACCTTCATGTTTCAATGTGTGGTTATAATGCACTTGTCTAAGTGATAAAATTCCCTGAAGGCACACATATTACACAATATTTCATTTTGATTGAGGTGGAGCACTGTGGATAACACAATAATAAACTATGTTTAATGTGTTATAATAATTAATTCACAATGAAATAGATGTAAAGAAAGACTAATTTTATTGATATTCAAAATTATAAAAACTATAAAACTCCATAAGAGATATTTATGCCCATATATCTATATTTAATCAAAACAAGTTGCTTTATAGTTATACCATGGAGAATATGAACAACTTCTAAAAAGAGAATATGAAGGGTTTGTATGGGAACCAAAAGGTCATCCTACATGGATAATATTATCATCCACATTAGGGATGGATTCAAAAGATAGATATGGATAAAATCTGAAATCTATCCTAGTATTATTATTTTAGTTAGTGTTCCTTGTTATGGTCATAGCTTATATCATATTTACCCAATTTATGAATTTTGAGAACCATTGGAAAGAGTATGGAGCTATATTAAAGAGGTAATTTCTAATGTATCTTAAAAAATTTATCACCATTAACTTCCATACTCCATAAATTCTCTTGGAGACCCTCAAAAGTGTGAAATACTAAAAGTTGAAAAATTGGTAAAAAATCAATTTCAAGACTTTCCAAAAATAGTTTTTTTGTAAATCCTATTCTAGATCAATAGAAATGTAGTATCATACACAAGTAAATTACATACATATTTCATGGACATATTATAGATGTATATACAATTTACACAAGACTATTTCAATAACATTAATCAAGGGTATTCATAGTTTAATATTATAATTTACATCGTTAGTCATTACTTAACACATTACAAGAAGTTTTTTTAGGTTTTATAGAAATATTAAAAGTGGAATTTCCCATGGATTATCTAGAAAAATTTATTAATCTTTTGACCTAAACATCGAATAGTCAAGATAATTGATATTAATACCCATTATTTGTAAGTATATAATATTATATCTATTTAATCTTAAATCATTATCAAAAAGAGAACACTTATCTCATTTGTTCCCTATGCATGTACATTTTTTGTGTGTGTGTGTGTGTGTGTTTTTGTGTCTGTGAGATAGATAGAGAGAGAGAGAGAGAGAGAGAGAGAGTGTTTGTTTGTAACAAAAAAAAGTTATATCAACAATATTTTTTAGTGGTAAATTCTCTTTTTCAAATGATATTATATCCTTACTTTATAGGAAAATATTCATGGTAAATGAAAATATGTTGGTTTAATTTATTTGTAAGGTTGGTATCATATAGTGCTATGTAAATAATATCTTTGTAGAGAGTTAATAATTTTAACAACTACAACACCTAGAATTTATCTTCAATCTTATTAAATTGATATATAATCCATAATCTTCATATACTTGTATTATTATTGTTGGCGGTTGAGGTAGATTAGCACTTATATTTTGATTCATAACACTAATAGGGTTGGGATTGACCCGATGTCATTCTAATTGGGTTGTAACTACTATTACCTCATGTTCCATTATACTTAAGTATGGTCATGTAGTTTTAGTGATGTATTTTGAATTGTTTATGTAAACAATGAGTTAGTTAGTGTTTATTACTAGAAATTTCTTTGCCTTCTATTAATGTAGCATTAACGTCATGTGATGGATTGATATGACCTAACACTCTATTATTTATTCCATACATTTAATTTATGACTTTTCAAATAATTCATGGAATTTTTCAAATAAATTATTCCCTAAATTTTACTTAAATTATTATTTTTCCTTAAATTTCTAAATTAAATATTTCCTAATTTTCTATATTTTCATAAATGAAATAATTTCATTTTCATTTTTAACTAGGCATCACCTACTTCCTCTTGTTGTTACGGTGTCATCTTTTGCATCTTTCCTTTTTTAGAAATTTTTCTAAAAATAAATATATAAATCCCCAAAAAAATTAAATGGTCCATGATAATCACAAAATTCAGATTTAAAATCCATAAAATTCCTAGTTAAAACTCATAAAATTTAAATTTAAAAATACCTACACAAATGGCCCACAAATACCCTACCCAAATTCCCTAAATATAAAAAACAAATGCAAAAATAGTTCACACAATTAACAAAAACTAAAAAAATCAAAAATGCATTTTCCAATAGTTTTTGCATGCCACATAAGGTTGAAAAACTCTTTTATAATAAAATAAACACAAATTTTATCCATAAACTAGTTTTCAAGCTCATTGACTATGAATAAATGAAACTATTTACATGCCCACAAAATCTTCACATTTCATTGGAATAAAACAATCCCTTTGCTTTTGGCATTTAAGGTTTTATTTTCTATTTTTTTAATTATTATTATTTAATTTTAGGTAATGTTGGACATTGTTGGGGACATTAGTAACACCACCCTAATGTCCGTATCTAAATATTTCTAAAAATGTCCCAAAACAACTTTCCCGATGTCGTAATGACTTTCAAAATAAAAATTATTGGTATTATAATTAATTTCAAATTAAATTGTAAGCTAAGGTTTTATCATTAGATCGATGTATTAGGCTAATTGTGATAAAACAATGTGGTTTAGGATTCAATATTTCATTATTATGGTGTTACATTATAGTGTCGCATTAGGTTGTCCCATGAATATGGTATCACATTTGGGTGTCGTATTTGTTGTTTAACGTGTCACACTAACATTTAGGATATAAAATTTGTTGTTTATGATTCCAAATTGGGGTTTTGGGTGTCATTTTTGTTGTTTATGGTGTTTCCCTAGGGTTTAGGGTATCAAATTTTTATTTATTTCGATACACTAGTGTTTTGGGTTTTGTATTATTGTTCAAAATATTACATTTATTGTTTATGGCATCTCACTAGTTTTAACAGTGTCACATTGGAGTTTAGAGTGTTATATTTGTTTTTAGGGTTTCACACTAGTGTTTATAGTGTCACATTTGTTGCTTACGGTGTCTCACTAGTTTTTAAGGTATCACACTTTATTGTTTAGGGTGTCACATTAGTGTTTAAAGTGTCACATGTGTTGTTTAGGTCTCACACTAGTGTTTTGAATGTCACACTAGTGTTTTGAGTGTCACATTAGTGTTTAGGGTGTCACATTTATTTTTTATGGTGTAACATTGGTTTGTAAGGTGTCACATTTATTTTTATGGTGTTGCACTAGTGTTTAGGGTGTAGAATTAGTGTTTATAGTACCACACTGGGGTTTAGGGTGTTGATTTTATTTTTTAGGGTGTCACACTAGTGTTTAGTGTGTTGCATTTTTTGTTTAGGGTATGACATTTATTGTTTTGGATGTGACACCAATGTTTATAATGTTTTACTAGTGTTTCAAGTGTCACATCGGTGCTTAAGGTTTCATATTTTTTGTTTAGGGTATCACACTACTATTTAGGATGTCACACTAGTGTTTAGGATGTTATATTAGTTTTTAGGGTATCATATTTTTATTTAAGGTGTCTTACTATTGTTTAGGGTGTTCATGATATTTTAGGATGTATAACTAGCTTTTATGGTGTTACATTATTTTAGGATGTATAATTAGCATTTATTAAGGTAGTTTTAAGTGTTTAGGGTTTCACAATTATTATTTAGCATGTCACACTAGTGTTTATGGTGTTGCACTAGTGTTTGCGGTGTCACACTAGTGTTTAGGGTTTCTTTTTCAATAGTGTTGAGGGTGTAATATTTTTTATTTAAGGTTTCATAATAATGTTTAGGGTGCCAAATTTATTGTGTAGGATGTTTCACAAGTGTTCATGGTGTCACACTAGTATTTACAATGTCATAATTTTTGTTTAGGGTGTCACACTAGTGTTTATAGTGTCTTGTTAGGGTTTAGCATGCCATATTTTTTTATGGTGTCTCACTGGTGTTATGGGTTTATCATTTTTTGTTTAGGGTGTCACACTAGTATTTAGGGTATTACATTTGTTATTTAATGTTTTCACTAGTGTTTAAGAAATTAATTTTTTTATAAGGATGGAACACTAGATTTTATGGTGTAACATTTGTTGTTTATAGTGTCACACTAGTGTTTAGGATGTTGCATTGGGTTTTAAGGTAGCCTATTTATTTTTAGGGTCTACACTAGTGTTTAGGGTATCACATTTTTATGATGTTACACTATTGTTTAGGGTGTCACATTTATTGATTAGGGTAGAAAACTAGTGTTTAGGGTATCACACTAGTGTTTATAGTTTCACATTGGGGTTTAGGGTATCATATATTTTGTTTATTTTATTGCACTAATGTTTATGTTGTCACAATTTTTATTATGGTATCGCACTAGTGTTTAGGGTATCACATTTTTGTTTAGGGTGTTGTATTGGTGTTTAGGATATCACATTTTTTCTTTAGGGTATCACACTCATTTTTATAGTGTCACATGTTTTCTTTAGGGTGTTGAAATAGTGTTTAGGGTATCAATTTTTTTTAAATGTCACATTATTGTTTAGGATGTTACATTTTTATTTAATGTGTTGCACTTTTTTTTAGGATGTCATATAAGTGTTTCAAGTGTCGTATTAGTGAATAACATGTCAAATTTATTCTCTAGGGTGTTACTATAGCATTTATAGAGTCTCACTAGTGTTTATGGTGTTGCATTGGTTTTAAGGTGTCACATTTTTAGTTAGGGTGTCATACTATTTTTAGGGTGTTGTATTTTTATTTATGGTGTCACATTGGTGTTTAAAGTGTCACATTTTTTGTTTAGGGTTTTTCAATTGTGTTTAATATGTCACACTAGATTTTTAGATGTCGTATTTTGATTTAGGGTGTGACACTTGTTGTATAGGGTATCACACTAGTGTTTAGAGTTTTACACTAGTGTTTATGGTGTTGCATTGGGATTTATTTGGTGTGCCATATTTATTGTTTAAGGAGACTATACACACCTAAAATTACATGTGCTACATTTTCAAGAAAATAGTTACAAAAGTCCCCAATGATGATTTAAAATCCTTTCAAGAAGGTGTTCGAGCTCCAAAACCCATTCGCAGTGTATATTTGTAGCCTAGATAGCCTTACTTAACTTTTCCATGCATTTTTCCATCTCCCCACTTCTTTTTGTGCTTGTTTTTTCCTTCAGTGCAAGACCTCCACCCTTCCTGGGAGGAGGTCTGCAAACTACCGCCCTGCACAAGGCGATGGTCCTACCCACTTTTTCTAGATTCTTCATGTGTGTTTTAAACATGCAACAGTTCACTTAAATTTTCTTTTTACATGCATCATGTCAAATGAATTGGCTAAAAATATCTTCTTTTCTTGGTTCTCCTTGGTCCTTCTATTTTTAATGAGAATTAATTAGTTGGAATTACTTTCTTCTTACCTTGTGTATGAAGTAACCTCATAGCTTCCATTCCTATATTCCATGGTTGTATTTAAGAAAAAGGTCTTGAGAATTTTGTGTATCTTGCATTATTGTGTTGTCATAATCTTGCTAGGAATTACATAGCCAAGTTCAGATCTCTTGTGTTATATCTCTTCTACTTGCATTACGTCTTGATTACTTCCAAGTTTCCATTTCTCAAGCACCATCCTCTTGTTTTTGTTCTTTTCATTCCCAATCTTTTGGACTCACATGAACACTCAGAGAATGAAAGGAAAGAACTGAGGGAAAGATATTTATACTACTAGATTTTCCAAGGTTCTTTCTCTTCCAGGTTGGAGTTGTGTATTTTTTTTTTGTTTATTAAATTATCAATTACGAATTGCTAATTTCAATTGCATATCAAATAGAGTAGATAAACAATTCATTCCAATTAGCTAGATAATTTCAAGTAGATCAAATCAATAGGAAGTGGTCTCTTCAACATTACCAGGAAGTTGTGGGGAACAATAGATCTGTTAGGGTCATGATATGTTCTTCACTTATGAGGTGGGTTGGAAGCATTTTGTTTAAATCGAATAGTTTTTAGATTTATATTCACACATCTACACAAATAGATAGCTACATTCGGCTAATTACTTGTATTTAATTTGTTTATTAGATTAGATGCATTATCTCGAGAAGTTATAAAGAATAAAAACATCTATTTTCCATAGATTAGCTTGTTTTATTGCTTTGTTCTATATATCGAGAAAATATAAAAAACATAGGTTAGATTTCATTTGATAGATAGTTTGTTTACTGAAAGAAAATCAATTCATCTTGCATGACCATCAACGGTCCACAATGGAAAAGATTTATAGTTGTGATCCCTGTCCCACAACCCAACGGGCCAGAGCTAATAACTGAAATTCATACAAGCTTGCTTTTAATGGTATTATGCACACCCACAACATACGCTGAGAAAATAAGACAGTCAAATAAACTGAATATCATTTCTAATCATGCCTACAACTTTTGGATTGCTCCTAGAAATAGGGTTTGATTACATGTATGACCATATAAGGGCCTCAGCCTCAACGAGTCTTTGGTTGTGATGCACAGGTCCCACAACCCAATGGGCCTACCGGTCAATTAGATATTGACACTAGCTTACACACATTGATATTCATATCTTCACCACTTCCACCTGATATTATTACACAAATTTCATTGTTGAACATAGCAGCTGATCAGGCTAAGACTTTCTTGACAAGACCATAAAATCACCCATAGTTCCTGTAGCTTTGATACACCCCTTTTACCCACTTCCATGACCTTGTCTGGAAACCCATACGAGGCACCTGCAAATTACTTTCCTCATATTCCACAACCATTCAATAGAATCTCGGTGAACTAGAAATTGATTGGAGCCTACGATTAGCTATCATAATAGACCTTAACATCACACCCCTTCAGGTTAGGAGATAAATCTTTTCCTTAGATTCAAAGATTCTAGTATTTCATGTCGAAGACACAAGGTTTCCCAATTATCTTGATCGCTGCCATCACTTTCACTTCCATTTCAATTCCATACCGGTTTTCTTGGAATGACCTCGGGAGGTCGGGTGCGAAGAAGGTCACGTGTTGATTTTCTATCATACAAATTGGTGAACTCAACGTGAAGAGCTAGTCTCTAAGTGTTTCCACTTTCTTCTTCTATCATTTATTCTACGGGTATTCATATACCCCTCAAATATGTCAGGATATGAGGAGTACGATCAGTCTATCTGGGGTTTTGACATGTACCATTACCAATCAAATATCCCTCAACAATCACCCTTACTTTCAATATGGGAAGACAATCACTCATCCAATCAAAACCCTCTACTTTAGGGAACCAATGTTAGTTCTTTTATACACATTGAGGAACTTAATCAAGTCATTTAGACTTATCCCTTTAAAAATCAAGTTCAAAGGACATGAAATTCACTGGTGAATAAAGTTCATCTCCTCGGGTGTTATTTCGATAACCCATTAGAGTGCAATCCAATCAACTCCCCCATCTAGATGAGGAATATTTAGCATGCTACACTAGGAGTGAACAAAAATTCCAACACATGAACCAATATTTCAATAGGTTCCAAGGACAAGGTGATGTCCTGCTTCAAAACAATAATGCTACCCCGCCACTAAATGACAATACAACTAATGAGGGGTGGAAACATGGTGAACAGTTCATAACAGGTTACCATACTCCTCAACAACCTCCAAGGGTTAAACCAAAGGTACCACCACCCTATCAATGGGCGATGTCATTTAATATTTGGTTGATAAATTCAAGGAGTTAGAGCGTGCCCAAAATATGTAGAATTCATATGCAGGAAAAGCACGAACTCCTTCCTACCCGCATAATTAAAGGAAAATACCTACTACAAAAAATAGTTCAGTTTATATGAATATTCAAAATCCTGGATATCTTCTCACGGGGACAGGCACCTTGGGTATGCCCCCAAGCCATGTATGGATATCTACAATAGGCACCAGCTGGAAGTACATTCTCAAATGCCATACCATTCGAAATGTAACGTTCCCTGGATTTGTGCCTTCGATTCCATATCAAGGTAATCAACCCCCTATGTACACATGTATTCTAAATCTCCACAGGGGGAATGTACACCTACCCAAGTCCATATGGAAAACTACAGGAAATACCATACGCCCCACCAAATGTCTATGCGGTCCCATTTCAGAAACCAATGCATCCCCCACCTCCCCAACAAGGGTCTTTAATGATGGAAACATATGCAATGGGGACTTATTCTAAATATCTCAAGGAACTCTTAGATTTCTCCATTCAAGAAATCATGCTCCCGAGACCCTTTCCTAATCTCCCGAATTTCAAAGGGGATGGTGATCCTAATGCCCACATCAAGGCTTATGCAATGACCATTTGAGAGCTTCTCTCATGGGATGCATTCGTTGCAAATATTTTCCCTAAGAAACTAGAAGGTATTTCTCTCGACTAGTATTATAGAATACTGGAGGCTTTAATACACTCGTTAAAACAACTCGTATCAGATTTTATCAAATATTTTGATATGAACAAGATTTTTGAACAGGAATTAGGGAATTCCTTCATATCAAACAAGAACATAATGAATCTACAACCCACTTCATTCAGAGGTGGCGACATGTTCTCTACTCTTCCGTAAGTGCTCCAAACATGGATCAAATGGAATTTTTTTTTCCTTCACTCTCTCAATAGAGATGAAGGAATAGGTTCAAAAATTCTTGTTAAGGAGCTACGAAGAGGTGTTATAGGTTAGTCTTCGGATCGATCAAGTGGCCATTGATAGTGGTTGTAATACCTATGGAGCAAATGTAAAGTTAGTCACTCTTGCTCAAAGCACTCTCGTATACTCCAAAAACACAAATAACAATCAAGGACCAAAAATCCTTAATAATAATTGTGGAGTCATGACCGACAGTGTGATTGACCAACCCAAAAATCCTAATGTTGTTAATCCTATCGGTATAGGTGTTACAAATAACAACAATAATGGAAATAATCAAAGAAATAAAATTTCTCACCCTTGGTAAACGCTTTGGATTTTAATCATCCCCAACAACAACAACCTCAGTAATAGAGGCAAATGCCAACCCCAAGCCCTAGTCAATACCCCAACCAATTCTAGAATCAAGGGTAAGGGTTCCAAAGTGTTAATTATAACAATCAACAACCAAACAATAACCGTAGTTTTGGACCACAACAAGGAACAAACCAAAGGCCTTGAGATTATGATCCTAACTTGTATTGTGGTTTCCATAGGGTCCGCGGGCATGATGCAAGAAGTTTTTGTGAATGTAATAAGTTTTTTCTTCATTTACTAGAAGACCAAAGATAGTTATTTGTTGACATATTTTTGGAAAACCCAATTGCACCCAATCAAAATGCCTATATGGGACCGGTGTCACCACATAACACACCATTGGGAATCTTATATGATCCTCTCCCAATGCTTCTAAAGGATGGTAGACTAGATCCCAATGGTTCGAATAAGGGTATTGTAATAGGGACTCATGATCGTGAAGCCTCAACTTCATCAAACCCAAAGGTGGAACCTCCTTTGTCTTGAAGGCTTGGTTGAGTTAGATGTTGAACCCCAAATTAATGCCGCAACAAGAGCCAAAGACTATTCTTCATAGCCAATCCCGATTTATCCAGTTGTGTTGGAGAATGCTCATGATGTTCTAAGTAAGCCAATAGGGGCTTATGATTTGATCAGTGATCTAACCAAGACCTTTTCACACATTTCCTTTTTGGATCTACTAAAGAATTCCCCTACTCATTAAGCCACTCTTTTGGAAGTGCTAGGTCTCGGCCATTTGATTAATGTTACCCCTCCACCAGAGGCACAGATAAATCATATAGACTTTGACATTTTCCCTCCAGGGCAACCCGAAAGGGACATTGGGTTTGTGTTTGACATAAGTAAGATGCCTACGAATGCTGAAATAGCTCATAGAGGTGATCCACCTTGTTTTTACAAGTTTGGATCTACAACAACTACGTGAAACATGCAATGATTGATGATGGGGTAGAGGTTAACAAAGTACCCTTCTATTTTTTTCATAATTTAGGATATGGGAGACCAATTTCTCCTCGATGTAAAACACACTGACGGGATATGATAGCCTCAAGGTAACCTCAATCGGAACCAGAGTATTACTAGTTACTCTTGGGCCAAATATGGTACTCATTGAGTTTTATATTATAGATCAAGAAACCAACTATAATATGATTCTTTGCCATCCTTGGATCCACCGCATAAAAGCAATCCCCTCCACTCTATTCCAAGAGGTCAGATTCTTGCATTTAGGGAAATTCTTTGTGCCTTAAGGTGATCCAAAACCCTTTGATATACATTTGGCCAACTTGAATAAAAATCCATGGGCCCACTCTAAATTCAATCTTCATACGAACCATTTAAAAAACCTACAAGCATGGTGCTAAAAGAAAAAGTAGTTCCTACAATGAAGTTAGAAGTTACGGGTTTGGTCGAGGGTATTCTAGTGGTCAAGGATGAAAATGTTGTTGTAGATACAATATCATTAGGAACTACAAAAAATATTTTTAAGCTATTAGAAAAGGATTTTCCTATCCTTCTCCCCTTTGATTCCATGGGTATGGGACATGCCTTGGGACTTGGTTCCCTTCCAGCATATGAGGTTTGCATGGTGGAGGTAACCAAGGTAAAAGGGGAAGGTATAAAGGATGACTCAACATCCATCTTTTCGAGTAGTTGTTGGACTCTCCATTTTGATGGAGCCAAGTGTTGCTTTAGCGCCGGGAAGGCGCGATCCTTACTTCACCCGAAGGAAGGGTTTTAACTTTTTCTTTCAAATTGAATTTCAAATGCACAAACAATGGGGCTAAGTATGAGGCTCTCCTATTAGGTCTCATTGTAGCTAAGAGAATGGGCATCCTCAATATTAGGGTGTTGGGTGACTCACAACTAGTCACAAATCAGATATCCAAGGTATACAAGACTAGGGCTGAACACCTACAACTCTACAAAATAGTCATGTTGGGCCTAATAAAGGGGTTTTACTTTATATCAATTGAGGTAGTTCCATGTGAATAGAACCTTCTGGAAGACTCTATAGAAACTTCTACCTCACGCTTCACCCCAAGTAGTGACCTAGAGGACACCAACTTCACGATTTCAATCTATGCTAAATCCTTGATTTGCAAAGCACCGGTAGTGTCAATGTTGACATACATGGAAGCTGAAGATCAACTTGAATTTTCAAACCCTATTAATAGAGATGAGTCAACTTTAGGTTATTTAAATGCTTTGGCAGAACTGCATCTTACCTATCATGAGGTATACCTTTCCCTAATCCCACGTTCCTTGTCATATTTTGTGAATCCCATGATTGAGTCCTCTCTGGGAAAAGATCTTTAGATTTACAAAATAGAAGAAGAGGGGGACTTGGAGTTTCCTCTAGCCCCACCTAAGTTTGAGGAGGGAAATTCCTTCTTAATTGAGGGAATGATTGATATAAACATAGGAACGGAGGAGGAGCCAAAAATCTTAAAACTAGGGTCCTCTTTAACTCTAGAGGAAGTAGAAATTCATACCCAAATCCTCAAGGAACATAAAAATCCTTCACATTTAGCTACAAGGAAATGACAGGAATTTCACCACACATCGTAGTTCACAATCTCGTCACCAAGTCATATGCCAAACCAATTAAGCAAAAGTCAAGACCTATGAAGCCAAAGGTGGCCCTTATGGTAAAAGAAGAAGTAATGAAAATTCTCTAGGTAGGATTCATCAATCCAGTCGATTATTCATTTTGGGTATCTAACATTGTCCCCATTCTCAAAAAGAATGGAAAGATCCATATTTTCATAGAATTTCGAGACATTAACAAGGCTTTTCCCAAGGATGATTTCCCACTACCATCCATTGACGTTATCGTTGATGCAATAGCTAGATTTGAGTTGTTATCTCTCATGGATGGGTTTTCAAGATATAATCAAATCAAAATCTCCACAGAGGATTAAGCTAAAACTACGTTTATAACTCCTTGGGAAATTATTGTTATGTCACCATGCCATTTGGTCTTAAGAATGCTAACACTACATACCAATGAGAAATGACCTACATATTCCATGATCTTATTCATCAGATTGTGGAATCCTATGTAGATGACCTGCTGGCCAAGGCCAAGAAGTGGTACGATCACCCAGAGGTGCTTCACATCATCCTCTTGCACTTAATTGAGTATGGTGTCACGTTAAATCTAGAGAAATTTGTATTCGAATAATAGGAGGTAAGCTTATAGGTTACTTTATATCTTCACGAGGGATTGATGTTGACCCAACCAAAATCTAGGTTGTGTTAGAAATGGTTCCACCATCAGATGAGTCTAGTATTAGATATTTTCTTGGGAAACTTGGTGCAATCCAAAGGTTTGTCCCTGACTTGACCTTCACCATTCATCCAATCAACAATTTGTTGAAAAATGATTATAGCATTGATTGGATGGAAGAATGTAATGAGGCCTTTGAGGCAGTTAAATGATTCTTGTTGTCCCCTCCTACACTAATGCCACCTAGATCAGATCACCCTTTGATCTTATATTCATGGGCTACGGATGTTTTTCTAGCTTGCATGTTGGCTCAAGAGGATGACGATAAGCGGGAATGGGAAGTTTACTTTATTATTCGACGCTACTTGATTATGAGACACGCTACACATAGGTAGAAAAATAATGCCTTGCCATAGTTTTTGCAACAAAGCGTTTAAGGCATTATATGCTCAATCAAGAAACAAGGGTTATTGTCAAGATAGACCACTTATGAACATTCCTCATATAGGGATCCTTGTCTAAAAATGTCGGGTGTTTCATAACGTTAATGGGTGAGTTCAAGTTAACATTTGTAAATAAAAAATCCGTTAAGGGTCAAATCATTACAGATTTGGTAGATTTGGACATTCCCGATGAGTGTATATACTTCGTCGAAACCAGGCCCTCTATCTCTGTATGTCCCTGGTATACCAATATTGTCAACTTCATCATGGACAATACATACCCAGAAGGGGAAACATCACAAAAAAGAAGATGATTGTGTGTCATTACTGCTAAATACGTTATTTTAGAGCAGGTGCTTTATCATAGAGCCTTTGACAAAATTTTGTTGAGATGTGTTGACGCCAAAGAATCAAAAGATTCTTTATGAGTCACATAGCAAGGTATGTGGAGGTCACTTTGGCAGCCATGCCACTACCTAGAAGATACATCGGATGGGATATTTCTAGCCCACCCTAGAACATGATGCAGTAGATTTTGTGCATAGATGTCACAAATGTCAAGAGTTCTCCCACAAGATCCACATACCGGCACAAGCTTTGACAACCAATCACAACCCCATGGCCCTTCTCCACGTGGGGCCTGGATTTGATAGGGAATTTCTCTCCCTCATCAATAGATGGCCATAACTTCATAATCACAGCCATGGAATACTTTACCAAGTGGGTAGAAGCCATGCCCCTTACCACCGTACCTGGCTCTGTAATCACTAAGTTCATCTTGAACCAGATCATTTGTAGGTACGGGGTGCCACAGTCATTATTTCTGATAATGGCACATCTTTCAAAAATAATGAGGTGTGTGAGTTGTGTATGAAGTTCAAAATAAGTCATCACATAGCTTCTCTCTACTACCCTCAAGCTAATGGAAAAGCTGAGGCTACCAATAAGACTTTAAAGTCCATTCTCCTAAAAACCGTTAAGGAGAATAAACGAGATTGGAACCTAAATATTTTTCCAGCCTTGTGGGCCTACCAAATGTTGGTTAGAATACCAATGGGGCAACCCCTTTTCCTTAGTATTTGGTGTTGAGGAAGTTCTACAACTTGAAGTCGAAATACCTAGTCTCCACATTTCACTACATGGGATCCTGGGAGAGGATCGTTATCGAGAAGCATGACTCTCCTAGTTAGAAAGTCTCAACGAGGCTAGATTGAACATTGAACAATGGCACAATGTTTACACTATCCGTATGGCTTAGTAATATAATAATAAGGTGTATAAACATGAGATCTATGAAGGAGATTTGGTATTAAGAATCGACAACCGAATAGATAAGAAGACCGATAAGGGAAGGAAGTTTAGAACTAGGTGGTTAGGTCCATATCGAGTAGTGAAAGACTACAAAAATGGTGCATTTCTCTTGTGTACACTAGAAGGTTGGGATTTTAGTGAATCCATAAACTCTCTTCACTAAAGAGATACTACACACGATCCATCAACATTTTCATATGTACATTATTATATCTGCATTACATTTTCATCTGTCCATTCATTTTGTAAAAGTTGTGATCAAGGATCTTATTCTTATAACAATTCCTAAAAATTGTAAAAAAAAATTGAAAAAACATTCAAATCATGTCTCTTCAAACCTTCATAGTATCATCAACTATTTCTGAATCATTTATCAATCCAAACAAGATAAGACAAATTTTTGACGGTAACCATACCAAGGCCTGCATACTTGGTTCTACTTTTGGTCTCTTCTTAGGTTAGGTGTCTTTGTTCATGGTCTATTCTAGAAGCTTCATGGTGTCACATCTATCCCTTATACATCTCCTTGGAAATAAGAGCATTCTAAACATTTTTCCCAAATAAGTAAATCAAATGCAAATCCACAAAAAAATTTTTTTTACACATTTCTCTGCCCTACCAACCTTCGGTGTTAAGCCTACATCTCTTACTAGTGACGTAAGGTTGGGAAAGGATGGAAATGCCCTTACTCATCTGTGCCTTGTCCATGGTGATAAGCCCATGATTCCTACTAGTAGCATGGGGCAAGGCATAGGGGTCTTTTGATAAACTTTAAAGTCACAAAATAGTCAAACATTTTGAAATCATAAATAAAAAACAAAGTGAGTTAGATGTCTAAAATTCCAAGAGAGATTAAAACCCGAAAAAATATTTTTCAACCAAGTGGTCATCTACATGGATCCAATTCTAGATAAACTACAAAGAAATTCACATTATAAACTATGAGGTAGCTTGAGTATGGAAAGGTTTTAGTGTCCCAATTTGGTTCCGCCAAACCTCTGTCTTTCTCTCATCACTACCGTTCAACAATTTTTTTATAACTTGTTCCCTTTCTAACTCTTGGTGTTGAGCCCTCACATCTTAATAGTTGTGTGGGGTTAAGAGTGGGAAAATTACATCTATTTATCATGTCATTTTGTCACATGTTTTATTAAGACAATATGAAGTACCGAAGATTGTAAAAAGCTAAGTTTAAGATCACATTGTGTTTTCATTATCAATACAAATACAAACAGGGAGTATCAAACATTGTGTTTTAAGATCTTAAACTTAGCTAAGTTTAATACCATTGTGTTTAAGATGCTAAGATAAAAATACAAAAATCAATAGACAAAATTAAGAAAGGAGTATCAAACATACTCGGGTCTCTAGGCATCCATGTGGGATCAGTGGTTATTGCTACAGGTGTGATGGCTTGGACTGAATGGTGTGAGTGCTCGTGGTGGCACCCGAGCCTCCTCACTAAATCCAGAGACATGATGATGTCTGATCACATACTCATCATCCTCTCCTAGTGTCTCCTCTGAGACCAGTGTCTCTCTCTCCGCCGTTCTCACCTCCTCATGCGCTTCTCTTAAGATCTCCTAAGTATCATGCCACTCATGGTCACTCTCAACTCCCTCCAAAGGTCATGCTCCCTCATCCTCTCCCTCTATAATCTCCCATATCTTCCTCAGAGTCGAGTCCAAATCAATAGGCTCATCCTCTTCCCCACTATGAGTAGAAACCTCCCCAATCTGAATTAAGGGTGCTAAAAGGGCAACGGCTACCCACCGAGCCTAGACTACATGCCTAACTACAATAGGCACACTAGGAGTAACCACTGTCCAACCAGGATCCCCTCTAGGACCCTCCAAGCCTCCCGAATAGTCCTATAAATAGGATCCACTAGAGGAAGCATGATAGGGTATGGAAGACCGAAATGTTGAGGTACCTGGTCAAATTGGTGAATCTCTAATCACCCATCTCTATCAACTAGTTGGCTCGTGGAAGAGAAAGCTACCATCGTTGTATCCTCCTCACCCCATACCCCTACCATATCCTGGTAGGGTGTGGTAGTCATGTCTGTTATAGTCAAGGAGGCCACCAACCCGATGTGGTGTCTAGATAATTTCCATAGGGGACGAAACACTCATAAACCCAACTCACTAAACCGAGTAGGGTGGATTAAATACTATCCCAAAGTAATCTAACAACTTTGTATAAATCATGGTACGTAGTCCCAGATAATATCTTCTCCCCAAACATACTTACGACCATGAGCCTCGATCTGTGCAATGAAGGGGCCCAACAATATAAAAGTGTATCTCCTCCCTTGTCCCCGACTAGTCTCGAGGATAGGATACCCATGATGGCTCTCCAAAGGATAGGAATAGGAGCAGTAGAAATAGACCAAACCTTCATTCCCTTCTTCGATCCAGATGAGACAATAACATCTCCCATATATGTGGCCCACTGTGTAATCAAGGCCCTATACCCTGTTGTCTCTAATGTCATCCTCCTACCAAGTACCGAGAGTCCAAGGATGCAGTATACATCCTCAAGAGTGATATTCCACTCACCCCTAATGCTTGGAAACCGGAAGGTATTTTGGTCTACACCCCAATAAGAGAATAAGTCACACAGAATGTGATTGGAAGGAGAAACATGGGGCACCCGTGCTATCCACTAGATGCCTACTCATTGTAAAAGATCTTTCTCAGCCTGGGTCAGATGATCTAGAATCCCAGAGAGCCAATCACACACACACACACTCTCTCTACTCCAACGTATGTACTCCACCTTCTTCTACATTCACCAAAACATAAAAAAAAGAATTTAGTAATGTACATCACATGATAAGCTCATCAAAAACATAGAAAAACATTGAAAACGCAAAAATTCAAGTTAAGGTGCATTTTAGACATTCTGTTTAGAACCACCACCCAGTGCAGGGTGGCAGTTCCAAGACCGTCGCTTTGGTAGGGTGACGGTTTCATGACTGCCACCCTGTCTTGGGCGCGATCCCGACTGATTTCTCAAAACACTCACTTAGCCCAAAAAATGCCCAAAAATGAGAAAATTGACCATTTCTAGAAAAATAAAAGAATGCCCTATGGGCGCCCCCTAAGGACTCATTTGAAACAAGAAAATTTGAAAATGTCCCCCTAGGTGAAATTTTCAACATTTTAACATCTAGGGCACAAAAAGACAAAAGAGGAAATAACTAACTTGGAATGCGCCGATTGATTTCTCACTCATGCAGGCATCATAACTATCTTATGATGGTCATTTCAGCTTGTATCCACATCAGAAATGGTCAACATATGTCCAGAGCTCCAAATTCACCAAATCAACAATGTACAAATGAATTGGAAAATGAGTTTGTTTTGATATATATATATATGTTATTTTAAACTTGTTTTGAGTGTATGTGTTTACATGGCTGGAGCATTGGCGTAGGTATATTTCTACATCCCCATGTGCAGATGGTAAGTCCTCTTGTCATTTTGGTTTAGTTTTTATTTTCCAACATTTTATATATCTGCATTTTATCCTCTTATCCTTCTTACAGGAAGCGGGAGCTTGGATGGAAAGATTTTGACACATAGGTGTGTCAGGTATAGCTTCTAACTCCCCATTTTGGGAAGAATGCCATACTTGGACTCTACATTTTATGCCTTTTCATGGCTAAGATGCTTCTCTAAGGGGGAATATGTATGTACTCAAAATTACATGTGCTATATTATCGGGAAAATGGTTACAAAAGTACCCAATGATGATTCAAAATCCTTTCAAAGAAGGTGTTCAAGCTCTAAAACCCATTCATAGTGTATAGTTTTAGCCTAGATAGCCTTACTTAAATTTTCCATGCATTTTTCCATCTCCCCGCTTCTTTCTATGCTTTTTTTTGCCTTCAGTGTCAAGACCGCCGCCCTACCTAGGCAACAGTCCTGAAACCACCGCCTTATGCAGGGCGGCGGTCCTACCTGCTTTTTCCAAATTTTTCACGTGTGTTTTAAACATACGATGGTTCAGTTAAATTTTCTTTTTACATGCATCTGTGAGCCGAATTGGCTAAAAAAATCTTTGTTTACTTGGTTCTTCTTTCTCCTACTTTTAATGAGATTTAATTAGTTGGAACTACTTTCTTCTTGCCTTGTGCATGAAGTAACCTCCTATCTTCCATTCCTATATATTCCATGCTTGTATTCAAGCAAAACGGCCTAAGAATTTTGTGTATCTTTTATTGTTCTTCTTCCATAATATTGCTAGGAATTACATAGCCAAGTTCGGATCTCTTGTGATATCCCTCTTCAACTTTCATTGCATCTAGATTGCTTCCAAGTTGCCATTGCTCAAGCGCCATCCTCTTGTTTTGTTCTTTGCATTCCCAATCATTTGGACTCACATGAATACTCAAAGAATGAAAGGAAATAACTGAGGGGACAAATACTAATACTACTGGATTTTCTAAGGTTCTTGCTCTTCTAAGTTGGAGTTGTGTATTTTTTTTCTTTGTTTATCAAAATGACAATTATGAATTATTAATTTCAATTACATATCAAATAGATTAGAGAAACATTTTATTCCAATCAGCTAGATAATTTCAAGTAGATCAAATCAATAGGAAGTGGTCTCTTCAACATTACCAAGGAAGCTGTGGGGAACAAATAGCTCTATCAGGGTCATGATTTGTTCTTCACTTCTGAGGTAGGGTTGGAAGGATTTTGATTAAATCAGAATAGATTTTTATATTTAGATACACACACGCCTTCAAAATAGTTAGCTACATCCGGCTAATTACTTATATTTAATTTTTTATTAGATTAGATGCATTATCTAAGAAGTTAGAAAAGAAAAAAAAAACATTTATTTTCCATAGATTAGATTGTTTCATTAATGTGTTCTATATATCGAGAAAACACCAAAAACATAGGTTAGATTTCATTTGATAGATAGTTTTTTTACTGAAAGCAAATCAATTCATCTTCCATGACCATCAATGATCCACAACAAGAAAAGAATTACAATTGTGATCCCCTAGTCCCATAACCCAACATGCCAGAGATAATAATTGACATTGATAAAATCTTGTGTTTAACGGTCTTAAGCACACCGCAACATATGCTAAGAAGATAGGATAGTTAGATACATTGAATATCACAGCTACTAATCAGGCCTATGACTTTTGGACTGCTCCTAGAAATAGGGTTTGATTACATGCATGACCATATAAGGAAATCAGCCTCAACGAGTCTTTGGTTGTGACCCACAGGTCCCGTAACCCAACGGGCCTACCGGTCAGTTAGATATTAACACTAGCTTACACACATTGGTATTCATATCTTCACCACTTCCACTGATATTATTACACAACTTTTGTTGTTGAACATAGCAATCGATCGGGCTAAGACTTTCTAGACAAGACCAAAAAATCACCCATAGTTCCTGCAGCTCCACTACTACATCCCTTGTACCCACTTTTATGACCTTGTCTAGAAACCCATACGAGGCACCTCTGATTAATTTTCTCATATTCCACCACCATTCAATAGAATCTTGGTAGAACTAGACATCAATTAGAGTCTCCGAGTAGCTATCATAATAGATTGTACCATCACACCCCTTCAAGTTAGGAGAGCATTCTTTTCCTTAGATTCACAGATTCCAGTATTATGTCGAAGACATAAGGTTTCCCAATTAGCTTGATTTCTGCCATCACTTTCACTTCCATCTCAATTCCACACCGGCTATCTCAGCACGACCTCAAGAGGTCATGTGCGAAGAAGGTCACATGTTGATTTTCTATCATACGAGACACACACTAGTTTGTACGTTGTCACATTTGTTGTTTAGGGTATTGCACTAGTGTTTAGGGTGTCACAAAGTAGTTTCTATAGTGTTTCATTTAGGTTTAGGGTGTCACATATTTACCTTGCACTATTTTTTTATCATATCACATTTATTTTTTATGGTTTCAAACTACTTTTTAAGGTGTCACATTTTTAGTTGTTAGATTTGACCTTGAAAACAAGTAATTAGTCAGGGGAAAACATTCCATCCTCTTTATGGGATAGGTTCCCTTATTTAACACACAACAAATAAGGAAATCTACTTATTTACAAATGTACAAACTATAAATATTTCAATGAGGATTTTGATGCTTTAGATTTCTTCATCTCATAATATTTTCAATACATAATAAAAGAAATTAGAAGACTTAATATTCAAATAATTAAGAAAGCAACACTTTCATACATATAGGTTACAGAATGATATCCTACTTATGCATACAAAAGTGACAAAATAAGAATTATAAACACCCAAATACAAGACATATATGTGATAGACACAAATTTCTAAGCACAACATCAATTGAAAGACAAAAATTTCTATTCAGATATATATAACTTCACATTGATCAGGTAGATTACAAAAATAGATAGAACACAAGAAAATATAGAACTCCTTTTGTATTGATTACCAATTCAGTAATTTTTAACATATAATACATCCAAAATTTGACTTCAAAAGACAAGAAAATATCCTTAAATAGCCTCATGGGTGGTTATAAAAGATTCTTTTCAGTTTCCTTTCTTTTAATCAAAGGATTAATATCTAATTAAGCATTATAACATCAAATTTTCTTTCACTTCCATATTATATGACTAGAAATAAAATAGCCACCTTAATTAGATAGTCTGATTAAAATATTAAGAACTAGGAGTTGGGACACTCAAAGGAGTGATTGTGACACTCTTCACCTTGAGTACTTGATTTTTAAATCTCTTCAATGCTCCAATGATGTCCATGCCTCGAGGGATGGTGGTATTTGTAGTCACATGAGTCCGATTCCTAGGCATTTCTCCATTTCTTTCTCAAATTCTGCATTCTCTAGAAACTCCTTATTGGCCTCAGTGATGGTTGTTTGAAGTGTACATATTTCCCTCATTTTATCCTTAGACATAGTGTCTTGTTTAAACAAATATTCTTTAACAAATTTCCTGAACTAGGACTTAATCTCTTGGACTATGAATCTATCCCTTGAATTCTCCTTGAAGATTTGGTAGTGAATATCTTGAAAGGAAGATACAACACAAGCTTTAAAATCTTCTCCCTTCTACAACATATTCCTGAGTTCACCAATGGCTTCCTCAAGGAATTTTATTTTCCAATCAATGTTGAAGACCCACTACTTAGACAAATTAAAATTTTCATCATCAAATACTTTATTTTCCAAAATAACCTACACATCTGTGTCACTCATCAGCCAGAGATCTTGAATGCATTCACTCCACAATTTCAATTCTCTATCTAAACCATTGAGTGTTGTAGTAAATTTAAGTTGTATCATAGTGACTTTATCATATGACTTGTGTGATTCCTCGATGAATTTTAATCTTTATGACTATCATATCATCAACTAATGCTTCCATTGCATTCCCATTGGTAACATGCTTATGGATGTCTTTGATAGCTTGAACTTCATCATTAGTCAGGACAACAGGTGGTGGGATTGAGGCTAGTGGAGTTGGATCAAGTACCTTGTCTTCTGCTAATAAGGACTAGATGAAATTTGAAAGGATTTGGTTATGTTCCTCTAGTTGATCCTGTGTTTTTTTTCCTTTCTCAACTCTTTTAATTACCTTTGACATTTTCTCCTTAAAATTGTGCACTTCATTCTCATGTGTAGATTCTCTTAGGGGAATTCTTGTTAATTCCAAATCACTCAAAGATAGATCTCTTTCATCCTTTTTAATATTAGGTTTAAAATTTCCATTAAATATTGACCTTGAGAATCAGATACTAACCTGGATATGACTTTTGGTCTTCTTTGTGGACAAGAAAGGAGCAGTGCCTAGAAAATCTGCCACAACATCAAACTTTGGAGAAATAATATGATATGTAGATTTTATTTTCTTACTCTCCACCAATGGTTTCACCCAAGAAAAATAAGAACCGGAAAAAAGGGATCAAGAGACCCAATCACAAGTGTTCCCATTGTACTTAAATTCTATATAGTAGATACTTCCAAAACACACACATGTTTCAACATTAGAGGTAGGTGTCTCCTTGTCAGGAGTTTCTTTGGTAAAGGGTCCTAGGATAACCATTACTTCTACTTCTGAAGTATGATCTTTTTGTAAATCATCTTATTCATCTTATTTTTATGTACTACCTCCTTTAATATTACTTTCCTCATGTTTTCATGTTTCTTTCTCATCACCATCATCATTATAGAGATCTATGACTTGTTTAATTTTAGATACTACTTCTAATTGTTTCAAAGAGGATAATTGTTCACTTTCTCCTTCAATTACATCATCTACATTTTCATCTTTATTAGCCTTCCCTTTCTTCATATATACCAAATTTGAAGAGTCAAGTGGAGAGGGGACCAATTGTGCATGTGTCCCAGGGGTATATGGATATCCTTTTGAGGTGTGGAGGTTTCTTGGGAGGAATACTTGGACTTACCTACTTTGAACATATTCATTTTCTGTCAAACCAAATTTTGGTCCTTACCAATACAAGTTTTATGAGTTCTTTCAAATCATCCATTTCCTTAACAAACCAATGAATGGTTTCAATAGGATTGTGTCTGATCTACCTTTTATATTCAAGGGACTGTAGCTCTTGATCATCATCTTTAGTCCATCCGGTACCTTGTAAACATCAAAATCTTTTATTTGTTGAAGAGATAATCTGCCATAGTACCTTCTTCTGGCTTCATAATAATCAAAACAATCAGTCCCATAGTCTTGATTATCAATAAGATGATGGAAACCCATTCTAAAATTATTGGCAATAAATCCCTTGATGTCAAACTAAGTCCTTGACTTAAAATAATTAAGAGTAAGGGGATCAATTGTTCTATCAAAAATTTTGGCATCCAAAGCATTCATACAAGTATAGTTACCCAATGTGATTGGAAACTGGATGCTTACAATCTTCTTGTATGTGTAAGTTCAATGAAACTTATCTAACTACCTACAAATTTCAACTAGGACCATTTTATCACTACAATACATAGGGATTTTCAGCGGTGTCCCTCAAATCTATCGAACTTTATGTAAGAAAATTTCTTGAATTGAATATAATAACTACCATAGACATCAATCAATTGTTTAGCCTCCTCCAAGAATCTTTGAGCTATGTTGTCCTCTAACAATCTGACAATATACATGGTGAAGGCATCATTCACCCTTCTGAAATGGTGATTACTAATCTTTAATGTCAACTATGGATAATACTCATAAATATCAGCATATTTTTGTTTTCATCAGAGAGAACCCCAACAATTCCTTGTATGCAGCAATAGTGTACATCAAATAGGAATTCATATAAAAAAATTCAATCCTTTAAACATTGGAAAGTTGTTCAGTAAGGTTATCACATATTATCTCTTCCTAATTCAAGCTTTGTTTTCCTTCACATATGATGTTGATATAAGGGCACATCCAAAAGTGGAACTCATTAGTTGAGGGCATCCCCATTATTATAGAAAGGAGGGTGATGACATCTGACATCTCTTCCTTGAATTCAATCCTATACATAGTTTTTGGCAGTCTTGAGGCTCCTTTCTTTGGGTTTTTGAACCATGACTTGGTCATCTTGCTTTTGTATTGTTCATTGTCCTGATTAAAAAGAAGTTGGTCCTGATATTTAGTGAGAGACTTTGAATCTTCCGTTATTAGGATTTTGAGGCCAATACTAATACAATTGGCATCTAATCATGCAACTACCTACACATGAGGATCAATAATATCCTTTTTATTTAGGTTTAAATAGGAGCCACATGATAACACATTTTCGTTACATTAAACGAAACAATGTTGATCAAAGAATACATGTCAAATATCACACAAGGAGTCCATGTGGGATAAAAGGCCTAAAACCAAGGGCATGGAAGGATAGAAAGGACCCACGCGTGGAAGGCAAGTTCAGATTTCAGGACTTAGCTGATTTTGAGCATGAAGACCTATTTTTAAAAGATGGCGTGTGAAACAGAACAATGATGTAGAGATGTACACACCATGCATTGTCTATCTTTGGAGAAGTGAATCAAAGTATTTTGCATTGAAATGAGTTAATAATACAATTTATACTTTAGTTAACTTCAAGAGGACTATAGATAGTACACTTGCATGTGTGGCTATTCTTGTAAGTGGTGTGTGGCTATCAATAGCATGCGGCCTATTTATGGAATAGATAAGTGGTGAAGGGAAAGTCCCCACCCCATATATATGATGTTAGGTACATAGTAGATGTATGTATGAATGTGTGAGGATGTATGTGTAAGAGAATATACAGAGAAGTATATGCAAATATGACTGAAGTGTGCGTATGTGCATATGACTATTGTAAGGATTATTAATAGATCAAATCCATACTCATATTGGTATGGATTGATAATAATGTCAATCATGATTCTTGTTTAAGATTGTTCTTTCATAGATATGAGCTTCTATATTTATTAATAGATGGAAGATATTGGCTGAATCTAAGTGGGACCTGGTCATTTGCATGCTTGGGTGAATTTGAGTAGTGCATGTTATTAATTCAATCATGATTATTGTTTAAGCTTGTTCTTTTTTTATTTTTTTAGATATGAGGACATACCGGTTAACTCTAGAAAGTATTGAGGGATGGATCTAATTTATAATGCACGCACTTTTTAGATAGAATAGAACTAGTATGACAACATTTATGATAACTTTTTCACTATCTTTCCAGGTAGAACTATACGAGTGGCATACTACTTATGCATCTTAGTAGAATTAGAGGTATCGCACACTTGTCTAGACATAGGAAGAATTTCCATGCCCTCTATGATGTTGATCTGATCTAGACTCATGCGGTAGATACGTGGTTTCATGGTGTTTTAAATAGTTATATTCTGGAATATTCAATTTCAACGTAATCTTACCTAGAGGTAGTTGAATTCTAGTTTTTGTATCCAAGAGGAACATATTTGCAAGGTATTCCACCGGTGATCAATATCTTCATGTAACTTTTAACTTGGAGAGTAAACCGATGGCTAACTAAACTTTACCACATGCATGGGGGCAGGAACATGTTGGGTTTAAGATGGAAAACCTAGTGGCAAAGAGACAAAGAGAGGAAAGGTGGCTTAAGTATAATGAGGCACATGAGAGGAGATAAAGAAGAAAAATTTATTGCATAAATTATGGCATGGAGGAGAGAGATGGCTCGTGAAGGATTTACATCTCACATAGAATATGTAGAGCCAGAGCATCAAGAAATTTTCCATCTTAGAAAACATGATAGAGATCCCCCTCACCTCACATAGAATTTTTCTAGTAGAGACTTCTGGACCACGGTGTGCACATATTAATCCACCTATGACCTATCCCTTATGTTTAGTTTTCCATTATCTAGTATTGCGATAAGTAACCATAAAACTAACTTGGGCGTAGGAAA
The DNA here is from genome assembly GCA_018340775.1 of Taxus wallichiana var. yunnanensis. NCBI lineage: Eukaryota > Viridiplantae > Streptophyta > Pinopsida > Cupressales > Taxaceae > Taxus > Taxus wallichiana. Next base: position 476,501,055 of record CM031240.1, on the reverse strand, counting down.
GCAAGAGTAAGTCGGAATCAAGTACATCAATGGCAAGATAGATAGATTCAATTTCATTTGGAGGAGCATTCTTAGACACAACCCACACAGAATGTGAGTGCACAGAATAATAGATTCACCTCTAGAAGTAAAACTACCTCATATACTATAGGGGTTCATTATAGTACTAATATCAAAGCACGGGTGAGTACATCTACATTTCCTATTCGACTTCGGGAGGTGGATTAGAAGGTGTAGGTGGTTCTATTTCTAGTGAGGCATAGGGAACATAGGAGGTTCCGGATTAGGTGGTCAAGGTCCACAACAACCACAAAATATCTATATGGAGATGTCTCTTCATCTCCCAAAGTATAGAGGTATAGAGGATGTTCCCAAACATGTGTATATGTGTGAAATATTATGCACACTAAAGGGATCACGATTGCTGAGAAAAAGGAAAGTCAATTTGCCACTACATTACAAGGGTGCGCACACAAATGGTATATGAAGTTTGACCTTGATCAGACTTGTGTGGATTATGTAACATTGAGGGATGCTTTCTTGAAAGAGTTCCATATCCCTGAGTTTGAGTAGAAGAGTATAAACACACTCAAGGATATCAAGAAAGTCACTACTAAGAGTGTACATGAGTATGATGCTCATTTTCAAACACTTATATCTAGGTTATCTTATGATATTCATGCTATCCAGCATGCACAATGGTTTGTTGGAGGATTGATTACACCTTTTAGAAGGGCGTTGTCACATAAGACATACATGGATCCACACAAAGCACTAGAAGTAGCTTTGTGTGCTGAGGTAGTTGGGAGCATTAACATTGGCATTAGTCCATTCCTAGAGGCTCAGATTGCAGCTATGATAAAGTAGTTAGAAAAGCTATCAGCAAATTCAGCCCATGAAATGTGCTCAAAAATTTGGTGTACAGATTGTGAAGTGGAAGGTCACACCAAGGATAGTTACCCTCATAGATTTGTATGCTCATTAGTATTGTGAATTTGATATTTTTCATTTGAATCATGATGCTTTTCATTGTCCTTTGTTATAGCATGTGATAAGGAAGAATGTATCTTTCTTTTGTAAAATGTACAAGTCCACGACCCATGATACTAGGATTTTCAGTTGATTGGTCAATTTAGGATGCTATAGATGTTGGGGTATGAGAGACAAGTATAACATATAATTATAAGGGTAAGAATGATCACCAGGATTGGGACCATAATCAAACGTGCTATTACGGGAATGAGGGGCATTTTGAAGTAGGTTGTGGAAGGGGACATGAATATCATGGTGGATATAGAAGATGAGGCCGTGTGGAGGAAGAGGTCCCTCATGGACCATGTTATATATGTGGATCTCCTAACCACTATAGATGTAAATGTCCTCGAGAATATTACATGTTCCTTGTGAAAAGAACCATAGCTATGAGGAGTGCCCAAACTTATATGAGCATCTGAGTAAGTAGTATAAGCAAGAAAAAAAGGTGTAATGATGGTTAGAATCTAGTGCATGGTAGAAGATCAATGGATTCCCAAGATAGCAGAAGGACCAAATGCATCGACAATGAAGATTAGTACATGTGCTGAAGCAACACACATGAGAGATGAATTACACTAGAAGCCTACGATCACCAAGGAGGAGGTTTTGCATGCAAGGTACCCAAATCTTACTCATCAGAAGGAAGTTTACCAGGATACCATGGAAGTGCTAAGGAATCTTTAGGGTGAGATACAGTACCTAAAGGAGAAAAATAAAGCATCGAGATATAATATAAACTAATATCAATGATCTATGATAGGTGTGCAAGGCATTGTGCCGGGAGAACATTATTCCACTATTAGAAAATTGGTTAAGAGGGGACACTCCACATGTAATTCTTGATACGAACAACAGTAGATTCTACATGCAAATCTTCCCCCTGATAGCATTGACTATGAAAAATAAATTACTCTAAATTTTGTTATAAATGGGTGGTTGTTGAAGCAACTTATTGATTGATACAGGTGCGGAAGTAAATGTGCTTACATTAGATGCATGGGTACAAATGAGGAGGCCTCTATTGTAGCCATCATCTAATGTGTTATTTATGGCAAAACAAACTAAGGCCACTCCCATAGAATTTTGAAAGATGCATCTATAATTATATAAGGGGCCAAGTTCATTGGGGATTTTGAGGTATTAACACTTGCACAAGCAGATAGTTTTCCAACCCTACTTGGATGACCTTGGTGTTATGTGAATAATGCTGATTTGAGATTCAATAAGGGGTATATCAGCTTTGAAAATAAGGAGGAAAGGATTGTGATACCTTTATAGATGGAAATTCTACACCATATGTTGAGCCTCTAAGTGAGGAAGACTTAAACAGAGTCTATGTACACGCTATTTAGGACCCAGAGGTAAATGATCCATCAAAATAAGGCATCCTACAGTGGGAGGATTATCATTCTATTAGTGATACTATGAGTATTTATTGCAACAATTGGGCCCATGGTACATATGAATTAGTAGGACGTGAGGTGAAAAGTGTGGTTTCTTACAAGAATGGAGTTCATTCAATTAAACTTGTTCATGGTAATCAATTTGTTGGAAAAACAAAGGGGACGATCATTAAAAGGTAATCAACCCGGGATAACAATGCCTTTGGTGGGTATCACATTATTATATAATGGGAGAGACTTTGGACAGGTTTATAAGGAAAATGCATTACCACCTTGCACTTATTGGTAGTGCATAGATCACATTCAGCGTATTCTATGATACAAGGATGCACATGCAGCATAGATTGTATGTATATACGAGGAACTACATCAAGAAACTACATCGAAAATTAAACTAGCAAGATTTGAATGTAGGAATGATCGATAATTTTGACTACTTCTTGACTAAACCTCTATAGATGAGGCGTTAAAATTTGTCAAGCACTTAACTATGGGAGATAGTGCAAAAGAAAAAGAGCATATTCAGGAATTATTTGGTGAGGCAGAGTTTGGAGCATGTTTTGAAAAGGAAGAAGAAATGGACTCCATACTAATTGAACGTGCTTTCCTTGAGAAAGAGAAAGGAAAGATGGTTTACATCGTGGATGAAGGGGAAGTTGAGAACTTAGATATTGAACATTCACATGGGGTGTGTGAGGTCTTGAAAGTGTAGACAAGGATATGCACACCTACCATGAACCCATGAAGACAAAGAAGGTGAATATAGGTTCAGAGGCTGAGCCTAGCGAGTAAATAATTAGAGACTACTGGTCAAACTCGAAGGTAGCAAAAATCATCAAGTTACTTAGGGATTATCGGGACTTATTACCTTGAGGTTATCATGAACTTAAAGGTGTGCATGAATCACTTGGGGAAATGAAGATAAAACTTAAGGATGGTGCACCCATTTATAAAGATACCTTACAAAATGAATCCTAATTTTCGCAAGAAGGTAAAAGAAGAAATTGATAAAATGTTGAAATATGGTATTATCAAGCCCCTCGATGAGTCGAATGGGTTAGCCTAATGGTGATCAGTATCAAGAAGGATGGATGGATTAGGATACCTGTGGACTACATGGAGCTGAATGCTGCAAGCATCACGAGATCCATTCCCTACACCATTCATGGAGGAAATAGTAGAAGGATTTGCAAGGCACGAAATATATTCCTTCACAGACGGGTTTTATGGGTATCATCAGGTTAGGATTGCTTAGGAGGATCAAGAAAAGACAACATTTACTACTGAATGGGGAAGTCTTTCCAATACTATGATGCCCTTTGGATTGAAAAATGTTCCTGCTATATTCTCACGCATAGTTTTCCAGGAATTCAAATATTTTATTCACAACTTCTTACAAGTCTACCTAGATGATTGAATAGTATATGTGCTTGTGAAAGATCATTGTGACAATCTATGTTTAATGTTTGAATGATACAGACAATTGAGTATCTCTTTGAACATCAAGAAGTGCATATTTTCTATGCCATTTGGGATATTGTTAGGACATATAATTTGCAAGGAATGTTTGCTAGTTGATCTAGCCAAGGTTGTAGTCATTTTAGGCCTGGAAGTGCCTACTAGTCAAATTGAGGTGCGTAGATTTTTGAGTCATACATGATATTATAGAAAATTCATAAAAGGGTTTGTGAAAATTGTTGCACCCTTGGAAGAATTACTGAAGGGGAAAGGTAAATTTTATTGGGGAGAACCACAGTAGTGCATGTTTGAGATATTAAAAGAGAAACTTACTACCGCGCCCATTTTGCACTTTCCCTCATGGGATAAACCATTTCATGTGCATGTGGACACTTCTGGCATGGTCATTAGTCGTTGTGTTAGCTTAACTTTGGTAAAGGTATTATAGATCATCCAATCTGTTTTGCTAGTAGGAATTTGACTCCTGCTGAACGAATAGAATTATACAACTATGGAGCGCGAATATTTTTCAATGATCTATGCATTGTACAAGTTTTAACGTACTTTTAGTAGCAACACCATTTGTGTTTTATACGAGATCACATGGCATTTAAGTACTTGGTAAACAAGCTTGTCTTACGGGGACATATGTAGATGGGTTCTCTTATTTCAAGAGTTTGATTTCACAGTTGTGGTGAAGCTAGGGAAAAGCAATTCTAGACCAGACCATTTATCTAGAATCAATTTAGGAGAGGATGCACATACAAAATTGAAGAAACAATGTCGGATGCACAGTTATATAGGTTACAATGCACGCCCACGGAATTAGAGTACATTGTTTTCTTTCTATGAACAGTATGGCACCAAAAGGAATGAAAGCATTAGAAAATAAGTAGCTTTCTATATACGCGACACCATTTATGTTAATCAGTGGTGACCTCTACAAGCTAGGAAGAGATGAAGTATTACATTGTTGTGTATTAGAGCATGAGTGTAAGGATATCATGGAAGAAGCTCATGGTGGTATTGTAGGAGGCCATTATGTAGGTGATGTGACTACCCAAAAGATCTTACTTACTGGATTATGGTGGGAGACATTGTATAAGGACTATAAATAATATTGTAAGGCATGTGATCATTGTCAGCACCTAGGAAAACTAGGGCAAAGAGATGATATGCCTTTGAGACTAATTACTAGTGCTGAACCATTTGAGAAATGGGCCATTGACTTTGTAGGACCTATTTCACCAGCCATGTGTAGGACTAGATCATGTTATATCATTACTTGCATAGATTATATCACATGGTGGGAAGAAGCAACACCTACGAAGGACTATACAATAGCTACATCAGCTAGGTTTCTATGGGAGAATGTTCTTACAAGATATGGATGTCCTTTAATCTTGAAAAGTGATATAGGTACACACTTTTTGAATGAGACAATCAGGATCCTATTAGATGAGTTTATGGTTACACACCATAAAACTACACCTTACCATCCTCAAGAAAATAGAATTTTGAGGCCTTAAACAAGATTTTGAGCTAGAATTTGACAAAAAATTGTGATGTTGGAAGAAAGGATTGGGATGACAAAGTATCAATTGTTCTTTAGGAATATAGAACAACTTATAAGAGATTGAACAAAGCCACGCCATTTTAGTTGGTGTTTGGCACAAAATTTGATCTCCCTATAGAATTTATGTTACCTTCTTTGCACATTGCGAGTCTTTGGAGGTCTAGCTAATGAAAAATATTTAGAAGAGTGTATCGAAAAATGATGATTAAATTAGATGAGCATTAAGCCATAGCACAATGGAGTCATAAGCAGGAAAAGGCTAGGAAGAAGGCATGGCATGACAAAAACATAAGGGATAAGAAGTTTGAGATTGGAAAAATGGTACTTCTTTATGACTCAAAGTTCTTACACCATCCAGGCAAAGCTCAAAGTACATTATTTGGGGTTGTATGTCATCACTTCTATACTTGAATCAGGTGCTTTCTAGTTAGAAGCACTTGATGGAACACGGATTACCTAGTTACTTTAGACGGATTAGGATGAATCCCTATTATAAATAAGTCTTCTTGGTGTTTTTAATAAGGCATTATTTCCATTTATCTTAGGTTTTCAATTATGTATTTTCCTTAATGTATTTCCTTTAATGTCACTATGCTTTTTCAATTTAGTTGTCATTTTTGTGTAATAAGTGCACTTACATGCATGCATGAAGCTAATTACTATATGAAGAATGTTTATGCATAGAGGACTGCACATACTTTTAGTGTGGGGTGGTTGTAGTTATCTAAGAAAAATACTGTGGGAATTGAAAGGTGAAAGGAATAAGCTACTATGGGTGTGCTTTAAGTCAAAAGAAGATTGCTTCTCAAAAGTGACCAAGGATGGAGATGAATGAAAGAATAGTATAATGTGAGGTAAGTGGAGGCCATAATAGCTACCAGGAGAAGGTACAGTGATGAGGTACTTGGGCACAGGAGCACGTGCTAAAGAGAATTCTATGACCAAAGGGTAGGAAGGTGTGCTAGAAGGTTATAGCTAGGCGTGAAGATGTACCACATGGAATGAATAGATTTGGTCAATGAATGAGGGGATATTTGGTAGGTGAAGGAGTAATAAATGCATCAAAATTTGAAAATAATTATATAAGGATGGAATGTGGATTCATTTTTACCATTGTGACTAAGAGTATTTGAGGAAAGAGCTAAGTGCGAAGAGCTGAGTGATCGAGTTGAGGTGTAAAGGGTGTGACACCAAGCATGACAACCAATTTGTATGACAAGAAGCTTACATCCCCAGTGGTGAAGGGTTTGAGTGAAGCAAGGAGACATAAAAGAGTTAGGTAAAGAAGTCTCCACCTAGGGCATGATTGAATCAAGCTAGGGTTTGATTCATAAAGTTACAGAGTTGAAGAGGAGACATTTGCAAGGAAAAAATGGCACTTGAAGAAGAAATCTACAATAGTAGTAAAAGGAAATAAGAAGGTAGTTGTTGAGGAGGAAGAGATGGCACCCAAAATCCATTTTTCGGAGATGTAATATCATGAAGGAGTCATTGTCGACTAGGAATGGGGTTCACCCATTAAAAGAGCAAAGTAAGTGAATACAATCACGGAATCTGAGAGAACAAGGAGCTTGATTCCTTGCTCACTACTAGGATGAACAAGTGCATGGTGGATGAAATGCCGGTTTATGACAATGTGGGTGAGAAGATTTTAAAGAGAATTGGGGTCTACCAGTTGTATGAGCTTCCATATTTCTAGAATTATGAGCCCTTGTATTAGTGGATCATGAGTAGGGTGTATGAAAACTTCTTCATTGTAAGATGAAGAGTTAGAATTTCTTATGTTCTTGTCTCATCGAGTTACGAGTCCGAAGGCCACATGAGAGGACATAAAATTTGATCTTACGAGATAAATCCATGATTGTAAAGACCAAACAAGAGTTAGGGTACTTGAAGGGTGCACGCACGAATGGACATAGATAAGTTGAAGAAATGTCCATTTGTATAAGCTACACACACACCTTGTTACAAAGTTGAATGATCGGTGTGGTGGTCACAAGTAAATGTTATGTGGTTACATGTGGCACGTAAGATGTCATAAGTGACATTCTACAACATTGCAGGCTATATTGCAGAGCAAATAGTTGAAGAAGCACATGCAAGAGGGAATATCAACTTTGGGGCTATTCTACTATCATTGGTATTCATGGAGATCGGAGTACCAAATGGACCGAAGGAGAAAGTATGGGAATACCCCATGGAGAACAAGTCCCTAGCTGAAATATTCATTAAGTACCTATGTAAAGGGTCTATGACATATGACGTAAACCAAAGGGTAGAGAAGTGGTTTGACAAACTCCGCGTGGAATTTGGGGAAGAGTGGCACATCCCAAAGGACCTACTAGCAGTGGTAGGGAAAAAGGTTCAATTTTTGTATATCAAGATTTATGCATCATGCGCTTCCCAATGAAAGATGGAGTCTAGAGCCCTTGGTGTAAATTTCCACAGGTATTTCAACTGCAAGGTATTTCCAAGCATTTGTTCATAGATTTGAGACACATGTCGACTAGTCTTCAATGCAGATAAGGTAGACTATGACTACCATACGTTGAGGAAGAAGTATGTATATCCTGATAGAAGTGCTTATACAAAGAGGATCATTTCAGAGGTGCTGAATATTAAGCCAATAACTTTAGCTATAGTGGATGTGGGGGCAGCATTGGTGTATCTCTAGTTGAAGCCAAAGATGGAGAATAACAAATATGTGGAAGGTGAGTTCACACTTCGGCAAAGACAACTAAAGGGAAAGCATACAATTTAGAACATCCCAGCCTAAGCCCACAGAGCCAATTGAAGTGGAAGATGAGGAGGAGTGCAAAGATATTGGTGGTTTGGAGCATAGGCGTAGGATACATCCTACAAATAATGGAAATATGAGTTCACCATTACACCACATTAGACACAAGAGGGGGATGATGAGGACTTGAATGCAGTCCAAGGGGAGCATAGGTTTAAAAGGGTATTTAGGAGAACAAGGACCCAAGGTGCTACTCCAACCATTGTGGTAAAATCGCCTAGACTCTCTTCAAAGAAGGAAAGAAGGAGGAAACTAAAGTTGAATGAGGAGGCGGAAGAATTAGAGGAAATCACACCTAATTATCCTATACTTCTAGAGAACATAGAAGAACAAGGTGAGGCATTAAAGGAAAAAGAAGAGGATGAGAAAATACCTTAAGAGATAGTTGTAGAGGATGTTCAGGACATGGAGACACAAGTCCCAAATTTGGAAGCTAAATTTCCTAAGCAGCAAAGGTCTAGAAGAAAAAGTGGAGAGCACATTCCAATAGCCATGGGGTATGTAGAGGACGTAGGAAAAATTGTCTACACCCACTTCCAAAGCATGATAGCACAGAAGGATTTATTTAGATGGGAGTTAATGGATGAGGATATGGTGACTGTGTGCACTCAAAAGCAACTATCATGGTAAGTACAAACCCACATGGATGAGCTTGATTTTGATGTGTGTGAAGATTCATGTGTTTCAAGATGATTGAAGAAGACACCCCAAGCAAGACACATGATGGTAAAGCCTACTATCATGTCAAATGAGTAGGTCAGCAATGCATTGGTGAAGGTATCTACTAAGGTGGCTAGAAGAAACATGGACAAGGATCCCACATTCAAAGTGCTACGTGAGGAGTTGAAGACAAAGGATGTAAAGATAGTGCACATAACGTAGGAGAGGAACTTCCCGCAGAAGAAGAATGAGGTGTTTATCAGCATCGTAGAGGAGATTGGGGACAATGTCATCAGAGTAAGGCCACACTTAGAGGCCAAGGTACCACAGACATTTCCTTCAATGATACACTATGTGGGAAAGTTGGTGGACTTGGTACTTGAAGATGAAACTCTACGTAAGCAAGCACCAGAAAGCTTAGAAAAATATTTTGAAGGAGAGAAAGTATCAGTGATGAGAAATATTGCATCTTATGAAGGTTTGTTGCAAGCATTATAGGAAGTATTAAAGAAAGCAAACCAAACTTAAATGTATGCATAACTCTAGAGGCTGTTGGGCCCCTAGATTATTAACTAAGTATAGAAGGTGCGTAAGTGCACAAGGGCCCCGTTAAAGAAAGGAATGCAAGGAAAAAGTGCGTAAGGTAGGGTTTAAGAAAAGGGTTTAAGGAATCCCATGACGCATGCAGACATAACCAAGGGTTTGGGACTTAGTAAAATTAGACAATAGGGAAAACACGTGAAAAGCATGACCCAATTACACATGGATAAGATGTCATCCTAGCAACAGGTTGGCCCAGGATGGAGCATGCCTATGGTAGAATATTCTAGAAGCACATCATGGGATAAAGTGGGAAGCTTATACCTGAGGGATCATGCTCGCATGGAGGACCAAATTCAGACACTTGGCATCGGATATGAGGGTGTTGGAGGATGAGTAAGCAGTCTAGAAAAGCTATAAATACAAGTGCTATAGAGTAAAACTAGAGAGACTTAGAGAGAGGGTGGAGCTATGTAGAAATACTACAAGAACTCTACTAGTGGGTAATTGTATCTAGGAAGGGATGTATGAGGCAAGGGGATTGTAATTTTTCTTTTTGGTAGCATAGTTACATTAGTCTAGTTGTAATGCATGACTATGGTCTACTTCTCTATGACCCTCTGTAATGGCTCCATGGATGTAATGAGGTTACCTATTATATGTATATAAATATCAATGATTCTAATACATACATCTCTTTCATAAGTTCTCTTTCATTTTATGCTAAATATGGATGTTTGTATATTTCTTTCTGTCATGGTACATGTTATAGATTCTTTTAAGTACTTTGTCTAAAATGACTGCAAGGATCTAGAGGTTATTCTGAGCTCTATGGTTCTTGTATGTCCTAAATCCCTTTTGAAATATCTTACACAAATCATAGATGATGTTTCCCACTAAACTCACATAAAAGAGAGACTTGGTACATGTGCGTTCCTCGAGTGAGTTCTCATCTTCCACTGGGTGATAGGTCGGTGCACATGGGGTTCCTTTATTTTGTGATAGGGGTAAAAATGACTACATATTGGTTCTATTTCCGGGACCTCTTTTTGAAGTTATAGTGGGAATTAGCATTCATCATGATCTGTGTAGTGAGTAATGACAAAGCGGTTAACTTTGGAAAGTGTTGAATCATGGTTCAAGAGCACAGAGGATGAATTTACTCATAGATTCAGCACTAGACCTAAGTTTGATGCATGTGGATGGGTAGAAGAGAACCTCTACCATGATCTATATGAAATTTTTTTCTATTGCTTCCTAGTGGAATTGTATGAATGGCTCTCATCCTATGCATCTAGATCAAGTTGGCATTATAGATCACATGTGTGGACCTAAGAAGAATACCAAATACTATAGGATACAGATCTGACGTGGACCCATGCTTTAGATCATTGGTGGAAAGGAGTGTTGGCTAGCTACACTTTGGAGTACACCATTTTCACATATTCTTGTCTAGAGGTTGCTAAGTTTGAGTTTATGTGGGAGCCCAAAGGATCATTTCTACATGTTGTCCCTCTGGCTATGAAAATCTTGATGGTTACCATGAGTTTAGAGGCATTCCTAATGAAACCATTCTAAGTGTTAGGAAAGGAAGGGGTGGAGAAGATGGCAAATGTTACGGTGAGAGAAAGAAAGGGAGGAGAGATGACTCAAGTATGGTGAAGCACGTGAAAGGGAGATTACTAGACAACACAAGGTTTCATGTGTGATTGATGTATGGTGGAAGACGTTACGGGAAGGATTTGAGGTTCATGAAAAGGACACAAAACTTGAGAATTCTATGCAACCCCATCTTGGTAAGCACATAAGACATACCCCTTCGGATTCTAATGAGAGTTCATCACATGGAGAAAGAAGAAATGTTGGTGCGCATATAAGCCCACTTAGTGACTGGACCACGGCACTTGGTTTTCCATATCAGGGGGATAATATTGATATTCAATTTGTTTACATTAGAGGTGATCGACTACACCCAATGGTATAATTTCTCATTTGGGACTTCTGTGGCTATAAACACTAACCCAATGTTAGGAATTTTTAGGCAAGGTATAGACACACAAGCTTTTGGTCTCACATCTGGGAGTGGAGTAGGGTATAATATTGGTAGTGGGGCATTATCATGGGCCGTACACACATATCTCACTTGAATTGTTGGGACCCTTGGCAAAACCACTTTAGGACTTGGTGGGTCTGGTGGATCTGATGGTTCAGGACCTAGTGGACTGGTGGTTACTTGTGGTTCTGGAGGAATAGGAGCTGGTGGGTCTGGTGGTTTAGGACCTACTGGGCACAGGTGGATCTAGTGGTTCAGGACACAGTGGACCTAGTGGATCAGGTGGTGGAGGAAACACAGGTAGAAACTAAGGCTCTGGCTCGGGAGGATTCGGGCCCCAACCACCCCCACAAGTTTTCTTTGAAATGTCTCTACATTTTCCTAATTATAGAGGTATTGAGGATGCTTGTAGAACATGTTCACAAGTGTGAACTGCTATAGTGCTCACAAAGGGTGTCACAACCCCAAAATGGAAGGCTAGTCAGTTTGTAACCACATTACACGATACCCGTATAGGAAATATGACCCTCATCAAACAGTGGTGGACTATACTGCTTTAAAGAATGCATTCTTGGCAGAATTCCACATTCTTGAGTTTGAGCAAAAGAGCATCAATGCTTTGAAGGAGATTCAACAAGGAATGGTAGAGAGTGTATGGGAGTATGATGCATACTTTAAAACTCTCTTTTCTAAATTATCATATGATATTCATCCTTCGTAGCATGCTCAGTGGTTTGTTGAGGATTGATCACCCCTTTTAGAAGGGCCTTATCTCATAAAAATTTTACAGACCTGCGTGAGGCATTGGAAGTTTCTCTGCACACCGAGGCTATTGGTAGTGTTGATACTAGCATCATCCCATTCCGAGGCTCATATTTTGTTATGGCCACGCAGATTGGAAAAATTGTCTACGAACTCAGCCCATAAGACTCGCAGTGGTTTTGGTGCATGATTGTTAAGTAGAGGGGCATGTCAAGGATATTTTCCCTCGAGAGGACAATACACGCCATGGCAATAGATTGTGAAATTTTTCATGGGGACCATGGTGTAAGTAGATGCCCCTTACTACAACATGCAATAAGGAAGAATGTGTCTTGTTATTGCAAGATATATACCTCTACAACCCATGATACTAAGAACTATAGGCTCATTGATCAAATCCATGAGGCCATTGATCATGGGGGCATCGGACCAGCGTTTCCAATAGTTCCAAGGGTGATGATCATAGTTATGAGGATCGTGTAGATGGAGGCATGAGTGGAAGAGGTTTTGAGGAGGATTTTGGTTGTGGTAACCGTCGGGGGGAAGGAGTTAGTTCCCGTGGAACCTATTTCAATTGTGGATCTACAAAGCATTACAAACATGAATGTACTAACCTATTGTAGTGCTCATGGTGTGGAAATAAGCATAAGTATGAGGAGTTCCCGGAGTTATATGAGCATATGAATCAGCAAAGACTTTGGAAGTACAAAGGTGTTGTGATGGTCGGCATCAAGAATTCAAACACACATGGATGCCTTGGGTAATATGGGATGCGGGTTTGGAGCCTGTCTTGGTAACAACAAGGGAAGAAGCCACATGCACAAGAAAGATACCAAGAACAAAGAACCTAGTTTCTAGTGAGGAATTCATTCATGGAAAGTACCTAGACCCCATGCACATCAAAAAAGGTATATCGGGACACCATGGATGTCATTCATATTTTACAAGGGGAAATTCGGTGTCTAAAGGAGAATACGGGAGGGAGGAACAAGGAAGTAGAGTCGAGGTGCCAAAATATGACCTAGATGAGGTAAAGGAGGTGTGTTAAATGCTAAGGCAAGAGAATATCATTCCCTTCCTAGGATCATGGTTGAGAGAGAAGGTACCATGTCCCAAAGGAGAGCACGAAAGGTGGGTCTTGCACATAAACCTTCCCCCTCACAACCTTAACTACGATAAAGAGATCACATTGAATGCAATTATAGATGGATGGCTCCTTAGTAATATCCTCATTGATACAGGTGCAGAGGTTAATGTTCTAACTTTGGATGCATGGCATCAGATGGAAAGACCTGCATTACATCCATCTTTGAATGTGATGTATATGGAAAAAAGACTAAGGCAATGCCCATCGGTGTCTTAAAGGATGCAGCTATAACTATCCAGGGAGCTAAGTTTATTAGGTACTTTGAAGTCTTAGTGCTCTCACCAAGGTGAAAATTTCCCAAAGCACTAGTTAGGTGCCCATGGTGTTCCAAAAACAATGCAAACCTTTAGTTCAACAAAGGGTACATCAGCTTTGAAAACAAGCGGAGCGGGTCATTATACCCTTAGGCGATGGGAAGTCAACACCCTATGTCGAACTTGTGGGGAAAGAAGTTTTGGATAGGATATGTGTGTGCAATCAATCGGGATCCCAGATAATACATCCTACTAAGGGAGTTATCCAGTTTGAGGATGCTTGGTCAGTAAGTGATACCACCAGTTTAGCATGTGACAATTGGGTGCGTGGAACTTATGAATTGATGGGATGGTAGTTGAGAGGGTCGATGACCAAGGTGAAAAAGGCACGCACAGTTTGGTGCCTGGGAGGAAAATATCTGCCCACGTATTCAAGAGGAGCCTTCCTTGAGATCTTTCTACAAGATGTGGAAGCTCAGTGGAAGGATGAGAAGGAATTACAGGGATATGTTAAGTTATGTCCTACTCGGCACATGCACGATGGTGGGCTACATATCAGGAGAGCCTTTTAGAATGGCACAAAGTAAGAATTACTCTCTCTATTAGATTCTCTAGGAGCAACATGCCCACCACCATCAAGGACTACCATGGGAAGGAGCCCGTCTCTTTCCATATCTAGGAGTTTGAAAGGATCTAGAGAGAAGGCATGCAGAAGCTTTGCCACCATCCCTCTGGGTGTACAAGTTTTATTCTACACTGTAGGGTTACACACGCATGGTACATTCATTTGGAGACACACCACTAGACAAGGAATTGGAAAGAGCTCACAGCTGACCTCATTCAAACCTTTGAGTATCAGAGTACCAAGCTATCAGTTGATAAGGCCTTACAGGGTATCAAGCGCCTTACCATGGGGGATAGTGCCATGGTGGAAGATAGGTTGTTGGAATTACTAGGTGAACCAAGATTGGAGGTGCACTTTGAAGAAGTAGAGGAAACATAAGAGTTACAACTTGAGTACGCGTGTTTGGAAAAGGAGAAAGGAAATTTGGTGTATGTAGGGACATAGAAAGATTTGATTTTATCCATTTTTATGGATGTGTGAGTTAGTGGACAATGTTGATACTCATGCGTGCCCCTACCATGAGCCCTTAAAAATAAAGAAGGTTAACATCGGTTTAGGAGAAGAACCTAAGGAAGATATTATTGGATATTACTGGTTGGAGAAGGAAGTCTCTAAGATCATTGATCTATTGCACAAATTTGAGGATTTATTCCCATGCGGGTACCATGAGCTCAAAGGCATTCACCATTCCTTGGGGGAGATGAAGAAAAAATAGAAGGATGGTGCTCGCCTGATTAGAAAGACGCCCTATTGGATGAATCCCAATTCACACGTGAAGGTTAAGGAGGAGATAGAAAAAATGATAGCTTCTAGGATCATTGAAGTAGTGGAAGAATCGAAATGGATAAGTCTGATGGTGATCAACATCAAGAAGGATGGAAAAATTAGGATCTGTGTAGATTATAGGGAGTTGAATGCTATTTGTGTCATTTATCCTTTTCCAACCCCCTTCACGAGAAGAAATTTTGGAAGGAGTCACTGGGTGTGAAATCTATTCCTTTACAGATGGATTTTAGAGTACCACCAAGTCCGGATTGCAAAGGAGGACCAGGAGAAGAAAAATTTTGCAACCGAGTGGGGATTTTTTGCATACACGGTCATTCCCTTTGGGTTGAAGAATGCTCCTATTGTTTTTTTGCGCATAGTGGTGCAAGAATTCCAAGACTTCATCCATAAGGTTGTTCAGGTCTATTTGGATGATTGGATAGTGTATGGTCTAGTTAAAGACCATTGTGACAATTTAAGGTTAATGTTTGAGAGGTGTAAGAAGTTGAGGATATCCCTCAACATTAAAAAGTGTGTGTTTGCTACACCCTTTGGGAATTTATTGGGGCATATCATATGTAAAGAGGGCTTGCTAGTAGATCCCACTAAAGTTGCACTTATTGTGGGGTTAGGGGAGCCTACTAGCTAGAGCGCATTGTGTGGATTCCTTGGGCAATGTCCATGTAGATTCCTCAAGGACAACTATTGGAGTAGTGCTTACATAGCCGAGTGAAATAATTTTTATCATCCTCTATGTTTTGCAAGCGGGAAGTTGACACCAACAGAGCGAGAACTACACCACAACTAAGCGCGAGGCATTGTCAATGATCTACAAACTTTTTAAGTTTAGATAGTATCTGCTTGGCAATACCCTTTGTGTTTTATGCCGACCATATGGCTTTAAATTATTTGGTGAACAAGCCCATTCTACAAGGGTACATATGTCGATGGGTATTTTTATTTCAAGAGTTTGAGTTCACTTGTAGTAGTAAAGTGTGGAAAAAGCAATTGTGGACCTGATCATCTTTCAAGAATTGATTCGGGGAGGAAGCCTGAGTATTGAGGAGACAATGCCGATGTACAACTATTTAGGTTACAGCGCACACACCCTCGAGATTTGGAGGAGATTATGCTATTTTTAAAGGAAGGTGTGGCACCTAAGGAATGAAGGTATTAGAGAAAAAGTAGTTAGCCATACGTGTTGCGCCCTACATGCTGATCAGTGGAGACTTATATAAGTTGGGACATGATGAAGTTTTACGCAGTGTATTAGAGCATGAGTGCCTCACCATAATGGAGGAATATCACAGAGGAAGTGCCGGTGGACATTATGTAGGATATCTCACCGCGTGTAAGATATTAATGGTAGGTTTGTGGTAGGAAACCCTGTCAAGGATTGTAAAGACTATTGTAAAGTGTGTGACCATTTTCAATGGATTGGCAAGCTAGGAAAGAGAGATGAAATTCCTTTGCACGCTATCCCTAGCATGGATCCCTTTGAAAAGTGGGTAATAGACTTTGTAGGCCCTATTGCACTAGTGGCGTGTAGGATGGTCGACTATGTCATCACTTGCATGGATTATCGACAAGGTGGGTAGAGGCAGCCCTAACTAAAGATTTCACAAAGTAGCCACAAAGTGGTAATATTCTTGTGAGATAACATTATCATGAGGTATGGATGTCCTTTGAATTTAACCAAATGCGATAGGGGCACATTTCTTGAATGAGACCATGAGGATCTTGTTAGTAGAATTCATGGTGGCTCATCACAAGACTATGCCCTATTAGCCACAAGAAAATGGAACCACGGAAGAATTCAACAAAATCTTGAGTCATACCACGACCAAAATTTGTGATTTTGAAAGACAAGATTGGGATGACAAAGTATCGCGAGTGTTATGGGCTTACAGGACAACATATAAAAGGTTGAAAAAATCCACACCGCTTCAATTGGTTTTTGGCGCAAAAGTTTCTTGTCAATTGAATTCATTTTACCTTCTCTACGAATAGTGCATGCAAGAGGGTTAGTTGATGAGCAAGCGCTGGAAGAAATAATTGATCTATTAAAGAAGCTAGATGAGAAACGATCACTTGCCAAGTGGATCCAAATAGCGAGAGAAAGAAAAGTAGAAGGATTGGCATGATCACCACATTAGAAACAAGAAGTTTGAGGTTGGGAAGATGGTTCTACTGTATGATTCTAAGTTTTTATGCCATCCTGGGAAGTTAAAAGTTCATCGGTTGGGTCCTTACATAATCTCATACATCCTTGATTGAGTGCATGCTAGTTCTGGCGCTAGATGGGACGAAGTTTCCTAAACACTTCAATGGGAGTAGGTTGAATCCCTACTATAAATAAGTCTTCTTGGTTTTGTAAATAAGGTATTTTTTTCCAGTTATCTTAGAATTTTCCTTTATGCATTTATTTTCTTATGTTTTCCTTTCGTGTTATTGCTTTGTTTTACACCTTGGGAACCGGTAACCTTATTGCTACTTTTTGAGAATATGTGACTGCACAAAGGACCATGCATTGTTTTAAGTGTGGTGTGGAGTAATGTGAAGGAGTGCATGCTTAAAGTACCAAGGAAGTTTGTGTCAAAAATCCCAGTTGAATGGCCTGGTTGAAAGAGGTGTATGGAGAGAAAAGATGGAAGAAGGATGGTTGGTGCCAAGATAAAGCTACTTATAGATCCCACATACAAAGGAGGAGAAAGCACATTAAGCAACATGAGGTAGGCGAGAGAAAAAATCAAGATAGAAGAAGTGCCTTTGGTGCTGGTTATGCGTGCACAAGAGTCTCCTGTCAGGTTGGATTGGTTGCATGCTAGAAGGTTAGAGGATTTTCCGTGCAGGTTGGGCGCGTGAGGGAAAGCGCTTAAGTCAGGATTTGTTTGAAAAATCCACATTAAATGAAGAAAGTATGGTGGTAGGTGAAGTAGCATTTAATGCTAAAAAGGGGAAAAACTATAAATAAGGGGATCATGACACTTCATTTTTCACTTTTCATATAAGAGAACGAAGCTCTTTTTACACCTTTATAAACTAGGGCTTCCAAAAAATGATCCGAGTGAAGAAAAAATTGAAAGGATTGAAGCGTGAGTAGCTAGTTTGGATTTGCGAACTAGAAGGAAGGGATTTCATGGGTGTGGGAGGAAGTGTGAGAAGACATCGTCTTGTGAAGGGAGTATCCCAGTTAGGGTTTGAAGAACTAGGGCATGGGTTTAAGTAATTTTCTTCACAAGTTTGAGATCTAGGGTTGGAGAGAGTGGAAGAAAAAAGTAATAGAAGTGATTGAAGTGGGTAGAAGACCTAGAAAATGGCACCCAAGAAACCAGCTAGTACACCCAAGAAGGGAAAAGGAAAGGGAAAGGGAAAGTAGTAAGAAATTGAAGCAAGCACAAATGAGGAGTGGTATGCAGAAATGTAGTACCCATATGGAGTGTTTTTGGGGAAGGAGTGGGAGTCCCATCTTAGGGATATGTTTGTAAATGATTATAATCATCAAACAAGCATAATTAAAAGGATTTGGCACTAGAATTAGTGTGCCCAACAAACAAGAGGACACCAAAAGGTTTTCCCATATATAATGATGATGTGAAGGTCAAATCGGGGATAATGTTAGTGGCGAATATTCGTAATATGGTGAATATTCCATTTTTGAAAAATTTGAAAAGGTGAATTTACTAGCGAATTGTCAATGACCTATTCACCTAAAAATTACAGTTTAAATTTTTTTAGGGTTCAGCTTCGCCTACCCTTGAAATTATCCCCTATATAATCCTATATTATTCACTAGGTAGAACACTACTAGCTCACTCATACCACCTGGGGAATATGTATTATCAAGTATAGTAAACACATGACATGAGGCCAGAGGTTGTAGATGTGTGACAAAGAGTTTGTTGATGCATGGCATGGAGAGTTTGTTGACGCGTGACAGGAGTGTAGAGGAATGAGATGCGTGATAGAGAGTTTTTTTATGTGCGATATGGAGATTTTTTTGTTGCGTGACCAAATGGCAGACATTGCAGATGCACGATAGATATTTTCTGACGTGCGTTAACAAGGTGGTATACGCGTTTCAACGAACCTCACTGATGCACATCAACGACCTTGTTTATGTGTGTTAATGAGGTTCATTGATGCATGTCAACCACCTTGTTAACGTGCACCAACAAATATCTATCATGCGTCTATAGCGTTCTCTATCCCACCACTTAAAAATCAGGAAAACAATTTGTTTATCGACCCCAAAAAAATTCACCTTCCCATGAAACAGGTTCCGATAATATTCATGAGGTATTTTCCACCTTCGATTTCTAAGAGGTCTCTTAAAATGAACCCTAGGTCAAATTGGAGAAGGCAGGGTTACTACAACTCTTTGAGTTGCCCTACTTTGGGAAACCTGAGTGATTGTATTAGTGGTTGATGTCGTGCATTCATGAGGACTATTTCCACTTCACGGGGTGCAAGATGCACATAACTCCTCATCTCATTTCACATTTCACAGGCCTCATCTATGAAGGAGATGAATTGGAAGATGATTTGACAGACAAGGAAGTGATTAAGGAAACTATTGCCAATTTTGCTTGCAAAAAGGGTTCAAGGTATTATGATGTTGCATACATCAAGGATCTAGTAATGAAGATGGTCACACACCTGGTGTCAAAGCTAAATGGCCAGGATAGATGGACTCAAGTTAGTAAGCCATGTTTAAAAATTTGTAGAAAGATTTCAGAGGGTACCATCTTTAATTTTTCCACATTCATCGTGGATGAAATTATCAACTGCACGAAGGAAGGTGATAGGATCCTTTTTGGAAATTTGTTGCTGACCATCGTGTTCTCAGAGATAGGGTTACTAGATGCATCAGATAAATTCATATGGGACTACACTGTTGAAGACCCCTCACCTTCCAAAATATTTGAGAAGTACGCTTGTGACACTATGAAAACTGTGCACAAGGTGTGCTTGGAAAAGTGGTACATGCACCTGTGGAATGCATTCAAGGTAGAATGGATAATTCTAAAACAACTTCTAGTGGCCACTAGGGGAGAGGTAGAATTTGCTTTGTACCAACATTACTACCTAACCAGTTCAAGTTGATAGATGACTCATGGAGCCCAGGGTACAAGCTCCACTTTGCCTTCACAGCTTAGTACTTCCAAGTGGGAGTAAACAGGTTCAAGGAGTCCAAAAACTTTAAGTTGAACCTTGTTAGTTTGGACCAAAACCACAAGGAATTGAACAAAGGGTTGGTCTACCCTTACAAGCGTGCATACATAAAGCTATACATGTCACATGAAGTGTAAATGACAACGCCCATGACTCTGCCCATTACAGGGAGGGTCTCACGGCATGCGTATACATTTACATAATACCCAAGTCAAAGAAGGGAACATATTTGGAGAATGAGGTATCTATACCTTAGGATCAAACCGAGAGGAAGAGATATGCGCCCACGTGGGAGGAAAAGAAACTAGAAAATAAAAATTCAAGTGTGGTGGAAACAAAGGCAATAGGTTCCCAGGGTAAGCACTAGAACTAGCACATACGTGCACAAGAAAAATCACATAGTAAAAGAGATGACTCCAGAACCAAAAGAGCTATTAGATAAGGAGTCATCAGAGGAAGAAACATAGTCACCTACACTGGAATCTCTGGTTAGGAAGAAGCAGAGGGTAGAAGAGGAGACCACCTCGGAAGAAGCTGGAAGTATGGGCAAGTACATAGGAGAGAAGGATGGTAGTGGAGAAGAAGTAAGTGGGGAAGAGGACCCTAGGAAATATCAAGGGCTGCCTATTTTAAATATACATGATTTAGAGGAGGAAGGTGGAGAAGAAGAATAAGGGTTTATTTTTGTCTAATGCAAGGATATACAATTAGGAGGAAGCACCCATAATATGGGAAAATATGAAGAGGCTAGCGCACGAAGCATGAGGTTCCAAGCTTGGTAAAGAGAAAATCACCAAGGTGGTAGAAGAAGAGGAGACAAGGGATATTGAGACCCTAGCGGAGGACAAAGTGGAACGCAACGCTGAGCCAATGTTGAACAAGGAGAAGGAGAGTGCGAAAGAGGAACACGATAGCACTAGACGCCCGATTTTAATCGTAAGTATACCCAAGGGTATGCACATGGTAGAAATACATGCGAAGGGGGGAGGATAGAGATGGGTTATATTGATGACCCCAAGAAGGTGTTTCATGTGTGGTTCTAGAGTACACTTCCAGTGGAGGAGCTTGTATGCATGTCATATTTTGACAAGGAGGCTACCTACCCACAGACAAGGAAGATGATCTCTTGGGAAATTGAGTCCCACCTTGATGAACTAGAGTTTGAGGTAAGTGAAGGGCAATAGTAACATTTCTAGGACCAGGAGAAGATAACCCAGTGGTGGATACCCAGTAGCTCTCGGATGAACAACTATGCAACATGCTTAACAAAGTCTCTATTGAGTTAGAGGCTAGACTCTTTAGGTGAAATGATAGGATTAGGGATCTAGAAGGGGAGATGAAGGAGAAAGAGGAAGAGCTAGCTACATTAACCAAGGAGCTGAGCTAGGAAAAGTTAATCAATGCCCAGTGGCAGCAGGAATTGAAGGATGAAAAGGCCAAGGTGAGCGTTGTGTACAAGAAAGTAGAATCCATCAATGGGGCCATACTATTAAAGCATCTGGACCTAGCATCGCCCATGCATAAGTATGGATCTACCTTGGGATGCCTGGAGGATTTAACAAGGGTCCTCACCATGGAAAGATAGCTGCTAGCCTTGGAGTCTGTAGAGGAAGTGGTTGTGTACCTGGAGAAGGAATACAAATTGAAGATAGTAGCACTCGTCTTAGAATACAGCAAAGTGCTTGCTGATGTAAGGACCACTTCTTGGACTGTTGCAGCCGCATACAATAAATACGTAGATAGAGACAAAGTGGCAGGCACCCTGGTCACCACTCATGAAGTGGAACTCAAGGAGTTCTAGGAGAAAAACAAGGGGAATAGGGTAGAAAGAGACAAAATCCTTGCCGAGGTTGAGAAGAAATCGAAGCCATTAAAGCCTTGAGGGCTTCAATAAAAATTGTTGAAGGAGCTATATCCACATATCACATGAAGAATGGATGCGTTGGAGGATATATGCAAGGAGTTGGAGAAGATTGCATATACTATGAGCACACAAGGGGATGGACTAAATTTTGGGGAGGTAAGTGCCTTGGTCGGTGACCTCTGTCAACGTGCGTAGGACAAATTCGATGCCTAGAATAAATTAGAGGCCAACTTGCAAAAGGATTTTCCCAGTCTGTTGCAGTGATTCTTTCTTTCACTCCCCCATTCTTTCTTCTTTCCCCATTCTTTCATCCCCTTATTTTTTTCTTAGGCGTAAGCCTATTGTACTCTTTCTCCCACTAAGAGAAGTGTTCCCATGGATGGAGAACATGCATAGTGTGGGGTGATGTTGGGCCCCTAGATTATTGACTAAGTATAGAAGGCACGTGGGCGCATAACTACCCTAGTAAAAGAAAGGCGTGCAAGGACAAATCGTACAAGGTTGGGTTTAAGAAAAGGGTTTAAGGAAGCCCGTGACATGCGTGGACAGAACCAACGGTTTGGGACTTAGTCAAATTGGACGATCTGGGTAGAACACATGAAAAGCATGACTAGGTTACGTGTGGATAAGATGCTAGCCTAACAATAGGTTAGACTAGGAAGGAGCATGCCTATGGTAGAATATTCTAGAAGCACATCATGGGATAAAGTGAAAAGCTCGATCCTGGAGGAGCATGCTCGCATGGAGGACCACATTGAAAACTTGGCATTGGATCCGAGGGCACTTTGGAGGATGAGTTGGCAGTCCGAAAAGATATAAATACAAATGCCTACAAATTAAAACCAGAGAGACTTAAAGAGAGGGAAGAGATCTACGAAATACTACAAGAAATCTGCTTGTGGTAATTATATCGGGGAAGGGATGTATGACGCAGGGTATTGTAATTTATTTGTTTGGTAGCATAGTCACATTAGTCCAGATTAGAAGAACTTGATTGAACACGATTACCGGTTACTTTAGAGGGAGTAGGATGAATCCCTATTATAAATAATTCTTCTTGGTGTTTTTAATAAGGCAAGATTTCCATTTATCTTAGGTTTTCAATTCTGTATTTTCCTTAATGTATTTCCTTTATTGTCACAAAGCTTTTTCAATTTAGTTGTCATTTTTGTGTAATAAGCACACTTGCATGCATGTAGCTAATTACTATATGAAGAATGTTTATGCATTGAGGACTACACATAATTTTAGTGTGGGGTGGTTGTAGTTATCCAAGAAAAAGAATGTGGAGTTGAAAGGTGAAAGCAATAAGCTGATATGTGTGCTTTAAGTCAAAAGAAGATTTCTTCTCAAAAGTTACCAAGGATGGAGATGAATGAAATAAAATTATAATGCGAGGTAAGCGGAGGCCATAATAGGTACCAGGAGAATGTACAATGATGAGGCACTCGGGGAAAAAGGAGCACGTCTTTGAAGAGAATTTTGTGACCAGAGGGTAGGAAGGTGCACTAGAAGATTATAGCTAGGCGTGAAGATGTACCGTGTGGAACGAATGGATTTGGTCAATGAATGAGGGGATATTTTGTAGGTGAAGGAGCAATAAATGCATCAAAATTTGAAAATAATTATATAAGGATGGAATGTGGATTCATTTTTACCATTGTGACTAACAAAGATTTGAGGAAAGAACTAAGTGTGAAGAGTCGAGTGATCGAGTTGAGGTACAAAGGGTGTGACACCAAGAATGAAAATAGATTTTTACGACAAGAAGCTTACATCCCTAGTGGTGAAGGGTTTGAGTGAAGCATGGAGACATAAAAGAGTTAGGTTACGAAGTTTCCACCTAGGGCATGATTGAATCAAGCTAGGGTTTGATTTATAAAGTTGCAAAGTTGAAGAGGAGACATTTGCAAGGTAAAAATGGCACCGAAGAAGGCATCTACAAGTAGAAGTAAAAGGAAATAAGAAGGTATTCATCAAGGAGGAAGAGATGGCACCTAAAATCCATTTTTCAGAGATGCAATATCCAGAAGGATTCATTGTTGGCTAGGAATGGGGTTCACCCATTAGAAAGAGCAAAGTAAGTGAATACAATCATAGGAATCTAGAGAACAAGAAGGAGCTTGATTCCTTGCTCACTACTAGGATGAACAAGTGCACGGTGGATGACATGCCAGTTTATGACGATGTGGGTGAGAAGATTTTGAAGAGAATTGGGGTCTACCAGTTGTATGAGCTTCCATATTTTGGGAAGTATGAGCCCTTGTATCAGTGGCTCATGAGTAGGGTGCACAAAGACTTCTTCTACTTTGCAAGAAGTAGAGTTAGAATATTTGTTGTGCTTGTCTCATCAATTATAAGTCCGAAGGCCATGCGAGAGAACATAAAAGGTGATCTCGTAGATAAATCCATGATTGTAAAGACCAAACAGGAGTTAGGGTACTTGAAGGGTATGCACAGAATGGACATAGACATTGAAGAACTATCCAGTTGTACAAGTCGCAACACACCTTGTTACAAAGATGAATGATCGTGGAGTGGTGGTCACAATGCTAAATTCTATGTGGTTACATGTGGCACGTAAGATGTCATGAGAGAAAATCTACAACATTGCAGGCTATATTGTAGAGAAAATAGTTGAAGAAGCACACGCAGGAGGGAAGATTAGCTTTGGGGATATTCTACTATCACTGTATTTATGGAGATTAAAGTACCAAATGGACCGAAGGAGAAAGTATGGGAATACCCCATGGAGAACAAGTCCCCACTAAAATATTCAAGTAAGTACCTATGTAAAGGGTCCATGAAAGATGATGTAAAGCAAAGGGAAGACAAGCGATATGATAGGCTCCACGTGGCATTTGGGGAAGAATGGCACATCCCAAAGGACCCACTAGCAAGTGGTAGCGAAACAACTTCATTTTGTTGTATATTATCATTTCTGCATCACATGCTTCCCAATGAAAGATGGTGTCTAGACCCCTTGGTGTAAATTTCCTTACGCATTCACTACAAGGTATTTCCAAGCATTTGTTCATAGATTTACAGACACATGCTGACTAGTCTTCAATGCAGATAAGGTAGACTGTGACTACCATACGTTGAGAAAGAAGTATGTATATCTTGGTAGAATTAATTATACAAAGAGGATCATTTCGAGGTACTGCGAATATTAAGCCAATAAGTTTAGTTGTAGCAGATGTGGGGGCAGCATTGGTGTATCTCCAGCTGAAGCCAAATATGGAGAATAAAAAGTATGTGGAAGGTGAGTTCACACTTCTAGCACAACTAAAGGGAAAGCATACAATGGAGAACATCCCAGCGCCTAAGCCCATAAGGCCAATTGAAGTGGAAGATGAGGAGGAGCATGAAGATATTTATGGTGTGGAGCATAGGGGTAGGATACATCCTACAAATAAGGGTAAAGTTGAGCACACCATTACACCACCTTAGCCACAAGAGGGGGATGATGAGGACTTGAATGCAGTCCAAGGGGAGCATAGGTTTAAAAGGGTATTTAGGAGAACAAGGACCCAAGGTGCTACTCCAACCATTGTGCAAAAATCACCTAGACTCTCTTCACAGAAGGAGGAAACCATGAAAAGAAGGAGGAAACTGAAGTTGAATGAGGAGGTGGAAGAATTAGAGGAAAGCGCACCTAATTATCCTACACTTCTAGAGAACACAAAAGAACAGGTGAGGCATCAAAGGAAAAAGAAGAGGATGAGAAAATACCTGAGGAGACAGCTATAGAGGATGTTCAAGACATGGAGACACAAGTCCCAAATTTGGAAGCTAAATTTCCTAAGAAGCAAAGGTCTAGAAGAACAAGTGGAGAGCACATTCCAACAACCATGGGGTATGTAGAGGATGCAGGAAAAATTGTTTGTACCCACTTCTAGAGCACGATAGCATAGAAGGATTTATTTAGATGGGAGTTAATGGAAGAGGATATGGTGACTATGTGCACTCAAAAGCAACTATCATGGTAAATGCAAACCCACATGAATGAGCTTGATTTTGATGTGTGTGAAGATTCATGTGTTTCGAGATGATTGAAGAAGACACCCCAAGCAAGACATATGACAATAAAGCCTACTGTCATGTCAAATGAGTAGGTCAGCAATGCATTGGTGAAGGTATCTGCTGAGGTGGCCAGAAGAAACATGGATAAAGCTTCCACAATCAGAGTGCTACGCGAGGAGTTGAAGACAAAGGATGCAGAGATAGCGCACATAACACAAGAGAGGGACTTCACGTAGAAGAATAACGAGGTGTTTATCAAAGCATCATAGAGGAGATTGGGGACAATTTCATCAGAGCAAGGCCACACTTGGAGGCCAAGGTACCATAAACATTTCCTTCAGCGATACACTATGTGGGAAAGTTGGTGGACTTGGTACTTGAAGATGAAACTCTACATATGCAAGCACCAGAAAGCTCAGAACAAAATGTCAAACGAGAGAAACCATCAGTGATGAGAAATATTGCATCTTATGAAGTGTTGTTGCAAGCATTACAGGAAGTATTGAAGAAAGAATACTAGGATTTAAACATATGCACAGCTCTAGAGGCTGTTGGGCCCGTAGATTATTGACTAAGTATAGAAGGCACATAGGCACGCAATGTCCCTAGTTAACGAAAGGAACGCAAGGAAAAATTGTGCAAGGTGGGGTTTTAGAAAAGGTTTTAAGGAAGCCCGTGATACATGTGGACATAACCAAGGGTTTGGGACTTAGTCAAATTGGATGATCAGGGAAAAAAACATGAAAAGCATGACCTAGTTGCACATGGATAAGATGTCAGCCTGGTAATAGGTTGGCCTAGGAAGGAGCATGCCTGCGGTAGAATATTCTAGAAGCACATCATGGGATAAAGTGGGAATCTCAGGCCTGGAGGAGCATGCTCGCATGGAGGACCACATTCAAACACTTGGCATCGGATCTGAGGGTGTTAGAGGATGAGTTGGTAGTCTAGAAAAGCTATAAATACAAGCGCCTATAGAGTAAAACTAGAGAGACTTAGAGAGAGGGTGGAGCTATGCGTAAATATGCAAGAACTCTGCGAGTGGGTAATTGTATCTAGGAAGTGATGTATGAGGCAAGGGGATTGTAATTTTTATTTTTGGTAGAATAGTTACATTAGTCCAAATTTTCGCAATGCATGACTATGGTTTACTTCTCTCGTGACCCTATGTAATGGATCCATAGATGTAACAAGGTTACTCGTTATGTGTTTATGAATATCATTGATTGTGATACATAAATATCTTTCATAAGATCTATTTCATTTTATGCTAAATATGGATGTTTGTATATTTATTTCTGTCATGGTACATGTTATAGATTATTTTAAGTACTTTGTCTAAAATGACTTCAAGGATCTAGATGCCGTTCTGAACTCTATGGTTCTAGTATGTCCTAAATCCCTTTTGAAATCTCTTACACAAATCATAAATGATGTTTCCCACTAAAATCACAAAAAAGAGAGACTTGGTACCCGCACGTGCCTCGAGTGAGAGCTCATCTTCCACTGGTGATAGGCCAAAGGCACATGGGCTTCCTTTATTTTTGATAGGGGTAAAAATGACTACATATTGGTTTCATTGCTGGAACCTCTTTTCAAAGTTATAGTAGGAATTAGCATTCATCATGATCTATGTAGTGAGTAATGACAGAGTAGTTAACTTTGTAAAGTGTTGAATCATGGTTCAAGAGCACGGAGGATGAATTTACTCATAGATTCAGCACTAGACCTGAGTTTGATACACGCGGATGGGTAGAAGATAACCTCTACCATGATCTGTATGAATTTTTTTTCTGTAGCTTCTTAGTGGAATTGTATGAATGGCTCTCATTCTATGCATCTAGATCACGTTGGCATTATGGATTGCATGTGTGGACCTCAGAAGAATATCAAAGGCTATAGGATGTAGATTTGACGTGGACCTATGTTGTGGATCATTGGTGGAAAGGAGTATTGGCTAGCTACACTCTAGAGTACGCCATTTCCACATATTCTTGTCCGAGGTTGCTAAGTTTGAGTTTTTGTGGGAGCCTAGAGGATCATTTCTACTTTTTTCCCTCTGGCTATGAAAATCTTGATGGTTACCATGAGTTTAGAGGCATTCCTAATGGCCGGCTAAACCATTCTGAGTGTTAGGCAAGGAAGCTAGGGTGGAGGAAGATGGCAGATGTTGTGGTGGAGAAAGAAAGGGAGGAGAGACGACTCAAGTATGGTGAAGCACATGAAAGGGAGATTTCTAGACAATGTGAGGTTGCATGTGTGATG
The DNA here is from genome assembly GCA_018340775.1 of Taxus wallichiana var. yunnanensis. NCBI lineage: Eukaryota > Viridiplantae > Streptophyta > Pinopsida > Cupressales > Taxaceae > Taxus > Taxus wallichiana. The sequence goes on along the minus strand of CM031240.1, from coordinate 476,472,650 downwards.
GATGTATGGCGGAAGACATTGCGGGAAGGATTTGAGGTTCATGTAGAGGATGCGGAACCTAAGCGATGCAATGCAGGCGACCGCATCTTTTTAAGCACGTAAGAGATACCCCTTCGACTTCTGATGAGAGTTCTTCACATGGAGAAAGAAGAACTGTTGGCGTACATCTGAGCCCACCTAGTGACTGGACCCTAGCACTTGGTTTTCCATATCAAGGGGATAATATTGCTAGTCAAGTTATTTACATTGAGGTGATCACCTACACCCAAGAGGTATTATTTCTCATTTGGGACTTTTATGGTCAGTAAACACCAACCCAATGTTAGGAATTTTTAGGCAAGGTATAGACACACAAGCTTTTGCTCTTGCATCTAGGAGTGGTGCAGGTATACTATTAGCAGTGGGGCATTGTCGTGAGGCAGTGTAGGCATGTAGCTCACTAGAATTGTTGGGACCCTTGGCACAACCACTTTAGGACCTGGTGGGTCTGGTGGATCTGATGGTTCAGGACCTCGGTGGACCTGGTGGGTCTAGTGGTTCTGGACCTAGTGGGCCCGGTAGTTTAGGACCTAGTGGACCTAGTGGATCAAAGGCGGTAGAGGAAATAAAGCTGGAAACCAAGGATCCGCTCAGGAGGATTTGGGCCTCAACTACCCCCATAAGTTTTCTTTGAAATGTCTCTACATTTTCCTAATTATAGAGGTATTGAGGATGCTACAGAACATGTTCACAAGTGTGAACTACTATGACATGCAAAGGGTGTCACAACCCTAGAACGGAAGGCTAGTCAATTTGTAGCCACGTTGCACACATAGCTGGTATAGGAAATATTACCCTCGTCAAACAAAGGGTGGACTATGGCAGAATTCCACATTCCTGAGTTTGAGCAAAAGAGCATCAATGCTTTGAAGGAGATTCAACAAGGAATGGTAGAGAGTGTATGGGAGTATGATGCATACTTTAAAACTCTCTTGTCTAAATTATCATATGATATTCATCCTTCACAACATGCTCAATGGTTTGTTGGAGGATTGATCACCCCTTTTAGAAGGGCCTTATCTCATAAAAATTTTACAGACTGCGCGAGGCATTAGAAGTTGCTCTGCGTGCCGAGGCTATTGGTAGTGTTGATATTGGCATTAGCCCATTCCTGGAGGCTCATATTGCTGTTATGGCCAAGCAGTTGGAAAAATTTTCTACGAACTCACCCATGAGACTTGCAGTGGTTTATGGTGCATAGATTGTGAAGTAGAGGGGCATGTCAATGATAGTTTCTCCCAGAGGACAATATGCACCATGGCAATAGATTGTGAAATTTTTCATGGGGACCATGATGCAAGTAGATGCCCCTTGCTATAGCATGCAATCTAGAAGAATGTGTCTTGTTACTACAAGATTTGTACCTCTACAACCCATGATACTAAGGACTGTAGGCTCATTGATCGATCCCTTAGGCCATTGATCATGGGGTAAGCCAAACCAAGAGTGTTTCCAATAGTTCTAAGGGTGATGATCACCATTATGAGGATCGTGCAGATGTAGGGGAAAGTGGAAGAGGTTTTTGAGGAGGATTCTGTGGTTGTGGTAACTATAGGGGAGGAAGGAGTTAGTTCCCGCATGGAACCTGTTTCAATTATGGATCTACAAAGCATTACAAATGTGAATTCCCGGACCTGTTGCAATACTCATGGTGTGGAAAGAAGCATAAGTATGAGGAGTGCCCAGAGTTATATGAGCATATGAATCAACATCACCGGAAGGACAAAGGATCTATGATGGTCAACATCAAGAAAGAAGACACACATTGGATGCCTTGGGTAATACGGATGCGTGTTTGGAGCCTATCTTGGTAACAACAAGGGTAGAAGCCACATTAGTAAGAAATATACCAAGATAGAAGAACCTGGTTTCTAATGAGGAAGTCATTCATGGAAAGTACCTAGACCCCACGCATCAAAAGGAGGTATATCAGGACACCATGGATGTCATTCAGATTTTACAAGGGGAAATTCAGTGTCTAAAGGAGAAATCTAGGAGGGAGGAACAAGGAAGTAGAGTCGAGGCACCAAAGGATAACCTAGATGAGGTCAAGGAGGTGTGTCAAATGCTAAGGCAATAGAATATCATTCCCTTCCTAGGATCATGGTTGAGAGAGAAGGTACCACATGCCGCAGGAGGAGCGCGAGAGGTACCACATTACCCATCATAGCCTTGACTATGATAAAGATAACACATTGAATGCAGTTGTAGATGAATGTCTCCTTAGTAATATCCTCATTGACATAGGTGTGGAGGTTAATGTTCTAACTTTGGATGCATGGCATAAGATGGGAAGACCTACATTACATCCATCTTCGAATGTGTTATATATGGAAAAAAATACTAAGGCAATGCCCATCGGTGTCTTAAAGGATGTAGCTATCACTATCTAGGGAGCTAAGTTTATTGGGGACTTTGAAGTCTTGGCACTCACCGAGGCGACAATTTCCCAGCACTAATTGGGTGCCCATGGTGTTGTAAGAACAATACAAACCTTTAGTTCAACAAAGGGTACATTAGCTTTGAAAACAAGAAGGAGTGGGTCATTATACCCCTGGCTGATGGGAAGTCAACACTCTATGTTGAATCTATGGGGGAAGAATTTCTAGATAGGATATATGTGCGCTCAATCATAGATCCAGAGATAATACATCCTACTAAGGGAGTTATCCAGTTTGAGAATGCTTGGTCAGTAAGTGATACCACTAGTCTAGCATGTGACAATTGGGTGCATGGAACATATGAATTGATGGGACGGTAGTTGAGAGGGTCGATGACCAAGGTGAAAAAGGTGTGCACAGTTTGGTGCCTAGGAGGAAAAGATCTACCCACGTATTCAAGAGGAGCCTTCCTTGAGATCTTTCTACAAGAGGTGGAAGCTCAGTGGAAGGATGAGAAGGAATTACAGGATATGTTAAGTTATGTCCCACTCATCACAATGGCACGATGGTGGGCTACACATCAGGAGAGCCTTTTGGAATGGCACAAAGTAAGAATTACTCTCTCTGTCAGATTCTCTAGGAGCAACGTGCCCACCACCATCAAGGACTACCATGGGAAGGAGCCCGCCTATTTCCATATCTAGGAGTTTGAAAGGATCTAGAGAGAAGGTGCAGAAGCTTTGCAACCATCCCTCTAGGTGTAGAAGTTTTATTCTACACTGCAGGGTTGCACACGCATGGTACATTCATTTGGAAACACGCGCTTGACAGGGGTGGTAAGAGCTCGCGGTGACCTCATTCAAACCTTCGAGTATCGGAGTACCAAGCTATCAGTTGATAAGGCCTTACAGGGTATCAAGCACCTTACCATGGGGGATAGTGCCATGGTGGAAGATAGGTTATTGGAATTACTAGGTGAAATAGGTTTGGAGACGTGCTTTGAAGAAGTAGAGGAAATAGAAGAGTTACAACTTGAGCGCGCGTGTTTGGAAAAGGAGAAAGGAAATTTGGTGTATGTAGAGACATGAAAATCTTTGATTTTAGCCATTTTGTATGGATGCACAAGGTAGTGGATAGTGATGATACTCACACGTGCACCTACCATGATACCTTAAAAATAAAGAAGGTTAACATCGATTTAGGAGAAGAACCTAAGGAATCTATTATTGGAGATTACTGGTTAGAGAAGGAAGTCTCTAAGATCATTGATCTATTGCACAAATTTGAGGATTTATTCCCATGTGGGTACCATGAGCTCAAACGCGTTCACCATTCCTTGGGGGAGATGAAGATAAAATAGAAGGATGGTGCACGCCTGGTTAGAAAGAGGCCCTACTAGATGAATCCCAATTTATGCATGAAGGTTAAGGAGGAGATAGAAAAAATGATAGCTTCTAGGATCATTGAAGCAGTGGAAGAATCAGAATGGATAAGTCTGATGGTGATCAAAGATCGAAGGATGGATAGATTAGGATCTATGTAGATTATAGGGAGTTGATTGCTATTTGTGTCATTGATTCTTTTCCAACCCCTTCACGAATAAATTTTTGAAGGAGTCACTATACGTGAAATCTATTCCTTTACTTGATGGATTTTAGGGTACCACCAAGTCTAGATTACAAAGAAGGACCGGAGAAGAAAACTTTCGCCACCGAGTGGGGAAGTTTTGCATACATGGTCATGCCCTTTGGGTTGAAGAATGCTCTTTTTGTTTTTTTGCACATAGTGGTGCAAGCATTCCAAGACTCCATCCGTAAGTTTCTTCAAGTCTATTTGGATGATTGGACGAGTGTATGGTCTAGTGAAAGACCATTGTGATAATTTAAGGTTAATGTTTGAGAGGTGTAAGTAGTTGAGGATATCCTCAACATTAAAAAGTGTGTGTTTACTACACCCTTTGGGACTTTATTGGGGCATATCATATGTAAGGAGGGCTTGCAGGTAGATCTCGCTAAAGTTACACTTATTGTGGGGTTAGGGGAGACTACTAACTTGAGCGCGAGCCTGCATTCCTTGGATAATGTCCATGTAGATTCCTCAAGGACAGCTATTGGAGCAGTGCTTACACATCCAGTGAAAGAATTTTTATCATCCTCTGTGTTTTGCAAGTAGGAATTTGACACTAGCAGAGCATAACTACACCACAACTAAGTGCGAGGTGTTGTCATGATCTACGCACTTTTTAAGTTTAGATAGTATCTGCTGAAACTCCTTTTGTGTTTTTGCCGACCATATACAAGGATTGTAAAGACTATTGTAAAGTGTGACCATTGTCGCACATCATTGCAAGCCAGAAAGAGAGATGAAATGCCTTTGCACCCTATCCCTAGCGTGGATCCCTTTTAAAAAAGGGGAATAGACTTTGTAGGCCCTATTAAACCAGCGGCGTGTAGGACTAGGTCACGCTATGTCATCACTTGCATGGATTATCTGACAAGGTGGGTAGAGGTAGCCCCAACTAAAGATTGCACAATAGCCACAATGAAAAGATTATTTTGAGAGAATATTATCATGAGGTATGGATTTCCTTTGAATTTAACCCGCGATAGGGGTACGCATTTCTTGAATTAGACCGTGAGGATCCTGTTAGCAGAATTCATGGTGGCTCATCACAATACTACACCCTATCACCCACAAGCAAATGGAACCGTAGAAGCATTCAACAAAATACTGAGTCATACCTTGACCAAAATTTGTGATGTCGGAAGACAAGATTGGGATGACAAAGTATCAACAGTATTATGGGCTTACATGAAAACATATAAGAGGTTGAAAAAATCCACATAGTTTCAATTGGTGTTTGGCACAAAAGTTTTTATGTTGGTTGAATTCATGTTACCTTCTCTTTTGATAGTGCAACTAGGAGGGTTAGCTGATGAGCAAGCAATCGGAAGAAAGAATTGATGAGTTAATGAAGTTATATGAGAAATGATTACTCACCAAGTGGATCTAAATAGAAGAGAAATAAAAGCGAAAGGATTGGCATGATCACCACATTAGAAACAAGAAGTTTGAGGTTGGGAAGATGGTTTCTTGTATGATTCTAAGTTTTTGCCATCCTAAGAAGTTAAAAGTTCATCGGTTGGGTCCTTACATAATCTCATACATCCTTGATTCGGGCGCGTGCCGATTCAAGCGCTAGATGGGACAAAGTTTCCTTGACATTTCAATGGGAGTAGGCTGAATCCCTACTTTAAATAAGTCTTCTTGGTGTTTGTAAATAAGGTAGTTTTTCCAGTTAGTTTATAATTTTCCTTTATGCATTTATTTTCTTGTGTTTCCCTTTCACGTCATTGCTTTGTTTTGCACCTTGGGAACCAGTAACCTTATTGCTACTTTTTGAGAATATGTGAGTGCACAAAGGACCACGCATTGTTTTAAGTGTGGGGTGGAGTAATGTGAAGGAGCGCATGGTTAAAGTACCAAGGAAGTTTGTGTCAAAAATCCCAATTGAATGGCCTAGTTGAAAGAGCTGTATGGAGAGAAAAGATGGAAGAAGGATGGTTGTTGCCAAGATAAAGCTACTTATAGATCCCATGTACAAAGGAGGAGAATGCACATTAAGCAACATGAGGTAGGCGAGAGAAAAAATAAGGACAGAAGAAGTGCCTTTGGTGCTGGTTACGGGTGCGCAAGAGTCTCCTGTCAGGTTGGATTGGTTACACACCGTAACGTCGAGAGGATTTTCAACACAGGTTGGGCACATGAGAGAAAGCGCTTAAGTCGGGCTTTGTTTTAAAAATCTGCATTAAATGAAGAAATTATGGTGGTAGGTGAAGTAGCATTTAATGCTAAAAAGGGAAAAACTATAACTAAGGGGATCATGATACTTCATTTTTCACTTTGCATATAAGAGAACAAAGCACTTTTTGCACCTTTGCAAACTAGGGCTTCAAAAAAATTGATCCGTGTGAAGAAAAATTTGAAAGGATTGAAGCGTGAGTAGCTAGTTTAGATTTGTGAACAAGAAGGAAGGGATTTCATTGGCATGGGAGGAAGTGTAAGATGATTTCGTCTTGTGAAGGGAGTATCCCAGTTAGGGTTTGAAGAACTAGGGTATGGGTTTAAGTAATTTTCTTCACAAGTTTCAGATATAGGGTTGGAGAGAGCAGAAGAAAATAATAATAGAAATGATTGAAGTGGGTAGAAGACCTAGAAAATGGCACCCAAGAAACCAGATAGTACACCCAAGAAGGGAAAAGGAAAGGGTAAGGGAAAGCAGCAAGAAATTGAAGAAAGAACAAATGAGGAGTGGTATTCAGAAATGTAGTACCCAAATGGAGTGTTGTTGGGGAAGGAGTGGGAGTCCCATCTTAGGGATATGTCTGTAAATGATTATAATCATCGGACAAGCACAATTGAAAAGGATTTGGTGCTGGAATTAGTGTGCCCAACAAACAAGAGGACACCAAAAGGTTTTCCCATATATAATGATGACGTGAAGGTCAAATCAAGGATAATTTTAGTGGCGAATATTCGTAATATGGTGAATATTACATTTTTGAAAAATTTGAAAAGGTGAATTTGCTAGCACAGTCAATGACCTATTCGCTTCAAAATTACGGTTTAAATTTTTTTAGGGGTCACTTCGCCTAACCTTGAAATTATGCCCTATATAATCTTATATTATTCGTTAGGTAGAACACTACTAGCTCACTCATACCACCTGGGGGAATATGTATTATCAAGTACAATAAACACACAACATGAGGGTGGAGGTTGTAGATGTGCGACAAATATTTTGTTGACTCGTGGCATGGAGAGTTTGTTGACTTGTGACATGGAGAGTTTATTGACACACGATAGGAGTGCGAGAGGAATTAGATGCATGACAAAGAGTTTTTATATGCACGATATGGATATTTTTTTTTGCATGACCAAATGGCGGAGGCTGCAAATGCGTGGCAGATATTTTGTGACGTGTGTTAACAAGGTGGTATATGCGTGTCAATGAACCTCACTGATGCACATCAAAAACCTTGTTGATGCGCGTCAATGAGGTTCATTGATGCATGTCAACCACCTTATTGAAGTGCGTCGCAAATCTCTATCATGCGTCTATAGCCTTCTATCCCACCACTTAAAAATTAGGAAAAAAATTTGTTGTCAGACCCCAAAAAAATTCACCTTCCCATGAAACAGGTCTGAGAATATTCGTGAGGTATTTTCCACCTTCAATTTCTAAGAGGTCTCTTAAAATGAACCACAGGTCAAATTGGAGAAGGCAGGGTTACTATAACTCTTTGAGTTGCCCTACTTTGGGAAACCCGAGTGAATGTATTAGTGGCTGATATCATGTATTCATGAGGACTATTTACACTTCACGGGGTGCAAGATTCCCATAACCCCTCATCTCATTTCACATTTCACGGGCCTCATCATCAGAAGGAGACGAGTTGGAAGATGATTTTACGAAAAGGAAGTAATTAAGGAAATTGTCACCAATTTTTCTTGTAAAAAGGGTCAAGGTATTATGATGTCACATACATCAAGGATCTAGTAATGAATATGGCCACACCCCGGTGTCAAAGCTAAATGGCCAGGAGAGATGGACCCAAGTTAGTAAGCCATGTTTAAAAATTTATAGAAAGATTTCGAGGGTACCATCTATAATTTGTCACATTCATCGCAAATGAAATTATCAACTGCACAAAGGAAGGTGACAAGATCCTTTTTGGAAATTTGTTGTTGACCATCATGTTCTCAGAGATAGGGGTACTTTGGACGCATCAGATAAATTTATATGGGAGTACCCTGTTGAAGACCCCTCACCTTACAAAACATTTGAAAAGTATGCTTGTGACACTATGACAACAGTACACAAGGCATGCTTGGAAAAGTGGTACATGCACCTAAGGAATGCATTCGAGGTAGAATGGAGAATTCCTAAACAACTACCAGTGGCCACTAGGGGAGAGGTAGAATTTGCTATGTACCAGCATTACTGCCTAGGTAGATTCAAGTTGATAGATGACTCATGGAGCCCATGGTACAAGCTCCACTTTGCTTTCACATCTCAGTACTTCCAAGAGGGAGTAAACAGGTTCAAGGAGTCCAAAAATTTAAGTTGAACCTTGGTATTTTGGACCAAAACCATAGGGAATTGCAAAAACGGTTGGTCTACCCTTGCAAGTGTGTATACATAAAGCTATACATGTCACATGAAGTGCAAATGACAAGGCCCGTGACTCTACCCATTACATGAGGGTCTCATGGTGCACGTATACATTTTCATAAGACCCAAGTCAGAGAAGGGAACATATTTGGAGAATGAGGTATCTACACCTTAGGATCTAATTGAGAGGAAGAGATATGCGCCCACGTGGGAGGAAAAGAAACTAGAAAATAAAAATTCAAGTTTGGTGGACACACAGGCAATAGGTTCCCCCAGGCGAGCACTAGAACCAGCACATACACACACAAGAAAAATCCCATAGTAAAAGAGAACACTCCAGAACCAGAAGAACCATCAAATAAGGATTCATCAGAGGAAGAAATAGAGTCACCTACACCGGAATCTCCAGTTAGGAAGAAGTAGAGGGTAGAAGAGGAGACAACCTCGGAAGAAGCTAGAAGTATGGGCAAGAACATAGGAGAGAAGGATGGTAGTTAAGAAGAATTAAGTAGGGAAGAGGACCCCAGGAAAGATCAAGGGCTGCCTATTTTCAATATACATGACTCAGAGGAGGAAGGAGGAGAAGAACAACAAGGGTTTCTTTTTGTGCAACGCAACGATATCCGTAGGAGGAAGCACCTGAATATGGGGAAAATATGAATAGGCTAGTGCACGAAGCATGAGGTTCCAAGCTTGGCACAAGAGCGAGTGGCCAAGATGGCGAAGAAGAGGAAACAAGGGACATTGAGACCTGCGAGAGGACAAAGTGGAATGCAGCAATGAGCCGTGTTGAACAAGGAGAAGGAGAGTGCGGAAGAGGAACACGACAACGACTAGAGGCCCGATTTTAACTGTAAGTATACCCAAGGGTATGCACATGGGAGGAAGGCGCGTAGAGGGGGGAGGCTAGAGATGGGTTATATTGATGACCCCAAGAAGGTGTTTTGCGTGTGGTTCTAGAGTACACTTCCGGCGGAGGAGCTTGTATGCATGTCATCTTTTGACAAGGAGGATACCTACCCGAAATAAGGAAGATGATCTCTTGGGCAATTGATTCCCACCTTGATGAACCGAGTTTGAGGTAAGCCAAGGGGAAATAGTAACATTTCTAGGACTAGGAGAAGATAACCCAATGGTGGATACCCAGCAACTCTCGAATGAACAACTATGCAACATGCTTAACAAAGTCTCTATTGAGTTAGAGGCTAGACTCTTCGGGTGAAATGATAAGATCAGGGATCTAGAAGGGGAGCTGAAGGAGAAAGAGGAAGAGCTAGCTACATTAACCAAGGAGCTGAGCTAGAAAAGTTAATCAGCACCTAGTGGCAGTGGGAATTGAAGGATGAAAAGGCCAAGGTGAGCGTTGTGTACAAGAAAGTAGAATCCATCAACGGGGCCATACTATTAAAGCATCTGGACCTAGCATTGCCCATGTAGAAGTATGGATCCACCTTGGGATGCCTGGAGGATTTAACAAGGGTCCTCACCATGGAAAGATAGCCGCTAGCCTTGGAGTCTGTAGAGGAAGTGGTTGTGCACCTAGAGAAGGAAGAAAAATTGAAGATCATAGCACTCATCACAAAATACAGCAAAGTGCTTGTTGATGTAAGGGCCACTTCTCGAACTTTTGAAGCCATGTACAACAATTGATTAGATAGAGAAAAGTGACATGAACCCTAGTCACCACTCATGAAGTGGAACTCAAGGAGTTCTAGGAGAAAAACAAGGGGAATAGGGCGAGAAAGAGACAAAATCCTTTCCAAGGTTGAGAAGAAATCGAAGCCATTAAAGCCTTGAGGGCTTGATAAAAAAACTAGTTGAAGGAGCTATATCCACATATCACATGAAGAATGGATGCATTGGAGGATATATGTAAGGATTTAGAGAAGATCACGGATATTATGAGTGCACAAGGGGATGGACTAAATTTTGTGGAGGTAATTACCTCAGTTGACGACCTCTGTCAACGTGCGCGGAGACAAATTCAATGCTGGAGAAAATTAGAGGCCAACTTGCAAAAGGATTTTCCCAGTCTATTGTAGTGATTCTTTCACTCCCCCATTCTTTCTTCTTTCCCCATTCTTTCATCCCCTTATTCTTTTTCTTAGGCGTAAGCCTATTGTACTCTTTCTCCCACTAAGAGAAGTGTTCCCATGGATGGAGAACAGGCATAGTGTGGGGTGATGTTGGGCCCATAGATTATTGAATAAGTATAGAAGGCACGTAGGTGCGCATGGGCCCCGATTAATGAAAGGTGTGTAAGGACAAATCGTGCAAGGTGGGGTTTAATAAAAGGGTTTAAGGAATCCCGCAACATGCATAGACAGAACCAACGGTTTGGGACTTAGTCAAATTGGAGGATCTTGGTAGAACACATGAAAAGCATGACCGGTTTACATATGGATAAGATACCACTGGCAATAGGTTGGACCAGAAGGAGAATGCCTACGCTAGAATATTCTAGAAGCACATCATGGGATAAAGTGGGAAGCTCGGGCACGGAGAAGCATGCTTGTATGGAGGACCACATTCGAAACTTGGCATCGGATCCGAGGGTCTTTGGAGGATGAGTTGGTAGTCTAGAAAAGATATAAATACAAGTGCTGCAGAGTAAAACCAGAGAGACTTAAAGAGAGGGTAGAGCTCTACAAAATTATTGCAAGAACTCTGCTTGTGGGTAATTGTATTAGGAAGGGATGTATGAGGCAAGGGGATTGTAATTTTTCTATTTGGTAGCATAGTCACATTAGTCCATTATGATGCATGACTGTAGTCTACTTCTCTGTGACCCTCTGTAATGGCTCCATGGATGTAATGAGGTTACCTTTATATGTATATGAATATCAATGATTTTGATGCATACATCTCTTTCATAAGTTCTCTTTCATTTTATGCTAAATATGGATGTTTGTATATTTCTTTCTATCATGGTACACGTTATAGATTCATTAAGTACTCTATCTAAAATGACTAGAAGGATCTAGAGGCTGTTATGAGCTCTATAGTTCTTATATGTCCTAAATCACTTTTGAAATCTCTTACACAAATCATAGATGATGTTTCCCACTAAACTCACATAAAATAGAGACTCGGTACCACGCATGCCTCGGTGAGCACCCAAACCTGGCTGGGTGATAGGCCAACATGCATGGGATTCCTTTCTTTTCTAATAGGGGTAAAAATGACTACAGAGGCACTTATCAACATCAAGACCCTAGAAGAGAACAATGAGGTCCAGAAAGTGATGAAAGATGAGACCTTGGGCCACGCATAAATATTGTCAATGGTTAAACAAAGCGCGAGGCCCTTGTAGCAAAAGACAAGAGCCACACAAGACTCTCTGGAAGAGCTTGGAAAGATAATTTCACGAGAAGATGAACCTTTTAGAAGGAAGAATGGCATCAATGTCTAGTGTTCTGTTGGTTCTGTAAATTGAGAGAGGAGAGATTGTGAGGGATGAGTTAGAATCCATTGTTGTGGACATCCCATAAAAAGTAGAGCAGTCACTCACTTAATGGTAGGTTTTGGAGGCCGAAATAAAGGAGGAGTATCCATAGTTGATACTACAAAATAATACGAGAGGAGGTTTTCTCGATAAATTCATAGAAATTATTTATTTTTCTACACTCTTTCATTACTATTCTATCCATTCTTATATTATTTCCTTCAATTTTTTGAGATACCCATTATTGGGATGACAATGAGATTAGTGTGTGGTAATGTTGATCAAAGAATACATGTAAAAGATCACACAAGGAGTTCAAGCGGAATAGAAGGCCCGGAACTAAGGGCATGGAAGGACAGGAAGGACCCACGCGTGGAAGGTAAGTTCATCTTTCATGACTTAGCCAATTTTGAGCATGAAGACCTATTTTTAGAAGATGGCATGTGGAACACACCAACAATGCAGAGACATGTACACCATGCATTTTCTATCTTTGGAGAAGTGGATCAAAGCATTTTGCATGGAGATGAGCTGAGAATAGAATTTATACTTCAGTTAACTACAAGAGGACTATAGATAGCACACTTGCATATGTGGATATGCTTGTAAGCGGCATGTTGCTATCAATAGCATGCGGCCTATTTCTGGAATAGATAAGTGGTGAAGGGAAATTGCCAACCCTATATATATGATGTTAGGTACATAGTAGATGTATGTATGAATGTGTGATGATGTATGTGTAACAAAGAATATACAGAGGGTCAAGTGTGTGTATACGCATATGATTAAATTACTATATCAGATCCATACGCGCATTGGTATAGATTGACAATACTGTAAGGAGCTTCTATATTTATTAATAGATGGAAGATATTGGCTGAATATAAGTGTCATTCTATGTGAAGTTGAGTATTGAATTTTATTAATTCAATCATAATTATTGTTTAAGCTTGTTCTTTCATAGATATGAGGGTAGCATGCATTGTAGAATGATGGATTAGTTATGAATTTATATGTTTCTTCCTTCATCATGTTAACATTCTATTACAGCAACCCTAAAGAGGGACCGGTTACCTTTGCGCACTTCGGGTGAGCACTCGATTAAGGTTGAGTGATGTGTCGGCATGACTAGGGTTTTATCCGGTAAATTCTAGGCTACATCAAACAGAAAACCCCCGCATGAGAAATTCCACTTTCTTTGATTAATTGAGAAATAGGAGTAGGATTCTCACAGTTAATTCATGCCCAAAAATCATCCAGGTTAAGGTGTTGAGCATCACTATCTCCTATCTTAGGTATAGTTGTTTCCAATGAAGAAAAATGCTCATTCCCTTTTTAATGAATCTTCATAGTGAAGATCAACTTGCCGGGAAAATATAGTGGAGAACAAGCTCGTCAGCGCAAGGGTAGAAATATCCTATCATGGACTTCTTGATCCTCTAAAATTTGCTCTCAAAAATTCACAACCTTTGTTGGAATGCATTGCACCTTAAAATATTTGAAAAACACTAGAAAAAGGACCTTTCCATGGATAGAAATAGTTAAGAGGGTGAACGGAATGGGAAATGAAGCTACTTATGGGAAGTATGGTAGAAACAGTCAATTGCCCTAGGTATTTATACACATTCCATTTTGAGTAGGTCGATAGGGTGCATTGAATGCTTGATTTAATGCATTTTGGGAACGGAACATAACACACCAATGCGGACCTTCATCATGCGAATATGGCAGGAAAAATGAGCACAACTAGAAAATGGGATGCACAGGACAATGGGAGCTGAAATCCCAAACACAAAAGAAGTTTTGTGTATGATGTGGAAAATGTAGGTTTGTGGGTTATAGCCATCCTGGGAGCACTTGGTACATTTGGGATGCGGAAGACCAAAATACCCACATTGAATGAGGTACGGAAAAAATGGGTCTGTGGGGATATGAAGGTCGGGAAGTATTAGGAACATGTAGGACAGATAAATTTGAAAAATCTACAAAACACAAACATTGGAAAAATCAGATCAAACTCACGTAATTGGTCCACGAGACATTATGACATGAGATCTCCGCATGAACCAAAGTATCTCGGGGAATTAGGGAAAAGTGAGCCAAAGTGAAAAAGGGACATATAGGACATAAAAACATGAAATACCCACGAATAAAGGAAAATTCAAAAATCGAGAAATAACTAACTACTTAAAACAACTCTATATCTTTCTCTCATACTTCACAAGGAAAACAAAGAACTTTGTAAGAGTCAATTTACCAAAAATTTTGAAGAGTAAGGCAAAAATACACATATTTTTGGGCAAGTGACAACAACTGGCTCTTTCTAGGGATGAACTATCTTGACACAAGAAAGAGGGCAAGGCAAGACAAAGGACCCTAGAATCTCTGGTTTCAAAGAAAGTGCAAATCCATTGGGAAATAAAGTCATGAATGAGGCAATAAAGACACACAAGAAACAAGGAACCACAAATCAAGACCAAAAACAAGGACTATACAAGACTATACAAAGGACTGCCTAGTCACCTAGGACTGAAAAAACTTCAAATATTTCCCACTATATGGTAATGGAAGAGAGGTTCCATCCATATAGCTCAAATAGAAAGAATTTTCACCAACAAAGTGTCTAATTTTTAAAGGACCCAACCAAAGAGAATCAAACTTACCATGACTTCCTCGAGGTTCTCACCTCTTGTCCTAGAGTAGGAAAATGTCTCCAACCTGGAAGTCCCTGGATCTGGCTTTCTTATTGAATAGTTGTTTCACCTTTTGTTAATGTGTAGTAATTCTTTCCACCACCTGAACTGTCCTCATCCAACTTCTGTAGGTACATGATTCTTTTCTCCAAGGCACTGGTGAAATTTGAATCCTCAATAGCCTTCATTAATTATAAGGCTGGAAGTTCCACTATCACTGGTAGTTGAGCTTCTATTCCATACACCACCTGGAAAGGAGACATCCCAATTTCTCTTTTAGGTGTGATCCTATCTGCCCAAAGAGCATCATAGATATTTTTGTGCCAATTCCTTTGGGATTCATTCACAAGCTTTTGAATGATAGTCACCAAGTTTTTATTTGTTGATTTTCCTATCCATTTCCCTGAGAATAGTATTCGAAGGAATGTTCAAAGTAAATCATATATCCATAAAAAAATCCATCAATTCATATGATGAGAAATTAGAGGTATTATCAGTGAAAATTTTGAATGGAACCCCAAATTTGATCAGGATACTTTCCTTGATAAAATTACATACTACTTCAGAAGGTGTACTTTTAACCGGAATAGATTCTACCCACTTCGTGAAGTAGTTAATAGCATTCAAAACATGAGTATGCCCAAAGTGCTCAAGTTAGGATTGAGAGTTCCTACAAAATCTAACCCCCACTTTTGAAAGGGATCTTCAATTACTACTAGCTTGAGGGGTAGGGTAGCTAGCTTGGGTCTTCCCACAAAGGTTTGACAAGCTTCACACTTGCTTACCCACTTAGTTGCATCCTGGAACAATTTTGGCCAATAATATCCTACGTGAATAATCTTATGAGTAGTGAAAAATTCCTCCACAAGCTTGATCATGAAATGCTCTGAGTAACCTCTTCTATTGTTCTTTATCCACACACCTGAGAAATCTTCCATCAATCCCTCTTTTGAATAAGGAATTTTCCCAGAGCACATATTGTGCAAATCTTAGCTTAATAGCTCTTCTTTCCTTAGCATTCAGATGGGATGGACATTCTCCATATGTCAAAAAATGAGCAATGTCAGCATACCATTCATCAGTTGAACTGAGGAAAAGGATAGTGGGAATATGAGCATCTTCTTTGGGTGAGTCACCTTTGGCACTTTTAGCAATCAATTCACAGAGACCCTTGCCTTAGACCAATTTGGTGGGCCTGATATCCAAATCATACTCTTGCACTTTTTCCACCCAATTTCCTCTTTTAGTCCCAAACTCTTGTTGTGTGAGAATTGATTTAATAGTTGTATCAAGCACAAAGACAATGGAGTGAGAATTAAGGATATAGAAGTGGAATTGCTTGACTACCTTAACTACAAAAAAGCATGCTTCTCCATTTGTGTATACTTTAATTCATGATATTTCAAAACATAACTCATGAAAGAAATGGGAAGATCACATCCTTCGGATTCTTCTATGTCAGAATGGTTGCCAAGGTATTCTCAATGGCATAGCAATAGATTATGAAATCATTTTCAAAGTTTGGACATGAAAGGACTGGTGTTCTAGAAATTGCTTCTTTGATATTTTCAGAGGATTCCTTCCCTTCTGGTGTCCAACAAAAGGATTATTTTCCTTTCATCATCTGGGCCATACTCATATTTAATTATGCAAAATCAGGGATAAATCTCCTTAGAAAATTTATTTTTCCAAAGAAAGAGTGCACACCTTTTTTTCTTGTGGGGAGGGGAATATTCTGAATATCTTGGACTCTCTCTAGGTCTATCTTGGTCCCTTCTTTGGAAACAATATGTCCAAGCAATTTTCCCTCTATAACACCAAAGATGGACTTCTTTGGATTTAGGGATATCCCATGCTTCCTGCACTTCTGGAGAACAACCTCAAGATGTTGGAAATGATCCTCCCTCTTCTTGGAGAAAATAGTCAAGTCATCAAGATATATTACAATGCACTTTCCCTTTAAATCACCAAAATCCAAATCCATTTCCCTCTAAAAAGTGGCACCAGCATTGATGAGACCAAATGGCATCCTTCTATACATAAAATTACCCCAGGGAGTTGTGAAAGTTGTCTTGTGTTGATCCGAGACATCTACTTCAATATGATTATACCCCGAGAAACCATCCAACATAGATAGCATCTTTGAGTCAATGACAGCTTACAAGATTTGATCCATCATGGGGAGTGGGTAGTTATCCTTGAGAGAAGCCTGTTTAAGTTTCAAAATCCACACAAATACGGATCTCTCCGCTCTTCTTCCTTACATGCACAATGTTGGCTATCCAAGCCGAATGATGAATAGGGAAAATTATCCTTATGTTCAACAACTTCTAAATCTCTTAGTGAATGGTATCTACAATTTTAGGATTGTATTACCTTTGCTTTTGTCTGAAAGGCTTAATTCCTAGCTTTAGAGGAATGTAGTGTTGTATTTTCCTTGGTCTGAAGGATTTTAAATCATCATATGAATAAGCCAACACATCAACATATTTTTTAACAATTTAATCATTCTATTATTTTCTTCTTGAGTGTAACATTTACCAATATTAAAAAGCTTAGGCTCTTCTTCACTTCCAATGTTAACTTTCTAATTCTCTGTTGATTGATGAGCTATGTGTGATACCTTTGAATTGATATACCTGTCATGTTTGTCAAAAAAATCCTCCATGCTAATAATCCCTCTAAGTATCTTGTTACCTTTCAGTCTTATGCAACCATCCTTATCAGATTCTTCTTTGACTCCTTCTTCAGGTATGAAGGATAGTATAGACTCACAAGGAGCTTCCTCGCTTCCTTCAAAATGTAATTGAATGAAATTGTATGTAAGCTCAAGAAAAGAGAGCAAGTTTTTATCATCATTAAATACCTACCAATTGTTGACATTATCTAGCACACTTGGCCTATGTATCATCTCAATTGTAAATTTTTCTTGGGAAAAGTCAGGATGAGGGATCAACAAGGACCCTGATACAACTAAGGCATCATCCCTAGTGTTATTTTCTCTAGAAATACGACTTCAATAGAAAATTCATTAAATAATTCAATTGAATCCCATGCCAAATTCATGTAATGCTTGAGCCTTTTATTTTTTACCTGAAAAACAACCCTCTGACTTGTTTGAAAATAAGTTATGCATCTCCTCATGCACAAAGGTTCTTTATTCCCATTTCTCTTGCCATTGCAAAACCTAAAAGAAGAGCTTCATATTCCACTGTATTATTTGTATTTTCAAATTTCAGCTTATAAGAGAAAGGGTAAGAATTCTTCTCAGGAGAAAACAAAACTACACCTGCTCTAGAACCAACTGAAGAGAAACTACCATCAAATTCAAGAATCCAAACACCATTAGGATCATCTATCACACCTCGAGAGCCTTCATCTCATCTTCTGACATGATCATGTAATTACCATGGCCAATGTATTTGTAGATAATTTATACTTTAGGGTCATTTATTTTGAACACAATGTACTTAGTTTGTTTTTTAGTAATAACTTCTTCATTTTTCCATTAACTGGGATGAGAGTGTGTGACCAATCCATTTGAATTTCTCCTCCCACTTCTTTGCAAAATTTTCTACTCAACAACATACCATAGGATGGAGGAATATCTGCTACTAAAATAGTAGCTTTGACCCTTTTCTCTGGGAAAGCAATAAAGGCTACTTGTGCATCTTTGATCCTTCCTACCAATGGCACCTCCTTACTTTCCATAGAATAACATGAACCAAATGTGCATGTCAAATTCAAGCCTAAAGCATGAGAAAATTTAACAAGAATCACATTTTTGATGCTATTGAATCAATACAAAAATTATTAAGCCTATGGTCAACTATAAGCAGAGTGACATAAAAGGGCTCAATTTTTTTAGTTATAGAAGGTGTTGCAGCCATCATATTTTGTTGAGGTGACAAGGTGGGAGTAGGAAATAGGCCTTTGGAAGTAGTAGATGATGAGTTAGGTTTGGATTTGAAAAAATTGACTACCTGGGAAAAGGCATCAGGGTGAGTTTGATAGAATTCAACTTCAAAAATTTGAATCTTGGTTTTCTTGATATGATCAATTATGTCAAAAGATCTAGAGGTAGATGGGGCATCTACACTAGAAGAGGTGGAATCCTTAGGCTTATCATTTTTAGTGGTTGAGGTTGTTTTGGACACAGAGGTTGAAGTTATATTATCTTTAGGTGCAAAAGAAAAAGAAGTAGAGGAGTTATTCCCCTTTTGGGAGGAATGGGTAGGGATAGGGGATCCTCTTTTAGCAACAACTGGAATAGTGATTGGAACCTCTTTGGATTTCTTTGTAGGCTAGGTCACCTCCTTCTTTTTTCATTTGTTCTCTGGTCATAACAACATATGATTCATTGTTCATATCTGTCACTACTTCATCATAATTATCTTCATCATCATCAACCCCTTCGGTGGTAAGGAAATTAACTTGAGAATCACTTGCTTCTTCTGGAGCCTCTTTTGCTTCTTCCTCAGGTTCTTCATACTCCTCAGCCTCTACTTCATCTTTCCCTCCTGAACTTCACACGTTGCATTGACTAGAACCTTAAGAGGAGGTGCTTCAATTTCTATTTTGGGTTGAGTAGAAGGAAAATGATTTTGGGGTTGAAAATTTCTCCTTAGAATATCTTTATAAGGAGTATTTTGAGCCAATTGTTTCTTGATTTCTATAAGATCATTCACCAATTTTACACTAGTTGATCATATTTTTTTCCCAAAAAAATTTTTTTAGCTTTAGGAGGTTCCTTTTTTAATTTTCCAGACATTATGAGATCGTCTTTGACACTTATGGCCAAGCGTTGATCATCATCCAAAGTAGCAAGATTATCCCTTCTCAATGTGTAGCTTACCTCTGGAAATTATGCATTTAGGAAGAAACATTTCTGAATTTGATCCACAGGATGAGTGGCTACTGGAATTTTATTCACTAGTTTGTTAAATATTGCCACAAACTCTCACATGGGCTCATATGGTTCTTTCTTTATCTGAGAAATCTAGGCAAGGAGAGCATGCACATCCTCAACAGGTTTGAACTGATTTTCAAATTGAGTCCTCATGGTATCCCAGTTAGTGATAGCACCAGCTGGAAGATGATAGAACTATTATGTAGCATTGTCCTAGAGTGTTTCTACAAAGATACTGATAGATACATCTTCATGCTCAACTCCAATAACTCCACAAGACATGATGAATGCAGCAATGTGTTCATCTCGGGTGTACCTTCCCATCTCCTCTGAATCTAGGAAAATTCTTTCTATTCCCTTTTGGGAGATCATGCAATGGTTGAGCAAGAGACAAAGGTCTAACCCATTGTCCCCAAGGTAGAGGTTCTACCATTCTTAGAAAAATGGTTTGTAAAGGGATTGCAACTCCAGCTAACACCAAAGCTTGGATGTTAGGGCTTGATTGTGTTTGAAAATAAAAATTCTCTTCAACTCTACTCTTATTCAAAGGAGTGCTTGTGTATATTGTTCTTATCTTCCTTATTTATGGAGTCTGAAAGGAGCCTTGTTGTTCTAGTAATTGAAAATTTGGATCTTCAATACCATGTGCTCTGTATGGCCTCATGTATATCTTCTATCCACCAGTGTGCTATTTTTGTTGGTCTAATTGAAGTTGTTTTTGTGGGATGCACAAAATTTTCCCCACAGGGGGTGCAAAAATTGTTGGTTGTTAGATTTGACCTTGAAAACAAGCAACATTTAGGGGACAACATTCACTCCTCTTTATGGGATAGGTTCCCTTATTGAACACAAAAAAAGGAAGGAAATATACATGTTTACAAATGTTCAAACTATCAATGTTTCAATGAGGATTTTGATGCTTTTGATTTCTTCATCTCATAGTATTTTCAATACATAATAGAATAAATTAGAAGACTTAATATTTATAAAATGAAGAAATAAGCACTTTCATACATATAGGTTGCTTTGAATGATATCCTAATTATACATGTAAGAGTGACAAGATAAGAATTATACACACCTGAATACAAGACGTATATGCAATAGACACAAAGTTCTAAGCACAACATCAACTGAAGGACACAAAGTTCTATTCATATATATATATAACTTCACATAGATCAGGTAGAAACTAGAAATAGATAGAACACAAGAAAAGATAGAACTTCTTCTGTATTGATTACCAATTCAATACTTTTTTACATCCAAGACATCCAAAATATGACCCCTTCAAAAGACAAGAAAAGCTCCTTAAATAGCCTCATGGGTGGTTACAAAAGAGTCTTTTTAGTTTCCTTTCTTTTAATCAAAGGATTAATATCTAATTAAGCATTATAACATCAAATTGTCTTTTACTTCCATATTATATGACTAGAAAGAAAATAGCCACCTTAATTAGATAATCTGATTAAAATATTAAGAACTAGGAGTTGGGACACTCAAAGGAGTGATTGTGACACTCTTTACCTTGAGTACTTGATTTCTGAATCTCTTCAATGCTCCAACGATGTCCATGCCTCAAGGGATGGTGGTATTTACAGTCACATGAGTCCAGCTTGTCTAGGAATTTTTCCATTTCTTTCTCAAATTCTGCATTCTCTAGAAAATCCTTATTGGCCTCAATGATGGTTTCTTGAAGTGTACATATTTCCCTCATTTTATCCTTATACATGATGTCTTGTTTAAACAAATGTCCTAAACTAGGAATTAATCTCTTGGACTGTGAATCTATCCCTTGAATTATCCTTGAGATTTGGTAGTGAATATCTTGAAAGGAAAAAACAACATGGGATATAAAAGCTTCTACCTTCTGCAACATATTTTTAGTTCACCAATGGATTCCTCAAGGACTTTTATTTTCCAATCAATTTTGAATACCCACTACTTACAAAAATTAAAATTTGCATCGTAAAATACTTTATTTTCCAAAAGAACCCACACATCTGTATCACTCATCAACTGGAGATCTTGAATGCATTGAATCCTAAATTTCAATTCTCTATCTAAACCACTGAGTTTTGTAGTAAATTTAAGTTGTATCACAATGAATTTATCATATGACTTGTATGCTTCCTTGATGAAGTTTAATCATGTGACTATAATAACATCAACCAAGTATTTCATTACCTTCCCATAGGTAGCATGCTTATAGATGTATTTTATATCTTGAACTTCATCATTAGTTAGTACAACAGTAGTGGTATTAAGGCTAGAGGAGTTGGATCAAGTACCTTGTCTTCTCGATAATAGGGATTGGATGAAATTTGAAAGGATTTGGTTTTGTTCCTCTAGCTGATCCTATGTTTGCTTTCCTTTCTCAACCCTTTCAATTACCTTTGACATTGTCTCCTTCAAATTGTGCACTTCACTCTTAGGTGTAGATTCTCCTAGGGGAATTCTTTTTAATTACAAATCACTCACAAACAGATCTCTTTCATCCTTTTCAATCTTAGGTTTAGCAATTTCCATAAATTATTGACCTTGAGAATCATATACTAACCTGGATGTGATTTTTCCTTCTTTTGGATGAGGAAGGAGTAGTTCCTAGAAGATTTTCCTCAACATCAAAATTTAGAGCAACAATATGAGATGTAGCTTTTATTTTCTTACTCTCTACTAGTGGTTGCACCTAAGTAAAAGAAGAACCATGAATAGATGCAGCAAGAGACCTATGCACAAGTGTGCCTATTCCACTTAAAGTTTGTATAGCGAGAACTTCTAAAATAAATGTTTCAGCTTTAGAGGTAGGTGTCTCCTTGTCAGGGGTTTCTTTGGTAAAGGATCTTAGGAAAACCATTGCTTATGCTTCCAAAGTATGATCCTTTTCTTGATCATCTTCTTCCTATTATTTTTCTATACTACCTCCTTCAAGATTACTTTCCTCATGTTCTCCTATTTCTTTCTCATCACCATCATCATTACAGAGATCTATGACTGGTTCAATTTCAGGTACTACTTCCAATTGTTTCAAAGAAGAAAATTGTTCACTTTCTCCTTGAATTACCTCCTCTACCTTTTCATATTTCTTAGCCTTCCCTTTCTTCATATATACCAAATTTGAATATTCAAGTAGAGAGGGAACCAATTGTTTATGTTCCTTAAGGGTTACTACAATAATCTCCTTTTGATGAGTGGAGGTTTCTTGGGAGGAAGACCTGGACTTACCTACTCTAAACATCTTCATTTTCCTATCAAACCAAAGTTTGGTCCTTACCAAGATAGGGTTTATGATTTCTTTCAAATCATCCCTTTCCTTAACAAACCAATCAATGGTTTCAATAGGAGTATGTCTGATATACATTTCATATTCAAGGGACTGTAATAGCTTATCATCATCTTGTAGTCCATCTGGTACCTTGTACACATCAAAATATTTGATTTACTAAAGAGATAATCTACTATAGTACCTTATTCTAGCTACATAATCATCGTAATAGTCGGCTAGTAGTCTTCACTATTAGCAAGATGATGGAAAACCATTCTAAAATTATTGGCAATAAATCCCTTGATGTCAATGCAAGCCCCAGTCTAAAATATGGGTCGTTTTGTGTTTTTATTGCCTGAAAGTTCTTGTATTGCGTCAAGATATTCCCAAAGAGCCATATTAGCCTTTTTCACCAAATACCCAGATGCCCAAAATTGTTATATTCTGTCATCGGATTTGTCTGCGGGAAATTTGTATTTAATTATTTTGAGCCCCGTATGAGGCTATTTGCGCTCCGTTTTAACTCTGTTATGATCGAACATGTCATTATTCCTATGTACCAAAAGGGTTTTAACTTGGAATAAGTTTTGGGCTTTATTTGTAACTTTTGGCAATTTTTCGTGTTTTTGTGTTTTCCCGTTTCGTTTTCTGTGAAATTTCTCTAGAACAATTCCTTTGCCGGGTAAGCCCGATTTTTGGCCTGGAGCAGCTGGAGAACATATACGCACATTATGCCCGGAGGAAGTCACCATCGGAGGTCTGATCACTGGGAAAAAGTGAAGTCGTGCACGGAAAAGCCCCATGGGGTTGGGCGCATTTTTGGAAAACAAAGGATTTAAGCTGCAATGGGAAAAATAGAAGCAACAGGAAGGTGGGAATTTTGTACCTGCCTAGCAGGGTACTTTTTCCCATGATATAAAATTCACTTAAGCTGCAGTGGGAAAGTTAGAGGTCAGCAGCAGCAGGGAATTTATTGCTCTCGCTCAGCAGGGTAAAAATTCCCATGATGAAATAAAAGAAAGTGACTTAAGTGAAATCATGGGATTTTATTGCCTACCTTGTCAGGGTAAATAATCCCATTGTCAAAGTCAAATCACTTAAGTGGATCATGGGATTTCCGGGCTGCCTTGCAGGGTAAAGAATCCCATTGTGATAAATTCTTAAAAATAGAATTATATTATGCAAAAAAGTGCGCCCCCTTTGGAGAGAAGAAGGCAGCCTTTAAGTGGATTAAATTAATTATTTCTTCTTCTAATTTAGGCGCCCAAGCATGGAAGAAAGTCAACAAAGCAAAGGGGAATAAAAGAAATAGAATTAAATGAATTAAATTGATTAAATTTAATTTATTTAAAGGCTGCCCCCTTCATGTCAAAAAGTGCGCCCCATTTAGGATAGATTTAATGATTTTTAAAGCATTAAATCATTAAATTAAATTCTATTTTCAGTGGCTATGGTCAAGGCACACTGTGAAGCTTAAGTGAAGTGAAGTGTGAATGATTAAATTGGATTAATTTAATTTATTGGATGGTTGTCCTTAAACATGCTATTTTTAAAGAGAGAAGCATGATTTTTAATTAATTAATTGCCAGGAATAGGAAGGGCAATTATTAATTATAGAATTGTGAGGGTTATATAAGCATGGGCTGCCATAAGGGTGAATTATTTAATTCACAGGTAAAGAATTGCAGCCAAGAGGAAAAGTGCGCCCCATTTGAAGAAGGATTTTGCTCACAAAAGGTGAAAACAAGGCTAAAAGCTTCCAAATTTGGCGCATGCTTTGAAGGAGGTTGATCTTTGTCTCGTGCATAATTGTTCGTATAGGTGTTACAGTGTGCTCAGTGTGTTGTTGAAAGATTCATGCTCTCTTTATGTGCAAATTAAACATCAATTTTTGGGGCAGGCAGGTTGAAAAGTGCAGATTTTTACAATTAAAATTCACTATTCATGCTCCGGTGGCCATTTTTGTCTGAATTAATTGCAGAATTCATTACAGGTGCTTTACAAAAGAAAAGGAGCTTTAATCAATGTCCAATACATTGCATATATCCTCCGAATCTGAAGAATTATCCAGATCTACACCAGTTTTGAAGAAATCCGGCCAAATAAGAAGAAAAAGAATTATTCAGACAAAGATAGACAAAGCCATGGCGAAGAGATGAAAAAGAAAGCACAATGGAGTCATGCATCACTTCCAAACTTGCAGACATAGGAGACACAGATCTAGGTCCGAACCTCTTTCCGAATTGATTGATAGATCCAGAGCTGGAAAGACTTCACTCATGCGTGCGGTTAAAAGCAGTGGAATTATCCGAGCTGCAGCCTTTCCATACACAACCCAGTTGCCAGAGTTTGTTATGGAGTGCGCTAGATCTTACCATCCTTCATCCAGGTCAGTGCATGATGCTACGGGAAAGACAATAATTCATTTGGACGCAGAGTTCATCAATTATTGTTTGAAGATCCCAGTGCAAAAGGTGGTGACTTCCATTAGCCTTCAGGATGCCGGCAACAGGTGGGAGAAGCATAGAGCTGATTGCGTGAGCATAATGAATAGCAGATACATGAAGAAGCCTAGATCTCCTTCTAAGTTCCCAAGAACTCTTCCACGATCCCATTTGGTGCAGGAGGTAGATGATGTTGTCAAATTGCTATGCAGGATTAATGGCGAGGCGAATGCTTACACTTTTTCCGTACATGGATGTATGCTTTCATCAGGACCATTGAAGTCAACAAGGTTGATTCCATAATCAATTGGTCGGAAATTATTAGCGACAACATCGTGAGCAACTCCGAACGTGAAGCGACTTTCACTTTCAAAATGACTTCCTACTTGGTGTATGTCAGCAGCTTCACAAGGCATCTTTTTCCAAGTCGGATAGATGTGGTGTTCTTTCTAAGGACCCCATTTTCGAAGTGCTACCCACACTTACATCACCTACTGCATGTGAGAAAAAGATTTCAAAGTGGTCAATGATGAATTCTTCTACGATTTCATTTGCAGCTAGACAAAGACTTGAAGGCCAACAGGGTAAGCAAGGAAGCGTGGGAAGTCAGTCCAAGATTGGCAGTCTATTCATTCAATTTTAGATTTCACATACCTCGTGGTTACTATGGGCTTTTCTCAGAACCAATAAAGATGCCCAGATATCCGAATGATAGATTGATCACCATGGAGTTGAGCAGGCAACTTGTGGAGTTACACGACCTTCAGTCAAAGCGGCACAAGTCTACGGGCTTCTTCCCAATCACTGTGGACATTACAGCTGCCATAGCATTCATAGAGCTCGAGGGATGGAGACGCAGATGTTATCCGAGTATGAGCAAGAGTTCTTCCCTGCACGGCTGAACTTCGATCCATTTGGAGTAGCCAGGAAGATGATCTCCCAGGAGTACGCACATGTGCCTTCATTAGAAGATTTCTGATGAAGTGCAAAAGTGAGTACGAGGTTAGAAAGAGAGATTTCAGCAAGCTATCAACAAAGCAAGTGTTCGACTTTGGACTAGCGCGGATACCTGATGGATCTTAAAGATGATGGGAATGTGGTACTTGACACTTACCATCAAATGGGAGGAGATAAAGCCATACTTCAGATAACGTAGAGGTCATATACAATCAAGAAAGATCTGAGAGCTGTTTTTTGGTGAATACTTCAAACTCAAGTCACGACGAAAGGGATATTGCCTTGATGAAGCATCGATGAATCAAGTCACGGGAAACTTCGCGCAGAGATTCCTCAAGCGAAGCAAGCACGAAGGAGAAAGCAAAGAGAAGGTCCGAGAAGTCAAAGTACACAGAAGATCTCAATCAAAGGAGAAGATCACTTCTACGACCATGGCTTTAGCTCCGGCTTCTCCAGACCCAAGACTTCACCAACTATTACACCGCAGCAGGATACTTCCATGCCTCTACTGAATCCGGCGACATTCATCTTCTCTCCTCAGCCACTCCGTTCAACACCTGTTCCAGAGGAGATGTTGAAGCTGCAGATGGCGGAGTTCGAAAGAGCTTTGTCCTTGGATGATTCAGAGGATGGCAGCCATAACACCGTGGCACTTTCTGATGGAGAGGAGGCAGAGCGGAGATGGTAGTGCACTCAGCGACTTCTCATTCTCCGAGAAGTAACTTCTCGAATGGTTGGCTTCGCAGTTGGTTCCAAAAGCGAGAATGGAGATGAACTTAGAGGAGCACGACTTACAACTACTCCAGAATCTGGGCGAAAGAGACAGAAGGCCTAAAGTTGCTAAGGTAACTTCAAGGTTGATCATCGAGGATTTGGAGAGAAGTTTGCTGAGATGTCAATTCCGGCAGAAGGAAAGAAGAGGATGAGCTCACGGCAGAAGATGTGACAGTAACCAAAGTACCCCTCGGTCAAGCCACCACTGAAGGATTGAAGCAGGACACGCAGACATTGATAGATGCTCTATTCCTTAGGCTTGATAGTGAAAAGGCGGAGAAAGAAGAACTTCAGAAGTAGGTATCTCAGTTGTGTGAGATCATAGCCAAGGTTGCTAAGCCTTCCATTCAGCCCATTTCAGAGCAGGTGAGTGATCATCTTATGCAGGAAATGGAGGATGCAAGCAATCAAGTAAAAGCTATTGATGAATGGAAGGATTTGATTATTCGTCAAGCTTCTGTACAACTTGGAGAAGTGCCAGCCCGCCTAAAGGTTATGAATGATGCGGAAAATCAGCTCAAGAAATGGTGACAAGCATAGTGGACATGAACACAGTTGCTGAGAGTAACCTGAGTACTTTGGGAGAGATCAACAAGCTGCCAGGAGATGTATTGTCAGAGAGAAAATTGTACTGATGGATCACCGAGAAGGGGAAGCAAGATGAGTTTGCAGTATCTTTCCGCTTGAGATCTCTGCAGAGTTTTGCTCAAGAGGATGCAGCACTCGAGAGTAGGACATCATCCTTACTGACAACAAGATCATTTCTTTCACCGAGGAGGACGTGTGGTCGAGGTGTTACTTCATACGTGCGGATCGTTCCTAGCAAGGTGCCTAATTCCCTGGAAGGGTCTCTTCTGATGGTACAAAAGAGAATTGATAAAGCTACTAAGCCTTTCACGATGAATTCTATTAGTAGACGGTGGTGCCCGCAGCAGATATATGCAGGTTTGGGCCGAGCTTGGAAGATGTGGAGGCGTGCATCAAAGTGTTGAATGAAGGATTGCTGCAGTTTAGGACAGAGAAGGAAGCAGTGGCTAAAATAGATGGGAAGATGTTGAATCACATGTTCGACAAGTATATCCGATATCAGAACAAAAAGAAGACATAAATGTTACAGCTGGCATGACTTCTTCTTCTATTCTTTCTTCTTCTATTTTCTATGTTCCCGATGAAATTGTAAAACTTTAAGTTATTGGTTTTGCAACCATTACTTAAAGTCATGTGGAACAATTCTATTAGTTAAGTGATATATGTGTCACTTAAGGAGAAGTTAGTGGAGGATGATTTCCAAATGTCATCTTTACTTGTTGTTTGTGTTTTAGTTCAGTTAGACTTCCCATTTGTACTTTCCCTCCTACATTCTATAAGTAGGAGAAGAACCTCCGGGTTAATGATCAGAATTTGTAAGCAATCTTGTGTTCTAGACTTTGTGTTGAACCCCTGAGAGCCACTTGGAGCAAAGGAATACAAAGGAGCAGGTTTCCGGAGAACTTTGTGTCACGGTGTACTGTGTTTCTTGCTTTTAATCTTAGATCTCTTAATAAACTTTGTGTTATTTTAGATCTGGATCTAGAGCTGCCTTTGTTTTAGAATTCTATGTTTATATCTATTGGATTCTTCTATGTGCATGCAATCAGCTCTACCATCTACTGATTGGGATGCACATCTTCCCCATTTCTTCTATGTGTTTATGTAATTACCTTCTTCTATAACTTTTCCTTTCTTTAAACAACTACTTACTTGCTGCAAAAAACTATTCAGTTATGGTTCATGAACTGAGTAGTTAAAGTAAAACCCCATTTAGATATTAGCATACTTAAATTGACAAATCTGACACGGAGCCTCACCGGTTAAATGAGGGAGATTTATCTCATGACTTGCCTAGGTTTTGTGCTATGCAGAAAATCTAGCCAACAGTTTTTGGTGACTCCACTGGGGAACAACTATCTTTGCAGATCAAAGCTTATCTATTAAGATCGAGTGTTTTTCCACACAAATCTCAACTTGGCTTGAATGTCCATTCACCCGATCCGTGAAGGCGCAAGGAAGGACTGATCATTTCTTCCGACACAGGAGAAATTCAATTTCAATCATCCTCCTCAAGTTAGAAGCCGCAGATCTAGTCTCTCACCAGGAAGGAGAGTGCACACCCATCCAGATCCGGATCGTCTTCAGCATAATCCGGCAGCTGGAATTATCCATCAAGTCTACACAAGGAGGAGACGTGCCCCATTCATCATGCAGAATCAGAATCAGAACCAGATAGTACCTGTCCCATGGGGAGCAGCTTTTGGACCTTGAACCTGACTCCACCTATGCACGATCTGCCAAAGGGATCCAGAAAGAATTTTCCAAAATTCTTTGGAGATGGAAAGCAAAACCCGGATGATCATTTGGCGGCCTTCTTCATATCTTGTGGTGTGCTTGCAGTAGAGCATGAAGATGTCTCAGTCAGACTCTTCATTGAGACTCTACACGACTTGGCTGGAGAATGGTTCTATCGGCTAGCTCCTGGCACCATAACCAACTGGGCGACTATGCGTGAGCAATTTCTGAAAAGATTCAAGCCTGCAGAGGATGCTAGCACGTTGATCACCCAACTGACGCAGTTGAAGAAAGAGCCAAGCGAGAACATGTGGGACTTTATTGCAAGGTTCCAAAGGATTTTATATAAAATCCCCACTTTTGCCATTGAGCGACAAAAATCAAAAGACGTTTTTTATAAACGCTCTATTGCCCGAAGTTGGATATCAGCTGAGAAGGGCAAGACCTGTAAATCTACTTGAAGCACAAAATGCTGCCGTGGAAGTTGAGGATGACTTGATCATGGCTGGAAACTCAAACAACCATCTCACAAAGGTGATGGCGCTTCTTCAAGTACTTCAGATCCTTTGTTGCAGAGATTGGCTAATGACATGCTGCAGATCAAGAAGCAAATCTCTCAAGCAGGGAATGCAACCCCCTCAAGATTAGCTCCTACCCGACCTTTAATGGTCAAAATCAAAATCAAAACCGAAACACTTGTTGCACCACACCACAATGGCAATAATAGTAATAGCTACTCCAAGGAATAACTTGGAAACTAATGAAGAGGATCTCGACATTGATGAATCATTCGATGATGAAGACTTTATAGATCCCACTGGTGACTCCAATATTGGTTACCTGACTACTATGAATCTGAATGATGGCTATTATGAATCTTTTGAAGATTCTGATGGTCACACTTTTGTGTGTTTACAAGGTCTCAGACATGCCAAAATGCCAAAGCATCCACAAGCGGCCGAAGAGAAAGAAAGAGAAGATCCTGGCCCGGATGTTACTATCTTGAAAAGAGGTAGCACTCTTCCTTCTTCATTAGCGCCTAAGGATAAATATTCAAATTCTTTCAATTCACAGCAAAGAGCCAACGCACATCCTGCTGAAGCAAGTCAAGCTTTCAACATAATTGATCACATCAAGAGGAACAAGGTCCAAATGTCAGAAGCTGAATATTTGAGGGCATTTCCTGATCAGCTGAATAGATTGGTCAAATATGTGCAAAGTAATGGTCCCAGCCCAACAAATAATACTTCACTGGGGTATCTTGGCAAATCCAAAGAATACTCCTCCTTCAAATAATGCGGCTGCAAGTTCTTCTCCTTCTACCTCTTCTCCTGCTACATCAGAAAGGATCGAGCCATTTTATGTGTCATTGCTTATCAACGGATACAAACTAAGCAATTGCATTTTGGACTCTGGAGCTTCTGATAATGTCATGCCTGCCAAAGTTGCTGATGCCTTGGGTCTCACATTGACAAAAACCATCGGAAGATGTTATTCAATGGAAAGGCAAGTCCCTCTTGTGGGGAAAATCAAAGATGCATAGGCAGTACTTGCTTCTTTTCCAGATAAAAGACTGAAAATGACTATCCTTGTAGTAGACATTCCAGTCTCTTATGGCATGCTTGTTGAGTAGAAATTTCTGCAAAGAGCTGAGGTGGAGAAGTCAAGATGGATTGGTCTTGTGCACATACCAATCAAAGGAGTAAATCTAGAAGCTAGAACCTGAGAAGAAATCCAAGTACACAGTATCAAAGTCTGAGGATCCTAGATCTCAGATCTTGTTTCAAGAATCTGATCACGGAGTCTATTATCTAGAAATGGATAAAGAAGAAATTCAACCTGTGATTCAAGAACCGCATCAACTTGACAACAAGGTTTGGTCTCTAGAATTTGATGGCAGTTTTGTTCATTTGGATCCGGCGCAGGTGTTGTTCTTATCTCTCCTAAGGGAAGGTGCATGCACACTCCTTCAAATTGATGTTCGAAAATACTAACAATCACAACTGAGTATGAAGCGTTGTTGTTAGGCATGGAGCAGGCAAGAACAATGGGAATCAAACTATTACACGCAAAGGGAGATGCTGAGCTGATCGTTAAGTAGATAAGAGGTCTCTACCAAGTCAAAAAAGACAAACTGCGGCACTATAGAGATCGGGTCTACTCTGCTATCCTGGATTTTTCAGCTTTCTCAGTATCTTACATTCCGAGAGAACAAAATTCAAGAGCTGATTCACTTGCAGTGACTGCAGCCTTGTTGAATCCAGATCAGCCTCCCACATTCTTTAGACAGGGAGACTACAAAGTGGAGATGGTCTTCCACCCAAAGGTTCCTGACAACGTCCAACAATGGCAAGTTTTCAACGATGACAAGTAGATTGTTGCGTTTCTCCAACAGAAGGACAACTTTGAAGAAATCTACTATGAGGGAAGCAATTCACCTCCTAGGCAAACTACTATGGGAGAAATGGATGCGAGACGTCTCGGAAGTCAGGAGATTATCCAGCTAAAGGGAAATAAAATTCCCAAAGGCTTGGTATCTCTTGAGGAAATGTTTGATAAGCATGATCAGATGCTTAAGAAAAATGAAGAAAGTGGGGAAGGTTCTTCCTCCGACACACAATTACTAAATTTGGGAGCCGGCAATGATCCCAAATTAGTAAATCTGGGTAAGTGTTGTTCAGAGGCCGAAAGAGAAGCTTTCACTAAGCTTCTTAAGAAATATATGGATGTTTTTGCCTGGTCTTACCAGGATCTAAAAACATATCAGCCTCATGGAAGTTCAACACTACATCCCACTTAAACCAGAACAAAAGCCTTTCAAGCAGAAGTGCTGCAAGCACAACCCTACCATTTCGGGAACCATCTTTGCAGAAATCCAAAAGTTGTTAGATGCAAAGATTATCTATCCCATACATCATTCTGAATGGTTGGCCAACATAGTTCCTGTGAGGAAGAAGAGTGGCGAAATTAGGTTGTGTGTGGATTTTCGCAACCTTAATCAAGCTTCACTGAAAGATAACTACCCCATCCCCATCATGGATCACACTCTGTAGGTGGTCACTGGATCTGAGATGCTTTCCATGCTTGATGGCTTTTCAGGCTACAATCAAGTCAAGGTGGCCGAGGAAGATCAATACAAAACGGCGTTCATCACACCTTGGGGAACCTTCACGTACTAGAAAATGTCGTTCGGCCTTAATGTTGGTGCTACATTTCAAAGAGCTATGGATCTAGCCTTTTCTCATCTCAAAGATATAAGCATAGTGGTGTACCTGATGATCTGATAGTCTTTTCCAAAGATAGAAGCGCACACATTTCAAACTTGGAAGAGGTTTTCATACAATGCCAAGCAAACATGGTATTTCTTTGAATCCCAAGAAATCTATCTTTGTCGTAATCAAGGAAAGTCTAGGGCACATTGTTTCCAAAGAAGGAACAAAGATAGATCCAGAACGTGTCGATCCATTCGACATTGCCTTTGCCCACATCCAAAAAAAAAGGAGTTCACTCTTCTTTGGAAAAGTTAATTTTCTCAGAGATTCATTCCCGACTTTCATTGAGCTAACCCGTCATATTTCGAATATGATGAAGAAGACACAAGATTTTAAATGGAGCAGCGAAGGGAAGGAAGCTTTCAGAAAATTAAAGAGGCCTTATCAAAAGCTCCAGTCTTGGTTTCACCCGACTTCAGTAAAGAATTTATTCTTTACTGTTATTCCTCCGAACACACCATGTCAACAATACTGATGCAGAAAAATCAAGAGGACGCAGAAGCTCCTATTGCTTTCATGAGCATGCCCCTTAAAGCCTATGAGTTGAAATACACTCCCATGGAAAAGCACGCATATGCAGTGGTGAAGGCATGCAAAGCATTCAGTATTATATTCTTTCCTCACACACTGTGGTTTTGGTTCCAGATACTGCAGTTAAATCTATCCTTACTCAGCAAGAGTTAGGATTGTTGAGAGGCACATGGGTGACAAAGGTTCAAGAATATGACCTGGATATTAAACCAACAAAGCTGGTTCGAGGAAGAGGTCTGTGTGAACTAATGACGGAGATGAAAACATCAGTGCCAGAAGTGGATCAAGATGAGATAGATGAAGATTTACCTGCAGTACTTTTTATAGATCTGGTAGAGGAGTGGTACAGTAACATTGCTTACTTTCTGACGTATGGAGAATGCCCAGATCAACTTTCCAGAAAAGAGAAACGAACTATCAAACTAAAATCCAAAGATTTTGTTCTTTGGGATAATGGTTTGTACAAGAGGGGAATTGATGGTGTATTTCTCAGATGCATGGATAAAGCTCAACAGGATCAGCTACTACAACAGTTTCATGACATGGCTTGTGGTGGTCATTTCTCAACCCGAGTCACTACACACAAGATCCTCAGAGCAAGGTATTACTGGCCCACCCTTTTTCAAGATACTGCAGAGTGGGTAGCTAAGTGCAAACATGCCAACATTTTGTTGGGCGTGTGAAATTGCCTGCATTACCTCTAAAACCCATTGTGATTGAAGAACCTTTCCAACAGTGGGGAATGGATTTTATTGGTATGCTTAACCCAGCTTCTAGTGCCGGCCACCATTACATTCTAACAACTACTGATTATTTCAGTAAGTGGGTAGAAGCTATTCCTGTGAAGAATGCCACTTCCACCGAGGTGTGCAGTTTTATAAAAGAAAATATTATTGTCAGGTTTGGCGTGCCCAGCAAAATAGTAGCAGAAAACGCTCCGAATCTTTCTTCTGAGGAGCTGGTTGACTTCTGCTACACTTATGGGATTCAGCTGTTCATTCCTCAAACTACTATCCACAAGGGAATGGCCAAGCTGAATCTAGTAATAAAAACTTGGTAACTATCGTGCGCAAGCTAGTAATGGAAAATCAAAGGACTTGGCATAAAAAGTTGTTTGATGCATTATGGGCCGATAGAATCACACCAAAGAGGGCGATAGGCATGTCCCCATTTCAGCTGTTATATGGTAGAGACACGGAGCTGCCTCTTACCTTGGAATTGCCTGCCCTACAACTTTCTAAGGCCCTGGAGGATTCCACATTCACGGATGCTATTGATAAAAGAATTATGTACCTGACTGAATTGAGGGAAGTACAAACTCAAGTTGCAGATAGGTTGACAGAGCATCAAAGGAAGGTGAAAGTCATCTTCGACAAAAAGCCAGGGAAAGAAAGTTTGAAGTCAATGACTGGGTCCTTTTATGGGACAAAAGAAGAGAAGCAAAAGGCATGCATGGAAAGTTTGATTCACTATGGAAAGGGCCTTTTGTGATTAAGAGGATCACCGGAGTAGATAGCTTCATTCTTGCTCATCAAGATGGAGTTGAATTGTCATTTCCTTTCAATGGGCAACACTTGAAGTTGTTCCGGACATGAGAAGTAGGGTAAAACCTGTATGTACATAAATAAAACTTTGTTTTTTTTTCCTTGTTTTGTTTTTTTTTTTTGTTGTGTTGTGTTTGTTTGCTTGACCCCGTGCCCAAAAGACAAGATACGAAACCAGAGATGTTGGGATCTCATCTTTTCCCTTGTCATTCTGACAGAAAAAAATGTCCACAGACGGAGCCAACTGTGTCACCTAGATTTCATCCTAAAATCTGTGACTACCCTATCCAAAAAAATTTTTGTACTTTTAAAATAATGGGTCATTTTGTGTTTTTATTGCCTAAAAGTTCTTGTATTACATCAAGATATTCCCAAAGAGCCATATTAGCCTTTTTCACCAAATACCCAGATGCCCAAAATTGTTATATTCTGTCGTCGGGATTTTTCTGCGGGAAATTTGTATTTAATTATTTTGAGCCCCATATGAGGCTATTTGTGCTCCATTTTAACTCTGTTATGATCGAACATGTCATTATTCCTATGTACCAAAAGGGTTTTAACTTGGAATAAGTTTTGGGCTTTATTTGTAACTTTTGGCAATTTTTCGTGTTTTTGTGTTGTCCCGTTTCGTTTTCTGTGAAATTTCTCTAGAACAATTCCTTTTATCTGTAAGCCCGATTTTGGCCTAAGCAATCTGGAGAACATATACGCACATTATGCCCGAGGAAGTCACCATCGAGGTCCGATCACTGGAAAAAGTGAAGTCGCAGCACGGAAAAGCCCCTCATGGGTCAGGGCACATTTTTGGAAAACAAAGGATTTAAGCTTGCAATGGGAAAAATAGAAGCAAAGCAGTAAGGTGGGAATTTTGTACCGCCTAAGGGTACTTTTTCCCATGATATAAAATTCACTTAAGCTCAAAGCAGGGGAAAGTTAGAGGTCAGCAGTGTGCAGGGGGAATTTATTGCCTGCCTTACAGGTAAAAATTCCCATGATGAAATAAAAGAAAAGTGACTTAAGTGAAATCATGGGATTTTATTGCCTGCCTTGCAGGGTAAATAATCCCATTGTCAAAGTCAAATCACTTAAGTGGATCATGGGATTTCCGGGGCTGCCTTGCAGGGTAAAGAATCCCATTGTTATAAATTCTTAAAAATAGAATTATATTGTGCAAAAAAGTGCGCCCCCTTTAGAGAGAAGAAGGCAGCCTTTAAGTGGATTAAATTAATTATTTCTCCTTCTAAAATAGGTGCCCAAGCTTGGAAGAAAGTCAACAAAGCAAAGGGGAATAAAAGAAATAGAATTAAATGAATTAAATTGATTAAATTTAATTTATTTAAAGGTTGCCCCTTCATGTCAAAAAGTGCGCCCCATTTAGGATAGATTTAATGATTTTTAAAGCATTAAATCATTAAATTAAATTCTATTTTCAGTGGCTATGGTCAAGGCACACTGTGAAGCTTAAGTGAAGTGAAGTGTGAATGATTAAATTGGATTAATTTAATTTATTGGATGGTTGTCCTTAAACATGCTATTTTTAAAGAGAGAAGCATGATTTTTAATTAATTAATTGCCAGGAATAGGAAGGGCAATTATTAATTATAGAATTATGAGGGTTATATAAGCATGGGCTGCCATAAGGGTGAATTATTTAATTCACAGGTAAAGAATTGCAGCCAAGAGGAAAAGTGCGCCCCATTTGAAGAAGGATTTTGCTCAGACAAAGGTGAAAACAAGGCTAAAAGCTTCCAAATTTGGCGCATGCTTTGAAGGAGGTTGATCTTTGTCTGCATAATTGTTTGCATAGGTGTTACAGGTGCTCAAGTGTTGTTGAAAAGATTCATGCTCTCTTTATGTGCAAATTAAACATCAATTTTTGGGGCAGCAGGCTTGAAAAGTGCAGATTTTTACAATTAAAATTCACTATTCATGCTCCGGTGGCCATTTTTGTCTGAATTAATTACAGGAATTCATTACAGGTGCTTTACAAAAGAAAAGGAGCTCTAATCAATGTCCAATACATTGAGTATATCCTCCGAATCTGAAGAATTGTCCAGATCTACACCAGTTTTGAAGAAATCCGGCCAAATAAGAAGAAAAAGAATTATTCAGACAAAGATAGACAAAGCCATGGCGAAGAGAGATGAAAAAGAAAGCACAATGGAGTCATGCATCACTTCCAAACTTGTAGACATAGGAGACACAGATCTAGGTCCGAACCTCTTTCCGAATTGATTGATAGATCCAGAGCTGGAAAGACTTCACTCATGCGTGCGGTTAAAAGCAGTGGAATTATCCGAGCTGCAACCTTTCCATGCACAACCCAGTTGCTGGAGTTTGTTATGGAGTGCACTAGATCTTACCATCCTTCATCCAGGTCAGTGCATGATGCTACGGGAAAGACAATAATTCGTTTGGACGCAGAGTTCATCAATTATTGTTTGAAGATTCCAATGCGAAAGGTGGTGACTTCCATTAGCATTCAAGATGCCAACAGTGTGGGAGAAGCATAGAGCTGATTGCATGAGCATAATGAATAGTAGATACATGAAGAAGCCTAGATCTCCTTCTAAGTTCCCAAGAACTCTTCCATGATCCCATTTGGTGTAGGAGGTAGATGATGTTGTCAAATTGCTATGCAGGATTAATGGCGAGGTGAATGCTTACACTTTCCGTACATGGATGTATGCTTTCATCAGACCATTGAAGTCAACAAGGTTGATTCCATAATCAATTGGTCGAAATTATTAATGACAACATTGAATGAGTAACTTTGAAATGTGAAGCGTACTTTCAGCTTCAAAATGACTTCCTACTTGGTGTATGCTGCAGCTTCACAAGGCGTCTTTTCCAAGTTGGATAGATGTGGTGTTCTTTCTAAGGACCCCATTTTCGAGTGCTACCCACAGCTTACTGTACCTACGTGTGAGAAAGATTTCAAAGTGGTCAATGATGAATTCTTCTACGATTTCATTTGTAGGCTAGACAAAGACTTGAAGGCCAACAGGGTAAGCAAGGAAGCGTGGGAAGCTGTATCCAAGATTGGCAGTCTATTCATTCAGTTTGTAGATTTCACATACCTCAGGGTTACTGGCTTTTTTGGTGAACCAATTAAGCTGCCAAGATATCCGAATGATAGATTGATCACCATGGAGCTGAGCAGGAACAACTTGTGGAGTTACACGACCTTCAGTCAAAGTGGCACAAGTCTATGGGCTTCTTCCCAATCACTGTGGGACATTACAACTGCCATAGCATTCATAGAGCTCGAGGGATGGAGACGCAGATGTTATCCGAGTATGAGCAAGAGTTCTTCCCTACACGGCTGAACTTCGATCCATTTGGAGTAGCCAGGAAGATGATCTCCCAGGAGTACGCACATGTGCCTTCATTAGAAGATTTCTGGATGAAGTGCAAAAGTGAGTACGAGGTTAGAAAGAGAGATTTCAACAGGCTATCAGCAAAGCAAGTGTTCGACTTTGGACTAGCGCAGATACCTGCGGATCTTAAAGATGATGGGAATGTGGTACTTGACACTTACCATCAAATGGGAGGAGATAAAGCCATACTTCAGGATAACGTAGGAGGCTGCCATACAATTGAAGAAAGATCTGGAGTTGTTTTGGTGAATACTTCAAACTAGTTGCTGACGAAAGGGATATTGCCTTGATGAAGCATTGATGAATCAAGTCACGGGCAACTTCAGCGTAGGAGATTCCCTCAAGCGGAAGCACGAAGGAGAAAGCAGCAGAAGGTCCGAGAAGTTGAAAGTACATAGAAGATCTCAATCAAAGGAGAAGATCACTTCTACGACCATGGCTTTAGCTCCAGCTTCTCCAGCACCCAGTACTTCACCAACTATTACACCATAGCAAGATACTTCCATGCCTCTACTGAATCTGGTGACATTCATCTTCTCTCCTCAGCCACTCCATTCAGCACCTATTCCAGAGGAGATGTTGAAGCTGTATAGATGGCGAGTTCGAAAGAGCTTTGTCCTTGATGATTCAGAGGATGGCAGCCATAACACTGTGGCACTTTCTGATGGAGAGGAGGCAAAGTGGGAGATGGTAGTGCACTCAGTGACTTCTCATTCTCTCGAGAAGTAACTTCTCAAAATGGTTGGCTTCATAGTTGGTTCCAGAAGTGAGAATGGAGATGAACTTAGAGGAGCACGACTTGCAGCTACTCCAGAATCTGGGTGGAAGAGACAGAAGGCCTAAAGTTTCTAAGGTAACTTCAAGGTTGATCATCGAGGATTCGGGAGAGAAGTTTGCTGAGATGTCAATTCCGGCAGAAGGAAAGAAGGAGGATGAGCTCACGGCAGAAGATGTGACAGTAACCAAAGTACCCCTCGGTCAAGCCACCACTGAAGGATTGAAGTAGGACACGCAGACATTGATAGATGCTCTATTCCTTAGGCTTGACAATGAAAAGGCAGAGAAAGAAGAACTTCAAGCAAGTATATCTCAGTTGTGTGAGATCATAGCCAAGGTTGCTAAGCCTTCCATTCAGCCCATTTCAGAGCAGGTGAGTGATCATCTTATGCAGGAAATGGAGGATGCAAGCAATCAAGTAAAAGCTATTGATGAATGGAAGGATTTGATTATTCGTCAAGCTTCTATACAACTTGGAGAAGTGCCAACCCACCTAAAGGTTATGAATGATGTGGCAAATCAGCTGCAGCAACTGGTGACAAGCATAGTGGACATGAACACAGTTGTTGAGAGTAACCTGAGTACTTTGGGAGAGATCAACAAGCTGCCAGGAGATGTATTGGTTACAGAGAAAATTGTACCGAGATGATTAGTCGAGAAGGGGAAGCAACTGAGTTTGCAGTATCTTTCCGTTTGGAGATCTGCAGAGTTTTGCTGAAGAGGATGCAGGCACTTGAGAGTAGGACATCATCCTTACCAGACAGTATCATTTCTTTCACTGAGGAGGACGTGGTCGGAGGTGTTACTTCATACGTGTGGATCATTCCTAGCAAGGTGCCTAATTCCCTGGAAGGGTCTCTTCTGATGGTACAAAAGAGAATTGATAAAGCTACTAAGCCTTTCATGATGAATTCTATTAGTAGATTAGTAGTGTTGCAGGCAGTATATATTTCGAGGTTTGGGCCGAGCTTGGAAGATGTGGAGGCGTGCATCAAAGTGTTGAATGAAGGATTGTTGCAGTTTAGGATAGAGAAGGAAGAAAATGCTAAAAAGATGGGAAGATGTTGAATCACATGTTCGATAAAGTATATCCGATATAAGAACAAAAAGAAGACATAAATGTTACAGCTAGCATGACTTCTTCTTCTATTCTTTCTTCTTCTATTTTCTATGTTCCCGATGAAATTGTAAAACTTTAAGTTATTGGTTTTGCAACCATTACTTAAAGTCATGTGGAACCATTCTATTAGTTAAGTGATATATGTGTCACTTAAGGAGAAGTTAGTGGAGGATGATTTCCAAATGTCATCTTTACTTGTTGTTTATGTTTTAGTTCAGTTAGACTTCCCATTTGTACTTTCCCTCCTACATTCTATAAGTAGGAGAAGAACCTCCGGGTTAATGATCAGAATTTGTAAGTAGCAATCTTGTGTTCTAGACTTTGTGTTGAACCCCTGAGAGCCACTTGGAGCAAAGGAATACAAAGGAGCAGGTTTCCGGAGAACTTTGTGTCACGGTGTACTGTGTTTCTTACTTTTAATCTTAGATCTCTTAATAAACTTTGTGTTATTTTAGATCTAGATCTAGAGCTGCCTTTGTTTTAGAATTTTGTGTTTATATCTATTGGATTCTTCTATGTGCATGCAATCAGCTCTGCCATCTACTGATTGGGATGCACATCTTCCCCATTTCTTCTATATGTTTATGTAATTACCTTCTTCTATAAATTTTATTTTCTTTAAACAAATTACTTACTTGCTTAACTATTCGATTATGGTTCATGAACCGAGTAGTTAAAGTAAAACCCCATTTAGATATTAGCATACTTAAATTATGGTTAAATGAGGGAGATTTATCTCATGAGTAGTTAAAGTAAAACCCCATTTAGATATTAGCATACTTAGATCAATGATCTCCTTTGTATCTAGGTTGAAACAGAGCCACAAAGCTAACACAAAGTGTTGGCACATTAAATAGAAATAGGAAAACCCCCACATGAGAAATTCCACTTTCTTTGATCAATTGAGCAATAGGAGTAGGATCCTTATAGTTTATTCGTGCCCAAAAATCATCCAAGTTAAGGTGTTGAACATCACTATCTCTATCTTGGGTATGGATGTTTCCAATGGAGACAGATTCTCGTGCCCATTATAATGAATCTTTATAGTGAAGAATAACTTGCTAGGAAAATATAGTGGAGAACAGAGCTTGTGTGGAAAGGGTAGAAAGATATTGTAATGGACTTCTTGATCCTTTGAACTTTTCTCTCAAGAATTTGAAACCTCAGTTGGAACATGTTACACCTTGAAAATTTGAAAAACACTAGAAAAGGACCTTGCCACGGATACAAACAAAGTGAAGAGGGTGAACGGAATGGGAAACGAAGCTACTTGTGGGAAGTATGGTAGAAACGGTCAATTTCCCTAGGTATTTGTAAACATTCCATTTTGGGTAGGTCGAAGGGTACATTTAATGCTTAATTTAATGTATTGTGGGGAATGGGAAGATAACATGCCAACACGGACCTTGAGCATGCAAATATGGTAGAAAAAGAGAAAACTAGCACAAGGGACACCAGGATATTAGGATCCGAAATCACCGCAACACAAAGGAAACTTGGTGTATGATGTGGAAAATGTAGGTTTGTGGGTTATAGTATGTCCAGGGAGCACTTGGAACATTTGGGATGTGGAAGACTAAAATACCCACATTAAATGAGGTCCAAAAAAATGGGTCTACTTGTGAAATGAAGGTGAGAAGTATTAGGAACATGCAAGACAAAGAAAGTCGAAAACTCCACAAAACAAAAGCATCGAATAAATCAGATCGAACTCACACAATCAATCCATGGGACATTAGGACATGAGATTTCTATAGAACCAAAGTATCTCGAGGAATCAAGGAAAATTGAGCCGAGTGAAAAAGGGACAGATGGGACATAAAAACCCGAAATACCCGCAAACAAAGGAAAAGTCCCCAAATTATAAAATTTGAGAAATAACTAACTGCTGAAAACAACTCTATCTCTTTCTCTCGAGACTTCACAAGGGAAAAAAAAAGATCCAGAAGAGTCAATTAACCAAAAATTTTGAAGAGTAGGAAAAATACACATATTTTTGGGCAAGTGACAACACACATCTATTGTATAGGGTGTCGCATTATTTTTATGGTGTCACATTTGTTGTGAAAGGTGTCACACTAGAGTTTAGGTATCACACTATTATTTAGGGTGACACATTTTTATTTACATATCACACT
Source organism: Taxus wallichiana var. yunnanensis (assembly GCA_018340775.1). NCBI lineage: Eukaryota > Viridiplantae > Streptophyta > Pinopsida > Cupressales > Taxaceae > Taxus > Taxus wallichiana. The sequence goes on along the minus strand of CM031240.1, from coordinate 476,430,481 downwards.
AATGTTTGGGGTGTCACATTAGGCTTCAGCTTTGTCATATGCATTGTTTAAGGTGTCATAATAGTGTTTAAGGTGACACATTTTTTGTTTATAGTGTCACACTATTGTTTACAATGTCAAATTGGGGTTTAAGGTATCATATTTTTTGTTTAGGGTTCCTCAATAGTGTTTAGGGTGTTTCACTAGGATTTATGATGTCACATCAAGATTTAGGGTGTCATATTTGTTGTTTAGGGTGATGCACTATTGTTTAAGGTATTACATTTGTTGTTTAAGGTATTGCATTATTGTTTAGGGTATCGCATTGGGGGTTAGGGTGTTTCATGTTGTTGAGGGCATAACACTACATCCAATTATGTTAATTTATGATAAATGCAGTTAGTTATGTCTAATGTGTTAAAATTATGAGTAATTGGGTCAAATAAGGGGAAAGTAGGTCAAATTAGAGGAAACTATTTATCACATTAGTGTTTAGGTTGGTGTCACATTTTTATTTAGGGTACATTAGGTCAAGTTAGGGAACATTAGGGTAAATTATATTGAATTAGGGAAATTTTGGTCAATTTAGAATAAATAGGGTCAAATTAGGGGAATCTAGGTTAAAATAGAGTAAATTATGGTGTATTGGGTCAAATTAGGCCAAATTAATAGGGTCTCAAATTACGTATTACATTAGGGAGTCACATTAGGGTATTCAATTAGGGTGTCAAACTAGGGTTTCACATTAATATGACTTGATAGATCACTTTACAAAGTGTCACATTAGGGTGTCCCATTTATATGATGTCACATTATAGTGCCATATTATGAATTTACATCGGGGTGTCACATTAGGGTCTCACATTAGTATTAGGGTGTCATGTTAGGGTGTCACATAATTTTTTTCATTATGATGTCATGTTAGGGTGTCATATTAGGTTTTGATGATAGGGTTTCATATTAGATTTTTATATTATGGTGACGTGATAAGGTGTTGCATTATGGTGTCACATTACAATGTTATGTTTAGGGTGTCACACTTATTTTTATGGAATTATATTGGCGTTTATGGTTTTATGTTAGGTTTCATATTAGGGTGGCATGATAGGATATTGTATCTAAATTTCACATTAGGATGATATAATAATGTGTCACACTAGTGTTTGAGTCACATTAGTGTTTACAATGTCAAATTTTATGTTTAGGGTGTCTTATTTATGTTTATGGTTTCACATTGGTTTTTAGGTTGTCATAATTTTTGTTTGGGGTGTTACACTTATGTTAATTAGGGTGTCTCATTATTTTTAGGGTGTCACATCAAGCTGTTGTATTATGGTGTCTTATTATGGTATTGCATTAGGGTTTCATCTCACTTATCACATTATGATTTCATGTTAGGGTGTTGTATGATTAGGGCATCACATTTTTATTTATGGTGTCACATTAATGTCTAAGTTGTTGCACGCTTAGGGTGTCACATAATTAGGGTGTAGTAGTAGGGTTTCATGTTATAGTGTCATGATAGGGTGTTGTATTATGTTTTCATGCCAAGGTGTCACATTCTTATTCAAGGTGTCACATTGGTATTTAAAGTGTCACATTAGTGTTTATGGTTTCAAATATGTTATGTAGGGTTTTGTATTTTTGTTTTATGGTGTCACATTGGTTTTTATGCTATCACATTTTTATTTAGAGTGTTGCACTTACGTTAATGAAGGTTCCCATTAGTGTTTAGGTTCTTACATTAGGGTATCACATTATAAGGGTACTACATTTAGGTGTCACATTAGGGTGTTGCTTTATGGTTTCACAATAAGGTTTCATGCTAGGGTGTTACACTAATGTGTCACATTATAGTATCATGATAAGGTGTCATATAATTAGTTTGTGTCATTAAGGTATCATGATAGGGTGTTGTATTAGGGTTTCCTGCTAGGGTGTCATTCTAGAGTGTCACACCGTGTGGTTTTTGTAATAAAATTTCATACTAGGGTGTTGTATTAGGGTGTCATGCTAGGTTTTTTTCCTAAGGTTTTGTATTAAGGTGTTGTGTTATGGTTTCGTATTAGGGTTTCATGCTAAGGGGTCATATTATGGTCTTGTGTTAAGGTGTCACATTATCGTGTAGTGTTAGGGTGTCACATTAGGGTGTTGTAATAAGATATTGTATTGGGGTTTCATATTAGGGTGTTGTGTTTGGATATCATATTAGGGTGTTGCATTAAGGTTTCATATTAGGTTTTTATTAAGGTGTCAAATTAGTTTTTCATGTTATGGTTTCATATTAGGGTGGTGCATTATGTTTTCGTCCTAAGGTGTCACATCATTAGGGTGTTACAATAGGGGTTGTGTTAGGGTGTCCTATTAGGGTGTCATGTTAGGGTTTCCTTCTAAGGTGTTGAATTAGGGAATAGTAGATTAAATTATGTCAAATTAGGGGAAATCAGATTAGTTAAATGTAAATTATTTTAAATTAGTTCAAACAAGGTGAAATGTGGAGAAAATATGTCAAATTAGGGGAAATTGTGTCAAATTGGTGAAAATCATGTCCAACTAGAGAAATTAGGTTAAATTAGAGTAAATCAAGTCAAAATAGGGAAATTTAATGTAGATATATTGAATTATATAAAATCATGTAAAATTGGGTCAAATTAAGAGAAAATTGTGAAATTAGGGAAAGTTTGTAAAATTATGGGGAATTTAGTCAATTTAGTGGAAATGAAGGGAAATTACCATAATTTGGGTCAAATCATGGGATATTATGTCAAATTAGGGTAAATTATATCAAATTAGGTTATATTTGTGAAATAAGGGGGAAATTTAATATCAAGGGAAATTAGGTCAATTTAAGGGAAATTGAAAATTTTGGAGAAATTAATGGAAATTAGTTCAAATTAGGGGAAATTAGGTCAATTTTGTGTAAATTATATCAAAATAGGGTAAATTAGGCTAAATTATAGGACATTATGTTAAATTATGCCAACTTAGGGGAAATTAGGTCAAATTAGGGGAAATTATGTCATATTAGGGGAAATTAGGTCAAATTAGAGGAAATTAGGTTAAACAGGTAAAATTTGGGTAAATTGGGAAATTAGCTTAACTTTAGATGAAAATTAGTTGAATTAGATTAAAATAGTTCAAAATAGAGGAAATTATGTTATATTAGTTCAAATTAGGTCCGTATGTTAGTGTCTAAGGGGCTCAATATCTCTTAATTTATAGCCCTATTCAATCAACCACTCGATAATATAATCAAGCCCCATAATTATGTCATGATAGGGTGTTACATAACTATGGTGTATTAGTAGGGTGTTATGCTTTATGATATTGCATTAGGGTGTCATGTTAAAGTGTCATATTAGGATATTGTTCTAAGGTTTTGCATTTTTGTTTAGGGTGACACTCTAGTGTTTAAGATTTTATATTAATGTTTATAGTTATCACATTCATTGTTTAGGCTATCTTATCTTTTTTATGTTATCACACATGTATGTAGGGTTTTGCATTAAGGTATTCCATTATAAGGGTTTTACATTAGGTTTTGCATTAGGGTGTCATGTTGGGGTGTCACATTAAGGTGTCATATTAGTTTATCACATTACAATGGCATGTTATGTGTTACATACATAGGTTTTTGCATTACGGTGTTGTGTTGTGGTTTTATATTAGAGTGTCGTGTTAGGGTATTGTATTAGGGTGTTAAGCTAGGGTGTCACATAGTTAGCATGTCACATAGTTAGTGATGTAATAACATCGTGTAAATAAGCAATTTTGATTTTCACAGGTGGTAGAGGTTTTCTAAAGTCCTTTTGTGTTATTCATAGCTTGTTCAAGATCAGTTGGACTCTTTAGGATTAATAAGATGTTTTCCCTCCATTTTTATAATTTGAATATTTAGATTTATCATTAGGAGGTTTAGGGATAGGTTATGATACAAGAGTCGTTAATAAATAAATCAAGGATATGAGTCATAAAACACCTTGTTGTGACTTCATCACCCTAATTGGAATGTAAATCAAATGGGGTTAGTTTACTCATTATGGGATTTGGTTGGTGAATCCATAACTACTTTATTCTTCTCATTATGTAAAATGATCATGATGTATTCGAGGACAAGAGGCGAGGGGAGTGGTAAAAATCTTGGAATAGATCTTGTTGGTTGTCAAATAAGTACTTAATTGAAAGCAACAAATCGGGGAAAGAAAGTCCCTCCTCTTTAATGGAAGAGGTTCCCTTATTAAAGGAAAAACCTATTTACAAATGTACAACGTGTAGTTTTAATGAGGAACTCTAATATCATGAAAGTGTTATAATATAATAGATCATCAATACAAAAAGATGGAAGAATTAAGGAATGGGAGGGGAAGAATAGCACTCTCAGGAAATATAGATAACAAAATAATTCCTTACTCATGCCATAAGAGAATCATATAGAATAGAATCATTTGCATTTAAGACCATAGATGTTATTTCATAGACACAAAGTTCTAGAGATGACATCCATAAGAATACAAAGCTTCTTGAATTAAAATAGACTTAATGATTCAATAATTTTAAATGGATAGCAATGAAAGAACAAGAGTAGGTGGAAACAGAAAGAGAGATCCTTTTGTATTGATAACTTTTTACTCCTTTACACTTTCAAAAATAAATAGAGTTCCAGCCCCTGAAAATGGCGCAGAGAGCCCATTATATAACTTACAAATTAGTTACACTTGGTAACTATTTATTTTAACTAAAATGTTAATTAAGGAAGTGCTTGCCAAAAATCCTTAATTAATTACAATGAGCCTGATTTGAGAAAAAGGAGGAGAGGAGAAGCTAGAAGGGAAAACATCCACTTATTGTTGAGGAGGGCCCACCGACTTGAGGATCTGTTGCCTAAATCTTTTCAATGCTTCAGCTATCTCTCTGCCTCGTGGGACTGATGTGTTGGTAGTGGCTTGAGACCAAGTACCTAGACATTTCTCCATGTCCTTATCAAACTCAATATGTGCATGATATTCTTTATTAGCCTCTTCAATAGTAGATTGAAGAGAGAAAATCTCCTTTATCTTCTCTTTGGTAACCAATTCCTCCTTGAACAAGTTTTCTTTAACAAATGCCCTGAACTGAGTTTTAATTTCTTGGAGAGAGAAAGGAACACCTGAAGTTTCATCGTGAAGATGACAGTGAATATCTTTGAAGGCTTCTCCCTTCTGCCAACTGTTCCTCAACTCTCCCAAGGCTTCTTCTAGAACTTTTATTTTCCATTCCACACTGAAAACCCATGACCTTGACAAGTTGTCTTTGGCATCATCAAAAACCTTATTGGCCATCAATATATTTTCATCAGCTGTCCCATCAGGTGAAGATCCATGATGCAACTACTCCAAAGCTTCAGCTCTTTGTCCATAGTTGCAATTGAGGAGGAGAGTTTTTGTTGCAGGTTGGCCACCTTCTCATTGAGTTTGAAGGCCTCTACAATGAAATTCAAGCCTGCAATGATCATGTCATCAACCATGGCTTCCATAGCCCTCCCATAAGTGGAATACCTATGTATATCCTTGATGCTTTGAAATTCATCTTGACTAAGAATCATAGGGGGCGGAAGGGCAGCCAGTGGAGTAGGATCCAAAACCTTGTCCTTAGCCAATAATGACTTGATGAAGCTAGAAAGAACTTGATTTTGTTCTTCCAACTGTTCTATAGTTTGTTTACCCCTTTCTACTCTCTCAATAACCTTGGTTATTGTTTCCTAGAGGTTATGCACCTCACTCTCAGGGGTAGATTCTCCCATTGGAATCCTATAAAGCTCTAGATCAGTAGTTAATAGATCTTGTTCTACCTTATCAACCTTAGGTTTTGCAACCTCTAGAAATTTTTGGCCCTGAGCATCTATCACTATCCTTGAAGTTGTTTTAGCTCTCTTTGTTAGAGCAGGAGGAGTAGTGCCCAACAAGGCTGCCACAACATCAAAATTTGGCCTCCAATTGAGAAGAAGGTTTTCTCTTCATGTTGTTAACTAAGGGTTGTACCCATGCAAAAGTGGAGGAAGAAGGAGGAGCAAGAGATCCAAGAGCAAGTGAACTCATGGCACTCAAAGTATTTACCACTATTTCTTCTAGTAGAGATGTGAGTGAGGTATCTGGAGCTTCTTGAGCAGAGGAACCAGTGGCACTTGGAGGTTCAGTGCTAGGCACTTCCTTCTCTTTTTCTATTGTAACTTCTGAAGTTCCTGTAGGATCTGGTACCTCACCATCATCACTTTCACTGAGAACAATAACATTCTCTAGCCTTGAAGGTAGTTCTGAATGCCTTAGAAGGGGTCTTCCTCAATTGGCTCTTGTTTAACCTCTTTTACCTTCTTTTGGTACACTTGAGTAGAAGAAGAGGGAGTAGATGATTTAGGTTCTTTATTTGAGGAAGGAGGAGGGGTTTGTGTAGGTACCTCCGTGTTGGGTGTATGTGACTCCTTCCTAGGTGTTGAAGTATCCTTGGAGGAAGACCCACTTGGATTCTTCTTAAGCTCTCAAACCTTTCTATTAAACCAAACCTTGGTTCTTACAAGGACAGGGCCAAAATCTCAACCAAGTCATCCTTCTCCTTCTTGTACCAGTCCAGATATTCCAAGGAGTATGCTTGATCAATGTCTCATATTCATAAGACAACAAGTCTTCATTATCATCTTAGAACCCTTTAGGAATTTGGTAGAGATTGAGCTCCTTTATCAGCTACAGGGAGAACCTGCCATAGTGCCTCCACCTTGCTTCAAATTCATCTACACAATCAGCCCAGTAGTCCTCAGTATCTGACCTGTGATGATAATTAATTCTAGAGATTTAGCTCAATGAACTTCTTCAAATCAAAATAGGTCCTAGGCCTAAAAAAGTGAACAGTGATGGGAGCGAGGGCCCTTTCTATATTTTGAGCATCCAAGGTTATTTTGCATGTATAATTACCCAAGGAAATAGGGAAATGCAGACCAGAGATCTTCTTGTCCCTGCAGGTTCTATGCAATTTATCCAATTGCCTACACACTTCAATCAAAGCCATCTTGTCATTACAAAACATGGGGAGCTTGAGAGGTGTGTTCTCATAACCAACCAACCTAATATATGAAAACCTCTTGAACTGAATGAAGAAAGCTCCATACTTTTCTATCAAGTTCATGGCTTCATCAAAAAATCTCCTAGTAGTATCACTTTCTAAAAGCCTCACAATATACATGGTAAAGGCATCATTCACCCTCTTGAAGTTGTGGTTGCTAGTTTCAAGGGTGAATTGAGGGAAGTATGCATAAATGGGTTCATCCTTCTAACCCTCCATGTAAGTGAATCCAAACCACTGCCGAGATGTTGCTAGGGTATACATGAGATAGGAAGTCATATAGAACTTCTTGGTCTGTTGCACATTGGACAACTGCTCTGTCAAATTTATGCAAATGATTTCCACCCAATTTATGCTCTGACTACCTTCACAGATGATGTTGATGAGAGGGCACATCCAAAAGTGAAATTCATGGGTAGATAGTAGTCCCATGATGTGAGCTAGCAAGATAATGAAATCAAACAACTCTTCATTGAAATCAGCTCTAAATAATGCCTTGGAAAGTCGGATGCTCCCTTCTTAGGGTTCTTCAACCATGATTTCACTATCCTCACCTTATATTTATCACTTTCCTACTCAAATAGAGTCTAAGCTTGAGCCTGAGTGATAACAATGGAGTCCTCAACTTATGGAATCCGTAGCATAGCAAAGCAATGGTAGTAGCATCCAGTTTAGCAATCAGCTCCCCATGCACATTAGACAATTCCTTGGTGTCAGGGTTAAAGTGAGCCCCATAGGTGAGCACGGTGTTGGCACATTGTACTAAGATTGGGAAACCCGCAACATACACAAGGCCACTATCATTGATCATTTGTGCCATGGGGGAAGGATTAGGGCTAGTCAATTTGTTCCAGAAATCACCAAAATCCAAGTGTCGAACCTCACTATCCCCGATATCGGGAACAGAGGACTCAAGCGGCAAAATGTGTTCTTGACCTTGGAATTTAATCTTCATATTTGCCACATATAGAGAAACAACCTTCACAGATCAAATTCACAATGAAAAATGCAAAGGGAATGGGAGCACGAGCAAACGATCTTAATTGTAGGGATTCGAGTGAATGATAACAAGTGAGCAGTGTGCCAAATGCGTAGAGGGTAGTCCCATTAAATAACCATTTAGGAGAGAGAAGGTCATAAATGTGCATTGAATTCATATGCACCGACTCAAAAAAAAAAAAAGAATCGGGAAGAGTGGAAAAAACTGGCCCAGATGGTCTTTGGTACATTTGGGACATGAGGGACACAATGATGCAATCCTGCCGACGTGGGCGATATGGGTAATGCAGCTCAAAAGAGCATGGGTAGTTCAGGAAATTGGAAATGTGAGGGATGCGAAGATGTGATCCGCCAACATGGACGATGTGAAGAAAGTGGGCATAGAAGGCACAAATTATTTTGGGATAGATTGGAGAAAAGTACGTGAAGGACCCGATGCGGCCAATGCGAGTGATTGGGGTATAGAAAGCCTGAGCGAACTTGGAACAAACAGACCAAAAAGTTCCAACATAACCGAAAGTTAAAATATTTTCAGGGAAAGCGGTCGATCGAGGAATAGAAGGTCTAGCAGAACTTGGGACATACGGAAAAAATGTCCGAAAGACCCACAAATCACCAAAATGACCCAAAAAATGTGAATTTTCACTATCTCCTCAACTTTTCACTTCACTAGAACATCATAAAAGGGTGTTAACTCAAAAATTTTAATTTTTACTTTCAAAAGAGGGGAAATTTTGAGAGGACAACAACTGGATCTTTCTGGGGATGACTTGGCTAGATTAGAAGAATGAGACAAGGAAAGAACTCTTAAAGCTAGGGAAGAAGACCAGTGCCTTATCCATTGGGCCACGGAGTCAAAAAGAAAACCAATACAGAAGACAACACAAGCAGGGAAAGGAAACACACTAGAAGAAAGGGAAAGGACACACACCCTATACATAATATACAAAGAGACCTCCTATTCACCTAGGAATTGAAAAATTTTAGGTAATGCCCACTATAAGGAAGTGGGAGAGAGGAACCATCCATGTAATCAAGATAGAAAGAATTCTCACCAGCAAAGTGCCTGATTTTGAAAGGACCGAGCCAAAGAGAATCAAACTTACCATGGCTTCCTCGAGGCTCATGTCTTTTATCCCATAGCAAAACAATGTCTCCAACTTTGAAATATCTAGACTTGGCTAGCAAAACAATGTTTCCAACTTTGAAATATCTGGACTTGGCCTTCTTATCAAACAAATATTTTACCTTCTGCTGGTGGGAAAATATTCTATCAACAACCTGTAGCTTTGTCTTCATTCAACTTATGAAGATACATGATCCTTTTATCTAAAGAATCATTGAAGCTAGTGTCTTCAATGGCCTTCATTAAATACAAAGTTGGTAGCTCCACTATGACTGGTAATTGAGCTTCCACACCATACACCACTTGAAAAGGGGACATTCCAATAGCTCTTTTAGGTGTAATTCTATCTACCCAAAGAGCATCATAAAGTTTCTTGTGCCAGTTCCTCTGAGATTCATTAACTAGTTTCCTTACTATAGCCACCAAATTTTTATTTGTTGATTCTGCCTGTCCATTCCCTTGAGGATAATAATCTGAAGAGTGAGCCAGGGAAATTCCATATCCATAACAAAATCCATTATCTCAGCAGAAGAAAAATTTGAAGCATTATCAGTCACAATCTTGTTTGGTACACCAAACCTCACCAAGATGTTTTCTTTGATAAAATTACATACTACTTCAGAAGTAGTACTTTTTACTGGAATGGCTTCCACCCACTTAGTGAAGTAATATGTGGTAGTCAAGACATGAGTATGTCCTACACTTGAAGATGGGTTGAGTGTTCTAATGAAATATAAACCCCATTGTTGAAAGGGCTCTTCAATCACAACTGGTTTAAGTGGCAAGGCAGCCAACTTAGGTCTGCCTACAAAGGTCTGACAAGCTTCACATTTATCAACCCATTTTGATGCATCTTTAAACAAGGTAGGCCAATAGTATCTAGCATGAAGAATCTTGTGGGTAGTAACAGTAGATGAGTAATGGCCTCCACATGCTTGATCATGAAAAGCTAAGAAAAGCTTCTTTTGTTGTTCTTTGTCAACACATTTTAGAAATCTTCCATCCATTCCACGTTTGAATAACGCATTCTCCCATAACACGTACTAGGCTGATCTTAGCTTGATAGCTCTCTTCTCCTTGGTAGTCAAGTTAGGGGGACACTCACCATAGGTGAGAAAATGTGTGATATCAGCATACCATTCATCAGTCGAGCTAATAAATAGAATAATAGGAATATCAACTTCCTCCTTGGATAATTCATGAATATCTCCTTCAGTAATGAGTTCACACAAGCCGTTACCCTGAACTAGTTTGGTTAATCTGATGTCAATATCATATTCTTGAACCTTTGCTACCTAGTTTCCTCTCTTAGTTCCAAATTCTTGCTGCGTAAGAATAGACTTGACGGTTGTATCAGGCATAAGCACCATGGAGTGAGAGTTAAGAATATAAAAATGAAATTGCTTGACACTTTAACCACTGCAAAAGCATGTTTCTCCATCATCATGTATTTCAACTCATGATTTTTGAGAATGTAGCTCATGAACGTAATCGGGAGTTCATGATCATCAAAATCTTTACGAATCAAGATAAAGCAACCAGGGTGTTTTCTCTGGGATAGCAATAAATAATAAAATCCTTGCTAAAATCTAGATATGCTAAGATAGGAGTTTTAGCAATAGCCTTTTTAATAGATTCAAAGTCTTCTTTCCCTTCAGAGGACCAACCAAACGTTTATTTTCCTTTCATCATTTGAGAGATATTCAAAGTTAGCTCTGAAAAATCAGGAATTAATCTTCTTAAGAAGTTAATCTTACCGAAAAAAGAATGCACTCCCTTATTACTTGTGGGAATAGGAATCTGCTGAATATCTTGAATTTGTTCAAGATCAATTTGGATTCCATATTTAGAGACAACATGTCCCAACAATTTTCCCTCCGTAACACAAAAGATAGATTTCTTGGGATTCAAAGAAACCCCATGTTCTCTACATTTCAAGAGAACTGTTTCCAGATGATGAAAATGATCTGCTCTAGTTTTAGAAAACACAGTCAGGTCATCTAGATACACAACAATACATTTCCCTTTCAAACTTCCAAAATCCAAGTCCATAGCTCTTTGAAAAGTGGCACCAACATTAATGAGTCCAAAAGGCATCCTCTTGTAGGAAAAAGTACCCCAAGGGGTGGTGAAAGCAATCTTGTGCTGATCTGTGGTATTAACTTCCACTTGATTATACCCTAAGAATCCATCAAGCATGGACAACATTTCAGACCCCGTAATAGCTTGCAAAACTTGATCCATCATGGGTAGAGGGTAGTTGTCTTTTAAAGAGGCCTGATTCAGATTCCTGAAGTCAACACAGATATGAATCTCACCATTTTTCTTCCTAACAGGCACAATATTGGCAATCCATGTCGAATGGTGAATGGGAAAAATAATTTTAGCCTTCAATAACTTCTGTATTTCCTGAAAAATGGTGTCAAAGCAATCTTGATTATCGCCTTTGATTTTGCTTGAAAGGTTTAATCCTAAGTTTGAGAGGGATGAAATGCTGCATTTCCTTTGGTTGAAAGCTTTTAGATCTTTATATGAATATGCAATAACATCCCTATACTTTTTAAGAGGTTCACCACCTTCTTCTTTTCTTATTGCGTTCACCATTTTGGTGTCAAGTGACGCTCCCAAATATAACCTTTTCATACTCAAAGCAGATTCTTTGCACTCTAGTAGAAGCTTTAGACTTAACATACCCGACATGTTTATCAAACAATTCCTCCAAAGTCACCAGCCCTTTAGGAATCTTGTTACCTTTGATTCTGATGCACCCATCTTTATCTGTCTCCTCTTTGACACCCTCCTCATTGGGAGATACACTCTCACGAGGAAAATTGTCACTTGCCTTTGAAGTACAATTGTTCAAAGTTATCCTTGAGCTCCAAGAAAGAAAGCAAATGTTGATCATTGTTGAATATTTTCCAATTACTTGCATTATCATGCACACTGGACCTATGGATCTTTTCAATGGTAAATTTAGCTTTGAGAGAAATCGGGGTGAGGTATCTCTGCAACGATCCCGAGGCTGCTAGTGAATCAGCCCTAGTGTTATTTTCTCTCAACACAACTTCAATGGAGAAGGCGTCAAGAAATTCAATAGAATCCCAAACTTGATTCCTGTAATGCTTCAACCTTCTATTCTTTACTTAAAATGTCTCTGACTTGTTTAACAACTAGTTCTACATCTCCACGAGCCAGAATATTCTTCACACCTTTTTATTTTTCCACATTAAGTCCAAGAATGAGGGCTTCATACTCTGTTGTATTATTGGTATTTTCAAATTGTAGCTTGAATGAGAAAGGATGAATCTTTCCTTCAGGAGATATCAACACCACACCTGCTCCAGAACCAACTGAGGAGAAGCTTCCATAAAATTCTAGATTCCAAACACCATTAGGATCATGAAGTACTTCATTGGGAAGCTGATTTTCCTTTGGAGACATAATCATATAGTTACCATGTCCAATGTCCTCATAAAGTATCTAGGCTTTGGGATCATCTGTTTTTAGCACAATATACTCTAATTACTTCTCGTGTAACAGATTTCTTCATCTTTCCATTGACTAGTATGAGGGCATGTGACCAATCCATTTAAATCTCTCCTCCCACATCCTTACAAAAATTCCTACTTAACATCATACCATATGAAGGAGGGATATCTGCTACTAGAATAGTAGCCAAAACCTTCTTCTCTGGTAAAGTGGAAAAAGTTACTTGTGCATCTTTAATCCTTTCAACCAAGGGCACCTCCCTACTCTCCATAGAATAGCAGGATCCATAAGTGCATGTGAGAGTAAGACCCAAAGCATGAGTCACTTTGGCAGGCATTACATTATCTGATGCTCCCGAATCTATCTATGACACGATTCTATGAGTTTATGGCTTGTTATAAGAAGAGTCACATAAAACGGTTTGATCTTCTCATTAGGTGAGGTGACTATAGCTATAAGGTTGGGTTGTGGTACAGAGGGATGGAGTAGGAAAAAGTCCTTTAGAGGTGGTTTTGGAATGGGAATTGACAAAGTGAACCATTTTGGCAAAGGCTTTAGGATGAGTTTGATAATACTCGACCTCTGAAATTTGAACCGTTGTCTTCTTAAGGTGATCAATGATATCAAAAGATCCAGAAGTGGATGGGTTATCATCACTACGAATCTTAGGCTTATCAGGTTTAGGAGCTAGAGAAGAAAAATATTTAGCAGTAGTATTAGGAAAAGAAGAATTAACAGAACTCACCTTTTGTGTGGATGTAGTGGGAATAAGAGACCCTCTTCTTGCAACAACGGGGATAGTCATGGGAGGATCCTTGGATCTCTTAGTGGGCTGCATCACTTTCACTTTCTTATTTTTATACTCTCAAGTCATGAAAGCATATGATTCACTATTCATATCTACTACTACTTCATCATAATCATCCTCTTCATCAACACCTTCAGTGGTGAAGAAATTAACTTGAGATCCCTCAAGTTCCTCTAGTTCTTCATCAGCCTCTTCTTCAGGTTCTTCACAATCTTCATTAATCTCCTCATCTTCAGGTTCTTCAACCTCACAAGTTGCATTAACAGGGACCTTGATGGGTGGCCCCTCAATTTCCAGCCTTGTCTGAGAGGAAGGTAAATGATTTCTAGGCTGAAAATTCCTCCTTGAAACATCTGCATAAGGAGCGTGTTGAGCCAATTGTTTCTTGATGGCAATGAGGTCATTTGCAAGATTTTGTACTAATGGATCTGTATTAGCTCCAGGAGTAGAAGAAGAGGAAGAAGAAGCTCTAGATTTGGAAGGATCTCTTTTCAACTTACCAGACATAATCAAGTCATCTTCAACGCTAACAACTAATCTCTGATCCTCAACCAATGTTGCAAGGTTGGCCCTTCTTAATGTGTAACTAACCTCAGGAAATTGAGCATTCAGGAAGAAACATTTTTGAATTTGATCTACAGGCTGAGTATCTGGTGGAATTTTTTTAATCAACTTGTTGAATCTGGCCACAAATTCCCTCATGGGTTCTTGTGATTCTTTCTTTATTTGAGAAATTTGGGCCAGCAAAGCATGCACATCCTCTGCAGGTTTGAAACGGTTCTCAAACCTTGTTCTCATCATGGTCTAACTGGTAATGGCCCTAGCAGGAAGGTGATAGAACCAATCCACTACATTATCTTGCAAAGTTTCTACAAAAATCCTCACCGAGACATCTTCATGTTCAACTCTGAGAACTCCACATGCAACTATGAAGGCTACAATATGTTCATCAGGATGCACCTTTCTATCACCTCTGAACTTGGGGAAGTTCTTCTTGTTACCCCTGGGTAACTCATGCAAACGCTGAGGAAGGGTGAGAGGCCCAACACTATGGCCCCAAGGTAACAAAACTACCATCCTTGGAAATCCCGCTTGAAGGGGAATGAAACACCAAAGAAGAATCAAAGCATGTAGTTTTAATAAGGAACCTCTTCCATTAAAGAGGAGGGAATTTCTATCCCCTAACTATTGCTTTCAATTAAGTCCTTATTTGATAACCAATAGATCCCAAGAGGCTCAAGAAGTGTAAATGCTCATGATTGTAAATATTAAAGGCTTGAAGTTTGTAAATCTATGCATAAGGATGTATGTTGTGATGTGCAATTGATAAATGTTGTTGTGATTGTTCCTTATGTAAAAATGTCTTTTTAATGTTATTTCCATTGTAAATAACTTTTGTAGGTTATAAAAGACTAGGAGGAAGCTTGAAATTTGTGGGAAAAGTGTCTTGACTCATTCCTTGCAAGCTAAAATGACTATGTACTAAGGTGAGATTATGAAATCCTCATGGAAGTGAGAGTTTGAGAGGTAATGTTTTCTTTAAGAATAAGAAGATGTATTGTGATCAATGTGAAATCATAAATAATAGTCTTGCCATGGACAATTTGAATGAGGAACTAACAAATGGGGGTATGAGTCTAGTTTGACAGATTAGGAGGGTTTGAGATTGTAAGATTCCCATTTTTAAGGATGACATTAACTATGATGAATAATGTGAACCTTGGGGTTTTTAGAGAAGTTAAAAACTCACATTCTATTCAAACATTCCATATTGAGTGCATAAATTTCTTCTCTCGATCGAATCTACCTTGTTCCAAGGGTTAAGAGTGAACAAGGAAAGGGCTTAACTAGAGAATAATGACAAGGTTTTAATTGGTTTCATATGTCAATAAATACAAGTTTGTTAGTAATGAATATTCTATCTTAGGAGTGAAGGATGAATGTAAATTTACTTCTCATAGATTGAAGAAAACCCTTAATGATTAGACTTAGATAACCTTTCCAAAATGAGTAAATTGTGTTATGACCTAGTAAGATAATATTGAAGGATGTCTTCATTAGATTGGAGAGCATTATGAATGGAAGCATTTTAACTTATTTTTTATTATCATCCATTAATTGTATGCTTGTTGAGAACAATATTAATTCAAATATTTCTTACAAGGAGAAACCCTACACCTTCATCCGAGTTTAAGGAAAGGGAGGTAAGTTTGGGATTTTAAGGAGAAATGTCAACCTAATGGTAAGATAAACTTTTAGAGGGCGTGATAACAAGTTTCTAGTCATTCATGGTTTTGGATCAATTTTACACAACTGAATAATTAATAAAACTCTTTGTATATTTCATACATTACATAGGGCTATTAAATAGCCAAGAAGGTAGGTAACAAAACATCCTATAAAATAGGATGTATTACAAACAATAAACCCATTAATAGTGATACAGGTATAACCACAGAATATATTGTTATTATAACAATATATTATACTAACAAACTAGTAAGTACTAATTTACCAAACGGTAAATCACCCACAATATTCATGTGAACATTAATATTCCTAACATTCCCCCTCAATGTTTACATGGTAGTAAAAGAACTTTCACACTTCCTTTGTAGCTTGTCACCCGTGCTTGCTCATGATCTTGGTACAACACTCGAACTAAAGGTAGAAGAAGGAACACATCAACTTCTTATCAACCATGCACTATCGGGAACACATCTGACCGACAAGGATGGGAACATGCTCAGGAATCATCTGCTTATCAACTAGTCACTCTAGGGAACACATCTAACCTAACAGTGTGGGAACTCAAGTAGGAACACATCTGAGTAGCCTTCAATGGTTTTCAGGAGGCTAACCACAAACCTAGGTATGAACAGGAACACATCTGACTATTCTACCTCATCAAGACTCATGATGTTTCATTTCACTATGCTATCTGTTCTTCACTATGTTTTTACATTGGGGAATTTATGTAGGAATAATCACATACACAATAGAAAAACTAGAAATGGAACATTGAATCATGTTTCCCCCTTAATTTTAAATTTCCACTTATTGAAAATTGTAAACAATAAAAGCTGAAGTGCATGAAACCACAATGAAAAGCATATAATCACATCATATATTTACCACCACATATTTATGCGGCCCCGTCGTTGGTGACTGACAAGAGGTCGTTGGTTGTCCTCCAGCCTTTGGTGCCTCCATCCTCTTATATATGTGTTGCTAACTCAACCGGATTTGGATATGAAGCACATTTGTTTCCACATTGAACTTATTCTTTTCTTCCCTCCCGTAATGTTAAACACTTCATTTTATTGGACATCGGGTTACACCAAAAATGCGTATGTGATTTTTTATTTTTATTTTTACAAATTTTGACAATGACTCATAACACTTATTAAAAAAATTGACTTTGACAATAAGATTATCCACACAAACAACACCAACTTAGACTCTAGTACTAACAATCTTATTATAACTTAATATCAAGGACCTAATGAAAATACTAGACTAAAAAATAACTATGTGGACCTATAATAGAGGACTAAGACTAATTTAAATAAATGTTGGAAATACATAACAATGACATTTGACACTTGTCAAACCATGAACTCACATTAATTTGACACTACAAATTTAAATACAAGACGATGATCTCTTTAGAACGGGGTATATACAAACTGAATAAAACTAATATGACATGACAAATGTATACTAAACATCCTAAACACTAAACATATAATAAATAAAAATAAAACTCTTTGATGAAGAACCTGGAAATATGGACTGGGCAGTTTAGAGATCCTTGTGTTCATGGTAGTAGGTGGAGCTTTGGATGTGCACTGAAGGTTAGAGAGAGAAAATAGCTATGTGAATGGAGGAGTTGATTGTAGGAACTTCAAAAAATGGCGGTGAGGACTGAGTCAAACCTAACAATCTGGACCGAACTCTCAAATGATAAACGACAGATCTATACAGGTATTGAAACATGAGCAATTCTATCACTGTTATCTTTATGATGCAAGTCTAAGCTATGGATGGTGATTCAAGGTGGAGAAGAGTGTTGTGACATCATTTGAAGATAGGAAGAACAACGTAGATCTGTTGCAATGTCAAAAGTAACTACGTAATGTCAAGACTACAGATCTATGAACTAGGAGAGTATATTCTCCTTGACTTCTACACCATGCACTTGTTTTAACCCTTTTTGGTCTGTGAGTAATCAAACTTGATGTCTGCCAAGCTCTGTGATCCCAATGTAAATTCTCACATGCGAACTATCTGTATACTTTGAGCAAATGTATTGAAGATTTTCAATCAACATGAGGAGGAAACAACAAGCATGCGCTCATTTTGAAACTAGCAGATTCAAGGCATCAAAAAACTCATCAATAATAGAACTTAAAACCCCACAAGTCTAATTTATTGAATATTTGAATGAAATTCATCACAAACATCCACTTTGTATATGCTACATGCCGCATGGGATATTTTGAATGACCCAAACTTCTATATTTTTAATAGCTTTCACAGTGACGTGACTGAAGAAATGTTGTATTTGTTTCTTTCTTCTAATCTCAATAGCCACACACTCATACGCAGAATTACACTCACACCAGAAAGACCAAATTTGTAGAATAACAATCCACAAAGATTTTCGACACGACTATCAAACAAACCTAAGCTAAAGCTATTTAATTTTACACTAAACTTTTTGTACAAATCTATTTTCTCTCATTATCAGGGGTAGAAACAAATTTAGAGAAGCACCTTAATAAATCTTCACACGCCCATACTAGCTTTGATACTAGATCATGGTTTTGGATCAGTTTGACATGACTGAATAATTAATAAAAATCTCTGTATATTTCATACATTATATAGGGATATTAAATATCCAAGAAGGTAGGTAACAAAACATCCTATAAAATAGGATGTATTACAAACAATAAACCCGTTAATAGTGATACGGGTATAACCACGTATATATTGTTATTATAACAATATATTCTACTAACAAATATCTTACTAACAAACTAGTAAGTACTAATTTACCAAATGGTAAATCACCCACAATATTCCATTAATATTCCTAACAGCTTATAATATTAAGGCTTGAGAGTGATTTTTCAACTTTTTGTAACCTTTATAAGCTTCTCGGGTTTCCTTGTATTACACAATTGGGCTTAGCTAGAACATGACTTTTGAGGGGTCAAATCAAATAATTTTTTCATAAAATTTGGAAGTAACATTGGTGAACATCTTCTCTAACCATAAATGAATAAATAAATAAATATTGAGTTTTCAATCAAATTGTTATTATGCTTGAAATTTTGTAGGGGGGAAGCCAAACACAAGATGCAAGGCTTATCTTGAAGGTAGATTTATAAAGGAAGTGTGATCTAGAAAGAGAGTTAGGTAATTAAAGTTTATAGACATTTAAAAACCTCTAATGTGTACTTGTAATGTAAACCATTTTATGTTGAAACCCTCTAGAAAATATTCTATGCTTGACAGTCTCCATAGGCAAACCTAGTGAGGGTTTGGAGACAATATCACAAACAGGAAGATTGTTAAAGTAGTACTATGAATTGAGTTCTAAATTTTTGAGAACATGTCAAGGAGGTTGAAATTCCACTATGGAAGGTGTTATACTTTTATGGGTAACCTTGGAATCCCATTTACACCAATGGAGCAACAAACTAGACTTGAGAAGTATTAAGTCAGTCTTGTGACAAAAAGGAGAAGAGTGAATGTTATGAGTTGCTCCTATGAATTCTATGTGTGGTATTAACTAAGTTGAATTTTTGCAGGAAATGATAACCTTGGAGTACAAATAGAGCAATAAAATTCAAAGTGATCCTAAAATAAACAAGCTAGAAAATAACTAGTTGGCAAGGGCAAAGTTGTAAGAAGATTCACCGGTAGATTTTCCTTTTGGTGATTCTAACTTTTTTGTGAGTTAATAAGAAGGGGAGTAAAGAATAGAAACATCAAGAAGAAATAAATATATATTACATCCTTAAATTAAAAGGGAAAGAAGTGAGAATTGAATAGTGAAGTGGAAAATTGAATGCTTAAGGAACTTAATAAGGTTTTGATAAAATGATGAATGAAAGGGATAACTCATGAAGATTCTAAGAAGGGTAGAATGCTACTGAGACCAATCAAGGTAACATTGTCTCAATTTTAGTCTATATATAGGAAAGCATAACAGGATTTAGTCTTTCTAAGTTTCTTATTGATCCTTTAGAGGTAGAGAAAAGTGAAAGTTGAATATTGGAACTCTTGTGGATTGATTATTTGCATTGTTTCAGATTTGACTACATCTGTTAGGGTGTCACTAAGATTTTATAGTATGGTTTCGTATTAGGGTGTCATATTGGGGTGTTGTATTGAGGTGTCACATTGCAGACTTGTGTTATAATGTTGTATTAGAGTGTTGTAATAATGTGTTGTATTACGCTTTCATATTAAGGTGGTGTGCTTAGGTGTCACATTATGATATCATATTAGTGTGTTGTATTGGTATCGTGCTAGGGTGTCATATAAGGGTGTTGTGCTCGTGTATTGCATTATGGTTTCATGTGATTAAGGTGTCATATTACAATGTCATGTTAGGGTATCACATCATTAAGATGTTATAATAGGGTTTCATTTTATAGTGTCATATTAGGGTTTCATGTTAGGGTGTCCTCCTAGGGTGTTGTATTAGGGGATTCATCAAATTATGGGAAATTATATTTATTCATGTCTAGAAGGGAAATTAGGGAAATATGTAAAAATTGCATTAAATTAGGTAAATTTAATGTAAATTATATCAAATTACATTAAATCAAGGGGAATTTGGTCAAATTAAGTTAAAATGGTTAAATTATGTAACATTTGTAAAACCAATCCAAATCTTTCCCTCCTAAACTTCTAGGAAATTAGGTAACATTTGATCCCTTTGGAAGGTGTAAGAACCAATCCAAAGCTTTCCCTCCTAAACTTCTAGGAAAGAGGTGCAAGAGAAATATATCATTGTATGCCACTTCTTGACATGCCATGAAAAATTATTTAATATGCTCTCTTGGATCATGTTTTCCTTTGTATTTTTGAATTTGGGTGTATCTAAGGATTTTGTGAAGGGTACGCATAAGATCTTCTCATCGAAATGGTAAAGACACAATTCTTCAAAATTAAATTTTTTACGTTGTTGTTGCATTCCCAAAATTGTATCCTTCGTCATTTTCCATTCTTTGGAAAATGGTGAATGATTTTTGGATGTTTTCAAGTTTTGAATTGTTTCGATTATTTTTGCATTGTCTTCTTGATATTATTTTTGGATGTATCATCACTTTTCCTTTTTGATTATTTATTATTGGTGTTTTTAGTGAATTTTGAATACATTAGAGCTAATTGCTTTACTATTATATTGACTTGATCAATCAAGGATTGATTTGACTCGGGATCCGAAGTACTAGATTTACATTTGTCATCAGCATTCATTTTAATTGGTTTGAATTCATCATGGTTATGTGATTCGGGTTTTGTATTCTTTTTTGGTTTAGGTTAACTTTGTAATTTTTTCAAAATGTCTTCGTCAAAATTGGAACATATTTTTGCTCCCATTTCGAAGAGAGGAAGCAAGAATTGTTATTTGACTCTTTATTTTCTTTGAAGGAAATGTTATTTTGTTGGCCCTCAAGTTGGTCTTCATCCTCTTCGTCAAAACTAATATGGAAAGTATTTTTGTCTTGTCTTCCAAAGGGACTATAATCTCAATTTCTTGTTCCCGCCATTTTTAAAGAGGGGAGGAATGAAGAAAGGAATGATAAATTACTTGACCCTTAGAAAAGTGAATTCCAAGATGGAAGAGGGGATTGAAGTATTAGATAACACAACCCTTAGAAAAGTGATTACTAAGATGGAAGATGGGTTTGATTGATTAAACTTACTTAACTCTAGCAAATTTAATGCTATAATGGAAGATAATGGGAAACGTGATTGATTGTCTTGACTCTTAACAAAGTGAATGTTAAGATAGAAGAGGCTTAGAGATGAAAGGGGAATACTCAAATATCAACAATGTGAATGTTGAAATAAGAGGTGTAGATATGATGATGCCTAAAATTTAACAAATTGAATGTTAAATTTATAGACGTAGGATGGGAGAGTGCTTAAAGTTTAACAATTTCTATGTTAAACTAAAATACATGGGAGAATGATAGAGAAATAAGATCGTGAGGATGTCTAAGTGTGATAAAGTTAATATCAAGATGTCAAGACTTAGATTGTGAATGAAGGTGTTCAAGTGAGGACGTGGGTATCCACAACTCAAGGATTAATTGTTTGATGGGAAGAAGTCGCTTAAAATTTGGGGAAGGAATCCAAACATTTAAGGCTAAGGTGAAAACGAACTCAAGATGAAAAATCCAAATGAAAGATATGTGGAAGATTCGAAAAGAGATGATGGAAAATATAAATGAATGATATTTAGAAGATTTGAAAAGAGATGATGGAAAATGCAAATGAAGGATATTTGGAAGATTTGAAAAGATATGATGGAAAATCCAAATGAAGGATATTTGGAATATTTGAAAAGAGATTATGGAAAATACAAATGAATGATAATTGGAAGATTTGACAAGAGATGATGGAAAATCCAAGCTGAAGCATATTTGGAAGATTTGAAAAGAGATGATGGAAATTATAGATGAAGGATATTTGGAAGATTTGAAAAGAGAAGATGGAAAATAAAAATGAAGGATATTTCAAAGATTCAAAAAGAGATGATGGAAAATAAAAATGAAGGATATTTGAAATATTTGAAAAGATATGATGATCGAGAGTGTATGATGAGTGTGGAACACAATCTCACTAACGCGTAAAATATACACAAAAATATGTTATGAAAGGAGGGCCTCTAGACTTAATTTGGCTTGGTCAAAGAGGGGCTTCCTAGAAAAGAGTTCTCTCCTAAATGCCAAAATATTGTTGAGAAGTTGTCATTGATGTCAAGTTGGTAAAGATGAATTTGGAGTGTTGTCACGATAGCGATTGATAGTGTTATACATGGTTGATGTCAATTTTTTTAAATTCCCTTATTCTGCTCAAATTAGTGAGCTAGTACTAGAGAAAATAAAACAACTCAAAATACGAAGGGTTTATAGTACCTTGATATGGAATTATGATGTGGACGAGCCCAAATGGATGATCCTTCTTGTTGTGAGATAAATAACCTACAAACCAAGATAACTCAATAGAAAAATATTGGATTAGTAGATAGGATGGGAGGGTTTCTGAAAAGTCAAACCCAAGAAATGTGAGCTTCCTAGGATGGATGCCAACCCTCGTAATTAATAAAGATAGATCAAATAAATATTTTATAAATTGGACGTAGCGTCTATACGAGAATCGAAAGAAAATAGAAACTAAAAGCTATATCTAAGAAGATAAAAGTAAATCTCATGTAAATACAACAAAATAAATCAAACCTCAGTATGGGTTGATGGTGACCTGAGACTCAGTAAAGAACCATTCAACGGTGACTAGGGTTGGATGAGAGGAACCTGTAAAAAAATGAAATAGGATGAAACATAAATGATACAATAAAATTAGTAAAATTGATGGTAAAGGATATGAGAACAGGGTTGGTCGACAGTGACTATGGGAGATTGACAACAACTGGGGTATGAGAAAACAAATTTGGGATGATAGAGAAGAAAAATGATAAGATCAAGAATTCGAGATGGATACAAAATCAAAAAATAAATGATAGAGGATCTGGTTAATATGGAGGTTGATATGGACAAGAATGGATCGACAAAGAATTAGACAAGGTCAATGGATACCAAGTACATGTTTAGGGCTTGGAAAAAAATGGATGGAGTGAAAGAAATACTTGAGAGATAAAACATAGAGCTGAAAGAGGTTGTTGTAGAGTCCCGATGGAAGCTAAACCTGCGCACAAGATGCTAGGGGTAGATATATACAACAATATAGAAATAATAACACAATATATGTAAAGGTAGAAGAAGTCTCCCTAAATATCCAAATTTAAGGCACAAGATCTTTAAGAAGACTCTAATATTCCAAAATTACATCCCTTGATCTCCTTAAGGAGGGGTTATGGGTGTATTTATAGGGTTAGTGGATGGATATGGGGGATAGGAAAGTATTTAATAAAGGTGGGTGGGAGGTAAAATTATTAAATAAAGGAAAAGGGAGATAAAATTACTAAATGAAAGTGGGTGAGAACCTAGGGATGGATAAAATGTGGTTGAGAGCAAGTAAAATATTAAATAAAGTCCAAGGGGAGATGAAGTTATTAAATGAAGACCTATGGAGGATAAAATGGAGCATTTATGGAGAATACATGATAGGAAAATATTAAATGAGGGTCTAGGGATAATAAATAAATATGATTAGGGATTAATTAAATGGGATTAAGGGTGAATTAGTGGAAATAAAATAAATGATGGGATAAAAAAGGAAAAGAGGGAAATTCAAATAAATGGGATTTAGGAACGAAAAGGAATTTAAATATAAAGAAAGATATGTATGTAAATAAAGATGATAAAAGGGAGCGGATGCAAGATGAGGGAGTAGTGATACCAAAAATTGGTGTCTAAATTTTCCCATTTTTGTTGATTGGTTTGCGTTGGGAAAGCCATGAGACAAAAACTAGAAGTGATGAAGGATGATTGATGAGGATTCTCCCCCTCAAACTAGGGATTGACGACATGAAGGATAATCGATCGTGACTTTGAAAGAGATAGATGAAGAAAATAAAGGCTATAAAGGATGAGAAAAGAAATATGATTTCATAAGACACCCCAGACAAGGATAAATAATAATAAAAATATGGCGGTGATTTTAGAATCACTTTGATAGGGAGAAAAGTATGGTCTCATTGGAGACAAAAGCAATGTCATACAGACCTGTGTTTCAGAAAAAATCACTAAACATAGAGGTAATCCAAGGGGAATCCACTTAAATGGATATTCAATCCATGGTACCATTATGTCAAAGGAATACATAAAAATATGCACAAACAAATGCAAGGATGGTCAAGACAAAGGTCCGACAGTGCAGGGAAAACTATGTGATATTTGTCATACATGTGGAATAGAGAAAATATGCGTCTGGTGGGACACGAAAGATAATTTGATCATTATGAAGAAGGGATAAAATAATGGTTCCCCAACATACAATACAAATATGGCCACAAATGTGGTCTTAGAGTAGATTGGATACAAGACTAGATAATATTGGATGGGATGAAATGATAGATTAAATAGGATAATATATGATGGATTCGTAAATGGATGTGATATCATGATATGGGGTGACCAAAGGATAATAAAAACATTATTTCGTAGCAAAGAGTGCACATAGAATTGATTCTTTGAACTGGATTGAGGTAAACAAGAAAATGAGACAATTACGGCGGTGCACTTGCAACTAATAATAGCGTGTTAACACATAACCAACGAGTTAGTTAATTCTTGTAAGGATCATGTGGATAATATGGAAAGTGGAGTTATAAACCTAATGTTTAAATGAAAAGGGGAGTTTGAGATTATACTTGTACGTGGGGATATAGGTTCTCCATAGGTGGGTTTCCCTAGGTCTATGCCCCACTCTAGGTAATGGGACGCAAACTGATCAATGCGGGAAGTTTTCTATAAATGAGAAATTTTATCAATGCGGGAATATTTTTTAGGATGTTTTATTTTGATATTTATGCTTTAATTTTTGATAGAAGGTTGGTCAATGTGGGAATTCTTCACTACCATGATATAAGGTGGTATTCATCTTTCAAGGGAGTTGTCTACTTTTTACTTTTATGCCTTTTTACTTTGGATTTTTTGTTTCTTATAGATGGTAGGGATAATATATGCATGATAGTTATCCTTTGAGGGTTTGGTATATATTTTTTACTTTTTTATGATTTTAAGAACAATTGTCCCTTGAGGGATTTGTTTGTTTGATTTTGATACTTTTATGGGGAGGAGCTAGGGATAGTTAGGTATACCACTTAAGAGGGTACAATGAATGTACAAGTGACACCTATGGACCTTTAGCATGGTTCTAGTATGAAAATAAGAGGGTAATAGATGTAATAATTTTGGAGTTCTCACCAAGAAATAAGAACTTATCCATAAGGTATATGCTATGGGCAGAGAGCCGTGGTGCCCATATTCAAGGTCACAACTAGGAAAGTGATAGTAGACCATATAATTCCAAATCATTATGATGAAATATGGAAGAGGCTAATGATGGATTTATGGATGACCACTAGGATGATTAAGTTCACATTGGTAGATATACTAATAGTAGAAAGGTCACAAGTGCAATGCGTCAAGAGGTTACGTTTTTGGTTTACCATTAAGAGACGATAGGTTCAAGATTCATGTGTATGATCTAGTCCAATTGGGAGAAAAAAATTCCATGTTGGCTCCTTTCTAGAAAAGTGACATTTTTATTTATTTAAGGGAATGGTTACTCATGTTAAATTCACACTATTCTATATGTTTGATTGGATGGGATGAGATAATAGTTTGTAGAAGATTAAAATGAGGTGATACAAACAAGAGGTGATAAAATATTATGTGTTATCTTTCGAATAAAGAGGAAATACATGTTCATGGTAAGAGGAAGATGGCCACGAAATGCAGACTTAGATGAAATAACATATAATTGGGTTGGATAAGATGAGATAACAAACTAAATGAAGGATAGATTGATTCGGATGGGATGTAGGTAATAATGTAGAATCTTGATTTATGGTGTTGATTATGTGAGCCTTAGGTTCATAAGATGTGGGGTGGAATATAATTTGATGATGGACGATTGGGGAATGGTTGTTTAGATACTTTAAGGGGTTGATTAAGTGATGTGTTAGGATTATCTACTTAGATATGCCCTTGATTTATAAGTTGTTAGACGTAATTCTTGAAGGAATGACAATTTTCAATGTCGTGACCTTGGACTTGATGATATTTACAATAATTCCCCTTGCTATACCATACAAGTTT
Organism: Taxus wallichiana var. yunnanensis; assembly: GCA_018340775.1. Taxonomy (NCBI): domain Eukaryota; kingdom Viridiplantae; phylum Streptophyta; class Pinopsida; order Cupressales; family Taxaceae; genus Taxus; species Taxus wallichiana. The sequence continues at coordinate 476,403,957 of CM031240.1, read as the reverse complement.
GAGTCATGAGTCATCAATAAGTAATATGGGGGAATTTGAATGAGGTGGACTACCATCAAATTGTCAAATGTGGAGCTATATGATTCCCCAGGAGGTATAGTGAGGATACAATCTAAGAGATCTTTGTAAAGGATCCGTATGAGAGGTAGATGTAGATGAAGATTGAACCATGATGGTATTAGCAACATTTTTGGATTTGTCACCATGTATGGAGGATTTAGTGAACTTAGTTTTGGGCTTGTTTGATCGAAGATTGAGGTGGCCATGCTCAAGGGCATGGAGTTCAAGTTTTCGATTCATAGTGAAATCCTCTTCAAAGGTTTGAAATTTTTGAATTTGAAGAGTCGAGGAAATGTGATTCACACAAGACCGTGAGAAAATCTCAATCATTTAATTCTATGGAAGGGAAAATGATAGTTTATTAACAATTTTATACCATCGTTCGATGAAATTTGTGATAGATTTGTCATCATATTGTTGAATGGAATAGAGTTCTGTAACGGTAATCTTACTTGCAATGTTGATCAAGAAATGTTCTAGGAATAATTGTGAAAGTTGAGTGAAGGTGAATAGTGAATTTAATGGGATATTGTTGTACCAATATAATGCGAGACCGCCGATGACATGGGAAATGTGTGAAGCATGAGATCTTGGCCATGGACGATAAGGTAACATGAATTTCTAAATACAAGAAGGTGTTGTTGAGGATCCTCCTTATAATTGAACTTGGATAGTTTCATAAATTCCCAATGATGAGGATATGATTTGATGGGAATGGGTGGATTAATGGGTTTGTTGCATATTTTTCATATGAAAATGTTATCTTAGATCCCAAGGTTATGACTTCAAGGTTAGCCATTCTACTCAACAATGTTTTTAAGGGATCATTAGATAGTTGAGATGTTGAAGGATGGATTTGATATATATATATATGAGGTGGATGGGTTGGGTTGTTGATAAGTTTGACAAGTTTGGGCATGTGTTTGTGTTGGTGGAAGTGGTTAATAAGGGAAAATATAATCAAAGCTTTACAATTGGATTGATTAAGATAAAGCTTGATGTTGAGATATGGGGATGTGGTAAGATTGGTGAGATTGAATTCGTTATTATGAAATGGGTTAATTAATTCATTATGGGGTTGGTTGGGATGTAATTGGTAAGTGGTTGGGACACTTGAGTTGGTTGAGTGGGAATCATCTAATGATAAGCACCTTGAAGAGGAGTTTGATGATTTTTCATTGATTTGTATGGATGAGGTTGTGAGTTAATTAAATTAGAATCGATATGTGAAGTGGAGAAAATGGGTAGAGTCATGTTATGTTTATGACGAATGTAGAGGAATAAAGTTTGATTCTTGATATGGTTGAATAGTTATACTAGTTATAGTAGTGGATGAAGTGGGAATAGTATTGATATGAGGTGATTTGGGTGGAATGGGATCCACCAATTGGGTAGATTGATGGGATTCAGGGATTTGGGAGGACTTACGAAATAGGTAGTAATAAAGGGCAATAGGATTAGCATCAAGGAATTCTGAAACTATGAGAATCCACGAGGGATGGGAGGAGGTCTAAGAGTCTCTAAAGGCTTAGGGGATGGAGGTAAAGTTGGTCTAGAAGAGATAGAATGAGGTGAATCTGTTCTAGAGGAGATGGCCTTAGGTGAAGTTTTTCTAGAAGAGATTCATTGAGGTGAAGTTGGTTTAGAGGATATGGTCTTAGAAAAAGTTGTTATTTAGAAGGATTGGTTTTGATATGAGGATCATTTTGGATGACATGGTCTTCATGAAGTGAGACCATAGAAACAACAAGGTTGGGAGATCAAAGGTGTGGTATCAAGTTTAGAAGCTTGTTGGGAAAGATCATAAGAAGAAATGATGTCATTAGATGAGGTAGATTGTTGTGTTTTATTGTCCTGAGAAGGATTGATAACATGAATGAAGTAGATAAACATGTGTTTATGTATTTTATTAAAAAAATCAAACAACAGCTTTTTTTATTATCGTGATTATTAATATGTGAAAAAGAAGTAAAACGGGATCAAAAGGAACCTATGAAATGGAAATCTAAGTATGGTTTCAAGTGGTTTTGGCTGCGAGAGTCCTCCATATACCTGAAGGTACATGAGTCCTAAATCTGTATAGAGTTTATAGCGTGGCTAGAACACCATGGTGGCTTTCCTATTGGGTGATGAAATCCCAATAGTTCCACATGGTAAGGGATGTTTAGATGTGTAAGTTGTTTGTGTGTTTGGTTGTGTGTGATGAAGTGAATGCAATATGTTAAACCCCATAGTTAAACTATATTTCCAAGCAAAGATGACAAGGGTTCCTTTTAGATCCAAAAAAATACGGAGATTCAATGAGAACAACAAGCAAGAAAAGAAAGTATGCAAAATGAGAAACTAAGAAAAATAGGAATATCCGACATACGCTTTTCCTTTTTATATAATCTTTAAATAAAACCAAGGTGCAAAATCAAATCCAAGAAATCCATGATGTAATGCAAGAAAGATAGTAAGCATGATCTAACACAAGTTAATTCCCTACAAGGTTAGTATAAAGTGGAATAAAGAATATGAAAATGAAAACAAATAACAAGAATCACCAAGAAAGGGTGGTCCCACCGAGTGTGCCATAATGTCAAAAAAATTCCCTCATTCGTGCTCAGATTAGTGAACTAGTACGAGAGAAAATAAAGCAACTCAAAATATGAAGGGTTTATTGTACCTTGAGATGGAATGACAATGTAGACGGACACAAATGGATGATCCTTCTTGTTGCAAGCTAAATAACCTGCAAACCAATATAACTCAACAAAAAAATATTGGATTAGTAGATAGGATGGGAGGGTTTCCTAACAAATTCAGTCCCAAGAAGTGTGAGCTTCCTAAGATGGATGTCAACCCTCATGTTTGATAAAGATAGAATATTTGATAAATTAGATGTAGCATCTATACAAAATATGAAAGAAAACATAAACTCAAAGCTGGATCTTAGAATATAAAATCAGATCTGATCTAAATATGAAAAAATAAATCAAACCTGGAAAATTTTGACAGAGACACGAGACTACAGAGGGCCATCAAAGGTAACTAGGGTTGGATGAGAGGAACCTTTAAAACAGACCAAAAAATGAGGAAATAGAAAGGATGTAAGAAAATTAGGAAAACTAATGGTAAATGATATAAGAACAGGGTTAGTCAATGGAGACCGAGGAGATTGATGGTGACTATGTTCGAGAAAACATATTTGGGAAGAGAGAGAACTAAAATGATGAGGGACATAAGTTGGATGGATATAAAAGAATAAAACTAATGACAAATGATCTAGGTAATTGGGAGGCTGATATGGATGAGGTCGGGTTGACGGTGATCGGACAAAGTCAACGATGACTAGGATGGGTTTAAGGCTTGGAAGAAAAGGGATGGACTAAAACAAATACTGCAGACAAAAAGAGAGATGAAAGAAGTTGTTGCAGATTCTCTAATGGAAGATGAACCTACACAATTTATTAAGGGTAGATATATGCAAAATTATAGCAATAAGAACACAATATATGTCAAGGTAGAATAATTCTCCTAAATCTCAAAATTTTAGGCACAAGATCTCTAAAAAGACTCCAAGATTCCAAAATTGCATCCTTTGATATCCTTAAGAAGAATGGGGTATGGATGAATTTATATGGTTAGTGGATGGATATGGGGATAGGAAAGCATTTAATAAAGGTGGGTGGGAGGTACATTTATTAAATAAAGGCAAAGGAAATGAAATTATTAAATGAAGGTGGGTGAAAACCTAGGGATGGGTAAAAGGTGGTTGAGAGGAATGAAAATATTAAATAAAGGCCAAACGGAGATGAAATTAGTAAATGAGGGCCTAGGGAGGATAAAATGGAGCATTTAGATTGAATAAATGATAGGAAGATATTAAATGAGGGTCTAGGGATAGTAAATAAATATGCTTAAGGATTAATTAAATGGGATTAAGCGTGAATTACTAGAAATAAAATAAATGATGGGATAAAATAGGAAAGTGGGAAATTCTAATAAATGGGATTTAGGAGGAAAAGGGAATTAAAATATGAAGAAATATATGTATGTGAATAAAGATGATAAAATGGGGCGGAGACACGGGATGAGGGAGTAGCGATACCAAAAATTGGTGTCTACAACAAATTGGAGATTATGCCTTGTTAATACCAGTGATGTGGAGAGTTTTATATGAGTTTTCATTGATGAAAAATGATGCCTAATGATGATTTCAAGGTCAACATGATAGATTTTAGCTATTTATTACTACATTTGGAGTACACAGAAAAGAGGTATGTAGGTAATTTGAAATAAGAACACCAAGGTGTAGAAGAATCGGATGAAGAAGACAAAACAGATTGTTGAAAGAGTTACGAAGGATAAAGCTTGAGTCTCTCGAATTTTGTTCTATTTTCTTTGAAGTCCGATCGAAATATTTTGAGTCTAACCAAAGTGCTTGAAGTCTATTTTATTGCTTCGATGTGTGTCTCAAGCATGTAATAATCCTAAAGAGTTTGTCTAAAGTCTAGAAAGGACCCAAAATTTGTGGGTAAAGTACAAAGAGGATAGGGGTGCCCGGAGGATGAGCACACCTAGAGCTGGCATCCTACTGAGAATTGACATCTTGTCATGGCATTGGTGTCCGAGGATGACAAATGTTGAAGAATGAAAATCCATACTAAGAAAGTAAGGGTGAACAAATGAAAGTAGCAACAAAAAGAAAATAAATGTGACCAAATACATGGATTAATTAGTACTTTTCTTACTTAGGAATCATATAAATAGTAGTATGTAATAAGGGCTAGATAATTACCCAAAGTGCATGATTTTATGTCTAAATTTTCCCCCACTTTATGTTGGTGAGCGTAAATCTCAAAAACATAAAGTAGATAGAGATGCATACCTAATAACCATTTATATCGATGATGAAAGTGTACTTGAGGACTAGAAAAAGTGTGGAGTGATAGAAAAATGTGAAGAGTGGATGCTAAGGAGGAGAAAGTGTAAAAAGTGTTGAAAATGAACCTAGTGTGGAAATGCATGTGTAGATTTTGTGATGTACCATTATTGATGTTAATGTTGGTGTGTGTGGTGTTTTTGTTGTTGGTGTTGAATACCACTCCCCATACAGATGGACCTTTAAAAAGGAAGCCGAGAAGTAGTCAAATACACATGTATATGTAAAAAGTGTGTAATAAAAGTATGTAAAAATGCTAAAAGTGAAAAATTACCATGTACACCTAATCCATGATGATAAAAAGGGTTTAGAAAGGATCATGTAGATGATGTCGATGCATGATTTTTTTAGGTGATCTCACACTAGTGTAATGGAAGAAGTGTAGGGAGAATTTTCTAGTGTCGTCCGCCAACCTTTAACTGCTTCCCATTGTGTAAAACACCACTACAAATGGTGTGTATGTGTTAAGGAATCTATGCCCTATAAAATTTATTGTGTAAATGCCAAATGCTAAAGGACTCTCTTCCTTATAAAAATCCTCTGTGACATGTCAAAGAACTATGTAATTTTCCCTAGTCTCAGGCATCTAGGAAAGACCACTATGTAATTTCCCCCTAGATTCAGGCATCCAGGAAAGGTCCTTACGCTAAGGACCCAAGTATGATTTTGAGCCCTATTTGAAACTAAAAAATATGTTATACCGGTACCATGTTGTGTGTAACTCTGTATGGGGTGATTGATTTACCCATATTATTCTTCCCTCATTTGGGGTGAATGCAACGTCGCTAAAGGAGTATGCATACCAAAAGAGGTCCGACTATTGTGCTAAAAATGTGCCTGCGGGAAGGGAATGTGCTTGGTAAAAACCAAGGCACACGCAAACAAGTGGCTAGGTAATAAGTGTTAGTACAAGAAAATATGCATGTAAAATTTAAGGTAGAAGATAATGTGTAAGATAGAAGGTAATGTAAACACACAATAAGATAATGTGGACCACAAAAATTGGGTTGCAAACATGGGACATCACTCATGATTCCATAATACACTCAAGGCCATAATGGCCACAAGCAATCATAGAATAAACAATGCATAATGAAAAGCCCGCAAAACAAGAACAGACAAAGAGAAAACAATGTAATGCAGAACCATGGAAATAAGTAGTCCTACATAAAAATATTGCAAATGATGCACCCGTTAGCATGTTAGAAAGATAAGAGTATGTTAAAGCATGTATAATATGATGAAGTAGTGTGTTATGCAACAAAATAAAACATTAGCACCTGTAGTGTACAAAAGGGGATGCCCCTAGGAGTTGTTGTGGGATCATGTTACTAGGTATTGTGCCACATATCCATGTTGCATGTATAGATTTGTAGAATTTGCAATCAAAAATAGAAATGAAAGTGAACATACATGTGTGTATGATAAAAATAATGACATACAAAATATCTATCTAAAATGTGTAATAAGATGAACATGTACAAGTAAATACGACCAATATATGTAGTATGTTGTCGATGAGATGGAATGGAATGAAATGTTAATTATAGGAGCAGTGTTCCCCCAAGTGGATGTGAATGTATGTAACGAGTTTCATTTATTTATGCCCCCTCGGTATTCAAGAATGAACCTTAAACTAAAGTGTGTAATTGGGAAATGGTTTTATCGATGTGTGCATAAGAAAGATGTTAATTGAAAATTGTCATATGATGTGTAGGATTGAATGTGACAAAGTAAAAGTGATGAGGTTGTAGAATGTGTGATGATTTATCCTAAAGCGTATATCACAAAATTTATGTATGATATTATAGAAAACTTGATGATGTAGAACAAAGTGTATATCACAAAATGTATGGATGAAATGATAGAAAGCGTGATGATGTAGAATGAAGTTTATATCATGAAATTTATGGATGAAATGATATAAAACGTGATGATGTAGCACAAAGCGTATATCAAAAAAATTATGTATAAGATGTGATAGGAAGTGTGATGATTTAGCATAAGGCGTATATCACAAAATGTATGGATGAAATGATAGAAAGCGTGATGATGTAGAATGAAGTTTATATCATGAAATTTATGGATGAAATGATATAAAACGTGATGATGTAGCACAAAGCGTATATCAAAAAAATTATGTATAAGATGTGATAGGAAGTGTGATGATTTAGCATAAGGCGTATATCACAAAATGTGTGAATAAGGTGATGGCTAAGAATGTCACATAGTTTATTAGAAGGACTAAGTGATTGATTTAGCATATAGTGTGTAGTGCAGTGAGTGAGTGATTAATGGAGCATGAGTGTGGTTAAGGTCCATTTCAAATATAAACCCTTAGTAGTCAAGTATGGACCATGGAACTAGAGTGTGTCATCGGGTAGTGTGCACATGTAAGGTTCGATTGTGAAGTGTAAGGGTGAAATGTGTAAGTAAGAGACGTGAAGAGAATTTAGATTATAGGTATTAAAATGATTGTTGTGTGAGATGTGTAATGCATATTTTGACTAATAAATTCTAGAGATATGTGTGGTGAATGTGTGTAGTGTAAAATTTATGAGGTGGTGAAGCGAAGAAGAGGATTTGCTACGAATGTGTTGAGTGTGCAAGAGTGGTGTGTATAGTGTGCAACATGTGATGTTCATGTATATAGGATTCCCTCAATAGTCAAGTGTGAACCATAGCACAAGAGTGCGTCATAGGGTAATGATGATGGAAATGTATGCATATGATGAGTGTAAAGGATGAGATGTAACGTGTGTAAGTGGAAAAGAGTGATGGTGATAGATGTGTTATGTGATGAATGTTTGTTTGGAATAGATGTTGTGTGATGGTGCTAAAGTATAAGAGGTAATGTATGATTGATTGAGCGGTGTAGTAAATTGTGTTGTATGTGTCATGGTTGTAAATGTATGTATGTGCGAGTGATTATGCAATGGAATGAGGTTCTTATTGGAAGAGATACCTCAACATTCATATAAGAACCATAAGAATATAAGGGTGGCATTAGGAAGTAAGATGACAGGATTCACCTACCAAAGACCAAGTGGGTGTGAAGCATGTGTGGAAAATGCAACAACATGACCATTCCATGGTGGTGGAATGTGAGATGTGTTCGGGCCACCAAGTAGAAGGAGTAATTGCTTTGAAAAAATGAATTTGAAATGGAAGTGGAATAAGATGAGGAGGAATCTTAAATGGTGGTAACTTAGGTGGGATTGATGATGTTGTATATGACTTGATAGGTGAATAAAATGGAATGATTTTGAGAGGAGGTTGCATATTTGGACTTTGTACTGATGTAGATGACTTGAGAGGAGGGAGAGTTACATTGACCTTTAAAGGATGTTACTTAATTACACTCGATAATACTATAGATGACTTAGGAGGAGGTGTTATACTAAGTTTTAATGGAGGTTACTTAGGTGAAACTTGATTTTCCATAGAAGGAACGTGAGAAGTAATGGCATGATGTTCATTATACATACATGAATCAGTTTTAGGAACCCATTGGGGTGTAATAATTGTAGATGGGCATGTAGTAAAATTTTGTGTAATGAATGAGATAAAGCCTTGACATGAAAGATGCTTGATTATTTGTTGTAAAGCATAGTAGTCATTGTCTTTATGTCCATTGATTTAATGATAATTACAATATGGAACACCTTAATATTTTTCAAGTTGATAAGGAGGATAAAATTGAGTAGATCGTAAAGTGATCAATTGATGACTAAGGAGCCCAAAGTAAGAAGGTCATATTGTTTAGTATTGCGATCAAAGGTGAGAGACTATGGTAATGGAAAGACTTGAGGATTACTAATATGAGCACATGTAAAAGGCATAGAATGAGGATTAGATGTAGAAGGGGAATAAACATGAGCTTGAGAAGCATCCTTAAGATGTTGTATTTCAGATTTAAGAGATGTAATCATGGATTCCATAACCTGAAATTTGTCTTAAAATAAAGAATGCAAAGCTTGAAGTGATTACAACATGGATTTATTAGATGGAAGATCATGAAGACAAGGGTTATCGATAGACAATCAAAGATAGGACTTATTTCATGTGGCGGCATATCTTTAGGAAGATACATGGTGTCTAAGGTTTTACAAAACAGCCTGGCAATTGGGATGCATCTTAAGTAAATCAGACAAATAAATTTGAGGAATGTTACAACCCATGATAGAGGAAAAATGAGGATCCTAAGCATGAAAGCGGTCGGGTTCACCAAACTGATTATGCTAAAATATAAATACACAAGCCTAATCTAATGTTATAGTAGTAGTAAATAAATGAATAAATTAAGTACATCAATATGCCAAAGAAACTATGACCCCCTAAGTGTAAAGAGAGGGTGAGAAGCCTTAGGTGACTCGCAGTGTTTCCAAAGGTGTATAGGACTAGAAATTGGAGAAATCTGAAGCACTGACCGTCGCACAGGAGCTAAGAAAATTATAGAACCTGGAGAAATGGATTGGGTACCGGGAAACCTGGAGAGGGACAGGGGTGCCCGTGGGCACCTAGGTACTAATTCTAGGTGCCTAATTCTCGTAGAAAATATCGAAACCCTCCTTTGGGGTGTCTTTAAATGTTTACAATTAGTCACTTTTTGTCTCTCCAATGTCGTACCAATATTTTTGAGGTTAAAATAAACCTATAATGAAGTATAGACCTGGAAAACCCTCAAATAGACATAAAATGACAAAAAAAAGATGCAAAATGAGGGGTTGAACTATCCTCAACTATCACAATGGTGAACTTATGATTGAGCATTGCACTACATATCAGACCCAATGTAGTTCTATGTGTGTGTGTGAAATTGTGCCCTAGGTTTCTCTTGTGCAGTCACACACTTAGATACCAAGCAAGTAGCTAAATGTAGAATGTAGTAAATATGTGCATGTAATAGAATGAACTTTCCTCCTATGAAGTGTATGCAGATGAACCATTCCTTGTGTCCCTTATGATGGAGATAGATGGATGCAATGGAACTCTTACATGCCTTGATGGATGCAACCCTAGGTTGTGATAGCTAATTATTAGTGCTTGGTCCTTTATTATGATCACATAACTTTATATTTATATGATCCCTTCACTTGTATTTTATAATTAACCTCGAAAAGGCTGACTATAAAAAAGATAAGAGGCTCAAATGGCTAGAAAGGACCCAAAAAGTGTGGGTAAAGTATAAAGAGGACAAGGGCACCCAGAGGGGATAAGGGATCCTAGCGTTGGCATCTTGGCTAGGCTTTGGTGTCCAGGATGAAAAATACCCAAGATTGAAAATGCATACTTAGAAGATAAGATTGAAATACTGAAAGTAATTGTTATCCAAATAAATTCCCTAGTTATTTAGACAACTTACATTCATAGTTTGGCTCTAAGGTTCTACACTACAGGTTGCACACACTTCAATTGTCTCATTGGCACATCTCCTTGGATTCCTCTCCTCGTGTGTCTTGTGTACTTTGATTTTACACTTATCTTTCTTCTATTTTCCTTTTCCTCTTTTTTCCACTCTTCCCCTACACACACCCTCTGCGCATCCTCCTTCTTCTCGAAATTATACACCCTTTGCTCACACGCCTTAGACTTTATTTCCAAACCATTTAAGTCCCTAGCATTCATGCTCCATTTCTCCTTGTTGCCACACATTATTTTGTAATAATTGCACCTATACCATACGTTTCTTCCTCTTGTGCACATTACCCTTACATGTGCCTTCCCTCTATTTTATTTATGTGCCTTTTTTAGGTGAGGATCTAGAAAATGTATTTCATGTCATTAATATGTGATCTGATTTCTTCAACTACTCAGATTTGATCAGATTTACCTTCCTTCCTTCTCCAACATGCCAAAAATACATATAGAACCACACTTGAAATATTGTAGGTGTATTTGCAGGCATTAATGGCCTGTGGTTGGGTTTTTAAATCACGTTTCTCTCCTCCTCTCTTCTCTCATCAACTCATCTATAAATGTAAGAGCTCTACTCATTGTAAAGGGTTGGACATTTTGCATCCTTTAGTGTTTGCTAAGGATTATTTATCTCTGCATTCTGAGTCACAAACCTCTAGATCTAATTCATGCATGTGAATATCGGCCTTCAAACGCCATTGTAACTAAATTTTCATACCTGGAAGTAATAGAAGTATCATTTTGTGGATATCTTTGGCCTTAGTGTGTTTTATTTCTTCTTTCTTGCCTCTTGTTGGCATTATGTGTTTGTTGTGTCATTTTAAGTTCCTTTCATTGCCATTTTCTAGTTGTGTTTCATGAAATCAATGATGTAAATGCTTGTTGGTTTGTGCTATGCATGCCTAGCCTTCCCTCATGATTTCTCCTTCATTTTCACTCAGAACAAATAGTGTCCATCCCACTTTTTCTAGTGTTATCATCTCCCTTAGTTTATTTTTCCTTTATATTATCCTTTTATCCTGGTCCCTTGGCATTGTTAGCATAGTTTTACCTTCCAACATTAGGAGTATTAGTAGCAGAAGAAATAGGTAGAGGAACAAACATTTTCCATAGATCTATCTCAAGTGTGTAAGGCCCCACAACTTGTAGATGGTTCCATTGTTGTCTCAAACAACTTGGTTCTTCTAGATCCGAGACTCGGGTGTACGATTGACAACCAACGATTTACGACACGTCCGGTGGGACCAGTGGTGAAAGCTTAGATTTAAGCATTAGTAATTTTGGTGTGTATCTTAGTGAATTCCGTCATTTAGAGGCTCATTTAGAACACATCTAGTGACTCCCAATACTCAAATCTACTATTTTAGTAGCTAGAGTGCCTTTTATGAGAAGAGTGCACACTAGACAAAGTGTTGCAACTAAAGGATCCTTCGAGTACCTCCATATTTTTCCAAGAATCACTTGCATTAGATCTCCCACATGTGCATCCCCATCTCCAATGTGTTACATGCATTCCACTCCTCAAACTAGACCTACGCGCCTGTCGTCATGGCATTCAACCTCCTCCTCTAAGGAACTTTTCCGGCTTCACTAGTGGAAGCCCGCTCAATCTCAATGCTCAACATGATATGCCGGTAGTCACGCTCAAGAGCATTCCATACTTCATGGAAGAAAATAAATTCACCCATGTTGAGCATATTCAAGATGTAGAAAATGTGTGCTCTATCTATCTGATCACGCATGATGATGTAGCAATCAGGCTCCTTGTAGCCTCATTCAAAGGAAAAGCACTCCAATGGTACCATGGCCTGAGACCTACATCTATTACCACTTGGGATGAGCTTTTAACATCTCTATACAACTAATTTGAAGATAAATCAGATCATATATCACTAGTGGAACAACTGACAATAATGAAGCACGCACCCACCGAAAGCGGCAGATGACTAGTTTTAATATCAAATTTCAAAATACCTAGGAAAGAATTCCACAAGTGGTAAGGCCAATAGCTCGGCATGCTTTCTTGTATTATCTAAGGGATTTGAATACTGACATCTCAGTCATGATTCAATCCATGGGAGGTAGAACCTTACCTACTGCATATAACATTGCAATAAGGGCAAAAAACGACTCATCTAGGATGGCAAATTATCTCCTAGACCTCCTATGCCCTTTTTCCAAAAATGTCTCTAGTGCTCTAGCCTTCCATTGATCTTGTTACGGGGTAGAGTGCATAACCCATTGTTTCTACATCCTACTCTCCCATGTAGCAAAAGGAAGATGATGAAATTAAGGCCCTAATTAGGAACTTGTCTAATAAGGTCATCACCTTAAAGAAACAACAAAGCGCAAGCCTTTAGGAACAATTCTAATCAGTGCATAACTAGAAAATTTAGCCTTGGCGGAATCGGTATGGAAACCATAGATATGCGTAAAACCAGGTAGAATGATAGATGGCATGCTAATGTGAACTTAACTTTACACGTGATTCCTCCTACACAACCTCTTCCAATGCCCAAGACAATCCAAGAACTTGTTCCATTCAAAACAATATAGCACAAGAGTCATAATGGGTTTTTCCTTGCAACATGCCTCATAGTCAATACCATTGCACCAATGTTGTGCGTGTGCAAGCCAATATGATCCAAAATTCTTGTGACTATGAACCATCCATGAGCACAAGCGAGCACGAGAACCAATAAAATCGAGAAGCTCCTCTTGAAGCCAAACGGATATTCTTTGGCATCGAGGACTTCTGCGTAATTAATCAAGTTATAGACACTACTAGTAGACCACACACCTAGGTTGTGGACAACACAAGGTACAATAAGATAATGCTTAAATCTAGTGAATGTGTTTCTATTCCAGCCACACAAGAAGATGAACAAAAGAAAAAGGAATTATCTAAGGCATCCAACAAGTAAAAGTGCTCAAGTTTCGCATGCGAGGCTCTGCACAATGCTCCTTCTAAAGCAAAGGTGTACCCCTCCTTTGTAGGTCAAAACTTTTCTCCAGCTAAGGCCCCTGCCTCTACACCTAAATAGAAGAAAAAATATGTTGGTGTGCCTCAAATGCATAATTCAATGGTCCTTCCATTCAATATTGTGGACCGATGAAGAAGACAAACATGAATGTCACAATGTGGGATTCTATAACTATTCCATCTCAGCGTGACTTGTTGCATTAAGCTATGTATCAACTTTCACGTTCTTTTTATGGGAGTTTTTATTCCCTTCATTTAATCAACTCATGGTTGACGTCATATTAAAATCGGGGGTGTGTCCAAATCTATATGCAATAAGTGAAGTCTCAGGTGAACTAGTAATTGATTGTAGTTACTTTTATTTTTTTATTTTTCTCTTGAGGGTTTTATAGTGTTTTAAGATCTTTTGGCCAAAGCCTTATTGAAACTAAATAGTAAGAAACTTACTGAAGGAAACTCACATTTCTGAAATGAACACACCTTGCAGAATTGACCACGCTGTTAAAATAAACACACTTTATAGAATTGAGCACATTGTTGAAATAAACACACCTTGTAAATATTGTTTAAAATGATTTCTAAGGAGATACTAATGTAAACTACAACACTTGCAAGGACAATAGATAACTCCACATATCATAATTTACCGGTTGACTCAAAAGTATAACAGAAATTGCCAAATAACATAATTATATAAATTACTTGAAAGGAAAAATACCAACGAAAGAAAAGATCCTTTTCCTTGGAGGAGTGGGCCCTTGCTCCACCTTGAATCAAGAGTTAACACAATATGGTGATCTCAAAATTAGATGGCTATTCTTATTATCAAAATATTAAGTCATACAGAACTAACAGAGATCCCTTATATCTACCTTTTAGTTCTCTATATATCCTTTTCCCATCCGAATATACATTTACAATAATGAGAGATCAACATCTATCCTTATCCCTACAAATCCTAGTAAACCGAATAGTGCCCAAAGTAGCTATGAAATTGAGAAAACTAGTTGGATATACAGTTGTTTTTCTTATACATGTATATTTGGAGTGTGAAGAACCAGAAAATTGTTGGTCTATTTTTTCTTGGAAGGCCCACTCTTTGCTCCATAATCGAATTTTGACAAATTATAAATATCTCATTGATTCTAGAACTTTGGAGAAGTTCTAGAACTAAAGGGGAATCTTCTGGAACTAATTTCTAGAGTTCCGAAGCTAAGCCATATTTAGCCAACTTTCTCAAAAAGATGTTGGTCCCTTCACAATTCACTTATCCTGACCAAGTTTGACATGCTTATTCCAAAAATTAATTTCCACACCATTTCTTAGGAATTACAAACTTTTTATACATTTAAACTATGGTGTCACCTAGATTTCATCCTGAAATCTGTGACTACCCTATCTGAAAAAAATTCATACTTTTCAAATAATGGGTCGTTTTGTGTTTGTATTTCTTGAAATTTATTGTATTGTGTCAAGATATTCCCAAAGAGTCATATTAGAATTTTTCGCGAAATACCCAGATGCCCAAAATTGTTATATTCTATCGTCGAATTTATCTGCGGGAAATTTGTATTTAATTATTTTAAGCCACATTTAAGGCTATTTGCGCTTTGTTTTAACTCTATTATGATCGAACATGCCATTATTCCTATGTACCATAAGGGTTTTAACAAGGAATGAGTTTTGGGATTTCTTTGTGACTTTTGGCAATTTTTCGTGTTTTTTTGTTGTCCCGTTTCATTTTCTGTGAAATTTCTCTAAAACAATTCCTTTGCCAAGTAAGCCCGATTCTTGG
Source organism: Taxus wallichiana var. yunnanensis (assembly GCA_018340775.1). Lineage (NCBI taxonomy): Eukaryota > Viridiplantae > Streptophyta > Pinopsida > Cupressales > Taxaceae > Taxus > Taxus wallichiana. Next base: position 476,388,774 of record CM031240.1, on the reverse strand, counting down.
TCTGGAGCAGCTGGAGAACATATACGCACATTATACCCAGAGGAAGTCACCATCGGAGGTCTGGATCACTGGGAAAAAGCAAATTCATGCACGAAAAAGCCCCTGTGGGGTTAGGCACATTTTGGAAAACAAAGGATTTAACCAAAGAATGGGAAAAATAGAAGCAAAGAGCGAGGTGGGAATTTTGTACACTGGCAGGTACTTTTTCCCATGATATAAAATTCACTTAAGTTGCAGTGGGAAAGTTAGAGGCCGCGGTGTAAAGGGAATTTATTGCCTGCCTTACAGGGTAAAAATTCCCATGGTGAAATAAAAGAAAAGTGACTTAAGTGAAATCATGGGATTTTATTGCCTACCTTGCAGGGTAAATAATCCCATTGTCAAAGTCAAATCACTTAAGTGGATCATGGGATTTCCGGGGCTGCCTTGCAGGGTAAAGAATCCCATTGTGAAAAATTCTTAAAAATAGAATTATATTATGCAAAAAAGTGCGCCCCCTTTGGTGAGAAGATGGCAGCCTTAAAGTGGATTAAATTAATTAATTTTTCTTCTAAAAAGGGCACCCAAGTATGGAAGAAAGTCAACAAAGCCAAAGGGAATAAAAGAAATAGAATTAAATGGATTAAATTGATTAAATTTAATTTATTTAAAGGTTGCCCCCTTCATGTCAAAAAGTGCGCCCCATTTAGGATAGATTTAATGATTTTTGAAGCATTAAATCATTAAATTAAATTCTATTTTCAGTGGCTATGGTCAAAGCACACTGTGAAGCTTAAGTGAAGTGAAGAGTGGATGAATTAAATGAATTAATTTAATTTATTGGATGGTTGTCCTTAAACATGCTATTTTTAAAGAGAGAAGCATGATTTTTAATTAATTAATTGCCAGGAATAGGAAGGGAAATTATTAATTATAGAATTGTGAGGGTTATATAAGCATGGGCTGCCATAAGGGTGAATTATTTAATCCACATGTAAATAATTTCAGCCAAGAGGAAAAGTGCGCCCCATTTAAATAAGGATTTTGCTCAAAGGCGAAAACAAGGCTAAAAGCTTCCAAATTTGGCGCATGCTTTGAAGGAGGTTGATTTGTGTTTGTATAAGTGTTACAGGTGCTAAGGTGAAGTTGGAAAATTTCATGCTCTCTTTATGTGCAAATTAAACATCAATTTTTGGGGCAGCAGGCTTGAAAAGTGCAGATTTTTACAATTAAAATTCACTATGTCCTGGATTAATTGCAGGAATTCATTACAGGTGCTTTACAAAAGAAAAGGAGCTTTAATCAATGTCCAATACATTGCATATATCCTCCGAATCTGAAGAAATATCCAGATCTACACCAGTTTTGAAGAAATCGCCAAATAAGAAGAAAAAGAATTATTCAGACAAAGATAGACAAAGCCATGGCAAAGAGAGATGAAAAGAAAGAACGATGGAATCATGCATCACTTCCAAACTTGTGGACATAGGAGACACATATCTAGGTCTAGAACCTCTTTCCGAATTTATTAATAGATCCAAAGTAGGAAAGACTTCACTCATGCGTGCGGTTAAAAAAGTGGAATTATCCGGGTTGTAGCCTTTCCATACACATATCAATTGTAAGATTTTGTTATGGAGTGCACTAGATCTTACCATCCTTCATCCAAATCAGTGCGAGATGCTACAGGGAAAATAGTAATTGATTGGACGCCGAATTCATCAATTATTGTTTGAAGATTTCGATGCAAAAGGTGGTGACTTCCATTAGTCTTCGGGATGGCGGAAGCAAGTGGGAGAAGCATAGAGCTGATTGCGTGAGCATAATGAATAAAAGATACATGAAGAATCCTAAATCTCCTTCAAAGTTCCCAAGAACTCTTCCACGGTCCAATTTGGTGCGGAGGTCAAAGATATTGTCAAATTGTTATACAGGATTAATGGTGAGGCGAACACTTACTTACATTCGATACATGGATGTATGCTTTCATCAGGACCATTGAAGTCAACAAGGTTGATTCCATAATCAATTAGTTAGAAATTATTAGCAACAACATTAGTGAGCAACTCGAACGTGAAGCATACTTTCAGCTTCAAAATGACTTCCTACTTGGTGTATGCTGCAGCTTCACAAGGCATCTTTTCCAAGCTGGATAGATGTGGTGTTCTTTCTAAGGACCCCATTTTTGAGTGCTACCCACAACTTACTATACCTATGTGTGAGAAAGATTTCAAATTGGTCAATGATGAATTCTTCTACGATTTCATTTGCAGGCTAGACAAAGACTTGAAGGCCAACAGGGTAAGCAAGGAAGCGTGGGAAGTTGTGTCCAAGATTGGTAGTCTATTCATTCAGTTTGTAGATTTCACATACCTCAGGGTTACGGGATTTTCTGGAGAACCAATAAAGATGCCCAGGTATCCGAATGATAGATTGATCGCCATGGAGCTGAGCAAGAAACTTGTGGAGATACACGACCTTCAGTCAAAATGGCACAAGTCTACAGGCTTCTTCTCGATCGATGTCAGAAATTATAGCTGCCATAGCATTCATAGAGCTCGAGGGATGGAGACGCAGATGTTATCTAAGTATGAGCAAGAGTTCTTCCCGTACATGCTGAACTTCCATCCATTTAGAGTATCGAGAAGACGATCTCCCAGAGTGCGCACATGTGCCTTCATTAGAAGATTTCTTTATGAAGTGCAAAAGTGAGTACGAGGTTAGAAAGAGAGATTTCAGCAAGCTATCAAAGAAAGCAAGTGTTTTACTTTGGACTAGCACAGATACCTGTGGATCTTAAAGATGATGGGAATGTGGTACTTGACACTTACCATCAAATGGGAGGAGATAAAGCTGTATTGCAGGATAACGTAGGAGGCTGCCATACAATTGAAGAAAGATCTGGAGCTGTTTTGGTGAATACTTCAAACTGGCTGCTGATGAAGGGATATTGCCTTGATGAAGCATTGATGAATCAAGTCATAGGTAACTTTGGCGTAGGATATTCCCTCAAGTAGAAGCACGAAGGAGAAATCAGCAGAAGGCCTAAGAAGTTGAAAGTACACAGAAGATCTCAATCAAAGGAGAAGATCACTTCTACGACCATGGCTTTAGCTCCGGCTTCTCCAGCACCCAGTACTTCACCAACTATTACACCACAGCAAGATACTTCCATGCCTCTGCTGAGTCTAGCGACATTCATCTTCTCTCCTCAGCCACTCCATTCAGCACTTTTCCAGAGGAGATGTTGAAGCTATAGATGACGGAGTTTGAAAGATATTTGTCCTTGGATGATTCAAAGGATGGCAGCCATAACACTGTGGCACTTTCTGATGAAGAGGAGGTAGAGCGGGAGATGGTAGTGTATTCAGCTACTTCTCATTCTCTGAGAAGTAACTTCTTAGAATGGTTGGCTTCACAGTTTGTTCCAGAAGTGAGAATGGAGATGAACTTAGAGGAGCATGACTTGCAGCTACTCCAGAATTTACGCGGAAGAGACAGAAGGCCTAAAGTTGCTAAGGTAACTTCAAGGTTGATCATCGAGGATTTGGGACAGAAGTTTTCTAAGATGTTAATTTTGGTAGAATGAAAGAAGGAGGATGAGCTCATGGCAGAATATGTGATAATAACCAAAGTACCCCTTAGTCAAGCCACCACCGAAGGATTGAAGTAAGATACAAAAACATTGAGAGATACTCTATTCCTTAGGCTTGACAGAGAAAAGGTGGAGAAAGATGAGCTGCAGAAGCAAGTATCTCAATTGTGCGAGATCATAGCCAAGGTTGTTAAACCCTCCATTTAGCCCATTTCAGAGCAGGTGAGTGATCATCTTATGCAGGAAATGGAGGATGCAAGCAATCAAGTAAAAGCTATTGACGAATGGAAGGATTTGATTATTCGTCAAGCTTCTGTACAACTTAGAGAAGTGTCAGCCCGCCTAAAGGTTATGAATGATGCAAAAAATCAGTTGCAGCAACTGTGACGAGCATAGTGGACATGAACACAGTTGTTGAGAGTAACCTGAGTATTTTGGCCGAGATCAACAAGCTACCGGGAGATGTATTGGTTGCGGAGCAGATTGTACTGGATGGATCAGTTGAGAAGGGGAAGCAAATAGAGTTTACAATATCTTTCCATTTGAAGATCTGCGAGAGTTTTCTTGAAAAGGATGCGAGCACTTGAGAGTAGGATGTCATCCTTACCGTGCAATATCATTTCTTTCACTGAGGAGGATGTGGTCGAGGTGTTACTTCATACGTGTGGATCATTCCTAGCAAGGTTCCTAATTCCCTGGAAGGGTCTCTTCTGATGGTACAAAAGAGAATTGATAAAGCTACTAAGCCTTTCACGATGAACTCTATTAGTAGACTGGTGGCGCTGTAGGTGGATATTACGAGGTTTGGGCCGAGCTTGGAAGATGTGGAAGCATGCATCAAAGTGTTGAATGAAGGATTGCTATAGTTTAGGACAGAGAAGGAAGTAGTGGCTAAAACAGATGGGAAGATGTTGAATCACATGTTTGACAAGTATATCCGATATCATAACAAAAAGAAGACATAAATGTTACAGCTGGCATGACTTCTTTTTCTATTCTTTCTTCTTCTATTTTCTATGTTCCAAGATGAAATTGTAAAACTTTAAAGTTATTGGTTTTGCAACCATTACTTAAAATTCATGTGGAACAATTCTATTAGTTAAGTGGTACATGTGTCACTTAAGGATAAGTTGGTTGAGGATGATTGCCAAATGTCATCTTTACTTGTTTTTTATTTTTCAATTCAGTTCGATTTCCCATTTGTACTTTCCCTCCTACATTCTATAAGTAGAAGAAGAACCTCCGGGTTAATGATTGGAATTTGTAAACAGCAACTGGTGTTATAGACTTTGTGTTAAACCCCGAGAGCCACTTGGAGAAAAGGAATACTTTGTGTCACGGTGTACTGTGTTTCTTGCTTTTAATCTTAGATCTCTTAATAAACTTTGTGTTATTTTAGATCTGGATCTAGAGCTGCCTTTGTTTTAGAATTCTGTGTTTATATCTATTGGATTCTTCTATGTGCATGCAATCAACTCTGCCATCTACTGATTGGGATGCACATCTTCCCCATTTCTTCTATGTGTTTATGTAATTACCTTCTTCTATAACTTTTCCTTTCTTTAAACAGCTGCTTACTTGCTGCAGAACTGTTCAGTTATGGTTCATGAACTGAGTAGTTAAAGTAAAACCCCATTTAGATATTAGCATACTTAAATTGACAAATCTGACACGGAGCCTCACCGGTTAAATGAGGGAGATTTATCTCATGACTACCTAGGTTTTGTGCTATGCAGAAAATCTAGCCAACAAGTTTTTGGCGAATCTACTGGGGAACAACTATCTTTGCATATCAAAGCTTATCTATTGAAGATTGGAGTGTTTTCCACACAAATCTCAACCTAGTTGAACGTCCATTCACCCAATCCGTGAAGGCACAAGGAAGGACTGATCATTTCTTCAAACTGCAGGAGCAATTCAATTTCAATCATCCTCCTCAAGTTAGAAGCCGCAGATCTAGTCTCTCACCAGGAAGGAGAGTGCACACCCATCCAGATCTGGATCATCTTCAACATAATCCAGCAGCTGGAATTATCCATCAAGTCTACACAAGGAGGAGATATGCCCCATTCATCATGCAGAATTAGAACTAGAACCAATAGTACATGTCCCATGGGGAGCAGCTTTTGGACCTCTGAACCTGACTCCACCTATGCATGATCTTCCAAAGGGATCTAGAAATAATTTTCAAAAATTCTTTGGAGATGGAAAGCAAAACCTAGTTGATCATTTGGCAGCCTTCTTCATATCTTGTGGTGTGCTTGTAGTAGAGCATGAAGATGTCTCATTCAAGCTCTTCATTGAGACTCTACATGACTTGGCTGAGAATGGTTCTATCGGCTAGCTCCTGGAACCATAACCAACTGGGCGACTATGCGTGAGTAATTTTTGAAAATATTCAAGCCCGCAGAGGACGCTAGCATGTTGATCACCCAACTGACGTAGTTGAAAAAAGAACCAATCGAGAACATGTGGGACTTTATTGCAAGTTTCCAGAGGATTTTATATAAAATCCCCACTTCTGCCACATTGAGTGATGAAATCAAAAGATGTTTTTTATAAACGCTCTATTTCCCGAAGTTGGATATCAGCTGAGAAAGGCAAGACCTATAAATCTACTTGAAGCACAAAATGATGTCGTAGAAGTTGAGGACGACTTGATCATGGTTGGGAAACTCAGAAAACCATCTCACAAAGGTGATGGCACTTCTTTAAGCACTTCAGATCCTTTTTTTCATAGATTGGCTAATGACATGTTGCAGATCAAAAATTAGATCTCTTAAGTAGGAAATGCAACCCCCTCAAGATTAGCTCCTACCCAGACCTTCAATGGTCAAAACCAAAATAAAAACCAAAATAGACTTGTTGCTGCACTACAACAGTTTGCAATAGAAGCTACTCCAAGGAATAACTTGGAAAGTAATGAAGAGGATCTTGGCATTGATGAATCATTCGATGATGAGACTTTATATATCCTACTGGTGACTCTAATTTTGGTTACCTAGACTATGAATTTGACGATGGCTATTATGAATTTTTTGAAGATTCTCGATGGTCACACTTTTGCGGTGTTTACAAGGTCTCAGACGTGCCAAAATGTCGAAGCATCCACAAACGGCCAAAGATAAAGAGAAGATCCAGCCCGGAGATGTTACTATCTTGAAAAGAGGTAGCACTCTTCCTTCTTCATCAGCACCCAAGGATAAATATTCAAATTCTTTCAATTTGCAGCAAAGAGCGAACACACATCCTGCTGAAGCAAGTCAAGCTTTAGACATAATTGATCACATCAAGAGGGAAAAGGTCCAAATGTCAGAAGCTGAGTATTTGAGGGCATTTCCTTATCACCAATAGTTTGGTCAAATATGTGCAAAGTAATGGTCCCAGCCCAATAAATAATACTTCACGAGGTATCTTAGCAAATCCAAAGAATACTCCTCCTTCAAATAATGTGGTTGCAAGTTCTTCTCCTTCTCCTGCTACATCAGAAAGGATTGAGCCATTTTATGTGTCATTCGTTATCAACGGACACAAACTAAGCAATTGCATTTTGGACTCTGGAGCTTCTGATAATGTCATGCCTGCCAAAGTTGCTGATGCCTTAGGTCTCACATTGACGAAAACCATCGAAGATGTTATTCAATGGAAAGGCAAGTCCCTCTTGTGGGGCAAATCAAAGATGCGCAGGCAGTACTTGCTTCTTTTCTAGATAAAAGACTGAAAATGACTATCCTTGTAGCAGACATTCCAGTCTCTTATGGCATGTTGTTGAGTAGAAATTTCTGTAAAGAGATGGGTGGAGAAGTCAAGATGGATTGGTCTTGTGTGCACATACCAATCAAAGGAGTAAATCAGAAGCTAGAACCTGAGAAGAAATCCAAGTACACAGTATCAAAGTCTGAGGATCCTAGATCTCGATCATGTTTCAAGAATCTGATCACATAGCCTATTATCTAGAAATGGATAAAGAAGAAATTCAACCTATGATTCAAGATCCACATCAACTTGACAACAAGTTTTTGTCTCTTGAATTTGATGGAAGTTGTTCCTTTGGATCAAATGCAGGCATTGTTCTTATCTCTCCTGAAGGGAAGGTGCATGCACACTCCTTCAAATTGATGTTCAAAAATACTAACAACACAATTGAGTATGAAGCGTTGTTGTTAGGCATGGAGCAGGAAAGAACAATGGGAATCAAACTATTACACACAAAGGGAGATGTTGATCTGATCGTTAAGTAGATAAGAGGTCTCTACCAAGTCAAAAAAGACAAACTGCAGCACTATAGAGATCGGGTCTACTCTATTACCTTGGATTTTTCAACTTTCTCGATATCTTACATTCCGAGAGAACAAAATTCAAGAGTTGATTCACTTGTAGTGACTGCAGCCTTGTTGAATCCAGATCAGCCTCCTACATTCTTTAGATAGGGAGACTACAAAGTGGAGATGGTCTTCACAAAAGGTTCTGACAATGTCTAGCAATGGCAGGTTTTCAACGATGACAAGCAAATTGTTGCGTTTCTCCAACGAAGGAAAACTTTGAACAAATCTACTATGAGGGAAGTAATTCACCTCCAAGGTAAACTACTATGGGTGAAATGGATGTGGATGTCTAGGGAAGTCAGGAGATTATCCAGCTAAAGGGAAATAAAATTCCCAAAGGCTTGGTATCTCTTGAGGAAATGTTTGATACGCATGATCAGATGCTTAAGAAAAATGAAGAAAGTGGGGAAGGTTCTTCCTCTGACACAAAATTACTAGGCAATGATCCCAAATTATTAAATTTGGGTAAGTTTTGTTTAGATACCGAAAGAGAAGCTTTCACTAAGCTTCTTAAGAAATATATGGATGTTTTTGCCTAGTTTTACCAGGATCTAAAAACATATCAACCTGCGGAAGTTCAACACTACATCCCACTAAAACCAAAACAAAAGCCTTTTAAGAAAAAGCTGTGATGGCACAACCCTACCATTTCAGAACCATCTTTGCACAAATCTAGAAGTTGTTAGACATAAAGATTATTTATCCCATACATCATTCTGAATGGTTGGCCAACATAGTTCCTGTGAGGAAGAAGAGTGGCGAAATTAGGTTGTGCGTGGATTTTCGCAACCTTAATCAAGCTTCTTTAAAAGATAACTACCCCATCCCCATCATGGATCACACTCTATAGGTGGTCATTGGATCTGAGATGATTTCCATGCTTGATGGCTTTTCAGGCTATAATCAAGTCAAGGTGGTGAGGAAGATCAATACAAAATGGCGTTCATTACACCTTGGGGAACCTTTGCTTACCGAAAAATTCGCTCTCGCTTTGATTAATGCTTTGGTGCTACATTTGAAAGAGCTATGGATTTAGCTTTTCTCATATCAAGGATATAAGTATAGTGGTGTACCTAGATGATCGTCGATTGAGTCTTTTCCAAAGATAAAGTACACACATTTCAAACTTGGAAGAGGTTTTCATACAATTACAGCAAGCATGGTATTTCTTTGAATCCCAAGAAATCTATCTTTGTTGTAACCAAAGGAAAGCTGCTAGGGCACATTGTTTCCAAAAAGGAAAAAGATATATCTAGAATGCGTCGATCTATTTAGACATTGCCACTACCCACATCTAAAAAAGGAGTTCACTCCTTCTTTGGAAAAGTTAATTTTCTCAAGAGATTCATTCCTGAATTTGTTGAGCTAACCTATCATATCTTGAATATGATGAAGAAGACACAAGACTTTAAATGGAGCAGCGAAGGGAAAGAAGCTTTTGAGAAAATTAAAGAGGCCCTGTCAAAAGCTCCGGTCTTGGTTTCACCTGACTTCAGTAAAGAATTTATTCTTTACTATTATTCCTCCGAACACACCATGTCAGCAATACTGATGTAGAAAAATCAAGAGGACGCAGAAGCTCCTATTGCTTTCATGAGCACGCCCCTTAAATCCTATGAGTTGAAATACACTCCCATGGAAAAGCACGCATATGTAGTGGTGAAGGCATGTAAAGCATTCAGGTATTATATTCTTTCCTCACACACTATGGTTTTGGTTCCAGATACTGCAGTTAAATCTATCCTTACTCAGCAAGAGTTAGGATTGTTGAGAGGCACATGGGTGACAAAGGTTCAAGAATATGACTTGGATATTAAACCAACAAAGTTGGTTCGAGGAAGAGGTCTGTGTGAACTAATGATAAAGATGAAAACATCAGTGCCTGAAGTGAATCAAGATGAGATAGATGGGGATTTTCCTGTAGTAATTTTTATAGATCTAGTAGAGGAGTGGTACAGTAACATTGCTTACTTTTTGATGTATGGAGAATGCCCAGATCAACTTTCCAGAAAAGAGAAATGAACTATCAAACTAAAATCCAAATATTTTGTTCTTTGGGATAATGGTTTGTACAAGAGGGGAATTGATGGCGTATTTCTCAAATGCGTGGATAAAGCTCAATAGGATCAGCTACTACAACAGTTTCATGACATGGCTTACGGTGGTCATTTTTCAGCCTGAGTCACTACACAAAAAATCCTCAGAGCAAGGTATTACTGGCCCGCCCTTTTTCAAGATACTGCAGATTGGGTAGCTAAGTGTCAAGCATGCCAACATTTTGTTGAGCGTGTGAAATTTCCTGCATTACCTCTAAAACCCATTGTGATTGAAGAACCTTTCCAACAGTGGGGAATGGATTTTATTGGTATGCTTAACCCGGCTTCCAGTGCCGGTCACCATTACATTCTAACAACTACTGATTATTTCAGTAAGTGGGTAGAAGCTATTCCTATGAAGAATGCCACTTCCGCGAGGTGTGCAATTTTATAAAAGAAAATATTATTGTCAGGTTTGGCGTGCCCAGCAAAATAGTAGCAGACAATGCTCCGAATCTTTCTTCTGAGGAGCTGGTTGACTTCTGCTACACTTATGGGATTCAGCTGGTACATTCCTCAAACTACTATCCACAAGGGAACGACCAAGCTGAATCTAGTAATAAAAACTTGGTAACTATCGTGCACAAGCTTGTAACGGAAAATCAAAGGACTTGGCATAAAAATTTGTTTGATGCATTATGGGCTGATAGAATCACACCAAAGAGGGTGATAGGCATGTCCCCATTTCAGTTGTTATATGGTAGAGACACGGAGTTGCCTCTTACCTTAGAACTACCTGCCCTACAACTTTCTAAGGCCCTAGAGGATTCCACATTCACAGATGCTATTGATAAAAGAATTATGTACCTGAATGAATTGAGGGAAGTACAAATTCAAGTTGCAGATAGGTTGACTGAGCATCAAAGGAAGGTGAAAGTCATCTTTGATAAAAAAATCCAGAGAAAGAAAGTTCGGTTAATGATTGGGTCCTTTTATGCGACAAAAGAAAGAGAAGTAAAAGGCATGCATGAAAAATTCGATTCACTATGGAAATGGCCTTTTGTGATTAAGAGGATCACCATAGTAGATAACTTCATTCTTGCTCATTAGGATGGATTTGAACTTCCATTTCCTTTCAATGGGCAACACTTGAAGTTGTTCTGGACATGAGAAGCAGGGTAAAACCTGTATGTACATAAATAAAACTTTGTTTATTTTTCCTTGTTTTGTTTTTGTTTTTGTTTTTGTGTTGTATTGTGTTTGTTTGCTTGACCTGTGCCCAAAAGACAAGGTACAAAACTAGAGAGGATAGGATCTCATCTTTTCCCTATGTCATTCGACGACAGAAAAAGATGTCCACAGACGGAGCCGACTAGTGTCACCCAGATTTCATCCTGAAATCTACAACTACCCTATCTGAAACAATTTCATACTTTTAAAATAATGGGTTGTTTTTTGTTTTTATTGCCTGAAAGTTTTTGTATTATGTCGAGGATATTCCCAAAGAGCCATATTAGCCTTTTTCATGAAATACCCAAATGCCCAAAATTGTTATATTCTCATTCTCGGGATTTGTCTGCAAGAAATTTGTATTTAATTATTTTAAGCCCCGTTTTAGGATATTTGCACTCTGTTTTAACTCTGTTATGATCGAACATGTCATTATTCCTATGTACTATAAGGGTTTTAACAAGGAATGAGTTTTGGGCTTTATTTGTGACTTTTGGATATTTTTCGTGTTTTTGTGTTGTCCCGTTTCGTTTTGTGTGAAATTTCTCTAGAACAATTCCTTTGACGGGTAAGCCCAATTCTTGGTCTGGAGTAGCTGGAGAACATATATGCACATTATGCCCGGAGGAAGTCACCATCGGAGGTCTGGATCACTGGGAAAAAGTAAATTCATGCACATAAAAGCCCTGCTCGGGGTCAGCGCATTTTGGAAAACAAAGGATTCAAGTTGCAATGGGAAAAATAGAAGCAGCAAGCAAGGTGGGAATTTTGTACCTGCCTAGCAGGGTACTTTTTCCCGTGATATAAAATTCACTTAAGCTACAGTGGGAAAGTTAGAGGTCATGAGCGCGGGGAATTTATTCCCCCTTACATAGTAAAAATTCCCATTGTGAAATAAAAGAAAAGTGACTTAAGTGAAATCATGGAATTTTGTTGCCTACCTTGCAGGGTAAATAATCCCATTGTCAAAGTCAAATCACTTAAGTGGATCATGGGATTTCCCGGGCTGTGCAGGGTAAAGAATCCCATTGTGAAAAATTCTTAAAAATAGAATTCTATTATGCAAAAAAGTGCGCCCCCTTTGGTGAGAAGATGGCAGCCTTAAAGTGGATTAAATTAATTAATTTTTCTTCTAAAAAGGGTGCCCAAGTATGGAAGAAAGTCAACAAAGCCAAAGGGAATAAAAGAAATAGAATTAAATGGATTAAATTGATTAAATTTAATTTATTTAAAGGTTGCCCCCTTCATGTCAAAAAGTGTGCCCCATTTAGGATAGATTTAATGATTTTTGAAGCATTAAATCATTAAATTAAATTCTATTTTCAGTGGCTATGGTCAAAGCACACTGTGAAGCTTAAGTGAAGTGAAGAGTGCATGAATTAAATGAATTAATTTAATTTATCAAATGGCTTTCCTTAAACATGCTATTTTTAAAGAGAGAAGCATGATTTTTAATTAATTAATTGCCAGGAATAGGAAGGGAAATTATTAATTATAGAATTGTGAGGGTTATATAAGCATGGGCTGCCATAAGGGTGAATTATTTAATTCACATGTAAATAATTTCAGCCAAGAGGAAAAGTGCGCCCCATTTGAAGAAGGATTTTGCTCAGACAAAGGTGAAAACAAGGCTAAAAGCTTCCAAATTTGGCGCATGCTTTGAAGGAGGTTGATTTGTGTTTGCATAAGTGTTACAGGTGCTAAGGTGAAGTTGGAAAAGTTCATGCTCTCTTTATGTGCAAATTAAACATCAATTTTTGGGGCAGCAGGCTTGAAAAGTGCAGATTTTTACAATTAAAATTCACTATTCATGCTCCGGTGGCCATCTTTGTCTGGATTAATTGCAGGAATTCATTACAGGTGCTTTACAAAAGAAAAGGAGCTTTAATCAATGTCCAATACATTGCATATATCCTCTGAATCTGAAGAAATATCCAGATCTACACCAGTTTTGAAGAAATCTGGCCAAATAAGAAGAAAAAGAATTATTCAGACAAAGATAGACAAAGCCATGGCAAAGAGAGATGAAAAATAAAGCATGATGGAGTCATGCATCACTTCCAAACTTGTGGACATAGGAGACACATATCTATGTCCTAACCTCTTTCTGAATTTATTAATAGATCGAGTGGGAAAGACTTCACTCATGCGTGCGGTTAAAAGCGTGGGAATTATCGAGTCAGTAGCCTTTCCATACACATCTCAATTATAAGATTTTGTTATGGAGTATGCTAGATCTTACCATCCTTCATCCAAATCAGTGTGAGATGCTACAGGGAAAATAGTAATTCGATTGGACGCCGAATTCATCAATTATTATTTGAAGATTCCGATGCGAAAGGTGGTGACTTCCATTAGTCTTCAGGATGGTGGGAGAAGCATAGAGCTGATTGCGTGAGCATAATAAATAGCAGATACATGAAGAAGCCTAGATCTCCTTCAAAGTTCCCAAGAACTCTTCCGCGGTCCAATTTGGTGTAGGAGGTCGATGATATTGTCAAATTGTTATGCAGGATTAATGGCGAGGCAAACGCTTACACTTTCCGTACATGGATGTATGCTTTCATCAGACCATTGAAGTCAACAAGGTTGATTCCATAATCAATTGGTCAAAAATTATTAGCTACAACATTGGTGAGCAACTCTGAACATGAAGTGTACTTTCAACTTCAAAATGACTTCCTACTTGGTATATGCTGCAGCTTCACAAGGCATCTTTTCCAAGGTGGATAGATGTGGTGTTCTTTCTAAGGACCCCATTTTCGAGTGCTACCCACAACTTACTGTACCTGTGTGTAAGAAATATTTCAAAGTGGTCAATGATGAATTCTTCTACGATTTCATTTATAGGCTAGACAAAGACTTGAAGGCCAACAAGGTAAGCAAGGAAGCGTGGGAAGCTGTGTCCAAGATTGGCAGTCTATTCATTTAGTTTGTAGATTTCACATACCTCAGGGTTAAGGGCTTTTCTAGAGAACCAATAAAGATGCCTAGGTATCTGAATGATAGATTGATCACCATGGAGCTAAGTAGGAAACTTATGGAGATACACGACCTTTAGTCAAAATGGCACAAGTCTACGAGCTTCTTCTCGATCACTATCGAACATTATAGCTACTATAGCATTCATAGAGCTCGAGGGATGGAGATGTAGATGTTATCCGAGTATGAGCAAGAGTTCTTCCCGCATGGTTGAACTTCAATCCATTTTAGTATCCAGGAAGATGATCTCTTAGGAGTACGCACATGTTCCTTCATTAGAATATTTATGGATGAAGTGCAAAAGTGAGTACGAGGTTAGAAAGAGAGATTTCATCAGGTTATCAGCAAAGCAAGTGTTTGAATTTAGACTAGCGTGGATACCTGTGGATCTTAAATATGATGGGAATGTGGTACTTGACACTTACCATCAAATGGGAGGAGATAAAGCCATATCAGCAGATAACGTAGGAGGCTGCCATATAATCAAGAAAGATCTCGAGCTATTTTGGTGAATACTTCAAACCGAAACGGTCACGACAAAGGGATATTGCCTTGATGAAGCATTGATGAATCAAGTCACGGTAAACTTTGGTTTAGGATATTCCCTCAAGCGGAAGCATGAAGGAGACAAAGATCGAAGGTTCGAGAAGTTGAAAGTACACAAAAGATCTTAATCAAAGGAGAAGATCACTTCTACGACCATGGCTTTAGCTTTGGCTTCTCCAACACCCAGTACTTCACCAACTATTGCACCTCAGCAGGATACTTCCATGCCTCTACTAAATCTGGTGACATTCATCTTCTCTCCTCAGCCACTCCGTTCAGCACTTGTTCCAGAGGAGATGTTGAAGCTACAGATGGCGGAGTTCAAAAGAGCTTTGTCCTTGGATGATTCAGAGGATGGCAGCCATAACACTGTGGCACTTTCTGATGGAGAGGAGGCAGAGCGGGAGATGGTAGTGCACTCAGTGACTTCTCATTCTCCGAGAAGTAACTTCTTGGAATGGTTGGCTTCGCAGTTGGTTCCAGAAGTGAGAATGGAGATGAACTTAGAGGAGCACGACTTGTAGCTACTCCAGAATCTAGGTGGAAGAGACAGAAGGCCTAAAGTTGCTAAGGTAACTTCAAGGTTGATCATCAAGGATTCGGGAGAGAAGTTTGTTGAGATGTCAATTCTAGCAGAAGGAAAGAAGGAGGATGAGCTCACGGCAGAAGATGTGACAGTAACCAAAGTACCCCTCGGTCAAGCCACCACTAAAAGATTGAAGCAGGATACGCAGGCATTGATAGATGCTCTATTCCTTAGGCTTGATAGAGAAAAGGTGGAGAAAGATGAGCTGCAAAAGCAAGTATCTCAATTGTACAAGATCATAGCCAAGGTTTCTAAACCCTCCATTCCACCCAATTCAAAGCAGGTGAGTGATCATCTTATACAGGAATGGAGGATGCAAGAAATCAAGTAAAAGCTATTGATGAATGGAAGGATTTGATTATTCATCAAGCTGCTATACAACTTGGAGAAGTGTCACCCACCTAAAGGTTATGAATGATGCAGCAAATTAGTTGAAGCAACTGGTGACGAGTATAGTGGACATGAACATAGTTGCTGAGAGTAACCTCGAGTATTTTTGTTGAGATCAACAAGCTTTTGGGAGATGTATTAGTTGTGGAGCATATTATACCGATAGATCAGTTGAGAAGGGGAAGCAGCTGGAGTTTGTAGTATCTTTCCATTCGGATATCTACAGAGTTTTGCTAAAGAGGATGCAGGAACTTGAGAGTAGGACGTCATCCTTACCAGAGAGTATCATTTCTTTCATTGAGGAGGACGTGGTCGGAGGTGTTACTTCATACGTGTGGATTGTTCCTAACAAGGTGCCTAATTCCCTAGAAGGGTCTCTTCTGATGGTACAAAAGAGAATTGATAAAGCTACTAAGCCTTTCACGATGAACTCTATTAGTAGACTAGTGGCACTGCAGATAGATATTGCGAGGTTTAGGATGATCTTGGAAGATGTGGAAGCATGCATCAAAGTGTTGAATGAAGTATTGTTGTAGTTTAGGATAGAGAAAAAATCAGTGGTTAAAACAGATGTGAAAATGCTGAATCACATGTTCGACAAGTATATCTGATATCAGAACAAAAAGAAGACATAAATGTTACAGCTGGCATGACTTCTTCTGCTATTCTTTCTTCTTCTATTTTCTATGTTCCCGGATGAAATTGTAAAACTTTAAATTTTTTAGTTTTGGAACCATTACTTAAAATTCATGTGGAACAATTATATTAGTTAAGTGATACATGTGTCACTTAAGGAGAAGTTATTTGAGGATGATTTCCAAATGTTATCTTTACTTTTTGTTTATGTTTCAGTTCAGTTAGATTTCCCATTTGTACTTTCCCTCCTACATTCTATAAGTAGGAGAAGAACCTCTGGGTTAATGATCAGAATTTGTAAGCAGCAATCTTGTGTTCTAGACTTTGTGTTGAACCCTTGAGAGCCACTTGGAGCAAAGGAATACAAAGGAGCAGGTTTCCGGAGAACTTTGTGTCACGGTGTACTGTGTTTCTTGCTTTTAATCTTAGATCTCTTAATAAAATTTGTGTTATTTTAGATTTGGATCTAGAGCTTCCTTTGTTTTAGAATTCTGTGTTTATATCTATTGGATTCTTCTATGTGCATTCAATCAGCTCTACCATCTACTAATTGGGATGCACATCTTCCCCATTTCTTCTATGTGTTTATGTAATTACATTCTTCTATAACTTTTCCTTTCTTTAAACAACTACTTACTTGTTGTAGAACTGTTCAGTTATGGTTCATGAACTAAGTAGTTAAATTAAAACTCCATTTAGATATTAGCATACTTAAATTGACAAATCGACACGGAGCCTCACCGGTTAAATGAGGGTGATTTATCTTATGACCGCCTAGGTTTTATGCTATCCGTAAAATCTAGCCAATAAACTAAATCAAAAATATATGGAAAATTACATCCTAAACTTATATTAGATCAAACAAAAATTATGAAATGCAATTGAACTTGATTAAAAAGGAAGGAAGGTGAGAGTATTCATTGCACATTGATGAGGCATATTTTAGCCTCATCACTTTTATCAATATCTTCTTAGAAGAGGAGAAGCAAGTAAGTAAGGTTGTCAAAACCCAACCCTTCTATATGTCCTTGTTTATAGGAAAACACCTTATGAATAATTGCATGATTGACTCGGGCAGTACTTCTATCATGCCTAAGAAAATTGTTGATGTTTTAGGTCTTAATTATATCCCCTTGACAAAAGGATTCATATAACTTGATGGTTCAATTTTCACTACCCTAGGAATCATCAAGGATCTTGAGTTAACCCTCCATGTATGTCCAATCCTCACAATAACTCAAGATGTTTCAATCATTGATATACCCTCTTTGTTTTCCCTTTTCCTCTCAATGGATTTTACTACTAAAGTGGGTGGTTACTTGTCTTTTTATTCAACACATATGTTACTCAAGACAAGGTATGGTACCCGATTTACCATATAAGCTGAGCCAATATTTTCCTATCATGTAGAGTCATATGTCCCATCCCCTCTCCAAGCCAATTGTTTAATCCAAGAAGAACAAGTTTCAATTTCTGAAGAGAAGCCTCTCGTGCCTCCTATTCTAGACTTAGTGCTGGATGAATGGGTGGAGAGACACCATAGATTTGATCCATATGCTTTGAGGAGTTGGAAGCTTATGAAACTAGGTTTAGTACCTACTACATCCTTGAAGAAGAATTTATGTTGCTGCATGCACTCAAGTAAAGTGAAGAGAACCCTGGTCTATGGAAGTTATACTTTGATGGATCCAGAAGTAGAAATAGCGTAGAGCAGGAGTTTTTCTCATCTCTCCCAAGGATGAGAAATTTTTATTTGCATGATTGCAGTTCACATGTTCTAATAATGTGGCAAAGTATGAAGTGCTAGTAATGTTCCTCTTAATATGAGGTAAATGCATAAATATCCTGTGTAGGCTAAAGCAATGTAATGTTCCTTAATTCAAGGGTGAAAGGTAGTAGCCTTGAAATATATAACAAATGCAGGTGGTTTTCTGTAGTGATATCTCATACATAGACCAAATGAATCATCCTTTGTCAAGTTTCCAGTATTCCTTTCCTTCTAGTCTATCTGATTCTCAAGTATAGAAACAAATGCCTTAAGTTGGCTTTCCCCACATATAAATTAATCATAAAGCATGTGTTCTTTTCTAACATGAAATTGCAGAGATAAAATTCACAAAGAAGATTTTTCTTCTTTGGAGTGGCTAAAGAATATGCAACCATGAATTCTACTTCGTCCTTCAATTCATGTGGAAGGCCACATGAAATCCTCAGTAGTTGCCAACAGATGAACTGTTCTTCTAAGAAGACATTGTATGTAGGTGAAGGCCTTCTACATGCTAGTAATTTTTCACTCATCATACAGACCATCTGTATTCTTGTCAAACACTTAAAATGTTTCTTCCTCACTCTTATAGAACTTTTCTTTCCATTCTTCCCTTGCCTTTTTATCTTCTTCCATTTGGATTTTTAGCTCTTGATTTGATACTTTTAACTCATTCAACTTCCTATAGGTATCATCCCATAATTGTTTGAGTGGAAGGTAGGAAAACTCTGTTTGTACCATTTGATTCACTGAATCTACTTTTGTCATAGTATCTTTGCTAGTGCTTTGTTCAGTAGCCAATTGTAATTTTTTTCTTTTCAGTAATTTGTTGTTTTACCAATACCAATTCTTCATTCTTTCCTACTAGCTGAGTTTTCAATTGTTCTATAAGCATTTCTCTGTGCTCCACTTTATGTTTGAGGAAGTTCAATTCCTCATCTTTTTCCCTAATTATAATTTCTACTCTAGACAAGAACAAATCCTGCCTCAATTGTTGTTTTTCTTCTTTTTTTGGAGGTTCCTCGGGGATGAGCATTGTTCCTCCACCAAGGGGAATTTTCCTTTTAATCTCCAAGATGCCAATTGTTCATCTTCATTTGATGGTACTACCAAGTCATGCATTTCCTGAAAATATTTCCTTTCCAATATTTCACCTTCTTTCTCCAACTCCTCAGTTTGACCTTGTAGAGGAGGAGGACTTGACATGCTGCCAAGAATATCAACAACTTCCTTCTCTAAATTATTTTGAAATTCCATTGTTTCTGGATGAGTTTCCCTAGGTTTTTTCTGAATTATTTTCTTCCTGGGAGTTTCAACATCTTCTAAAATAGGATTTTTTCTTGAACTTCTTTTGATTTTTATTCCAAATTCCATCCTAGGTGAACTATCACTATCAGCAACAGGTATTGGTTCTTCTAGGATTATCCTCTTAGACTTCCTCCTTTTTGGTATTTTAACCCCACTTGTTTCTTCCTTCTTCTCATCGAGGGATTAATTCCTAATTCACTTTTAGGAGTAAAAGGGGTTGGTGTTCCCCTTCTGATAATATCAGGAGTTTGTTTTAATTTGTGGAGGAATTTCTCTCATGCTTCTTCCCCATTTTTCTTAGAAAGAAAATGATGTTGACAAACCAAATGAATTAACCCATGGTGTCTAATTGTTCCTACTCCCCAAGAATATCTCTAAGCCATGGTATGGATGGAATTGAAGAGAAACCAGAATTTTTACCATATAATCCTTGCTTTGTTGCCCTATACCTAAGATATATCAATATTTTAAGGACTTCCCTTCCAACATTCCCATATTGGCCATCACATGTTAGGTATTTTACTACCCAAAATGCTACTTTTTTGAAGGGTTTGGTTAGGCTAGCTCTTTTGAACCCTTTTATAAAAAAATTTATGGTATAAATGTATTAGGGTTTAGGTTCACCTTCTTGCCTTAAGGTATCTACCAATTCTTTCAGAGTTCCCCTTACAGGGTTTGGTACATTCACAATTGAGACACCAGATACATTGCTTATTATTTTCTCGTAAAGGGAACTATGATTCCCTTAACCTTAGTTATAATCTGTTCTAAATTCACAACAAATTATCTTACCATCTTATCATTATATTTGGATAATTTCTTCAAAAACTCCAGCCAACCTTCCCGCTCAAAAATGGTCATAACTTCTCTATCTACAAGGAGTTGTGTGTCATCCTCTGGTTCTAATTTCTTCTTGATACCCATGGCCAAGTAGACAATTCAAATTATTTTTCCCTTTTTCAAACCCTCACTATGCCAGGAGATAACTATGTAAATACCGAACTTAGCTCAGGAACTCTAAGTATATATTTACTGTCACCTTCTTGAGTTTCTCTGCAACTATTTCAAATTTTTATTTGTTTTGATTCCACCTGAATGATAATTTATCATCAATATGCTTCCACCTTCATTTATTTTAACTAGCATAACCGACATGATTGTTTTCTCTTTCTTTATAATCATGATGTGTAATTAATAAC
This sequence comes from Taxus wallichiana var. yunnanensis, assembly GCA_018340775.1. Lineage (NCBI taxonomy): Eukaryota > Viridiplantae > Streptophyta > Pinopsida > Cupressales > Taxaceae > Taxus > Taxus wallichiana. Next base: position 476,368,197 of record CM031240.1, on the reverse strand, counting down.
TCACTATGTCATCAATTTAAACCAAATCTAATCACACATGCAAACTTTTAATTTAACCTTTAATAAGATCAAGACATAATTACCATCCTTGTTGACGTAATCCAGCCGCCTTGCTGACTCATCATCCCTAAAAAGTGAAAAAATGGTTAGAAAAGATAGTTGGAATTCCAAAGAAGTTTCTTTTATTTGAATTAGCCAATTATTGATGAGACCAACCGCCATTTCTAGTTTTCAATTGGCCTTTTGAGAGAATTTTTTTCATTTCATTTTTCTTTTTTTTTGGGGGAAGAGAACACCATTTACTAGTTTTCATTCCCTTCCCTTTATTTAGATCCTTGTATCTACTTATTTGATCATTTTGGAAGAACTAGGTTCTTCCATATGATCAAATTCCTTATCTGCTTCAATTTGCTTAAGGAATTCATCCCTAGTAGGAGGTTTCCTATAGAGTTTTAGCCTGTGTCCATTGACCAAAAGTTCCCTTCTACTACCATCAATGGGAAGTAGCTAAATAGATCCATTATCATATATCTTCTCAATCTAATAAGTTCCTAGGCACCTAGTCCTCAACTTGCCTTTGAATTGCTAGTACTTGGAATCAAATAGTAATGCCCAATCTCCTATCTTGAATTGTTTTTCCTTGATATGTGTATCATGCCACTGCTTCCTTTGATATTGGATTATCTCTTTTTGTTAAATTTCTTCTAATCTTAGCTCATCCAATTCATTGAGTTGTAGAATTCTTTCCTTTTGTGTTGTATCCAATTCAATACCCAATTTAGTTGTTGTCCTCAATGTTTGTAGTTCAAATTCAATGGGTAACAAGGGATTATTCCCATATACTAACTCATATGGTGAGAACCATGTTGTAGTCTTCCAAGTTATGTTATAAGCCCAGATAACCTCAAGTATCCTTTTCACCCAATCTCTTCTACTTGCTTCAACTGTTTTGGTGAGAATGTTTTCCAATTCCCTATTTGTCACTTCTACTTGTCCATTGGATTGTGGGTGATAAGGAGATGACTTCCTATGATTGATATGATAGTACATTGTAAAGGCTTGGATCATGTTAGACATGAACTGTGGGCCTTGATCTGAAACTATACTTCTTGGTGCACCAAACTTCATCATGATTATGTGCCAAAGGAAATCAGCAACTGTATCTTTATTAGCATTTGTTAAAGCCTACACCTCTACCCACTTTGTTACATAGTCAGTGCATACAAGAATGTTCTCCTTTCCCTATGAAGGAGGACTGAAAAGGACCAAAAAAATCCATCCCCCACCTTTTAAATGGTTCAATCACCACTTGAGGTTGTAGAGGCATTTCACTAGTAAAAGTTGGTTGTCTCATCCTTTGACAGGGATCACACTACTTGATGTATTTCTTCACATCTTTATATAGAGATGGCCAATAATAACCAATTCCAAGTATTTTGTGGGTTGTTATTTTCACTAAAATGTGTCCTCCACTTGGTTCATCATGACATGCTCTAAGTATGTCAAAAATTTCATCCTCTCTAACACACCTGCATAAAACCAAATCAAGGCCACATTTAAATAACATTCCATTTAACCATTTAAATTGTGCACTGGTTTTGATTAATCTTTTCATTTGTTTCTTAGTAAAATAAGGAGGAAACTTCCCTATTGCAAGATAATTTTCCATGTCAGCAAACCATGGTGTATCAACTGAAATAGCAAATAATTGTTCATCTAGAAATTTTTCCTTAACTAGATCTTGTTCCCCTATAGTGGTTAACCTTGATAAGAAATCAGCTACCACATTAGATTTTCCTAGATTATCCACAATAGTAATATCAAATTCTTGTAAAAGTAATAACCATCTGATTATCCTACCTCTAACCACTGGTTTATTCATCAAGTATCTAATTGTTGCATGATCTATATGTACAAATATTTTGTACCTTGTAATATAATGTATGAACTTGTTAATTGAATATATCACAACAAGAAATTATTTTTCAGAGTGGTGTAATTTCTTTCAGTGTGAATAAGATTTTTACTAAGGTAATAGATAGCATACATTTTTCCCTCTTCATCTTTTTGTCCCAAAACTACACCAATTGAGTTATTTGAAGTGTCTGTTTGGATGTGAAAAGGTTCCTCCCAATTAGGTCCTCTTAATATTGGGGAAGTGATTAGTTTTTCCTTAATCTCTTCAAAAGCATGTTGACATTTTTCATCCCAAATAAATTCACTATCCTTGGTAAGAAAACAAAACATGGGGGCAGAAATTTTACTAAAATATTTGATAAAATGCCTATAGTACCTAGCATGTCCTAAGAATGACTTGATATCTATGGGGTTTGAGGAACATGTAATTCTGAAATAATCTTGATTTTTTCTTGGTCAACTTGAATTCCTCTTTTTGAAATGTGGTGTCCTAGTACAATCCCCTCATCAACCATCATCAAAAATTCTCATGGCTAAGAGACAAATGGTGTTTCTCACACCTTGTTAACACTCTATCCAAATTTTTCAAGGCATCATCAAATGTTTCTCCATGCACAATAAAATCATCCATGTATACCTCTACACAATCATTAGTTAGATCTTAAAAATTGCTAATACAACCCTTTAGAAGGTTGTTGGAGCATTACATAGTCCAAATGGTAGTACCCTATAGGTAAAGGTACCCCATGAACAAGTAAAGGTAGTTTTATCTTGGTCCTTAGTAGCCACCCTAATTTGCTTATATCCAATAAAGCCATCAAGGAAGGAAAAATATTTTTTTCCTAAGAGGTTGTCTAGAACTTGATCTATGAATGGTAAGGGAAAATAATCTCTAAGTGTATCTTTGTTTAATTCCCTATAATCAACACAAATTATCCATTTTCCATTATTTTTAGGCACAATTATAAGAGGAGACACCCACTGACTATCCAAGATGGGGTAGATTTATCCTACTTGTAATAGCTTTTCAATTTCTTGCTTGATTATGTCCTTTAAGGATGGATTAATCCTTCTCTGAGGTTGTTTAACTGGTTTTTCATTTTCAGTATGAATGTGATGGGTCCAAATACTTGGATGGATTCCTTTCATGTCTTTATAGTCCCAAGAAAAGGCTCTAGTATGACACTTTAAAACATCAAATAATTTAGCTTCTTGATCATTTTTCAACCATTGTTAATGTTCAAAATCCTTCCTAGTTGAATCTCAATTTGTTTGGTTCCAGAGTGTAATGAATTGATTTGTTGAAAAGGATCCATTAGAGTGTTTAGTGGACATGAATGAGGTAACAACATATGATATGCAGTAATGTCTCTAAAGTTCCCTTGAGGAAGAATACTAGATAAAGGACAAGTAAGAAGAGCTATGATACTTATCTTGATGTTGGTCAAGCTCCTCATCACTGACATTTTCCCAAGATTCCTTACTGTTTCCTGATATCTATGAGACTAATGCTACTGATTCCATAGATATTTCCTCCCCTTCCGAAGAGAATTCATATTCCTCCGGAGTGAAATTATTTACATCTGCATCGGATTGCGATGGTTCTAGAGATGAATATGAATGTTTCAAAGATAAATCTGAAGGTTTTGGAACTATCTCTGATTGTTCCAAAGACAATTGGTGACCATTCAATGGGTGATTAATACTATTCTCCACCTCCCTTACATGATCCTGCAATGTTATCATAGCCAAAGAAGACAAGTTTTGTTTATTAGTATTAGGATCATCAACCCATAATTGTTCCTGATTATCAATGAAATGTCTTGCAGAAGGATATAGGGAAAACAAATTAGAACTCTTACCATTAGAGATGGTCATATCACCTGATCTACAATCAATTAAGGCAACAAATATAGCTAAACATGGTCTGCCTAAAATTATGGGATAACCAATTGTTTAACCTTTTTTCTGTAATATAATGAAGTCTACTAGATACTCCCATGAATCCACCATAACTGCCACATCTTCAATGATCCCTTCTGGTTTAGCTACTGACTGATCTATTATCTACAATATGGTGCTAGTAGGTTGTATACATGTCAATGGTAATGTTTTCAAAGTGTGTAATGTCATAAAATTTATAGTTGTTCCCAAATCAACCAAAACATTATGTATATGTTTGTTTCTTATAGTAATAAAAATAACAGGGCTTGCAAGATCCCCATATTTAGGAAGTAAGAGTTTACCTACTAATAAATCAACAAGTTTCCCATATATCTCAATAGTCCTAGGTACTTGATTCTTCCTTCCAGGTATTTTCAAGCATAACATTTTGATTAATTTTTTTAATTCAAGAATTTCCTTGATTGCTTATAATAATGGTATTTCAATATTTAATTTCCTTAACTCCTAACCCAGTTCAGATTCTTTGGTCTCAATAACTTTTAAGTATTTCTAGAAAAGGGGTTCTGTGAAGAATTTTTATCTGGTTATTTCTCTTTTTCTTTTTCATCAACCTTAGGGATGACTGAACTAGGCGTTTCAATTTCATCTGGCATCTCGGTAATTATAATAGGTGGACTATTAATTATTTTTCCATATCTAGTTTGAATATCTTTATAGTTCATGGCATTAAGATCAACCAGTTTTTCTTTCTCTGCTCCATAGATAGGGGTTGTTTGTTTATGTTTTGGATTAGCCACTATTTGTGTTGGTATTTGTATTTGAACCACATTTTTAGTTTGTGAACCTTATACTAGGGAACCCATTATGCATTTTTGTTGTTGGTGGGATATTTCCTCCTTGGGCATAGTTATGGGGGTTTCACCTAGGTTGTGACCAAGCATAAGGGTTACCTTGACTAGACCAGGGTTGTTGGTGTCCTTGAGCATACCGAGCTTGTCCTGCCCAATCCTGAGGATTCCATGTTGGTTGAGGAGCCTAAGGGGTTGTAACCAAGTTTTGGTACCGTATGACTGCCCATGGGATCATCTAAGGATTAGAAGAAGATCTTGGTATGAACTACTCCTGTCTGAGCAACTTGTCTTTGGACAAATTTTACTTCTTCTACAGTGGATGAAGTGTTGGTTTGTTTAAGTTGATTTTTATGAATGGAAGAAGAGAACAAGCATTAACTTCATGTTCCCTAGATTCACAAATGAGACATATTTTTATTTTATCTAGAGGACAATCTCTTATTGCATGCTTCTTTCTACATCTAGGATAGTACATAGCTAATGGTTCAAGATATTAGCATTTACTTTAGATTAAAATCCATCAATGGTAGACATTAATTGAACTAGGATATTTGTTTTGAAGTTTGCTAGTTCATCCATAAGTTTTTTCATGTCTGGGCTCCTATCTTTCACAATTTTTCCTTTCCTGGGTCCACCCCTTATTCTTGAATAATTTCTACAAAGGTATTTAATCTTGTTCATTCCCAATTGATTGATGTCTCCACATCCCATTAAATTAAGGGATTCCCTAGATTCACCATCCAGACCTTTAAGAAAAATGGTTTTGCATAGATCTTCTTGAAGTAAAAATCCACACCTTTTACCTATGAAGAGGAATCTATCTAAATAATCTTCCAAATTTTCATCCTCTTCTTGTTTGATCCTAAAAATATTTCTTCTTGTTTCTCCCTCTACATTAGTCCTGATACTTGTCTAAGAAGGAATTTTCCATTTTCTGCCAAGAGGTAATGGAATTGGATGCTAATCCCATGAACCATATCATTGCTACATCTTTCAAAGTAGATGGGAATAACTTGATTTTTGATTATCTGTTTTGTAGTCATAGGTTTGACACAATACTTTAAATTCAAACAAGAATTAGTCAGGGTCCTTAGATGACATTCCTCTAAATTTGGACAAGTGTGCAAGTGAAATATTCTTCATAGGTGTTTCGTCATCCTCCAACTGGATTGGATAAGTGAAAGTCCTATTAGGTTCTCTCTCTAGTTCTCTAGCCATATCTAGCAATATATCCTGAATCTTTTTCCCAATCAACCCAATATGTTATCCGCTTTGGTAGAGGTGAGAAGTCAAGTGTAGGAGGTTAAATGCTATATTAAGAATTAAAACTTGATCTTAACGGATCTTGTGATATAACCCTTCTTCTAAAGGTTCCACCCCCTTCTAGTGATTGATCTGAAAATTCCAAAGGCGGAGTTTTGCTTCTTGTCTAATAAAGGACAATGGTGCTTCTAATTCTTGCTTAACTTTCCTGGTTGGAATAGAGGATGCTGATAATTTATGTTGAGATATTTTTGGGAGAAATATACCCTTTGAGTCTCTTGGTCTACTCATAAATTTTATGATAACCTAGGGAGATTTTTTCAATTACTAGATGTGTGATTGTTTTTCTTGTTAACAACTAGTTGGACAATTCCAACTATTTGTCCCCCGTAGTGGTGCCAAAAATGATGGGATTCGTTATTCCCTTCATTTGATCAACTCATGGTTAATGTCATATTAAAACCAGGGGTGTGTCCAAAACTATATACAACAAGTGAAGTCTCAAGTGAACTAGTAATTGATTGTAGTTACTATTTTTTTTATTTTTCTCTCGAGGGGTTTTATATTATTTTAAGATATTTTAGCCAAAGCCTTATTGAAGATAAAATGTAAGAAACTTACTGAAGGAAACACACATTATTGAAATGACACACTTGCAAAATTTAATACACTATTGAAATAAACACACCTTGTAAATATTGTTTAAAATGCTTTCTAAGGAGATAAGAATGTAAACTACAACACCTGCAGGGACAATAGATAACTCCACATAACAAAACTTACTTGTTGAATCAAAAGTACTACAAAATTTCCAAATAACAGAATTATACAAATTACTTGAAAGGAAAAATACCAATGAAAGAAAAGATCATTTTCCTTGGAGGAGTGGGCCCTTGCTCCACCTTGAATCAAGAGTTAACACAATATGTTGCTCTCAAAATTAGATGGCTATTCTTATTATTGAAATATTAAGTCTTGCAGAACTAACAGAGATCCCTTATATCTACCTTCAGTTATCTATATATCCTTTTTCCCATACGAATATGCATTTACAATAATGAGTGATCAACAGCTATCCTTACCCCTACAAACCCTAGTAAACCGAATATTGCCCAAAGTAGCTATTATCCAAAATTCACCTCCTCGGGGTAAATTTTGGATAACATGCATCGATCTTGGGGGCGGAAAAAATCATGAAAATTGGCTAAGTCCTAGTCCGGTAGTCCGGGACAATTAGGAAGTCGGGCGCGAACCGCCAAAAAATCCGCCAAAGGCGGTCCACGTAGCAATTGGGACGTCGGGACGCGAGGGACGTGAAAGGGCGAACCGACCGAAAGTGGAAAAAATCACCAAGTTTTTTCCGAGACAGTTGGGCCAAGAGTACGCGGCGGACGCGAACTGGCTAGATCGGCCGAAACAGAGGACTTTCATTTGGGACATCCAGGCCAAAAGTACGCGTGGGACGCGGGGAGCCGAAAGATCCTAGAGCGAATGGAAAGGTGCCACGTGTCTTCGCCTCAAAGAGGGACAGGGAAGCCTGAATCGGGTGGATCGGAGAAATTTGTCCCAGACGGTTTGGGAAATCCGAGCCAAAAATACGTGAGGGATGCGAAGACCTAGAAAAGCCGCCAATGAATCAGAATGTGACGCGTGTCACAAAGGGAGGCGCAATAAAAATTTTGACTAAGTGTTTTTGGCCAAGTTTTAAAGGGAGCGAGTTGGAGCGTTGGCCCGAGCCAATAAGAAGAGGACGCGTGTCCTAAAGGAGAAGGGGAGTGTGGAGCTCGGGGAGGACTTGGAGAATTTGGAAAAAAATTTGGCCAAAAAACTAAAAGGTAAAAGATGCCCCACACCCCCGTCACAACAACCAAAGCGTGCCACGTGTCCCAGTGGCAGGCACGAGGGAAAAATGGAAAATTTTCCAAAGAGTTAAAAAGGTCAAAATTTCAAAGGAAAGCCTACGGAAAGGTGGAGGAGAGAGAATTGCTTAGCAAACCAGCACCTGACATGTGGCATCCGACTAGTGGAGCGCGAAAATTTTTTTTTAAAAATTCCAAAATGCAAAAAGGTCAAAATTTAAAATTTTTTTCCCGACATCCGTTTTTTGGGCCGTTTTGCCCTAAAACTTCAGACCTTCATATCTTTTGATCCAGAGCTCAGATTTGCACGTTCTTCATATCATTGGAAAGATTTTGAAATTCTCTACAAGATTCCATGGTCAATATCTAATTTTGGTTCAGTTTGAAGAGAGAAAATTCAAAAACATATCTGGTACGTGTCCATGGGTAGAAATGACCTTTCAGTGACCAAATTTAATGCAGGATGGGTCGCATTCTCCTCCAATTCAGTCAAAAATGACAGGGTATGGGTTTTTAAGGTCCCCCATGCCAATTTAATGCATTTGTAGTCAATGAGGAATGGGCTCCCATGTTTTGTATGTTTTCTCTCTCTTGGGCTTGACCCATGCAATGTAAAAGCCAGATTTGGCTCATTTCAAAAGGGTGGAACACTTTTTGGCATAGAAAACTTCTTCTTTCACCTCCAGCAAGTGATTTTGCAAGAATCAGACCTCTTCAAATATTGTAACAGGTTTTCTACCTCTCTGAGGTTGTAATGCAGTGGCTTTGACATTAGAAATGATAATGCAAGCTTTGTGAATGGGTTTCAGTCCTTTGTTTGTATTATTTGCTTCATTTCAGATCCTAAATTATATCTTATCAGAATGTGTATGTTTTATGTTGCAATCTTTGGTTTGTGTCTATTTGCATGACAAAAATATTTACCACTCCTTTTGGTGCATCACCATCTTTAGTTAGTTTCAATTTTTGCACTTCTATCCTTGTCTCCTTGCAATTTAGAGTAGGATTAGGATCCGAACCTCTCGTAGTCATGCAAATATAGATCCGAATCGAGAGGAGTTTGAGGAACCATCCTCTAATCTAGAGATTCCTCTCTCAGTTTCACAAGTCCCACACTTGGAGAGAGGTTTCCATGTTGTGCAATCACACTGGATGCCTAAGACATCATTTAGAACCTTGATTTGCATCCAGGGGTGCTGTGATTTTGCACTAATAGTTTTGGCACGCCCGGTGGGACTTAGAGGTCTCATTTTTATTATAGCAAAGTTGATGTGAATCTGCTGCAATTTTCTTGCTTAAAAAGAGCTATTATTTGCATATCCGCGACTCCAAGGGGAAGAATCAATCTGGTTTCGGCAAAGGCAAGCCTGAAAAATCATGAGAAGAGTCACCACAAGGTCAAGAGTTGGAGAAGAAGAAGTGTTGTTTGAATATCTGCAATTATCCCCAAGAAGAAGGAAAAGAGGAAGAAGGATTCAAAGGTCTCCATCTCCACCAAACAGAACCCTCTCAACTCCTCCACCTGGTAGGCCTTTCATTCAGTCAACAAGGGTTTTAAGACCAATTAGAATGGCACAAAACAACCCCTATGTCAACTTCACAGGCAGCAGCCCACTTGCCCTCAATGCGCAACATCCAATTCCTATTGCAGCCTTGAAGAACATTCCCTACTTCACTGGAGAAAATCAGACTACCCCAGGTGATCATGTTAAAGACATTGCCAACCTTTGTGCAATCCATGAAATCAATGAGATGCAAGTGGCTGTCAAGTTACTGGCATCTTCATTCAAGGGTAAAGCATTGCAATGGTTTAGGAGCCTTGGAGCTGGTTCTATCACAAATTAGAATCAGCTGTGTATAGCACTTCATGAGTAATTTGGAGAAAAGGGAGACAACTTGTCTCTTTTGGAGCAACTGACAACCATCAAGAGAGCTCCCAATGAGCAACACCGATTTCAACTTCGATTTCAAAAGACTTGGGAGAGAATCCCAGTGGCAGTCAGGCCAACAGCAGAAGGTGCTTTTCTCTACTATCTCAAAGCTCTAAATTCTGATATTTCTATGTTGATTCAGTCCATGGGAGGCATAACTATCCCTATGGCTTATAGCATTGCCATTAGGGCTGAAAATTGTTTGATCCAAGCTGGCAAACTTGCCCCTAGACCTCCCATGCCATTGTTTCCAAGTTTAGAGAGTCCTAACACCAATCAAGCACCTAATTTGGCTCCTTCTCCCACTCCTAGAAATTAGAGTTCAAATGAAGCTTCCACTTCATCTCCAAGTGCCCCAAATGAGCTTCAAGAAGTCATGAAGCAATTGCAAAACCTAGGCAATGAGCTGGTTACTCTCAAAAGGCAGCAGGCCCAAAGTTTTAGACCTTCTTATCAACCCCAAGCTTAGCCTAACAGGCATCCATACCAACCACAAAGACCACCTAATCCAAATTTCTACAAATATGAATCAAAAAGGCCTCCTACTAATAGATCATTTCAGCCCTATAATCCAAATGCCATATCTGCCTCTAAGGCATTGGTGCCAACACAAAACAACATTGCTCAGGAGTATGACTGGTGTTTTCCATGCAATGAGCCTCATAACCAATCCATGTGCTTCAATGGTGCTTTGAATCAAGCATTGATGGTGACAACTACTGGTGTGGAGGGTGAGGGAAGTCAAGAAAACAACAACAACAAGAAACATTCCAATAGCAATCAGCCCCAAATGACACCACATTGGTAAATTGGCGCAGCGGAGAGGATTTTGTGGCATGAAGTAGGCGGTTTCTCAAGGTGTTGCAGCCAACACAAGGTCAAAAGGAGGAATTTGGGTGAAGAACAGCAATTAGCCCCAACCAATCCACGACCTTCTATGGTTCCACAAGTGGTTGGCAAAAAAACCGGTTGTAAATGCACAAGGGCAGCCAAGAACAACCCCTAGGCCAACTCAAATACCAGTTGTTGCTGCCCAAGTACAAGGAGTGAATGTACAAACCAAGGGACAACAAAGAGATCCTTCATCACTGCTTCAAGATCATTGATCAGATGAAGAAGACAAACGTCAATATATCAATGTGGGAATCCCTATCCATCCCAGGCCAAAGAGATCTGCTGCAAGCTGCCATGAAGGACTGGCCAACTTCGAATCAGCAAGTTCAGATGCAAGACAAAGTGCTTACAAATGCTACCCAGCCTGAGGGAAATCATGGAGGACAGCAAGGTAAAATGTTGAAACCCCCTCCTTTCTATGTTTCATTGATCATTAGAAATCAGCTAGTGCACAATTGCATGATAGACTCTGGAGCAAGTAGCTCAATAATGCCTAAACAAATAGCCGATCAAATTAGGGCTCCAAAGATGAAACCATATCCAAAGGGGTAGTGCAAATGGATGGGACAAAGTGAATAACAATTGGGGTGATTAGAATCTTGAGTCTTACCTTGCATGCATGTCCAAATGTTGTTGTTTTACAAGATGTATCAGTCATAGACCTTCCACCACTCTTTGACCTATGCTTGTCAAGGGACTTCACAGCCAAGATTGGGGGATATTTGTCTACTGATTGGTCACACATGCTGTTTAGAATGAGGTATGGAACTAAGGCTACAATCAGGTCTGAACCTATTGCAAACTTCCACATTGAGCCTCACACTCCAAGTCAGATCAACGCCAATTGTTCAACGATTTGATCAAGAAGACCACCCAAGCACTGATGAGGCTGACACCAAGGTTGAAAGCATCCCGTATCTAACTCTTGATGAATGGGAAAACAAGATACATGCATTTGATCCTTATCAAGAAGTGGAAGAATCTGATCTAGGGGTCTATTGCATACACGAAGAAAATCAGCCTATTCCTAACATCACCAAGCCAAACCACAAAGATGACAATGAGGTATGGCAGCTGTTTTTGATGGATCAAGGAGTAGACAAGGTGCAGGAGGTAGAGCTATGTTTGTTTCACCTCAAGGAATACAAGACTATTCATCTTTTAGATTTCAGTTTGCATGCTCTAATAACACTTTTGCTGAATATGAAGCCTTAGTGCAAGGGATGCATTGGGCAATCAAGAGAGGAATAAAGAACTTGCAAGTCTTTGGTGACAATGAATTGATTGTAAATCAGGTCAAGGGACAACATGCTACCAAAAATGATATTCTCAAGTGCTACAAGAACAGGGTGTGGGATCTCATGGAAGATTTTGAGGGTTTTGGCATCAAATCCATTCCTAGGGAAGAGAATCAAGCTGCTGACAGGCTTGCAGCAGTAGGGGCAGCCTTTGACATTATGGAAAGCATTCAACAAGACAAGGTATAGCCAAACATCCACATGATTGTGAGGCCTTCAGTTCCGGATAACAATGTCAGTTGGCAAGTGTTTGAAAATGACTAGAAAATCATCCATTTCTTGCAAGAAGAAGCTGAGTTCTCAGCCAAGAATAAAGAAAAATTGGAACAGCGATGGTGACCAAGTGGTACAAATTTGAGAACTAACAAGCTGCCCTAGGGACTTATCACTTTGGAGTCCATTTTTAACCCCAATGATTAGTTTAGAAAGGAAAAAGCAAACATTCGGGTTAAGACAGAGGATTTAGTATCCACCTTGGTAGAAGAGAACAAACCATTGCAAATTGGAAGGATGACAAACCGAACAAGAAAATTATGAGTTCATACAAATGTGTCAAGAGTTCCCGACACGTTTTCTTAGAGCTATGAAGACTTGAAAGGTTTCAATCCCGACTTAGCTCAAAGATACCATCGAATGGATCCAAATACTAAGCCTGTCAGGTAGAAACAAAGACCAGTCAATCCACACATGGAGCCTCTCATGAGGAAGGAATTGGACAAGCTGATTGAGTCAAGGATCATATTCCCAATCAAGCATTCTAGTTGGGTTGCCAACTTAGTTCCAGTTAGAAAGAAGAGTGGAGAGATCAGATTGTGTGTTGACTTCAGAGACTTGAATAGAGCCTCTCTCAAGGACCATTACCCACTCCCTTCCATGGAGCAAATCTTGCAAGTTGTGGCTGGCTCCGAGAGGTTTTCACTACTTGATGGCTACTCAGGCTATAATCAGATTATGGTGAAGGAAGAGGACCAGTTCAAGACAGCCTTCACAACCAAATGGGGAACTTTTGCATACAGGAAAATGCCATTTGGGCTGTCCAACACTGGTGCTACCTTCCAAAGGGAAATGGACATGGCATTCAAAGGTTTGATTAACAATGTGGTGCTGATTTACCTTGATGACATCACTATTTTTTCCAAAAATGCAGCAGACCACCTCTCTCATTTGAGACAAGTCTTCACGAGGTGCAGGAGATTTGGAGTGTCTTTGAATCCTAAGAAGTGTATCTTTCTTGCACATGAAGGAAAGCTCCTTGGCCATATTGTCTCCAAAGAAGGATTAGCAATTGATCCAGAGAGGGTTGAAGCCATAAGAGCACTACCATTGCTAAGCCACAAGAAAGCCCTTCAGAGTTTCTTGGGAAGGATAAACTTTGTTCGAAGGTTTGTCCCAGATTTTGCAGCCCTTGTCAAGCCCATCACCAAAATGTTAAAGAAGAGCATGGCTTTCAAGTGGACAGCAGAAGTAAAGGAGATTTTGAAGCAATCAAAGAAGCCATCACTCAAGCACCAACTCTCATCAACTGGACTTCTCCAAGGATTTCATCCTCTATGCATTTGGAGGTAATGACACTATTTCGCCATTTTGGTACAAAGCAGAACAAGGATAATCATGAGCATCCAATTTCCTTCTTCAACCGGAGCCTAGATGACTATGAGGTGAGGTACTCTTTTATCGAGAAGCATGTACTTGCAAAGAATCGAAGCTTGAAGAAATTCAAGCATTTAGTCTCAAACAAAGAAGGTCCAATTGTTGGTCTCACATGTTGGGGTTAAGGACTTCCTCCTCAACAAGGATTTGAGTGAGAAAAGGGCAGGTTGGATCACCCGTGTCATGGAGTATGACATTGAGATCAAGATCACCAAGCTGGTAAGAGGGAAAGGATTGTGTGAGCAGCTGGTTTTGGGAAGCAAAAAGAAGTATGCAACGAAGAAGAGGTTGTTTGTGATCCAGGGACAGCCATGAGCCAAGTGGCAATCAAGAAGAAGACAATGTTGCCCCCACTTCTTGCTGGACCCAAGGTATTATACACTTCCTAGGCACAGGCCTATGCCCTCCGAAGATGAACAAGACCCAAAGGAGACACTTCAGATTGCAGGTTGTCCCGTATGCCATTGTTGATGGATTTTTGTTCAAGAAAGATGTGAATGGAGTGCTGTTGAGATGCATTAGCACAAATCAGATTCAAAGGGTGTTGGAAGAGTTCCATGGTGGACCAGCTAGTGGTCATTTTGCACCAAGAGTGACAGCTCTAAAAATCATGAAGGCTGGTTATTATTGGCCTAAAATCTTCAGTGATTGCTATGCATGGATCAAGAGGTGTAAGAATTGTGCATTCTTCACAAGAAAAGAGAGACTTGCTACCCTTCCATTACATCCAATCTCAGTTGACCAGCCATTCATGCAATGGGGTTTGGACTTCATTGGAGTCATTAATCCCAATTCAAGCCAAGGGCACAAATGGATTTTGACAGCCACGGACTACTTCACCAGATGGACAAAAGCAGTAGCACTCAAAGAGGCAAATGAGTCTAGCATCTTAGACCTTTATGAGGGGATAACAACTAGATTTGGTGTACCTGCTACAATAATCTCAGATAATGCATTGGCATTCATTGGATCCAAGGTGACTGAGTGGGCTGTCAAGAACGGGATCTACCTAAGCACTTCATCAAACTATTACCCTCAAGGTAATGGCCAGGCCGAGTCTACAAATAAGAACTTGTTGAGGATCATTAGGAGGACTCTTGACGAGAATTAGAGGTCTTGGCATACCAAACTGAAATCAGCCTTATGGGCTGATAGGATAACTCCCAAGAGATCCACAGGTAACTCTCCATTCAAGCTTGTCTATGGAAGAGAAGCAATCTTGCCCATGTCACTTGAGTTGCCAACATTGGAACTCATGAAGCAGCTGGAGTTGCTAGAGTTTGAGCCCATGGAGGTGAGGCATGCAAAGTTGATGAAGCTACAAGAGATCAGAAATCAGGCATCCCAAGTAATGGAAAAGGATCAAGCTTTGATCAAAAAGACCTTTGATAGGAAGGCCAAGGATAGATCTTTTCAGGTTGGAGATCTAGTGTTGAAATGGGATGTGGATAGAGAAAAACCGGGAAGGCATTCAAAATTTGATGCCATTTGGAGTGGCCCATACATGGTCACGAAGTGCAAAAACAACAATGCTTTCCAATTGGCCCCATTGGATGGTGAAGAACTAAGATTTCAGTAAATGGAATCTATCTCAAGTGTTGCTTTTAGAGGGAAATTTATCACCTTGTAAATATTAGATTAGATTTTCATTCCTCCAAGTGCTTGTGCACATTGTTTTGCTGTAGGTTAGTTTTGTTTTCCCTAAGTGCTTTGGCACAGCTTGCTGTCCATGGAGATGTTTTGCAGTCCTTGCTTCCATCAGGTGATATTCCATCTTCCTCCTTACACATTCTAAGTCAATTAAGGTTCTAAATAGAGTATTTGATGACTCCATGCCCAATGGACTGCTTCAGGCTACTGGTCTTTTCATCTAGCAGGCAGATGACCCCGCTGAGTCACCAAATTGTTATCCAAAATTCACCCCCTCGGGTAAATTTTGGATAACATGCATCAGATCTTGGGGGCCAGAAAAAATCATGAAAATCAGCTAAGTCCTAGTCCAGGCAGTCTGGGACAGTTGGGACGTCGGGGTACGAACCGGATGAAAAGGCTGCTAGGTGGTCCATGCAGCAATTGGGACATCGGGATGTGAGGGACGCGAAAGGGCGAACCAGCCAAAAGTGGAAAAAATCACCAAGTTTTGTCCGAGATTGGGCCAAAAGAGTACGCGCGGGCAGACGCAAACCCGGCGGATCAGCAAAACAGAGGACTTTCGTTTGGGACATCCGGGCCAAAAGTACGCGTGGGATGCGGGGAGCCGAAAGATCCTAGAGCGAATGGAAAGGTGCCACGTGTCTTCGCCTCAAAGAGGGACAGGGAAGCCCAAATCGGGTGGATCGGAGAAATTTGTCCCAGATGGTTTGGGACATCCGGGCCAAAAATACGTGAGGGATGTGAAGACCTAGAAAAGCCGCCAACGAATTAGAATGTGACGCGTGTCACAAGGGGAGGCGCAATAAAAATTTTGACTAAGTGTTTTTGGCTGAGTTTTAAAGGGAGCGAGTTGGAGCATTGGCCCAAGCCAATAAAAAGAGGACACGTGTCCTAAAGGAGAAGGGAGTGCGGAGCTCGGGAGGACTTGGAGAATTTGGAAAAAGTTTTGGCCAAAAAACTAAAAGGTAAAAGATGCCCCGCACCCCTGTCAACCAACCAAAGCGTGCCACGTGTCCCAAGTGGCGGGGCACGGGGGAAAAAATGGAAAATTTTCCAAAGAGTTAAAAAGGTCGAAATTTCAAAGGAAAGCCCATGAAAGGTGGAGGAGAGAGAATTGCTCAGTGAACTAGCACCTGACACATGGCATCCGACCGGGAGTACGGAAATTTTTTTTTTTAAATTCCAAAATGCAAAAAGGTCAAAATTTAAAATTTTTGCCCGACATCCATTTTTTGGGCCGTTTTGCCCTAAAACTTCAGACCTTCATATCTTTTGATCCAGAGCTCAGATTTGCATGTTCTTCATATCATTGGAAATATTTTGAAATTCTCTACAAGATTCCATGGTCAATCTCTAATTTTGGTTCAGTTTGAAGAGAGAAAATTCAAAAACGGCTCTGGTATGTGTCCATGGGTAGAAATGACCTTTCAGCGACCAAATTTAATGCAGGATGGGTCACATTCTCCTCCAATTCGGTCAAAAATGATAGGGTATGGGTTTGTAAGGTCCCCCATGCCAATTTAATGCATTTGCAGTCAATGAGGAATGGGCTCCCACATTTTGTATGTTTTCTCTCTCCTGGGCTCGACCCATGTAATGTAAAAGCCAGATTTGGCTCATTTCAAAAGGGTGGAACACTTTTGGCATAGAAAACTTCTTCTTTCACCTCCAGCAAGTGATTTTTGCAAGAATCAGACCTCTTCAAAGATTGTAACAGGTTTTCTACCTCTCTGAGGTTGTAATGCAGTGGCTTTGACATTGGAAATGATAATGCAAGCTTTGTGAATGGGTTTCAGTCCTTTGTTTGTATTATTTGCTTCATTTCAGATCCTAAATTATATCTTATCAACCTGTGTATGTTTTATGTTGCAATCTTTGGTTTGTGTCTATTTGCATGATAAAAATATTCACCACTCCTTTTGGTGCATCACCATCTTTAGTTAGTTTCAATTTTTGCACTTTTATCCCCTGTCTCCTTGCAATTTAGAGTAGGATTAGGATCTGAACCTCTGTAGTCATGAAAATATAGGTTTGAATCAGAGGATTTTGAGGAACCAGCTCTAATCTGGAGATTCCTCTCTTATTTTCACAAGTCCCACACTTGGAGAGAGGTTTCCATGTTGTGCAATCACACTGGATGCCTAAGACATCATTTAGAACCTTGATTCGCATCTAGGGGTGTTGTGATTTTGCACTAACAGTAGCTATGAAATTGAGAAAAATAGTTGGATATACATTTTTGGTCTTATACATGTATATTGGATTATAAAGAACTGAAAAATTGTTGGTCTATATTTTCTTGGCATGCCCATTCTTTGTTCCATAATCAAATTTTGACATATTAGAAATATCCCATTGATTTTGGAACTTTGGAGAAGTTCCAAAACCAAAGGGGAATCTTCTAGAACTAATTTTTAGAGTTCCAAAGCTAAGCCATATTTAGCCAACTTTCTCAAAAAGATGTTGGTCACTCCACAATTTGCTTATCCTGACCAAGTATGACATGCTTATTCCAAAACTGAATTTTCACACCATTTTTAGGAATTATAGATTTTTAGACATTTGAACTAAATCAAACAAAATATGGATAATTACATCCTAAGCTTATATCAGATCAAACAAAAGTTATGAAATGCAGTCAAACTTGATTAAAAAGGTAACAAGATGAGAGTATTCATTGTGCATTGATGAGGCATATTTTAGCATCATCACTTTTATCAATATCTTCCAAGAAGAGGAGAAGAAATTAAGTAAGGTTTTCAAAACCCCACCCTTCTATATGTCCTTGATTATAGGAAAACACCTTGTGCATAATTGCATGATTGACTTAGGCATCAATACTTGTCATGCCTAAGAAAATTGTTGATGTTTTAGGTCTTAAGTATAACCCCTTGACAAAAGGATTCCTGAAACTTGATGGTTCAACTATCACTACCCTAGGAATCATCAAGGATATTGAGTTAACCCTTCATGCATGTCCAAGCCTCACAATAACTCAAGATGTGTCAATCATTGATATACCCCCTTTGTTTTCCATTTTCCTATCAATGGATTTTACTGCTAAAGTGGGTGGTTACTTCTCTTTTGATTTGACCCATATGTTACTCAAGACAAGGTATGGTACCTAATTTACCATACAAGTTGAGCAAATATTATCCTATCATGTAGAGTCATATGTCCCATCCCCTCTCCAAGCCAACTATTTAATACAAGAAGAAAAAGTTTCAATTTCCAAAGAGAAGCCTCTCGTGCCTCCTATTCCAGACTTAGTGCTTGATGAATGGGTGGAGAGCCACCATAGATTTTATACATATGCTTTGAGGAGTTGGAAGCTTGTGAAATTGGCCTTTGTAGCTACTACATCCTTGAAGATGAATTTGTGTTTCCGCATGCACTAAAGAAAAGTGAAGAGAACCCTGGTCTATGGAAGTTATACTTTGATGGATCCAGAAGTATAAATGGCGTAGGTGTAAGAGTTGTTCTCATCTCTCCCAAGGATGAGAAATTATTCTTTGCACACATATTGTAGTTCACATGTTCTAATAATATGGTAGAGTATGAAGCACTAGTGCATGGTCTTCTAATTGTGGAAAAGAAACAGATCAATGTGTTGCATATCTTTGGGGACACAAAATTAGTTATCCACCAAATCAAAAACAAGTGTGCTACAAATAATAAGCTTCTCAAATCTTATAAACATAGAGTTTGGGACTTCTTTGAGATATTTGATGCTCTAAATATGTAGGTGGTGAAGTGCAAGATGAAAAAAGAATCGATTAATGGTCGCGCTCGGTTTGCAATTCTTTCCTACTAAGGACTTTGACCAAAGGGAACACTCAACACATCAAGATGGTGATTATACCATCCATTCTAGACAACAACACTAGCTAGAAAGTGTTTGATAGTGATGCGCAGATCATCCAATTCATTTAGAATGAAGTTGAGTTCTCATCAAGCATGCAAGCTGACTTGCATGACAGATATAGTGACCAAGTAATACAAATATAGACAAAAAGTTGCCTAAAGGGCTAGTCACCTTAGAGAAAATGTTTAGCCTTGATGATGAGTTTAAGGGTGAAGAAAAGTAAATGTACATCGTGCAAGAATATTGCTCGTAGTCACTATTGCACGTGGGAAGGATTTTTGCTCAAGAATCTTGCGCGAATGAAGAAAAGCACACCTTCATCTCTCTCTATGAAAAATACCATGATATTTTCTCATGGGATTATGAAGACCTCAAATGTTTTGATCCAAGTGTTACTTAGCACTCCATTGACCTTGATCCTAGTATCAAGCCTATCAAAAAGAAACAGATGCCACCAATCCAAAGATAGAGCCCCTCATGACGAAGAATTTTCCAAACTCATCATGGAAAAGATCATTTTCCTATCAAATACTCTACCTAGGTAATGAATCTAATTTCGGTATGTAAAAAGAACAGTGAAATCGAGACTCATGTTGATTTTAGAGATTTGAACAAGGCATCTCTAAAGGATCATTATCATTTTTCTTCTATGGAGCATATTCTACTGATTGTGGCCGACGCACAAAGATTCTTTTTGTTGGACGGATACTCATGTTTCAAATAGATCTTAGTCAAGGAAGAGGATCAATTCAAAATGGCATTTACAACCAAGTGGGAAACATATGCATATCAAAATATTCCCTTCAGTCTTTCAAATGTAGGTATGACATTCCACCATGTCATGGATATTTCCTTCAAAGGTTACTTAAACAAGTTCATCTTAGTTTACCTTGATGACATCACCATCTTTTCAAAGCATGGTGCGAGATCACATGAGACACCTGGAAAAGGTATTTGAGAGATGTAGAAATTTTGGGGTATCTCTTAACCCCAAGAATTGTAATTTTTTTTTGGCAGATGGAAGTATTCGGGGCCATGTAGTTTCAAATGATGGCATAGCAATCGATCATGAGCATGTTTCATCCATCTTATCTCTTTTCCTTCTATCTCAAAAGAAGGCTTTGTAGTCCTTTATTGGAAAAATCACCTTTGTTAGGATATTGATCCCTAACTTTGTAGGACTGGTAAGGCCGATCACTCTCATGCTCAAGAAAGACATATATTTTGGGTGGAAAATAGAAGGAAATAAAAACTTTAAAAATATCAAGCAAGAGATTACTTGCATGCCAATACTCATCAACCCATATTATGCTAAGGATTTTATCCTTTATGCTTATGGTTTTGATGCGAGTGTTTTTGTTGTCCTAACATAGGAAAATGAACAAGGGCTGAAGAAACTAGTGGCTTTCTTCATCCAAACACTGAAATATTATGAGCTAAGATACAGTCACACGGAGAAACAAGTCTATGTCATCATGCACACCCTCAAAAAAATCAAAAGAATGTTTAC
The DNA here is from genome assembly GCA_018340775.1 of Taxus wallichiana var. yunnanensis. Taxonomy (NCBI): domain Eukaryota; kingdom Viridiplantae; phylum Streptophyta; class Pinopsida; order Cupressales; family Taxaceae; genus Taxus; species Taxus wallichiana. Next base: position 476,347,601 of record CM031240.1, on the reverse strand, counting down.
TAAAAATCATAACAAGGTGTTAGTTTCACACACAAGTGTGAGAGACTTCATTATGGGAGTATAAATTAGTGAAAAGAGAACACGATGGGTGAAAAAAATCATGGAGTATGATGTGACTATCAAATCCATGAAGCTCAAGGTTAGAGGCGCAAAGACGCTATGTAGACAACTTCCTAAGGATGTGTAGATTGAAATTGAGACTTCATTATTCCTGGATGAAGAGCCCCCCCATGTGCATAACTTGAACAAAATGTAGCCCCTAGTGCACATGACGGGATCAAGGAGGTGGTCACATTCCTTTCCGAGGTTGCATACCCTCCTAGTTTAAACAAGGAAAAGAGAATGCATATACAGCTTCAATCTATTCCATATGTAGTGATTGATGGTATTCTCTTCAAGAAGAATCTTGATGGAGTGTTTCTAAGGTGTATCAATAGCACGTAGACTGAAAGGGTTTTGGCATAATTTCATGATAAATTCTTTGGTGGACATTTCTCTACTAAGTCTACAGTAATGAAGATCAGAATGGTAGGACTCTTTTGGCCCACCCTGTTCGCAGATGCACACAAGCGGGTCATGAAATGCAAATAATGTACTTTCTTTGTAGGAAATAAAAGATTGGTAGTGCTTCCCATCCAACTAATCCAAGTGGATTATCATTTTGTGCAATGGGGTTTTGACTTCATAGGCATGATCAATCCTTCCTAAAGCATTGGGAATAAGTGGGTGTTGATAGCTAAAAATTACTTCACAAGATGGACAGAAGTTGTCGCGCTCAAATAATAAACTAAGTCAGTCATCCTTGACTTTCTTGAGGGAATTGTAACAAGGTTTAGTGTTCCTCAAACCGTTATCTCTGATAATACAAAATACTTCCTTGGTACTAGAATCATTGATTGGGCACTGAGCCTTGGAATATATTTGAAGACTTCTTCCAACTATTACCAATAAGGCAATGGTCTGAAGAGTCAAAAAATAAGAACCTAATCAGGATCATGAAGCACACAATGAATATCAACTAAAGATAGTGGCATACAAAGGTTTCATGTGCGCTCTGAGAAAACAGAATCACAGTGAAGAAGGCTATAGTAACTTCTCCTTATAAACTTTTCTATGGAAATAATTCCACCCTTCCCTTGACATTGGAGTTAAATTCATTATAATTTACTTAGAAGCTGGAATTGGAGGGCATGGACCAATGTGAAATTAGAATGGTAGAGTTGGTTGGACTTGAAGTATCAAGAAAATCTACCATGATCAAGCTAGAACAACATCAACAAACAACAAAGAAGTGGTTTGACAGAAGGCTAGGCATGAAGCTTTCAAAGTTGGGGACTTGGTCTTAAAGTGGGATGTTGACATAGCTAAACCTAGGTGTCATTCAAATTTTTATGCACTTTGGAGTGGCCCATACATAATCAGTTCTTGCAAAGAGGCTAACTCTTTTGATTTAACTCATCTTGATGGAGGCGTGTTGTAAATCTCAGTCAATGGGATCTATCTCAAACCCTTCCATTGAGTTTTCTACATCTTCTTGTATATATATTAAAGTAGTTTCAATTCCTCCAAGTGCATTACACACATTTATTTTTGTACATAGTTCCTTCTTCTCATGTGCTTCTTGTGAGCACTCTTCTTTTGCTTCCAGGATGTCGATTTATCTTCCAATAGTTTTTAGCAATTTTTGAAGGATTCATAATAGAGTTCAGAAATGTTTCATCAAATGATTTCAGGGGATGGTTGTTTCAAAGTTGAAGATTATATATTTATATATATAGCATACACCATGCCCAATGGATGCTCCAGGATACTAATATATTTCATCTAGTATGAAGATGGCCCAAAAGTCACCAACATCAAGTTATACGAGAATTCCCGAGTTATTTGGACAACTTACATCACGATCGCTCTAAGGTTCTACACTATAGGTTATGCATAATTCAATTGTCTCATTCACACATACCCTCGAGATGCCTTTCCTCGCGTGCCTTGTGCACTCTTCTTTTGCACTTCTCTTTCTTCCATTTTCCTTTTCCTCTTTTTCAACTCTTCCCCTTCGTGCACCCTTTGTGCATCCACCTTCTTCCCAAAGTAGTTATGCACCCTTCGCTCACACACCTTAGACTTTCTTTCTAAATCATCTAATACCCTAGCATTCATGCACACTTTCTCCTTGATATCACATATTCTTTTGTAATAATGTCACCTCTCCCATATGTTTCTTCCTCGTGCATGTGTTACCTTTGTGCATGCCTTCCCTCTATTTTCTTTATGAACCTCATCCTTCTAGGCACATTCCTTTGTGCCTTCTTCTATTCCATGTGGAAATATGTTTGACCTTAAGTGCATCACACATAACCTATCAAAGCACGCAAGCAAGGTGCTGAATCCTTGAAAAAAGCTAGTGTGTGACACATGGTAGAAATGACAAAACAAATCAATACTTTACCATTTCTTCAGGTAATCTGCGTGCCCCACGTGTCTTGCATGCCCAGTTTGTAATGTCAATATTTTGACATTCATAAATTTTGGTCCAGCTTCTCATATTCTTGTGCACCTGAAATTTTTGGAAAACTGTTGACCTAGGCTACATGATGGATCATTCAAATTCAAATATCAGCAGGATTTGGTAGGTAAGGAGATGGAAAACATCTTTCACACCATTAATATGTGATCTGATTGCTTCAACCACTCAGATTTTATCCGATCTACCTTCCTTCCTTCTCCAACACGCCAAACAGACATGGAGAACCACACTTGATAGATTGCAAGTGGATTTGTAGGTATTAATGGTTGGTGGTTGGGTTTTCAAATAAAATTTCCCTCCTTCTCTTTTCTCTCATCAACTCATCTATAAATGTAAGAGCTCTGCTCATTGTAAATGGTTAGACATTTTGCATCCTTTAATGTTTGCAAATGATTTTTTATCTCTGCATTTTGATTCACAAACCTCTAGATATGGTTTATGTAAGTGAATATCAGCCTTTAAACACCATTGTAACTGATTTTGCATACCTGGAAGTAATAGAAGAATCATTTTGCGGTTATCTTCAGCCTTAGCATGTTTTATTTCTTCTTTCTTGCATGTTGTTTGCATTATGTGTCATTTTAAGTTCCTTACATTGCCATTTTTTGGTTGTGTTTCATGAAATTGATGGTGTAAATGCTTGTTGGTCTGTGCTACATGTGCCTAGCCTTCCCTCATGCTTTCTCCTTTGTTTTTACTCAAAATAGATAGTGTTCATCCCACTTTTTCTAGTGCTATCGCCTCCCTTCGTTTATTTTTCCTTTCTGTTATCCTTCTATCCCTAGTCCCTTGGCATTATTATCATAGTTTTCCCTTCCAGTAATAGGAGTAGCAGTAGCAATAAAAATAGGTAGAGGAACCGGCCTTTTCGGAGATATGTCTCAAGTGTGTAAGGTCCCACAACTTAGAGTCGGTTCCACCATTGTCTCAAAAACTTATTTCTTCCAGATTCGAGACTTGGGTGCACATTTGATAACCAATAGTAAAAACAAAAAGAAATGAAAGGTGGAAAAATACATGGGTTAATTAGTACTTTTCTTACTTAGGAACCATATGAATAGTAGTATGTAATCGTGGACTAGATAATTACCCAAAGTGCATAATTTTATTTCTACATTGAGATAACAACAAGAAGAGGTGGAAAACATTCTTATGTGGTTGATTTGGTTCTTATTATTCCTTGTGAAGTTGGAAATTCACTAAAACCCTAGGGTTTTGTAGCCTCATTGTAATTTGGTTCTTGTTAAAGTTAGGTTGGTGCCTCCTTGTAAGTTGGTGCTTGCTAAAGTATAGTTGGTTTTATATAATTTAGGGTTTGATGCTCCTTATGGATTTGGTGCTTCATTAAATCTTTAATTTTGTTATATATTAGAAAATTTCAGTGGGGTTTTTTCCCTTGAGGGGTTCCCACCTATATGTTGTGTTCTTGTGTGTTCTCTCTTGCTTTAAATTCGTATGGATGTTTGTTTCATGCATAATAATCTCACATTGGTTAATGAATGTTGAATGGTTTCTTTGATGGTTCATACAAGTTATCATAATTAAAGTTAAATTTTTTGAAGACATTGACTCACCCCCAAAGTGATTATGTTTCCAACAATCGGTATCGTATCCTATTCCTTTGAAGTTACTTAATAGCTTGAATTTGATATAAGATTCACATGTATGATGAGTAATCAAGTTCAAGGACATTTCTCAACCACAAGGCTCCTCTCTTCAATGTGAATAATTATTCATTTTGGAGCATTAGTATAAATAATTATCTCATGTCATTTGTATTTGACATATGGAAATCATTGGATGTTAGATGTACTATACATGCTATACCTCCAACTAATGCAGCATGCATGAGGGCTTATGAAAGTAATTCCAAAGAAATGAATGTTATTCTATGTGGTCTCTTAGAAGATAAGTTTGTGAAGGTTATGCACTTTGATATAGCTAAAGGAATGAGGGATAAGTTACAAACTATCTATAAAGGTGACTCCAAGGTCAATATGGCTAAGTTACAAACATATAGAATACATTTTGAGAGCTTGAGAATGAGGGAAGATGAGAACATTTTTTCTTATCTTCTGAGAGTTGATGAAGTTTTCAATATCATCATATTTCTTGGAGAGAAGATGGAGGAATCGATAGTTGTTCAAAAAGTAATTAGGTCCTTAACATCAAAATTTAATCCTAATATCTTGGTTGTAAAAGAAGCCAAATATTTAAGTACCATGTAGATGGATGAGCTTCATGGTATATTGACAACCTATGAGATGAGAAAAAATGATTGAAGACCTCCTAAGAAGGATGTTTCTTTAATGTTTTAAAAGAATGCACAAGGTAAGAAGGTAAAAGATAAATATGATTCATAGATTTGTGATGAAAAGATAGAAGCTATTTAGAATACTAAGAAGAGGCTCAAGTAAGTTCAAAGGTAAATTTCCATTTAAGTGTTTTGAATGTGATAAGATTGGTCATTTTCCAAATAAATGTCCTAACAATAATAGGGATGAGCATGATGAGTGTGATGAACATGATGAACATCATGACAAGGATGATAAATATCATAAGCATGAAAAAGGAGTTCCAAGAAGCATTATGGAAAGAGAAAATCATCCAAGAACAAAAAAATTCTACACTAAAGAAGATTGCAGTCATAGAAATTTTGATGTTAGTGATAGCGAAGATAGCAGTGATGATGAATATACTAAGGAATATGAAGTCATATTCATGGAAAAGGAAGAAATAAATGAGTGTTTGAATGATTTCATGGAAGATTTAGAAGATGGATAAGATGAGGTGAACTTATAAGTTGATTTGATTAGTGTTCTACATGATCTAAACAACAAATAAAGAATAATAAAAATTTTATGACACTGATCAAGGAGTGTGATTATCATATCAGTTGCATGGATAGTGGATTGATAAAATCATCAATGAGATGGAATCTCATATTGAAGGTATGTAAGCTATTCTCAATGTCAAAGAAGAAGAGTGCACTAAGATCAATACTGAATTGAAATATTTGAAGACAGAGTTCAATCAGGCATCCAATAAATTGAAGTCATTTGAGAAGTTTTAGAAGAGGACTAAGGCTCTAAATGATATGTTGAGTATTCAAAAGTCTACTCATGATAGGGTAGGTCTTGGATTCAATGAATACCACAAGAAGAGCAATGGAGATGACAATTTTGGTCCTGGTTCTAATGAAGATCAAAAATTTCATGATTATCTTAGCTTAACAAGCAATAGAAGGAAAAATCCATCTAGAAAGAAAATTTTTATAAGATATGATAGTACTTTTGTTGGTTAATGTTACTCATGCAGTGAATTTTTCATAGAGAAAGAGAATGTAGAAGAAGGCCCTCAAGAAATAAGTACTTGTGGGAATACGAAAGTTATTTCAAAGGATACTGTTATTTATGTAATGAATATGGTCATAGGGCTATGGATTGTAGAAGGAAATTCAGTTCATATCACCAAAAGGAAATCGTAATTTTGTTTTCTATAATCACAAAACATTACTCATGTTATAATGTTTTGTTATCAAGGTCCCCATGAAGAAACAATTGGTATCAAGCTCCTAGAGTTCAAGACAAGAAGACATACATTATGAATTCTGATTCTGTAGATAAGTTGAAGGAGACAGCTAAGTAGTCAAATTATGATCATTCAAAAACAAAGATGGATTATTTTCCATGATAGAGCATGAACAAGAGATTGAAGAGTGCCAAGAGTATATGCTATCATCTCAGGTAGTTGAGAATAAGGATGATGAAGTTGACATCAAGCTTGAGGTACCAAAGAGAACAAGTGGATCCTAAAAGCATACTATCAAACTCAAGAATGCAAGGTGTTGGAAAAGGGAATGGAGATCTGGGAATATCCTGAGTTCATGATGCTTTAAATCCATAAGAAGCATGGGGTGTGTTGGTCTTTTTATTGAGTTTGCATAATGTGCCTTATTTTTCATGACCAAATGTACTCACAAATGTTTCATTTTTGGTCTCGTGGTCTACAGTTTGCATTTTCCAATTGAATGCCTTTGATATGCTCATAATGTTGTTATTCTGCCCTATTTTGAAACAAGATCCAAGTTTCCCCCATTTGTGCCCTAATATTTCATTTTTTCGGTCGTGCCATCTTTTCCATTACCAAATCATGCAAAAACTTGAAATTGATCAAATCCTGAATTCATGTAAGTGTTTCCCCAATCCCAAGGTTGTAAATGATGTCAAAAAATGATTCAGTTGGTTTAAAATGAAGAATTCTGCCTTCCCTGTCAAAAAAATTGGTTTCTAGGGCATTCCCTGTATTTTTCACATTTTGACGGGCTCTCGGGCCATCAAATTTATCATTACAATCTTTATGCTAATGTGGCAGGCTCCTATTGGTTAGGGATGTGCGGGAAAACATTATTAACTTGTCATTTTTGAAATTTTGGCGAAAGGAAAATTCTTGACCGCGGTGCTACAGTGATGTGCCTACGTGGCACGATGTGATTGGTCAGATGAACCGGCGGGTGGTGGGGGTCACTTAAACTTTTCTTCATTTTTGAAAAATTTCTCAATGTTAAATTTTGCTTCGAGGGCCCGCGCCCAATGGTATGGTGACACATGGCATGGGAGGATCAAATGGGCGGCGGTGGAGTTAAAAAAATTCAAATTTTTGGCTCAAAACGTCATGGAAAATTTTGACCTAGAGGCCCGCGCCCAATGGAAGGGCAACACGTGTCCAAGGAGGTCGACCAGAAAAGTGGGGACTTGGAAGAGTTTGAAAATTTTGGCTTCAAAATGCTAGAGGAAAAATTCGGCCCAAAAGCCCGTGCCCAATGGGATGGTGACACGTGTCCAGGAGAGTCAGCATGGAGAGGCGAATAGTTGGAAATTTTTTGAAGATTTTGGCTTCAAAATGCCTAAGGAAAAATTTCGACCTAGGGGCCCGTATCGAATAGGAAAGTGACACGTATGCAGGGGATGAAATGGAGGGGGGGTTTGGAGAAATTTGAAGTTTTAAACTTCACAAGGTAAAAAGAAAAGTTTGGCTTATGAGCCCGTAACAAATGAAAAGTAGACACGTGTCCCAGATTTGGCGGGGATTTTGAGCGTGGAGAGAAAGTGGAAAATTCTCCAAACTTTGGTGAAAATTTTCAAAGGAGACAATGAACCCGTGGAAAATATTGGAGGTTTCCCCCATAGCCAATCAGGGGGAGACACATGGCATTATTAAAAAAGGCAAGAGGGAGAGCTCGGCCCGCTAAGGTTTTTGTGCTCATGGGGAATGAAGGAAAATTTGATGAGTCGGCTCCACCTCCAATGGGAGAGTGACACGTGGCGGAGGGAGCAACGGGTGTTCGGGGGCACGAGAGAATTTTGATAAAATTTTCCTTTTCTCAGAAAAAGTGGCAAAATGCATCAAATTGGCCTGTAGTTTTGGTGGAGGCCCATAGGAGGACACGTGGCGCATCCAGGGGCTCGTGGGGAAAATATTCAAAATTTTCCCAAATCCAAAAAAGGGTTTGAAATGCATTCTTGGAGGCAAAGGCCCGGTCCAATGGTATTTGGACACATGTCCCACCTCATCCAAAGGGAAAAAAGGTATTTTCAAGGGAATATTCAAGATTTGATCTGACACGTGGAGGGCAGAGATTTAAAGTTGATTTTAATCAATGGTTACTGTGCATTTTCATTTTTTGGGCACCATGGAAGCTCCAAGAAGTGTGGAATCGTTATTTTTGCACCAAATCACATGAAATTTTATATGATTTCACATCCCCTCGGCCTTCTGAGTGTAATGGCACCATTCTTTTGAGATAATTCGGTGCCCTATAGTGTTTTTCATGGAATATTTTCCTCAGCCCGTGAAAAACACGTGAAAGGTAAAAAATGAAAAGTTGCAGAGTTAAAATGATGAGGAAAAAGGTGAAAAATGATTGCAAATGTATCTTTGGCATGGTGGTACGCCAAAAACGTAACCCAGGGTGGATAAGGATTTGAGTTCATGTAATATTTTAAAATATTTGTGCATCTCTCGGCATTTGGCGAAATGTTTACGCTTTATATCATTTTTCATCAAATGGATAGGGTTTTGTAACAAATTTGATCCCTTTGGCATATTCTTTTCTTGGGATGCAAGGATCCAAGCTGGCAGAGGATATATGATGTAATTTGGAGGCATTTTAGAAGTCTGTTGAGAATTTTGGAGGAGGAGAGAAGAATTTTCACAAGGAAAACTGGAAGAGGTCCATTTTCTTTTGGAGGAACTACCTGAGAGCCATTTTTTATTCTTGTTTGCATCAAATGTTCATCATGTTGAGTTGGTTTCAGCATTCCCTTGCTGATATATCTGATCAAATTCTTGGATTAATTGGTTTTATCTCTTGGAAAAGTTTGCATACACTTGTGTTTTAGTATGTTTTCAATTTATGTTTTATGCTCATGTTGCAATCTTGTGTTTAGGATCTCTCTGATCATACAGGGTCTCATTTCTAGTTGATGGTTTAATGGAATTTGTAATCTTGCATTCAGAAGAGCTCTCATCTGATAGAAGATAAACAGATTTAAAATCATCTTACTGTCCTTGATTAATGAGACTATCTGTAAACCTTTGGGTGCACCTTAGGTCATGATTAAATAGGGATTCCTGGATGCTTCATTGGTATTTTGCTTCAAGCCTTTGTGGCAGGTTATCAAAGTTTGTATGGAATAGTGCAAATTTGGGCATCCATGTGTGCACACATCCTGGTTGAAAGAGCACTTCAGATTCATTGAAACATCTATGTTGTTTAGGTGTTGTAATTCATTTGCAAAGTTTCCCAAAGAAGGTGATGACTCCAAAATACTCTTGTCCCAACATCTCTCATCAGAATTTCATTTTAAACTAACTCATCCTACCTACAATACCCCTACATTTGCATTATGTGTCCACAAAAGAATTCAATCCTTTCACTAAAATGCACAAAGTTGATCAGGGTTTTATCATGTCTTTAGCAGCTCTAGCTTTTTTAGAACATTTCCATCATTTAGAGTGACAACTCCTTTGATTTTGGATAATGGATACTTGATCATGTTTTCACAAAGCCTCTTCCATATTATATTCAAAACACAAGGATATCTCCATCTCCTTACCATATAGAGGCTGCAATACGGTTCTCTTGCCTTGGTTGATAGGAACAACCTAAAATAGTGAGGGTTATATCAAATCCCTCTTGAAGGTGTTATCCACTCCTCAATTATTGAATGCAAACAAGTAGATAGGTGTGCTTCCCCGACTACAAACGACATACAAAACATCTATCTATCCTTGAGTGTCTTGTGAAAATTCATGATGTTGTTCAAGTTGTGAAGGATATTAAATCACGGATACCAACGGGGTGTCTTCATTAAGCTTAATGAAGACATTCATCACCAATAGAAGAATGGGTGTGCTTAAAATATTGGTAGGTATGAGAAACATGATTGGATTTTAATTAAAGTAATTATATCTTTTAGTAATTAGGTGAGTAATATTGGAGATGGGGATTGGATTTGTAAAGCGGGGTTGTGTTACATGGTAGGTGTGTGTGTTTTCATACATTTATAGAGTCATGTTGTAATATAATAAGATTTGAAACAAATATGAGGTATGTGTATTTTTGCTTGATCTATTTAGACATATTCATGAAGTCGTGTTGCATTGAGATGAGCTTCAAAAGGTGTGAAAAGAGTCAACAAGCAGGAATATATTTTATGAGCATGTTTGATCAGCAATATTAATCATGGAATTGTGTTGTAGTGGATGATCATCAAGAAGAAGTATGAAGAACAATAGGTAGGTAAATATGTTGAAGGGAGCTATGTAGTCGAATAAGTTGTATGATGACTTGATCAGACCTAAAAGTTTCTTCAAGAAGGTATGTGTTTTCTTAGTTCTGAAAAAATCATAAATATATGTTACAAGGTATGATCGTACCGATAGTCATGGAGTTGTGTTTCTACCACCATGAAATTATGTTAAGGTATGAATCATTTTGAGACAGTTGTAAAAGATGATTTTAGTGAAGGTACATCTATGATAAGGACAGTCAAGTTGATTATAATTTATGTTCTTGTATGATCAATTTAGTTACATTCATGACATTATGTTGCAAGGTAAATATTTCTAGAAGGTTTGTGGAGGCTTGGCAGGTAGAGATATATAGTTTGAGCACATTTGGGCATAAGGTTATGTCTTGAGACCTTATTTAGGTCTGTGATTCATATAAGAGACAACTTAAAGAATCATGTAAGCATGTTTTGGTAGAGTATTATGCTTAGTGACCTAATGCATATATGCAATATATGCATGTGTGTACTTGAAGTATGTAATTTGAGGCATAATGTAGGTCTAGGACCTTGAAGAGAAATAGATTGATCTCTAAGACCAATATGTTTTTTTCCCTATAACCTTGTAGATGATATGAAGACTCTAATGAGTCCTTTGAGAGTTTTGTTAAATTATAATTAGGAAAAATAAACATGACACGGTTTGTATATCCCTTGATCGAGGAAGGACAAAAATGTGGGAAAGCATTGTTTCTCAAAGAAATTAGGTAAAGAGAAGATTGCTAATGATTTAATAATAATCTAAATTTTATTATAAATATAAATGTACATAAATGCTATAAATGAAATATCTTGAAATATGAATGCTATATAATTTATTTTATTTCATTAATAAGAGGGATATGGTACTTACCTCAAGTTTTATTACCTTGCAGGTGACTCAAGATCTTGAACAACGTGATGGAACGAGAATAACGCAGACCATCGTAACGAAGTATAAAAAAACTCAACATGGTAGATCCGATCGACCGGAGCACCATGGATAGATAGGGGCACCGTGGGTGCCTTGGTCTTGATTCTAGATGCTTTTATTTACGTAAAATGTCGAACTAGTTTTGATACGTTTGTTAGGGTTTCGTGGTTATTCACCTCTTATTGCATGTATGTCGTTGATCTCCATTGGATGTTGTTGTACACATATGATGAAGAAATTACATGTAAAACATCAAACAAAGCATCAAACCCTAGAAAAGGAAAGATGTAAATGAAAGGATCATATTTTCCTTAGATGCCACAATGGTGGTATTACTGCTGATCGCTAAACTACATCTCAAACCCATTGTAGTTTTGTTTGTTTTGTGTGTAATAATTTTCTTAGGCCGCCCTTGTGCCAATGATGTCAAAGTAGCAAGAAATAGCTAGATAAAAATATAAAATGGTGGATGGAATAGAATAGACTCCAGTTCCTATGCATTGTGTATGCGAGAATAGTAATCCAAATGCAATCCTCTTGCTTCTTGTAGATATCTAGCCGTTGATAAGAATAGTCTATCCATATCATGGTATATATGTTGTGCTTATATAGGTATCTCTTGTTTTAATTTCAACACTAATGACCCAACATGCTGACTAGTGCCTCAAAGTGGATGAGTGGAAAAATCAAAAATACTGACCTCGAGATGATAAAAATAAGATCAAACATAAAGGGGACATGGGCACCTAGGATAGACATGGGTGCCTAGGAACTCATGTCTAGCCCTAGGCCCTCATGCCTAGAGACAAGTGAAAACAAACAAGTGATAACTAATGACAGAGGGATCCCCAGACCCTCACCAAAGTTGTGTGTATGAGTAACAAATGTGCAAGACCAAAAATGATAAATACCAATAAGACAATCATATGGACTACATGATGGGTCATCGGTGAATACTTTTCTTGTGCAAGATCCATGTATAAAACAACATACTTGATGGTATTATAATAATAGCAAGTATGTTATTTTGTGTCTACATTTTCCCCACTTTATATTGGTGAGCGAAGGCTCGGTAACATAAAGTAGATAAAGATGCATACCTAAGAAGTCCCAAGAAGCCCATGTCACTGAAGTATGAGAAGAGTGTAGTAGAAGTGTGTTCGGATGATAATACATACTATGATGATCTATGGATCAGCGTGTTTATCCATGTGGCATAACTAGAGAAGAACTAACTAAAAATTGGTGATGTTGATAATGAGCGAGTGGAGATTTTGAAGTGTTTAGTGAGTGATTGGAGATTAGATGATTTTATCACTAATGGAGGTGTGTTTGGGGAAGGGAGCGATCAATCCCCAACCCGATCGTTTTGTATGAAAAATTGAGGATTTGGGATTCCTACCACTAGAGGAAGGGTGTAGGGAGACAAGTCTAGTGTCTCTCCAACTTTAACCACATCCTCAAAGCATCTAGCCTTTGTTAATGGACTCATATCAAATTTTGATGATTATGGATCCAATTTTCACTCAAACATTGATGACCCATATAGGACTAGTATAGGAAAGGTAATTACATCTCATTGCCCCCAATCCAAGGGTGTCACCACAATGTGTATGTATTGGCTTCCATGTTAAGTCATCTAGAAGCACATGCAAAGTGTAGAATAACTTCCCATGTTAAGTCATCTGGGAAAGTGGTGATGTAACTCCTAAGTTAGATCATCTGGGAGGATAAATGTGTTGTTTCGATTGATTGATATGATTGAAATTTGTGTTGTCAAAATTTTATTGTGTATGATTAATTTGATTGGTTACTCCTAGAGATATTTAACGCTTGTTGTCCCCAGGATAGGTCATTAGGGGAATCGATAGAAAGTGATGAAATTTCGTATGGTGTATGAGTTAGTTGTTTTTAAATGACGAATTTTAAATATATGTATATTGATCATGTAGTGGTGTAAGGGGAATTATGGATGAACCCAATTACATTACCCCCTTTGGGAAAAAGAGGGAGTGATGATGAGAACGAACGTTGAGCTGAAAGTAATCACACAATGATGTATTGATGAGTATATGATCAATATTTCAAAGTTCATTTATATTGAGTGTAAACGATGATGAAGAGAAATAGAATGTGTGTGAAATGTGTATGATATGGTATTAGGCGAGCGTTGAAGAGAATACCATAAATGATAATAAAATCGAGTAGGTATGCGACAGATATGACCTAAACTATGTGATGTACATTAGTTGGGATGATAAGCATAAATAATGACCATTGTGTAGTGAATATTGAAGAATTACTATAAATAGTAATGTGATAAAGTGAATAGGTAACTCATTTATATTTCTCACGAGTGTGATGATGAGTTTTGAGTGTGTGAGGATGCCACAAGTTAGAGCAAAGTGCAAACTAGTTGATTTGAGATGGTGGCGACAGTTGTTTGTGTTGTGTACAATAGCGGAGTTGGTAAGTGGGATTTTTTCGAGAAATACATTGATATGAGTTATTTTTGGTGAATTTTTGTGCATTTTTTATTTTTTAATTTCTTGATGTTTGGGACTTGGACAAGAGCGGTGAATGCACTAATGGCCTTGGAGATAAGAGCTCCCAAACATGGGTGCTAGTGTCTTGCTCTCCCGGCACTTCAATCTTGTCTCTAGGCACCCATGTCCAGAGAATATGAACTAAACCTAGAGTGTCTTAAATATGAATTTTTTTATGTATATTGATGTTTTCGGTGGTTTTTTTAGTATGAGTAATGTGCTAACACTATTTTGTTGTTATTTTGTGGTGTGTAGAGGGATATCCATCAAAGGGAGTTCCTAAGTAGCCACCATTTGAGTACATGGGTCGGATTGGAGTTGTCGGATGAGGATTGGGATTTATTGGATCGTGTAAGTGTGTGGTACATAGAAAGGATGGGGATGTACCCCATAACATGCCTATGCTTATAGCGTTGTGTGAGAGGTGGTGTGTGGATACATGCACATTTTGGCTACCTACAGGGGAGATGACAATCACACTAGAGGATGTATATCACATATTGTGATTACCTATTATGGGAGAGAGGGTACAACTTATGGAAATTGGTGATATGCAGAGGTGGATGAGGGAGGTTAGCTGGTATTTTGTGGGGACTCGCATTCCTACCGAGGCTCATATTATCCTAGATTTTATTCTGAGACCATGTGTTCGTGATTGTGGAAATTTATTTTTGTTGTGATAGCATCATCGATCACAAAGATATATGGTAGTGGTGTAGGCATATTATATAAGATGCATGATATTTTCCACCGAGATAGAAGAGGAGAGCACTTTATATGTTTGGCCTCAATATGTGTTAGACCACCTATATAGAAATCTATACCAATTCACACAAGAGGAGCATGGAGGTGGAATTGGTGCAAGAAAAATTAGTTTCTTGTTTGGGCCTATGAGCATATTGCGGTATTGAGGTTGATCGGTGGACCTCGAGGAGATTGGGAAAGGCCGGACATTTTACGGGTAGATGGGTAGGTGTGCATTTGATAAATATGGATATAGATGCCTATAGAGCTATAATAGATTGGTTAGGGTCGGAGGACATATCGAGACTATGGAGGATGGCTAGATGATATTTTAGAGCTATGGTGTGTGTTTCCTACTATGTGGTTAAAGGATCACTTTCCTAGGGTGGTTGAATTGTTTCAAGTGGAGAGGGTTTCACGATAGTTTGGTATGGCTAAGGATGTACCCATAGAGTCATATGTGTGGTCATGATCCATTAGGGTGCCAAGGAGGGATGGAGCTATATCAGGCTCCACATGAGTGTAGCTAGTATCTCTAGGGCCATATGAGGTAGATGTAGTGATAGAGCCAATAGATGGAAATGATGTGGGATATACAAATGCATACCATGCATGGTGGGGCTCACGTTGGTGGGTACATTTGGTTTGAGTCTTTGCAGCAGTGGTGGGAGCACTTCCAAGAGGAGGAGTAAAGGGGCAAGCACCTACCCCCAATGATGTAGTGGCAATGATAGCTAAGCGTGGTTATTTTTATAGTTTGGTTGTATGATTTGTTACTTGATTGTGTGATGGTTATGGTTGTCTAATGCATTTTTTTTGTGATTATAGGTGATGCATATTGGTCATTGATTATGGACACATCTATCCACACATTGACATGGAATTTTCCCATTGATATTCTCACAGGTGGAGGTATGTTAGAGTGCGTACATGACATTATGGGTGAGCATGCCCATTTGTTCAATTCGTGGCGATAGAAGTAATGACATGTGTCATGCTACTGAGTAAGAGGGATGAGGCTCATGAGGAGACACAATGATCCATAGAGGCGACATGTGGTGGCCCTTTAGTGTAGGATGTATTCACATGTTTTATTGAGCTTTAAATACACTTCACGGAGAGTCTACAGAAAACACACTATTACTTAGGCATGTAGAGAGATATAGAGGCCATGAACAATGGCATGGACTGAGTTTTGAGGCTTCTAGTTGTAGGGATCTTGCATTAGCATATAGTGATAGTGATGATGAGGTGTGATTTACATGTACTAATGTAGTGATATATGATGGTTTGCCCATGGTATTGGCATTTTGTAACTATGATTTTGATTGATATTGATATATATGGTCTATTGGTGTATGTGTTGTTGTACTTGTATGTTATTATGCAATGTGATGACAAAATTCAATATATTTTGATGTATATAGATGAGTTTTATATGTTGGCATATTTGATTTCCATTGATGTGATGATTTGATGAGTCAAATGCACATTTCAATGTATGATGTGTTAATTATTGTTGTTATATTTGATGTGTTGATGATTATCATTATATTGGATGTTTTTATGTTGTGAATATAAGGGTATTGGTTTGATTTTATACCGTATAGTTTTTATGATGATGATGATGATATATATTTTTAGTGATGATAGACAATGTATGTAATGTGTTGGTTAATAATAACAACAATGTAGTGTATGTGTAATATTGTGATGAACGATAAATTAAAAGTAAATAACATAAGAGTAAGAAATGGTCATAATAGTGTAAAAGGGTGTATTTTAGGATGATGAATAAGGGGGAATAGAATGGTGATGTACCCTAATATAGATATGATAGGGTTCATTTATATAATATCCCTCAGTAGTCAAGGATGAACCATATAACAAGAGTGTGTCATTAGGAAGTGATAAGAGAGTGTATGCTAGATACATATGTTGATATAATGTGTAACTCGAAGATATGGTGAGGTTCTTATTGTAATTGATCCCTCAACAATCATGTAAGAGCCAAGAACATGAGTGCATCATTGGGAGGTAAGGTGATAGAAATCACCTACCAAATACCAAGCCGGTTTGAAGTGGTGGAAGCATGTGAAATGAAAGCAGATGAGCGTATGAGCCTAATCGAATATTGTGAGGAGCAGTGCTAATGATGGTTCAAGCAAAGTGTTGGGCAATGGAACTACCGATTGCTTTGGGAAACTAATGTGTAATAGGAACATGAAGTGGTCGATGAGATGGTGCAAAGCAGAGGATGGACACAATGAAGAGTGTGTGTGAGAAACAATGTGAGGAAGGGGATGAGTAGTATAATTTGAAGTAAATAAAGGAGATGACTCAACCAGAGTAATATCATGTCTATGAGGGATTAGAGAGAGAGTCTGCTCATGTGAGCGGGTACCAAAAGAAATGACTCCTTTATCTTCTAATTATTGCAAGAGATCGTGAAGAGCATAATAGTCATTGTTCTTATCACCAAAGTGTTATGGTGATAATTACACAATATGGTAGATCACATTGGCGCTATACGAGGTGAGGTGGATGATGGTGATTATAAGGTAGTCTAATCATACGTCTATCAAGCAAATCACATAGAACATCGTGAGGTCTAGCGTGATGTGAAAAGGTAGAGGCTCTCATGAGACATGTGAATAAGTCCGAGGAGTATTATGACATGGATTAGGATACAAGGGATGCTTAGGAAATGGAGTATATTGAACTTGTTTATGTGATGGATAGGATGGAGATCATGTAGGATGCTCACAAGATGGCAAAGTGGAGAAGAAATCAGTGATGTAGAAAGTAGTAAAAATAGGTGGAGGATCTATAACATGTGTAGCAATGAGGTCTTGTTCTATACCAATGACTCTATAACATAGAAGTTTGAATTACTCACATGTTTCATATTGCAATATTTGTTTTAATTATTCTTTAAGTCGATAGGTTGAAAGACTAGTTGGTGCATACAAGCATTGAATCACAAAATATAGTCCATGATAGGTTTTGTTTTTCCCTGATGTAAAGTAGGTAAATGATCATATGTAAATCTAGGGCCATTGTTGATTATGAAGCGAAAAAGAAAAGTTTCTTCCATCTCACAATAAGTACTAATAGAGCCAAAGGGGAGATGGGTGTACCATTGGAGAGAAACATCTATGAGACGATGGTAAAAGGATTTAAGTGATATTTGATCATTAGAATATGAATCCATAACCATATGGTAATGCTTGAGATGAAAGTAGGGGTTTTCTACTACCATCGAAACACGAAAAGGTAGGAATGATAAAATCCTTAGGAAATTCTAAGTTATGAATCTTCTTAGGAATAGGGTTTCCATGCAATGAATTGTTATCAATGGAAGCATAGTAGGTTGTGCTTTCTAGTGTGAGAGATTGAACTCGAGACTGTAGGTTACCAACATCATGTATGAGGGACAATATATCTTATGGAGGAATAATAGAGGATGGAAATGATGTATTAAGTGGTTGCAATTTTCCATAATGAGTTATCATAGGAATATTGAGAGGAGACATCCGATATTATGATGTTAACGACACACTAGATGTAGGTGTTGAAGAAGTAATAGGTGGTGAAGAACATGGATCATTAGTAGAAATAATATGACTAGCATCAAAAAAATCCTTATGAGATGAAGTGATTGATGGAGATGCATCGATAGGAGAAGAGGAACTAATCGATGGAGAGTACTCGTGTATGTTATTAGATACAACCTCAAAAGAAGATGACAATGGAGTAGGGGATTCACACTCAGCGAAAGTATGTAAAGTAGTAGAATCATGACTATCAATTGTTTCATCAAAATCAGATAGAGAATCAGATATAAGAATGTCATTAAGTGTATCATCAATTGTATCATCAACATAGTATGAAGGAGTATGTGAACTAGTATGTGATGTATCATGAGAAGCATTTTCAGAAATAGAAGCAACATGAGATGTAGCTAGAGTAGTGTCCTGACTAGTATGAGAATCAATATGCACATGTGTATTATCATCAAGGCCAAGCATGAAATTAATAAGAGTATCATCTAAATTTTATTTGGAAATTTCAAAAGGAGGATCATGGCTAACCGTATAGCAAGGTATACAACCAAAAAAAATCTCGTCGGGCCTCGAAATGATGCTAAAGGAATAATTTTCAAAACTAGTGGGAAAATTACATTCATTAGCTAAGAGTTGTTATTGAATATGATCCGACATAGTAACATCACGATATAAGGCAGAGAGTTTAACAATTGTTTCCTCATCATAAATGGGGTTAACACTCACATGAGGCATGATTATCCGAGAGGGAGAATAGCTATCTTTAGCCATTAGGATTTGTAGTGGATCCTAGGGAAAATAGTTCTAATCTATGGGTTCACAAAAATGATTCAATAAAATATGAATTTTATTATGAATCTAAATGTATAGAAATGTTATAAATGAAATATACTAAAATGTGAAAGCTATCTAATTTATTTGATTTCATTAATGAAAGGAAATAAGAGGGATATGGTACTTACCTCAAGTTTGCTTACCTCGCAGTGACTCGGGACTAAACAACGTGATGAAACCAAATAATATATTGTCGTAACGAAGTATAGAAATATGTAGCATGGGTAGATCTATCTAGATTGAGGTGCTTGTGAATGGATAGGGGTCTATGTGGGTGCCCTGGTCTTGATTCTAGGAACTTTTATCTGTAAAAAATGTCGAGACTTGGTTCGATAGGGTCGTTATGGTTTTGCACTTGTTTTCCTCTTGTTGCATGTATGTCTCTAATCTTCATTAGATGTCACTGTAAACCTATGATGGATAAATCACATGTAAAACCCTAAAAATCATCATACCCTAAAAAAGGAAAGATAAAAATAAAGGGGTCGGATTGAAATCAAATGCCACAATGGTGGTCTTACATCTAAGTGCTACACTACATCTCGGATGCAATGTATTTCTGTGTTTTTATGTGTATAAATATGTGCCTAGGTCACCCTTGTGCCAATGACGCAAAAGTAGCAGTAATAGTTAGATAATAATGCAAAATGGTGGATGGAATAGAATAGATTCCCCTTCCTATATAGTGTGTATGCAGAATAGTAACCCAAATGCAAATCCCTTGCTCTATGTAGATAGCTAGCCCTTGATATGAATATTCTTCCCATATAATGGTATATATGTTGTGCTTATATAGGGATCTCTTGTTTGAATTTCAACACTAATGACCTGACATACCGACTAGTGCCTTGGTGGATGAGAGGAAAAACCAAAAATACCGAACTCAAATGAGAAAAATAAGATCAAACACAAATGGGAAAAGGGCACCCAGGATGGAAAGAGGTTCCTAAATGCTCATGTCCAGTCTTGGGTGCTCATGTCCAAAGACAAGTGACAACAAATGAGTGATAACTGACAAGATGGGGATCCCCAAGACCTGACCAAAGTTATGTGTATGAGTAAAAATGTGTAAGACCAATAATGATAAACACCAACAAGACAAATAGATGGACTATAGGAGGGTTCATCTCGTGAATACTTCTCTTATACAAGATCCATATATAAAACAACATACTTGATAGTATAATAATAGTAGCAAGTGTGTGATTTTGTGTCTACAAAGAAATTGGCCTTGAAATGTGAGTATCTATATGTCCATGATGGACCAAAGTATGATTATATAGTACAATTGGCATATTTTGAATAATGCATTGAAATGAGGTAAGAAGAGAAGGTATGAAAAAATATATTGACCCGGTTGATGAGAGTGATGATGGTTCAATGAAGAAGCCAAGGTTTATTGTCTAATGATCTATAAGAGGAAGAGTAAGGTAGATTGATCTTATCGGTGCTTGAAGGATCCATATTCTAGCTTGGAGACCTAGTTAAAAGTATGAAGGCATATGATGAGGTCTTTTGGATCATGAAGGAGATTTTAGGCCTCGAGGGGAGCTAATTAGGTTGTAAATTTGGTTCCGTGATTAGGTAAGTTCATCCATGAAGATGTGAATTCTCATTAAGCATTATGAATATTGTTAATAGTTGAGAAGATAGTTGGTCTAAAAAGGTAAAAAGATGTTGTTTCTTGGAATTCATAATAGGTTTTTGTTGAGTTTGGTCCATTAGTATCGGACATAAGATGAGTTGAACTTGTCATGAGTTGAGAAATGGTTCTATGATTTTGAGTTCACTTAAGAGGTATACATTGAGTAAGGGGGCTTGTTATATTCTCCATCAATTTTTAGATCTTCCATGTTTGTTTGATGTTTCCAACCATTTCTTCCATGTATGGTGAGTTCTTTGTGTAATAAGGATGAGAATATTTAGCTCATGGGGAGCATATTTATTGTTTAATATTATTGGTGTCTTGTGCTCCAAGGTTCTAAAGTGAGTTTGTTGTGTCAACCATTGGTATCAAGCATTTGGTGTCAACATTTTATTGTTCATCATTGAATTTCATTTCATGAAAGTAGTTTGTTCTTTTTCATTTATGTCAAAAGACGGAAAATGAGCCAATGGCACATGTAAGTACCATAAAGGGAGAATAAGCAAATGCAATGTATCTTTTGAAGTGTTTTCAGTTTGTAGTATGTTTTCCATCAATGTTTTTGCCATCAATGAAAAAGAGGGAGATTGTTGAGAATTTTTCATTGATGTCAATTTGGTCAAGGTGATTTTGGAGTGTTGTCATTGATATCATATTGATAGTTTTATGCATCGTTGATGTCAAATTGGAGATTGTTCATTGGGGTTAACATACTGGGTTGTATGAGAAAACATATCAGATCTAAACATACATGCAAATAAAAGTGGATATTCTACCAAAAGAGATATACAAAACAAGAGACATAAATCAACACTAGATTTAACATGGTTCACTCAGTGTGGGCTACATCCACCAAGAAACAAGTCAATCTACTATCCAAATCTTTGACAAGATATACACTCAAGATTTAAAATCTTCCACACCTATCGATGTATAGTACTTTCTTTCCTCAATATTTTGCTTCCTCACCAAGATTTTGTAAGTTTTTTCTAATTCTTGTTAGTCTCTTACTTCTAAACCCTAGCTTTATGCTTATATAGTCGTTTATAGACTTAGGTCACTTAGCCATGTAATTACAATCAATAGAAATACTTTAATGCTAAAAATAGATCTAATTCTTGAGAGTTAATTAAAACATCCTCGTACAGTAACCGATGCCGGTTAGACCTAACCACTACCAGTTCCTCCCTTGCCTGACCAACGCTGGTCCCTGGGTGACCAATGTCGGTTCCCCTTGACCGATGATGGTTACTATATTTTCTAGTAAGTTTCCATTGCATGCTAAACTAAAGTAATTGAGCTCCACAACTCAACAATCTCCCACTTGGAGATTAATTACTACACCATACCTATACAACATCATTCTTGGATCCTTCCTTATCTTTGTTTCTTCCTCTTCAAGTCTCAAACTTGAAGACCAATAGAAGTGGAGTGTAGCTCCAACTTCTCCTTTGCTAATGGCTTCATTAGCATATCCACAGGGTTCTTGCTCATATGAATCTTTTCCAGATTCAACTGTCCATCCTCCAATACCTTCGTATGAAGTGATACCTCAATTGAATGTGTTTTGTTCTCAAATGAAATGTTGAGTTCTTTTCCAAATGAATTACACTTTGACTGATCACTTTGAATAGTTTACAAACACATTTCTCCTTTCCCAACTCTTCCATGAACCTACTCATCCATATCATCTCCTTGCTCGTCTCTCGTAGTTATAACATAATCTAACTCTATCGTAGAAAATCCACAACCTTCTCGTAATCTTAAAATCTAGCTAATCGACGTTCCACCTACCATGTGAAAATATATCTAGTAGTTTTCCTCCTACCATCCATATCTCCAACCATATCCGAATCAACATAGCCACATAATGAAATATTTAAACCTCCATAGCATAACTGCATGTTAGATGTCCCTTTAAAATACTTGAGTATCCATTGGACTACTTTCCAATGCTCTTTACCTGGATTGGCCATATATCTACTCACCACTCCCACTACTTGTGCAATGTCTGGTCTGGTACAAACCATAGCATACATGAGACTCCCAACTGCTGAAGCATATGGCACTCGTGTCATGTATTTGACCTCCTCATGTGATGATGGACACTAATATTTACTCAATTTGAAGTGTCCATCCATAGGTGTGCTAACAGGTTTTACATTCTACATATTGAACCTTTCTAACACCTTGTAGATATAATTCTCCTGAGACAAATACAAATCTTGTTTTTCATGTCTCTATGTATTTTCATGCCAAGCATTATTTTTGCAGCTCCTAAATACTTCATAGAAAATGTGTGAGCTACATTTCTCTTAAGCTCACCAATGTCCTGCATACTAGATCCTGCAATAAGCATATCATCCACATACAATAACAAAATAATATAGATCCCATTTTCAAGCTTCTTTAAATAAACACAATGGTCAGATTCACATCTCAAGTAACCATGCTCTTGCATAAAACTATCAAACCTCATGTACCATTTCCTTGGAGCTTTTTTGAGCCCATATAGAATCTTTTTCAACCTACACACTAATTTCTCCTTACCCTTGAATTCATACCCAAGTGGGTGTTGCATATAAATCTCTTCATCTAAATCACCATGAAGGAAATCCATCTTCACATCTAGTTTCTCTAAATGCAAATCCTCTACTACAACTAAACTCAATACAATATGAATAGAAGTCATCTTAACAACATGAGAAAATATTTCACCAAAGTCAATACCTTCTTTTTGTGTAAATCCCTTTACTACAAGCCTTTCCTTATATCTTTTCTATCTACCCTCTTCTTCCTTAATCCTGTAAACCCACTTGTTCTACAATGTTATCTTACCTACTTGAAACTTAACCAAATCCCATGTCTGATTATGTTCCAAGGATTCCATCCCCTCATCTATGCCATGCTCTCACTGGATATGGGTCTTATCCTACATTTCTTCTTCAAAGCTCTCTGGTTCACCATTATCAGTCAATAATAAATAAAATAGAGAAGGTGTAAATCTTTCTGTATATTTGTTTACCCTTTGTGACCTTTTCACAGGAGTTTGGGGTACCGAAGGATCAATCTAGACCTCCTAGACATTCCTATCCAAATTTGATAGTGACCAATGCCGGTCACCTCTAACCAACATCGGTTCGCTAACCAATGCCGGTTTGGATCTTCAGAATCGATTCCAGCTTTCGTCCTCGACCAAAGGCTACCAGGGGTCAACTAACATTGGTTATTGTGTAACCCTGTCGATAATTCTTTTAAATTCAAGAGTTCATTTTCATTCACAAACTTCTCAACCAGTTCATCCTTGGGTACCAAAATTTGATCCCTGTACATTCTCTTTTCATTCCATTCAACATCATGACTCCTAATAATTTTAGAATTCTCTAAATCCCAAAAACGGAAACCGAAATCACCAAATCCATAACCAATGAAAGTGCATCTCTTGGATTTTGCATCCAACTTTTTCCTATTTTCCTTATCAACATGCACAAAAGATTCTAACCAAAAACTTTAAGAAAAGAAAGATCTACCTCTTTTCCAGTCCAAGCTTCCTCTGGTATTCCTCCATCTAGTGAACTTGAAGGACCACGGTTAATCAAATAAACTGTTGTATCAACTACTTCTACCCAAAATTGTAAGGGCAATCTAGAATGTATTCTCATACTTCTAGCACATTCCATGATTGTCATGTTCATTCTTTCTGCAACACCATTCTCTTGTGGTGTTCTTGAAACAATTCTTTCTCTACGTATTCCATTCACTGAACAATAATCATTGAAAGAATTGCTACAGTATTCACCACCATTGTTAGATCTAAGGCATTTTAAATTAGAATTTGATTCATTCTCAACAAGGTCTTTCCATCTTTTAAAAGTCTCAAAAATATCAGATTTAAGTTTAATGCAATAAACCCATACCTTTCTTGTAGCATCATCAATGAAAGTAAAATAATACTGGGATCCTCCATGATAAGCTACTTGAGCTGGTCCCCACACATCTGAGTGTACAAGCTCCAATTTCTACTCCTTCTTAGTTGCCCCAAATTTGAGAAATCTCACTCTCTTTTTCTTTCCAAAGATACAATGCTCACAAAAATCAAGATTTAAATCTTTCAAATCTGATAGCTTACCCTTCACCTTTAAGATCTGCATTCCTTTTTGACTCATATGACCCAACCGATTATGCCACATACATACATCCGAATCAAGTAGATAATGCAACAATGAATCGATGAATACGGTAGATAGATATAATGTTCTGACCTTCTTACCTATTACCACAACAAAAGAACCCTTGGTGACTTTCCAAGAGTCTCATCTAAAAGTAACCATGCAACCAAATTTACCTAGTTGCCCTGTAGAAATAAGATTCCTCCTGAGGCTTGGCACATGCCTCACATATTTCAATACCCATGTATTCCCATTCTACAATTTTAGATAAACTTCCCCTTTACCAGTAATACTTCAAGGTTCATCATCACCCAAATAAACATGCCAAAAATTGCCCTGGACATAATTTCTGAAATAACCCTTATTAGGGGTTACATGGAAAGAAGCTCTTGAAGCTAAAACCCATGATTCAATTGTATTATCTAAACAAATAATAAGAGCATCTTGCATTACATCTGACGTAGCAAGATTTTCTTCTTTACCTTTTTTTGGCTGTTGGTTCTCTTTATCCTTTGACCAACAATCTTTCTTTGTATGTCCTTTGTTTCCACATTTCCAACAAGTAATTCCTTACTTCAATTTAGATCTCGCTATCCCCAATTTGATTTATCATTACTCTTACTCTTTGATCTCTCCTTCTTCCCGCCTCTCGCTTTCTACATTCAAAGCATTTCCGGATGATGCTTCTTTTATACTCTTCCCGTGAATTTCTACATTCAAGATTATACTATCCACATCATCAAACTTCAAAATATTATTAGCAGATGTTTTATTACTAACACCATTACCAAGTTATCCCAACTATCAAGAAAAAACATAAGAGTAAAATTACTTTTAATTCATCATCAAATGGTATTATAACCAATTTTAACTGATTTACAATAGATTGGAAATCATTCAAATGACTAGATGCAAATCCACCTTCATGCATATTAGAACTAAATAGTTTCTTCATCAAATAAAATTTATTTGAAGCATTAGGTTTTTCATATAAATTAGCAAGATATTTCATTAACTCTACCGTAGAATCCGCTTCTATAATATTGGAAGCCATGGATGATGCTAGGCTCAATCTTATAGATCCCAAAGCCTTTTTGTCAAGAATATTCCATTCTTCATCACTCATCCTCGTATGTCTAGACTTTTCATCCTACGGTAAATACAAATCTCTTTGATACGTATAATCCTCAATCTGCATCTTCCATAATTGATAATTTTGACCGTCAAATTTCTCTACCTTCTATTTATTTTCTTCTGCCATTGTTGTAGCTCCCAATCAATCAAAAAACCCTCTGTGAGTAAATTTTTCAACACACAAAACCTTCAAACAAAGCTCCAATACCAGTTGTTGGGGTTAGCATACCATTGTACAAACAACATATCGTATCTAAAAATACATACAAATAATACCGAAAGAGATATACAAAACAAGAGACATAAATCAACACCAAATTTAATGTGGTTCACCCAAAGGTGGGCTACATCCACCAAGAAACAAGCCAATCTATTATCCAAATCTTTGACAAGATATACAATAAAGATTTACAATCTTCCACACCTCTCAGATGTACAGTACTTTCTTTCCTCAAGTTTTTGTTTCATCACCAAGAATTCTCTCTCTCACCAACCTTTTACAAGTTCTTTTTAATTCTTGTTAATATATTACTTTTAAACCCTAGCTTTATACTTATATAGTCATTTACGGACTTAGGGAACTTAGCCATGTAATTACAATCAATAAAAATACTTTAATGCTAAAAATAGATCTAATTCCCGAGAGTTAATTAAAACATCCTCGCACAAGTAACCGATGCCGGTTAGACCTAACCACTGTTGGTTCCTCCCTTTCCTGACCGATGTCGGTCTTGGGTGACCGATTCCGGTTCCCCCTTTACCAATGAAGGTTACTGTATTTTCCAGCAAGTTTCCATTGCATGCTAAACTGAAGTAATTGAGCTCCACAACTCAACATGTTCCTTATTGATACCGTAGAGTGATATGGAGAGCTTTTTGTGAGTTTTCATTGATGACAAATTATGTCAAATGATGCTTGATGTTGATGTCAAGGTCTCGTATGATGGATGACACTTGTTTGTCAGGACATTTGGAGTACAAAGACAGAGGTATAAAAGTTAGTTAAAATAAGAAGAATGGGGTGTAGAAGAGCTAGATGAAGAAAACATGGCTGATTATTAAAATATTATTAAAGGATAAAGCTTTGAAGTCTTTTCAAAGTCTGTTCTATTTACTTTGGAGTTTGACCGAAATATTTGGAGTCTAACCAAAGTTCTTCAGAAGTTTTTTTTATTGGTTCAGTGTCTATCTAAAGCATGTTATAATCCTTCGGAGTCTGTTTGAAGTCTATTCTATTTGCTTTAGAGTCTAAAACCGAATGCTTCAGATTTTGTCCGAAGTATGTGGTCTACTTTGATCCGAGACCAGTTATTTGGGCTAACTATTGTAATACATTTCTATTTTTGATGGATCAATTTTTTGATCATGTTTGGCTGACCTTCAAAGGATTTTAAAGTAAATTTGTGATTTTTTTGCTATTGGTCGAAAGTCTCTATTTTTGGCACTAAAATTTTCCATATGTTCTATTTTCTGGCCAACCTGGATTCTTTTCTGGAGAAAATGGAGATGTAAATAGGAAAGTGTAAACTATTGAGAAGAAGAGAAAGATAAAAATCAAATAGATAGAGATTGAATATAATTGAGTCATGACATTTCATAAGAATCCTATGGTGTAAGCATTCTATGTTTTTCTTATGTTCCTTGAGATTTTGTATGGCCAAACTAAGTAGTCTTAGGTGTATGTGAGTGACCTAAGTTGTAATGTTCTAGAGTCATGTATATAAGCAAGGAAAATTAGGCCTATTTAAAAAGAGGAGACTGTGAGCAACATATAGATGCTAGAGTGAGGTGTATGAGGTCATAAAGACCATGAAGCATGTGTCCTTATTGAAAATATAAATGTTTATTTCTATGAAAGGAAGTTTTTCCATGTTCATGAGAATGTGAAGGAGAAAGAGCGAGTAAGCATGTCATGAAATTTTTGTGTGTCTCCAAGAGCATTTGGGAAAGTGTTTGAATGTTTTAGGATCAAAGGGTATGCTAGAATATTGAGATCATGTTGAGGTGAATGATATATCAGATATTAAGAGAATACAAAAAGAGGGAGGTAAGAAGAGAGAATAAGATCAAAGATGTCCATCATTTGTTGAGATAGCAACAAGAAGAGGTGGAAAACATTCTTAGGTAGATGAGTTGGTGTGTCAAATCCTGTATTTTCATTTCATGTTGTTGTAAGATAGGGTTATTAACATGAAGTAGATCAAAAAGGTTTGAGTGCAAGAAGCGTTACCCGGCTAATATCACAACTAGACATACGCATGTTTATCCTTAAAAGGATAAATATGCTTACGCATAGTTAAGAAGTTGAGTGTGTAAAGATGTTTGCCACCAAGCACTCACAAGATACCTTATGTTAATGCCATATTTTGTTTCTTGGTTACTGAGTTGTTTACTATGTTGAGTTGGATGATTTCCATGTTTGGATACTTTTTGTTGTTGTACATGTTATTGATATTGTAGTTTACTTTCATACTTTGGAAGTAATAATTTGTAAAATATGGTTGAATTTATACATGGTTGTTATATAATATTTCGCTATGTGAAAATATTGATGACTGTTGAATTTACTAACTCTATGGATACTAACGACCTTTGATTGTACAGCAAAGAGAGGGCCTTCGATCAAAACAAGTAAAACATTGGTTTCATTAAAGGTACAGTTTAAGTATATTTATTACAAATTAAATGTTATCGTGGTTATTGATTAATATTACATACTAATTTATTTTATATCATGATAGTATAGTATTTATCATGATATTATTTTATATGGATTTAACTTGTTAAGCCACTTAATTATCTTGGACCGATCGATACTCCTTTCTTGATGAATAAATGATTATATCAACCGCTTTACGTAATGACATGATTGGTTTAAAATGGCTTGATAATTCACCCATGGCTAGGAAGTTATATTGATAAATGTGGAAGGTAATTTTGTATGGTTTAATAAAATGATAATTACTATGGTCTCAAACCATATGCATTGCATATATTATGGATAATAATATAGGGATAACCATATATGTTAGTATTGTTGATTTTGTGATGACCACCGACCATATTCATTAGTCATGTTTTGTTTGAGTGGATATTAATTTGACTATGGTCGAATGGTCATTGGTTTGGATGGTTAATATATATTAAAAATGGTCGAATCATGACCCATGCAAGTTATAGTTTATAATTTAATCTTTGGCCACTCGAAAACTCCAAGTTGGATTGGAGGGAAACTTAGAGTTGATGAAGGAGGCGGTGTAAGTTGGCCACTATGTGGAACCTACAAACATTAATGGCATTAAATTAAATCCCAATAGATCTCGGGAATTGGAGAATATTCTAGGAGAATTTATCATGAGGTATAACTCATTTTTCATTCTTCCTTCACCATTTTTATCGCTTCCCCTTGGAGATCTGCATGTGGTTTTTGGGCTATCTATTGTTAGATTTTTCTGTTTCTCATTTTTAGAAAATATTTCATGTTGGTAAGCACAAAACAAAGTAATTTAAATTTTTGGGTTGATAGTTTGATTCGTTGGAGGTTTTTGTTGAATGACTTTGTGGAAATCGTAGTAAGGATGTTTAGAAGGCTTTTTACAAAGGCTTTACCAAGCATGGAAATACCTTTCCCTGTCTTGTTATTTCATTATGAAATAATGAAATATATTATGGTTGTTTAATGTTTTATTATTGAAATCTTATGTGTTGAGTTACCTTATAAAATTGGTTATTTATTTATATGGGTTTTCTTCATCGTTTCTAGGTTCTCGATTTTATATTTGAAAGGGTTAATATGTAAGTTCTTATTATACAACCTTCGAGATTGTGCTTTGTGTTTCTAATGGTTCTAATCAAAGGTTGTAGTAGGTTTTAAACACTTGTTACTTGATTCATAACTGTGAACGGATAGTGTGAATTTTTTTAAAGTGTAGGTATTACTCGAGCATGTGGTCTATGAATGTTATTTTTGTGAAGAGCTTGTTAGCTCAAACCACCATGGAGACTGTGATGATATATATATATATATATATATATATATATATATATATATATATATATGGATATTCATGACACTAAGTCACCGGGTTCGGTTGGAAATGGGTAGATTGTACTTTTTTCTTTACGGAATATATATCCTGCGGTCTAATCAAGATGGTTTCTCTGAATTTTTTTGTTTAGGTTAGACTTCTTGAGTTACATCCCTTATGGGTTTTGTTCTTGGACTGCATGTCGATGATTTTTTATTCTAGGGTTAGAACCGTGACTTGGGAGTCACTATGCTTAAATATTAAGGTGGGTTTGGTCTAAACACGTAAATTATTATTCGAAGTTATGATTATATCTAACAAAGTGAATGTGTGTTTTGTTGGTTGTTCGATTGAGTTCTAATGTTGTCCGTAATTTTATCATCACTATGGATGTGGCGTTTACTTACTTTGATTTTAGTTTAATGATTTCCTTAACATCTTCAGTGGGCTCGATTTTTTATCTTAAGTATTTAAATATGACCCTATTCTAAACGAAACTCTACCAAAATTCATATCAAGGTTCATGATGAGTATGGTTGGCATTAAAACTGGTTTATGGTTGATCGCTTGCAAGTATCATTAGGAAGTGTTGAATAATAATGAGGCTTTCTTGATTATAACAAGATTTTCTTACTCTTGTATATCTATTGCATTAGGTTATTTATGAAGATAAGTTTTGGACATACTTAGATCCAATAATATGTGAATTTAGAGGATTGTATATCTCATTGAATAAGTTAATGTTATGATATTATAGTTTCATCATTAGCTGGTTGATTATTGATGGATTCACTCATAACAGACTTGACATGAAACATTTATATATAATACTAAGGATCTTAATTAAGTTGGGAATTAATATTTATTTTTGATGCCGCATGCATTTATGACATTAAATGATGGCTTGTTGTTGAACTTAGATGGTTGGATTAATATTATCATGTTCTCTTGATTAGTATTATTATTTAAATATTTTGAAAGATCATCCTGATTGATTGTATTAACATTGTCTTGTTCATGAAAAGAATGGGTTTTTGAATTAATGTTGTACTTATATTTTGGTACTATATTGATCTGAATTAAATAGTTAACTTACATGTGTTATGGTAAAAAGGAACTTGTTAGTGATTTTAGAGAATTGTGTTTGAGTTCTTATGTCTTGTATAAATTGATACTAGTTTATTAACATTGAATCAATCAATATAAATTTAATTATTTCATAATAAAACATCTAGGAAGAGAGATGTATATCCATGCCAATTCTTAGAACTGACCATGTACATTATCATTTTTATCTTATAGATATCATGATGGATTAAGAATTATGAGGAGTTAGATGAATTTGTTACATGCATGTTCTTCATGCGATAAATTGATTATTTGATTTGTAAACATTGATTTAATGTATACTTTAAATTTGGATCATGTAATCCTTATTGAGCAAAAAGATCTTTTGTGATGTTGTAAATGGCCTTTGGTCAATTATATCATTATGTAATTATTATTGTACTTCTTAAATAAGAAATTATCTTAAATGAGTTCATGACATATTTTTTATTTGACTAAATTCTTGTGGAATGCATTTATGATGTACGTTGATTTCATCAGTGGTTGTACTTGTAATTGATTGTGAAACAAATTGAACTTGATTACTTATTTGTACCTTACAATATCATTTAATATGAATTATTAAATGATAAATATTACAAAGTTAATCATAACATCATTATTTAATGAATAAATTAATGAAGTAAATAATTAATGTTGTTTTGGGACAGCGAAACAAGAGTCATGAAATAAATGTATATTTCTTAGACTCGATTGTAAGAGGATAAAGTTAATAATTGCTCCATTATAGTACAACCAATTAGTACATAAATAAAAAATTGTACCTTTATGTTATTAATTGTTAAGCGTCATAATGATGAATAAGTACAAAAGTACCATACTTGCAATTAGTTGCAAATGTTAAACAAAAATAAAGCATTGCGGAATAATGTTGATATTATATTTTATCCAAATAATTAAAGAAGAGGTATATCTCTTTTTAAGATATACTTAACTTAGATAATGATAGGGTCAAAACACAACATTATCTAATCAGGGTTAGGACAATCACCTAATCATAATATGATGATTTATCTGAAACTAGTCCTAACGACGAAATTCGTAAAGTGATACTTGAGTTGGAAACCTAGAATGACAATATTAAACATGTTAATAATAACTTGTCGTTAATCTTATAATTGTCTTATGTGTTAAGTCGGCATGGACTCTAAGTCCTACCTATCGAGTTGAATGTACTCTGACCGTACCATCTTAGGATGGCTATGGGAAGGGTAGTGATTACTTTGATGGGAGTCATAAGTAATCATTATCTTTCCCATAGGGGTCCTAAGTTGGGATTGTTTACGTACACTCAGGTCAAGAGGTGAGACCTAGATTTCAAGACCTTCTTAATACATTAGATTAAAACATTAAATTGTTAAGATGTGATCTAGATAACTATGTGGAATGACGATGTAGTGATGGGACAATTTTT
This sequence comes from Taxus wallichiana var. yunnanensis, assembly GCA_018340775.1. Lineage (NCBI taxonomy): Eukaryota > Viridiplantae > Streptophyta > Pinopsida > Cupressales > Taxaceae > Taxus > Taxus wallichiana. Next base: position 476,315,100 of record CM031240.1, on the reverse strand, counting down.
GAGTGACTTATGTGCGGTCACGAAACTAAGCATGAAAATCACAAATTGAAAACTTTGGCCTAAGTAGTGTACTAGCGAGTTACACCAATCGATTCACCGAGTTCCAATAAAATGGTGTGAGATACTGGATGAAACTCAGTAAACTAATTTTCAGGTAGACACTTGGAATTGCATCAGTTCACAGACCTAAATAAAATGGTTAACCAATTACATACAACTTATGTACACTTGGATAAAGTGATGATTAAGGAGATCTAATAATTATGCACACTCAAAAGAGTGATAAAGGGGATCGATAGATCTTGTAGTGCCCACTTCCCTTTGACACCTGTTTGATACTAATCATGATACTGCTGATTATATTATGGACTTTATTATAGTATGATGTTAAATGTTAGATCATGGATTATTGTTGACTTGATTCAGTTATGATGCATGATGATTATTAGAGACATTTTATATGTTGATGATGATATACTGTTGGACATGGTTATATGATGGATGTTGTTCGGACTTGTAATAATTGGATATTTTGATTAGACCTAGAAAATGAAAATTGGATTAAAATTGATGATGATATAGTTGTTAATGAAATTGTGAGTGATATTGTTGATTGTCGTGATAATTGTTGTGATTCACATATATATTGATGATCTTGAAATTATATTTATATTCATTTGGATGTTCTGATATGGCCACGAGGCTGAAGGAGGTATTTGTGTTTTGCAGGTTAAAATATCACAACAAACATCGGGGATTGGAGACCAACCACATTGGAATTCTAGATGAATTCAACAAGGTCACCATGGAAACTAGTATTTGTTGTGTGTGTTTGTATTTTGTTAGGGATTCCCATGGGGAATCACCTTTAAATGTGACCAAGGGATTTTATGTTTTTCTTTTATTTGGTCCTTTTTGTTTAATTTTTGCATGTGTTTTATGTGGTGCACTTACCCTTTCATTATTTATTTAATGTGGTGTTAATATTGTGAGTAATCATATTGTTTAGTTAATTAATTAAAAGATGTCATAAGAATGTAATTAATAGAGTTGTTGGCCATGTTTTAAAGTGTTGTAAGAATGTGTAAGTAATGTGTAAGTGACCTTGTAAGTGATGTGTAAGTTAAATTTTGAGTGTGAAACACTCCACCTTCTTGGAAATTCGAATTTGTCCTTGGAGGCTGATTTTGGAGGCTTGTGGGACAAGTTAAACTTGTCCCATGCCTCTTAAATTTACATACCAACCTTGCCTATGGTTGGAGGGTTAGATTTAGACTTTTTTATGCATTTTTACAAGTCAAGTTGAATGTTGTAATTGCACTTTTCTTACTTAATTTAATTTCAGTCCTTATGGGGTATGGGCTTGTTTGAGTGTGTAAGTGAACTGTCATATTATTCACCCACTTATTTATTATGCATTGGAGAATGAAGTTGAATTTTGGGGTTGGGGTTGAGGATGTGTGATGTGGCATCCTACATGGATCCTCCTCATCCTCTTCCCTTCCCTCTTCTATAAAATTCAAATTGCTTGCCTTGTTTTGGGTTGCTTCACTTTTGGAGACTTCATTTTGGGTGAATTTTCTTGCTGTTTTGGGAGCTCTTGCTTGGAGGAGTTTTTGGAAGATTGTTACATGTTTTTGATTGGTTTTTTTGGATTGCTTGCATTGGGATAAAGCTTGTTTTTTTCGGAACTTAGAACAACTCCATCATGGAGAGGTAGGAGCTTGGCTCATGAAATGCTCTTCTTGTATATATGTAAATGTTTCTTGAGTGAATGTTTTGGTATATTTGTGGGTTGTTGGGTAGATGGCCTAGGAATGGTGTAGGAGAAGACCATGGGGTTATTATGTGGGAGGCACAAGTGTGTTTTAGGGAGGTATAAGGGTGGAGGGAGTTAGGATTTGGGTTCCACCTTACAAAGAAATAGCTTGCATTTCTTTACTCATTATGGGGTGTCATAAGAGGTTGGGGAGACATAAGAAAATGTGAGGAATAAGGGGTACTTGGGGGAGGCATAAGGGCATGACAGGGTTTGAAATGATATTCATATATACATATATATATATATATATATATATATATATATATATATATATATATATATATATATATATATATATATATATATATATATATATATACCCATTTTCCCCCTTGGGAGGCATAAGCAGCATCCCCCATAGCTTCTTGCTCCTTTGGCTTGTTTGATGAAGCCTTTGTATTGTTTGTCATGTTTTAATGTAGTTGTAAACTACATTCTGTTTAGGACTGTGTTTTTTGTGAAAATGTTGTTTGTATGTTTTGTGGAAGCCTATTGTTGCCATGAGTTGGATCACATCTTTTATTGTATTATGGTTGGGGCTCGGGGCCAATGAAGAAGGATGGCTTCTCCTCTTCATTGGATGTCTTGGTTGGGTGGAGAGTGTTTCCTTTCCCCTACTCCTGTTGTGATCAAATTGGAAGAATGAGGAGTATGCATGTTGTTGTTCTAGAGCTGAGAAAAGACAGTTTGACAGTCCCTTGTGAAATGAAATATCATTGTAACCTTTCCCACTTGAAGTGGATGAACTTGTAAATGTTGTAATGGAAAGATGTTGTACTGATTGCAAGTGGAAATTTGAAATGTAAAAGAGTTATACTCTGTATTCTGTTTTGGAAAGAATGTGAAAGAATGATACGTGTTTTTGTATGTTGCATTTTGAAACCAAATGGAAAGGAAGTTGTAAGAGTTCATTTAAATTAATGGAAGTGGTTTTGTCTTGTCCATATGTTTTTATTCCATTGGAAATCTATGTTTAGCATTCACTATGAAATCCCTGTTTGAAAAGTGGTAAAGTGAAACACGTGAGAAGAAAATGTATTATTTTGTTCTGTATATAATATATGTTTTGGAAGAAATAAAAGAAGAAAGGTTGTAATGTTGTATTTTGGAATCAATAAAGGATTGCACTACCTTTTTCAATTTGTATTGTTGTATTGAAATTGATCACCCATTGTGTTTGAAAATCTTTGTCGAAAAGAAGAATTGCGTGTGTGGAAAAATATAATGCTCTATTCTTCAAAAAAATGTTAAGTTTGGAAATCGAGTTTACATTTTAGCCTTGTAAATGGTTTGATTGAATCAACTGAATGTATTAGGCTAGGATTAGAATGAATTTCCACACTTGGGAGATGGAAAATTAATTAAATAAATCCTTTAAAAATTTGCCCTCTGTTATGTTATTTCAAACTGGCAATTATCTAAACCAAAAATGCACAGTTCAAACCCGTAACAATAAAATCACAAATTAAATGATTTAATTGAAGTAGTAGGCCCTAAATGAATCCAATTAGAAAAAAACACTTAATGGAAATACTTCAAAACCTGGCAAAACTGAGTTCTAAGTTTCCACAGACGTTTTGTTGTCAAATTTGTAAATTTCGAATTGGAATTCAATCAAACAGACCTACCTCACAAAATTATCCTAATTCCTCCTAAAAAGAACTCTTCATGTTTATTTGGAATGTTGAGAGAGGAAGAAGATCAAATTGAATAAATCTCACAAGCTAAAATTTACTAGTTTGCGCTGTAAAATTCTGCAGTCCATTTTCTTAAAATTGACCCCTTAAACTTTGTCAAAATCAAAAATTAATGATCTATGTGTAAAGAGGACGTCGAGAGATTTCCATAAAGTTCTTTTTTTCTCAAAACTGAGCTCTCTATCAAAAGTTATGGTCTTTTGAAGTTTTTCTTCCTTGGCATCAAAAATTGGGAAAAACTTCTCAAGCGGGCCCACGTTTTTCCCTTAGAGCTTATAAATTTTTTAGGGAAAATTTTCCAAGTTTTCCCCGCTAGCCCTCGACCAATCAGGTGATGCCATGTGGTGGCATGAGGCATTGGCAGAGTAGCGAGTCCCTTTTTCCTTTTTGTGTTTTAGAAAATTTTGGGAAAATTTTCCATGTTTTCTCCGTTGTCCCGCTGACCCAGCAGCCAATCAGGAGTGGCCACGTGGCATGAGGAGCCAGCGGAGGCACGGGTCAATGTTACCCTTTTATCCCCTTCTGTGGTGTTAAACAAAATTTCTCCCCGCCGCCCTACTTTCCCTACATTTTCTTAGGTGATGCCACGTGTCCCTTGCGGCTTGCGGGCGCAATGTTGGTTTTTCGCCCCGCGCGGAAAATTTTCCCAAACATCTCTCGCTACCCCGCTCTCCCCGTGTTGGCTTGCAAAGTGCCACGTGTCCCTTGTGGACTTGCGGACTGTGGGTGCATGGGCATAAAGTTAGTTTTTCGCCCCACACGAGAAATGTTCCAAAAGTCTCCCGTGGCCCGCCAACCCGCCCTTTGGGAAAATTTTCACCCCTGGGCCCACTCTTGGGGAAACTTTTCACCCTGGCACTCGCTGTAGGCCCATAACTTGAGAAATATGAGGAGTTAGGAGGACTTCTTTATATCAATGGAAATGTGAGGAAATTTCCTATCCAATGGGAATGATTTAGGAAAGTTTTGAATGTGTTAAATGTGAGAAAAATCAAGTTGAAACTTTAAGCCTGTTAGAGAGTGGGTATGGTGAAGATTTACCCTCTGAACCTAATTGAACTTTCTAACCCTAAATTTTGGACCTTGTGACCTCTAATAATTGTCAATAAAATAAAATTATGTTCTAGTGGATTAGAATTGTTCTGGAACTTGTTAGTGACAAATGACTATTGCCTCAGAACTCCGGTCAGTAGACTCTTTTAAAAATAAAAATAAAAAAATATTCCATAATTTTTCCTAACTAATCCTAGGTTGTTTCTTGGGTCTCAAGTGGGTTGTTTTTAGAGGGTGTTACGATCTAATGGATCTTTATAGCTGCACATGGTTATGATGTTATCAGATGGATGGTAAAACTATATTACTTGCTTGATTATTATTTCGGTATTATATAATCATTGAAGGCATGTAATGGGGGTTAAGGGGTTTGTTTTTTAAAAAAATTACCTTAATCTGGAATTGTTATAACATTAGGTGTTACATGGTGCTTAATATTCCTTATGGATTTGGTGCTTCCCTAAAACCCTAGGGGTTTGTAGCCTCCTTATAAGTTGGTTCTTACTAAAGTTGGGTTGGTGCCTAATAAATTAAGGGGTTAGTGCCTCCTTGCGCAAGTAGGTACATGCTAAAGTCTAGTTGGTGTTAGATAAATTAGGGGTTAGTGCTCATTATGGAGTCAAGCACTTCACTAAATATTGAATTTTTTTATATATTAGAAAAATTCAAGTGGGTTTTCTCCCCTGAGGGTTTACCACACATATGTTGTGTTCTTGTCATGCTTTCTCTTGCTTCGAGTTCTTATGGATGGTTGTTTCATGCATATTAAACTCACATTGGTTAATGAAAGTTGAATGGTTTCTTTGATGGTCCATACAATTTATCATAATTTAATATAAAGTTTTAAAAAAATTGATTCACCCTCCCTCTCAATGATTGTGTTTACAAAAATATTACCCGAGTGATCACGGTACTATTGCTATTTGTCGCTTTACTTTACCCCCTTAGTATGTTAAGATGGATTTCACTTCGCTCAAAGGATTAAACCAGTTTTCCACTATGGATACCTTTGACTCTAATATTTCACAAAAGGCATACTAGTTAGTTGGGTGGGGGTTCCCGCTTGTTCACCATTTCACTCAAGGGGCCGACTACTTTGGGGTTTCAAAGCAGGTACTCCTTACAATTATTTTCTATTCCATGGCCACGTACTTCTCATAGTTAAGTCAGAGGGGGAATAAACTCATCTCTGAAAATTTTAAATTAAACAAATTTTATAACGTTTAAGAAAATAAGGTGATAAATTTTTCTTGAATCTGTGAACAAGGCAACCTACAGTTAGTATTTTTGAGAATGATCTTTGTAAAATGCTCCCGCAAACAAATGGTTAGAATTTTTCTCGTGGTGAAAAGACAAGGGAAAACACAAAAGATAAACCCACGTTCCTAATTTTCAAGATCACTTAGAAAAGTGTGAGAAAAGAGCATATGTGTGGAGGTTATCGAATTAGTTGTGAAAAAATGATTTCCCAAAACACAATAAAACCATTCTCCCAAAAGTGTTAATTTTTACAAAATCCTCCAAAAATGAGCTACCAAAAATAAACGTTAAATAACTCGTAAATGTTTCACAATTAGCCTATTTGACTTAAATGGTCAAAAATAATAATGAAATCACTCCCTTAGTTAGCGAGGACCTAATTTGTAACTAAGCCTTAATTAACTAATTAAAAATAATAATATCAATAAGGGGTTAGAATAAAATATGTAGCTAAATTCTAACCTAAGTTTTAAAAGTTTGACCTAATTTAAAAACTTAAAAGGGTATGAAAGCCCTGAAAACCCATTATTTGGGTAAAGGAGAGCGGATGCAGCCTCGGCTCTATGGCCCGACTTGGGGTCAAGTCAGGGTCGAGTGAGTTGGTGCGGTAGGATATGCATGCAGAGGCAGTTCGAGGTGAGCTATGATCAATGAGGTATGGAGGTCTGGGCAGATTCGGGCATGGGAAGCTTGACAGAGGACAGGGATGGATATCGACTGCAATGAGGACAGATCAACTCGATGATAGGGGTGAGCAAGTGAGATGAAAATTAGCTCGTGCAAGGTAGGATGCGTGGTCTATGCGGTCGCTCAACAAATGATGCAACTTGGCTTGGCTAGTTTGGATGCAGAGACAAGGGCGCTCAGGTAGGATGACTCGGGGTAGTGTGTTGAACTCGGTGGCAATTTTGGAATAGGGTGTGACTCGGGTGAGGTCTCAATGGAGTCAGGGAGTAGGGATATGGAGTTGGAGACGGTAAGAACAAGGAATAGAGAGCTCTGGCTCAGTGAGAAACTCACTGAGTCGAGTTGGGAAGGGGAGGTAAAGCGGTGAGGGATAACTGGAGTGAGACTCGACTCAGCCGAGGTGAATCGAGCTTGGGGTGAACAAAGAGAGGTAGGAAAATGTATAAGGAGAAAGCAGCTCAGTTGATGCAGGTAGTTGGAGCCGGAATGGTAGCTCAACGTGGTGCAGTGAGGAAGCGGGAGGATCTCAATCGGGGTGTGAGGAGACTTTAGGAGCTAGCTCGGTGTAAAGAGTTTGATCAGTTTGGCCAACAAAGATGTGGGAGATTGGTCTTACAATTTTATGAGCTTGATAGTGAGCAGACGAGCCTCCAACTTTAGATCCCCACCAAATTTAGTTGTAACTTGTTAAATTTGGAGGGAAAACACCTAATCTAGGAAAAAAAATTGTTTGTTTTGAAATCTGATTTATGTGGAAATGCTACCAAATATAACAAAAACACACCTACATAGATACCACTAAAACAACAGTAAAAATAACAAAAACAAAAAAAATGGAATTTTCTAAACTCTAATTTCTAGTTTCGAGACTCTTCCAATATGCAAAAAAAAACACACCTACACACATAGAAAGAGAAAAGACAACAAAACACAATTGCAAACACAAATGTGAGCCAAACAATGCAAACACCAAGAATATAATACAAACACTTAGAAATAATTTACACCATAAAATGTGAAATCAAGAGTAAAATAGAGTGTAGGTTCAAGTCCCATCGGGCATGCCGAATGTAAACACGAAAAACTATGCATAAACGGAAGAATAAGCAAATAAACTAAACAAACCTCTCATCCATGTTTTAATTGCAAACCTCGAATAAGGTTGTGGAAGTGTTTGAACTTGTAGAACCTTGTAAAGAGTTGATTGTGGCTGCTCTTTAATTGATCTCCAAATGTGGAAGTGTCAATACTACAAGCACAATTTGGACATAAGGAAGCTTGCAATATGCGGATTTTAGTTTTTCCCAATATTGTCCAACCATTATTGTGAATAGCATTGCTTATTTTTTATAACAAGAGAAGAGGCCAAGGAAAGTGGATCATGGTTTGAATGAGTTCCAAGATGATAATTATAATTTCCTGTAATAGCCATTGGAATTGGTCTTTGCACTTACAACTTTGAAGGTGCAATGATTATTTGGTTGGTAGTAAGATTTCATATGAGAAAGTGGTTGTACGTGTAATTTTATTGTCCTGACCTTTTTAGGATTCTAGAAAAGTAGAGTGAAGTTGACTAGGATAGTGGAGTGGAGTCCAAGTGGGAGTCAAAATAGGAAAATAGATATATTTTCTAATTTAATAACTAATTTAATTAGTTATAAAGTGTGAGAAGAATAACTAATCATTTATTTAATAAACATTTAATTAAGTTTAGCTAAAGTGTGTTTGAAATTTAATTATTCAATTCCGAGTTGATGTGATAGAATTAACTTAATTAATTCTAAGGATGATTGAATTGAAGCATGAGTTAATTAATTTAATTAATCAATTCTAAAGGCTATAAAGGACAACTAAGGATAAGTTGGAAACATGTATGTAGTTTTAGGGTGTCTACACATATCCCCTTAGTTTATATTGTGTGAAATAGGTAACTTATAAAAAAATTGAGAAATCAGTCAACCTATGTTGGGAATAATGGTTTACCTATATATTATTAGAAATACAATTCTATAGAAAAGAGATGAAAATCATTGTGAAATATTTTTACTATGTTTTATGGATAATACTACATATAAATTTTTGATCCTGGCATTTTAAGTCTTTTATTGGACCCATCCTCAAGGAGAATATTATGCTTGATAAAGCAAGTATTCTATTTGGCAACAACATATTGGAGGTTGTCCCCCTCAAAGTGGTATTGAGATGTTGTGGAGGTATTCCTTTTGTAAGGAGTATGGTATGGTGTTGCCCTACCTTTAAGGTAATCATGTTTTTATTTTGAACATATTGAATGATAAGGGATCTTGATGCACAAACATTCCATGTTGTGTGATCCCTATTATATTCAATATATCTATTATTATATGTGAAAGTTCCTATTATAGTCTTACGATGTTTTCCTAAATAAAATTGTGTATTAAATTTTAATTTTGACATTCCAAGTCCTTTATTGAACCCATCCTCAAGGAGAAGCATGTTTTCTAGAAAGTATTCTATTTGGTAGAAGCATATTATAGGTTGTTACCATCAAAGTCACATTGAGATATTGTGGAGTTATTCCTTCCTTGGAGTATTGTATGATGTTTCCCTATCATCAAGGTAATTATTTAATTTCTGAATATCTTGAATAATAATGGATTTTGGCCCACAAATGTTTCATGTTGTGTGATCTCTTTTATATTGATTATTTCTATTATTGTATGTCAAGGTCACATGCATCAATAATCCCAAAAGTTTCTAATACCCATGTTTCACGATGCTTCTCTCACCTTTACAAGTAATCCTAAGATGATTGTGTGTAAAGCAAATCTAATCATTAGATGTAAGCAATAACTATGGTAAGTAGGTCAAATACATGGCAAAAGCAAGGTTCATAACAACAATGTAAATATAACAATGAAATGAATGATGATAAACACGTGATATAATAAATAACAATATTCATAATTTGACCATTCACAAAACTAAAAGAGGTAGGGTTGGATACTTTCCTAGAGTGGACTTGTTGGCACATTAATCTCCTCCTTTGCTTGGAACACTTTTGTGAGAGATGGTTATAGGTGAAGTCAAAATGAGTAGAAAAAACCTAAGTAGACATGTTACCATATTTTTCACACAAAGGATTGGCTATTTTTGGAAGATTGGCTATTTTTAGCTTTGCTAAAAATAGTGTGGCTAAAAATAATGTTTGGCTTAAAATAGAAGTTTGTTAAAAATAGCAAATGAAGTGAAAGCGTTGCTAAAAATAACATTTGGCTAAATATATTAACTCCATATACCAAAGGTGAAGGGATAAATATAGGTTTCTTTTTTTTAATTTAGCAAGTGTTGCTCCAAATATGCATGGTGTTAAAAGGAGAAGGTTTTATTAAATTTATCAACCTGTTGGTTTCAATTATGTTTGGCACCAAAAGGGAAAGAGAAGTGAAAAGATAGAGTTAACTATTATTAGCAACACTCTATCCTAAACTTAGAACCAAAAGGAGGTCAAGAAAATAAATAAAATAAACAAAATTGCATGCAGACAAGCTACTTTGAGCATAAGCAGTCTATTCTGGGAACACAAATTTGTTTCATCTTCATATAGGTTGGTTTTCTATTGTAAAATACATATAATTGATCGTTGTTTTTCTCTAGCATCTTTAGCCTTTGTACTTGCACCTCTGAATAAAATAAAGCTTCATTTTTGCCCTCTCATATTGTTGTTTTCTAATTATTCATTGTGTTTGATAGGATATTGTGTTGCTTTAGTGTGGAATTCAATCCCTCTACTGATGTCATTCTTCCTAAACCCTTGAATTTAATTTTACAAAATAGTTTAGAGTTGTGCAAGTATGTGAATCTTTAATTTTCTGTGTAGAGTTACATGCAGTATCAAAATTTTGGTGTATCACCCTTATTTCACATTTCCCGTGTTCCTTCTCCCTTTTCCTTTTCAAAGTTTTCATTTTTAGGTGATTCACAAGGGAATCATCCCTCTTTGGAGGTTCATCTTAACCATATGTTACCCACATCCTTGAGGTGTTCCAATTTTTTTAATAGGAGAGAGAGAGTACACACATCATTATGGTGCAACTTCTGGTTGACTACAAGACCACAATTGAGGACTGCAAATCCTTGGTGTACCTCCAATGTAGTTCATATCCTTGAATCTTCAAGGCCTTAAGTGTAGCTTGTCTTTCTTTGATTAAACTTGTTATCCTATTCCTCTTTATCTTCATTAAGAGGATTTGAGATCGCAATCAACTCTAAAGTTCCCCATTTATTTAGAAAACCCTCCTATTCATCCTATAAATCGAGATATGGGAAAATACATGTATAAATTAAATATTTAAATATAAATTTAGTTCATATACACTTTTACTTTAGGTTTATTTTGTAAATAAACTTTCAATATGTTTGAGAATGGTTTCATATTTCTAAACATTATATAGTGCGTGATGTAGTGTTTCAAAGGATCCTCGTGGATTCTAAGGTTTCAAAAATTCATCACATAAAATATAAAGGTTTCTTAAAAGGTGGAAAACAAACATTTAAGACACCTCTCATGGTGTTTCGTAGGCTATCCTCCCCATAAAATGCACCACATGCATGTGCCCCTAAGACCATGACTCCATATGTCATCTAACATAAAACTCACCAAAGGATGATGTTTGCATGACAGAGGCCCGAAACCCGACTACTAGAAACCGGCAGGATGAGCTGGAAAGTCGCAATAAGGAGTGATTAGCGTGCATGGTTGACTGAGCATATTTTGAATTATTTTTTAGTGTGTCATACAAACAAGCCGCCAAATGATGGGAATCTGCACTAGCAAAAACACATGGTCGGGCACAAAGGGATTATCGGTATGGTGAGTTGGGAAAACCAAGAGCCACAATACATATTTCCAGTGTCGTTTGGGTTATTCAGCAGAGCATTTTCTCGATGCCACGGTGCATTTTTTTATTCGGACAGAAGCGATGCATGCGGGGTGAGGCAACGATCAATGCGGGTAAGCCATTTCTCGTGAAATTAGGTAGAGTAGTCTATGTGGACGCAGGGGACGTAGGGGATTAGAGAAGAGGAGACGCCATTCACAGTAAGTGTCTTTCCTAGTCTGCCTTCTGGACAATTGCTAAAATGTATGAAATAGAACCCTTTAAGCTTTTTTATCCATATCCTCCTATGGGTGGTATTTTTGTTATTTTTCTCAAATTTAAAAAGAGATTTTCTTAAAATAGTTGGGAAGAATACTCGTATTTCAAATCAGATTACCTTTTGGGAATATGATCAACATTATGGATTTGGGCATGCGTATATACTTAATTCCTTCGGTTTTGGCAGATTTTATAGTTCAATTGCTTATGTTTGATAACATTATTTAAATTTATTTGATATAATATAAATAATATTATCATCAAGAATTATGAGTTGTCTAAGGTCGTCACATTTGACTACAATAAATCCACTTTGCACTCTACCAGAGGTTTGTGGGTTCTTAAGACCAGTCCTTGGCTCTGAGGGCATACTAATTTAATCATAGCTTGGATGCCAATGTTTTGTAGTTCAATATGTGGGAGGACAACATTAGCCTGCAAATAAACAATGTGGACTTAGTCGATTAATTTGGGGAATTACAAGAAATAGCTATTTATACTCTGGCCTACTCATATATGGTCGTATTCATCATTCACCAAATTTATATCATTAAATTTCTTTTGCTTGATTTTATGGTCCACCCTACATAAGTTATCCTTGGGTTTGTATTAATTTTTATTTATACAGGTGTATACATTCTCATAATAACCATTGTTTTCCTTGAAGACCGAATACATAATGCACATAGATCCTTTGAAAGCACACTCTATTTTGGTGAAATTTATTCGCCTCAATAGTGCCTCTCATTTTAAATGTCCCATTCTAAATGTCATAAGTAAACTAATAGGAGCATCAGGACATGCGAATGAACAAACAATCTAAATGAAATTAAACATAAAAATGCTTAAATGTTGTAGATGTTGATCGACAACCAGACAAGTGATGAGAAATGTAGTGATTCAGAAGGTAATGCCCCTTAAGAACCTGAACTTGACCTAGAACCTATTTTACAACCATTCCATAGGATTTCAAGACTTAATTTAATATTTCTTTATAGGCCATCAACACTGGACCTATAACCTATTTAACTAACATTGCCTAGGTTGTCCAAACCTAAAAAGTTCTAATATCCAGACTAGTCCTAACACCCTTCGTTGAGATCTATTTACATTTTATTATACTTCCATTTTAGAGTCACTTGTTTGTAAATAATGTCTTCCTAATAGTGTGTCTTCACGATGTATTGTGTGGATCGTTTGTACATAAAAAAATTGTTGAAAAATACGCTATGTTTTTGAAAAATGTTGAAAAACAAACTGTGTTTTTCAACAACAAAATTTCCTAAAAAAACATTGTTTTCTCAATCAGTTAGTTAAAAAGCATCTTGGTTTGTCAATAGTCCATTGTGAAGAGTTTGAGCTATCAGAGTTCCCTTCAAATAAATTTTTGCATTCATAGAGATATGTCAAGATAATTAAAAGAGAGTAGGCATGAAGATTTTTTGATAAAATTAGAGTAAAAATGGCACCTAAAGTAGAAGATTTATCTTCATCCCAAATACAAGAGTTGAAAGACACTCAATTCTCTATAATTGGAGCCAATTATTTTTAGAAAATCAAGATTGTGACCAAAATTATTGAGTATGAGATTTGTTACAAATAGATTAAGATTATTATGATAATTTGAAATCAATCAGAGACTGTTGTTTACACAATATCACATCTAAGCCTAAATTTTTCCCATGTGATGACCTATTATCAAACACATGTTCATTTCCTACACTCTTCAAGATGGGAAAATCTTCTCTAATATTACAGGATCCATCATTGATATGGTTTTAAAGAATCTCAAGGACTTGAAAATGAAATTATTGTATTGTTGTAAAGATTTTTTTAAGAAATGAAAGGACATGGACTAATTTTCCTCCATGTTCTAATTGTAGCCAACTTAGTACTTGGATTATTTTGTTATTCGTAGTGTTGATTCATCTTGCTTGATGAAAACTATGTCGTCTTTCTTATCATACATGATTATGTCTCAATAAGATGAACTCATCTACATTTATTTAGAAGTAATTCCACACAGTTTAATTATTGAAGTTATTTACAACATATATATTTCATATGTTCTAGACTATAAACTTCTTATTTTTTATAATATGTTTTGATATTAATCGTGTTTATATTAGGTATGACTATATGCCTAGGTTTGGTCAGTTTATTGTATTTTTAAATCTAAAACCACATTCTACACATACATTTTGGTGAACTTGAGGTATATATAACAAGTTTTACTTAGGGATTCTATTTGGATTAATCCCACTCACCAATATTTAGAATAGGATTTTTACATTATATAAACCTACCTTTTTGAACTAAATTTATGAATTATTCTCTTAGCTTGTTGTGTTTGTTTGAATATTGTACATCCCAAACTATAGGAATCATGTTTCCGACAACCCTTTAAAGAGGTGAAAATACGAATCTATGTTTTATTAAAATATGTGAAAATGTGAATGAAGTTAATACTTAGAGGAAAAATAATGTATTTGGGGAGACATCATTATTGAAGTAGTCCTCCCACTAACTTAATTGTTGAATGGTTTTAGGATTTATATGTTTATGTAGATGGATTCGGTGGTCATCGGCGAGATTGTGCGCCAAATTTGAAAAACCCGTGGAAATTTCAAATTTTCGCAGGCAAAGGTGACCGTTGTCGTGAAGGAAGGTTCGATAGAAGTGCCCTGCTCACGGGTGATAGCCTCAGGAGCAAAAAGGATTCCACTTGGCAATGGCAGTGGAGTGGAGTGGGTGGGAAAAGTTTCGGATGCTCAAGTGAAGGATGAAACTTCTTCATTGGTTCAGAAGTTTGGTCCTGGTGCGGTGATCAAATCCTGGCCTCGCTTGTTAGGGAATTCGGCCTTGGAAAATTTGGTAGCGGAAGCTTTGCCATGTCAGGGGAATGGTATTTCTTCTCTGGTGGCACTGAAGGAGGTCCCTTCTAATCCAATTGAGAGTGAGGTCGTTGGTCCGTTGGAACTAGAGGAAATCAAGGTTGGTGGGATTGGCTTCAAAATCTCCACGGAAATGGTGAATGTGGATCTTCCTTCGGATTAGGACCGGAATTCGTGGACGTCCGTGTCAAAAGGGTGATCGATTGATTATGAGGGATTGAATGTTAATTGCTTCTATTGTGGAAAATTGGGGCATTTGAGGAAGGTTTTCCTAGATAAAATTAAGAGGTCGGTCAATCTCCCTCCCCCACATGCTGTTGATTTGCAGATTGCTTCGGCTCTCTTCTTTGATCCCTCCCTCCCTCGTCCCGACCTACCCTAAGGATGGCATTCCTGCGGTCAACCCTCTTCTATCTTGGCCATTTCAGGCTTTTCACAGAATTTGACTCCTCACTCTCTTTTGAAGGAAACAAAGGAAGTTCACAGGATTCTGGGGCTCTTGCTTCCTTAATTAAGGAAGGTATGGAGAAGGGGCACCTCTTCGTTGGAATCTCTTAACGGGTGGATTTCAAATAATGGGACTCTGGTGTTGGATAAGCCCTTCACCTCTGATGGTGACCTAGAGGATGGGGAACTTGAACCGGAGGGCTTAGCTTCTGATCTAGCTCCTTCTAAATTAGTTGTTGGTCGGAAAGTTTGGTGTCAGCATTATGTGGTTCTTCTAGCAAGAGAGGAAGAAAATCTAAACAGGAGGCTTGCTCAAATAGAAGTTGATTCAGGAAAGCAGAGTACCCTAAAATTCGATGTTTCTGATTCCGGAAGGTGAAAATCCTTCCCTGTCACCAATGAAGCTGTTCTCCTGGAATGTCAAAGGCCTCAACACCTCTGACAAACAACGCTTGCTAAAGCATTATATCCTCTCCTTGGAGGCGTGTTTGGTTCTTTTGCAGGAAACAAAGTTATCCGTCATTGAAGCTGATAATATGTGGAGCAGAGCTGAAAAGGTTGGAAAGGAGTTTTCTCGAGTTCGAATGGTGCTTCTGAGGGTCTAGGAATTCTTTGGAAAGAAGGCCTTGTCAAGGTGGAACTGCAAGCTTAACACCCCAACTGGAAACTAGTAAGTGTTAGCCTTCGGCGCTCTCAGTTAGTTTTCTTTCTCTTTAATGTGTATGCCCCTAATAGTATCCTTGGAAAAAGAAATCTTTGGTCGGATCTTCTTCAATCCACCTCTGCTCTGGGTGATCAATTGTTCATCTTGGGAGGGGATTTTAATGCCATCTCGATTGTAAGGATAAGAAAGGGGAATTAATAGAAACCTTCAGTCTCAATTAGACTTTGTTCCTTTATTAGGGACAACGCTCTGTTGGATTTGGAGCCTAAGTAGGGTTGGTTCACTTGGAGTAATAGGAGGAAGGTTTTAGTAATATTGTGGAAAGGTTAGATAGATTCTTGGCTTGCCCTAATTGGTCTCTTAAAGACATTGTTCTGGAGAGTTTTGTTCTTCCTTGGTCTGGGTCGATCATTTTCTAGTGTCCCTCGTGGTCAACTTTGATGAAGCTCCTCATAAATCCCTTTTAAGTTTGAACTTATGTGGCTCAGAGATGCTTCCCTTGAAGGGTGGATTAATCTTTGGTGGAATTCTTATCAATTTGATGGTTCCAAGATGTTTGTGCTGGCACAAAAGCTGAAGAGACTGAAAAAGGACTTGCTAGAGTGGAATGGTAAGTTCTTCAAAAATATTTTTCAGGAAAAAGCTCATGTGGAATCTGATCTGAAGGCTCTTAATTTAAAAGTGTTCAACTCAGGGATGGATCAAGAGGATTTTGCTTTGGAGAAATCTCTCCTCGGTGAACTAGGTGAGTTGCTCCTCAGAGAGGAGATTTATTGGAAACAAAATCAAGGGAACTTTGGCTCAAAGATGGGGACAGGAACACGAAATTTTTCCATGCCTCGAAAAATCGAAAAGGAATTCAAATTTCATTTCGGAAATTAAGAATAGTGAAGGGGATTTGCTAGTTGAGAACATGAAATTATTAATGAGGGCATCAATTTTTTTCTCTTCCCTCTTTGGTTGGGGATGTGGCCTCCTTTGATGAGGCTCAATCTTCCCTTCTGATTGTATCCCTTCTCTTATTTCGGAAGAACAAAATGCTGCCCTTTTGAAGTTGTTCTCCTTTTCTAAGATAGAAAAAGTGGTCTTCTCTATGGAAAAGAATAAAGCTCTAGGCCCGGATGGCTTCCTCGCTGATTTTTTTTCAAAAAATTTTGAAAATTGTTGGTTATGATGTTTGGGCGGTAGTGGAGGACTCGAGGAGATCTCGTTCTATTCTTAAAATGCTTTGAATAGTACCTTTATTTTCCTCTTCCCCAAAATGCATCAGCCCTCCTCCTTTGCAGATTTTAGGTCGGTCTCCCTTTGTAATACTTCTTATAAAATTATTTCCAAGGCCATTGCTCTTTATTGAAAGCAGTTTTGGATCCTCTTATCTCCCAAGAACAAACGAGTTTTATGCCTGGCAGGTCAATTTTAGAGGGAGTAATTTTGTCCCAAGAGCTGACTCACTCCCTCTCTTCTAATAATGCTCCGGGTATGCTCTTGAAGCTTGATATCAACAAGGCTTATGATAAGATTAACTTGGAGGTTTCTCATTAGAACCCTTCAAAGTTTGGCTTCTCCAAGCTGTTGTGTGACTGGATCTTCAGTTGTATTTCTGGCCCTTCTTTCTGTTTTGATAAATGGGAGTGTTGAGGGTTTCTTTGTAAGTAACAGAGGCATTAGATAGGGGACCCTCTATCCTCCTTTCTCTATATCTTGGTTGTTGAATCTCTTAGCAAGGTCTATCGGAAAAATATGGTGGAAGGTAAACTTATGGGATTGAAAATTACTGATGGAGTTTCTCCTCTCTCCCACCAACAATTTACGGATGATACCTTTTTGTTTGGAAGGGATTAGTATTCGTGAAGCTAAGGAACTAAAAGCCACATTGGATGGATACTCGAAAGCAGCCGGACAAGAAGTTAGTCTTCTTAAATCCTGCATCTTCTTCTTCAATGTCTCCCCACAGCTCGAAGCTCGAATTCTAAATATCTTCAAATTCAAAAAGGGTTGCTTGTTGGTCAAATATCTTGGTATCCCCTTGTTTAAAGGTTCTGGTAAGGCTTCTTTGTGGAAGGATTTTCTCTCCTCTTTGGAGGCTAAGCTAAACTCGTGGAAAGGAAGATGGCTCTCCCTTGCTGGGAGACTGATTCTCATTAAATCGGTTCTCTGTGCTTCTCCCATGTATTTGCTCTCTGTTCTCAAAATTCCCAAAGGTGTTTTGGAGAAGTTAAAGGTTATTATGAGAAAGTTTCTTTGGCAAGGACTCTCTGGAGATAAAAAAATTCCATTGATCAGTTGGGATACTCTTGCTAAACCCAAAGAGATAGGTGGTGTTGGGATTCTTAATCTTGGTTTACAAAATTTGGCACTGGGTGCCAAGTTGGTTTGGAACCTGATTTCCAATCCCAACAGTCATCTCAGTCAGGTGTTTGAGAAGAAATACTTGGGAGCCCCTCTTCCAGAATCTATCCTCTGTATTGTGAATCCACCTAGGGGATCCCATATCTGAATTTTATGCTTGATTGTAGATCTTTGTTTTTGTATAATGCTTTGAATGGAGATTGGGAATGGTGAAAAATCCCTTTTTGGGATGATCCTTGGAATGGTTTTCATTCTTTGTGACATACCAAAATTTGAAGGGATTAAAGGAAGGTTAATAAGAATGGGGTCATGTTGTTTCTAACTATGGACTGATGGTTGACCCTCTTCCCTCCGTGCTTCAATGGAAAAACCTGGATCATTTTGGTTTTTTGGATGAAAGTAAGAAGAATTTCATGTTTACTCTATGCAGAGAGACAAGTATTGTTATCTAAACAAGCAAGATGAAATTGTCTGGACTGTTGCTTCCTCGGGTTCTTACTCCCACATCTTGGTTATCTTCTACTACATTCGAGGTTGCTGCTGAGAGTAGAATTTGGAAGGATTGTTGGGAACCCTCTTGCCCTCCGAAGGCGGGTCTTTTCGCTGGATGGCTTTCCAAGGCAAAATTCTTACTCAGAAAGGAGGGAAAAAATGGGTTTCAAGGTCCCACTAGATGTATTTTGTGTGAAAAGAAAGAGGAAGATAGGGATCATCTATTATTACACTGCCCCTTTTCAGTGAAATGTTGGAATTGGTTGTGTGCCAAACTCAACCTCCCTTGGGTTCAACCAAATTCCTCCCTAATACAATATTGGCCTGGCCTTTGTTAAATTCCACTCGGGTGCTCTTTCTTCCATTTGGCTTTGTAGCCTTGTGCTTCTCCTTTGGCACATCTGGTGGGAAAGGAATAAAAGGATCTTCAGGGAGGAAAGTAACTCAGTGGAATTGGTCCTTTTTAGGCTGGAAGGAGCTATCTCTAAAGTTGTCCTCAATTGGTCTAGATCTTGTCCTTTTACTTCACAAGACAGGGTGTTAGAAAAGAGTTGGCCTAAGATTATCAAACCTAGGGATGGTGCTTTGAAATCTTCTTTGCCTTCCTCCTTGGCTAGGAGGAATTCTAAATGGTCCCCCCCCCCCTGGCTTCTTTAAGCTTAATTTTGATGGGGCTACCAGGGGTAATCCCGGGCTTTAGGTGTTGGTTTCTTAGTTCACAACTCGTCGGGTAAGGTGGTGGGTGCAGCTTCCCATAAGCTCAAAGATGGCACGTGCAATTCTGTTGAGCTGTAAGCTCTTAGTAAGGGTCTGCTCTTAGCTGCCTCTCTTAAAATTGAGAACCTGGAAATTGAAGGTGATTCCTTGGTCATTATCAATGCCATAATTAAAAAAAGAGCCTTATCATGGAAGCTTGATTTGGGTATTCAAAAATTATTATGGAATTATCCAAATTCAATAATTGGAGTATCAAGCATGTGTATAGGGAGGGTAATCAATGTGTTGATTGGTTGGCTAATAAAGGGATCGAGAAAAATCATTGGGAGAAGGTGGAATTTAATTGCTCTGTGTGGGAGGGCCTTGATATGATTGTCTCGAAGGATTCACCTTGTCATGGAAATGATGGCAGTTCTCTCCCACGTGCGAGGGTTTGGGATTCTACTTAAGGCGGTTGTGTGGTACACCTTTGCCCATTTTCGTTTGGCTTCTGCAATGGATCCTCCTCGGGCTCCCAGGCTTGCTTTGTTGTGCGATATGTGGGAGATGGCTTTCCGGAATAAGGTCTCTGACTGCAGGTTGAAAAATATTTTTCGTATCACTTGTGTTGATGATTTGGAGGCAGTTAAACTATCTTGGGGTTGGATTTTCTGAATGCGAAGGGTGGTCGAGGATCAATAGTGGCATTGCATCTATCTTCATCGAGAATTTGCTAGTCCTTCATCCCTCAAAAGCGAGAGGTGGTAAATCTCGCCACTCACTGGATTTGGCCCTCTTTCTGTGGGAATTTGGCCTCTGAGGTTGCCAATTTCAATCTTGTGTCTTGGTCGGTGAATGATAGATCTCTGAGTTCTTCTAGTTTTAATGTTACAACTTTCACTTGAGTTGGAGAAGCGGTTTAGGGTGTTGTTGGAGTTTGCTGAGAATTTGGTGGTTTTCGCGAGGGAGAAGAACTCTGGTCAAGCTCGCATTAAACTCCCAAACGTGAAAGCCCTTGGTCTACCTTTGGAGCCGATGTCGAGCTGGTGGATGGAGCTTGTGTGCCTCTGCTGGGGACGCCTTCGAGTATCTTTGGAGGGGCTGGCTCAAAAAGAAAACATTGCTGATGTGGACTCCGATATGGAGCTTGGGATGGATCAGGGCCAGTCTGCGGAGGGTCTCAATATTTCGGTTGATGCAGATAATTAAAATGTTAGTAGGTCCTAGTAGTAGGCTATAGAATAAAATCTGGTTTTTGTTAGTATGCCAGTGTGACCTGGTTGTGATGTCATCTTGAATACTTGAGGTTTAGCCTCCGTTTTGTATGTCCCTTGATCTAAAAAAATGAAAATGTAAAAATATGAGAAACTTAAAAATACTACTATCAAGAAGAGAAATATACAAGTCACAAGAATAATCCTCCAATGTGTCAATAATATTCTTGATCATATCATACTTGTAAACAATTTCATAATCATCAATCAAATTATTAAAAATCCTCCAACGCTATTCACATAAGACTGCAAATTATTTCCTTGAAATTCATTAGATATTTTTCTCGCATTTAGTAGAGCCTAATTAAGATAGCCTTGTATATCACAAAAGTCAATTTTATTAATTCTATCTACTTCTACAAAAATTAGGGAGCCCTCACAATCAACATGTAAGCATTTTTATGTTTATTGGCCAACCTATTATTGCCTCATTATTGGTTTTACATTATACTTGAAATGTACTGATTAAAATGATGCTTCTAATTTAAATTCATGGCATTATGAACAAGAGTGTGAATAATATCTTCTCTAAGTTCCTTTTTTAAATTCTTCAAGTGTCTATTAGGTGGACAAGGGATATTAGTGATATTAGATTCTTTGAATGAAATTTGTGATTAAGACATTCTTTAATTTGCAAATAAAGGAGAGGAGAAAATACCTAGTTCCTTTTCAGGAGATGGATATTTACTAATGATTCAAAAAAATAAAGGAGAGTGACTTCTAGGACTAAATATTTTATCAGGATATGAAGAGAAATCAAAAGATGAATATTTATCTTCACCAATATTGTGTATCAAATTTTTCTTGCCAATATTTAAAGGAAACGTATCAATGTTATGTTTACAATTTTGGGAGTTAGAATTAACTTTTTCCTCCACATGTCTCTAAATTTTATTTCATTTAGATGTTGATTTTATAAGTGATCATTTTGGATTCATATTTTTAGATCAATCTATTACAAAAGTAGAGTGCATTCCCTCCACAAAAAAATAGGTTGTATAAAATATGTAAAACTTAAAAATCAAACTATTTAATATGGCGTTTCCACAATACTATAATTTTATATTGGTCTTTATAAAATATGTCGCAAGTTTGTAATACAAAATATAGAAAAGCATAAACTATTTATTCTTATATTTAGCAACAAACTTTGAGTTGCTTCCTTGTGCGATCTTTTTTGCACAATTTTTTGGATCTTTGGCAGGTTTCAAACTTTTTTTCGGAACCCCCATTTTTCTTCAATTTATGGGGAGGCTCGTATTTTTGTGCATCTTCAATCAAGTCATACGCCAATCCATATCCTCGAGAATGGGAGTCAATGGTGCGGAATTTGGAGAGGTAGATAACCGATTTTTCTGTAAACTGAGTCGAGCCTTCATCATTGATGCAATTTCCGGTTTGGCGACTCGACTTTATGTCTGTGAATGTAATACATTCACAACAAATTTGCACATGTTAAAATCATTCTCCCTATGAAAATGTGGAGTTGTTATCATTATGCCAACTAGATCAGCAAGAATGAAGCTTCGAGTTTTCATTTTCACCGACCAAAAAAGTAACTAAATACAAAACCACCCATGCAAAAAAAACATACAATTTATGTTAGTATGTTATAAGACAACTAATATGCATAATCTAATATGAAAAACATATGGAAAGGAAAACACTATTTCAGAAAACTATGCAAGACAAATTGACGTAAGAATAATTTCTCTTCGGCGAGCAACTTTAAAAGCCTTTGCACAGCACAGTCTACCACCCAACTAGGGGTGTATCGATGTGGCATCATAAGAGGCAAGCCCCTTCAGCATGCAACGATTCCTGGCTTTACAAGAGGCACATGCCCCCATATACCGAAATGAGAGTGAGAATACGACAACAGATAATTTTTTTGGTTCAACTTACATATATTTACAACTTTACAATTACTAAATTATAATGAATAATAAACAAATTCTTCTATATAGAAATTATCTACACATTAACATTATTTAAAAATATAATGAATAAAGAAAACAAAACATACTCAAATGTTATTCCATATAACACAACTAAGAGTAATGAAATTAAGAGGACTACATATAGTGAACAATAAAAAAATCTTCTACATAAAAAATATTTACACATTAACATTATTTAAAAATACAATGAATAAAGAAAACAAAACATACTCAAATGTTATTCCATACAACCAAAATAAGATAGGAATGAAATTAAGAGAACTATATATAATGAATAATAAAACATGTGTTTACATAGAATTTATCAACACATTAACATTATTTAAAAAATATAATGAATAATAAAACATTTTTCTACATAGAATTTATCTACACATTACCATTATTTAAAAATATAATGAATAATAAAACATAAAAAATGTGGAAAACCGTTGTGTTTTTCAACATGTTGAAAAATACGTTTGTTTTCAACAAGATGAAAAACACCGAGGTTTTCAACATGTTTTGACTTATGGAATTAATGATTATTTTAATAATTAAAAAGTTATACATAATAAGTCAATATTTAAATTGTGGGAAAAAATAACGAGCATTATTTTATTAGTGTCAATTACCAAATAACTAAACTTACATTATTATCATATTAGGTCACAATCTATTATTGTCATATTAGTGTGAATTACAAAATTTTAATTACATAAATGAAAACGTGTGAAAAATCACCGTGTTTTTCAACTTGTTGACGAGTTGTTGCAAAAGACTGCTTTTTCAACAAAATGAAAAACACGGATTTTCATCATGTTTTGACTTATGAAATTAATTATTATTTTATTAATTAAATAATTATACATAATAAATCGTGGGAAAAAATGACACATTATTTTATTGTGTCAATTACCAAATAACTGAACTTTCATTATTAACATATTAGGTCACAATCTATTATTATCATATCAATGCTAATTTTACTAAATCTTAATTACATCAGTCAAAATGCGGAAAATCATTGTGTTTTTCCACTCGTTGAAAAATACAAATAACTAAACTTACATTATTATCATATTAGGTCACAATCTATTATTGTCATATTAGTGTGAATTACAAAATTTTAATTACATAAATGAAAACGTGTGAAAAACCATTGTGTTTTTCAACATGTTGACGAGTTGAAAAAGACTGCTTTTTCAACAAGATGAAAAACACGGATTTTCATCATATTTTGACTTATGAAATTAATGATTATTTTATTAATTAAATAATTATACATAATAAATCAATATTTAAATTGTGGGAAAAAATGACAAACATTATTTTATTAGTGTCAATTACCAAATAACTAAACTTACATTATTATCATATTAGGTCACAATCTATTATTATCATATCAATGTTAATTACTAAATCTTAATTACATTAGTCAAAAAATGTGGAAAATCATTGTGTTTTTTCCACTCGTTGAAAAATACATTGTGTTTTTCAACAAATGGAAAAACACAATGATTTTCTCGCATTTTGACCGATGTAATTAAGATTTAGTAATTAACATTTTAACTGATGGAAAAACAGTGTTTTTCAACAAGATGAAAAACACATATTGTCATCATGTTTTGACATATGAAATTAATGATTATTTTATTAATTAAATAGTTATACATACCAAGTCGATATTTAAGTTGTGGGAAAAAATGACAAGCATTATTTTATTAGTGTCAATTACCAAATAATTAAATTTGCATTATTAACATATTAGGTCACAATCTATTATTATCATATCGATGTTAATTACATCAGTCAAAAAAATCGGAAAATCATTGTGTTTTTCATTTTAACATTTCGAACCTCAACGCTTTGGTTTAGTATTCATTTTATCATGTACTGTTAATTTATCTTTGTGACCTCTAGATGAATCTAGGTTTATGAATTGTCTCTGCAAATGATATTATGTTCTTTTATTGATTCTACCATAACATTACAATTTTAGAAGGAATAATGAAGATTTATTTCATGGTATTTTTGATGTGCAGGGTGCTCCAAGTATGTCATTCTTAGGGATATGCTTAAGATCTGAAATAGGAAATATCTAGATACATTCATTTATCTCTAAAATCATGTGTAGTGGGGCGAAGGAGTGGGTTAATGGGTTGATCTGTTCTGGTGATTTTGGTAAGAAAAGAGGATAATTACTGCAATGGTCTCCAAGGTATTTCAACTTCTTTTCCCTTTTTGAGTTGACTCTTTTTTGTTGTATTTGTATGAGGAATGCATGCAGGGAACATAAATTCATTTGTTATGCAGGATTTCAGGCATGGGAGAAGGGGCTTGATCTAGAAATGAAGACATTGCCAAGAATACTGAGTGAGAGGTTCCCTCCCTTGACCTATGCTGCTAGTTATTAGAGAGTTTAATATGATAATGTGTTTAACTGATAAGATAATTGATCTTTCCTTAAAATCAACTCGGATTCCACGAAAGATCAACTCAGATTCTAGGAAGGTTACATTGAATATGATTATTTGTTCTACAATTTTCCCCTAAACATTAATAAGCATGCAATATAAGCAGAACAAGCATGTGCCAAAAAATTGTTTTTAATACGATGCAATTTGAAAGATTAATAAAAAAATCAGCATGAGTTTGACCCTGGGAGTCGCGTCCACACGGGAATAGCCACCAACTGTGCTTGTATTCTCCAAAATCTCCAAAACTAACTGTGCTGCGAATAGCCAGAACCAGTAATGAAAATATGTTTAGTGGTTTGTGGTTTATGTTGGTTTATGGTTTAAACGGGGAAGACTAGTAAACCATGCGCATCCTCCCAAGCTCCTTAAATGCGGTTACCTCGACCTCGCTGTTTTGGCGGCAGACTGAGCAGATTTTGATGGCAATTTTGAGACATCGTATACAGCTGATATTGTCTATCCCTCTCATGTACGCCAGCGCAATGATCCATTGATATGACTCCCTCCGGCACCAGAAAAGGCTGCGACGTCATGTTGTTTGTATGGGCATAACATGTTAGCATGGTGGAGTTTTATGGGGGAAACTATGTATGTGGTGCATTTTATGGGGAGGATAGCTTTCACCTCACGGTGTTGGCTAAAAATAAACCCACCCCAATCCTGAGTTTGTGATATTAAAGTGAACTTAATGTGTTAGTAGGCCCTTGACATAAGAAGGGTTAGTAGTCCATTATATACACGTATAAAAATTCACAACAATGAGCATTTTCCTAAGGGTCGAATACTATTTTAGGATTTAAACAATAGCAAAATTATTGGATGTGTTCGCTTTCTTCCTTTCGTTATACAGACAAAATCATAAGCATGTAATCATTCAATTGGTGTATCTTTTAATATGTTTAGGGTAATTAATTACAAGATGTTATTTACTTACAAGATATATTTGAAACCACAAAAGCCCATTTGGAAAGAGTCGTGTATAAGTTTATTATATGGAAAAATAGGAAAATTATATCTGCAGTGTACTTTGAACCTATTTTATATATGAAAAATACCTATTCTATATATGAAAAATAAATATTGGACGAAAACTTCGTTCAGAATATTAAGCTAATATGTTATGCCAATATAACTATTTAATATAGGGGTTCATACAGTCGTACTAAAAAGTTCTTTTTCTTTTAAATAGAGAGAATGTAATATCATTGTACTTTTATATGCATTTTCCGATGAATTCCCCAACTGAATTTGCATTGCATACTCCTGGTGAAACGGCATCCCTCCTCTTCACTGCATTTGCTCCCATGGAAATTAGTTTACGAGAAACAAGACCGCTAACACGTGTTGTCAGAAATAACCACGGTATGATCCCAATCTGTATATGTTTTTCAATGAGATTAGATTTAGCTCTACTTTTTAAGTGACAAATGTTGAACCATGGAAATAGAAATGACATACACAAGAAAATACATACCATTACAAGGCCATTTTCATTGCTTCTAATCATCCATGATAATGCATCTCCTGCTAGGAGTTGAGAAAAAAACTCCAATAAATGCATGGAACGTGATAATATGCTCAACTGGAAATATACTAATGTTATCAAGTGCTCATTTATAGCTGGCACATATTTATACACTAATCTGGAAATAAAATTATAGTATAAAATGGTCAGTTATACGTAGCACATTCAAAATACTGATTGTTGAGAATTCACTGAGTTAACTCTCTGAATATATGTTTAGAAACATGTTCACCTGTTTATTTGTGGCAACATCGCAGGGTGCACCCACCGGTATTGCACACCAGAACCAACAAACCCTCGTAACTTTGATTTGCAGTTACTGGAATCGGTGCCAGTTTTATGCAACTTTTTGTGAGGCCTATAAAGATATGATGGCAACATCCTAATAAAATATAATGGCCTGACACTGTTATTCATTTGGGTCAGTGACATTCTTATGTAGATTGTGTGAAGCCTAATAGTATATAATGCAAGTATTCTATTATCTGGAATAATCTTTTGTTGTTGGTGTGAGGAATAACAAAACATGACTGCATCATGTATCTAGAACAAAGTAGTGACCTGCTACCAATATTCATTTGGGTCGGTGATTAACTTATGTAACTTGTGTGAAGCCTAATAGGATATAACGCAAGCATTCTATATCTCAAATAAGCAAGTGGAATTGACACACACACACACTGAAACAAAAAAATGGCATTTGTTTAGTGCCTTTCTAGTGCAATTGATGTTTAATTCTCTGCTAGAAAATTTAAGCCAAATAAAGTATGCAGTGTCAAGGGCTACTTTTGTCTACTTTATAATTAGATGGTTGACCACCAACATAAACAAGGGTTGTATACTTGGACAATCTGTAGAATGGGGGACAATTAATGTTCAGGCATTTACAATGCCTTTTATTTAATAAGCAACTTATGAAGGATGGACAGATCTTCAACACTAAAACTATAACATTAAGTTCAAAACAATATAGCTGCAATTCATAGAATTGGTAACAAATTATTGGCAATCAATGAACAGTATATGAGAGTATAGAATGTATTGAATAAACCCAAAAATGAGAAAAGTTTTCACTAAAGAAATGGAATCATAAGGTATTTGTCAACATTCTCTGAACAAAAGAAACACTATGATATCACTTAATATTGTCAGCAAGCATACTACAATCTTAGACAAACAACAATTAATTAAAAACTGGACCTATTTCATGAAAAGACAACTACATATAAGAAGAAAGGAAAAATTCAAGATAACATGGATCAAAGAAGGGGATATGAAAACATTCTTTCATCTTACTACTTTGAAGACCTGCAATGTATAGCATCACCAAGTTAATATCTACAATAGGAAAATAGAATTAAATGTAAAGATAACATGGATCAAAGAAGAGGATATGAAAACACTCTTTCATTTTACTACTATGAAGACTTGCAATGTAAATAGCAACACCAAGTTAATATCATTAGACAAAGTGTTCAAGTCTTAGCAAGATTTCAAACAAGAAATATTTGTTTGCTTTTAACACTTTCAATGGAAACAGCCATAGATTGATAAAACTGAGACCAGATATTATCTACTGGGCCAACTTTACTTCCGCACTTTGTCATGAGGTCAAAACCCAAGTACAAAAATCAAAACAATATATATATGTCAAGTGAAAAAATCCACTTGTTCCCACAAGGAGGGTCCCATACACAAACAGGCGTGCTTGCTAGGTCAGAATCTAAAAAGTCTTACCTATTACCTCTATTATAAGTTAGCTCAGCACTTCGTTCTAAAGGTACTAGGGTACAGGTTTGGGAATGGGTATGACTTACGGGCAATGGGTACAACTTATGAGGAATCACCAATGTTTTTGGGACATAGGGCTAGCTACGGTTTAAGTACATCGAAACAAAAGGAAATTAAAAATCTAAAAAATATAGAAAACGTAACCACAAAACACTAACTTATAATTTCTTTTTTTTAAGGAACTAATTTTATTCAATAGTAGAAGACAAAGTTACATTGTCTGATTTCTAGACATACACACTATGGACCCAATACTGAGCCTGAAAGGCATAGTACCGAGTTCTAGCATTCTAGTTACAAAAAAGTAGCAAACACACCAGTATCCACATATACACAACCAATTACAAATTGTAAACCTTGGAATCATGTAAAGAAAGAAGAGAGTAGATAGCATTCTTGGTCTGTGATGACCACCAATGCAAGGCAAAACCATAACAAACTATATCTGATTTTTCCAGTGCCAATTTCCAAGGGCATCAGCCACCTTATTTTGATTCCTTGGGATATACCGGAAGTCTATTGTCTAAAAGTGTCACTGGATATTTTTTATTGTATCCAACACTCTGCTGAATCTACAATCCTCTTTCCTGCAAGTGGTAGCATTTTGTAGATAATCCAAATTTTAGAATTTGATCCCACTATGATATTCCAACAACCTACCTTCACAGCCTCCTTGAGTACTCTCAAAATAGCATATCCTTCCGCCATATTATTGGAGAGAAACCCTAAATTTTCTACAAACAGGAAAGCTGGAACACCATCATGTGACCTCCCTACTTCTCCCATACTGGCTTTGTCAGGATTGCCTCTAGAAGCCCCATCAGTATTAACTTTACCTACCCCAAAAGGAGGAGACCACTGCCCTTTATTATCTCGTGTAGCTCTTCTTTGCCAATAACCTGCCCTAACTAAATTTGAACTCTAGAAAAATACCAGCCCATCTCTGCATGGGTGCTTGAGAGTGTGGAATCAAATAACAAACTGATTATCTGATATTTGCCTGATCTGTGGTCTAAATAATATAGCTGTCCCTGTATTCCTGGTTGAAACTTGAAAATTCTCTAATTTCTCTCCTTCCAGATATTCCACAAGAGGAGATGTGTCGATCTACATAATTTGATGGACATATTTGTTAGGATGATCCTAATTGATCCAATCCCTTCAGATTTGGTTCAAATTTCCAACTCCCTAGCAACGAGTATCCAACAAATTAGCCATGCTATGTCAAAAGTTGATTGTGATCGGACAGTCTCTAAAGAGATGATCTATAGGTTCCTCCTTAGCCCAACATTTTTCACATCTAAAGGGACCATGAAATCCTCACTTCATAAATAAGTCGCCTGCAAGGATTCTTAAATGTAGCAATAGCCAGATGAAGAAATGGACTATGGGCCAAAGGTTTTGAGACCAAATACATTTAAAGATGTCTTTTAAGGGATTGGGATTGGTACTACAAAGAGCATCATACCCTCCACCTACAAAGTAAAGCCCCCTAATACCCCAACCTGTACTATCTTCTTTTTGCAAGTAAGAGAGTGGCCTCCTTGGAATTACATGAAAGATTTCCTGTTGTTGATTGTCTGCCAATTGAATGGGCCAATCATCGGAGGAATCCAACTTCTACCTACCATTGCCATATTATTGAAGAGTTTACAATAATGTGCCACTTTAATCTAGTTCTTGGAATGGAGACACTCAATAATAGGTCTCCAAAGAGGGAACTGCACAACAAGCGGAAGATGACTATCGCAAGAATTTGTCCAAAAATTAGCTCTCTAACCATCTTAACAATCCAATAGAGATGCTTCTTGAGCATCTCCTCACCAACCCTTAAAGTTGAAAGAATAGGAGAACCTCTATTAGGAAGATGAGGACACATAATCTCCTTAGGAGGCCTTCCTCATGCATATTTAGTTAGAAGATTATAAGCCCATAATTCATTCGGCCAAAGTAGAAGTCGCCAATAGAGTTTGGCTTGAAGAGCCTTAACATTCTTCGTTGTAGATCTAAAACTGAGACCTCTCTACTTTAGAGTGGCATAAAGTATCCCATTTCACCAAAGCCCATTTCCGTTTCTGCTAAGAACCATTCCATAGGAATCTATAACTAAACCGGTCAGGTAACTTCAAAACTACTGTAGGAATATATAACATTCAAGACACAGAAATTGGGAGAGCTTGTAAAATCGATTTAACCAAAATAATTTTATCTCTAGGAGATAACCACCTATTAGTCCATTTTGAAAGTTTACCTCGAAATCTCTGAATCAACCAAGACCATTTATTTTTGCACTTATTGTGCACGGGATGCCAAGATAAGTAAGCGAGAGAGAAGCTTTGATAAAATGGAACCGCATGATTAAATTTTCATTCACTAGTTGACCTGTAGCTTTAGTAAAAGTGTTGAGGATCTTTTGAAATCTACTAGCCTTTGTAACCTTAGTCTAACCCATTAAAGTATAATCAACAACAAATCGCAAATGAGTAATCAGTTTACCCGTCAAGCAATGGTAATACCCACCAAAATTATATCATCTTTGTCTTTAGAAATTTTACACCCAAGACTTTTAGCCAAAATGATGAAGAGATAAGGGGAGAGGGGATCACTTTGTAGGGGAGCCATCGATAAGGACTGAAAAGGAAACAACAAACTGTAGGAACATAAGGCTTAAAATTTAGCATTAAGTCAATATCAGTCGAGTATTAAATTATTAATTAATAAATGGTTGAAGCCA
This sequence comes from Taxus wallichiana var. yunnanensis, assembly GCA_018340775.1. NCBI lineage: Eukaryota > Viridiplantae > Streptophyta > Pinopsida > Cupressales > Taxaceae > Taxus > Taxus wallichiana. Next base: position 476,284,157 of record CM031240.1, on the reverse strand, counting down.
CTTCAACCATTTTGTAACCATTTCTTACATAATAAAATGATGGACACGCAAAGAACAATGTGTGCATTCCACTCCTTTATTCCGTCTTTGTTCAAGTCTTCTAAGATTGGTATCAAAGCCCTTGGTGCTCGATAGGGTCTACAAATCTCAAATAGAAGGTTAAAAATATAAGGTTGTAACTCACAGAAAACCAGAAAATGTTAAAATCGAAAAAGTCAAGGGTAAAATATAGATAGGTCATGTACAATCGTCAGAAAGAATACACAGTCGCAGGGCAAAAAGACAGTTGCTAGGGGAAAAAAGACAGTCACAAATTTGTCGCTGGGGCCAATAAAGAATTTTGTGAATCTGTTGTTAGGGCAAAGAAAGACAGTCGCGAATCTGCATTTAATTACTGCCAACATTTAAACATTGTCGCGTTTTTTAGAGGGCACCAGTCGCAAATTTTAGAGGGCATCTTCGATTCATGTTTTTATGCAATCATGAATTTAGAGAATTTTAGGGCACATTTTTCCCCTCTATTTTCTAGAAAAATAAAAAAATGCTCACACAAAGAATATAAAGAGATAAATTCAGAACAAAACATTGCAAAGAATCAGCTGAGGCTTAGAGCCATGGCCGGCATGAAGAAATTATTTCTTATTATACTCTTTACATTTATGTGCAATGGTTTTTTGGAACAATGTGCAGGTGGCGATGTGAGTTATGATCACAAAGCCCTCTTTATCAATAGAAAACGAAGAATTCTCATCTCATGCAGTATTCACTACCCACAAAGCACTCCAGAGATGAGGCTGGACCTTATCCAAAAGTCTAAGGATGGTGCTTTGGATGTTATTGACACCTATGTGTTTTGGAACCTCCATGAAGCAATACAAGGCCAGTACTATTTTGGAGGAAAATTTGATTTGGTGTGTTTTGTGAAAACAGTGCAACAGTAAGGCTTTTTGTGCACCTACGAATTAGCCCTTATGTGTGTGTCGAGTGGTATTATGGGGAATTCTTGTCTGATTGTACTTCATTCTAGGAATTGAGTTTCGAATACACAATGAACCTTTCAAGAGAGAGGCAACGCTTTATTGCAAAGATTGTGACTATGATGAAGGAAGAACATTTTTCTACAAACTATGTTGGCTGGTTTCAAGCATTTGGCAATGCAATGCCATATAGGCCAGTAGAGGACCTGGCATTTAGTGTTGCACGCTTCTTCTATAAGGATAGTACATTACAGAATTATTATATGTATCATGGAGAAACCAACTTTGGCCACACAACAGAGGACCCTTTGTTGCTTGCAAGTTATGACTACGATGCCCCTATTGATGAGTATGTTCAGAAATTGAAATTGGTGTGTGAAAAGGGTGACAAAGTTACAATGTCTAGCCACATAAACAATCTAAGGTCTCTCATCAGACAACTAGCAGAAGTCAATGCTATGGTAGATGACGAAGATGTCAAAGCTATTTTGTTAAACAATCTGCCTTCTAAATACAAGGGAAAGCTCAAAGACAAACCAAATGGGTGAAATTTTTGATGATGAGGAATATGTATTTTAAACAAGCCCACACCGAAAACAAGAAAGTGTAGATAAAACTCGCATGGATGGTTATATTGTCATTGATGTCAAAGGCTTAATCATTGATGTATTTGGTTAACGGAATCGTGTAACGGAAGCTGACGGAACTGAGCCAACTATTTCATCCAGATTTGTGTTGACCTTCCACAATTTTGACGGAAATGGTAGAAAGTAATGATGAAATAACCAGCAGTATAGAAGGGTAGAAAACGAAAGTTTAAATACATGAAAAGAAGCATTTTTGCATAAGGATTATCATGGTATAAGCGAGATATACACAGCTGTACATAAGAGAGAGATATCAGCATTTTAAGGTGTTCATATGCCATGTTTTATGGTGAAAAAGAAGATTTAATGATGGCTGGCAGTGATTTAATGATAACAGCGATTTGTCTAAGGAGGGGCAGCGCTCCTATCAAGTGGTTAATTGCATTGTTTAATGTGCATTTAATAATTATGGGCTGCATTAATTATTTTTGGTTTTAGCCGACTAATGCACTTAATTAAGTTGTGTTAATTAAATAATGGAAAGGTTGTGTTGGTTGGAATGATGTGTCTTTTCGAAAAGGATGTGAGAAGGATATATAAGGAGATGGAATCATTTGATTTAGGCAAGCAATTTGAGTGCTTCATTCAAGTTTAAGGGAGAGAAGAAGAAGAGCAGAATATGAAATATAAAAAGGAGTGAAGGGCAGATTTATTTTTAATGAAGAGTTGCAGCGATTTATATATGTGAAGGGACTGAAATAAATAAGAAGAATATTCTTAGCAGCAGTTTTGTTCTATCACTGTTGAAGCAACAACATAAAAGATAGAAAAGAGTTTGTTTTTCGTAAGGAAGGTTGGTGCCTTCATATTTGAAGAGATCGGTGTCTCTTGTTGAGTTGGTGCTTAGCAAAAAGGGGTTGGTGCTCCTGTAGGTTGGTGCCTACAAAATTGTAACTTGGGGATTGGTGTCTCCCGTAGGTTGGTGCCTACAAACATTTGAGAAATATAATAAAGAAGATTTTCTCCGTGGTTTTCTCCCGAAAGGGTTTCCACGTAAATTTGTGTCTATTTGCATTGTGTTGGTTTGCTTTGCATTCATTGATTGCTTTGATATATTCACTGTGAAATTGATTAATTGTGATTACAATTATGAGATTAAGTGTTAAATTTAAAAATATCATAATACTGATTCACCCCCTCTCAGTATTATCTTGTGCTTAACAATTGGTATCAGAGCGGGTGCCTTCAAGAACAATCTAACAATTGGAAGGTAGATCTCAGAAGCACATATGGCTACTCATCAAGTACAAGAAGGTTTTTCTTCGAACAAGGCTCCATTGTTTGATGGAACAAATTATGCATTTTGGAGCATAAGAATGAAAACATATCTAATGGCACTAGGGTTTGATATTTGGCAATCAGTAACAGTTGGATATACAATCCCATCAGTTCCACCGACAGATCAAGCCGGAAAGAAGGCTTTTGAAAACAATGCCAAGGCGATGAATGCTATCCTATGTGGCCTATCAGAATCTGAGTTTGTTAAAGTAATGCAATGTGACACGGCGAAGGAGATATGGGACAAACTTCAAACTATCTACGAAGGTGATGACAAGGTTAAAAGGGCTAAGCTTCAAACTCATAGGAGACAATTTGAGAGCTTGAAAATGAAGGATGAGGAGAATGTTGCAGCCTATCTTCTTCGTGTGGATGAGGTTGTCAACGCCATAAGAGGGTTAGGCGAAAAGATTGAAGAATCCATGATCGTTCAAAAGATTCTAAGATCTCTACCATTAAGATTTGATGCTAAGGTGTCTGCCATTGAAGAAATGAAGGATCTTGATAAGTTGAGCATGGACGAACTACATGGAATACTTGACCGCGTATGAAATGAGGACTGAGTCAAATAAACCATCAAAGAAGGAAGTTGCATTCAAAGTCTCAAAGAAAGAAAAAATCAAAGAACCTGAGTCGAATGAGAACTCAAACAACGAAGAAGATGAGAAAGAAGCCTTGTTCATTCGAAAGTTAAAGAAAGGATCTGGAAAGTACAAAGGTAAGTTACCATTTAAATGTTTTAACTGTGGTAAAATTGGTCATTTTGCGGCTAAGTGTCCAGAGAAAGAAGATAGCGATGATGAGGAAAGCAAACCTAAATTCAAAAGGGAATTCAAGCAAAGCAAAGGCAAGAAAAGATTTGGAAAGCAAAAGAAAAGCTTATATTCAAAAGGAAGTAGTAGATCATCCGAAGAAAGTGGGATAAGTGACTCAGATAGCGATAATGAAGAAATATTATTCATGGCTATAAAAGATGACTTAGAAAGAGATGAAGACATGGAAGAAAAAGGTGAAGTGAATCTTGAAGAGGAACTTATCTGTGCCTTGGGAGAGTTGAAAGCTCTTAAAAAGAAAAATCAGAAACAAAAGTTACAACTCCTAAAGTATGAAGAAGAAGATCGTAACTTTGAAGCTAAGATATCACAATCTCTTGAAGAATCAGGAAAGATGATCGTGGATCTAAAAACCCAAATTGAAGAAGCAAAACGAGTTGAAGAAGAATTAAGAAATCAGCTAAGGACTAAGGAAGAAGATTGCAAAAAGCGTGAGTCGAGATCGTTGCTTTGAGAAAGGACTTGGAAAAAGCAAATGCTAAAGTTACAAGTAATCTAAAATTCGAGAAAAGTACCGAGATACTAGATGAAATTCTGAACCGACAGAAGTCAACATCCGACAAGACTGGTCTTGGATATAAGGAAAGACAAGACACCGCTAACACAAAAGGTATAGAGTCGTCGAAAGAGACAAAAGCAGAGAAGTCAAAGACCTATGCAGAGACACTCAAGGAACCTATGAAGAATGAAGAGTTGAAAAGGGAGAAGAGCTTTATGAAGATCAACACTTCTTACAAGGAAAGCAAAGATGAGAACAAGTTTAGAAGACCAAATCCTCCAAGATATACTCACATGTCCAGGTTTGAAAATTCTTTCTATGGCTATTGCTTCTATTGTAATCATTTTGGTCATAAAGCAATAGATTGTAGAATACGGGTGAGAGACAACAATATAAAGAACAAAGGTGTGTATGGATTCTCAAATAGAAATTACAACTCCTTTGCTCCTTTATCGAACTATGTTGAAGATATTGTTTGTTATAACTGCAATAACTATGGACATATGGCAAGATTTTGTAGAAGTGGTTTTGTAGAACCATCCAAATCGAACCAGAAGGTAAATGCTCCAGAAATAAAGAAGAAAGAAGCTACAAAATTTTGGAAACAAAAGAAAGAGGATGATGGGCAAGATAAAGAGAAATCTATGCTTGTTCAAACAACATTCCATGCACAGGATGAAGGGCAGTTGTGGTACATTGATAGCGGATGTTCAAGACATATGACCGGAGATAAAAGTAAGTTCATCTCATTGAAGAAAGTAAATGAAGGTACGGTGAAATTCGGTGATAACGCTAAAGCAAAGATCGCTTGGAAAAGGTACGCTGAGTCTTGATAATGGTAAAACAAAAACAGAGAATGTTTTATATGTTGATGGATTAAAGCATAATCTCTTAAGTGTAAGCCAAATGTGTGATCAAGGACACACACTTAAGTTTTATGTTGAAGGGTGTGAGATAAGGAAGGCAAACACGGAGAGTTAGTAGCAGATGCACATAGAACCACAAATAACCTATACATGCTCGGAGAAGTAAAAGGAGAGAAATGTTGTCTAAGTCAGGTTGAAGAGAGTTGGCTATGGCATAGAAGGATGGGGCATATAAATTTTGATAATCTTGTGAAAATCAACAAGCAAGTTGATGTGGGATATGCCTAAGGTAACGAAACCTGCAAGTACTCTATGCAAGCAATGTCAGCATGGAAAGCAAACCAGAGCAAGGTTTAGAATGAAGGAGTATTCGACCACCAAACCACTAGAGCTGATTCATACGGATTTATGTGGACCTACCAAAAAAAAGCATACAAGGTGAGAGTTATTTCATGTTATTCATTGATGACTACACTAGAATGACTTGGGTAGCCTTTCTAAAAGAAAAGTCAGAAGCATTTGAGAAGTTCAAAGCTTTCAAGGCTTTAGTAGAAAATGAAACCGGATTGAAAATAAAGTGCCTGAGGTCAGATCGTGGAGGTGAGTTCACCTCAAATGAATTCATTGAATATTGTGAAGATCATGGAATCAAAAGACAATACTCAACTGCAAGGACTCCACAACAAAATGGAGTGGCAAAAAGAAAGAATCGAACCGTCCAAGAGATGGCTAGAACCATGTTAAATGAATCTAAGCTATCAGATAAATTTTGGAGAGAAGCGGTAAATACGGCTGTTCATATCTTGAATAGAGGGCAAATCAGAGTTAATCATGACAAAACTCCTTATGAATTGTGGAAAGGAAGACCAACTACTGTAAAATATTTCAAAGTGTTTGGGAGTAGATGCTTTATTAAAAGAAATGAAGAGAACTTGGGCAAATTCGATTCAAGAGCGGATGAAGGAATTTTTCTTGGCTACTCTATTAAAAGCAAAGCCTACAGATGCTATAACAAAAGACTACAAACTATAGTAGAAAGTGCAAATGTGAGAGTGGATGAAATCGTGAATCAAAAAGCTAAAGAACCTGCAGAAGAGCCCTTAGAAATACCCGAGGTAGTAGAAGAAAAGGAAGAGGAAGAAGATGTTGAAAAATTAAGTAAATCTGAAAGGCAGGACACCAAAACACCATCTCGTTTTGTTAAGAAGAATCATGTTGAAAGTCAGATCATTGGAAACCTTGATGATGGAGTACAGACAAGAAGAAGAATTGTAAGTGCATCAGAACCAGTAAATTTCTCCTTATTATCCAAAATAGAGCCGAAGAACTTTGCAGAAGCCAACCATGATAAACATTGGATAAAGGCAATGGAGGAAGAGTTAGATCAAATTGAGAAGAATGAAACATGGGAACTTGTACCTAGGCCAAAGGATCAAAATGTGATTGGCACTAAGTGGGTATTCCGAAATAAATTGAATGAAGATGGACAAGTCACTCGAAACAAGGCAAGGTTAGTATGTAAAGGGTATGCTCAAGTAGAAGGTATTGATTTTGAAGAAACTTTTGCTCCTGTTGCTAGATTAGAAGCAATTAGAATGTTTCTTGCTTTTTCGGTATTCAAGAACTTCAAAGTCTATCAAATGGATGTCAAATCAGCATTTCTAAATGGGAAGTTAGAAGAGGAAGTATACATAGAACAGCCTGAAGGGTTCCTCCTATCAAAAAATGAAGATTATGTGTGTAAGTTGAAGAAGGCCTTGTATGGATTAAAACAAGCCCCCAGAGCATGGTACTCTAGGCTTGATAAGTATCTACAAGACCAAGGGTTCAAGAGAGGACTTGCTGATAGCAATCTTTACATTAAAATTGAAGGTGAGCACCAGCTGATTGTTGTTGTGTATGTAGATGACATAATTTTTGGAGGAGACAATGAGGAAATGTCTAAGAAATTTGCCGAAGACATGCAAAAGGAGTTTGAGATGTCCATGTTGGGAGAGTTATCATTTTTCCTTGGATTGCAAATTTCTCAATCTGATAAAGGAATATTTATATCCCAAACCAAGTATGTGAAGGAAATGTTGAAGAAATTTGGCATGGAGGAGTGTGCACCTGTTAGCACACCTATGGCTACCGGGACAAAGTTAAGCAAAGATGATGAATCTCCAAATGTTGATCAAACTCTCTATAGATCAATGATTGGGAGTTTACTATATGTGACAACATCTAGACCAGACATCATGCAAGCAGTGGGTATGGCTGCACGTTTTCAAGCAGTCCAAAAGAAACACATGTGCAAGTTGTAAAACGCATATTCGATATCTAAAGGGAACTATGGATTATGGGTTATGGTACCCAAGGGGTAAAGACTTCACATTGGTAGCTTATACAGATTCAGATTGGGCAGGATGTGTGGATGATAGAAAAAGTACAAGTGGAGGAGCATTCTTCCTTGGAGACAACCTGGTATCTTGGTTAAGTAAAAAGCAAAACTTTGTATCCTTATCAACAAAAAGCAGAGTATATAGCAGCAGTGTTATGTTGTACTCAAATTCTATGGATGAAGCAAACCTTGAAAGATATCAAAGTAGAGTATGATCATCCAATCTCCATATTATGTGATAATACCAGTGCGATAAGTATTTCAAAGAATCCGGTTATGCATTCAAGAACAAAGCATATTCCCATAAGATATCACTTCTTAAGAGAGCAGGTGGCAGAAAAGCAAGTAAAGTTGGAATTTGTTGCTACATCCGAACAGATAGCAGATATCTTCACCAAGCCACTTCCAAAGGAGACATTTGAATATCTACGGCAGAAGTTGGGAGTAATATCCTTTGCTTCTTCCCATTGAAAAACCAAGAGAAGCATCGGTTGAGGGGGAGCTAAACATTGCAATATTCAGCTCCTAGATTGACCCTTTGCCATTGATGTCAAAGGGGAGAATGATAAGAAGGGGAGTTACAAAGAGGGGGGGAGTTGCAGAAAAGAATTTTTTTGGAAGGTTGCCATCAATGACAAAGGGGGAGATTGTTGGAAATATTGTCATTGATGTCAAAGGCTTAATCATTGATGTATTTGGTTAACGGAATCGTGTAACGGAAGCTGACGGAACTGTTGACGGATTTTGACGGAAATGGTAGAAAGTAACGGAAATAACCAGCAGTATAGAAGGGCAGAAAACAAAAGTTTAAATACATGAAAAGAAGCGTTTTTGCATAAGGATTATCATGGTATAAGCGAGATATACACAGCTGTACATAAGAGAGAGATATCAGCATTTTAAGGTGTTCATATGCCATGTTTTATGGTGAAAAAGAAGATTTAATGATGGCTGGCAGCGATTTAATGATAACAGCGATTTGTCTAAGGAGGGGAGGCAGCGCTATCATCAAGGATGGTTAATTGCATTGTTTAATGTGCATTTAATAATTATGGGCTGCATTAATTATTTTTGGTTTTAGCCGACTAATGCACTTAATTAAGTTGTGTTAATTAAATAATGGAAAGGTTGTGTTGGTTGGAATGATGTGTCTTTTCGAAAGGATGTGAGAAGGATATATAAGGAGATGGAATCATTTGATTTAGGCAAGCAATTTGAGTGCTTCTTCATTCAAGTTTAAGGGAGAGAAGAAGAAGAGCAGAATATGAAATATAAAAAGGAGTGAAGGGCAGATTTATTTTTAATGAAGAGTTGCATAATTTATATATGTGAAGGGACTGAAATAAATAAGAAGAATATTCTTAGCAGCAGTTTTGTTCTATCATCTTGTTGAAGCAACAACAACATAAAAGATAGAAAAGAGTTTGTTTTTCGTAAGGAAGGTTGGTGCCTTCATATTTGAAGAGATCGGTGTCTCTTGCTGAGTTGGTGCTTAGCAAAAAGGGGTTGTGCTCCTGTAGGTTGGTGCCTACAAAATTGTAACTTGGGGATTGGTGTCTCCCGTAGGTTGGTGCCTACAAACATTTGAGAAATATAATAAAGAAGATTTTCTCCGTGGTTTTCTCCCGAAAGGGTTTCCACGTAAATTTGTGTCTATTTGCAGTGTGTTGGTTTGCTTTGCATTCATTGATTGCTTTGATATATTCACTATGAAATTGATTAATTGTGATTACAAATATGAGATTAAGTGTTAAATTAAGACTTAGCTACACGAGCCTCTTCCACCACCTCTAAAAGCTCATCCTTCAATGTATCCCAAAAATCTTGATAGAATACAGGGAAAATCCATTCATACCGTAAGTCTTCCTTTTTCCATTTTAAAAATTATCTACTCAAGTTCGACATTTGGACTTTGGCATACAAATTCCTGCTATCTTCCTTCGAAATGAGAGTGGGAATGTCTACCAAAATCTAATGTTGGGATTTTACATTTAAGGATTCCACTTTAAAAAGATTTCATAATATTCATTTGCTATATCCTTCCTACCTACCCATGTGTAGTCCTAAAGTCCTAAAGGCCCTCCTTATTCTTTACAAAAGAAGTATAGTTATGAGATATTTTGGCTGAAAGAGGTTTATGGAAGAAGTTAGTATTTTGATCCCCATCTTCAAGCCAATAAATACAAGATTTCTGTTTGACCAGACTCTCTTCTCTTCTCTCACATTCTTCTTTTTGGTGAGTAAATAGATTCCTTCCTTAGAAAGAATTTTGTCATTCCATGACACCAAATATCCTCATTCAATTGCACCAATCTATTGAAAAATTCTTTCTTTTTCTCAATGACAAGATGCCGAACTCTTCCCAATTCCAATGTTTAGCTTGAGTTTTGATACATTGAATTCATTTGTTGAAGTAAAACATTTTCGTACCAAATCTCGGTTTTCCTTCATGCCACCATGTTAGCATATGGATTTGCACGCATGCAAATGACATACAACAGTTTTGGCGACTCTCACTGGGATTCTAGAATCGTTAACCAGTGCTTGGTTAAATCTTTATGACTATCCCCTCTGCACAAGCTCCAGTTCTTCAACCAAATCTTGTGCCCAACGAAGATTTTCAAGGAGACATTGTTGCCACCTTGAACAAGAGTAGCTTGGGAAAACCGCAAAAGATTGCAGCAATTTGTGGCTATTGATAGAGCCATTGACAAAGAAATCTACATTGAAGACCTTAGAAGAAGAGCACCCACACTTGTGGCCAGAAGACCTCCTGGACATGTGTTGATCATTGTTCACCGACGTGGCCCTCTTCCACCAAGGCAATAACTGTATGACTATTACAAATAACTCACCTATCTTGCAACCAAATCTTCTTTTTGTAGATACTCAAGAAGACATCATCAGATTTGAGGCAAGCTATTTGGGAAAAGCGCACGAGCAACTATCATTTTCATCTCACCACATTAGTACTAGATAACGAAGAAGATCAAGCTACGAGAATTGCTAGAGTCATTCATGCACAAAGAGATCAAGAAAGAGAGCGAAGAGAAAAGGCAAGGACTGGACAGAACATGTCATTGATCCTTTCACAATAAAGATTTCAAACTGGCAAGAAAGAGGTTTACACGAGGAGAAAAAGCTAAAGGTCAATCAGATCCGTTTTTACTTTCAAGGAAAGTTTGGTTTCAAGTTATCTCCTCCAAGGAGGAACACGCCCCGTAGATTTGTAAGCCTTGCATCAAGTCCTGAAAGAGCAAGCAAGGAAGGAATCACTACCAGTCAAGCACTTGTTCTTGCTCATGTTGTTTTTCCTTCGCATACCACCTTTCCCAAGATGGCAGTTAACGTACCATGGGGAAATGTCATAGGCCCATTGGCCTTACCAGCTTGACATGACCTCCCACGAGGATCGAGGAAGATTCTTCCTACGTTCAATGGAGATGGGAAGACTTCACCTGATGACCACATTTCCACCTTCTTTGCTGCATGTGCAATTTTGTCAATGGAATATGAAGATGTTGTTGTTTGCCTCTTCATTGAAACATTGCATGACGTTGCCACATTGGTTTCATCATTTGCCAAATGGATGCATTACAAACTGGAATGATATGAAAACTAAGTTTGAAGACCGATTCAAGACAAGAAGATGAACATGCCCTTCTTGCCCAACTATCTCAGGTGAAGAAAGAGCCAACAGAACCCATGAGGAATTTCGTGGCTAAATTCAACAAAATGGTGAACAAAGTTCCTGCCGAATTCACTTAACCCTGACGAACAAAAATGTTTCTTCATTAATGCACAACAACCAGAAGTGTGCTATCAGCTGAGAAGGGCTAGAGTGGCTACTTTGGAACTTGTTCAATCCTTGGCCATAGAAATTGAGGATGACTTAATCATGGCGGGAAAATTCAAGAAAACTTCCCTCAAGGGAAAGAGTCAAGAAACCCCCAATGCTTCAAAGGCTATACTCATTAAATTGGCTAATGATGTGCTAGCTTTGAAAAAGCAAGTTGCTCAAAGTAGTAAACCTGCTCCTTACAAAGACATCCCAACAAAATGTTACGTTCCCAACAAAGCCGAAATGCAAAGGCGCTCCGACAAGGCTTGTTATCTCGTAAGAAAGAGCCAACAGAACCCATGAGGAATTTCGTGGCTAAGTTCAACAAAATGGTGAACAAAGTTCCTACCGAATTCGCCCGAACCTTGACGGACAAAAATGTTTCTTCATTAATGCATAACAACCAAAAGTGTGCTATCAGATGAAGAAGGGCTAGAGTGGCTACTTTGGAACTTGCTCAATCCTTGGCCATAGAAATTGAGGATGACTTAATCATGGCAGAAAATTCAAGAAAACTTCCCTCAAGGGAAAGAGTCAAGAAACCCCCAATGCTTCAAAGGCTATACTCACTAAGTTGGCTAATGATGTGCTAGCTTTGAAAAAGCAAGTTGCTCAAAGTAGTAAACATGCTCCTTACAAAGACATCCCAAGAAAAGGCTACATTCCCAACAAAGCCAAAATTACAGCGCTCCGACAAGGCTTGCTATTGAAGCGGCTCCCACAACTAACTCAAAGTGTGATGTCGTTGAAGAAAGTGATGATGAAGTTGAGGTCGTCAAGTTTACGAAGAAGAGCCAGACTCTGGGACATCTGAACCTGAAGTCGAAGAGCCTGAAGGAGAAAGTAATAATCATTTCTTCGAGTACTGTTCAGAAGAAGAAGAAGATGAATATGAAGAAATTATAGAAGATATGAATAGTCAATCCTTCGTTGTCTTCACACGCTCTCAGAAGGAGCAGAGTACCACTAAGGTGGAAGATAAAAAGAGCTCCAAGGAAGTTCCTAAAGAATCTAAGACTAAGGAAACTTCCAAAGAATCTAAGACAACCGAGATTCCTAAAGAGTCCAAGGCAACTAAGGTTTCCAAGGTCAAAACTATCTTAAAGAAAGGAGGGCCTTTGTCAAGTCAATCAGCTACGAAGAAAGTTTCTTCTTCCACATCAATATCAACCAAGCCCGAAGCAAAGGTCAAAAGTGTGCCATCATCAAGTTCGAAAGAACTAGTATCTGAGACATCAAGTACTGGTCATTTTGCCCAAATTTGATATCATTGATCACATCAATAAAACAAAAATTTCCATGTCACAGGCAAAGTACTTGAAGTCCAATAAGGATCAACTCAAGAAATTGGTCCAATTTATCAAAGGCGACTCTACTGTTCATTCCTCTAAAGGAATTTTGAAAACTCCCAAAGACGAGAAGACTCAAAATATTGTGGTGGCCACTACACCTTCGAATGAAAAGATTGAACCTTTCTTTGTGTCCTTTCGATCAACGGATGCAAATTAAGTAATTGCATTATAGATTCCGAGCCTCGGATAATGTGATGCCTACAAAAGTAGCACATGCTCTTGGGTTGACTTGTATGAGAACATTCGGATCCTATTACTCAATGGAGACAAGACAAGTTCCTCTGATTGGGCAGATTAAAGACACTCAAATGGTTTTAGCTCAATTTCCTCAAAAGTGAGTCAAGGTAACCATTCTAGTTGTCAACATTCCCACTTCATATGGTATGTTGTTGAGCAAGAAATTTTGCAGAGATCTGGGTGGTGAGATTCAAATGGACTAGTCTCATGCTATGATCCCTATCAATGGAGAAATGAAGAAGCTAATGCCAAAAACTCAGGCAAAGTTCACCGTAACGAAAACCGATGATCCTCATGCACAGGTCCTGTTTCAAACTCAAGTATGGGTAATTATATGATGACTACAGAGGTTCATGCACCTGAGGTCACTTGCTAAGATCCCAATGAGATCTAGGACTCTTGAGTTCGATGGAAGTTGTTGCTCAACAGGTTCCGACGCAGGAGTGGTGCTTATATCTCCAAATGGTAAAATGTTTCCTTTTTCTTACAAACTCCAATTTTGAATACTAACAACACTGCAGAATACGAGGCATTAATCCTTGGCCTCCAAGTTGCAGAAGAGAAAGGGATCAAAAATTTGAAAGTTTTCAGAGATGCAGAATTGATCGTGAAGCAAGTAAAAATCAGTTTCAGTAAAGAATGATCGTTTGAGACACTACAAAAATAAAGTGTGGGACGCGATAGAAACCTTCAATGCTTTTTCCATAGAATTTGTCCCTCGTGAAAAGAATGACAAAGCAGATTCCCTAGCAATCTCAGCTTCATTGATGATCCCTCATTCAGAGTTTGATCAAGACAAATACACCATTGAAATGGTTTTTAGGCCAAGTGTTCCTGACAATGCAGAAAATTGGCAAGTCTTCAATGATGATCAACAAATTATTGCCTTCTTGGAAAAGAGGGATAATTTTAAACAATTGTACTTTGAAGGAAGTGATTTTGCATTTTGCGAATCGATGACCTCACCCATTCAAGAAGGAGTTGAGAACGAGGATCTGGCGATGGCATCATTCAACTCAAAGGAAATAAAATTCCAAAAGGATTGGTTTCACTTGAAGAACTTTTTGATAAACATGACAGGTTTATCAAAGAGAAAGAGCAGGAAGGACCTACAAATTCTAGCTAACTATGAGCAAGTTGACATTGGTACCAAAGACAAACCTCGCCTAGTCAACATTGGTAAGTGTTGCTCACCTAAAGAGCGCAAAAAATTTGTAAGCCTCCTTACCAAATATTCTGACATCTTGGCTTACTCATATGAAGATTTGAAGTCTTTCCAACCTAGGGAAATGGAGCATGTCATACCCTTGAAACCTAGTGCAACTCCATTCAGAAAAAGCAAAGACAATATAATCCCAAGATATCATGGACAGTATTCCATGAGGTTCAAAAGATGTTAGACGCACAAATAGTGTTTCCTATTCGACATTCAACCTAGATAGCTAATATTGTATCGGTTCATAAGAAAATGGAGAAATTAGGATTTGTGTGGATTTCTGCGCAATCTTAATCAAGCTTCCTTGAAGGATAACTACCCACTGCTGGTCATGGACCATATTCTGCAGGCAATAACTGGATCGGAAATGTTATCCATGCTAGACGGTTTCTTTGGTTATAATCAGATTGAAGTGGCTAGAGAAGACCAACATAAGACCGTTCACCACCCCTTGGGGTACGTTCAGCATATAGAAGAATGCCTTTTGGTTTGATCAATGCCGGCGCAACTTTTCAAAGGGCTATGGATATGGCATTCGCAGATTATAAAGACAAGATCATCGTGATATACCTAGATGACTTGACGGTGTTCTCAAAGAAGCGAGAAGATCACCTAAGAGATTTGGAGAAAATATTGCAAAGGTGCAAACTTCATAAGATCTCCTTGAATCCAAAGAAGTCCGTGTTCGGAGTTACGGAAGGGAAACTCCTAGGTCATATTGTTTCTAAAGAAGGAACTAAGATCGATCCTAAGCACGTTCAAGCTATCAAGAATCTTTCCTTGCCTACAAGTAAGCCTGGAGTCCACTCATTCTTTGGGAAGGTGAACTTTTTGAGAAGGTTCGTGCCAAATTTTGCCGAGCTAACCAAAGAAATTGTTGACATGATGAAAGGTAAAGAATCCTTCAAACGAAGGAAGGTAGAGAAGCATTTGAACAAATCAAGGGTGCTATTGCAAAAGCTCCTACATTGGTATGTCCCGATTTTAAAAAGGATTTCATAATCTATTGTTATGCTTCGCCGCACACGATCTTTGCCATCCTAACTCAACACAATCAAGAGGGAATCGAATCTCCTATTGCATTCATGAGTTCTGGATTCAAGAAACATGAACTGAATTACACTCCCCTTGAGAGGCATGCGTACGCGGTGGTTAGAGCCTTGAAACATTTCAGATACTACGTATTGAATTCTCACACTAAAGTCTTAGTTCCGGATACCGCAGTTAAATCAATGTTGACACAACAGAACCAGGATCTAAAAGAGGTAATTGGGTCTCCAAGATCCAAGAATATGACTTGGACATCAAGCCTACCAAGTTAGTTCGAGGAAGAGGACTTTGCCAACTCATCGTAGAGAATGAGCCACGAGATGACTCTAAAGAAGAACCAGTTGAAGAAAGTTTACCACTGGTAGTTTTCATCAGTACCACAGACGAATGGTATTCGGATATAGCCTACTTTCTCACATATGGTGAATGTCCTGAGAATCTGATAGCTAAGGAAAAGAGAGCTATCAAATTAAGAGCTGCCAAGTATGTCATTTGGGACAACACTTTGTTCAAGAAAGGAATTGATGGCATGTTCCTCAGATGTGTCGATAAAGAACAACCTAGGTTGTTGGAAGCCTTTCACAATCATGCTTGCGGTGGTCATTTCTCTGGACTAGTGACAACTCATAAAATTTTGCGAGCACATTATTACTGGCCCACTATGTTTTCTGATGCTCAAAATGGGTAGCCAAATGCGAAGCTTGTCAGAAGATTTGTCTTTAAAGCCAATTGTCATTGAAGAACCCTTTCAACAATGGGGTTTAGATTTCATCGGGGTCTTGAATCCTAATTCTAGTGTTGGTCATACTCATGTGCTCACTGCAACTAACTACTTTACAAAGTGGGTAGAAGCTATACCGGTGAAACAAACATCTACTGCGGTAATTTGTGACTTCATCAAAGAGAATATATTGATTCGTTATGGAATTCCACAAAAGATCGTGATGGACAATGCCACCAATTTTTCTTCTACGAGAGATGATAGGTTTTTGTTATGGATATGGGATATCTTTATCTCATTCGTCAGATTACTACCCTAAGGGAAACGGTCAACTAGAATCCAATGAATAAAAAAGCATCATTACTATCATGCGTAAATGCGTCCAAAGATAATCAAAGAACTTGGCACAAAAAGTTATATGATGCATTGTGGGCTGACCGCATAACTCCCAAAAGAGCAATTGGAATGTCTCCATTCCAACTCTTATATGGAACCGATGCTCAAATTCCCATCACTTTGGAGTTACCAGCATTACGATTGGCTCAAGCAGTTGATGATGAATGCTTTGCCAATGCATTGGATAAAAGGATCATGTTCCTAAGCAAGCTTGAAGAACAGAGAAGTCAAGTGGCAAACATGATCGAGGAACACCAATCAAAAGTAAAGAAATTGTTTGACAGAAAAACTAAGGAGAGATAATTTCAGATCAATGACTTAGTTCTTCTCTAGGACAAGAGACGTGAACTGCAAGGGAAACACGGGAAGTTTAATTCATTGTGGTTGGGCCCTTTAGAGATCAAACATTTATGTGGAGATAACACCTATTACTTGGCATATCCGGATGCAACTCACTTCCCTTTGCCCTACAACTGGGCAATATCTCAAGCACTATCAAAATTGAAAACGGGTTGTCCCGTATGTACATAGGTAATTAGGATTTTGGTTTGTTTCATTTCCTGTTTTTCGGTTTCCTCTCTTTTGTCATCCCGTTTTTATGCACCATCATTTTTGGGATCGTGTTCATTAAATATTTGGGTCTAGGTCCATTGCTGCGTCGTGAAAGTCCTTGTCCCCAATTAGAGCCAATTGTTATCAGCTAATTTTGACTTAGCAAAATTGATAAGCATCAAAATTTCGAAAATTTTCAAACGCATTATTTTGCATGTTTTATCACCCTTGCCACGATTGTCTCGTTCTTGTGATTGTTCCGGTCTTCGTTTCGTCCATTTCGGGTGTGAACTCCTCCTGCCAGTAGAAACTACGTTAATAATTAATTAATTAATTAATATTTAATTAATTTATTACCCTTTATTTAATAAAATTAATTTTATTAATTTTGGGGTTTTTAATTAAATAAATATTAATATAATATTTATTAAAAATCAATCGACAAGTTTTTCTTTATTGCCGGGGGAAAATAAAACTTCCACTTCCAATTGTCGGGATGCCAAATTGGCTTCTGTACCCAGATTTCCCCTTTCCTGGCAAATTCTTCTTATTTCCCTGCTTGTGGGATTTCTTCTACTGATTGCCAATCCAACCGGTTGGCAAACGGGCAAAAATCTCCCAATCTCCCACATGGGGAAATAGGATGGGGATTGTCAGCCTGCCTTGCCATTTTCGCTAGCAAATGACTGATATTTTTTCCCTTTTTCCTGAAATTAATGCCACTACCCGAAGGAAGAGGAGTTAGTTATTTCAATGGGAAGGGGGAAACGGTTATGGGGAAGCTTCTTTAATTCCCGTAACCATTTCCCCGTGAAACTAGTTGGAAGAAGTTTTGCCTCTTATTTCTTTTAGGGGAACAAGAGTAATTGAGTTTTCAATAAAGGAAGTTTAGCTAGCTGATTGAAGGAGGAAACATCCTCCACACAAAGCTCACGTAGAGGTAAAGGACAGATCAAAAGATCACGCATTTGCCAAAAGACAATAAAAATCCACGTGGGAAAGGAAGAGAAATCAATCTCTACACATTGGCGAGAATTGTTCACACAAAGTAGAGGAAGCAGTCACGTTGGAGGAATATCAGTCCAAGAAAAGAGCAAATTTCCACGCCAAGGTTTAGAGGGATAATTCAACACACAGCCCACGTCTTTAGAGGTTAGAGGAAGTCCACGCATTGGACTAAGTTGGAGCAAACCCACGTTCCCTTGGAAGAAGAGAGCCCAATAAAACCAAATTGGCCATGCATTGGTCAAGGCAACACAACCAGGAAGAAGATAAGCCCACGCATCCATTGTGAACGCATTGATCAGAGCATTTCCACCACGCATTGGTCAAGGCCATGCAGTCCAAGAACCAAAAATGCCATGCAGGGTAGAAGGATAAAAAGGCAAGCCGGGTTAAAGGAAGAAACAAAAGCCATGCAGGGTGGAGAACACAAGTCCACGCATTGGTAAAGAAAAGATCAACCACACATTACCCAGAGGCTATTGTTCAAGCACATTTTCAATGCAGCCAGAAGTGAAGATTAGACCACTGTCCACGTTTTAGCTGGAAATAAACCATCCCACGCAGCCTAAAAACACATTCATCAAGCGTAAGTAAAAAAAAAGATTTCAACGCATTCACAAGAAAATCCACGCATTGGACAAGTCAGAGAAATTCTTATGCTGAAGCAACTTGAATCGATAAGACAGAATTAAAAAGATTAAAATTGATCCACGCAAAATATTAAAATCGGAGAATTTTATTTTTAAAATAATAATAATAACAATAATATTGTTATTATTACCCAATTTGGAACTTGAGCTTAGTCTCGATATGTTTGTATTAACATTTTAAAAATTGTAATTCGGGATCAATAATTATTATTATTATTATTTTTAAATAATAATTATTATTATTATAAATTAAACGAGCCATATTTTTTTGTGTAAACGGTGGTTCGAGAGGCGAGACCCGACAGTGGTTACATTGTTTTGCGAACTTTGAGTCATTTTTCGTAAAATTCATAATGGCGAAAAATCCATAAATCTGCGGGGAAAATCGAGGAGGCCGGGGAGAAATCAAATAAGTGCACGCTCAAGTACGAATTCCAAGGAATCATCCCTCCCAGTTCTATCAAGTCTGCATACGACAATATCACCGATACAAATCTTGGTCACATCAATGTGCAACAATTTTGTGATCAAGTGAAAGTTGAAGGCAAAACCATATTCTCGGATAGGCTCTACCATAGCGTCTACCCCAAGTAGCGGCTTTTCCGGTCTCGGTGCAATGCCCGGAGCTGGTTATCACCTACGCAGATCATTATGATCCCGAGAGACGAGGAATTTATAAAGATAATCGTGAGCCTTTCCTCTTAATCACACCAGAGCACATTGAGGAATTGCTCAACATACCTAACTTCCCTAAGAATGCTGACATCACTCAAAAGTCAGCACAAAGAATTTTGGGATGAAGAACCCCTCAAGTGGAGCAAGATGGTTAATAACAATTGGTTAGTGACCAAGAGGCCTCGAGTTGATCGGCTTCCTAAGGAACTGTACGCATTGAATTCGTGGAGGAAATCGGGGACATGATCACTCTCCTGAGTCAGTCTTTGGTCTACCCTCTGCCAGGATTTTCCACCCATGGATGTATCATTTATCCGTATCATCCTTGCCAAGAGAGAGTTTGTGGATTGGGCCACCCTCATTAGTGATACCCTTCACAAACAATTAATCGAAGTGAAGATGATGGATGTTTTTACATGACAAGATACCGACTTATGCAGCGGGGCTAAGAAAGCGAGGGCTCGAAACGAAAGGAGTCATGGGTCCATCAAATAATGTCTTCCATTATTATCCATGCTTAAGTTTCAAAAATAGCTCTCATCATTTCAGAAGAGTTAACGATGCATTCACCTTCCACATGATTCGAAACTTGAATCGGAATACAGAGGAAAGATTCTCCAAAGAGGCCATGGATGTCATTTCCCAATGGGGAACATGGTTTATTCAATTTTCATCCTTTTCCTACATTCGCGTGAGTGGCTTTGCGGTACTCCATGGAAGCTTCCTAAGTACGTTAGTGAAAAGTGGGCATTAATGGAGCTTGTGCGACAACTATTCCAAGTTCACTATCTTCTCAATGACAGCATCGTTCAGGAATTCATTTCCCAATCCAAATTGAGGAATACGATAATCCAAATCTCTTGAAGCACAACTCATGGAGAAAGTTTGCCCTCATCACTATTCATCCATATGTGAAGAGATTCCAGTTTGATATCAACAGATATATGCGAGAAGATGCTCGGGCAAAGTATCAAAGACCAACCCTTCCATGGAAGATTTATGAGCTCCTGTTCCGACGAACATGAAGTGAGAAGGCGAGAGTTTTCCCGCCTAACCCTTGCTCAGATCAAGGCCTTTCGCATCAGAAACCCTCCAGATTCATTGGTGGATGATGATGAAGATGTTATTGATCCCTCATATGATGTAGTTGCCTTTACTCCGTTGCCACAAATTGATTAGACCAAAAGAGATGAATTTTCTCTTGATAACAAGAATCAACTGATTCTCGAAAGAAGCATATCTTGGTATGAAAGAGAACTTGCAAAGTTACAATCAATCCAAGATCATACCTCAGGATTACAAAATTGCCAACTCGAGGAGGTCTCCAGTCGACCAAAGCTTCTTCTCAATCAACCTCTGTGCCATCTAGTTATACGCATCAAGCAAGAAAGGAGTGGTTGCCAAAATCCAATTCACCAAAGAAGGTGTCGCGAGGTGAAAAATCTAAGGGTCCTAGCCCTAGTGAAGGAAGAGAGCGTGCATCGGGATTTTCCACTTCGAGTAGAGATTCTTCTACTCACATTGTTGATAATTCGCAGAAGCTCATAAGAAACAATCCTCAACCGTGCCTTGCACAAGAGTCCACTCAAGTGCGAAGTAGTCCAGGATATCGAACGTCTTTAAACCTATAGTTCACGAAGAGATTTCTCGTAAATCTCCTAATGTTCAAGAGGAAGATATCGAGGTTATTTATCCAGAAATTAAGGTCGTGGAAAGGATTCTTGTAGAATCTAATGATGATGAGAACAATGAGAATGTTGCTACGGATTCCAGGCTTTTGTATGCGAAAATGGTGGAGGATACTCCTTTTTGGGTTGATTGTGAAATCAAGAAAAGGAAGAGGGTTATCAAGGCAATTAACATTGACTTCGATGCCCTTTTCAAGCTTTTGAGTGACGTCATTCCCAAGAAACCTAAAGTACTCTCCCAAATAATGGTGGATGATGACGGAAACAGATTTGTGGATCTTGCCATCACACAAGTTGACAAGGAACGTGATGTCATGACATCTACTGATTATGAAGTTTCCAGACTTGGACTTGGGAAGTCCACATTGGAAAGTGACATGGATGGCCCGAGATTCAATAGATATCGTGCTAAAGAGGCTTGAGAAATATAAGTCTTAGAACTCTTAGCTCAAGGCTGAAAAGAATCAATTGGTGGATAATGTTCAACATCTGATAAAAATCCCATATCATCCACTTTCCCAATACCCGATGCAGTGGCTGCCCCTGATGAAGAAACTCTCAATTTGTCAAAAGAAATAAACACATTGGGCCATGTCACTAAATCTTGGCTTTCAGAGATTCTCATTTTTGGTAGAGACGATCAAAATTAAGCTTCATGAAGATATTAGTACATATCTTGATCCAATTCTTTCTTTCAAGGAAACTTGTGTTTCTAACATATCAAATTTGGATGACATATTGCCTAGTCTACAGGAGATGACAAGTATGGAATCTTCAACTTTAGCTATTGAAGGAATTCTCGAATTCGAATGTCGAGGACACGCTTTCTTTGGTATACGCATCTCAAATCAAGAAAGACACTTCTCGGGGATTCTATGATCCATTACGAGAGCGTATGCACGATGAAGCCTTCACTTCACTCGCCTTGATTCAGGAGTTCAAGCCATTTGAGATCCCTTGCGATCTTGTAAATGAGCGAGAATCGGAGGTATTCATCGAACATGTGGAGGAGCAATTTTCACAATTGTTCAAAGACATGTATACTCTCGCCATCAATTTCTCTTCGACTTGATGGAGCGTTACATCAAATTAAAGAACTTGTTTGAGAATATACAATCGAGGATGGTCAATCAATGATATGCCGGGTAGGATCTTGGAATTGCGAGGTGTTTGGTGAGGCATGCTTGACCAGAGTGAACCTCACGAGGAAGAAAGATGTTCGAAACTTTGGGAAGGTTCAGATCTTTTCATGGCGAAGGCGGCGAGATCCTAATTTCGCTAACGGGACGAGGAGATAGCTTTTCGATATCTAACGAGCAGTGAGTCCATTTCTAATACCATAAAAGCTATGAGAAATGGACTCTCCCACTTCATAGCTTTTCTGGTATGAGAAATGGACTCTCCCGCTTTGTTAGATACCATAAAAGCTATCTCCTTGTCCGATCAGCGAAATTAGGATCCGCCGCCTTCGCCAATTGAAAAGATCTTAGCCTTCCCAATGTTTCGAACATTTTTTCTTCCTCAGAAGGTTCACTCGGTCGGCTAAGACCTCTCACAAAACACCTCCCATTCCAAGATCCTACCTCGCATATCATTCAGATTGACCATCTTTGATTGAATATTCTCAAACAAGTTCTTTAATTTGATGTAACGCTCCATCAAGTCAAAGAGAAATTGATGGCGGAGTATACGTGTCTTTGAACAATTGTGAAAATTGCTCCTCAGTTCTAATGAATACATCTGATTTTGCTCATTTACAAGATCACAAGGGATCTCAACTATGAACTCCTGAATAAAGGCGAGTGAAGTGAAGGCTTCATTGCATATGCTCTCGTAATGGATCATAGAATCCTCGAGAAGTATCTTTCTTGATTTGAGATGCAAACACCAAAGAAAGCGTGTCCCTCAACATTCGAATTTGAGATTTCCTTCAATGGCTAAAGTTGAAGATTTCATACTTGTCATCTCCTGTAGACTAGGCAATATGTCATCCAAATTTGATATGTTAGAAACAAAAGTTTCCTTGAAAGAAAGAATTGATCAAGATATTAAATGGCTGTTTTGATCGTCTCTCCACCAAAAACGAGAATCTCTGAAAGCCAAGATTTAGTGACACGGCCCAATGTGTTTATTTATTTTAACAAATTGAAAGTTTCTTCATCAGGGGCAGCCACTGCATCGGGTATTAGGAAAGTGGATGATATGGGATTTATTAGATGTTGAACATAATCCACCAATTGATTCTTTTCAGCCTTGAGCTAAGAGTTCTGAGACTTATATTTCTCAAGCCTCTTTAGCATGATATCTATTAAATCTCGGGCCATCACCATGTCACTTTCCAATGTGGACTTCCCAAGTCCAAGTCTGGAAACTTCATAATCAGCAAATGTCATGGCATCACGTTCCTTGTCAACTTATGGGATGGCAAGATCCACAAATCTGTTTCCGTCATCATCCACCATTATTCGAGAGCACTTTAGGTTTCTTGGGAATGACGTCATTCAAAAGCTTGAAAAGGGCATCGAAGTCAATGTCAATTGCCTTGATAACCCTCTTCCTTTTCTTGATTTCACAATCAACCCAAAAAGGAGTATCCTTCACCACTTCCGCATACGAAACCTAGAATCGAAGCAACATTCTCATTGTTCTCAACATCATTAGATTCTACAAGAATCCTTTCCATGACCTCAATTTCTAGAGAAATAACCTCAATATCTACCTCTTGAACATTAGGGAGATTTTGAGAAATCTCTTCGTGAACTATAGGTTCAAAAGCGTTCGATATCTGGACTACTTGCACTTGAGTGGACTCTTGTGCAAGGCACGGCTGAGGATTGTTTGTTATGAGCTTCGCGAACTATCAATAATGTGAGTAGAAGAATCTCTACTTGAAGTGGAAAATCCCGATACACGCTCTCTTCCTTCACTAGGGCTAGGACCCTTAGATTTTTCACCTCGCGACACCTTTGGTGAATTGGATGTTGGCAACCACTCCTTTCTTGCTTGATGCATATGACTAGATAGCACGGAGGTTGATTGAGAAGAAACTTTGGTCGACCGAGACCTACTCGAGTTGGCATTTTTGTAACCCCGAGGTATGATCTTGATTGATTGTAACTTTGCAAGTTCTCTTTCATACCAGACATATGCTTCTTTCGAGAATCGGTTGATTCTTGTTATCAAGAGAAAATTCATCTCTCTTGATCCAATCAATTCGTGGCAATGGAGTAAAGGTAATTGCATCATATGAGGGATCAATAACATCTTCATCATCATCCACCAATGAATCAAGGGTTTTTTGATGCAAAATGCCTTGTTCTAAGCAAGGGTTAGGCGGAAAACTATCGCCTTCTCACTTCATGTTCGTCGAACAATGTGCAGCCCAAAATCTTCCATGGTAGGGTTGTCCCGGTACTTTGCCCCAAACATCTTCTCGCATATATCCGTTGATATCAAACTGGAATCTCTTCACATATGGATGAATAGTGATGAGGGCAAGCTCTTTCTCCATGAGTTGTGTAATCAAGAGATTTGGACATTGGTATTCCCAATTTTGAATTGGAAATGAATTCTGAACGATGCTTCACGGTGAGAAGACAAAGTGAATTTGGAATAGCTTTCGCAAAGCTCCATTAATGCCCACTTGTCACTGACGTACTTAGGAAGCTTCCATGGAGTACCCGCAAATCCACTCACACGAATGTAGGAAAAGGATGAAAATTGAATAAATCATGTTCCCCATTGGGAAATGACATTCATGGCCTCTTTGGAGAATCTTTCCTCTCTATTCCGATTCAAGTTTCAAATCATGAGGAAGGTGAATGCATCATTAACTCTTCTGAAATGATGAGAGCTATTTTTGAAACTTAACTGCGGATAATAATGGAAGACATTATTTGATGGACCCATGACTCCTTTCGTTTCTAACCCCGAAAATAGCTTTCTTCTAGCCACTGCATAAGTCAGGTATGATGTCATGTAAAAACATCCAGTCATCTTCACTTCAATCAATTGTTTGTGAAGGGTATCACTGATGATGGTGGCCCAATCCACAAACTCTCTCTTGGCAAGGATGATACAAATAAACTGATAGATCCATGGGTGGAAAATCCTGGCAAAGGGTAAACCAAAGAATCGACTCGGGATAGTGATCATGCCCCGATTTCCTCCACAAACTCAACACGGTACAATTCCTTAGGAAGCCGATCAACTCAAGGCCTCTTGGTCACTAACCAGTTGTTATTAACCATCTTGCTCCACCTAAGGGGTTCATCCCAAAAAAATTTGTGCTGACTTTCGAGTGATGTCAGCATTCTTAGGGAAGTCAGGTATGCTGAGCAATTCCTCAATGTGCTCTAGTGTGATTAAGAGGAAAGGCTCGCGATTATCTTTATAAATTCCTCGTCTCTCGGGATCATAATGCTCTACGCAGCGTTAACCACCTTCAAGCATTGCACCGAGACCGAAATGCCACTGCTTGGGGTAGACTACTATGGTAGAGCCTATCCGAGAATATGGTTTTGCCTTCAGCTTTCACTCGATCAAAAAATTGTTGCACATTGATGTGACCAAGATTTGTATCGGTGATATTGTCGTATGCAGACTTGATAGAACTGGGAGGGATGATTCCTTGGAATTCATACTTGAGCACGGACTTATTTGATTTCTCCACTGCCTTCCTCGATTTTCCTGCAGATTTATTGGATTTTTCGGCCATTATGAATTTTATAGAAAAATGACTCAAGCTCGCAAAACAATGTAAACAGTGTCGGGTCTCAATCTCCGAACCACCGTTTACACAAGAAAAATATGGCTCGTTTAATTTATAATTATTATTATTATTATTTAAAAAATTATTATTATTGATCCCGAATTACAATTTTTAAAATGTCAATACAAACATATCGAGACTAAGCTCGAGTTCCAAATCGGGTAATAATAACAATATTATTATTATTATTATTTTATTTTTTAAAAATAAAATTCTCCCGATTTCAATATTTCACGGATCAATTTTAATCTTTTTAATTCATTGTTTCTTTGTCTTGTCGATTCAAGTTGCTTTCAAAGATAAGCATTTCTCGACTTGTCCAATGCATGGATTTTCTTGTGAATGTGTTGAAATCTTTTTTTTACTCACCGATGAATGCGTTTTTAGACTATGTGGACAGTTTGTTTCCACCTAAAACATTGACAGTGGTCTTATCTTCACTTCTGACTGCATTGAAAATGTGCTTGAACAATAGCCTAGGTAATGCGTGGTTGATCTTTTCTTTACCAATGCGTGGACTTGTGTTCTCCACCCTACGTGGCTTTTTATTCTTGCTTTAACATGGCCTCGCCTTTTATCCTTCTACCTGCGTGGCATGTTTGGTTCTAGGACTGCATGCCATTGACCAATGCGTGATGGAAAGGCTCTGATCAATGCGTTCACAAAGGATTCGTGGGCCTATCTTCTTCCGGCCGTGTTGCCTTGACCAATGTGTGGCAAATTTGGTTTTATTGGGCTCTCTTCCAAGGGAGCGTGGGTCTGCTCCAACTTAGTCTAATGCATGGACTTCCTCTAACCTCTAAAGACGTGGGCTCGTGTGTTGAATTCTCCCTCTAAACCTTGGCTTGGAAATTTGCTCTTTTCTTGGACTGATATTCCTCCAACGTGACATGTTTCCTTTACTTTGTGTGAACAATTCCTTAGCCAATGCGTGGAGATTGATTTCTCTTCCTTTCCCACTTGGATTTTTTTATTGTCTTTTGGCAAATGCATGATCTTTTGATATGTCCTTTACCTCTACGTGAGCCTGTGTGTGGTGGATGTTTCCTCCTTCAATCAGCTGGCTAAACTTCCTTTATTGAAAACTCAAGTACTCTCGTTCCCCTAAAAGAAATAAGAGGCAAAACTTCTTCCAACTAGTTTCACGGGAAATGGTTACGGGAATTAAAGAAGTTTCCCGTAACCCTTTCCCCTTCCCGCCAAGTAATCGACTCCTCTTCCTTCGGGTAGTGGCATTAATTGCCAGGGAAAAAGGGAGAAAATATCATTTTGCCACCGGAAATGGCAAGGCAGGCTGGCAATCCCCATCTTATTTCCCCATGCGGGAGATTTTTTGCCCATTTGCCAACCGGTTGGATTGGCACTCAGTAGAAGAAATCCCACAAGTGGGGAAATAAGAAGAATTTGCCAGAAAAGGGAAATCCGGAACGGGAAGCCAATTTGGCATCCCCGACAATTGGAAGCGGAAGCTTTATTTTCCCCCAATAAAGAAAAACTTGTCAATTGATTTTAATAAATAGTATATTAATATTTATTTAATTAAGAACCCTAAAATTAATAAAATATATTTAATTAATTTATTACCCGAAATGAACGAAACGAAGACCGAATCGATCACAAGAACGAGACAATTGTGGCAAGGGTGATAAAACATGCAAAATAATACTTTTGAAAATTTTCAAATTTCCATGCTTATTTATTTTGTGATGTCAAAATTCGCTTATAACACACCACCGGATAATTTTATCTCTAAAAGTGTCATCCCGAAGCCACATAAGCTGAAATCTAAAAGAAGAGCAGGTTAGTCGAGTTCTAGATATACATGGTAATTGGCTAGTGATCAAAACACGTGTCACTTAGAATGGTAGATTTAGGAGTAAAACTAGATGTGAAAAAGCATCGAAACAAGGAATCTATCTACCCTTTCCATAATACATTTGATACCCTATCTCTTATTCGTCCAAGTCCTTACCCCATGAGAAAGTCTCAAATCAACCAAATTCAAGAACTTAATGTGTTCTGACATAAGAGTTGCACTTTCATCTAAACTTCTAATCCCTCCCAATTTCTCATCCAAAGATAAAATGGTATTAAAATCCTCCCCAAAAGGGGCCAAGCATCAAGAGAGGAATTGATAATAGAAATGATATTCTTCCACAACTACCTTTTACCTCTAAGGGAGTGGGAGAGTAAACATTAAAGCATAAAAATTCTAAGAATAGTCCCTACTCTAAGCAAAAATCCTTAACACTCCCTAGCTAGCCATTATATGCAAGACAACCATTTCCTTCGGATTCCATCGAGAAGCTATTCCCCCGATGATCTTAGAGATGTCCCTTCATTGTGCGGCCAAATCCTTTTACAAATGGTGCCCATTTCCTCCATTGAAACCTTTGTTTCTTGAAGAAAAATCACACGAGACTAATGCATCTTAATTAACCTTTTAATGTCATTATGCTAGGAAGGGCAACCTTTCATCCCTCTAACATTCCAAGTAATGCGCCTCATGAATTACTATGTCGAAAAACCTAGGCAAGATCCCATACCTTACCCAACGCAAAACAAATTTTCCCATTTGAATTTGATTTTATCTTCTGCCTAGTTTCTCGGTTGGTATCGCTCCACATTTCTTAAGAGAAGTCTGACTAATTCCTATTGGGCCTGGAGCATCCTCTAGGTCAATAGGTTTAGAATAAATTGTTAATGTCTTTTATGAGGATTCACCTTGTCTTTGAACTATAGAGGGGATTTCTCTTTGGAATCCCACTTATTCTTCTTATGAATCCTCCACTTGGATTTCCTGGAGAGGAGTCCACTAGAATTATAACTTGTTTTTGTCCGTATCCATCTTGTTGTCTTCCATCACTTTCCTACTATTTACCTCTTGAGTTTCGGGGATCGTTGATACTATACAATTTTCTACATCATGTAAATTAGAAGTTGGCAAATTTATTCCAGGACATGACATTTTGGTGTCGAATTGTAGGTTTATAATCAAATTCTTCTTAGGTAGTTGAGAACTTTGAGCCAACTTCTCGACTGGAGATGATCCTGGAATGACATGTTTGCAAACTCAATGAGGTGTCCATATTCATGACAAAATCTAGATCGAAGAGGAAAGTTTTCATAATCCACTTGTTGCACTCCATTTATCCTCCCCAAATTCTAGAGTAAACTTTTTTGTAATAGGGTTATCAAAATCCATAAGAACACAATCTAGTATAGATAATTTGTTCAAATCTAAATGCGTATCAATTGTCATCATCTAGGTTTCTTAAGGAATTCCCAATGGACATTAAGATTGCCAAGTTCCAAATCTTAGTTTGTAAACCAAATAACCTAACCCGCACTAGGCCTTTGGAGGGAAGGTCTTCTTCGGCTCTCAATTTTGTGTGTCAAGGTTTTATAAACAGCGTTACCCTACCATAAAACCACATTGTCCCCTGGAAAACTTGTTGTCTATCTTCTTCGTTACTAAAAAAATTCACAAGAAAATATCCATTGGGATACATAGAAGCAGTGAACTCACCTTTTCACCTTCCACCATTATCTCGCCCATACCTTAAATGCCATCAAAGAAGGACGATAACCCATAAAATGAAAAATCAATCCTTGCCTTTCCATAACATTAATGCCAACTTGAAGATCTGCAATATACTTTATAGGATGTCACTTTAAAATATGCAAAATACAGACAAATTGCAGCCAAACAGAAATCTGATTTTTGCAGAAAATTAAATCTAGGGCAGCGAATAGAAAATAATGGATAACTCCGAAAATACTTGCTCAAATCTCTTGAAATTTTAAATGGAGCTTGCTAATACAATAACAGATATTATAGAACTATTTTTGGAATTTTTAGAATAACAGAATGCTGCCAGAAAATTACAGCGTGCCCTAAACAACTGAAAACTTCTAAAATTAATATCTTTCGGAATATAGATGCAAAAATCATGAAACCTTGGAAATATTATCTATAAATATAGGAGATGATATCCCAACCTTCAAATCAGAATTTGAGGAAGTGGAAACCCTCCAAAACAGGCCTGCAATCTTCAAAACAAGTCGCCCCACCTAGGAGATGGTTGGAAACCCTTGCAAATGCCTTCAAACCGATGCTAAAACCTTGCGAAAAGAGGTTGCCGAGATCTACCCCCGAAAACCCTGAAATCTCTCCTCCAAAATACCCAAAATCCTCCAAAACCCTTCACTGAAACCCTCTGGAAATATCTCTAAAGAACAGCCCTGATTTCAACTCCAAAAATGACAAACTAGGGTGGATCTCTCACCACCGAAGAGTGCCCTACTAGCTAGGAGTGGATCTCTCACCACCGAAGCTAGGGTTCCCGTGGGATCTTACTCCACAAGCTGGATATTTGCAAACAGCAGTTGCACATGAAAGGAAATATAAGTGTATGCATGAATGACCATCTTTTCACCCCTCCACTCCTTATATAACTTTTCCCATGCCAAGGAACCCTAAAAAGCCCAAGTCGCATTTTCCCCTAGGGAAGACCAAATTAATAAAGTAACTTAAAGTTACTTTTTCCTTTTCAAGTCGCCATGGTCCAAAAGGTGACCCCCAACGCAAAATTAGAACACTAGGAGTTAAGTGGCCCCTTCCAACGATAAAACATAACATCTAGTCCCTTCGAAAGCACTTTATATTCCTGTCAACGGAAAATTATAACTGGACTAGATATTCATACCCAATAGCTCATAGCGTCCGTAACCCCTTGGGCATGACTAGGGTTAGGACCCGTACTGGCCCTCAGGCCTGTGGCGAGGGAAAGGGGACATTACAGTCCTCCCTTCCCAAAATTTGCTTGTCCCCAAGCAAATGCAAACTAGGATGTTGTAGAATCTGCTCTCCCTCCCAAGTAGCATCCTCAAGAGGCAAACCCTTCCACCGTACCAAGTATTCTGTAATCTCTCTGCTCCTGAGCTTCCTCTGTCTGACCTCAACAATAGATTCTGGTTCTAAAACCAGTTTCCCCTCCTCGTCCAATGGTGGCAACTCCGTAGAAGGTACAATATGCTGCCCAAGTGCCTTCTTAAGGCATGACACATGGAAGACATTATGTATCTTACTGTGCTCTGGAAGATCCAACTCATATGCTACTGCACCCACTCGCCGAGCTACCCTGTATGGACCATAAAACCGTGGTTTTAGCTTTTCTGCCCCCTTCTGCTTGAGTGACGACTGCCTGTATGGCTGCAAACGTAGGAATACCAAATCTCCTACCTCAAAGGACCTCTCTATCCTGTGCCTATCCGCATAAACCTTCTGCTGATTTTGCGCCTTTTGGAGGTTCTCCTTAAGAGCTCGCAGGATATCCTGGTTCTCCTGTAACCAATCTCGAGCTTTGGGAGCCCGACTATCTGTTAATACCAAATCAGCAAATGACATGGCATCGTATCCATACAAAGCTCTGAAAGGAGTCATGTCGATGCTCATCTGATAGGTGGTATTGTAGCAATACTCACCCATGTGCAACCATCTAATCCATGCCTGCTGATGTCCCGTCACATAACTCCGCAAATAGCCCTCTATCCATTTGTTAACAATCTCCGTCTGCCCATCAGTCTGAGGGTGATAGCTTGTCTGGGAGTCAACTCAGTACCTGCAAGTCTGAATATCTCCTGCCAAAAAGTGCTCATGAAGATCTTATCCCTGTCACTGACAATATTTTTAGGCAAACCATGAAGCCTAAAAACCCCTGTATAAAATACCTGAGCCACATCAGCTGCCTCATGCTTCTTAGGTAGAGAAAAGAAATGGGCATACTTGGTCAATCGATCAACTACCACATAAATGCAATTGTGCCCATGCACCATAGGGAGTCCTGTGATAAAATCCATGGATATGCTCTCCCACTTCTGCTCGGGGATGGGAAGAGGCTGGAGTAACCCTGCAGGAAAAGAATGCTCCGATTTGGTTTCTTTGTGAAACCATACACTCTCTCGACGTGATTAAGGACATCGTCCCTTCATTCCCTTCCAGTGAATCTCTCTCGATGTACACATATGTTTTGAAATATCTCGGATGTCCAAATAACGGCATATCATGTCTTTGCCACGAAGGATCTTGTCCTTCATCTTAGACCCCGGTACAAGGAAAATCCGATCCTTGTAGAAAATGAGATCATCTACCACCTGTATATCGGTCATCCTTGGTAATACCATCCGTGATCTCACATGCAAACTGATTCTTGGAGTACTCAACAAGTATGTGAGCCTTCCAATCTGCTGAAATCTCAGACATAGAACTCAGCATAGTAGTAAGGTAAGGCCTCCTAGATAAAGCATCAGCAACAACATTATTCTTACCTCTAGTGTATTCTATGTCAAAGTCATAGGTTTGTACCTTGTTCACCCATCTTTGTTGGTGGTCGTTGAGATCCTTTTGCCCCAAGAAGAACCTCAAACTATTGTGATCCGTACGTACCACGAATCTCCTACCCACAAGGTACTGTCTAAATTTGGCTAAGGCATGCATGATGGCCAACATCTCCTTGTCGTAAATTGAATACCCTCTCTACCGGGCTCAATTTTCGACTCTCATAAGCAATGGGATGCCTATCCTACATAAGCACCGATCCAACCCCCTCTCCTGATGCATCACACTCTAGAACAAATGGCCGAGAAAAATCTGGTAATGCGAGGACGGACATGAACTCATCACCCCCTTGAGATGATCAAAACCTGTTGTGCTGCTTCTGACCAAGCGAAAGCTCCCTTCTTTGTCAAATCTGTCAATGGGGCAGTCAATCGTGAGAAGTTCTTCACAAACCTCCTATAATAGGTGCACAGTCCCAAGAATCCCCTCAGATGTGTCAATGTCCTGGGTGGCGGCCAATCCAAAATTGCCTGTATTTTCTCTCTGTCCACCTTTACTCCCCCTCCACCAATCACATATCCCAGATATAGCAACTCTGTCATGCCAAACTCACATTTAGAAGCTTTTGCATATAGCAAATTAGCTTCTAATATCCCCAATATCTCATCAAGGTGGCGGATATGGCCCTCCCAAGTCCTGTTGTAGACCAATATATCATCAAAGAAAACCAATACAAACTTCCGCAAGTGGCGGTTGAACACGTGGTTCATGCAAGACTGGAATGTAGCTGGTGCATTAGACAATCCGAATGGCATCACTAGAAACTCAAAATGTCCATAATGGCATCTGAAAGCGGTCTTATGCACATCCTGCTCTCTAACCTTGATCTGGTGATATCCAAATCGCAAATCTATTTTAGAAAAATAGATTGCCCCTGTAGCTCATCAATACGTGGCACTGGATATTTGTTCTTGATTGTCTTCTTGTTCAATGCTCGGTAGTCGATGCACATCCGCATGGTCCCATCCTTCTTCTTCACCAATACCACCGAAGAAGCAAAAGGACTGGAACTCGGCCTAATGTGTCCCATGTCAATAAGCTCATGGATAGTCCTCTCAATCTCATCCTTAAACCGTTTGGGGTGACGGTAAGGAGTAGTAACTACTGGTCTAGTGTCCTCAAGCTCAATCACATGCTCAAATCCCCTATCTGGAGGTACACTGAGGTATGTGTTGTCAAAATTTCCCCCCCAGGGTAAATTTCGATAACATGCATCAGAGTTTTGCAGTTCCAAGCATGTAGATTGATACAAGAAAAAATCATAAAAAATGACTAAGTCCTAGTCCTAGGCGGTCGGGACATTTGGGACATCTAGGCGCGGATCGGCCGAAAAGCCTCCAGGCGGCCCGTGAAGCAAAGGGACATCTGGGACAGAAGTACGTGGCGGGCGCGAGAAGCCGATCCGGCCGAAAGAGGAAGAAAACGACCAATCATTGGCCGAGGGACGCCGGGACAAGAGTCATGAACCGCCGGATCGGCCGAAATGAGAACAAATAGTCCGGAAGCAATTGGGACATTTGGGCCGTGATGACGCGAACCGGCCGTTTACGCAAAAGCAGAAAGTTCGTCTTGGGACATCCGGACGAAGGGACGCCTACGGACGCGGATCGCCAAAGCCAATCAATGCATGCCATGTGTCATCGGCCAAATAAGGGACGAGGAAGCCCATTTCGGACGGATCGGAAGTTTTTGGCCCAAGCAGTTTGGGACATCCGGGACATAAAGACGCAAAGGACGCGAAAAATCCGGCAGACCCATGAGCCAACCAAATCATGACACATGTCACAAGGAGAAAAGTCCAAAAGTCAAAGGGCGAGGTCTCAAGCACTGACCCGAACCAATGGGATAGTGCCACGTGTCCAAGCTAGGGCCCACAAGGAAAAAATCATGCCGGAAGGGTTGGAAAACCCGACAAAGGAAGAAATGTGTCGGAGGGGTTGGAAAGCCCAACACAAAGGAAATCGGGTCTTGGAGTCGGGGAAACAAGTCGGAAAAGCATGGGAGGAAAACATGTCGAGCCACCTCCCATACCCGATGCAAATGCAAGTCACACTTCCGAACCCGAAACAAAGGAAAACTTGGCAATACCGGCGGAAGCGGGTGTCGGGAAAACACAAGCATCAAACACATGTCGAGGCATTCCCCAAACCCGATGCAAATGCAGAGGAGAGAGAATTACGTATCCAATCAGAGCCTGCCACGTGTCGTCCAGGTGGCGAAGCGCGGGAAAAGATTTCAAAATCCGTTTTGGTCTATTATGTGCCCTAAATCTTCAGATCAACATATCTTTTGATCCAGAGCTCGGATTTGCACGTTCTTTACATCAACGGAAAGCTTATGAAATTCTCTACATGATTCTGGGATCAATCTCGAATTTTGTGCTAGAGAGAGAAAATTGAGAAACGGCTCTAACGCGTGGTAATGCCAGAAGCGACGTTTCAACAACCAGTTTTAATGCACATGGGTCGCATTCTTCTTGAGCATGGCCAGTGATGTCTCAACCACCGATTTTAATGAAGAATGCGTTTTGGTCAATGGTTGGGTGCTTTACACGTTTTCCTATGTTTTCTATCTCCTGGGCTCGACCCATGCATTGTATAAAGCCAGATTTGGCTCATTTTAAAAGGGAGAGAAAAAGTTGTTCATCTGTTCGGCTCTGCCCTCCCTTCTTTTCTTCTCTAGGATTGGAAATGGAGTTCGAACCTCCTCCCTTGCTCTGTAATAGCGTTTTTGCCTTTTACTATTGAAATGATGTTCTGTGCAAACTTCTGGAGCAACAAAACGTGTTTTGTGATGCATCTGTCCATCCTTGCTCGTTTTTGCTTGTTCTCTTCTTGCCTCTCTTCATTGCAGGTATTTGTGCATGTTTGAATGTTCATTGCAGGTTTGGAGCTGTGTTCATGGAGTTTTGGGACATTTTCTGTGTGAAATCTATCCTTGGGCTCGTGATGCATCTGTCCATCCTTCCCATTGCTCACCTCTCTTTGTTCCATGGCAGTTTTGATAGATGTCCAACATTCTCCTTCTCTGGTGTATCACCGTTTTAGTGTAGGCTTTTGTTCTTTCCCTTTTCTCTCTCTCTCTGTCTCCTTGGCATTGTTAGATTAGGATTAGATTAGCTTGCACCGCACCGGAATAGCTTGTGGCAAGTAGTTTAGGAGCAGAACCACCTTCTCTCTCGAGATTCCTCTCTTAGTTTCACAAGTCCCACGCTTGGAGAGAGGTTTCCATGTTGTGCAATCACACCTTTGGATGCCCGAGTGATCAACCTAGAAGCCCGATCTCGCATCCGGGGTGCTTTGTGATTTTGCGCACTAACAAAG
Source organism: Taxus wallichiana var. yunnanensis (assembly GCA_018340775.1). Classification (NCBI taxonomy): domain Eukaryota; kingdom Viridiplantae; phylum Streptophyta; class Pinopsida; order Cupressales; family Taxaceae; genus Taxus; species Taxus wallichiana. The sequence continues at coordinate 476,248,800 of CM031240.1, read as the reverse complement.
ATGTCACTAAAAACTGCAATGTGCCTATCCAATAGCCCCTGTATATCCACATGATACTCTAGTTGTCCATCCTCTGATTTCTTGGTAGAAACCAAGCACTGTACTGCCCAATCAACCCCATTGTACCTGTGAATCCTCTCGATCCTCTTTGCTGAAACAACCCTGGGTGCATCTGAAGATAAGCCCCTCAAGGTTACATTCTTCCCCTCGGACTTGAACTTGAGTTCCATCGTCTGAAAGTTAGTCCGAAAGTCTCCAAGAGAATGGAGCCACTGTACACCGAGCACAAGGTTGGTCTCTCCAATACCAACCACATAGAAGTCATCGGTAATTGTATGGTTACCCATGGTGATACTCAACTGCGAACTCATTGCATGCATCTCATGGACTCACCATTGGCTACCACTACATTGAAGCCCTCAAAGTCTTCTAGCCTGTAATCCCCACTTCTCTACCAAAGATGCATCAATGAAGTTGTGGGTTGCCCCACTATCAATGAGTACTACTACTCTCTAACCCTGCAATACTCCCCTGACTCTGAATGCCTTGTACCTCGAGGTACTAGACAAAGTGGCAATAGTCTCATGGGGAAAAGTCTCCTCCTCCTGTTCAACCCCTGCACTATCCAATGTCTCTCCATCTCCATCCTCCGACTCCTGAGCATCCCGCTCCTCCTCGCTCTCACTCTCCTCAAAGACCTCTATGAATTGGGCCTTCCCTTTCCCTCTACAATCATGTCCTGGAACCCATGGTGTGTGGCAATCGAAACATAGTTTCTTTCGCCTCAACTCATCTCTGTCCTCTCTTGAGACAAATGGTCTCCTTGCTGCATCCTGCCTAGGTGGGGGCCCTTCGGCTGTGAACCATCAGCTCTCGAAGGAAATACCTTAGGCTGAATTCGAGGTGGAAACCTCGATTTTGGAGTGGACAACTCCAAATCACGTGCTCTCCTAATAGCCTCATGTAAGGAAGAAGGCTCAAATGCCTTCACAAATCCTGCTAAAGCGTCAGTCAACCCTGCCATGAAGAGTGAAGTCAACCTCATCTCTGAAACATCAGATACCATAACTGATAACCTCTGAAAATCCAATGTACTGGTCTAGAGAACCTGTCTGCCTCAAGTGAGTCAACTCTCTGAAGTGCCTATCTGGGTCCCTCCTGTCGAATCTGCTCATCAACCTCTGTGAAAAATCTGCATAAGTAGTGATATGCATGTGTCCCTGTGTGATCAACCCATGATGCCACCAGTCATGAGCATCTCCCTCGAGGTGTAGGATAGCAAACTTAATTGCATCCTCTTCACGCATGGGATTCAAGTCGAAGTAAGTCTTCATTTCTGAATCCAAGACTGCGCGGTACACTTCTTAGAACCATCGAAGTGTGGAATAGAGATTTGTCCCAATCTCCTCTGAAACTCAGGTACCTGTGTCTGGTGATCTCTCCTGGGCCTGCTACCAATCTTCATTTTACAATACTCCTGAAATGGCATGTTATCCCGGAAACCCTCACTCAATGTCTGGTACCTCTCCCAACAAGATTCCTCATCCACAATGTCTGCGGGCTGTCGTGTCTGTGAAACTTCCGGATCCTTCAAAAAAGAAGGCTCGTGGAGTCCCAAAGGTCTGGTAGAAGCATGAGGGGACCCCCATCCACGAATGTCCACTCTCACCTCTATTACCATGTTGTCCCATATTGCTAGCTTCCCCTTTGTCTATCCTCGCCTTGGGCTAATCTTTCCGTGGTGGCTCAAATAAAGATTGGTGGTTTCTGTTGTTTTACCATGTTGGTGAACAATGTTTCATTAAATCCACACCCATATGCTCACCTTGTAATGCCCTGCTCAAAGATCGACTTTCGCTGTTACGTCCTTGTCCTATTGCGTGTCATTGAATGCTGAATTGAGCTCCCTTTTCTATCGTTAGGTGACTTTTACCCTGTTTGCGAAGTTATTTTTTTAGCACCCTTTCTTCTTCTTTCGTCTGTCGTGCCTTCGATCTATAGAATGCTTAATGTCGTTTGTTAAAAAGAGTTCTATTGGAATATTAAAATATTTACAAGTTACTTTTAGATGTAATTATTAAAAGATACCTAGCTGTGGAACCTTTTTGTGTTAGAAAATAAAATAAAATAAATAAATAATAGAAATAAAGGGAGGTTCGTCTTCCACCTAAACTAACTTCTTCAAATCTAAGCTATGATGTTTGCGTGAGATTGGAGGGGGAGGCTTTTGTTGGGGGTTTTTAAATGGCGTTTGGACTCCTCCCAACCACCAACCTGCAGACCGTAATGGCCATTATGTTTCTACCTTGCGTGAGGGAGATGGGAGTCGGTGGAGTCCTGATTTTCTTCACCTTGATCTCATTTTGATTCTTTTATTCAATGCGTATGGGTGGATGAGTGTTGGGCACGTTTTGTGGGAATGAAGGCCACCTACTTCTTTAATTATTTCATTTCTGCTTGGTTTATCCCACGTCTTGGGTAAGAAATATCTCTTCCCTTTTTGGTAGTGGGCCGCATACTTTAATTTTAGATGTTCTAGCAAATCTTTCCTAGATTTCTTGTTGTTAGCTGCATGGATTTTTGGTGAGTGCGCAGGACTTTTTGGACACCTTTTTACCTGCTGGCCGCATACCTGTTTGGGTTGGATTTATTCTTTCTACTCTGATTTCTTCTCCTTGCTGCGTGTGTATGTTGTTTTCTCCTGGCGCATGAGCAAAGAGAAGTTGTCAGACTGGTTTGAAGGGAGAGAAGCCATCGAAATCTTTTCTGTCAAGGCGTTTTTCTTCCTGGTTCCTCCTTGGGCGCAGTAATGGGTTTGATATGGTGGTTTTAGATGAAGCTACAAGCTAGTGAAGTAGGCGTGTTACCTCCACTTTCTTTGGGTGCTGCGAGGTGTGTTCTTGTTGGGGTCCACAAAGACGACTGCAACAGGATTTTGCCAAAGCGCAGCATGTTGCAGTTTGGTAGAAGCCTTTTGAGCGCTTCCAACAAGCAGGTTGTCCAACTATGTTGTTATCTGTTCAGTATCGAATGCATCCTCAAATTGGGATTCTCCTTCAAGGTATTTTTATCAAAATCGACTATGTGACAGTGAGAGTGTTACCAGGAGACCTGATGAAATTTATTGCAAAGATTCTCTATTGAGACCTTACTTGTTTTACGATGTAACTCATGGAAGAGAATCTCATAGAGGTGGATCTGTTTCATATCAGAATATTCATGAAGCACAAATTGCCTTGCTGCTTGCTCAAGCCATTCGTGGGTGTTGGCTGTCTGCATGATTGCTATGTGAAGGGAGCAGGTTAGACACCAAGTAGTTACATACAATGAAAACAAAGACTTTATTTTTTTACTGATCCTTCCTGTGCGTACCCTGCAATCATGGAAATCCCTTTTTTGCGGCCTTTGGCAAACAGTTGCATGCCTCACGGGTGGCTCCACACCTGGTGCGAATCCAAGTTTCCCCTTTTTGTGCTTTGGTATGCTTTCATGTTCTGCACTAATGCCCCTTTGGACACGGGCTGGGAGGATGTTGGCTAGGTTGTGGAGTCTGGGTGTGCTCCTGGTAAGTGCGTTTAATGGAAGCTTCATAGGATTTTTCATTTAACGCATTTTGTGTTTTTATTTATTTCAATCTAGCCTTTGGGACCTTTCTATCTCAGGCTTTTGTTGTTCGTGGGTTTGATCTCCTGCCCTGGCCGCCCTCTCCCTGACTGTACCAGGCGCTGCCATGAAGCTTGCATGAGAGATCTACGTGCTGAGGAAAATGAATGTTTTTGGAATGTGTTGTAGCTGCTGGAGCCTTGGTTCGACGTGGCTGCATTGAGGAAGCCCCAAACAGGCATGATAAGACTAACCCTCTCTCTTAATGATTTATCCCCTTTAGTATTTGGGTAAATCAATCTTTGCAATTTTGTTCGATTGCTGTAGATGTGGGTTTCTTTTGGAATGTTGATGTGTTTTTGTTTTACTAAATAAATAGCGTTTGGACTCTGGATATTATATAACATGCATTTACATATATTGACTCTTTCTTGAAAGAGATGCCCAGAAAGAGATGGGTTTCAAATGACTTTTAATCATAATTGCATGAACTGATCTCTCCCTCCTTTACAGTTTATCTTATTTACTATTTGAGTAGAAGAAATCTCTACATCGATTCTTGCCTACTGATCTTATAATGTTGGTTTATCTTTTTGCCTTGATTCTTCCTTTGAATGATGGTTTCTGTAGAAAATATTATGGAGCGTGAATGAGGTTTATAATTTTTCTTGTATTGTTTATATTATGTAGAACATGGCTTGAAAAAGGGAATTTCCGATATGACTGTATTTGGATTTTACTGTGGATTTATAATAATATAAACTCCCATTAGGATTGGGGGCTTCTATTTGGGAAGAGTCATACTAGTTTAATTGGTCTTTCTAGATAGCTCCATCTGAGTCATTCGATTATCATTTACCTTGGGGATTATTGAAAACCCCTCACCAGGCCCTCTGCTATTATTATTACTATGAGCTTATTATTAGATTGGAACCCTCCTGAAGCATGCGTTAATGGGTTTTCTATGACCTTTACGAATATGTTATGCACGCAAGTCATTATCCTGTGTGGATAATTCTTTGGCTTAATTTTGAGGCACTACTTGGATCTTTGAATCGGTTAAAGTAATATTGGATACATCGAACTCTCATGAATGACGACATTCTTCAAGTTTGATTGATATGTGATGTCCTCATGCATATGAATTCAGGCAATGCTTGAAATATGAAATTATAAATTTATCTTATACTTTGACCTTGAAGCTTGTCGAAAGACTTTTGGTAGGAAAACAGATGAATAGGGAAGTTAAGATAACTACCCTAAAATGGAGTCATGCATAGCCTTAAGTAAAGGTGACAGCTACCATAATGGGACTGTGCATACCATGTATGACAGTAAGGATATAAGTCCACCTGAAATTATTTAACTTCATTTTATAGAACAATAATTAATACCCATAAATTGGGGTATGCAAGTGGAGGTTGAATTATATAACAGGGTATATTATGTTATCAGGTAACCAGTAAGGATAAATATGTTATTTCAATACTTGGTTAACGAGTGGAATATTTTCTGGCATTTACGATGATTATTATGTTAGCTAAAAATTGATACTTGCATCTCAATTGGGAGTTGAGATAATGTTGATACTTGTATTTATAGTGGCTTGGACGCTTACATATCCTAGTTAGTCAAATGTATCTTTGACATATTAGCAAAATATGACAATATTGTTGATCGTAACTCATTCCAATGAGTTGGACCCTTATACTAATAGAAACATATAAAGGCATGGAATAAGCAACCAAAAGGATACCTAATAATATATGAACTTGTGGATTGGTGGAATCTTTGTTAACATAAGTATATTCTTAAAATTGTGAGATAAATATCCAAATTATACTTACATATCACTGATTATCTATGAAGGTTTGATACTTGGGTAATATCGATGAATAATATAAGATTGATACTTGTATTTATTATATAAACTTAATGTCGTTGGTGCTTTTATTTAATTGAAAGATAATATTGTTGGATACTTATATATGTGAAGTAGGTCGAGGGTATTAGGTGAGCGTTATTATTATTACTGTAATTTAAGTATGATTGATTGCATGGTTAAGGTTGTATATCTAGTCACTTGGAATTGTGTTCTTATGTAAGCAGATCTTAAGGAAGTGAACATTAATGAGTATGAAATGTATTATCATGAGATGTGCAGTTAAGTTTTTAAATGTATGTTAGAAATTTATTTGATAAGGAGTATTGCAAACTTTCATTTATTTATATGCTAGATGGCATAAATTATTAGGTGAGGTTTATATCTTATCATGCTCAGTTCTAGCGAACTGACTCTAGTAAATATTTGTGCAGATGGATTATGCGAGTAGATTAAAGGAAAAGAGTGTAAAAGTTTCATCAGTTCAAATTATGAAGTTCTTTGTAGAAAGTTCAATGCGTTGTAAATTTTGTAACTTTGCTTGCAAGGAGTTTAGAAGATCTCTTGTCTTGGTATGTTCGGAAAAACTACGTGGTGAAGTGTTCTTTCCCTTTTGTTGTTAGACTAGTAACTTACCTTGGTGAGAAATGATATTCAATCATTACATTGGCATAAGTATTGTAAAACCTTGATTTTGAGAATAAAGTGTTAAGTCAAAACTCTCTGACACCTTGTAATGATGTGATATAAGTAAAATTAAATGGAGTGGTTAACCCTTATAGAAGTTAACTAAAATATATATATATTCAGATAAATTAATGTAGAGATGACTTACTTGAGAACAAGAGATTCCTGAAGTACTCAAAGGTGAAACTATCCTTGTAAAGTAAATTTTTATAAATTGATATCCCTAGCTAAACTAGTGAACACTACCCCTTTTGGGTGAACTCTTAAACAAGCTTAAGGGAAAACAATGGTTAGTTTCGGAAGATAATAAGATTTAGCAAGTAGGAGAAGACTTTAAGTGAACTACTCTACAGTGTATAAGAAAATAACTCAGTTGGTAAGATGAATTTGTGCGAATCATATATTGAATCTTTCTGAAAACATAAGTCATGAGTTAAAGGGTGTTTTATCAAAATAAATAACCTTCAATCATTTCTTACTGTGGCTTGCCCTAGCTGTGAGAGTGTCATGTGGTTGGACTTCTATGTGTTCTGTCAAAAAGGAAAAGTGTATTATCCTTTTGGGTGTGAACGTTTCCGTGCTGACCTTGTGGTCATCCCCGTAACAAGTGGTTCCCAGAGTTGGTTGTAACTTTGTGACGACATGTTGTGTCGTGTTATGTGTCGAAGCAAGTCAAAAAAATCCTGTCTTTTCTGTGTTGTTCGTGTGTGAAATGGCATGTTATCCCGAAACCCTCACTCAATGTCTGGTACCTCTCCCAACAAGATTCCTCATCCACAATGTTTGTGGGTTGTCGTGTCTGTGAAACTTCTGGATCCTTCAAAAAAGAAGGCTCGTGGAGTCCCAAAGGTCTGGTAGAAGCATGAGGGGACCCCTGTCCTAAATGTCCACTCTCACCTCTATTACCATGTTGTCCCATATTGCTAGCTTCCCCTTTGTCTATCCTGCCTTGGGCTAATCTTTCCGTGAGCTGGCTCAAATAAAGATTGGTGGTTTCCTGTTGTTTTACCATGTTGGTGAACAACTGTTTCATTAGATCCACACCCATATCCTCACTGTCTTTGTCTCCCATCTTTCAACCCCAACAGGCTGGAGAAACAACTGCTCTGATACCACTGCAATATCCCTTATAGGATATCACTTTAAAATATGCAAAATACAGACAAATTGCAGCCAAACAGAAATCTGATTTTTGCAGAAAATTAAATCTAGGGCAGCGAACAGAAAATAATGGATAACTCCGAAAATACTTGCTCAAATCTCTTGAAATTTTAAATGGAGCTTGCTAATACAATAACAGATATTATAGAATTGTTTTAGAATTTTTCGAATAACAGAATGCTGCCGAAAAATTACAGCGTGCCCTAAACAACTGAAAACTTCTAAAATTAATATCTTTCGAATATAGATACAAAAATCATGAAAACTTGGAAATATTATCTATAAATATAGGAGATGATATCCCAACCTTCAAATCAGAATTTGAGGAAGTGGAAACCCTCCAAAACAGGCTGCAATCTGCAAAACAAGTCGCCCCACCTAGGAGATGGTTGGAAACCCTTGCAAATGCCTTCAAACCGATGCTAAACCTTGCAAAGAGGTTGTCGTAGATCCGCCCGAAAACCCCAAATCTCTCCTCCAAAATACCCAAAATCCTCCAAAACCCTTCACTGAAACCCTCTGGAAATATCTCTAAAGAACAGCCCTGATTTCAGCTCCAAAATGACAAACTAGGGTGGATCTCTCACCACCGAAGAGTGCCCTACTAGCTAGGAGTGGATCTCTCACCACCGAAGCTAGGGTTTCCGTGGGATCTTACTCCACAAGCTGGATATTTGCAAACAACAATTGACATGAAAGGAAATATAAGTGTATGCATGAATGACCATCTATTCACCCTCCACTCTTTATATAACTTTTTCCATGCCAAGGAACCCTAAAAAGCCCAAGTCGCATTTTCCCCTAGGGAAGACCAAATTAATAAAGTAACTTAAAGTTACTTTTTCCTTTTCAAGTTGCCATGGTCCAAAAGGTGACCCCAACGCAAAATTAGAACACTAGGAGTTAAGTGGCCCCTTCCAACGATAAAACATAACATCTAGTCCCTTCGAAAGCACTTTATATTCCTGTCAACGGAAAATTATAACTAGACTAGATACTCATACCCAATAGCTCATAGCGTCCATAACCCCTTGGGCATGACTAGGGTTAGGACCCGTACTGGCCCTCGGGCCTATGGCGAGGGAAAGGGGACATTACAAGATCCTCTAGTCCGAGCCTGATAATCGGAGACCCATTTGCAGCCCTCATAATCCCGACTCGCCTTTCGAGGATCAACCTCGTATACAAAGAGGCCCTCTCTGGAAATGGTTATTGGCTAAGGACTTGTGCCTCTAATCGCCTCTAAAGTTCATCGGTTTTTTATCTCAGTTTGGCCTTTACCTGTTAAATCCTGAACTGGATTGTCTTTTCCTTTTCCTTCATCATCATGGAGATCAGAAATAAACCAAGCTCCCACCATATTAAAGAGTTGTTGGGAAGACTTTGATTTGTCTTTGCTACTCATAAATCCTTTCCTTGTTCCAAGCTGAAAACCTTCATAAGTCCCATGAAAACAGCTCCATATCCGTTGCATATTGTTGTTTGCATTCCAAAACCCGAAATCATAAAAGACAAAAATCAGAGAAGAGAGAAAATCCCTTCCCCCAACCTGCACCCACGTCCTTGACCTATAAACCACCTAAAAAGGTTAACCACAGTCTAGAACCACAAAACACCAACACAAACACGAGCTCAACAATGCACAATCCCAAACCCAACTAAACAGTTAGGCAATGGTCATACTATGTACTATATAGGAAAACTCAATTACTAAGCATATAAATCATTATATTGCTCTACACCGAAAGGATCAAAGTCAAAAATAGTTCACTAGAACCATGAGCAACAGTAGTAGCAGCAGTGCCACTCCCACCAGTTTCACTATGTGATTCATGCATCTAATTTGGAATGCTTTGGGTCAACACCCCAATATGCATCACTGCCCCTAGTAGTTGGGCTACTTGCGTGATAGCAATGAACTCACCTTTCACTACGTGATTTACGTAGACCGATTCCTCTATGTTTTCACCGCAAAATTGTTACATTTAATTGATTGATAAAGGAGTATGTATACTAGTTCCACTCAGCTAAAGAAAACCTTGCAATCTATTGAGAAAAAGTTCATATGCAATATCAATTACGAATTTACATAACAATTAACATTATTAGTTGTCATTGACTAATCAAGTTGTAAATTCTAATTTATAAAAGTGAAAACAAATGAAAGGTGACAGTTACAAAACATACATGTGATAAAACTTTGATGGCAAGAGGATGTAGCATTGCCCTTGGCCATGCAGTTACCACTACATGAGTGTCCTTTTTATACTTGTCCTAAAGAGTGCTCAAGTTGTGACTTTTCAAGCCCATTAACTTCCCAAACTCGTCTACAACTGTCTTCTATATCTTGAACAGGAAAGACTCTAGTTGATGTCGTCTTATATCCATCACTAAAGTCATGATCCATGTATGGTACCATTCTCCCAGGCAAAGCAAGTACATCATCATTGTATTTTACAGTTCAAGGCAAAAGCAAGGAGATGCAATAAGGTTGATCATTTTGTTCCACCACTTATTCAGAATTTTTCCGCACTTTCCTATAAAATCTTTCTCGAAGGATCTTGTTCTTATGCATTTAAAATGACCTTCATTTTTGAATAGTGAAATCACTTTCCTCATAAAATTCACCCAAACATAGCTGATGTGTATCAATAAATCTGATCATACTCATGATGAGCTCAATAAAACTAGGAATTTAATTCAAGTGGGTCTTCCAAATGTCATTTGAGATCAGTCATTTCACTTTTTGGGCTCTCTTTACATTCAATTGCCTCCATAATCTCAAAAGTTGTTGGTAGTCATGTTGCACAATGTCTCTCTCACTTTCACAAGTCTCAAAACGATTGTATGCAAGTCAAATTTCGTCTCAACAACCTAATATGAAACTTAAAAAATTAATAAGAATCTAAAATTTGAAAAACTGCTAAAAATCTATCGCATCATCTAGAGTCAAATTTGGTCTCAACAACCTAATATGAAACTTAAAAAATTAATAAGAATCTAAAATTTGAAAAACTGCTAAAAATCTATCTCATCATCTACTCAAATATAAAACATACTCAATGATATAGTTTAAAACTACCAAACATCAATTTAAAAAAATTAAACTCATTTCACTTACCTTCAACAACTCTAAATTCAAGAATGACTCAAACATTTCCTCTAACATAGGATGATTGGTCATGAACATTTGGATCTTGTCAGATTTAATATAAATCTATTTAACTCGATTTTGTTGCCCAATTTTTGCAGCATCAAGTTGAGAAAATGGCAAGCACAAAGTGTCCAAACTATATGTGTGCATCTCGCATGAACTAACATCCCCACGTCTTTGCAATTTTCACATTGTCCATTATGACATGGAAAATATTTTGAGGATTGACTTGATGGTCTCGATGAGGATGTTGGAAACAAATTATGCAACCTTAACCTAACCCTCACAATCAACCACCTTCAGAAACATCACCACTTTAAGGCACCATTGCAATCAAATAAATTAAGGGCCTGTTTTTGCAATGTCTTTCCATCCACCTAAAATAGACACCCTTGTTTCATTCCTACAAGCCCTAATGTGATGCAAATGCATTACCCACATGATTTTTCCTTTCCCACAAAAGTGGTGTGTACCTTTTCATACCTAGGGCCTTTATACCCTTTAAGGGCTGAATTTATGCCCTTCATTATTTTCCGCCAATATGGTAATCTATCAAGGTTCAATGGAAGCCCATTGGCGTAAACATAATGCCCGATGAGTTCATCAACATTATCCCTTGATTCATCATCAAAATCCCTTTCCAACAGGCCCAAAAAAAATCCTTTACGGAAAGATGGTTCTAAAAAGAAGACATTGCCAAAAAGCAATGTTAGGGGACCCTGATTGGGCTAGGATTTGTACCTCTATGTGGCTTGCTCAATCGGGATCCTTCCCTCAAGAAACGTTGATGAGATCAAGCTTTTACAGCTACATAATCCACATCCTCTTGCTCTTTTATATATGCAATAATTTGTGCTTTTGGCAGCCCCATTTATTCTTCCCAATAAATGTTATGATTCCAATGCCAAGAATCAGACACAAATGAGCTTTCATCCAGCTACATGAATTTTTGTATTTGATGTGAGGGGACCATGATTGGGCTAGGAGTTGAACTAGTAGGTGGCTTGATTGATCAAGATCCTTTCCTTGAGAAAAGTTGAGATTGAAATCAAGCTTTTATAGCTGCATTATCTGCATTCTCTTGGTCTATTATATATGTAATAATTTGGGCATATAGCATCCCTATGTTATTCTTCCCGATGAATATTTTGATTTCAATACGAAGAATCCCACAAAATTGACTTTCACCCAACAACATGAATTGTTGTATTATCCAATGCACTACCTACATTGTCAAATATATCCCCTCCACTTGGAATTTTCTCTAGCATACTCACTTGTCTCCAAAGAGACATAAAAGGGTCAAATTTTGAAGCTATATGTTGCCCCTAGGTCCACAGATCTAGAGTTTGCTACCATTATAACATGCTCCAAATACATTGGTCAGTAAGTAATCATTCAAACACGATATGAAGAAGAAAATAACACAAATACTAGAAAGCTACCATTGCTAGTTAAAAAATTATAGGAACATTTTTTTAAATGAAAACATAACGCATATGAAAATTTAAAATTTAATTAATACATACATGTGCATGTGCGTGTGCGTGTGTGTGTAATGCCTCTACCATGGTTGATATCCTTGATGACTTCTGTAATCGAAGTTGCAAACGTTGATATGTGATTCTTGTTTGAAGACAGTGTACTCTTATGAACTAAGTAATCATGTTTGTTGTAGATGATATGTTATCTTCTAAAAATGGATACAATCATGCCATGTCAATTCTGAATTTAAAATGAAGTATTTCATTCTTTCTTTATGTTGAATGTTCATTGCATGTGGATGGAGGAAATAAATTCAGTCTAAACTCATTCATAGCCTATTTTGCATTTGAACTTGTGCTTCAGTCTATTTGATTTCTGATGCAAGATAACCATACCTTGGATCAATTTCAGTGATCCAAGGCATGCTTTCGATTCTATGACGTTTAGGTCATTTGACCAAGCCGACAGAATGTTTAATTTTTGAACCCAGTCACCGCGGATCACAGGTGACATCTTTTGCATACACTCTTTATAGTGATCTAAGAACGTCGTTGTTATTCATCATAAGGTAATGTTGATGATTAGTTTGGGGACTTAATTTAATCTAAGTTCCTATGATTATTATCTAGTGTCCCCAAATTTCACCCTGAAATCTAGGACTACCCTATTTAAAAAAAAATTGTACTTTTAAAATAAGGGGTCGTTTTGTGTTTTTATTGCCAGAAAGTTTTTGTAATGTGTCAAGATATTCCTAAGGTGCCATATTAGCCATTTTCGCCAAATACCCAGATGCCCAAAATTGTTATATTTTGTCGCTGGGGTTTGCCTGTGGGAAATTTGTATTTAATTATTTTGAGCCCCGTTTGAGGCAAATTGTGCTCCGGTTTAACCCTGTTGTGATCGTACATGTCAATTTTCCCATATACCAGTAGGGTTTTAACCAGGAATGAATTCTGGGCTTTATTTGTGACTTCTGGCAACGTTTTGTGTTTTTGGTGTTTTTCCGTTTCGTTTTCTGTGAAATTTCTCTGGATCAATTCCTTTGCCGGTTTGGTCTGATTCTTTACCTAGAGTATCTAGAGATCACCTATGCACATTGTGCCAAAAGGAATTCGCCATCGGAGGTCTGGTTCTCTCGGAAAAGACGAAATCGTGCACAAAAAAGCTTCTTCTGGGCAGGCCACATTTTTGGAAAAAGAGGGTTTGAAGTGAATCATGGGATTTTTGGAAGCAGCAGGCAGATGGGAATTTTGTACCTACCTAGCAGGGTACTTTTTCCCTTGGAAACAACGCCACTTAAGTCACAATGGAAAAATTGGAGGCAGTAGGCAAGCGAAAATTTCTTACCTGCCTTACAAGGTAAAAATTCCCATTGTGAAATAAAAGAAAAATCACTTAAGGCATTGATGGGATTTTCTTACCTGCCTTGCAGGGTAAATAATCCCATTATGAAAGTCAAACAACTTAAGTGGATCATGGGATTTTTGGAGCTGCGGTGCAGGGTGAATAATCCCATTGTTAATTGGCTTTTAAAAATAGAAATTGCCTATGCCAAAAAGTGCGACCCCTTTTGGGAAAGAAGGGCAGCTTTAAATGCATTAAATTAATTAATTTCTTCTCCAAATTTGGCGCCCAGGCTTGTGGAAAAGTCAACAAAGGGAAAGTGGATAAAGGAAATCAGAATTAGAAGTTCTAAAATTAAATAAATATTATTTATTTAATGCAGCCCCTTCATGACAAAAAAGTGCGCCCCATTTGGGAGAAGAATAATACTTTTTTAAGTATTAATTGATTTAATTAATTCCTATTTTCAGTGGATGAGGTCAAAGCATATTGTGAGGCTTAAGTGAACTGGAAGTAGAGAGCTAAAATTAAATAAATTTAATTTATTTAATGGCAGCCATGAGCATGCACAAAATAGGCGCCCCATTTGAAGAGAAAAGCTTATTAATTAATTAATTAATTGTCAGGAATAGGAGGGGCAATAATTAATTATAGAATTATGAGGATTATATAAGCAAGGGCTGCCATAAGGATGAATTAATTAATTCAATAGCAAAGAAGTGCAGCCCAGACAAAAAGTGCACCCCATTTGAAGAGGAATTTTGCTCAAAAGGAGTATTTATTGCTGGAAGCTTCCAAATTTGGCGCCTAGGTTTGAAGGAGCTTGATTTGTGTTTGAATAATTGTCTGCATAAGTGATACAGGTGCTCAGGTGAAGTTGGTAAAATTCATGCTTGCTTTGCATGCAAATAAAACATCAAATTTTGGGGCAGCAGGCTTGATATATGCAGATTTTTATAATTAAAATCCAGTGTTCATGTTCCGGTTGCCATCTTTGTCTGAATTAATTGCAGGAATTCATTACAGGTGCTTTTATAAGAGAAAAGGAGCTTAAATCAATGTCCAATACATTGAACATATCCTACGAATCAAGAATTATCTAGATCTCGCACCGGTTGTAAAGAATTTCGGCCGAATAAAGAGAAAAAGAATTGTTCAGACAAAGATAGATACAGCCATGGCAAAGAGGGATGAAAAAGAAAGCACAGCAGAGTCATGCATCACTTCTAAGTTTGCACACATTGGAGACACAGATCTAAGTCCGGAACCTCTTTCCGAATTGATTGACAGATCCATAGCAGGAAAGACTTCCTCATGCGCAAAATGCGATCAGCGATGGCATCATTCGAACTGCAACGCGTTTCCATTCACACCCGGGCCAAAAGTTCGTTATGGAGTGTGCTAAGTCCTACCATCCATCATCCAGATCAATCTGAGATGTTGTAGGGAAATCAATAATCCGGTTGGACTCATAGTTCATCAATTATTGTTTGAAGATTCCAGCACGAAAGGTGGTGACTACTATTAGCATACAGGATGTCGGCAACAGATGGGAAAAGCATAGAGTTGACTACGTGGGCATAATGAACAGCAGATACATGAAGAAGCCCAGATCTCCTTTCAATTTCCCGAGAACTCTTTCACGGTCTAATCTGGTACAAGAGGTGGATGATATTGCCAAATTGTTATGCAGATAAATGGCGAAGCGAACGCTCACAACTTCCGCGTATGGATGTATGCTTTCATCAGACCATTGAAATCAACAAAGCAGATTCAATAATCAATTGGTCGGAAATCATTAGTGACAACATTGGTGAGCAGCTCTGGAATGTGAGGCGTACTTTCAGCTTCAAAATGACTTCCTATTTGGTATATGCGCAGCAGCCTTCCTGGGATCTTCTCAAGTCGAATAGATGTGGTGTTCTTTCCAAGGACCCTATTTTCAAGTGCTACCCAAAGCTTACTGTACCTGCATGCAAGAAAGATTACAAAGTGGTTAATGATGGGTTCTTCTACGGATTCATTTGCAGGCTGGACGGCGATCTAAAGGCCAACAGGGTGAGCAAGGAAGCGTGGGAAGTCGTGTCCGATCGATGCGATCTTCATTCAGTTTGCGGATTTTACATACCTCAGGGTCACCGGCTTTTCTGGAGAACCAATTAAGTTGCCTAGATATCCGAATGATAGATTGGTCACCATGGAGCTGAGCAGACAACTTGTGGAAATTCATGACCTTCGATAGAAAACGTCCACAAGTCTACGGACTTCTTCCCGATCACTGTGGGCCATTATAGCTGTCAGAGCATTCATAAAGCCCGAGGAGTGGAAGCAGAAATGTTCTCTGAGTACGAGCAAGAGTTCTTCCCAACATGGCTGAACTTCGATCCATTTGGAGTGGCAAGGAAGACAATCTCCCAGGAGTACACGCACGTGCCTTCATTGGAAGATTTTTGGATGAAGTGAGTACGAGGTTAGAAAGAAAGATTTCAGCAGGTTATCAGACGGCAAGTGTTTGACTTTGGATTAGCACGGATACCTGCGGATCTTAAAGATGATGGGCCTATGTTACTTGACACATACCATTGGATGGGAGGAGATAGAGTTGTACTTCAGGAGAGCGTAGGGGGCTGCCATACGATCGAGGAAAGGTCTGACGCCGTTCTGGTGAATACTTCAAACTGGTTGTTGATGAAGGGATATTGCCTTGATGAAGCATTGATGAATCAAATCACGGGCAACTTCGGCACAGGAGATTCCCTCAAGAGGAAGCACGGAGGAGAGAAGCAAGTAGGAGGCCTGAGAAGATTAAAGTGCACAGAAGGTCTCATTCGAAGGAGAAGATCACTTCTACGGCTATGATGTTAGTTTCGGCTTCTCCAACATCAAGTACTTCACCGATCGCCAGCACTTCATGCAGACACTGCCATTCCTTCGTTGAATCTGGCAACATTCATCTTTTCTCCTCAGCCACTCCGTTCAGCACCTGTTCCTGAAGAAACGTTGAAGCTGCAGATGGCAGAGTTTGAAAGAGCTTTGTCTTTGGATGATTCAGAGGATGGCAGCCACAACACTGTAGCGGTTTCAGATGGAGAGGAATCAGAGCGCGAGATAGTAGTACACTCGGCAACTTCTCATTCTCCGAGAAGTAATTTCTCAGAATGGTTGACTTCGCAGTTGGTTCCAGAGGCTAGAGAGGAAATCAACTTGGAGGAACACGACTTGCAGCTGCTCCTGAGTCTAGGCGGAAAAGACAGAAAACCTAAAGTTGCTAAGGTAACTTCAAGGTTGATCATCGAGGAGTCGGGGCAGAAGTTCGCTGAGATGTCAGTTCCGGCTGAGAAGGGAAGAAAGAGGATGAGCTCACGGCAGAAGACATAACAGTAACCAGAGTACCCATAGGTCAAGCCACCACAAAAGGATTGAAGCAGGACACGCAGACATTGATAGATGCTCTATTCCTTAGGCTTGACAGAGAAAAGGTGGAGAAAGTTGAACTTCAGAAGCAGGTATCTCAGTTGTGCGAGATCATTGCCAAGGTTGCTAAATCTTCCACTCAGCCAATTTCAGCACAAAAGCAGGTGAGTGATCATCTGATGCAGAAATGGAAGATGCAAGTAACTAGGTTAAAGCTATCGACGAATGGAAAAGTCTGATCATTCGTCAAGCTTCTGTACAACTCGGAGAGGTGCCAACCCGCCTAAAGGTTATGAAAGATGCATCAGATCAGCTGAAGCAACTGGTGACAAGCACGGTAGATATGAACACAGTTGTTGAGAGTAACCTGAGTACTTTGGCCGAAATAAATAAGTTGCCGAGAGAAGTGTTGATTGCGGAACAGATTGTGCCTGATGGATCAGTTGAGAAGGGGAAGCAACTTGAGTTTGCAGTATCTTTCCGTTTGGAGATCTGCAGAATTATGCTGAAAAGGATGTAGGCACTTGAGAGTATGGCATCATCTTTACCAGACAATGTCATTGCTTTCACTCATGAGGAAGTGGTCGAAATGTTACTTCATACACACGGATCATTCCTAGCAGAGTGCCTAATTCCCTGGAAGGGTCTCTTCTGATGGTGCAAGGGAGAATTGATGGAGCTATTAAGCCTTTCACGATGAATTCCATCAAAGAACCGATGGCACCGCGATCGATGATATTGCGAAGTTCGTGCCTAACTTGAGGATGTGGAAGCATGTATGTATCGAGTATTGAACGAAGGCTTGCTGTAATTCAAGACAGAAAAGGAAGTTGTGGCTAAGACAGATGGGAAGATGTTGAATTACATGTTTGACAAGTATATCCAGTATCAAAACAAAAAGAAGATGTAGATGTTATAGTTGGCGTGTCTTTCTTCTTCTATTTTCCACGTTCCCGGATGTAATTGTAAAACTTTAAAGTTATTGGTTTTGAAACCATTACTTTAAGTTATGTGGAACAATTCTATTAGTTAAGTGACAGATGTGTATAAGTTTGAATATGGATCCGGATACATGTCACTTGAAGAGAAATTAGAGGAGGATGATTGCCAGATGTTATCTTTACTTCTTGTTTATGTTCCAGTTCAGTTGAGTTTTCCATTTGTGCTTTCCCTTCTACATTCTATATGTAGAAGAAGAACCTTCGGGTTAAGGATCAGAATTTGTAAGCAGCATTCTTGTGTTCTAAACTTTGTGTTGAAACCCCTGATAGCTATTTGAAGCAAAGGAATACAAAGGAGCATATTTCCGGAGAACTTAGTGTCACGGTGCATTTTTTTCTATCTTTTTATCTCAGATCTTCTAATAAACTGTGTTATTTTAGATCTAGATCTGAAGTTGTCTTTGCTTATAATTTTGTGTGTTGATATCTATTGGTTTATTCTATGTGCATGCAATCAACTCTGTTATCTATTTATTGGGTTGCACATCTTCCTTATTTCTTCCCTATGTTTTATTATTTCCTTCTTCTATAAATAGTTCTTGTCTTAAACAATTTGCTTACTTGTTGCAAAGCTATATAGCTATGGTTCATAAGTTTGAATAGTTAAAGTAAAACCCCCATGTAGATACTAGCAT
Organism: Taxus wallichiana var. yunnanensis; assembly: GCA_018340775.1. NCBI lineage: Eukaryota > Viridiplantae > Streptophyta > Pinopsida > Cupressales > Taxaceae > Taxus > Taxus wallichiana. The sequence goes on along the minus strand of CM031240.1, from coordinate 476,230,434 downwards.
ATTTTAATTGACAAATCGACATGGGAGCCCTGACCGCAAATGAGGGAGATTTATCTCATGACTGCCTAGGTTTTCAACTATGCAGAAAATCTAGCCAACAGTTTTTGGCGACTCCATTGGGGAAACAACTATCTTTGCAGATCAAAGCTTATCTCTTGAAGATCAGAGTGTTTTCCATACAAATCTCAACCTGGTTGAACATCCATTCACCCGATCTATGAAGGCACAAGGAAGGACTGATCATTTCTTCAGATTGCAGGAGCAATTCAATTTCAATCATCCTCCTCAAGTTAGAAGCCGCAGATCTAGTCTCTCACCAGGAAGGAGAGTGCACGCTCATCCAGATCCGGATCGTCTTCAGCATAATCCGGCGGCTAGAATTATTCACCAAGTCTACACAAGGAGAAGACGTGCCCCACTCATCATGTAGAACCATAAATCAAAATCAGAACCAGATAGTACCTGTCCCATGGGGAGCAGCTTTTGGGCCACTGAACTTGACTCCACCTATGCACGATCTGCCCAAAGGATCTAGAAAGAATTTTCCAAAATTCTTTGGAGATGGAAAGCAAAACCCGGATGATCATTTGGTAGCCTTCTTCATATCTTGTGGTGTGCTTGCAGTGGAGCATGAAGATGTCTCGATCAGACTTTTCATTAAGACTCTACACGACTTGGGCCGGGAGAATGGTTCTATCGGCCAGCTCCGCACCATAACCAATTGGGCCACAATGCGAGAGCAATTTCTGAAAAGATTCAAGCCTGCAGAAGACGCTAGCACGTTGATCACTCAACTGACGTAGTTGAAGAAAGAGCCAAGTGAGAACATGCGGGACTTTATTGCAAGGTTCCAAAGGATTTTATATAAAATCCCCACTTCTACCACATTAAGCGATGAAAATCAAAAGACGTTTTTTATAAACGCTCTGTTGCCCGAAGTTGGATATCAGCTGAGAAGGGCAAGACCTGTGAATCTACTTGAAGCACAAAATGCTGCCGTGGAGGTTGAAGATGACTTGATCATGGCTGGAAAACTCAAACAACCATCTCACAAAGGCAATGGAGTTTCTTCAAGTACTTCGATCCTTTCTTTGCGCGAAGGTTGGCTAACGACATGTTACAAATCAAGAAGCGGATATCTCAAGCGGAAAATGCGGCCCCTTCAAGAATAGCTCCCGCTCGGACCTTTAATGGTCAAAATCAAAATCGAAATAAACTTGTTCTGCTGCACCACAATGATTTGCAATCAAGCCGCTCCAAGGAATAAGTTGGATCTTTCTTGTTTTATCATTCAGATTTATTAGCGAGTTATTGATGTTTTGATGGTTACTAGAATAGCATACTTGTTCTTGTCAAGACAGTATGCTTAGATCAATTCACATTCCTTTGAATTATAAGAACTCGATGAGTTTTGTGGAACTTAGGTTGGAAAATTAGATTGAGAAGTTTGAGATTAGGATATGAATTTATTTACTCTTTTTCTTAATTGGTTGTTGTTTGGATGATTATCATGTTGTAATGATTTTCATAACCGTGTTTGAGATAGAATTAATTATGTTGGTTTAATTGGTTCATTCTTGAATATTATTACTTGCAGAGTCTATGAATCCTCTTTATTTCTGTTTTGTAATCATTAGGGAAAAGTCTTTCTGATTGGCCTCATTTTTGTATTGGAACCTTTTCATTAACAGCAGGTTCCTTTTGTGAAACAGTTAGAAAAAGCATATTGTTTTAACGTTATAGTATTTATCACGCCGCTTCTTGTGAATTGACTCGTGCTAACAATTTTGCAGATGAACTTCGTAAGAGATGAAAGGAGAAAGACTTATAGAAAGTTACATTTGTTTTACTAATGAAATCATCTCTTCATTGTGATGTCTATGTATTGACATTTACTTGAAATGTACTTCTTATGGAAAAAGGAAATCATGAAGATGTATTAAAATTAGTTTTATATTGATGGAAAGACATTTGTGTAAACCTTTGAAATACTTACTAAGTTTAGAGAGTGGTGAACTCTCTTTTTGATAAATGAATTGATGTGGTAAAGATGTTGATTTCTGATTTATTTCTAAGGTCTTCATAACTTTGGTCTATGTAATATTCCTAGATAATATCTTGAATGATGGGGCTTTATGGATATATTTTAATATTAAGATATATAATGCTTCTAGGATTAAGGATCTATACTTTTAGTTTGATTCTTTTCTTTTGGGAAAGCACAACTAAGCTGATAATTGTAGGTAGATCCTTACCCGAAAAAGGGAATGTGAATAGTTTATATAAAAGATTGTGGCTTCTTATTACTAAACTAAGCCATATGTTTTCTGATTGCACTAATAGGACTTCAGTCCTTAATAAAGAAAGAAAAGGATACTTTCCTTTGTAATTAAATAATGAGCTATGTATGATATCTTGTTAAATGTTTATGATTAAATCATAATGATGATTGGCTGTATGTTCCTTATCTGATATCAATATTTTGAAGCATGGATGCTTAGAAGGGTTATTAGAAAGATTTAGACTTATGATATTCTGAAGTCTAATGTATAAGTTTTCAAACAAGCTTGTTACAATGTTAACCGTAGTGAGAAAACTTAATGACCTTACTTTTCTAATATCGAATTCAGACATATCGATAAATGAAAATAAACGATTAAGAATAAAATGAGTTTAAGCATGATTGTAGAATAAGCAGGGTTGCTGATTTTATCCGCATACCTTTCTCTTGTATAAAATACACTTTGTACCCTTCTTTGGGTAAATCATGCATAGTGGACCCTTAAGTGCATTGTTAATAAAATTTATAAGATAATAATTGTTGGATTAATAACCTAATATTCTTAAGTATGTTAGTTTAGTTGAGGGAACTCGGTTGTTGTAACATAGCGATCGCCGCATGAGAATACCTTCATGATGACAGAGTCATTACGAGGATACTATGATGCAACCTGCTATGCTACAACACCCCACTTAGTTCAATTAACTCAATGGACATAAGCAAAAGTTCGGTTCATGGTTCTACTCTAAACAGAGATAGAAACATGGATTAGTGTAGTGGTCAACTCATGTTGACTTAGGGTAACTAGACACACCCAATCGAGTCGATTGGGAATGTCTATGTATCCTTAGTCACCACGAGTAGTCTTCCACACTAGTACATGTAGCTGCCCCTGTTTAGTGTGAAACTTTGATTCGGATTTGGGTTGACAATAGTCAAGGATGACCAATCTAGATAACAATACAAGTGTGGTGAAGGACATATTCCTTTCAACGAGTATGCCGTCTTGGAATGTAAACATGGTAGACATGTTTAAAACTTTGGCCAAAGTATCGCAAGTTGTTGGTTGCGTTGTCCTATGTCACCTAGTCTAAGATGCAGGATTTCAGATGAATATCGTAACAGATATTTAGATAGGCTTCTTAGACAGAACACTTAGGTGTCCCTAAAAGGGTAAAGGAACCAAGTATACATAGTATACACTTAAACAAGTTAACATGAGAGATTGGTTTAATACCGAGTCATGGAATGAGAGATCGGTGTTTCACCGAGTCATTACAACTGCATATGGTTTTCTGTTATGAGATGGATTGGCAATGGAATGTGTGTTCTGAATTATATTAATTTAGAACAGAGAACATTATGTTAAAAAAATCCCTTGTTTCTAAATCTTAAAAAGTGGATGTTACAACATGTGCGTGTGTGTGTGCTTGTGTGTGTGCTTGTGTGTGTGCGTGTGTGTAAAAGAACTTAGTTTCACCGAAAGATTCTTCCTTGTTGCAAGATCTTTAGTCTCTCGGGCGAGAAAAACACTCGTAATGGCATAAGAATAACTTAATTATAAAGTTGGAAGACTATCTTGCTTGAGGTTTCAAACCGAGAATTCATGGCGTAAAATGAGAGGTCAATTTGTCTTTTTGCCTTTTTGTTTAGTGTCTTTTAGGGTGTTTAGTTGGTTTTTCTTATGTTTTTTTAAATGTTTTTATTTTGTTAATTTTTAAAGAATTAGTTTTTATTATTATTTTTAGGTAGTTGTTTTCAAACAACATTTGGGAAGGGAAATATCCCCGAAGGCCCGATACTAGGGACAAAACCGGGATGAACCCATTCCAATAGTGATACCCAAACCATACCAATACGGTACGAGGAACAAAGCAGATATACCCAGAAACATATATTTGCTCCAAATTGTAGAGGAAGATTAGGGTTCGTAATGTCAGGCCAAGAATAACACACTATGCAAAAGAGAATGAAAATGAAATGGAATGTGTAAACCAAACTTCATATTAATATTCAGCATAAACAAATGACAAAATTTACGAATATAAAGCCATTGGACTGGCTGGTACACTTCATATTCTCAATTTCAGATTCTTTTCCATGGGTGCACTGAGAAGCTCACAATTTGTCATTCTAAAATTGTTCAAAATTTCACCAATATACTTTTGTTGAGTTATGAAGATGTACTTTGATTTCTGAAGCACTTCAATACCCAAATAGTAATGAAGATAGCCCAAATCTGTCATTTCAAACCCTTTCATCAACTTTGCTTTGATTTTTGTAGTATATTTCTCATTATTCCCTGTTATGAGCAGATCATCCACATACACCACCAGAAATACAATTGTTTTGTCAACTATTTTGAAAAAAGAGTTGCATCTTCAAACTCAAATCACTTGAAATTCATGTTCAAGAGGTGCTCAGTAAGCTTTTCATACCATGCACATGGGCTTGTTTCAAACCATACAGCAATTAAAGATTTAATACTTTCATTGTCTATTATATTGATAGAGAAGTTTTGGGATAACTGTGTGCCATTTTTATCAACTTTTTGAATCATCTCTTGCGATCCATCATCAAGAAGAAATCAGTAGAGGAGAACAACAGAATGAGGCAAGGTATGTAAGCATGTCCAAGCAACTCCAACGGATAGGTGACAGGATGAAATAGCTATTAGGATGACCGGGTAGTAAAACTATGGTTGAGACAAAAAAATTAAAACAAAAGGTTAGCCTATAAATTGCTTGACAAAAGTGAGCCTAGAACAAAAGGTCAGCTAGTAAATTACTTGACAAAAGTGAGCCTAAAAGTCAAAGAGGAATAAAAGTTTTGTTATCGTGAAAGAAAGAAAGGCAAGTTGAACCAGCCTATGAAATTTTACAAGGGTTAACAAATACTAATGCCAAAAAGGTTGGACAAAGGGCTTATGTAAAGGAGGAAGGAAGGAAGAGAAAAAAAGGAGAAACCAAGAGAAACACCAAATCGGTGGGGGTGGAATCAGAAAAGGAAAAACTGAAGGAGCTAATACCTCGATACAATATGCTTTTAAACATGTTGACAAAGGATGGCCCAGCAAGGTTGAGGCAAGGTTGAGACCAAACAGGGGGAAAAGTAAAAACTAAAGGAGCTCAAACCTCACTATTGGACGCCTTTTAGCATATTGATAATGGGTCACCAGGCAAGGTTGAGGCCCAACCCTTCGTCTCTGTTTAGGTTATAAGAGTGTCTACCAATTTCAACAGCTTCTTTTAATTTGTGTTTTCTATAAAGGTTTTCAACTGCAAGAACTTTTGTTTCCTCAATGCAAATAGAATGTCTAGTGTTGCACGAGTGTTCAGCCAAAGCCGACTTTTCTTTCTTTCCCAGGTGGATGCCAGCAACAGGCTCTTTGATTCTGGTTCGAATGGACCTTCATGTCTCACCTATGTAGGGCATGCCCCAAGAACATTCAATTTTGTACATGCCACTTTTGGACCAGGGGTCAACTTTGTCTTTTGTTGATCTTATAACACTCCTTTTTCTTTAAGGGTACGAATGTGGATTTGATGTGTCGTTTAAGGATCTTTGTGATCTTATTTGAGATACCTTCGACATTGGGTAAGAAAGCAACATGATCCATAGTCATGGACCTTGTGGGTCAGAGTTTGGAATCAGACTCAAGACTCTCTTTGCATTGCTTAATAGCCCTAATGATTTGCTTAACATTGCACCCATTTTTCCTTAACACCTTTTTAAGGTGTTCGATTTCTTGATCTAGGTGGTTTTCATCACAAATTTTGAAGGCTTTAGTGCTAAGATTTTTAAGACTGGCTTTCTAAGTCGGGTGATGCTGCAAATTGGCATGAAGCTACATATTGGTGTGGGTGCCTTTTCTAAACACTTTACGTGCCAAGGATCCATCCCTTTTACACATGAGAAGGACATCCAAGAAGGGTAAGTTCCCTCCCTCCTCTACCTCCTTGGTGAATTGTATACTAGGAGTTAAATTGTTAATGTGAGTGTGGATTCTTCCAGCGTCTCCATACCATGTTGCCAACAAAGACTTGTGTTGTCAACGCATCTTTTCCACCATTTGGGTTTGAAAGGGAAACAATTGAGAGCCCTATCTTCAAGCTTTTCCATGAAGAGGTTGGCCATAGCAGGAGAAAGGGGGAACCCATTGCCATACCCTCGGTTGTTCATAGATAGTACCCTTGAAAGAGAAGAAAGTTGACTTGAGCCACAAAGCTACTAACTTTGCGGTATCATCATCTGAGCAATCCCTTACCCCACATCAATGGCTTCATTAATGGGAACTGTGGTGAAGAAGGACACAACATCAAAACTTACCAACAACTCACCATCCTCAACCTTTTTATCCTTCACAAAGTTGGTAGAATCTTGAATATAAGATGACATCTTTACAACTAGGGGCTTTAGCTTATTGGATGAGAAGGAAGTGAGGTTATTGGTAGGGAAATTAGTGGTGTCAACAATTGGTCTGAGGGGTACATCAGGTTTGTGGATTTTTGGGGCACCGTAGATTCTGGGGATGACCTCTTTGTTAGGGATGAGTTTTTTCTTAATCAAATCTTATGAGGAGTACTTAATGGTTTTTGTTACCATTTTGGTGATAACAAACATTGGGTTAGAAGTGAGGACGCAATAGCTCCCACTTGACGTTAGGTGGTCCACTATTTTCGCCATAATCACATTTGTCCATGATGACAGAACATTACCCTTGTTAGCTTTGACGATAACAATGGCTTCATTCTTGTAAGTTTTTGATAGCCAACCACTCATCTCTAGAAATGTTACTCGTAGGAGGTTTGGCATGTCATAAGGCCATGGCACAATCTTGCCTAAACTCATTGGCAATATCTTGAGGAAGAATATTAAAAACACCTTCGATCCCCACTATGAAATCTTCAAAGGATCCACCGTTGATGTAGGATTTTACCCACCTTGTGGCATTACCTACACGGTCTAATTTAGCTTGCTTAGGTCATAATAGGTCATTAAAAGGAAATGTACTTTAAGTCATTTTTTATTTCTTCATTGAGAAGTTACCTTTTTGGGTGACCTAATTTCTCACTATATAATGTACCTTCCTATGTACTTTTTTGGCTAATGAAGGCTAATCACTTAATGAAGAGTTAGATTGCTCATGTACTTGTTCTTGTTGTAGAAGTACCGCTTCTTCATCATTCGAGTATTTTTTAGATCTTATTGCTACATACAAGTTTCTTCGTGCATTTGATCCTATCTAGTACCAGTCCTTGATTGTGACCTGCTCCTATATGGTATCAAAGCAATTTTGGTAGCCGAATGCCATAACCTTTGTGTGAGATCTTGCATTCTAGCTCTTTCCATTTTTTCATTGATTTCGGTTTTCAAGGGTTTGGTGGGGTTTCTAGAAAATCCGTGCAGATCTATTCCTCCAGAGTCTCTACATGGAAAATGGACAATGTCATTGACTTCAAAATTAACAAATCCATGCAAGTTTGGGCTCAAATAGAAAATCCCTTCTGGGTTTTTCTGGGTTTCTCAAATAACTTGGTGGGTATTTGTTGTTTTATATGAAAAACTTAAGGTTTTCTTAGATCTAAGGTTTTAGGGTTTGAAAGTTTTTTCTTCAAATTTAGAAAATCCATGCAAGTTTGGGTTTTTCAAATAACGTAGTGGGTATTTGCTATTTTTACTAAAGCTAACCATTTTCTCGTATCTAGAGGTTCCTTGTATTTTCTCATTTGTAGTGTGTCGATTTATTACCCTACTTCACATCTCTCGGGTTCTCAAACTCCTTTGCCCAAATGTCGGGTTTGGACACTTGCTTTGCACTGTCGGGTTCCAACCCCTCTTTGCATCACCTAAACTCCAATTTGGCATAACTTTCAACTGGCTGCTCCGTTTTAGGTGTCGTTTTTTTAAGAGCATGTTTTTTTGTGCTCTTTCGCATTGGAGGTATCCTTGTTCTTTGAAAAGTTGAACCTCTCTAAGTTCGTAGTGTATTGTGTGAGATCTTTTGTGCTCGTGATTTCCTTTCTATCTTTTACACAATTGTTTGACAATGGATATCAGTTTTGTGACACCACTCACGCCATTTAACTATCTTGAATGGAAGTCCAAAATACAACTCATTTTGAGGGGTAAGGGTCTACATCGGATAACAATGGGGCTTGAAACAGAACCAACTTCATATTCAGACAAAGTGAAATGGTTTAACTATTGTGATGAAGCCTTTGGGTTTTTGTGTCATCAGTGTCTCTCGAATCTTCTCTTTCATGTTGATGTTGTTAAATCTCCCAACGAAGTGTGGACCATATTGGAAAGTCTCTTTGGGAAAACAGATGAAATGAGAGCACATGAACTAGAAAATGAACTCATTAGCTTGAGCCCCACCAACTTTGACACACTCCAGGACTTCTTCACAAAGTTCAAATCAGTAAGATTGCAGCCTAGCGCTACAAGTGGGAGTCTCTTTAGTTAGTTTAATGTGCACATAGGTTAGTTACTTTTATTTATTTAATTAAAAATAAATAAAGTGCACATAGTCTTAGTATTAAATATTTTAATGAGAGTTTATGTTTTCCCTCCAAAAGGGAAAGGTCGGTCTTTATTGGATATTGCACCCCTTAGTTCTATAAAAGGGAGGTCGCATTTCCTTAGAGGGTTATGTTGGATGATCATTTGATTTCACTCCATGCTTGGAGTATTGGGATGTATGCCCTAGTTCTTGCATTTTGCTCTCTCATTTGGAAGCCATTGTTGAAGACATTGAAGACTCTCTTGTTCCATTCATTGTGTTTCATTGTGTTGAAGTGTCTTTGTGCATGATTTATGCCTCCTAGCTTTGGCGACTTGTCTAGAGTATTGGCGCATTTTATTGAGAGTAAAATCTGCATGTTATTGAATATTGTGAAGGGTTTTATGGTGCTTTAGATCTGCTGGTTATTGTTGGTTTTATTCTAACTATGGCGACTTGAATTGAGCATCTTTTGGCATGTTTTAAGGGTGAACAAGCTATATTTGTAATCTAATCTGAGTTGGCTTATTTTTCTAAGTTGGGCTTATTTTTGAGTGTGAGTTTTGAAGGGTTAAATAATTACATGTTTTATGCTAACCCTAGCGACTGGTTTGGGGATTTAGGGGGCTGTTTTAGAGGGTTTTTAGTTGTCATAAAATTCAGATTTTAATATCTTTGGAAAACTCTTGAATTATAGATTAGTCTGCACTTTATTTCACGGGAAAATATGAAGTATTGAAGCAAGTTATGAATTTTCCAAGTTTCATTGTCTCTGGTTGCATTATTATTGATTAATTGTTAAATAAAATTCAGATCTGCAGTTTGGGGTCAATTTAATATTGATTGTGATTGTAGAAATTAGGAGAAATAAGAGAAGGTGATTTCATAATTTTTGGAGTAGATTTGGTGCCCTAAATGTGCTGGGCGACCTACTTTTTAGGTCAAAATTAGGGTTTTGTGTTGGTGTGTAAAAATCTGGTTTTTTTGAGATATTATTCTTCATATTTTTGGGCCCAATTCCAATCCAAATTTGGAGAATTTTTGCTTGATCGGTTAAGCGGGAATTGATTTTGGAAAATTGCAGCGATTGGGGTTTGAATTTTTAATTATTATTTGCTATTAAAAATCAGATTTGAAATATTAATTATCCTAATTACTTTTCCCATCTAACCCACCACCTTGGCATACTCCAACCCCACTTTGGGTTGTATTATTGCCAACATTGGGTTATTTGAGGTCAAACTAAGAAAATCTAATCTTCCTAGGGTGATCAATAATTAATTTTTGCAGATTTGCATAATATCCTAAAAGGGGATATTACAGTGGTATCAGAGCATGTTCTTCTGCACCTGTGAGGTTTGACATTGCTTGTGGATCATGGATTTATCTAGTGCAGGTAACATGAAGGCAAGATTCAAAACTTGGTAGAGCACTCAAGCACCTACCTCCATCAAAGGATGAGTTGCTCAAAATTCTAGAAGAAGCAAGCAAGTTGCTTGGCAACAATAGAACAAGATGACTATGGATCCATGTTTCTTGCAAGGGACTCCTTGTTTATGCAGTTGGCAAGGCACGAGTTGTTGGATCATGAAAATGGGGAGGTAAGAATTATGGTTATCTTCTGCATTAGTGAGGTTATACGAATTACAGCCCCAAAATTGTCATATTGTGATGTTATCATGGAAGACATCTTTGAGGTCATGGTGGGAAGTTTCCAAGGTCTTTGGGACCTCACAAGCCCTTGTTTTGGTAAGAGGGTTAGCATTTTGAACACTATGGCAAAAGTAAGATCTTGTGTTATAATGATGGATTTAGAATGTAATGATCTTATTTCTCACATGTTTGAGGTGTTCTTTGATGTTATATGTAATGATCATGCTCAAGAGATCATGATTTCCATGCAAGCCATTATGTCTTTGATATTAAATGAATATGAGAGTCCCCCAACACACTTGCTATCTATGTTGGAGGAAGGATTGGGTCAAGAGGCATCATGTGTTGCTCATACACTAGCCCAAGGTGTCCTAGAGCAATGTTCGAACAAAGTGAAGACTATGATTTTCCAAGGTATGAGTTCTTTGGTGTCTAATGATAAAAATTTGGTATCTAATACTTGCATGAGAGTTGGCATTTGCACAGAAAAATCAGACTTAGTTCAAAAGGAAGAGAAGGAAGAAGAGCCCCTAGATGCAAATGAGCAAGGTAAAGATTTATTTTTACAAGGGGTTTCCTTGCCTTTGTATGATCGCATGATGCATGTTGATAAGATAATCATGGGAGATAAGTGATAAAAATTTGGTATCTAATACTTGCATGAGAGTTGGCATTTGCACAGAAAAATCAGACTTAGTTCAAAAGGAAGAGAAGGAAGAAGAGCCCCTAGATGCAAATGAGCAAGGTAAAGAGTTATTTTTTGAAGAGGTTTCCTTGCCTTTGTATGATTGCATGCATGTTGATAAGATAATCATGGGAGATAAGTCCAAGAGGAAGAAAAATCTGATTTGCAAGATTGCATGGACAAGCAAAATGAGGACAGCCAAGAGGTAACCAATGGTCATTATTTAGTTGTTACTAATGCTACTTGGGTTGAGAATGAATGCAAGGTAAAATCAAATTTGATCCAAGAGAAAGAAGAGCCACCGGTTGAGAAGCAAGGTAAAAGTTCTTTATTGGTTGAAAAGATTTCCTTGTCTTCTAATATTTGCATGCCTAGTGAAGTAAGAAGGGAAGGCATTTTGAGCACTAATGATAATTTTCAGATTGAGAGATTCCTTATGGCAGCCTTTGATTGGGTAAGTTTAGCCCATGTATTTCCAGTTATGTCATCATTCCTTGAGAGCTTTACTTGCATGCATGATGGGTATGTTTCTCCATGGGTGAATCTTCAAGGAAGCATTGATAAGATGTCACATAATTATTCTTTGCTAGACCATACTTGGCATCAATATGACAAACTATATGAAGGTATGAGCTCTTTTGTTTTTGATGATACATTTTTGGCATCTAATGATTGCATGGAATTGAATGGGTGCAAGAAGAAATCAGATTTGGAAGATGGGCTTGTGAAGAGGTATGCTTATGAAGGAAGGACACCATGGGATGCTTATGGTAATTTTCAGTTCGCTGTAATTTTCCGAACAGCAGGCCCTAATGGGCAAATGAATGAGGTTTTTCACCTAAGCATGAGTCTTATGAATGTCCCAAGTCATCACCCACCAAGTATGAAGGCTTGTGAGGAAGAAAAAGGGGCTTTGGATGAAGAAAATGGTAAAGGAAAGAGTGTTGTTCCAAACTCAGAAATTCTGAGTTTTGTAGATGTTGGGAGCAGCCCAAGGTATGATATTTTATATTTTATTTCTCCTTCCATATTGAGTTTTGATGGGTATGATTTTGAGCATGATAGGGAGATGGATATGGTGTGTAACATGGGGTATAATGGTCACATTCTTGTTGGTACTTTTGCTCCTAACAATTGGGTGCATGATGGAAAAAGAGAAAGAGTGATTATCACTCTTCCCAATGATGGAAGTCATAACAATAAGCTAGCTGGTCCGTATGAGGAATTCATCATTGGAAGGCACAAAGGTATGAAGGCTTCAAGTGTTTTGCTCCCTTTCATAAAGGAAAGTCATTGGCACAAAGTAAGGTACAAGGCTCCTTGGTTTCTCTATGATGATATTCATAAAAGCATGCATTATATTTCAGCTCTCTCCTTTCTTTTTGAGTATAGAAGAAGAGGAAATTTGTGGTGTCATCTTGCATATGTTGCTTCATGTAATAAGGGGATGAAAGGACTTGAGTTTTACAAGCTTTATGTGGATACATGGATATCATCTCTTTTTTTTTCAAATAATGCTAACTCCTATCTCCTTGGAAGCCTTGAAGGAAGGATGGATCACATGGACTACACCTTGCATGGTAAGAAGTCCATTTTCAGATTTTGAACAGCAGATTATGTCTTCCACTTGGGTGTTTGATTGATGTGCTTCCAAAGGTTATGTGTTGGGAATGTTTGGTTGTTGTTGCTTGCATTTGGGCTTCAATGGAAAGTTTGGAAAAAGTGAAGGAACATGGTATGAACTTTTCTCAAGACACTTCATTTTCAGCTGTGTTTTTGGATAATTTTCAGTTTGTTATGGTTGAGGATGAAATTTCGGTTACATGGGAGCCATTTTTGTTCACTAGCTTGATGATCATTCATGTTGGGAAAAAAATTCTGAATTATGCTAGTTGTCCTCTCATTTTTATGGATAATACTATTAGGACCAGCTCCACTATCACTTCCAAAATTCAGATTTTTTACATACATTTGGTGACATGGTTGTTGGTATTTGATTTTGGCTCATGGGTGACTATTTGGGGGTGGAAACCAGCCATCCTAATTCTGATTTTGAAGGAAGAATGCATGATTACAGCAGTGTTGGGAGCCACATAACAGATTTTGGGGACAGCCCATACATGAGAAAGATTTGGGAGCTCTCCATGCCTTGGAGACATGAAGAAGAAACAGGAAAAGTGTTTCTCAACACTTGTTTTTCTAATGAGTTTGCTTCATGTGCAGGATTGAAGACATGTGATGGAAGATTGTTGTCCTATTCATTTCATGAGGGCATTTTTGAGTGGGCAGCCTTGGAGCTTAGCAAAGCTCATCCTTTTGATGACTCTTTATGCCATGTTGAGGACACCATCTCTTGGAGCACATGTTATGGAGTTGATGACCCATCTTTTTGGGTTGACATGAGGAAAGAAATTTGTTCTTTCCAACTCTTCGCCACTTGATAGGCACCAAATCGAGGCTTTGGATGCACCACCCCACATCTTCTCTTTGGGGCATGATGCATGGATCTATGAGCTTGCTATTGCTTGAGGGCAAACAATTTCCGAGAGGGGAGGATTGTAATGTCCCCTTTTTCGACATTATTAATATTTATTTTTCATTTGCATTGTAACCCCTTGGCATGCCTAGCGCTACAAGTGGGAGTCTCTTTAGTTAGTTTAATGTGCACATAGGTTAGTTACTTTTATTTATTTAATTAAAAAATAAATAAAGTGCACATAGTCTTAGTATTAAATATTTTAATGAGAGTTTATGTTTTCCTCCAAAAGGGAAAGGTCGGTCTTTATTGATATTGCACCCCTTAGTTCTATAAAAAGGAGGTCGCATTTTCTTAGAGGGTTATGTTGGATGATCATTTGATTTCACTCCATGCTTGGAGTATTGGGATGTATGCCCTAGTTCTTGCATTTTTCTCTCTCTCATTTGGAAGCCATTGTTGAAGACATTGAAGACTCTCTTGTTCCATTCATTGTGTTGAAGTATCTTTGTGCATGATTTATGCCTCCTAGCTTTGGCGACTTGTCTAGAGTATTGGCGCATTTTATTGAGAGAAAAATCTGCATGTTATTAAATATTGTGAAGGGTTTTATGGTGCTTTAGATCTGCTGGTTATTGTTGGTTTTATTCTAACTATGGCGACTTGAATTGAGCATCTTTTGACATGTTTTAAGGGTGAACAAGCTATATTTGTAATCTGATCTGAGTTGGCTTATTTTTCTGAGTGTGAGTAGTCATTTTGGGATGTTTTTGAAGGGTTCTAAGAGCTGAAATAATTTACATGTTTTATGCTAACCCTAGCGACTGGTTTGGGGATTTAGGGGGCTGTTTTGGAGGGGTTTCAGTTGTCATAAAATTCAGATTTTAATATCTTTGGAAAGCTCTTGAATTATAGATTAGTCTGCACTTTATTTCACGGCAAAAGATGAAGTATTGAGCAAGTTATGAATTTTCCAAGTTTCATGTCCTGGTTGCATTGTTATTGATTTATTGTTGTTATAAAATTCAAATCTACAGTTTGGGGTCAATTTAATATTGAATGTGATTGTAGAAATTAGGAGAAATAAGGAGAAGGTGATTTCATAATTTTTGGAGTAGATTTGGTGCCCTAAATGTGCTTGGACGACCTACTTTTTAGGTCAAAATTAGGGTTTCGTGTTGGTTGTGCAAAAATTGGTTTTGGGATATTGTTCTTCATATTTTTGTGGCCCAAAATCCAAAGTTTGAGAATTTTTGCTTCGCCTGTTAAACGGGAATTGATTTTGAAAAATTGCAATAGTTGGGGTTTGAATTTTTAATTAATTATTTGCTATTAAAAAATCAGATCTGGGTAATATTAGTATTCTAATTAGTTTTCCCATCTAACCCACCACCTTGGCATACTCCAACCCCACTTTGAGTTGTATTATTGCCACATTGGGTTATTTGAGGTCAAACTAAGAAGATCTAATCTTCCTAGGGTGATCCGGATAATTAATTTTTGCAGATTTGGATAATATCTAAAAGGGGATATAACAAGAAGAATCAAGGATAGAATAAGGATCAAACCATCCCAACCAAAAGCCAACACTGAATCCTCCTCCGAAGCTAAACCTAAGAAGGAAAAGGTAAAGTGTGCCTATTGCAAGAAACTTGGCCATGATGAACACAAGTGTATGAAAAAGCAGATTGACCACCTTACTCATCTTCTTGAGAAAAACAACATAGGGGTCCCTGAATCTATCAAACAAAATTCATCCAACCAAGAAACTTCTAAGGCAAAAGGCAACAGTAAAGAGAAGAAGGGCAAGGCTTTAGTGGCAGTAGTGGCTCTGACTTCATCTTGGGTCATTGATTTTGGTGCTTCGCACCACATGGGTTCCTCACAAGTTCAATTTTCTTCTATGAAACCATGCAATATGTCTTCTATCACACTAGGTGATGACATCTCTATAGCAGTTGCAGGGTGTGGATCAGTAGAAGTAGATGGTAGAACATTCAACAATGTTCTAAGTGTTCCAACGCTTTTCACTACTTTGTTGTCAGTTTACCAAATCACTTACATTGGAAAGCGCATGAGAGTCGAATTTAACCCAGATTCAGTTATCATCAAAGAGCTACACAGTGACACTACAGTTGCAGAGGGAAGGGTAGACCACCAAGCACGCTTGTATACCTTCTCTCATTTTTCTCTAGACTCTTCTCCAACTGCATTGTTGACTCATTCAAATGGGGTTAGCAAATTATGGCATGAGCGATTTGGCCATCTTAACTATCGCTACTTAGAACAATTGAGTAAACATGGAATGGTCAAAGGCTTGCCTAAAGTTAGTTTCTCTAAAGATCTCTGTGAGGGCCGCGCCCTTGGAAAACGTCCAGAAGAGAGATTTGACAAAGGTAAAGCTTGGAGAGCGACATAGGCATTGGAGTTGTTTCACAGTGATGTCTCAGGGCCTTTTCCCAAACCTTCCTTCACTATGGCATGGTATATTCTCACTTTCATTGATGATTTTTCACGATATACCTGGGTCTATTTTCTTCCTCAAAAGTCAGATGTTCATGACTTCTTTAGGGAATTCAAGGTCCTTGCAAAGAAACAATATGGGAAAGTCATCAAGATTCTACGAACAGACAATGTTGGGGAATATGTCAGTAACAGGTTTGAGCAGTTCTGCACTACAGAAGGGATTGAGTTACAATGAATAGTTACCTACAGTCCTTCACAGAATGGGGTTGCAAAACGAAAGAATAGTTTCTAAAAGAGATGGCCAACTGTATGCTTCACTCCAAATATTTGGCACCATAATACTGGACAGAAGCTATTAATTGTGCAAATTGCACACAAAACCATGTCCCTCACAAAGCATTGTAGGGTGTCACTCCTTTTGAAGCTTGGCATGGTCAAAAATTGTCAGTTAATAACTTCAGAGTCTTTGGATCTCTAGCTATGGCTCAAATCCCTAAGAAGAAATGGAAGGCTATGGAACCTTAGAGTCGACCGTGTATCTTTGTGGGATACCCAGATGGTGTTAAGGGGTACCGTCTTCTTCATCCAACCACACATGAGTTATTCATCGAAAGGAGTGTCAAATTTTAGGAAGGCCCACCAAATTCCATTCCTGACTCTTCTCCACTTCCATCAACATCACTTGGACTTTCTGAGGATGATTCTGACAATTCAAAGGAGCTTGAGCAAGTTCCCGCTTATTCCTATTACCGAGGACTCTTCTTCTTCCAGGTTCTAACACTAAAGATAGTGATGGAGCTTCGTCTCCTTCCACATCTAGCCATGACTCAAACGATGATGAGCTTATTCCTAACACTGCACTTCACCGGTCCTCATTGGGCTGACGGACTTTATAGAGTGCGTGTACTTGGGTAGGGGATCCAGCAGATCTCGGACGTCGCAATCGAGTTCGGATGGGCCTCATGCTTTCTTTGCCTCGCCTCCGATCCACAAACATTTAGAGAGGCTTCGGCAATCCCGACTCGGGATATTCATCGCACAAACTAAGTATGCTCTTGATCTTCTCTCTCGGTTTCACATGGTTGATTGTAAGCCAAATCCAACTCCCTTCTTGTCCGGAGTTAAGCTTGAGGCTGATTGCACTTCACCATTGGTTGATGCTACTTTGTATCAACAACTTGTAGGCAAACTCATTTATTTGACTCATACTTTACGTTACATTTAATATGTTGTAGGCCTAGTCTCCACGTTCATGCGGAGCTTCGTGAGCTACACTTTGAAAGCAAAATAAGAGAACTCTCCACTATATTCGGGTACACACGGATTCGGGATTTACTATGGAGCTGGTGTTGACATTGACTTGATTGGATATCTGACTCGAGATCAGGCGGTGATGTTCAGAATCGCAAATCCACTTCAGTTATAGTTTCTCTCTAGGTTTTGGTCCTATTAGTTGGTCAAGCAAAAAGTAGAATGTTATTGCCTTATCTTCTACCGAGGCCAAATACATGAGGGAGTTGTAAATGCTGCTACGGAGGCCATCTCGGGTTCAAGGGATTTAGACAGATTTTGGTTTTGCAGTGACAAGCGACCAAGTCATCTTCTCGTGACAACCGAGCACCATCCAGCTTTGCAGAATCCGGTTCAACATCAACGAACTAAGCACATTGAGATTCACATGCATTTCATCAGAGAGCTGATTCATGGAAAGGTCATTGATCTTCAATATTGTCAGACATCATATCAGAGTTGTTTGACATCTTCACCAAACCTTTCACTGAGAGCAAGCTTCTTCACTTGCAAGCTCTTCTTGGGGTGCGGGACACATCAACATTGTCTTCTAGGGGCTTTCTAGTCCTCCTTTCTTATTTTCTCTCTTTTTTTTTTGGGGATTTTTTCCCACTGGGTTTTCTCCTTTTCTTTGCTTTATGAGAGATTTGCATTGTTCTTGGGTACCTCATCAGGCCTTGTTGTCGGGACCCATTCTTCTACCCACCTAAGCTACACTTAAGGGGGTGTTGGTGTAGGATTTTACCCACCTTGTGGCATTACCTACACGGTCTAATTTAGCTTGCTTAGGTCATAATAGGTCATTAAAGGGAAATGTACTTTAAGTCATTTTCTATTTCTTCATTGAGAAGTTACCTTTTTGGGTGACCTAATTTCTCACTATATAATGTACCTTCCTATGTACTTTTTTGGCTAATGAAGGCTAATCACTTAATGAAGAGTTAGATTGCTCATGTACTTGTTCTTGTTGTAGAAGTATTGCTTCTTCATCATTCAAGTATTTTTTAGATCTTATTGCTACATATAGGTTTCTTCGTGCATTCGATCCTATCCAATACCAGTCCTTGATTGTGACCTACTCCTATAAAGCACCAAGGAGGCAAAGCAAAGCCTAAGCTTTTACATAGCGCATAAAAGGCATGTATATCTATGAAAAAACTGGATAAATTGATAACCAATTTATTTTCCCAACCCTCGATGACCCTATTGCGGCGATAATGGAGGTGTTATTATTATGAGAATTAAGCGTCATTTAGTGTTGGTTAAAATCGGGACCAACATCGGTGCCAACATTGGTGTTGATATTATAATCAAATTTAATGTATGTACTACTTTATCGAACTATTATAACCACCAAGATCACTTTTAGCATTATTGTTGTGAAAAAATGTCACACGGTTATCCCAAAAGCTTCTATCATCACATAGCAATTTTTCAAGTTTGCACACTTTCTGCTCTTGGTCGTTCATTGCAAACCCTTCTAGTTGAGTCATGTACATTGTTTCTTTTAGATCACCATTGAGAAATGCAATCTTTACGTCCATTTGATGAACTTTATATCCGTTTTGTGTTGCCAAAGCCAACAAAGTCTGAATAGTAGTCCACTTTGTTGTAGGTGCAAAGGTCTCATTGTAGTCTATTCCTTTATTTGAGCATAACCCTTTGCGACAAGCCTTGCTTTATGTTTGTCAAGCGAGCCATCAACCTTGTATTTGTTGTGGAAGACCCACTTGCAACCAATTGGTTTACAGCCAAGTGGAGGATCAACCAACTTCCAAGTCCCATTTTTCACCAATGCATCATACTCATCTCTCATGGCTTTTCTCTAGGATTCATCCTTTTCAACTTGTTTGAAAGAGGTTGGTTCTGAATCGAATGCAACATTGAGTTCTTTTGGAGAATCATTCAAGGTGAGCTTTTCAATCTTGTTTTGAATTTCTTCTAGGACATTTTTTGTTGGTTGTGCGGCTGCATGTGCACTTCATGTGTTAGTTTTCCCAACTTCATCAAAGTGGACATCTTTGCATCTTCTTATGTGGTTTCGTGCCTCAATCTCATGATCTAAAGCTCCTTCACTTTTTATTCTTTGTTCTTGTGCCACTTGTCCATTTTCTAACGAAGTTTCATTTTTTTAAAGAGGAGTTTCAATCTTTGTTATAGGTGATAATACGGAATATCAAATGTCTCCTAACTATGTATCCCCCTCACAGTTTGGAATTTCCAAATCACTCTCCTTGTAGACATCAAACTTTGCATATTTGTCAAGTCAACTCAATTGCCAATCAATGTTGGCTTTGTCCTTTGTAGTTTCACAAAAACTACATCTCTTGCAACAAGAAACTTCTTGTTTTTCTCATCATATAACATGTATGCCTAAGGATTCGAGTATCCCAAGTGAATGCATTTGCGACTCCTATGGTCCAACTTATTCTTTTTCTCCTTGGGAATCAGTGCGTTACAAGTGGATCTGAAAACCTTAAGATGGCGCACTGAAGGAAGATGACCCCAACATATTTCATACGAAGTATTCAATTGAAGGGATGTTAATGGTGATCTATCTCGAAGGTACATTGTTGTTTGTGTTGCTTCTTCCCAAAAGTGTAGATTTACCCCTGAAATATAACATTGCATGAACCATATTCATCATGGTTTTGTTCATCCTCTCAACTACTCCATTTTGTTGAGTGTGAGGAACTGTGAGATGGTGTTTGATCCCATTTTTCTTGAGATAGGATTCAAATGCCTTTGAAGTGTACTCACCACCATTATTAGTCCTAAGTGTCCCAATGCAAGTTTGAGCTTCATTTTCCACCATAACTTGAAACTTTCAAAAAGTTTTGAAGGTCTTTTATTCTTGTTTGAGAAAATAGATACATGTCATTCTGGTTGTAGTGGTCGATGAGCAACATGAAGTACTTGTGACCACCAGATTGATAGACTTGGAAGAGAACACAACTTAGAGTGAACCAACTGCAACCTTCTATTGGCTTTCCATTTTGAATGCTAAAAAGGTCCTCTTGAGTGTTTAGTCAAAATGTAGGCTTCACGTTTCTCATATTTTGCGGGAAGGGTGGGCAATCGTGCTACACTATTCTTTTGCAACACACGAATGCAGTCATGATTGGAGTGCCCAAATCTCGCATGCCACAACATACTTGGAGACATTCCATCTTCAATGAGATGAGAAAAATTCCATGAAATTGATGGCTCACCCCTGAGTTTTATTAATTTTCCTTCCTCACATCCAGTCAATACAACTACATTATCACTTTTTATTCTGATAGTGACTTCCCCATTGTCTAGTAAAATGGAGTGCCCTTGTTGACGAATGAGCACCAAAGACAACAAGTTTCTCTTCAATTGAGGAAGGTAGATGACATTTTTAAGAAAGAAATCTAGAAGCCCCAGACATTTAAGTTGGATTATACCCTTTCGTTCTGGTTGCAGACTTGATCTATCTACCAGATATACTAGACCACAACATTCCTCACGAATCTCCTCAAAGATGTACTTTTCGAAAGTCATATTTTGAATGGCACTAGTTTAAAGGACGCAAGCATAAAACCATGTTGAATCCACCGACACATTGTTTTCTTCCTCATATGTACTTGAGAGCACATATTCACTTGTGATTTAAGCGTAGTTTGTTTCTCTTGTGGGTTTTTTTTCTTTTTTTGTTTGATAAGCTTCAATCTTCTCCACTATTATTGCTATTTTTGCTTCTTTCACCCTTATTCCTCCCTTTGTTCTTCCAACTTCCTTCGTTTTACAAAAAAGAGGCCTTGGAGGAAGAACCCTTGAAAGAATTGCCTTTTTGATTGGCATAACAAATGTTTTCTCCCAATGACTTAGTTTTTCTCCCAAAGGCATTTTCTCTTTCGGCCATCTTTTCAACCAATTGATCAAAATTTAAAGTCTTCGACTAATTTCTCTCTTATAAGGACTCCAAATAGGTTGTTTAAGCAAGAAGAAGGGCCTTCATGAAAGCGGTCATATATATGTCAATTTTTACACCAGTGGCTTCTACATCATGCTTAATTGCACAAATTTCTTGGGCCAAACTCATGACATCACCATTGTTCAACTCAAGATTGAACAATTTTAACTGAACTGTATGAATTACAACTCTATGTGAGAACCATATAAGTCCTTCAACTTATTGAATGCTTCCCACGGAATATGACACCCCTAAATGTAACGAAAAACTTCTACATCAACTAAGGCCCTTATTAAGGCCAATACTTTCAAATTCTTTTACTTCTAAATATTGGCTTCTTTTGCACCTATAGGCATTGTTGGCTTTATGTCTCCATCACAAATGTTAAACCATAGATCACTAAAGATAAGTGTGCTCTCGACTGCGCCAAGACCACTCTAGCCGTGTCTCTTTTCACCAACATTGTGTCAACAATTGATTTTATTAAAGTCATTTTGTACCAGGGAGATTGAGGGGTTCCTTATCACTCCAACAGTTCCCTTTTCGATATACCACCGACCGATATACCAGACCTCTTGATATATCCACCCTTCTTACATACCCGTTAGTACATGGAAGCTCACCCTTTCAATATACATGTCATTACATGAAAGAGGCATTAAGATACATGCAAGAAGAACGGTACATGGTACCTAGGTGGTACGTGAAAAGGATTTGCTCAATCAATGACACCTTCTTAGCAAGAAGTCCTTATACGTGGACATAACAACCCTATATACTTTGAGTATTCTTGATTTCGGGTTTTGTTTGAACGACAAATGTGAATAAGTAACAAAGGGAAGTTAAATGAAAAAGTAAAAATTTCCTTTACTCGTGATTTATTTATAGGGACGATGCCACGTGCACCATTGTATCAGCTCTATCGGTGATGGATGCAATAGTTTAATGGGACGACATTGCTCATAAGCCCAAACCAAAGTAATACTAAACATTGCTATGTTTGGAATTTGTAATTAGTTTTAAAAGGATCTATTTCATTCAAGAGTAAATGACAAAGTTACATTACCTTTGAATATTGGAGCTGCTGCGATGAAAACGACGATCGTGAGGGCAATCGTGAAGGTTTTGGAGGCTGCGCTTGGCTCCCTGGCTTCGAAAAGTGGGCTGCCAAGCATTTTGGCGTTGAACATAGGGAACCCTCAAGCTCTCTCCGTCCTAGAGAGATGAAGATCCACATCTGGAGATTCCGAGATTGGTTGTTGATAGGGCCAAGGAGAGATTTAAATATACGGTTGTTGGCTGCTTCATTGGTCTGAGACCTAACATTGATTTTGTAAGAGATTGGTGCAGGAGGAAATGGGCCTACAAGCTAGAGGTGTGTGATCTTGCGAGGGATGGATTTCTGTTCTATTTCCATGAAGAACGGGATTTGCAACAAGTTATACGGGGTGTGTAGTGGTTTTACGGGAAAGCAGTCCTTAGCCTCCATCGTTGGCAACCTGGGTGTTTCAAGAGTTTAAATTTCAAGCACTTTCTGTCTGGATCCGTCTCCCAGCACTCCCTTTGGAATTTTGGGAGCCCGAAGTTTTTGGGGATTACTAGATCTATGGGGGTGTTGATTGTTGTCGATCCGACTATAAAAGCTCAATCTAGGCTGGTTTTTGCTCGCCTATGCATCAATGTACCAGTGGGTTCCATGGTGCCAAAAAGAATTTTTTTGGAATCTTCTTTTGGCAAATGGGAACAAAAATAGAAATCGAGAGTTCAATCATTTGTTGTAATTGCAGAATGGTTAGCTACGACACAAAGAAATGTTACGTTGAACCGCCACCTAAGCTAGTGAACGTGGAAGGTCATGCGAACCTCGGGTGCCCGTGTCCCAAGTCGATGATGAAACAGATGATGAGGACTCGGTTAATACTGATGAAGACACGGAGGAGGAGACCAAAATTGGAGCAGTACGCAGCAGGGGTTCTCTTCATGTGGTATCTGCGTCTCGAGATGCCCGATTCTCGTGTGGGTCTCGATTTTGAGGAGATGGCTTTGTGCTCTATCACAGCGATTGATCGGTGACAGGGGGGTGGGATTTTAGGAAGCAAGGAACAGCTTTCAAAATTCAAATTCTAAAGATTGCATTAATTCGATAGCAACCGGAGCCCAATCCTATGACGGTGGGCAGTACGGGGGGCTCGGGGATGGCGGGCGACTGGTTGGCGAAGGCATGTGGAAGATGACAAGTAGTTGGGGCATCGCCTAACCCCGATGCTAACAGGGGGTGTTGGATTAAGGTTAAAAACATAAATTGGTTCGGCCGGTCAAACGACACGGAGTCGTTCTTTTCGCAATCTCCAAAGGTGGGGCTTAAATCTTTCTCGGTTTTGGGTCTTGGTTCTCTATTGTTGCATTCATTAGCTTTGACCCTACTTCATCCGGGATGTTGCTTCTTTGGGCTTTTAGTGAAGCTTCATTGTTGTAACTACAAGAGAATGAACTATCCTTCTATTTTTTCACTTTTTGTATTTTGCGCTATTTGTTTTGTGCCTATGTGATTTTTTGTCTTTTGCTGCCTACCAGCTTTCTCCTTTCTTTGTTTCATTGCCATATTCAACCGTATGAGATTTTCCTCAGTAAAAGGATGAGGATCCTTTCAAAAACCCCATTTTTACCCTATTTCCAAAAAAATGACAAAGTTACATTGTCTAATTTCCAAACATACACACTACAGACCAAGTACTTAGCCTGGGAGGTGTAGTGTTGAACTCTAGCATTCCAAATACAACTAAGCAAGAAATGCATCAATATACACATACTTCAAGCAATTACAGATTCCAAACCTTGGTAGCATCTAAAGAAAGAAGAGAGTAGATAGCATCCCTGGTCTGTGATGACCACCAATGCATAGGAGACCATAACAAACTATATCGGATTTGTCCAACACCCAATTTGCCAAAGCATCAGCCACCCTATTTTGATTCCTTGGGATATATTGGAAGTCTATTTTCTGAAAGTTTTGTTGAATATTTTCAATTGTATCTAACACTCTTCCCAATCTCCAATCCACCCGGCTATAAAGGGTAACATGTTGTAGATACTTATTTCGAATTTGAAACTATGACTCCATTATGACATGTTTCCATCCTACCTTCAAAGCCTCTTGCAAACCTCTCTCAAAATATCAATATCCTTGGTGTCCCGCATTTCACCCCTGAAATCTGGGACTACCCTATTTAAAAAAAATCGTACTTTTAAAATAATGGGTCGTTTTGTGTTTTTATTGCCAAAAAGTTTCTATATTGTGTCAAGATATTCCCAAGGAGCCATATAAGCCATTTTCGACAAATACCCAGATGCCCAAAATTGTTTTATTCTGTCATTGGGTTTGCCTGCAGGAAATTTGTATTTAATTATTTTGAGCCCTGTTTGAGGCAATTTGTGGTCCGGTTTAACCCTATTGTGATCGTACATATCAATATTCCCATATACCAATAGGGTTTTAACCAGGAATGAATCCTGGGCTTTATTTGTGACTTCTGGCAACGTTTTGTGTTTTTGGTGTTTTCCGTTTCGTTTTCTGTGAAATTTCTCTAGATCAATTCCTTTTTCGATTTGGTCTGATTCTTGGCCTGGAGTATCTGGAGATCACCTATACATGTTGTGCCAGAAGGAATTCACCATCGAAGGTCTGGTTCTCTCGGAAAAGACGAAGTCATGCACCAAAAAGCTTCTTTTGGGCAGGCCACATTTTTGGAAAAAGAGGGTTTGAAGCATAGTTATGCGGGGACGCGTCACCCCCAAAAATCTGACGTCCGGGACATCCTGGACAAGTTTTGGGACGCCGGGGCGTGGGGAAATGTTTCCCCACGTTTCCCACAAAGCCAGCGAATGAGAGAAAACGTGCCTCAGACGTTTGGAGAGGAAGAGAAACATCCCGGGACGGCTGGGGGCCGGGCAGGCACGGCTGGATAGGAGGATGGTGGGACTTCTAGTTTTTTTTGAATTTTTATTTTGAATTATTTTTTTAATTAATTTGTTTATTATTCTCTTTATAAATGTTTACCCGTTAACCATAACCCGACTATTTTATTTGATGTTTATGAGTTCAAGTTTCACCTTATTTGTCACACCTTATTTGATGTTTATGAGTTCAAGTTTCACCTTATAGTATTAAGGAATGTCTTTGATGTTTATGAGTTCAAGTTTCACCTTATTTAAATCTCAAATGGTTTTATTTCAGCTTATTTATTTAATTTAATCACTATATCTTTATATTTTAAATATTTATATATATTTTAATTAGTCGTCCCCCGCCACCCTCGCCGTCCCCAAAATTTAGAAATTTTTGCCGTCTCGAAACCTCGTCCCCCGTCTCGGGTAGCTATGGTTTGAAGTGAATCATGAGGTTTTTGGAAGCAAGAAGAAAATGGGAATTTTATACCCGCTAGCAGGCACTTTTTCCCATGAAAGCAACGCCACTTAAGTCACAATGGGAAAATCGGAGGCGTATGGCGAAAGGGAATTTCTTACCTTTTTGTAGGGTAAAAATTCCCATTGTGAAATAAAAGAAAAATCACTTAAGGCATTAATAGGAATTTATTACCCGCCTTGCAGTAAATAATCTCATTATAAAAGTCAAACAACTTAAGTGAACCATGGGATTTTCGGAGCTGCCTTGCAGGGTAAATAATCCCATTGTCAATTGACTTTTAAAAATAGAAATTACTCATGTCAAAAAGTGCGCCCCATTTGGGAGAGAAATAATACTTTTTAAGTATTAAATGATTTAATTAATTCCTATTTTCAGTGGCTGAGGTCAAAGCATACTTGTGTAGCTTAAATGAACTGAAGTAGAGGCTAAAATTAAATAAATTTAATTTATTTAATGGCAGCCATGAGCATGCACAAAATAGGCGCCCCATTTGAAGAGTAAAGCTTATTAAATAATTAATTAATTGCTCAGGAATAGGAGAGGCATTAATTAATTATAGAATTATGAGGATTATATAAGCAGGGGCTGCCATAAGGATGAATTAATTAATTCAAAAGCAGAGAAGTGCAGCCCAGACAAAAAGTGTGCCCCATTTGAAGAGGATTTTTGCTCAAAAGAAGGTTTAATTAATGCTGGAAGCTTCCAATTTTGGCGCATAGGTTGAAGGAGGTTGATTTGTGTCTGGATAATTGTCTGCATAAGTGATACAGGTGCTCAGGTGAAGTTGGTAAAATTCATGCTTGCTTTGCATGCAAATAAAGCATCAAATTTTGGGGCAGCAGGCTTGATATATGCAGATTTTTATGATTAAAATCCATTGTTCATGTTCCGGTTGCCATCTTTGTCTGAATTAATTGCAGGAATTCATTACAGGTGCTTTTATAAGAGAAAGGGAGCTTAAATCAATGTCCAATACATTGAACATATCCTCTCGAATCTGAAGAATTATCCAGATCTGCACCGGTTGTGAAGAATTTTGGCCAAATAAAGAGAAAAAGAATTGTTCAGACAAAGATTGCTCTAGCCATGGCAAAAGTAGGATGAACGAGAAAGCTCAACAGAAGCATGCATTACTTCCAGATTTGGTGACATTGGAGACACAAATCCAGGTCTAGATCCAGATTCAGATCCAGATCTCATAATTGCAAAAGCTTCTGGCAAAAATTCATCCTCTTGTTTCTGATGCAGCCCGTGTAGAAGTCAGTGCATGGAAAATTTCTTCTAGGATCTTGTGCATGTGCTCCCAATCTTCCAGTTGAAGCCTTCATTGAAGTTGCATTCACCCGAGTGCTTTCCAGAATTTTTAATTGCTCATATGCAATTAAAAATAAAAATGATGAGTTATTTACGGCAGACATTGCACTGATGCATGTACAGGAGAAGAACTGCAAAAGCTTCAAGGATAAAAGGGAAGACAAGGCGAAGGCAACACCCGTAAGCAAAATTCCAGATCTAGCCGCTTCCAGATCCAACTACTCCCAGATCCAACTTGGTGAGAATCAAAGGCAAAAGAATCAGCTGCATGCAGAATATGAAAAAGGACAAGACTGCAGCTTTCCTCTTTCTTCTTTCTCTTATTTCCTCCGACAAAATAATTGAGCGATCAATTAAATTATACAACTTAAGTGATTGGTTTAAAAGCCATTACTTGAAGAAGTCAACTACTTGGAGATAGGTGGCAGACGTGCAAAATAGAAGGTTCTATTTTCAGTTGCAAATCATGCATGTCATGCAAAGAGGAATTCCAGGAGGGAGATTGTCAGTTGTTTCCTTTCCGACTTCCACATGTGTCAGTTCACTAAAAGCTTCCGACTTGTAATTGCCCCTCTACATTCTATAAGTAGAGAAAAACCTACGGGTTAAATAATCAAAATTTGTAAGCAACATTCTTGTGTTCCAGACTTTGTGTTGAAACCCCTGATAGCCACTTGAAGCAAAGGAATATAAAGGAGCAGGTTTCCGGAGAACTTTGTGTCACGGTGCAATTTGTTTCTAGCTTTCTATCTTAGATCTTCTAATAGACTTTGTGTTATTTTAGATCTAGATCTGGAGTTGCCTTTGCTTATAATTTTGTGCGTTGATATCTATTGGTTTCTTCTATGTGCATGCAATCAACTCTGTTATCTATTGATTGGGTTGCACATCTTCCCCATTTCTTCCCTATGTTTTATTATTTCCTTCTTCTATAAATATTTCCTTTCTTAAACAACTGCTTACTTACTTGCTACAAAGCTATACAACTATGGTTCATGAGCTGAATAGTTAAAGTAAAACCCCCATATAGATACTAGCATATTTTTATTGACAAATCTGACATGGGAGCCTCACCGGTAAATGAGGGAGATTTATCTCATGACTGCCTAGGTTTTCAACTATGCAAAAAATCTAGCCAACAATCCTTCTACCATATTATTGGAGAGACCCTAAATTTTCAGCAAATAGGAAAGCTAGAACACTATCATGTGACCTCCCTACTCCTCCCATACTGCCTTTGCTAGGATTTCCTCTAGAGGCCCCATCAATATTATCTTTACCTACCCCAAACTTGCAAAAATTGTTTTGTTTTTCAAAATCTTCTTGTGAATTGATTTGAACACTAAAAATTGACTTATTTAGAAGTCAAAAATAATAATAAATTTCTGTAATAGGAAATATCCTACAAATAAAATATCTAAACGTTTTAAATTTATCTCCCATATATAAAATGCTTTCTTTTTCTTTCCTTTTTAACTAAAACGCTTGAAAAATGTAAATTTTCCATAACTTAAAAGGAGACTTATCCTTGTATTAGGGTTTTTGGCTTTGAAAGAAACCATCCCCATGGGCGAGGCAGCCAAGCGAGAGTTTGCTTTGACGACAAGACCCTCTACACCCCCACATGCATAGGTATGAATTCAAGGCGGGTTAGAGGACTGAAGCTTGTCAAACTGCTCCTTTGTGGCGTTGGAGCATTGGAATGGTGTAAGCCAGGACAACAGTAGATTGCTGCACAGCTATGTCAGGCACAGGTTCAATTCAGACAGCCAAACCACCTTTCAACAGACCTCCAAGCTGGTGGATGACAGGTAACCCTGATCAAATGACCTACCTACTTTAAATGAAACACTGGAACCTTTGTTTGCAAACCTATCACTTTCAGCATTGTTTCTGGTCAAGTGCAGGTTTGCAGACTTCTAATAGTACGCCCAACTCTTTATCCTCAATATGCAAGAAATTTTGCAAGCCGTACATCTAGGAAGGAGGTATAGAAATGAAGCAAACCCTGTGTATATAGCAAGAAATGAAAGAATGGAGTGTTTTTGTTCCAATGAACAGACAAGTCTGTGCTTTGATACCAATGTTAGGCCAGGAATAATGGACTGTGCAAAAGAGAATGAAAATGAAATAGAATGTGCAAACCAAACTTCGTATTATTATTCAGCATAAACAAATGATGGGATTTACAAATATAAAGCCATTGGAATGGCTGTTACACTTCATATTCTCCATGATTGTTCAACTACCTATAAGAACTCTTCAAATTCCAACTACAAAACAAAAGCTCTCCTAAATAACACCCAGGATTATCTAATATTATGTACAATAATATTACACATAACCCTTCCACATTTGGGACAGATTCCCTTATTTCTGCTAAAATACTTGACACAACTTTACACTAATGATTCAAGTGAACACCTAGATATCTCACAAACTA
This sequence comes from Taxus wallichiana var. yunnanensis, assembly GCA_018340775.1. Taxonomy (NCBI): domain Eukaryota; kingdom Viridiplantae; phylum Streptophyta; class Pinopsida; order Cupressales; family Taxaceae; genus Taxus; species Taxus wallichiana. Next base: position 476,200,958 of record CM031240.1, on the reverse strand, counting down.
TATAGACTGTATATGACATAAAATGATAATTGTTGTGATTATTTTCATTTTCTAAAGAAACAGAGTAGGTATAAGAGAATCAAACATTAACTTCAGAGATAATATATCTGCCATAAATTGTTGAGAAATTTGCATACATGATTTTTAGACACAAACCAAAAGATGCTATTGACATAAATTTTAAAAAGCAATACAAATGGGTCTCTCTGAACAAGCCAAAATCAGAAGCTAAAGCTCTTAGAGTTCAAGTAGCACAAAATCCCCAAAGATCAATCGAGACACGGTTTCCAATGCCTTTGAAACTAAAGACTTCTCAAACCAAAACAGAAACTCGCAAAATGCCTTAAGAAAAGTCCCTTTCTTTCATAATCTCTTATATTTACAAATGGTAGTTTTTCACTGAAAAACTACCTCAACTGTGTCACAAGCAGGGTTATGTCGAGTCAAGTTCCTAATATGTATTTTTAAAACTGGTCCAATGTTTGTCTAAGAGTCATGGGATCCGCAGTCATGACATTTATCTATACGAAAAGATTCCTCATATATACAATCAATATAATATGAAATAGCCCCTTTAAGCCCAAGTAAATATCCATTTATTGATTTGTTGAAATTAAAGGCATACAAAACATAATATTCTTGAGTCCTCTTGTTTGAAGTCTTCACATGAAAATTTCGGTAGTAGTCATTATTGCCTTGTGAGATTCAGCTAGAACTGTATGCTTGTCCTTGAGGCTGGAATATTCTGCCCTCTGATCAACCTTCTACTCCATGAAGAGTTTCTCAGCATTGAGATATTCTGAACAATTTCTTGTGTACACTGTTTAGGGCATTCACAAATTAATGGAATGCATCTCTTCTTCTCACGAGGTACACTTCCATTGCTTCACTTGAATTTTGGCTAAATCAATTGATATTTCGTTCTCATGTTCTCATATCAAGAAATTATTCCTTACACTCTTTCCAGTTTAGACATCATATCATATAACCTTGAAAGTAATTTTCTATATTTGGCAGCATTTTCTTTAATGTAATTCTGGCTCAGTTTTCATCAAACTAAATGATTAATCCGATTCAAAAGGGATTTTGGTGCTCGCTAAGAAGTGGGCTCAATGACTAAAGAGGCAGCTACAGCCCGTTGAAATTGTGCTTTGACTGATGCCTCATGGTAGAATTCTCATGCATTAATGTTTTATTCTTTTCCTCCAAAGCTTTCACCTAGTCATTATATACACATAGAGCAGTAAGAAGCAATACTCTTCCTCCTCGGTTCTAAGCTGGTCCACAGGAAACTCATGTTGAATGTTGTCATAGTCCTCTGCAGTCATCCGTCTTCCATTTATTCGATTTTGGAACAGATGCTATGGACTTCAGGGAATGATCCTCATCATCTAAACCAATGTCAAAAAGTGATTGCTCCATCACTTTAGGGTATTTGATTTCTAATGCAGGGAGGATGAACTGTGAAATGTCCTTGGATTTTTTCTTCCTCATCTTGATAATTTCTTCAGTAGAAAAGATTCATGTCGACCCTAAAAGGTGTAACTTATAATAGCATTGTGCAGAGCAGGAATGGGTGACAAACATGACGCACTGTGTATGATCAGTGCAGAAGGAAGGAAACAACGTGTCGTATAGAGGAGGAAAGGCTGCTGATAATCAGGGATTGTGCAGGCCAACAAAGACATGGGGGAGACTTCTAGAGCCCTAGAAAGAGTGCCAACTCAATGCCAACAGGACATCTTCTACAAGGATCTAAGATGGAATCATGGATTATTTGTGCGCCAACTAGCAGGGCCAGGGGTCCACAGAATGCTATAACTACCCCCATGGGCTGTCGTTTGACACATAGAGATACACAGAAACCTAGACACAAGAACCAAGTTTCACAGGACATTTTGGGAGAAGAAGCGAGTAATGCTTTAGGGTTTCAAGCTCAGGTTTGAGGATTAATGTCAACATATGAGCAGTTCATATATTGTTGTAGTATGTAATATGTCGCACCTGGTGCAAATTGTATGTGGATGGAATCTTCTTGTGAACACTGAATACAATGAAAATGTGGATTGATGCGTGATTTCTTGAGTCATGAACGGTTAGGTTGTGTATCATCTACTTAGTGTTTCTTAATGCCTTTGTTCGGTCTTTGCAAGCATCTCATACAATGAGACCCCCTAATGTTCTCTCTACACCTCGGGTGAGACATTCAATTGCAAGCTTGCCTAATATGTCAGCGTAGTGTGAAGTTTGTTATTATTTATTTTGTGTAGTCTAGTCAGACATAGAACTTGATGAAATAGTGGAAGATTAGCACAACATTTTGGTTCCGTTGTGAGGACCTCGTTAGCATTGTTTGTGAAGATCTTACGTGCGTCGTTGCATAGGTGTTAAGGTTGGATTGGATTTGGACTTGTGGTGGATGATTTATTAGAAAATTATGGTTGAAACCCTAGGTGTGGCAAGCTAATTTTTTTGGCGCAAGGGATAATAGCACGATGGAGTTGGACGGAAGACAGATCTGTGCAGATTATTTTGGAAAATGGAGGACTTTGTCGGAGGGGTGGAATGGCTAGGTAAGGATATGGAGGGTGAACTTGAAGAGGTTAATGCCATGGACTCCTTGAAGAAAGGCGAGATTAGCCATATGGATGCCGCTAGAACCTGCCTATTATAGGAAGGGCACATGACAAGCTGGCATCATTGTAAAATACGCTCCACTAATAAAGAATTGTGCAAAGAGAATCCTTGAGTGGTGAGATTCAATTCTTCGTAGATGAATGGGAGCCATTTGAGGGTAGAGAGGATGGCAAAGAATTTGAAGGAATCTCAAACCTACACTCACTAAAAGCCAATGCCTTCACGTGTTCATTTTTTGAGAAAGAAGAATTTCATGAAGTGATCAAGGTTTGTGAGCAAGTAAAGCATTGTGAGTTAAGGGGAACATTTATATCACGCGATTTGTCGATTCTTCGCATGAGAAGATGAATCTTGGATACCAATTGTTCAATGTGATGAGAGGGTTAAGACAATATGGTGCAAGGTGCGTGAGACTGGCGTGCATGCATATTTTCGGGTCATTGAGGAAATGCGTCAGACTCTAGATCAAGAAGTGAGGAAAGTAGGTTCTCTTGTGTACTATCCACAAGTTCGGGGATATGGTGGAATATCGTCTAGCTATCGAAGGTGGGAAAGGAGCGGAGGCCATTATCATGGGTCTTGTTAATAAGTACGAAGCAATGTACCACTATCAAAGGAGTGTCCAAAATTACCAACATGCATACATGGAGAAGTGAGCAAGATTGAAGAATGCCTAGAGTAAGTAGAAAATATTTGAGAGAGTAACAAGGCACATAAAGTTGTGGTAATAGTTAAATAGCGGACAAGGAAAGAGTTTGAAACCTAATATTATTACATAGAAAAGTAGCGTGGAATGTAGTTGAATATAATAACGAGGAGTAGGGCCAATGTGCAAATTAATAAAGACCTTAACCCATTCTTCTCCCTGTGGGTCTAAGGAGGAAAGCAAGGGGAAGATCTGAACTATATCTTTATTGTTGTTTTATTTATTATCATGTATCCTATTGGGAAGCCTAGCGCTCCAATAGAGGGACTTAAGTAGTTAGGAAATAAAGGTATTATGAGCATGTAGGCTCCAAATACCATTTATATATTTAAAAGCACTTACCTTAAGGGGTCGGCCATCATTTTATATTGTAAAAAGCACTCCTTGTGGCTATATAAGGAGGTCACTTGGGCATTATTGATTCATGTTTTTGTGATTATTCTTATCTTGGTGAAAGTTGGCTAGTGTAGCCCTTTTACTCTCTCTCTCAAGGACGAAACCCCTTGGGTTGAGGACCTCATCCAAGGACGAAAACCCTTGGTTGGGAAACTTGTGAAGGACGAAAACCCTTCATGAGATTTTCTGTGTGCAAGCTGGTTTGAAAGGCGCGTAAAGTATCTATTTCTTGCATGCTTAGTCTCTTTGGTGCCATATTATATTTGTTTAGAGTGGAGCAACCCACTTTGGAGTGGAAATTTGGTATGTGTGATGCTAATTTGGTGAATCTAAAATTACTAGCTTGTTCTTCGTAATGTATAAGGCCAATATATTGAGTTTCATAAATTTTGAAAATTCCTAAGTTGAGTTGTGAATTTTTAAAGTAACGATGAGGCAATGTTAGAATTGACAAGGGACTGAGAGGGGGTGAATCAGTCCTTTAATAATTCTTTTCACTTTTCAATTTCAAAACATCAAGCATATACTTTTATACATTAATGTTGAATCAAATAAAACTCATCAAGAGATGCATATATATCAAGAACACAAGAAACCTTCTTTATTGGAATACAAATCAGATTACAACTCATCAAATCATATTACAGCCAACAAAGATATCACCAATTTTGCTTCATTCACATCCTCCTCATGAAACTCCAACCAGCTACAAACCTAGAAGAGACTTCCAAGGGTTTTGGGCTATGCCCAAGAGGTTTTGCTTTGCAAAAAAGTTTTCTTCAAATGAAGAGAAAGGGGTTTTTCCAAAATTCATCTCACAAATGAGCTTACATGAATAGATATACCTCTTAGGCATGACCTTTGACCTTCCACTTGCCATGACTCTTCAAATCACTCATTCTTTTGTCTTCTAGCTCTTCAAACTTGTCCACAAGTATATCAGCTTTGTATTCACGTGGTGCATGGTCCCACCAAGTCAAATAATGTTCTTGTATGCTTGGAAACTCGCCACATTAGCCAAGATACTTATTTAGGCTCATAGGTGTGCCTAAATCAGCTTCTACAAAAACAGTCCTGAAAAACCATCTAACTAGACCACTTCCACTTATCCTCATGACCCAAGTAATATATCAAAATTAAGCTTATGATGTCTTATTTCATTAAACTTTACCAAAAAGAGCCAAATCAAGGCTTAACACATCAAGAAACACCATTTTGCAAGACTTGTCTGGCTGGTTTCAACATCTCTGAATTTGGTCTTCAAGAATTAAGCTGATACATACTTCAAATCTCTTCATCATGAGGCAAGTAACCTATCAATGGAAAGCTCATGAAGTCTACTATCTCATCCACCTATCATATTGCTCCAATTCATGGCATAAGGCTTCCAAAAACTTGGATCTTTGCAACTGGTCTGGCTGGTCCTGAAAACACAAAAACTAGTCTTCCATACAATGTGGTCAAACACCTCCAAAGAACTTTTCAGAGCTCCCTATCACCTCCAACACTTCAATTTGGATGTATACAACATGTTCAGGCATTTAGACCCATAGGTCAAATAGAAAGAATCTCATCTTCATACCCATTCAGACATGCTTCTCAAATAGGCCTAAAGGAGCAATTTTGGCTCAATCACCTTTAAGCAAAAAAATCCTTATGCAAACTGAACCAAACACTTACATCATATGACACATGAAATGATGGATCAAGATAAGAAGCACTATCAATTCAAAGCAATTCAACATGGTTACCTTCATTCTCCTTCACTAGCTTCTCAAAACAAGCACCTTTTATCGGTAAGCTCAAAAATGCACCCAATACTCCAATTTTCTCCAAATAAGTTAACTTCATGAGGCTGATGTAGACATCCCTAACATCATCCACCTCAGATTTGAGCATATGTTCCTTTGCAAGTTTTACCTGTACACTAAAATCTTCTTAAAAGCTTATTTTTGAAGTGGGGCCCACCAAGTGTCAAGAAGCCAAATCACCATGGAAATGTGTTGTTAGGAGTCCTCTACATGTTCCAATATGTTTTCAAGAAAAATAGTTGAGTTTGGTCACCTAACCAACTCAATCTCTCAAAACTGGTCAGAACTGGGGTTTGGAAGGCTACATACATGCTTACAAAAATGGATAGAACTTCTAAAATACTCACCAATCACAAAAATACTTTTTGCACCATAATTTTATCCAAATTTACTCCATTTTTGTCTCTTATGACTTATCCGAAGGATTCTCCATAATTTTGCTTGACTACTAAGAAGTTTGGTGCTCAAATTGCATACTTTGAAAAACCCGGTTTTGGAAATCCTTGCATAACTTGCAAAATATTCATCCTCGAATCTGAAATTTTGCACACACCTTAAGGACACATCCCTCTAACACCTCCAAGTGATATTTTTCTCTGGTTCATCCTAAATCTTTCCATCCCATCTCATTTAGGTTCCCTTTAGTCTCTGATTCCCAGTTGTTGTATTATGCTGACTTGTAGAAGTGCCTAAAACACCTCAATAGCTACCTGTGAGGCCTTGTACATCATATGTCATCATTCCATGCTCACACCATGTTTGGTTTGCATCATCACACATTGGGTCAACATTTCACACCTTGCTTGCTTGTGGATTGGCTTAAGAAAACTCCATACTAACTTGTTTCAGTCTCATTCACCTGGTTTGTCTCTTGTTTCTCTTCTGCACCTCCTGTGCCACCTCATGATGATCCAAACTTGCTTGCCCTGCTTTGGTTTGAGTGAATTCACACATTTTCTTGATTTACACCATATATTTGCATTAGGCCAAAGCCTAGAATGACTTGACTTGACCCAGACATTACATGACAGAACCATTTGGGCATGTTACTGACACATTGACACACCTCACTTACCTCATGGACTTCATACCACCTTTAAGAGACTCAAAACACACATATGCACCTTTGGAGACCCCTAGATCACCTAGCCAACATACCTAAATCACCTAGCCAACATACCTAGATCACCTAGACCACTATGGCATCAATGATAACACAAGTGACACACTTCCAATGACAAGGGTTTCATTGAAATTCATATCTCCATATCTAGGGTATTAAAAATCAGATTTCTTGCATTATATGGTTGTTGATATATCATAATTTTAGAGACTTAAGTAGAGCTGATTGGAAGGGTTTTAAAGGCACGAAGGTGGGGTTGAAACCCCAAAACAAGTCGTTGCCCTAGAACAAGGTTTTATTTGCAGGTTTACAGGTTTATAACAGCAGCTCAATAATCTGATTTGTGAGCTTTTGGTCATTTCCTGAGTCCCCCTAAAAAGGGACATTATAGTGGTATCAGAGCATCATCCTCCCAGCTTGTGAAGCATGGAAGACAAGTTAGAAAGGTTCGAGAAGATGCAAGGGGAAGTTAGCAAGGTCATTAGAAACCCTCGCCCTAACTGTGGAGAAACTCGTTGAAGTTAGAACAATCAAAGAAGAAGCCACTCCAAAGTCTTCCAAGGCTCCGGATTTGATGTTTCGCTATAGAGCTCTTCCGAGAAGGTCCGGGATGCCCTCCCTTTTGCAGAGTTCATGGAGTTGAAACAAAGAGAGTTGGAATTGGCACAAGGTCAAAAACCCAAGCAACAAGGAAGGGGTCAGCACTCCATAAGGACACCACACTCAAGGGTTTTGACACTACACATGAAGAAGGGTTTGAAGGTAGAGGTCTCTTAAGTCCCCATGACAAATTTTGAGCCCTAATAGTCACACACATGCTAGTGAAAAATCAGGTCAAGGAAATGGAGCCATGAAGGATGAAGATTTAGCCCTTACTCCCATTGTTGTTCCGGAGAGTCAACATTATGAGGTAATTAATGATCATTGTTTGGTTAATATTGATGATATTTTAGCATGTGATGAATCCAGGGTTGAAAAGAAGGATGATGAGCAAGAAGGGGAAGAGAAAGGGAAGGTTGGAACCCATTTCTCAAATAGACATGATAACAGTCAACTTGTTGGTCTGTTTATAACAGCAATCAATAAAGAGCAAAATGATGAAGAATTAGACTTGGGAAAGAGCCACAAAGACATCCCAAACACATGTGAACAAGGTATGGAGGTGGTGCAAAAGGGGAAAGCACCAATTATAGAAGGAGCAAAGGCAAAAGGAAATGAATATCTTGTTGAAAGTCCAAGGAACAAACATGTCTCAGATTTATTGCTCCCTAGTTCGCCATTACATGGAGCTAATCATCATAATCAGTTTGATACAAATGTGGGCAAAATGAGGAGCACATTGAGTAGTAAGGAGTACTTACACCTTTTCAAGCAACTTCCAAGTTATGCATGCATCAAGGCAAAGGTCACTTTATGCTCAAGGACTGAAATGGGATTGATAAGAGGTAACTCTCTTCCCAAGGCCCATGGTATGCATGCAAAGGTAAAACCTTCCTCTTTCCATTTGACTTGTAATCCATCTGATATACATGTGTTTGAGGAAAGAATTTGGGGTCACAATGATGGTTGTGTTGATGGTATCTCAACAAGTCTTATAAGGTCAAGAAGATTGGAAGAAACCCTCCATGAAGGACAAGATTCTGGGAAAGCACTTGGATGAGGTGGCTGGACTGTTCCTAACAACAGTCAAAAGGAGGTCATTTGATGGAAATCACAGCCTTAACAAGAAGCCAGAGGTTACCCAAGAAAAGCACCGACAAATTTGAAAAGAAAAGATCCCATCCGGTGAGGAAACCATGCCAAGGAAGAGTGTTGATTTAAACTCAGAAATTCTGAGTCATAAGAATGTCATGGGCAGCCCATGGTCACCGCTGATTGGATATCATCATGCACATCATACTTCACGGGATGATGAGGTAAGAAGTACTTTTTGTAGTAAAGAGCATATAGATACTTGGGCTCAATTTCAAAGGTGTTTCCGTATGTGGCATATAGGTGCTATGTTGAGATTTACAAAAGAAGTAATATTTGATTTCAAAACCATTATGGAGGGAAATGATGGTGATTCTAACTTTCCGTTTCATATGTGGTTAACCCATGGTTCCATGAAAATGAAAGAGCTAGAAGGAATGGGGTGGAAGGGCAGTGATATGCATCAATTTATTGAAGAAGAATTGGCAAGAAGGATGGGGCCAAAAGGCTGGTTTCAAAGGCTACACGGTCACCATAACCTATGGAACATCTCCCCTTTGCACAAGAAAGATACCCCAGCTCACTATTCCCATGGAAAGGTATGAATTTTGTATTGACTTCTTTGTTTTAAGTTCAGCTGAGGCACATATTGTTCTTGGGGGTCAAGGGCTCCAAACTTTAGGGGAATTTACCCTCAAAATTCACAAGAGGGGGTTGAAGTTCCACTTACAGAATGAAGAGGTCAGAATTCATGAAATCAAGAATGGAAAAGGTAGGCATGTTGAGCAAGGAAAGACTGATTTTATTTCCTTACCAGCAGTTGGGAAAGGACTGATCATAGCTAAGAATGCAAGGAAGAATTTGGCAAACATCATGAGGAGGTATAAAATGGAGACTAAAATATGCAGGGCTGCTGTTATGGGAGTTTTCTCAGTTAATATTTGTTTACTCACAAGCAACAGAAGGTTGTTCTTCGAGAAGAAATCCCAAAAAGGAAGCAACTACAACATTTGTGTCTCTTGCATGTTACACTTTCAGCCCTCCACTCATTTTTGCAACAAGCTGAAAGCAAGATTCCAATGGTTAGGATGGTAGACACTCAGCCCCACTTTCCTAAAGAGGTATGCCCTGCTCTCTTGAAATTCATTTCAGTCATCATTGGTTCAATTATGAAGGGGGAAATACATAGCTACAATTGTGTTGATTCTATCTTCTTTTTAGTGGTGTAAGCTTTAAGTAGGGATATTAAAATATAAGGCTTATTATTTAGTAGTTAGTTAATATTAGTTATGTATTAGCTAATAAACAGTTGTAACCATGTCAACCATTTTGTAACCATCTCTCTCATAATAAAATGATGGACACACAATGATAATGTGTGCATTCCGGTTTCTCTTCATTTCTTCCTTGTGCACATTTTCCAACAACTAATAGATGGAAATCATTTTTATCGAAAGTTGAGAACTTCAAAATGTTTACAAAACATTATGTGAAAGAGATGCAAAGATAATCCACCCTCAAAATCATAATCAATATCTTTTAAATCAAGTTAAGTGTTTGAAGGCGGTTAAGAAAAAATTGTTAAAACAAGATTTAGATTTGGTCAAGAAAGAAACCAATACAAATAAGGGTTAGGTTTCAATTGACAACAATATTCAAACTAATGTTAAAACTTCCGTTGAAAAATAAATTTACATTGAAGAGAAGTAAGCTACGATACTCTATCTACTCCAACTATTGCTAAGGTTGAATATGTCAATAAATAAGACTCCAAGAAACCTAATTTTGAATTGTACTACCACCCTCACTATCAAGAGAGCATTCAATTCCAACGTCAAGATCCTAAATACTTTAATCACAAATTAGAGAGATGCCCTTGTACTCGTAATCCATGTTATAAGAAAAAATCAAGCTCGTGTCACCTTAAAGCAGTTGTCTTAGTTTGAGTGTTAAATTATAAAGATATTCAACGTCTATCAAGATTGATCGCAAATGGAACAATCCTGATTTAATGTATTATTATTTTGAAAATCTATCAAGCTTATCATCTATCTCTTCAAGAGCTTCAAGTGCATAATGATAAATCTAAAAAAGAATATTATCATCACCAATTTGAATATTGTTGTGATACTCGAGATTGAATCTTTTCGAGGAAGGGAGAGATAACAATTCTAGTTCTTACCTTATATTATAACCTTACATATATGTGAATTATATATTTCAATATTTATAAAACCTACCTTATATTATAACCAGTAATAGTATTGTATATTAAGAGGTAGTTGGACAGGTCCTGATTCTTAGGGTGATACATCTTGCGTATTTAAAAATCCGTGTACCATTGCTGCAGATGACATCTTTCACTCTTTTCCTATTTTATTATTTATTTTAAATCGTTTATGGAGATTTTTTTTTGCCAAGGGTACCTGCATATTTTGTAGGCTCCAGTTCCATCCCAAACAATGGGTCCATCCCACCTTCCTTCAACATCACTTTAGGGGCAAGCCTGCCGAGGATTGAACCCAAGACTTTAACATAGTGAGTGCCCCTTACTCAACAACTGATCTGGCCCAACAGACTAATCCTTTGTGGATTTCAAATATTAGACCTTTGGTCTATAACAGATACCTCGTTTTCTATTTGTTGGGTTCAAAAAAAATCTAATAACCAAAAAATTAGAAGAATCGCTACCCTAACAGTTTTCTTTTCAAACAATGCAACAAATATTGGCATTTCCCAATTTTTTCTAGATTGATCTTAACATTTTTAGACTCCAAATTATGCTTTATATTGCTTTTGTATTTTGAGGCATTGCACCCTACCATATGTCTCCCTCTCCCACAAGTTAAAAGACAAACAAAGTAGTGTAAAACTAACATAAAAAGATATTCAAAACATGTTAAAACAAAATAAATTTCAAGATGCACAGTACAAAAATGAGTCCTACCGAGGATTGGGATGTTCGTAAAAAGGATTCAGACTTGACCATTTTTTTATTCTTGATTTCATAGTCTCTTCTACTTCAACTACCGGAACATCAGGATTTTAAATGTTTTTATAAGCAAAATAAATGTATTAAATATTGGAATATTTACATAGTGGAAAAACCATGAAATATTGTTATGACAAGAATACTCAGACCTGCATGTACTGCAATTAAAAGGATGTTATCTACACACCGATTGTTTAGCTGAGTAATAATACACAATGTCAAACTTTGATAGCATCCAGCCTCCTCCTAGACAATACTACCATACTAGTATACCTATATTTATACTAACATTCCTTCTCATCGTGCTGCTTTAACTCATTACAGCCCTGTTACAAGGGAGAGGAATGGACCTCTCTGCTTGGACGAAGACCCTCAATCAGAAGGATGTTCACCTTTCTTCACTAGACCAGATTTATCACAAATTCAATTTAAAATGTTGTAATACTTTACTATTCATGCCACACACACCCCCCCCCACAATATTTTCTAGGTTCAATGAGAGAATACCAACAATAGAAAGGAAAACTTAGAAATTTCCAAAAAGATGTTACTATACATGTAAGAAAATGAAGTTCCTTGCATATAAAGAAATGTTTTGCGTTGTTAATTCAAAGAAAATCAATAATTCATATTTTGGTAGCACATCTAAATTGGTTTCGCAATGCCAACTTGTGTATCAGAATGAAAATTCATGCATTTGTTTTGCAATTTCGACATCCCATCTGTAAGTGCAAGTTTTTGGTGAGGCAACAATTATTATCTAGAAGTCCCAGTTTATGGAAATGCTACAATCTAAACTCATCACAATATCAGAAAGCTTTGGGCCACACTACAAGATTTCATTTTCAGAACAGGAAAGGAAAAATAAAATAAAAATTCAAAATAATAAAGTACTCAATGTCATATCTATCTGCTTCCCTTTCCTAGTTTATATAGTAGAGTGCCTACAATGTGAAGAAAAAAAAAAACAAAATAGGAAAACAAACATACCAAAAGGTCGTAACAAATCAATTGAAATTCCTGCCAAGGGGATACCCCATAACCACCATGCAAATCCCAGGTAAATACATGTCTGTATTCATCAATGCAGTTTAAAAATATGACGGGAATAGAATCTTGTACAAAACAAGAAAACAGAAAACGTAATCAATACATAATTTATTTTTTTGCTTGTGATATTTATAGCATGCTTACCTTTAAAACTCTTGGGGCCATGGTCTGCAGATTAGATGACAAGCATTTATCTGTTGACAACTTCTGTCTAACTGGAAAAGAACACAATCTCCTCAATCGATGCTAAAATAGCACTAAATCCAAACAGGAGAAAAGAAAAACAACTATCATATGATATTGAATATTAAAATTCATCAAACATGAATCTTGTAGTGCCTGAACAAAGTTCACGCTTATGACAAAATGATGCTCTATCTGCATTTTTTTCTTTCTGACAGAACAAGTGCTATGAACTTCAGGTTAGCAGTAATATAAATTCTAAATAAAGCTTTTTGAGATATCTCAAGATGCATACTTTAAGCTTAAAGGATAAGACAGCTCATTCTTATAACTATAAAGTCAAAACGTAACCTACTTTCAAGAAGCTCTTTCTCCTTGGCTGCAGCAGCACGCTTGAGTTTTGCAGCTTGTGCAAATGTGGAAGGCCTGTAACCGTGCTCAGTTGCAAAACTTATCTTGTAAAGTGCAGAATCATTGAAACAGAAAAGGATTCTATTTAGCTTGCAATTAAATCTACCAAAAAGGTCATCAAGAACATACAGAAACACTATATCTCGAGAACACAAGAATATCAATGGTGTGTCATTGTCTTTTTAATGACAGAAATCCAATTTCGATTTCATCCATATCCATTATGAAAATCATTTACATTCTTCAAAAGCTTAGGTAATACAAAAACAGTAATAGACACCCAAATGGCATATCGCTAGAGTTGAAAGAACAGACTTTCAATCATTGAAACATAATACTGAATGAGGTTGAAACCCGAGTGAAAAAATTGAACTACATATAAGGTAAAGTGAAAATGTCACTCATTCCCAGAAGAGAGGGTCACATATGCCAAGTTTTTGTTATGGTTAGGCCGTGGCCTAAAAATCACTTTCACCTTTATCTTTTAATAATTCCATTTCAAGGATTATTTGCCCACCATATTGTCCAATCAAAGACCAGATTTCATTTATGGCAGATTGCCCGATCATTAAGCTGTAAGTCTAATGGTTGGATTGCAATGTGCACTCAATGGATTTATGAACATCAAGACATGGTCTAAGCTAATCTTTAATGCCTTTCGGAAGCCTTGTTATATAAAGAAGGCATTAATCTGGTCCGATTATGATGTTTATTAAGTAGCAATTTAATGTTAATATCTTGGGTTAAGCATCATGCCCTTCAATGAATAATGCTGCCTTTAGCTGACAATATCTACAACCACCATTGACTTATAGGAGGTAAAACCTTACAAGGCTGATTAAGAATTGAAATTCCCCACTTTAATAGCAGTTAAGAGTTGATAGGAAGCAATTCTTGTAGTCTATTATTATCTTCTACGGCTATAGTTGTGAGTCTATCTGCCAATTGTTTTTCAATATGGAGTAAAACATTAGTGTCTTATCAATAAAGTCAACAAAGATGCTTCGACGACTTCTATTTCCACTCCTCTGGCAATCATTGTGTTTGATCTTTTCTACCAAAAGTTTGGTTTTGCTTCCATTATAAGACAGGTTGATAATAATGAGATAATCAGACATGTCACAATATATTTATAGAATTGACTTAAAACGCAGCCGATGTTGTCCCGTATGATCCCTCCAAATCTAGATCGATTCAAGTTGCCTCATTATACTCCATAAATATTTAACTTAACAAAGGGAGTCACCAAGTCCTCCCGATGGATTTCGCCCATGAACTCATATTTGGCCCATTACCAAGGATGTATAGCATTGTGTCTTCAATTTTTCTTTTCTCACATTTTTATAGCAGTGCACTTCGTTCAATTGGAGACACTAAGATACCAAAGAAAAGAAAGGAACAGAATAACAGATGAACAAAGAGGAATGTCAATGAGAGCATTTTTATGCAACATAAATTTGCAATTTCAAATTATGTATACTATATCTCCTTTACGTCTAAAGAAGCTTGATGAGGGAGAAAAAGACAACATAGCAGAATTAAAAGAACAGCTTCTGGGTAAAATGCGTACAAAAAGAAATGTCAATTCTTCTGTTCTTTTTGTACATAATTTATCCAGAATCTGTTCTTTTAACATTATGGATTGCGGAAGCTTGAAGACCCTACTAACAGAATTATTTAAAGTAGATATCTAGGTAATCGAATTCCATTCCATTAGAAGTTCCTAATCACATAGAGCAATAGCATAGCCCTTTGTAACCGGTCACAATGGGCATAGAGAAAAGGATCATAATAGAAAAAGTGGTCCTCTTACTTATACAAAGTAATCTAGGACCATGTGAGAAGAGTTTTGAATTTCAACATTATGTACTGGTACACTTTCTAAATTCCTTCATCAAATATAGCAAAATAGGAAGAATAGGTGAAGATCTAGTCACGAAGGGAATTTCTCATAAACATCATATCATTTTCCTCTACGGAATGATTTGCTAATTTTGTTCCTTCACATTCTTGCAAAACAATTGCTCAAAGGTGAGGACCTGAATCAATGAGGCAAGGCATAACGTAGATCAATCAAAAGGTAAAGTTACAAGTATGTCTTCTTGTGATCAAATTAATAATTTACTTTTGAATTTTAACCTTGACAATTGCAAAGGTGCTAGTCTTGATTTGAGTTTATCATTCTGCTTAAAAGACTAGAGAAATTATATCACCATGTGTTAGAAATAATATTTACTTCAAATATTGTGGAATAATTTTTCCATGGTCATGATGATGTAATTATTTGTTTCATTGTACTTTAGGAAGAGTGTAATATACTCCATTATAGCCAAGTATCACTTCCATTTAGTTTTTTTGTCCATAAGAATGTTTAGATCCCTAAAATGTATGAGTTAGTACAACTCCTTGAGAGGTGCCACTCATCTCTTACGTACATGTTAGGTGTCTATTGTGTTATACATGCAACACTAGGTTTTCTTTCCTTAGGTGTCTATTGCATGATACATGCAACACTAGGTTTTCTTTACTTCATACACTTGTGTGTAAAGATGTGGTTACTTGAAAATATATATCAGGGAGACGGTTAAAGTAAGATTGCTGCTCGAAATAGACTTGTAAAAGATTGTAATGATTTCTTTCAATCAGTACAGGAGTATGTATTTGAAGGTTAATTTGAATTTCTTATGTTGTGAGCTCATTGTTCTAACTTCTGACAAATCTTTCTCAATTTTTATTATGGATCAGAGTTTTCTTGATTATTGTGGCTGTTATTTTGGAGAAATATCAAGAAAAATCAACTTTCTGTTCTTGATAGACTTTCTGCTTGTTGATGTAGTTGGAATAAGAGAAAGAAAGATAAACATGCTGCTGTGGATAGAGTTTTTGATAGAAGATTTGATAAAATTATTGTCCCTCAGTCTCACTTTTTTCTTTCATTTAATAGTTATGATTTGAGAAGCCATGAATGTTATTTTCCTTAGGAAGTGCAGAAAATATTGAATTTTTCATAGGTTTTATTTTGAAGATTGATGGAGATATTTTTCGATCCATATTGTCTGCAGAAATCAACCATGAAATCCAAAGACTGAAATTGCCTATGTGTGTGCTCGCCTAGAGGGCCTATCTATGGGGTCTCCCAGAGTTTCAGTTTGATGACTCTTCTAAATTAACTGCGTAAAGCAAGCCAAAGGGTCAAATAACCTAGAAGGGAGTCTAAATGAAATCCAATGAAAATCAAATAATGTTAACTAAATATTGCAAGGAAAATAACTTAAGCTAATAACAGATAAACAACACCTATCTTCGTCTAGCACCAAAAAGAAAAATAATAAACTAAATAATGCTTAGGTCTCTTGTTTTCTTTGGCTTGATGGGGGAGGTGGTGGTATCCCTCAGATGGTTCTTGTGTCCTTTCAAAAGTGGCGAGAAAGCCTGTCTTTGACATCAGCTTATCCTATTAGAGCTGGCAAAAGACAGCTAATCTCTAGGGAGAGAGGATAGTACCATTAGCTTTATGAGAACTTAGAAAGAGATCGTGTGCTTGAGCTATGAAGACCACTACTAGTCACCAATGAATGTATTGACCAAGCCAAAGCTAAGTGCTAAAGACTAGACAAACTATGTCGATCACCTCCGAATCTTATCTAACATCTAGACTAAACTCCTTAGGCTGAGCGTAACTTGAGAAGCTTTGCTGTGTGCCTAAACACAACAGTTTTATGTGATGAGCTATTTTGTTATGAATCTCATATTCAGTCAGATAACTAATCTATTTACCTTCTCTCACTTTAAAAACTCCAAAAATACTAGTGTTACCCAATTCACCCTTGTTTGAGTCAGTTGCATGCATTCTCTTCTGACATACGAACTGGAACTAGGAGAGAAGTGATGTATGTGCTCAAGAAATAAGCTTGCGGACTACGGCAAGTGTAAGCAAACTTCTCCGCATCCAAGAATATGCAAAAGTGTGCTATCATACATCCTAGTACTATGGTCTAAAATAAGGAGTCGATAAATATCTGAGACAAATTGGACATTTCCTATGTTCTCCTACATGCTTAGATGCCAGTTGGAGCTTCTAGATTCAGTTTCGGGTAAACTTGGTACCTTTAAGCCAGAATAGAAGACTAGAACCTGAGTGCATCACCTAAGTAGGACTTGCTTCATCATTGGGCCTATCTCAAGGGTCACATGATGACCACCCCTGGGAATCCACACCGTAATCAGCTACGGCTAAACACAAACATAGGTTGTTGCCTGAAGGTCTTGCGACTAGCTACACATCATGGCCGAAAGATACTATTTTTGTTACGCCTTAGAGAGGGTATTAAGTTTCTTGTAACTTTCTCATATCATGTTTGTTTGAAGTCACCAAAAACATGTTGGAAAGCTAGCATAAGAAATTACAACCTTTCTATTTCAAAAGATCTTCAAATTCTTCCTGCAAACACACTTAAAATTACAATCTTTCTAAGGTTTTTTTTAGTTTGTATATTTGCTCAAAATTTATTTGCAAGTACTCTCACTATTTACTCTTTGATTCAAACTGAATTTCAACAGGTCTTTTAGCTGCTAGAAGTTAATATTAAGACTTTAAATCAAGTGTTAATATTGCTAGTTATAGTTGGCTACTCCTTGTAATTTCTTCAGTTTGGTGTTAATATTGTCAATTATATTTTGATTGATAACTATAAGCTCATTGGACAAAGTAATGCCATTTACAATTCAACATAACAAACATCTTTGCCTTAAAGAAGTTTGAAAGATTTTTAATAGCAGGGAAAAAAAAATATTTGTGTACTACAAAAGAAAAAGAAAGATGCTTTCATAAAAGTAATAGAGAACCTCTAACTGTCAGTTTTCTGATGAAAAATGACCTTCTGACTCATCTCCAAGATGAAGACACTTCTTCCGAAACATAGGATGCTTTGAAGACCTTGTATGAGATCAAGAATGCAACTAGATATACATCGTGGTCAAAAGATCATTTTTTGGATAGGCCTCGAGT
This sequence comes from Taxus wallichiana var. yunnanensis, assembly GCA_018340775.1. NCBI lineage: Eukaryota > Viridiplantae > Streptophyta > Pinopsida > Cupressales > Taxaceae > Taxus > Taxus wallichiana. The sequence goes on along the minus strand of CM031240.1, from coordinate 476,182,949 downwards.
GTGTACACACTCGTGATGTCACACATTTATATCAAATGTGCACAACTTTCTCGTAAAATGTATGTTTGAAGTCATTAAAATAATCAAAAACATTACAAATTTTCCAACTAAATAATGAATTTAGCAGGAATGAACTGAAAATTCCGAAGGTGAGTGGAAGAAACTTCCTAAAGATTGGGTTAAGCTCAATTTTGATGGAGCTGCAAAAGGAAACACAAGATAAGCAGGAGGGCGAGGGATCTTTAGAGATGATGATGGACCACCTCTGTTAATGTTTCCGGTCCACTTGGGACTTGTTATCACATAAATTGATTTTTAAGATTCAAAAGAAGAAGATAAAGATATAAATGACATTTCACAAACAGTTTTTAGAGCAACAACAGACCGCTCAAGGCAACAAAAGGCCTATGGATGCCATCTTTAATGAGATTTGACATTTCAAGACTCAAACCAGCTTCTATTTTAATGAAATTTGATTTCTAAAAGGGTTTAATTTTGTATTTATGAAAAATATGATCACATTTAACCGGAACCTTATCTGACATCAAACTTATTTGTATTTATCAAAAGAATGATCAGTTTTAACCGATGCCTTATCTAACTTTGGGACTTGTTATCACCTAAATTGATCCTTAAGATTCAAAAGCAGAAGATCAAGATCTAAATGACATTTCAGAAACAGTTTTGAGAGTAACAACAGACTGCTTAAGGCAACAAACAGCCAATGTATGCCATCTTTAATGAGATTTGACCTTTTAAAACTCAAACTACCTTCTATTTTGATGAGCTTTCATTACTAAAAGGGTTTAATATTGTATTTATGAAAAGAATGATCAGATTTAACTGGTGCCTTGTCTAACATCAACATTTTCTTAATGATAGTAGCAAAGATATGTTTACTTGAATGGATAGAAAAATTTAAAGTAAAACGGTATATCCAATATGAATGAGTTTAGACAAAAAATCAAAGCTTCACAACATCAATAAAGTAGTCAAGAAGCTTGCAAATGCACCAAGGACATAATGAATCTTTGCAAACATAACATTTTTAAGTTACAGTAAGAACTATTGCAAGATAATAAATATCAAAACGAAGTTACAACATTGAGACACATTTTGAACAAAACGGAAAGAAAGAAACTCCAATTCATTCATTAATGAAAATGAATAACTGCAATTTTTCATGAATGTCTTCAATAAAAAATGTATCACTCATCTACTTACAAAACTACTCCAGTGAGCAATGACATACTACTAATCTTGACATAATCTTCATATGAAATTGTCCTAAAGACCTAGCTATGAATGAGTATTAAAATGGACTCCAGCTTCAGATCTTCATCCAAGGAACACCGTACTGCAACCTGAAAATGAGGGGAAAAGGGAGGAATAGGTGGGACAAACATAACATAAAGAATAATAAACAAAAAAAAAAAAAACTCTAAATTTTCCAAATACTGATAAAACTTTAACGTTGTTGATGATGTTCCTTTTATCTCTGAAGTAATTTGACTGGAGTTATCTTTGATAGTTAACCTAGCTCTGGCTAGGTCTTTAGTCTTCACCAGTCTTCAAAATGGTGCTTGATATTACTCTGTAGTTCCTTATGTAGGGGGTGAGAAGAGGACCATCGCCGAAAGGACACTTGTTGCCTTTCAGCTAGTCCCTCCTTGATATGAATATCAAGCTCCCCATGTGGTGGACCATACATGATCAACATTACAAATGAAAACAACTTTTCAAGATTTTTTTTTTCTCCAACAACAGAACTTCATATTATGTAAAACTCAAAATTATATATTCAGCTGTGCCAAGCCTGAAAGCTATTCGTTCAAGAATTATTTTACAAGAGAAGCATCACTGTTGCAATATATCTTCATGATTTATAAGAGATAATGTGCCAGGTTTTATAGTGTCAGCTCACACGACACCTCCTTCACCCTGTTTGGAATCATTACAATAGAAGGTAGAAGAGTACAACAACAACATCCTGATTTCTTAAAAAAATTACAAGTCACCTCATGGTCTAAGTGAACCACAGTGGATCAAGTTTTAGAGTGCCAATCCACGCTACAATTTCCTTTTGCCTTTCACTAAGTTGATGGAGTGGATTCAATCTCAATTGGAGATGACTGCATAACAGGATTGGGAACAGGGCCATCCTCTTTGGGAGTCACTGCAGTTGATGATTTAGATAGAATTTTAGCTTTTGTATTCTTATCACCTTCTTCACGTTGAGAATCAGATGTTCCAATTGTAATCTCCACTTGAAGCAACAGGGGTTTCACGTTGGACAAATTCTTCTTTAGAACCATGATTTTTATCAAAGTCTCCACAGTTTGAGCTTCATGGCCCATACCCTTTTCTGTTCCACAATCCTTTTGGGAACCTTTGGCGGCAACAGAATGAAGGAATGATTTGACAAATATGGTTGTATCTTGTTTTTGAGGAAGGAAGATTACTCCAAAGCAAGGGAGAAATACTTTATTCAGATAATTCCATACAACATCATCAAGTCATGGGATGTCTCTTATGTTGTTGCTTAAAGTCAACAACATATCTGCTTTGTTTTGTTAATTCTTGACCTAAAAATTTTCCGTTACCCCATCAACCACCATTTTAAGTGAACGGCACTGCTAAGAAAATTATTGACCGCATCACCATCCAGAATAGAATCAATGTATATATATTTCTGGAGCCTTTAAAGTACAATATCAACTGAAGCTAGCCAATCTTCGTCTTTGTGGAATCTTCCAGTCGACTCATCAATAAAATTGGGCATGCCCATAGGCTCCAGTCTAGTTGAAAATTTCATGGATTCCTCCATGAATGTCACTCTTTCCGAGAATGATTTGTTTGGCTTATCCGCCTACTTAAACATGTCCACAACTTTCTTAACCTGCATTTTGTCTTTAAAAGCATCAAAACCCGTTATCTTCAAGTCATCAACAGGGAAATTCTCAAGTTCCTTCCAAAGTTTCTCAACCTCCTTTTTTGTCAAGCTACCCTACAATAAATTGGATAGAGGACCATGCCATGGAAAATCCCTTCTTCAACATGAATAGGAATTCATGGAAAATCCCTTCTTCAACATGAATAGGGAATTCATTGTATTCAATATCTTGGAAGTCGTATTAGATACTCCCTTGGTATGAGGAGTGAATACAGAGACCAAGATTGTTATATATGCCTTATCCAATTATTTGAGCTTCTTGTTAACCTCTTCTAATGGCTCTGTAGGGCCCAATAGCCAGGTTTCTGAGGAGCATGAAGAGCTTGAGGATGTGGTGCCATTTCAATTATCCTTGCAAATAGCATCTTACTTGTGTCATAAAGCACCTTAGCTTTCATCTCAGCATTGTACCTTTCCATTCTTTCATTGTTTAGATCCCCCAAAAATTCCTCATGTTTCTATATAATCGTTTGCCAACATTATATGCCATTCAGCCTATTTGAAATATACAATGCCACGTTGTTGCTCCAGCCATTTGACTTATTTCCATTACAATTGAAAATCCTCGCATGTCATCAATGGTGAGCTCTTTATACGTTTTAGCTTTCCTGAGATACAAAAACCATATAGCTATCTCATAAGCATTTTCATTCAACAACTAGTTATTGTCAATCCAAGGCCATTTTATCAAAATTCATATTTATCCCCCACACAACAGCCTCACCCCCACTTTGAGCAATTGGTCAAAAATACAGTGCATCCCAGGATCCCATACCTTGGCAAGCACAACCCTACTGTTTCTGATTAATGTGTTTACTTGTTCAGGGTTACTTGTGTCAATTTTTCCTAGTTACTCCTTAGAGAGCATGGTATCACCCATGGGCACTAGCCTTTTTCCTTTTGGTGGAAGTTGACCAGAACCTGTACTAGCAGTATCCTACTATAATCTATCATCATCCAAATCCTCCTCAAGTGGGGAGGACATAGTTTCACTGGGTTAACAAAGTCAAAGTTTTCTTCCCACTCAAAAATCTGATCTTGCGCCACCTCTTCACATTTCAACATTCTTTTGATTTCTAACAAGCCTTTCCAAACCATGCAGCCCTTGTATTTTGTATCTTCCTTGTTGCTTCAGTTCTTCAAGGGATAATGATTTTTCTAGCACATTTTTTTATCAAGGAAACCCTCATCAAAGGCATTCTTGTCCAATCTTTCAAAAATCAAAGGCAGGGGCCCTCACAACAACACCTGCCTTTTAAATGATTTCTCCCATGATACCTTCAGGGTCATGATACATGGCCCTTCCATGTACAATTGGTATTCTTGCATTAGCAAGACAGATCTTTCTGGAGCCTCTACATTTTTCAACTAAAAATCCTCAAGTTGGAAGGAATTTTACTGATACTAGCTTTGCCAGCAGTGGAAAAGTCTCTATTTGCAACATGCGTTTCCCTAAGATATTCTAGCAAAGAAGTGATTTTAAAGGCTATTCTATTGAAAAAGGATTCATATGCAGGCATGAGAAACAAACTATAGAAACTATGAGTATTGCAACCAAGTACCATGCAGAAAGGTCGTGGGTACACATTTGGATTGATCTTCTAATTCATAACCCAATGGCTCCATCAGTCGGAAGTATAATTAATCCTAAAAAAAAAAGAACAAGATGTGTAACATCTGAACCTACTGTTAGAAACTTCTCAGACGCTCTCTGGTCTTTCTTGACCAATACTCAACAATATTAAACTGATGTCTCTTTGTTTTGGAGGGTTTCAAAGCCACAAGTAGCAAATCTCCATCCACCATCTTGTCGGAGTCTTTCCAAGTATCCAGCACACCATACCAATGCCATCCTCTAGCTAACACATAAATCTCTCTGTTTTGAATGGTACACCCCTTTCTAACTGCAGGAAATACTGGCAATTCAGAACATCCTTATCATATTTCTCGGTGTACCTTGATACACTATTTATTAAGTACCAGTGTTCTTGCCTAGTTTGCTGTTTAAGGGATTCTAAAATAAAGGTTTCAGTGAACAATCTCGAATTGAAAGTTTGGGCAAAGGCCTCTGGAGATAAGTCTAAGATTACAGACTGTGTGCCGTGATCATAACAATCTTCTTGATCTCTGTTAAAACTTGCCAACAATCAAGCATAGAATTTGATCATCGAGTTGCACTCTTGAATGGTGGAATGTACCAACTGACTTTTGTGCATGCCACGTAGGGGAAAACATGCATTTCTCTTATGCATGTTTCTGTAAAACATTGTGTAGCCACCACCTCTCATCTTTGTATCATAAACATCTGCAAATGCATCTCCAAACAGATTCATCTCATCAATAATTGGAGTGTCAGCATGAACTTCCCCCTTCCTGATATTCGCTTCATGCGCTTTCTTCATCTTGTCGGAAGGTTTCCTTTGCACCGTCTCTCTTTATTTGAACACAACACAGCCAACCGGGTCTTGTAACTCCATGGTAGGAACATAATCCATGGCTTCTAAAAATTTAATAAAAACCCAATCTTTTAATTCAAAATACAACTTTATGAACACACTACCATCTACCTTACCAAACCTGTGATATTTCAAATTCTCTGCAGCTCAATCTTCTCATTCACTTAAGCAATTGTAATAATGGAAAGGCACGTGTATTTTCTTTACGTCTGAACTTTTCTTTCCCATATCTCCATGAAAATACTTGATTTCTGTATTTTTCACACTACCTCAAAAGCTTTTACCCCCATGTTTTGTGGGCCGTGGAAATTTATGAATTAGATATTGAGGGCTTGAATATCCACTGCTGATACAATCCATCCAACAGTCGCTTTTTGATTAACTTAATGCTGTAGCTTTGTTTGAGCTAAGAATGCAAGAGCGAAGCTGTGGGTGCAACCGGAGGTTTAAAGGAGCTAAACATTGCTTCGTGTTGAGCTTACGAGTTTAGGATGTTAAGCAATTTAAGCAGACAGAGTGGCTTAAGCCGTTATATCAAGTACCCAGGTAAACGTGCACGTTTGCGGACTTACAGGTTTAGGTCTTCATTGGATGATGACTTAAGGAGGTAAGCGTGGGACCAATGAGAAAGAAGTAAGAGTAATGTATGTAGCACAAAATGGGACCTTGTGCATGGATGAATTGTGATCGTTTCATTAAATCAAACGGTTATCAAATTTTTGGTTTTAATAAAAATTATTAAATATATTCCGTAATTCAATGGACGGTTGAGATCAATTGAGGCAATGCTCAGCGACCATTAGCATAAGCTATCTTTCCTTCTGTGCTAGGTGTATTTGAAGCACTCCATTCCATTGACCATACCTATCAATATCAGCATTCAATGCTAGAATCTATTTTGTGAGAACAAATCCAACTACAAGTGTGGGGGCTTAAGTCACACATGAGAATGAGGCCTCATATGATCAATTGGAGGAGCAGCATACCATATTTTAAAAGCATCTTAGCTAGCATACTCCACAAATTCATAACAAAGTCACAAAGATTGTTGAGTATGAGCAGGAGTTGACCCGGTTGAGAGCTCAAGAGGCAAAACTTCAAATAGTGAAACTTGAAAGGAAGGATGTAGGAAGCAATCCAAATGAAGTAGTATACAAGAGAACGTGTAATCAGAGTAGAACAGCATTTGAAGAATCATGTTGAGGTGGTGTATGCAATCAGCACTTAAGTTAAGAAAATTATGTCAAGAGGGCGACCTCTCCAAGCTTAGGATCAGATGGAGCAGCAATCGTGGGTCCATATATTCTTGTTGTGACAGTAGAAACCCCTTTTGCAGATGTAGTTGTCCTCCAGGGAAGTCTTTTTCTTCCCATCCTCCATCTTATTCTTCTTAATATTCTATTTAGGTTGTGTCGAAGGGACTCGACTTGTTTAAAAGGAGGGATAATGTAGTATGTCATTGTTTCATCGTTAGCAAATAAAATAATTTTTTTGGTAACCAACTTAGTTATGTTGTTTTTTCTTGTATCGTTACCTTTTGTAGTGTATTGCTCCTTTTAAGATGTGAAAGTTTGGGTCGACAGTTGTGTCTTAACTGAAAATCGTCAATCTTACATACATAAAGTTGAATGTTGGGGTAAGGCCGCTGATGTAGCAGGCCCTCCCTATACCAAGCACCATCTTGTAAGCTTCTGATGCAATAAAGCTAATGTTCTCTTATATTCTTCTATATTATGTTCATGTTGTTACAATTTTGCAAGTAGTGTTCTTTAGGAGTATAGCATTTTGCACAAACTAATGGGACCATTCTCCATCAAAAGATCAAAAGTAAAATAATAGAGGAATTTCAGAGATAAAGGCTCAATGGTCTAGATACAAGTGACATTCAAATATGCCCTATAGATCTTCACTTTAAGACCCTTACTAATATCTCTCTTCATTAGACACGTGATGCATCAATGGAAAGATAGGAGAGGATGGTTTTTCTATCCCTAGACCTAGAGCGTGGCATAAAGCAATGGACTACAAATGGCACTTGCTATCAAACTTCCGACTAGCTAGCCTCATGAAAGATTGGAGGATTCAAGGACTATACGGGTTATCTATTTTTACCAACTTGTGTCATATTGACGACATGGAGGACGAAGAATATGAGAATAAAATTCTAAATGGAATAGCAAATGTTTTTTCGCAAGCTCTAGATTGAGCCATTGATCCTTCCTATTGTGATGTATCTAGGAGCTTCGGTGATCGTGCACAATGAGAGTTTGAGATCTGGGAAGAAATATGAAACAATTCATGTTAGGAGATTCTTTTCTTGAAAATAGTATCGTCCAATGCATCAAATGTAACCTGCCCCTATCTTGTTAACATGTGGTTTCTTTTGAGGATTAAAAAATATTCATTATCAAATTGAAATGAAGGACTTAAAATAGATTAACCTATAATGAATAGATGTGATGCAAGCGCCCAAATTCTCCATGACCACATAAAACTCACATGCGAAGGAAAGGTCATCTTTCAAATTCAATTATATTAAATCGCAACTTTCAGCAATCAAATGACTAAGTACTTACGTCGATAAAGAATTTGCTTCTTTTGAGAGACGCCCGATCTCTTGCCTTTGCTTGAACTTCTTCTAGGCTTGTAGTAACTTTCGCACATGATACTTAGAACGTCATTGCTATGCTTTGGCACTAGTGCCATGAATGAAATAAACATTAATTACTAACTTTTGATTTTAGAAATAGCATTAAGCATTTGATATTATGTCTCGAGATCCATAATTAAACTACAATTAAAATATTGAGTAACAATAGTTTTTTCATTGTCTAATCCGAATAGCGAGCACGTTTTAGTCATGTGTTAAACCCATTGCGCAAATTATCCAAAGCGTAGGAACTTATTCATGACTTCAATATGTTATGTTTGAAGCTTAAAATTGACTTTGGATATATCAAGAAAGGCCACCGTAATGTCCCCTTTTTCGGGACATTATTAATATTTATTTTTCATTTGCATTGTAACCCCTTAGCATGCCTAGCGCTACCAAAGGCGAGTCTCTTTAGTTAGTTTAATGTACACATAGGTTAGTTACTCTTATTTATTTAATTAAAAAATAAATAAAGTGCACATAGTCTTAGTATTAAATATGTTAATGAGAGTTTATGTTTTCCCTCCAAAAGGGAAAGGTCAATCTTTATTGGATATTGCACTTTAATTCTATAAAAAGGAGGTCGCATTTCCTTAGAGGGTTTTATGTTGGATGATCATTTAATTTCACTCCATGCTTGGAGTATTGGGATGTATGCCCTAGTTCTTGCATTTTCTCTCTCTCATTTGGAAGCCATTGTTGAAGATATTGAAGATTTCATTGTTCTCTCCATTGTGATCTCTTGTGTTGGTGTTGGCGCATTTATTTGGATGAAAAATCTGCATGTTATTGAATATTGTGAAGGGTTTTATGGTGCTTTAGATCTGCTGGTTATTGTTGGTTTTATTCTAACTATGGCGACTTGAATTGAGCATCTTTTGGCATGTTTTAAGGGTGAACAAGCTATATTTGTAATCTGATCTGAGTTGGCTTATTTTTCTAAGTGTGAGTAGTCATTTTGGGATGTTTTTGAAGGGTTCTAAGAGCTGGAAATAATTTACATGTTTTATGCTAACCCTAACGACTAGTTTGGGGATTTAGGGGCTGTTTTGGAAGGGTTTCAGTTGTCATAAAATTCAGATTTCAATATCTTTGGAAAGCTCTTGAATTATAGATTAGTATGCACTTTATTTCACGGCAAAATATGAAGTATTGAACAAGTTATGAATTTTCCAAGTTTCAGTTGTCCTTGGTGCATTGTTATTAATTAACTAATGTCATAAAATTCAGATCTGTAGTTTGGGGTCAATTTAATATTGAATGTGATTGTCGAAATTAGGAGAAATAAGGAGAAGGTGATTTCATAATTTTTGGAGTAGATTTGGTGCCCTAAATGTCTGGGCGACCTACTTTTTAGGTCAAAATTAGGGTTTCGTGTTAGCTATTCAAAATCTAGTTTTTACATAATATTCTTCATATTTTGTGGTCCAATATCCAAAATTTCAGCTCATTTGGACTTCTCGAGACAAAGATATGAATTTTTGAAGTTCTGATCTAGGTGCATTTATTAATTAATTACGGTTGTAATTAATTTCATATTTGAAGTGATTAATTTCCTAACTGGTTCTCCCATCTAATCCACCACCTTGGCTCACTCCAACCCTATTTGGGTTGTATTGAAGCTAACATTGGATTATTTGAGGTCGACCACTAGGAGGGTTTAATCCTTCTAGAGTCGATTCAATAAGTTAAATTGCATATTTGGATAATATCCCAAAAGGGGATATAACAGACCACCTTCTATCAAGACGAGTATTTTCTTACAAACCAAAAGAAATGTTACATCGGCATTGAGTCCCGCATAATTCCAAACAGCTTGATGACAAACCACATTATGTCATTAATTCAATCCGTTTTTCCTATACATTTACAAATTACCTATATTATCGACCAAAAAATCTAGCAAAAATACAAAACAAAGAAACTAGCACCATTGACATTAAAGAAAACACTTTGACGAATAATGTCCACCCCTCTAAAGCTTCTCTCAAAGCCAAAGCCTCATTTGTATCTTTTTGGAAATATCCTAGATCAAGCTTCGATGCGGATGCAGGTACAAAGATTGAAAAGGCAAATATTTAAAAACCTCGAGTACGGTATGTTGTGGGTACGTTCGTACAATATATTTTTAAAAAGTAAAAATATAATATATATAAAAATTTAAAGAAAACAACAAGCTTATAGTCTCAAGTCTCAACAACCTATAAAATATTAGAAGCCAACAACAAGCTTATTATGAATCAGAAGCTATCTAAAGCAAGATTTCTTTGACTGAATACAAGAAGACCACAAAACATTAAATCTAGGAGTCCATCTACTAATGGGCTCACAAACATTCCACTTATTGTTAAGGCCCAAGGAAAGGTTTGGGGAGAAGGCAATCTTTTCATAGAGTTGTTTGGAGGTAGGCTCTTGGAGAAGGGGCCCTTTGAGCCAACATTCTCATCCTCCATAATTAGTCTAGTAGAGGGAGCTGTGAAAGCATATCTGAGCATTGTATACATTCTGAACTGAGATTGAGGAAGCTTATAGAAATCTTTAAGGTCTGTCCATTTCATCCATTTCCCAAATCTGTACAAGTCATGAAATGTTTTAATTCCTTTCTCAAACCAAAAGAGGGCAAAGCAACCTCTTGTCAAGGCAAGGATCTTGTCATTATATTTCAGATTCAACAAAATCAATTTGTAGGCTTGGCACCTAGTGTGAAAGGAAGTGAAGATGGGCTGCCCAACCACCAAGTGCTTCACTTGTTCCCATGGCTTCCAAATTGACTGAAGAATAAAGGACCCATGAGGAGCAACAAGAAAGCCCCCAAATAGTAAGTCAACCAAATGAAGTCCTTTTCATCTCTCTTGACCCTTCAAAGCCTATTGGCAATATTGAATCTCACACAAACTTTCCAAGGTTCAATTCCAGTCAAAGCCCTCAAGTTTTATTTATTTTTTTGCACTTAAAAAAATAAAAACCATGTGGGTACGCTGTGAGTACGTACCCACAGGCCCTAGGTACATCCCGGGCATGCATTTCCGTACCGGGACATACCTAGGGCCTGTGGGTACGTACCCACAGTGTACCCGAAGCATACCAGTACCCGGTACGTATCAGGCCTGGTGCAGGGGGTTACTTGGCATTTCCGGGCAGTCTAGGAAATATCAAGTTTTCATTCGATCAAGTCTATTGGTCACAATAGACATTAGGAATAGCCATCTAATGTGCATTGATTTGCTTTTAGAAAGATGCTGTTAAACTGTATTTTAGGCACCACAAGCCAATGCTAGTGGTATGTCTATTGGTGAGGTCAAACCCCATTAACAAGTGCTGCTTATAGTCAAACAATTGAGCTACGTCATATAAGGGTTTATATAAGATGACAGCGAGCTGCCAAGATGATATGATATTCATATTCTCAAATATCAAGTATCTAAGAGATTGAAAAGTATTTAAGTAAAAGCCTAAAGTTAGATACCTTGATTGATGTTAAACGTGTTGCAAATAAAGGTAATTGTGCCTCCATTTATTAAATGTACTAGAACAAATGTCTGCCTCCATTGAAGGTTGTGTGGATAATAATGAGTATGAGAGCTCCTTGGTGGACAAGAGAACTTTTCACTATACCCATCCATATATTGTTTCAAACTTGTGAAAAAGCTCAAGAGTAAACTGAGCCTTCCCAATCCACTTACAAGATCGGATGTAACCTAAAGACTCTATTGATGCGCATGCTACAGCTAAAATTCAAATCTCCGTCCAAAAACAGTCTGCATATGTACAAAATAAAAAAATTGCCTGATCAGATATAAAGCCTAAATAAATGAATTGGCCTAAAACTGAGATGGAAAAGCAATATTGTGACGCTTTTCAAGAAATCAAAAGCACCATAAAATTATAAACAAAGGTCAGATGAGGTTATAACATCTCCTACCTCTCTCAAAATATGTAAAAGCACTATAGCCAAACACAGTGATTAAAACAAAATGGATATCAAACAACACTATTAGGAATGTGTTTGAATCTTTCGATTTTAAGATCAGAGTAATGTTTTACAAATGGAATGTGTATTTATTAAGGATTGTTATTTGAGAACATTTGTTTATCATGTAACACCTTAAACCTGAAAGCATTGGAATTAAGAGAAGACAGAGTAGACGAAGTTAGAGGTCAGTTCTGCATATCACCTGCAAATGGGTGGCCAACGGAAGTTGTCCATAGAAATCTTGGCAATTTGTTGCAATGTTTGGCTTGAGAGAAGGCCGGGACATAGACATTCAGTCCTTGCACGAGCAGAGTTTTCCTATAGTTTTGTGAATAGGAGCACTGGGAAGTCACCTTTCCAGATTGTTTATGGAACAAGTTCAAGAGAAGTTTCAGAGTTGCGGGACTTACCGTAAGAAAGAGGAAGAAGTTCAGAAGCCGAAGATTTTGCGCAATTAATGGAGGTGCATGAGCAAGTGCGCAAACAACTAGCACAGGGTAACACACAATATAAACAATGCTTAGACTTAAAGAGGAGAGAATTGGAATTTGAGGTCGGAGAGATGGTTCTTGCATACCAACACAAAGAAAGGTTTCCAAGTGGAAAGAGATTAAACCATGTAGAGTCCTAAAGAAGTTTGCAAAGAATGCGTATGAGAAAAATTGCTGGAGGGAATAGACATTTCAACTATCTTTAATGTAAAGAATCTATACCCATATTTTGAAGGGCAGACTAGTCATGAAGCAGACCACACAAAAGTAGATTAGAGGCACCTACTACCGGAACAAAAGTGTGATACATTTGAATATGTTTTAGAGGAATGCATAGCGATGGAAATGCACAAAAGGAGTACAAAGAACATCTGGTAAAATGGAAGGGAAAAGAAGTTGAGGATGCATCTTGGCTTAGTAAAGCGGAGATTGCTAGACTTGGTCGTTCCATTGCAGACCTTATGAAACCTGCTTGAGCAAGAGCTTAAGTTTCTTCTTACCCGAGGTGTATGATGCAGGAGCATCCGAGTTCACACGCAATCCTACATCAACCAAAAACATTTAGAGTTAGCCAAATAAAGACTTATGCAATCCCACACCACCCCTGCAAGCCTGTTGAAAAACTGCAAAGGCCTATCAATGTCACACCATGCCACAAAGTTCTATCAATGCCATAAAAGGTTATCTATGTCACACAAAACCACAAAGCTTTGACCTTTCCACGCATATCTTTCTTTGTGCCATGAGTCCTTAACATTTGCGAAAAATGTTAAAACACTATATCTAGCCTTGCACAATACCGCGAACAACACTTTATGATGTGACGCCATTCCGTAGTTCTTGTGCCACCATTGATTCTACAAAAGCCTTGTGCCACCCCATTCTCATACACGAAAAGTGAACTTGATTTTGCAAAGATCTTGCACAATGCCTTACATGTTACCGCACACCCTAAGGGACCACTAATTCATGCCACCGAGTTGGGATCTTGTGTCTTGCAGAATCTCCTATCAACATCGATATAATTAGGAGGAGCACACGTGGGCCTTGATCTATTTCCTTTGCCCGAGGACAAAAAGGGCAATGTGGTAAAGCTTGATCTAACAGAGATGATTTCATGAGAGACTAAATGCAAACTGGTTGTAGAGATCAATGGAAATCTGGGGCATATTAAGGAATTTTATAACAGTATCTTTACTTGCAAAGGCATCTTTACCCTCCCGTCTGATTCATGTCACATTCTATAAATAGAAGGGAATAGTAAGCAAGCAAGCATCAATCTAGCAGAAGGAGATTTATCGATCTAGGCATCTATTGAGTAGTTGCCAAATTGAGCCAATGTTGAGTGTTAGGTCTAGTTTTGTAGAAGCTTAGCAGAGTCTACAAGCTTAGCTAGGATAGGTCATAGGATTGAAATGCTTATAGAATTTCTGCATGGTCTTTGCATAAGACTTGTGAAATGTCATTTGTGCTGAAGTTTATGATCTTTCTTCATAGTCAGCAAAAGAAGCTTTTAATACTTCTTGTTATGTTGTGCCTAAGATCTGGCTTCGGTGAGATCTAACTCTAAAATTGCGGGTTGTGTGGTTAAAAGCATCCCTTCGTTGGGACCTTTACGCGACTACATCAATCAATCTTTTCCCAACTATTTCATTTATCTTTATTGGATGACTAATTCCAAGGTTAGGCTTGTGTATTCTAGATTGGCCTTTCTTTTTTTTGTAGAGTTGTCTTATCAAAGAAAGTCATTTCTAGTGTATACTATCAGCTTTAGCCATGGCAGACTTTTCACAGCCTTCCATGAGTCCTGGAAAACTACTCTAATACCAAATTTGATTTGACATTGTACAGCTTATAGCTCCTATGATTCTTTTTTAAAAGGAACTGATTTTATTCAAAAATAGAAGACAAAGTGACATTGTCTGATTTCCCGACATACAAAATGCGAACCCAGTACATAGCCTAAGAGATTAGTGTTGAGCTGTAGCATTCCAATTACAACAAAGCAGCAAATGCACCGCTATTCACATATACACATACTTCAAGCAATTACAAATTCCAAACTTTGGAATCATCTAAAGAAAGAAGAGAGTAGATAGCATTCCCGGTCTATGACAACCACCACTATGGGGGAAAACCGTAACTACATGTATCTAATTTGTCCAACACCCAATTTTCCAAAGCATCAGCGACCTTATTTTGATTCCTTGGGATATACCATAAGTCTATTGTCTGAAAGTATTGCTGGATATTTTTTATTATATCCAATACTCTGCCCGATCTCCAATCCTCCTGCCTGCAAGGGGTAGCATTCTGTAGATAATCCAAATTTGAGAATTTGACTCCATTATGATATTCTGCCAACCTACCTTCACAGCCTCCTGGAGTCCTCTCAAAATAACATATCCTTCCGCCATATTATTGGAGAGAAACCCTAAATTTTCCGCAAACAAGAATGTTGGACCACCATCATATAACCTCCCTACTCCTCCCATACTGGCTTACCACAATTGCCTCTAGAAGCCCCATCGATATTACTTTACCTACCCCAAAAGGAGGAGGAGACCACTGCCCTTTATTATCTTGCATAGCTCTTCTTTTGCCAATAACCTGCCCTAACTGAATTTGAAGTTTAGATAAAATATTGGCCCATCTCTGAGTAGGTGCTTGAGGGTGTGGTATCAAATAACGAAGTGATTCTCTAGTATTGGCCTAAGTCCCAGTCCAAATAAAATTGATGTCCCTGTATTCCTAGTTCAACATTCTTTGATTTCTCTCGCCCCAGACATTCCATAGGAGAAGAGATGTGCTAATCCACATAATTTGAGGGACATATTTATCAGAATGATCCTAATTGATCCAATCCCTCCAAATTTGATTCAAATTTCCAACCCCTTGCCCACAAGCATCCAACAAATTAGCAAGGTTATGCCAAAGGTTAATTATGATCAGACCATCTCTAAAGAGATGATCAATAGAATCGTCATTACTCGAACACATTTCACACCTAAAGGGACCATTAAATCCTCACTTCATTAATTGCTCACCTAGTGAGGATTCTTCAATGTAGCAATAGCCAGATGAAGAAGAAAACTTCGGGCCAAAGGTTTTGAGACCAAAGAGGTTTAAAAATGTCTTTTAAGGGATTAGGATTGGCACTACAAAGAGCATCATAACCCCCAACTACTGTATAAAGCCCCGAATACCCCAACCAATACTATCTTCTTCTTGCGAGTAAGCGAGTGACCTCCCTCGAATTACACGAAAGATTTCTTGTTAATTGTCTGCCAATTGAATGGGCCAATCATTGGGAGGAATCCAACTTTTACCTACCACTGCCCTATTATTCAACGATCAGCAATAATGTGCCACTTTTATCCAATTCTTGGAATGGAGACACTCCATAATAGGTCTCCAAAGAGGGAACTGCTCAACAAGTGGAGGATGACCATCCCAAGAATCTTCTCCAAAAATTAGCTCTCTGACCATTCTTAACAATCCAATAGAGATGCTTCTTAAGCATCTCCTCACCAACCCTTAAAGTTGAAAGAATAGGAGAACCTCTATTAGGAAGATGAAGACAAATAATCTCCTTAGGAGACCTGCCTTCCGCATATTTAGCCTGAAGATTATAAGCACATAATTCATTCGGCCGCTGTAAAAGTCGCCAATAGAGTTTGGGCTAAAGAGCTTTAGCATTCTTCGCTACAGATCTGAAACCAAGACCTTCCTTCCGCATATTTAGCCTGAAGATTATAAGCCCATAATTCATTCGGCCGCTGTAGAAGTTGCCAATAGAGTTTGGCCTAAAGAGCCTTAGCATTCTTTGCTGCAGATCTGAAACCAAGACCCCCTTCTACTTTAGGATGACATAAAGTACCCCATTTCACCAAACTTTTTTGGGTTTCTTCTGAGAACCATCCCATAGGAATCTATGACTAAACCGTTCAAGTACCTTCAAAACTATTGCCAAAATATGCAACACTGAAGAGACTTAAAGTGGGAGTCCTTGTAAAACTGATTCAACCAAAATAATTCTACCTCTAGTAGATAACCACCTATTAGTCCATTTTGATAGTTTATCTCGAACTCGTTGAATCAACCAAGACCAATCCTTTTGGTGCTTATCGTGCAGGGGGTACCAAGATAAGTAAGCGGGAGAGAAGCTTTGATAAAATGGAACTTCTCCATGATTAAATTCTCTTGCCTTTGAGAGCAATGAAGAAAATAATTCTGGATTTATTTTCATTCACCAGTTGACTTGTAGCTTCAGTAAAAGTGTTGAGGATCTTTTGAAATCTACTAGCCTCTATAACCTTAGCTTGCCCCATTAAAGTAGAATCATCAACAAATTGCAAATGAGTAATCGGTTTAGCCCCTCGAGCAATGGTAATACCCTCTAAAATTCTATCATCTTTGTCTTTAGAAATTTTCCACCCAAGACTTTCAGCCAAAATGATGAAGAGATAAGGGAGAGGGGATCACCTTGTCTTATCCATGAGAGGCTTTAAACAAATGAGTAGGGGAGCCATTAATAAGGATTGAAAAGGAAACAATAGACAAGCATTCCTTGACCCAATCCACCCAATCGACTACAAAACCAAATTTATATAAGACCTTGAGGAAACGCCAATCGACCCTATCATACACTTTGGATAAATCCAATTCGATAAACATAGAGGAATCTTTTGAGCCTGCATCGAATGAAGAGCTTCTTGAGCCAACACTATTTCATCCAGGATTTGCCTTCCACAAAACCCCTTGTTCAGGTGAAATAATTTTATGCAAAAAGGGGTTTAGCCTATCAACCACAACTTTAGTGATGATTTTGTATAGAACATTGCAAAATGCTATGGGTCAAAAGCCGAAATATCATCAACTTCCTGAGATTTGGGAATTAGGGCAATGAAAGTCTTGTTGATCTCTTTAAGAATGGACTTGGCTACGCGAGCCTCTTCCACCACCTCTAAAAGCTCATCCTTAATTGTATCCCATAATTCTTGATAGAATTCAATAGAAAAGCCATCCGAACCAGGAGTCTTCCTTTTTAAATTACAAAAACATCACTCAAGCTCGAGACATGTAAACTTGGCATACGAATTCGTATTATACTCCTTAGAAATGAGTGTGGGAATGTCTACATAATCTAGTGTTGAGCTTTTAAGTTTAAGGCTTCCGTTTTAAAAATATTTTTATAATATTCTTTTGCCATATCTTTCATCCTTGCCCAAGTGTAGTCCTGAAGACCCTCCTTATTCTTTAGAGAAGAAATATAATTATGAGATCTTTTGGCTAAAAGAGATTTATGGAAGAACTTAGTATTTTGATCCCCTTCTTGAAGCCAATGAATACAAGATTTCGATTGATCAAAATCTCTTCTTTTCTCCCATTCTTCTTTTTGGGTGATTAAATAGATTTCTTCCTAAGTCCGTGACAGCGGATATCCTCATTCAATTGCACCAATCTATTGACAAGTTCTTTCTTTTTTTGTGACATTGCCAAACTCTTCCCAATTCCAATGTTTAGCTTGAGTTTTGATTTACTTAAGCCTTTTGATGAAGCTAAACATTTTTCATACCATATCTTGGTTTTCCTTCATGCCAACATTGGATAATTTTATCTTTGAAAGTGTCATCCTGAAGCTGCATAAGCTAAAAGCTGAAAAGAGAGCAAGTACCGAGGCATCCAAGTTAATCGCCAATGATCAAAACATGTGTTACTTAGAATAACATATTTAAGAATAAAACAAGAGAAAAAAGCATCAGAAATGAGGAATCTATCTAGCCTTTCCATAATACATTTGCAGCCCTATCTCTTATTTGTCCAAGTCCACACCCCATTAAAGGATTTTTTCAATCACCCAGATTCAAAACCTAATGTGTTTTGAAATAAGAGTAGCACTTTAATATAAACTTCTTGTAATGTCCCCTTTCACGAATTAATCTAAAATAAAGGATTCCTTGGCAAGCAATGGTTGAACAAGGGAAGATCATGGATTATATTTTAGATTTCATCATTCTTATTCATGTTTTATTTTTGTATTTCCCTTATTAATGAGGTCGGCTGGGTTTAATGCCTTTAATGAGGCTTAATGAAAAGATTATAATGACTTATTAGGGGTCGGCCTTACCTTTATGAGCTTTGGCGCCAAAAGGAGGTTATAAAAGAAGATTAGAGAGCTCATTTGAAGCATCTAGAGTTGGCGCATTTTCCTCTTTGGGCATTGTGAGCTTGTTGCTCCATGTTCTTCCACTTGAGGACAAAACCCTCTTGTGTGGCTTCCTAGAAGGACAAAAACCCTTCTAGTGGTTTTGTTGGAAAAAAACCCTTCAACATTGATTGAGCTTGAAGATTATTGCAGATTTGAGGAGAATACTTAATATTCAGATTTTTATTGGCATTGGGCAGCCTTCCCTAGGTGGAGCGACCTACCTTGGAGGGTGGTTTGGTGCCCTAGAGGGCATAAAATTGAGATCTCACTTCATTTTCAGATTTGGCATATTTTATAAAGCCGGAATCTCCATTTTGGTGATTTTTGGCAAGGGTTTACTATTTTTCCTAGCCCTCGGTTTTGGCTAGTCTGCTGCTGATTTAAATAATTAATTCCAGTTGTGTAATTTGATATTCCATCCATCTTTTGATGTATTTGTGATTCATAAATATTGCATGGCTAGAATAATTGTTTTGTGGCATTATTCATTGATTTGCTTGGTGAAAAGTGGATTTGAATTTCATAATCAGTTTGTTGCCCTTGTAGATTGTTGATTTCAAATTTATTTCAGTTTGCTGATTTTAAAATCAAACTTGCTAATATTGGGTTTTGAGATAATTTCCGTTAATTTTTCAGTTTTGTCCCCAAAAGGGATATTACAGTGGTATCAAAGCATGGATTCTCAAAGGCCTAGGGTTTCAGTGAAGAAGGCAACAAGGGTTTGATACTATCAAAGAAGGAGAACAATATGGACTCTCAAGTAGCCAAAGTTGACAAGTTGATTGCCGGCCAAGGGAGACTTGCGGATACAATGGATTTTCTTGCCCTATCCCTCCAAAGGATCATTGAACCTAGGGTTCAAAATGGTGATAGTAGCTCATTTGGAGCTAACAATACATGGCGACCAATGGGATCAGCCCGAGGATCCGTTACAAAGCCCACTTTCCTTCCTAGAGAAGAAGCTATTCCGAGGAAGAAACAAGGCCCACCATTGGACGGAATATTGCTGCAAGCTATGAAGAGTATATGGCTCTTCCAAGGGAAATTCGTGAGGCTATTTCACTCGCTGAATTCATTGGAGTGAATCAAGGAAGACCTAGGCCCAAGCCTAGACATCACATGCCACACAAGCAACATGAAGAAAGCACGAAGTTTGTTGAAGAGGGGACCAAAACCCCAAGTTCGCCATGCAAGGATGGAAATACCTATTTCCCTAAGGAGAAGAGGGAGGAAGAATTATTGCAGCAGCTGGTTATTAAAAGGGAGCAGCCCTTGGGAGCCTTAGAAGCACCCACCGCCATGGCCAAAGGTGAACCCTTCATTGATTTTTCTTACAACCCTAAGGAAGCACAAGAAGAGGAAGAAATGGCCAAGCAAGAGCCAAGAGAAAGGGAAGGTAAAGAATTTTTAATTGTCAATAATTTTTCCTTGAATTCTAATGGTTGTATGTTGGAAAATACTAAGGGCACTTGGGAGCATGAGCGGAAGGATGAAGGGAAGCTTGAGAAACAAGAGGGTGAAGTGAATAGCTCAAGCAATTTATGACATAAAAGATGTCGATTAAGAGATGGAGTCATGACACTTGCACCCATTCCGAAGTATCAACTTCATAATGTAAATATTTCTCATTTTGTGGTTGATAATGAAAATGTTTTAACATGTGATGAATCCAGAAATGAAGCAAGGGGTGTTGAGCATGTTGGGGAAGAGGAAGGGCTGGTTGGAAACCCTTCTCCAATGAAACATGATGACAATAAGCTTGCTGGTTTGTTCAGAACAGCAGTCAATGAGAGGCAGATTTATGGTGTCCATGAGCACGGTAAGAGCTACGAAGATGCCCTTTGTGAACACCATCAAGATATGGTTGAAGCCAAGGCAGAAAAGGCTTCATTTGTTGAATCTGAGGAGAAGGAGAAGGTTGATTTCAACTCAGAAATTCTGAGTCACAAGATTGGGAAAATGGAGGATGTTTCGATCACTCCTCATCCAGCATGGGAAGGTAGACATGTGGGGAACAACTCAAGGTATGATGACATTTTATCTCCTTTTATATTGTTGCCATACTTATGTCATTATGGGAAAGTTGTTGTTAAGGATCACATGTCATGTTTGGGTATGAAGAATTTGTGGGATGATAAATGGCATTTAGACATTTCCTTGCAAGGGTATGTGGTTCTGGTTGACCTCTTGTATGATAGAAAGGAAGTCTTTGGTATTATTACTCCTTGCACATGGTTAAAAGAAACATTGATGGAGAATTATTTTGAAATCATTATGTATGCTAATATGGTTCAATGGAAGGGAATCAAGAGTGCAAAGGGCAGCCAATGCAATTTTTATGAGGTGTCTACAGCAGCATTTTCAGAGCAGCAGTTATATCCTTATGGTATTCAGCCCCAAAAGGATGAGCATGGCCTAATTCTCAGTCATCTAATTGGTTCTTACCTAAGTGGGGTCACTACACAAAGGTATGAATGTGTTCTAAAATCATTGCTTCCTTCTACTCCAATTCAGTTTTGTTGTCTTGAGCCATTTGGTAACAATATGACATTGTTGAGGCTCCCTTGTAAAACATGGCAAGTGGCGGTACATATGGATCAACAAGCTAGAAAAGGGGTTATAAGGGGTGAAAAATCTGAACACATAAGGAAAGATGAAGTGGATCTTCCAAGGGACGATGTTAGGAGGTGCACATGTGAGACAAGAGCATTTCCGGGTGTCCATGGCCTCTTTCAACCCGCTGTAAATTTCAGATCAGCAGCCCATGGTAAGTCCTATGATGTCTTATTTGATCATGTCAAAGGTCTATTTCATCATTATGTCATCTGGTTCTTACCTGAGTGTTTGGGTGTTCTAAAATCATATCTATTTGGTAACAATATGACATTGTTGAGGCTCCCTTGTAAAACATGGGGGCAAGGTGGCTAAAAGGCTCTTTGCACATAAGGAAAGATGAAGTAGATCTTCCAAGTGTATTTTCCATGTGAGACAATAAAGTGGGTTTTAAAATTTCAGATCAGCAGCCCAAATGACTCACATCATTTCAGATTTCATATCATGTATCTTGGCCATTCCTTTGGGTGATCATATCTATGCTAATAAGGGGCAAGGTGGGAAGAAGATCAACAAGCAAACTTTTATGACAATCCAGTTTGACACATTTCTATTGATATTTTGTTGGGCTGATCAACACAAACTCTTTGTCACGAGTTGGGATTTCAAGATAGATTGCCCTACATATGAGAGAGGATGGATGATGAAGAGTTACAAAGATTGCTTGCATCCTTGGAATCCGGGTAAACCCTTGAGGCTCAAAGAAGACAAAGGTAAAAATTTCAGTTTTTCTCTTTGCTTATGGAATTTGATGAAAGAGAATGCTAGCATAACATGTTTAAGGAAACATGAGTTTGAGGGAATTTTGATTTTTATTCCCTATGGATTGCTATCATATGGTTCCATGAGAGAACCAAAAGAAGTATGGAAAAAGAGAAGCAATTATGATAAAATCAGAATTCAGAGGGGTGTTAAGAAGGCTGATTTTCTTAAGATTACGGTCAATATGTCTGTTGGTTTCAATTGTAGGCTTGCTGCTCATAGTTCTTCAGTGTATGCAAATCAAATTTCAGCCCCTATATTACTCATGGACTTTCCATTCTTCGTGAGATTTCAGTTTGCTAGTTGTTATGCCATGATTATAAGACTGAAATTACAAAAATCAGGTTTGGGGCTGCCATTTTCAGTCATGAACAGCAGTATGTTTTCATTTTTTGAGAGCATTCCCTCATGGAAAAATGAGGAAGGAAGATTCCAATTGGAAGGAGGAAAGAAATCAGGTTGTGGTGAGTTATTTTCAGATTTGAAGATTCTGATTTTTGAAGGAAAAATGCATGCTCACAACTATTTTTGGGACAGCCTTGCTAAAGTATTGGGAAGTCATCATCTGAATAAAAATCATGAAGTGGCATCAAGCAACAAAAGAGAGCTAGCTGTCATGTTTCTAAGGCATGACAAGGGGATGTAAAAGTGTTGTTAAACACTCTTGTTTTCTTTAATATGTTTGCTTCATGTGCAGGTATGTCAAGAAGAAGCAGTTAAGATTCATTTGGGATCCGGTTCTTACAATTGCTTGAGGACAAGCAATTTCGGGAAGGAGGACTGTAATGTCCCCTTTTTCGAATTAATCTAAAATAAAGGATTCCTTAGGCAAGCAATGGTTGAACAAGGGAAGATCATGGATTATATTTCAGTTTTCATCATTCATATTCATGTTTTATTTTTGTATTTCCCTTCTTAATGAGGTCGGCTGGGTTTAGTGCCTTTAATGAGGCTTAATAAAAGATTATAATGACTTATTAGGGGTCGGCCTTACCTTTATGGGCGCCAAAAGGAGGTTATAAAAGAAGATTAGAGAGCTCATTTGGGCATCTAGATTTTGGCGCATTTTCCTATTTGGGCATTGTGAGCTTGTTGCTCCATGTTCTTCCACTTGAGGACGAAAACCCTCTTGTGTGGCTTCCTAGAAGGACGAAAACCCTTCTAGTGGTTTTGTTGGAGGACGAAAACCCTTCAACATTGATTGAGCTTGAAGATTATTGCAGATTTGAGGAGAATACTTAATATTCAGATTTTTATTGGCATTGGGCAGCCTTCCCTAGGTGGAGCGACCTACCTTGAGAGTGGTTTGGTGCCCTAGAGGGCATAAAATTGAGATCTCACTTCATTTTCTGATTTGGCATATTTTATAAAGTCGGAATCTCCATTTTGGTGATTTTTGGCAAGGGTTTACTATTTTTCCTAGCCCTCGGTTTTGGCTAGTTCTGCTGCTGATTTAAATAATTAATTCCAGCTGTGTAATTTGATATTCCTTCCATCTTTTGATGTATTTGTGATTCATAAATATTGTCGTGGCTAGAATAATTGTTTTGTGGCATTATTCATTGAATTGCTTGGTGAAAAGTGGATTTGAATTTCATAATCAGTTTGTTGCCCTTGTAGATTGTTGATTTGAAATTTAATTCCGTTTGCTGATTTTAAAATCAAACTTGCTAATATTGGGTTTTGAGCTAATTTCCGTAATTTTTCAATTTTGTCCCCAAAAGGATTTTTCCACAATCGCCATTTATCCTATACGGGAAAGGGAGAGTAGACATTCAAGCATAAAAATTGTTGAGAATAGTCCTTGCTTTGAACCAACAGCCCTAACACTCCCTAACTAGCCACGTAACCCAAGACAACCATTTCCTTCGGATTCCAAAGAGAAGTTATTCCCCCTAAAGCTCCTGAAGAACCCAGAGAAGTCCCTTCACTCTGTGGCCAAATCATTTTACCAATGGTATCTATTTCCTCAACTAACACCTTTGTTTCTTGAAGAAAAATCACATGAGGCTTATGCATCCGGTTAACCTTTTAATGTCATTATGCTTCAGGGGAACCTTTCAACCCTCTAACATTCCGGGTAATGCAACTCATGAATAATTGTGTTTAAATATACAAGCAAGATCCCTTACCTTACCCAACTCCAACAAGTTTTCTCCATCTTTTCCCAACTAAATTTGGTTTGATCTTCTACTGGTTTCGATTGATATCAAGTCTCAATTTTTTACAGAGAAGTTTGACTAATTCCGACAAGACCTAGAACATCCTCTAGGTCAAGAGGTCTAGCATAAATCGTTGGTCTTATAGGAGGCTTCTCCTTGTCGTCAAACTACCAAGAGAGATTTCTCTTTAGAATCTTGCTTTTCTTACGTTGATAGCCTGTGGCTTGGATTTCCTTAGTTGCGTCCATACATTATAACTTGGTCCATGTTGGTATTTAACTTTTTGTCATCCATCACTTTCCTATTATGTTTCTTAAGTTTCGGGGACCACGAAGACCATGCAATTGTCTTCATCCAATAAAGGGGCATCCCCACAGTAAATTGGCAAATCTATTCTCGACATAACATTATGGCCGTGAACCATATGTTTTTTAATAGAATTCTTCTTCTTAGCGAAATAAAACCATCGATAACTTTTTGATCGGAGATTGGAATGATATGTTAGCAATCCCAAATGAGGTGTCCATATTCATGACAAATCTACATCAAAAAGGAATGTTCTCATAATGCATTTCTTGCTCCCATTTATCCTCCCCAAATTCGAGAATTACTTTCTTCGAAAGTGGCTTACCAAAATCCATAAGAACACACATTCTAGCATATAGATAATATGTTTGAATCAAGACGTAGTATCAATTGTCATCATTTAAGTTCCTAAGGAATTCCCAATGGGCATTAAGATTGTCGAGTTCCAAAACTCAATAGGTAAACCAAATAACCTAACCCAAATCGGGCCTTTGGAGGAAGGTCTTCGTCGGCTTTAAATTTTGTGTGCCAAAGTTTCATAAATAGCCCTACCCTACCATAAAACCACAATCCCCGGAAAACCTATTCTCTATTTTCTTCATTACTAAAAATCACAAGAAAATGTCCATTGGGATACATAATAACAGTGAACTCACCTTTCACCTTCCACTCCTATGTCGTCCATATCTCAAACGCCAACAAAGAAGGACGATCACCCATAAGATGGCAACTTAATCCTCGATTTTCCATAACATCAATGCCATCCTAGAGATCCTTCATTCTGAGCTTGATAACCGGAGACCCATTTGTTGCCCTCATAAATCCAGTCTTAGTCTTTCGAGCACTGACCATAGGCAAGCGAAGAGGTCCCTACTAGAAATGGTTGTTGGATAAAGGATTTGCACCTCTGACTGCATCTCTGAAATTTGATGGTTTTTAATCTCAAGATGGCCTTCTCCTAAAGTATCTCGTGACCGACATGCAAATTATAAAGAAATTGAGCTCTTGCCAATTCAACTACTATTGGGGAGATGCCATATTGCCCTTGCTTCCGCATAAATCCACTTCTCACACCCTTTTTGTAAACCCTCTTTACCCCCAAAACAAAAGCTCCAAATCCTTAACATAGGAGTGGTTGCAGAAAACCAGAATCGAATGCTCTAGGGACATAGCTTGTTAAAGAGAGATAAACTCTGCACCCACAACCTTATCCTTCAACACACGATGGATGAGCGATGAACAGACCAAGCTTCATCGGTCAATCTAAGCAAGACCTAGATAATCCTCTAGATTGTCGATAAAAGAGATTTTCTCAAGTGCTTTGGGATAAGGAAAACACAAGACATGAAGAGGAGGGACAAGATCGTGAAACCCAATCTCGGCCGCGAAGCCCCACCACAATCAAGCAAACCGAACCCACAAGTCGTGAGTCACTAATCACACCCCAACGATTTACAATCACAACCCGCAACTCACGGAAACAAACTATGCACCCACCCGCTATTCACAATCAAGAAAATAACGCAAATATTTATCGTCGCAAACCCTCATATGCATGGTATTTCCCATCTAAACACTACCGCAAACCCTAAAATACATAGTATTCACATCTAAAAATAGTCGCGAACCCTAAAAACCGTAAAAATTATGGTCCAACTCGTGATTCTTCACAAAAATCCAAATATGGCCAAATTGAAATTGTTGATCCAAAGACCAAGTTATTGGAATTCAATACATATTTGTGACACAAAATTTGGGAATAACTGTGTTTTTTTATATAGAAAGCCTTACATGAGTATTCCCGAAATTTGTATTACCGATGGTGACCAATGGAAACCTAAAAGCTTTATTAATTTACCATACATATTTAATGAAAAATCATGATAGCTACACTAGGTGAGCTTCCTTTTACATCTTTATGGCTGATTGCACTAGTCAAATCAGATATCTCTCAAGTTCTATATAGAAATCAAGCGTGGCGAGGCTAAATGTTTGTAGCTACTTCTATGCATGTTGAAAGTCCAATGTAGAGCGAGATACGGAACCAACCAAGGGTCAAACCAGTTTAAAATTTATGAACCATTTTACTAAAAATACATAAAATATTACAATTTTAATGAAATCGATTTATTTTAAAGATTCCAAACCATGATTACAAAAAATTAGAGACAAAATATGCAAAGTTTGCTCATGTATATACCATGTAGTAGTAAATATCAATGTTACACCAAGTTTCCGAGACAGGGATAGGGGGACGTGTTTCTAGGGAGGATTTTTTTGGAGGCCTTTTTTTAGGGGACAGCTATTAAAAAATAAGGGAAAATTTTAAAAATATAGGAAATTTCAAATATTCATATGATAACATTGATAAAGCATTCATCATACACATTATAGAACCTTAATACATAAAATTGGAGCTGAATTGAGATTTCACATAAGATTCAAGTTTCATTACAATAATAATTACAATAAAATGCCCAAGGGCTGCAAGTTTCAACTACAAAATGTTTGAAACATAGAAAATGAAAATCTATTGTTGTCCCTAATCAAAATCCACTAAAATGACATCAAAATCAAACCCTGAGTTTGAGTCATTGAAACTATGAGTGATTGTCTCATCCAATGAAACCCCAACCAATCCCACTTGTGCCTCCTCATCAACTGTGTGGCATCTTCGGGATCAACATCCCAACGCGTGCGGTGGAGTCTAATGATACTCGGGTATGTCGATCCTGAAGTCACAATGTACTATGCATGACGGCCACTAGCTTCGTTGCTCGTTAAGAGGTAAGTTTGCTCCTCTTAATTGAGTAGATGAGGCGAGATGTGGACCAATTCCTCTCTCAACAGAGGAACTAGCAACCTGTGAAAGGAGGAAAGTGACAAGAATCCTCAAGTTTGGTGTATCCTTGCGATGCCATGTCCACCATCCAATAGGGTCTACTTGACCTAATGTAGATCTATCTGTCATCGCCTCTGGTTTGCTAAATGTTGGACCATGGAGATTGACAAAGGCTAGCCATTGTGTCCACAGTAGAGTGGACTCCTCATCAATGTACATCTTTCAAAAGGCCTTCATGAGCCCTTCTTTCACCTCTTCATCATTAGATAGAAGCATTATCCCAGTGTGTTGTATACCATTTGGTATTTTGAGCATAGGTTGTCATATGAAGAAGGGTGTTTGTTGTGTTCCACCATCGTGTCACAATGGGCCTGATATACTCCTCATAAAATCCCAAAGTAGGATCCCTGCTACAAATGGCTTGCTTCATCTACCCAAGCATGTTGTCAAATGTCTCATAAATCTCTCCAAGACTAGGAGAGTCTGTATCAACATATCTTATGACCCCACAACAGGTGAGATGATGGAGCAAACATATCTGCAAACAAGTTACAAAAAAATTCAGAAAAGATTAGGAATTTAAGACTCAAAGAGTGAATCGAATGCTATTACAAAGAATGAAAAACTAAAATAATTTACAAGTTAGAAACATGGATAAAAATATTAAAAAATTAAAAATTAAAATATAAATATTAAATATATAAAATCAGCAATTGCTTACCTCACTGTGGACCACCAATCATCGTTGAGGATCTTTTGTTTCACACTTTTTCCTTCAACAGTGTTTGCCTCTGGCCATCTACCCCACTCTTGATTAACCATCATTAATTGTAGAACCTGCACCTCAAACATCCTCTCTAACAAAATGAGATAGTTGGCATATCTAGTGTCCACGGGCTTGAGGAATTCCTTCCACGAAAAAGTCATAAATAGAGAAAATGAGGAGTGATGGTTGTAAATGAACATCTATATGCCTCTAGCCTCTGCCACCGTTGTCTTCACCCAATCTATCTTTCCAATGTTTTTCAATGCATTGTTCAACACATGAACACAACATGGAGTCCAAAAAATGTGCTTGTAAGCACCCTCAACCATCAAACCAACTAACTTTCATACGCAGTTGAATCGGTCACCACTTGTACAACATTTGCGGGCCTAATCTCCTCTATGGAATCCTTGAAAATTTGAAATTCAAAAGTTGCATCTTTCCTCTTCCCTGTCTGATTAATGGCTCTAAGAAAATAAGAGCTAGCAAGATATGTGACAATGATATAGATGAGTGGCCGATGTCTAAGATCGGTCCACCCATCCATGATGATAGAGCAACCCACGTGTATCCAAGTTTGCCTATCTCCTCCATCACCACACTCACCTTAGAATATTGTCAAGGAGGTTCGTCCGTAGTTCATGTTCTCCAAGAGGGACATACGAGGAACAAGTAGCAATTACATCTCTGAACATTTGTTTAAAGTAAGGGGAACGTGACACATGAAATGGTATTGCATTGGCAAAGAAGAATTTGGCAATAGAAGAGTCAACTACTTCCTGTGATTGCACATTGAACATCCCCGCAACAGTAGTAGCCTTTCTCTTTCCCTTGGTAGAATCCTCTCCCCTTTGACTTTCAACATCCACGGATTGGGTAGGCAATTGTGTACCATGCATAGTCTCCAATGGCATCCCTTTTTCTTGTCTCACCCTCCATGTGCAACCTAGTCACTTTGGCCTTCTCAGCTAATGTTATTTTTTCACAACCTTTTACCCCCTATCCAGCTATGCCCAAAAGATGACAATAAACCCTTGTGTAGCTGCCCCTAAAATCTTTGTTGCAAATATGACACAACCACACTCTACTCCCCCTAAGTGTTTTTCTTTGTCAATGGCTGTTGTAAATTGTGAAAGGGGCTTTTTAGGATTGAATGGGCCCTTTGCATAAATTTTGAGGAGTTGAGAAGGGCATTCAAATGGATTATTTGAACCCACAGTTGCTACAACACTCTCACTCCCTGAAGAAACCCTATTTCTACCTCTATGTTGCATTTGAATCTCTTCACCCTCACTATTGCTCATTGTTTTTTATTGAAAATGCAAAACCCAGTTGCAACTGCAAGTGCAAACAAAAAACCTCCCTAAGTCTTTGAAACCTTGAAAAAAAAAAAAACAAATGAAAAATAATTTGTGTAAATTTGCAAAATGAACAATGGATGTGAAACATACCTCAAATGGTGTAGAATAATGCTCTCTTGCCTTCTCATTGTTCTCTTTTCTTCTCTTTGTTGTTTTCTTTCTTTGTCTTCTCCTTCACAATATGGGAAATGACAAAAATGAGCTCCTTTTTTAGTTTTAGTTGTAAGAGAGGTTGTTTTAGGTTTAGGTTAGTTAGGAATGAATGTGGGGGTCCTTGTGGGCCCCACATCCCTTTTATTTTTATTAATTTTGAGTTTTTATTTTATTTTTTAAAAAAGTTTTATCTTTGTTAGGACGTAGGGGATGCCCAAACATCCCGATACAGTCAGAGGGACTTGTAGAAGTCCCTTGGCCGTATTGGGGACATTTGGGCGTCCCCTTCCATCCCCGTCGTCCCCCTTCCCAAACTTGGCGTCCCCGATTTTCAGGATAAATTGGGGATGGGTAAGGGACATTTCCTACCCGTCCCCGCGTCCCAAAACGTCCTGTTGGGAACAGGCCTAAAAATACAAGGGATGTGTCCCGTGGAACCGAGGTAAATATGGCAAAAGGGCACCAAGTGTACTACATATATGAAACAAAATACATAAACAATGAGGCTCTAAATAGCCTATAGAGTCCAAAAAACAATATGCTACAAACTACTACATGTTTGATATCAATCATCAAACTCAACACCACTACTAAGAATGGGATCCTCGTCCTCATCAATGTCATCATGATCCTATGGCTCGGACTCGTCCCAACACCTCAAGGACATTTACGGTAGTTCGATCTTCTCAAGTGAGCTTTGTAATGATACCTTGGGTTTAAGAAATACCTAGTTGCATGTATAGGGCGATGGAGTTGATTATTCCATTTGTTATCAATGATTTGCCATATAGGCCCATACTTTGCTACTCTATCCTTGTATGTTGCCCTTATCTGCTCCTTTGCCTGATCCATAGCCTCATAAATGTAACCCATGGCCAATTTTTCCCCATCCACCAACCACAACACCTTAACAAGGGGCTCAACAATTTTTACAACCTTTGTTGTTTTTTTCCAAAATGAGTTGTCAAAAACTTTCTTTTTGGTGTCTTTCTCATCTTGTTTGTGGCTCCATTGAGATGCATTCCACTCATCACTTGAAAACATCTTTTTCAAGTTTTGTCCTTGAGAGGAGAGATTGCAACGTGAGGAAGTTTGTTGCAAATCTCGTTATGGCCGGCCTAACAAGTTCCCTGCCCTCGGTGTTTTTCCTCATCAAGTTCAATACCCATGAGTGGTTATAGATGTATTTTGTAATGCTCTTGGCATGATCTACAGTGTTCCTGATCCAATCCTCTTTGCCTATATCCTCAAGCATGAGGTCTATGCAATGTGCAACACATGGCATCCAAAATATGGTTTTGTATTTGTTCTCTAACATCTTACTAGCAAGAACATAGTTAGAGGCATTATCTATGATGATTTGTACAACATTTTCCACCCCCACCTCTACAACAACCTCATCCAAAAGTTGAAACAACAAATTTGCATCTTTCACCCTATCAGATGCATCAACTGATTTCAAAAACATGGTTCCTTGTGGGCAAGAGGCAAGGAAATTTATTATGGTACGATTCTTTCCATCGACATAATGGTGCATCTCGTTTTGGCCCATGACTGTTTACAACCCTTCAAGTATTCGTCTATTGACCCAACTTCTTTCTACAAAAGAGACCCCTCAAGTCATGCATACTAGGGCCTTTGAAGCCCTTACCAAAGATCGATAATGGAATCCCACATAGGTTGGTAATAAGGTGAGCGGGCAACATTGAAGGGGATATTTGCATCATACCACCATCTAGCTATGTATTCAAAAGCAAGAATCTTTGTATTGCTTCTTCCAATGGCTATCTAAAGTAGGTTGATTCCATAGTTACCTAAGACTCCGGGACGTACGGACGGGGTTTCCAGGACAGCAAATTTTTTTCAAAATTTGGGGACGGCAAGGTGACGGCTGATAAAAAATATATATAATTTATTAATTTTACAAATATAACATGAATAATTCAATAAACTAAGACTTAAAATTGAAAGTTTGAAGATTGAAACCATTAATTTTGTGACTTGACCATTTATATGATGGAGCCAAGCTTATGTAGTATCTTGCAATGATTTGAATTGGAGCAATCTGGAGCTACATCAAGTGCTTTGTATTTGGCTGTTTTAGCCTTTAGCTTTATTTTATTCTCGTTTCTTTAGCAGCTCTTTCCATGTCTTCTTTGGTAAAAATTGTTTTATAGACATTTTTTTCTAGACTACCGCCAAGAATGCCTCTAGATCTGTTAACTATTTTGGTACAATTTTTATGACATGATCATCTTCTACTTCTTCAGAGTGAAAAGATTTCTTATTCTTTAAAATCCCATCTCTCCCTAACCTATCTTTGATGTGCATCATTCTATACTAACTCATATTATTGGCCATCTAGATTTTGGAGAGCATTTGAGAATCCTAGACAAAGAAGAAACTGCATCTGATATCAATAGACTAGTTGGGAGATCAGAAATGCGTTTGAGAATCCTTTAGGTTGATTTTAAGATAAGTTGTTGGTTCGTTTTGGGTACATGTTTGATTGCGTCGAATCAGATTTGTATGTACAGGTGTGCATTGTACATGTAACTACTGAAGGTTGTAGAGAGTAACGATCAAATTCGAGAGCAACAATTGTGTCTTAGCAACAATGGTTAAAACACCTTCCATGACAAAGTCTACTGCAAACTACTGAATTATAACTACATCCTTACATTAAAATACATTAAAAGAAATAAAAATATAAAAAAGTATTAAAAATAAGTTTTTAACTTATGTTTTAATGTTTTGAAGCGACCAAGGCGTAGGGGACGCCGCGACGTCCCCGGGATGTCCCTCATACGTCTCGAGGACGTCACGGCGTCCCCTACGCCGTCCCCTTTTATGTGTTGCACCCAAGACGTCTTGGGTGCATCCCCTACTTTGTGGAATTTCGGGACGTCGAGGAGATGTCTCGTCCTCATCCCCAAGTCCCTCGGACGTCCACGACGGCAGGAAAAGGCGGGGTGCGTGTCCCCGCGTAACACTGGTTGATTCTCACTCGGCCTAGAGGCACTGACAAGGGTGGAGGAGGATGGGAAAAAGCTTTGAATGTTCTTTGACTTCCTCTTTTGAGGCGGGTTTTCATGAATGGGAGGAACATACCGAAAAGGGTCTCTAACATTGACAAAAGGGTTAGAGCAAGAGCCTTCAACACTAGTGTTTGTTTGGGACATGGCAAGCTGCCTCTTTCTCCCTATTTCAGAGCTCTATCTCTTTTGCCTAGCCTTCTCTTCATTATATTTCTCAATCATGCGTTGCATTTCCAATCTAATGGGTTCAATGTTTGGTGCATCACATGGGACAACTTGGCCTCTTTGACCAGCCAAGTGTTGCTTCAACCTATGAATGCCCCCCCAAGTGTTTCTTACAGTATTTGCAAAACACTTGATTATCAACAATATCAACATGGCTCCATGTAGGGTCTTTGACTCGGGAGGCATGGTAAATGCAAACAAATCTGAAAATAAAAATATGCAAACCTATCTAATTTTTTTGCAACAAAAGAAATATATTTCAGATTTGCAATATTATGAGAGAGAAAATAGGGGCAGATTTATGTTTTTAATACTATACCTTTCAATGAGATGAACTATGAAGATCAATGGGCACAAGAATCCGGTCAAGAAATCCTCCAAGATTGTAGATGGGTTGTAGCCTCCTAATGTAGATGCCAAATCCACCACAAATAGCCCACAAGGAATGCCAACCAAGCTCCAAGCTCACTCCAAATCACAACTCTTCAATGCAGCTCCACAAACTCCAAATGCTCAATGAGAGAGATGTGAGACAAATAGGGTGAGAGGTGGAGGGGGTCTATATAACATCACTTTAGGGTTAGGGTTGAAAGAAAGACATTTAAAAGTAAGTTAAAAGCAAAAAGAAAAACATTTTTAAGGCAAGCCCACCGCTGAACCAGTCCGGCCAGTTCAATACGAACAGAATCGGTCACTGGCTTGGTTCATTGAACAATTTGTCCCAAAAAATAATGAATTGGTCAAACCAGCCAGTTCTGGTTCTGATTTGACCGGTTTTTAAAACACTAGTTGAACAATGTTCTACGCTATACAAACAGCATGTATATATCTTGTTATCATTGTAGAATGTGAAATTAACATATTCCTTCAATGTGCAGTGATGGAAATGGTTAAAAATGCATCGCAGTAAATGGCATACATATGAAAAACACATGATCTACCCTCGGGTATGAAAAATCCAGAGAGAAAAGGCCATGCTTTATTCTTGTGAAATAATAGCTTCCACAATGTGTATATAGTGATGTTGCTCTTTCATGGAGTTTTGAAGCCCTCTACTTCTGGTCTTCTAAAAAGACCTGTTCTTCCCATACATCTTCATTGAGAGTGAACAAAAGACAGCTGATACATCAAACCTTAAGAATTATTGTCTTTAATATCGTTTGATGTCAATTCAATTCTTCCTCTTCATATCCTGGGCATTTGGGACTCATATCTAGGCATTACCTCAACCCATGGAGGTTGTTTGTTTTCTTATTGTTTCATTTTGCATGCCAATAGTCATCCCGTGGGAAAATCACATAATCGACAGCCTGGTCTATAGAATTCAAGACATCTGAGAACTATTCCATTGCTGGTTTGCAGATATTATCACAAATCTACTGTTCACGAATCTACTTTTCTCATTGGCAATTCCAGTGAACAGTTCCAATTGATGTTCTCAGTTGATTGATAACATGGTAGATTTGTACGTGATCCATTTTGGATTAAAAAATCACTGACTGTCATTGATAAGGAAGTTAAAACTCAGTGTACAAAGAGAATAGTTGAAATGAAACCCAACCCAATTACTCTGTGGAGCCTTACTGTCTAGAATAAAATCCAAAGTCCAAGATATGCAGCAACCTACCCTTCCAAGTAAAAGGCCTTAATTGTGTGCACAGCATCATGACTTATATCGCTAAGGTAATGGTTCCATGGAGGGTCTACCTTTCAGTTTTAAATTGCAGGTGGTCCCATGAAATGTTATTCTTCCAGTAAACAGAAATATGGGAAACTCTCCCCGCGAAAAAAGAGGGTAGCTACTGGATAAGAGGATGATTTTCATATTTAGTTGAAAGTGGGGCTGAAAGTTTGAACCACTCACTTAAAAACTTAGTTAGCAACGCCTTTTGTAAAAATTTAGGAAGCCCCTCCATGGAACCATTGCCTAACTAACACCATAATTAAAATTGGCATCTTACTATCATAATCTTATATCATATTTAATGTTTTGACCCGTTTCATAAAAACATGTGGTCTCATTAAAATTAAGGTTTTTTAAGGAAGTCTATCGAAACACCCCGTCAAGGGGCTGCACCGTACACACTGTCTTTTAACTTGATGTGAGATTTGAGGTATGTCTAATTCAGGAAAGAGTGATCCCGGACTTGCAGACCACACCTAGAGCAGAACCTTGGTATATGAAACTTCACCGAACCAACAATTAATTTCTTCTCATTGTCCTCTTTTTCATGCACTTCTAGTTGTGTAGACTTTAGTTTTTTTTAAATATTGACCTTATGTTATAGTTTTGGAAAAGAGACAAGTGAAAGAGAATTTCTGGATATTGTGTAGCCAGAAATCTGAATTGAATAAAACGACCCAACTGTTTTTGAAGGAATTGGAGTGAGGCAAGCCCTCTCTTTTTAATTAATTACCCATCCCATCGCGTATGTAATATGTACCCAATGAATAAACTTGAGACTGTACCAGTATACGGAGCGGAGCGTGTGAATTTCTATACACCTCCCGATCTCGTGACACGGTTTTGTGTAGCGTAGCAAAGAGAGGTATGTAGGTACCTTTTTCATGTGAGCAATGTAGTGGTGAAGAAGATGCATAAAGAATATGACCACCAATATAAACGGTGCGATTGCTGCTGCGGCGGCATGTCTCAAATCATCCATTGCTCCAGCAGCAACAATGAACAGACGAAGATGAAGTTACTCCCCCGCCTTCTCTTATATTACTGCTTCACAACTAGAGTTTCAGAGTATTGGCATATGAGGAAAGTCCCATGAGAGGAGGGTTCCTATTATTTCTTAGCAGTGCTGCAGAGTAATTTTAGGAGTATTTTAAACCTGAATGGTCCCATGGTATAAAACAGTTTTGAGAATGTGCTGCAATTTTTAAGGAGATATATGTAAAACTGTTATATTTTAATTTAAATTAAAAAAAAGAAACAGATTTGGTCATTGAGTAGTTGACATTTGGCAATATATCTTGCTAAAATATAGAAGCAGGTGTGGGAAACTTCCAGCCCCTCCTTTTTATCATCTGCTTAAACTCTCCTCCTAAAAATTTCTGCTCCTTATTTTAAGGAAAAGATTCTAAAGTTTCCTGTTTACTTAAATTTTATTTTTCATGGGGTCACTGCTATGAACAAAAATAGGAGCAGCAGCCCCCTCCATGGGACCCCGCCTAAGGGCATGGTCCCATGGAGGGGCTTGGGCTCCTATTTTCGTGCAGCAGAAGGTCCCATGCTTATTTTTAAAGCCAGCTATAGGAAATAATAGAATCTAGGCCTAAAAAATAGGAGCTCCACTTTTTTAGCCCCCTAAACTTAAGAGGTGGTTGGAGAGGGGGCTGGGAGTTTCCCCTACAGTTTAGGGCTGAGAGAATCTAATATGCATTCCCGCCATTATTTTTTGGTGATTTTAAAGAGAAATATGATTTTATTTTCCTACAAATAACCATAAATATCCAATGAGATCCTATAATACCTCAGCGGATGTTATTGAGGAAACTAATAAAAAATCATGGGACCTTAAAACTGCTAAAATGCTCCTAAATTTTCTCAAGAAGACTCATTTGAGATATTTAAGGAGCCCCTTCTGTGGACCATGCCCTAAGTATCAAGTTGGGCTCTCTAAGGGTTTTTATCTTCCATTCCTTTTCGTTCATTTGCCATCTCTAAGACCCCTTGTCTCCCATTTAAAACGAGTTCGAGATAAATCTATTTAAATGGGCCTCAACACCACCATGTGGCATTTATTGTTGTTTCAAACGATAATAATAATAATAATAATAATAGGTTTTTACAGTCCACGATGCCATGGGGCGCCTGTTTTTGGGTCTACAAGTGGCTTATAGCGTATGGGACTACCTCGTACTCACATGCGGGAGGCAACTAACTTTGCTACAAACGAGGCGTACATACCCTACCCCTACAAGATTTGAACTTGTGACCTCTATTTAAAGAGCACATGTTCTTCACCATTAGGCCAACTCAGGTGTACCTTGTTAAGGTGAGTCTCAAACTCTGCCTAAACCAAATATTTGTCTTGAAGTTGATATAGTAGAAAAGATTTTTCATTGGTATGAAAATAAGTATTTGATTGCTTATTTTGTTGTGTAGTCATGAAATCACGCACTTACTACTTACATCACATCTCTAAGTATGTCATTATATGCATGATTCTTAAGTAAGAAAACTAGACAGTAACAACACGTGTTTTACTTCTATATTGTTTTATCCTCTTTTGATAGTCTTGACACTTGCTTTCTCAAATGATCACTTTACTTTTGGACATTGGACAACACATGACCCAACTCTATATTTTCCGGTATATTATCTGAGCATCTCGAACACTAGTGCCCTTCAGGGACAGGAGCACACAATCGCTATTGTCCCCTTTGGGTGCTTTTGTACCTTTCTCTCTTTTTCAAATTTGTATTGCCACATCATTTGGTATCTTTTCTAAAGTCTCTTTTATCACTTTGGGTCGATCTTTTTGGTTGTTAATGACGAAATTCAAACAAGGGAATCATATATATACATGACTTACTATTTTTAGGGGTTGGACAACTTGAGGCTTATACTTACTATCTACTACTTGGGCAAAGAGCAACATTCAAGGATTGCATTTGCATTGCATTATTCATTGCATATGAGGAGATATGTCACATCCCGTATTTTCATTTCGTGTAGTCACAAAATTGAGTTATTAACGTGAAGTGGGTCACGAGGACTTGGGGATTAAAAGTGTTACCCGGCTGGTGTCACAAATAAAGTGTATGTACATTTACCTTGAAAAGGATAAATGTACTTACGCGTAGTTGAGAAGCTAACCGCATAACAATGCTTGTCACCAAGCACTCATGAGATACTTTACGTTAATGTTTTGTTTGTATGTTTGGTTGTTTGAGTTTACTTACCTTACTGAGTGTGATGATTTCGATATTGGATATTGTGCTTGGTTGTTGTACTTGTTATTGATATTATGGTACATCTTGCTTGCTTTGGAAATCATGAATTGCGATTATGATGAATCAGTACATAGTAATGTATTATTTCGTTATGTGGAAATAATGATGAATGTTAAAAGTACTAACTCCTTTTTACATTATGATGATCATTGATCGTACAACGATAAGGACTTCATTTGGAAAAGGTAAAAGTTTAAGCTTGGTTTCGTCAAAGTAAAATACGGGGGTTTTTTTAATGGTATTTTTATAAAAGTAATTCTTTATAATGTAAGAAAACAATTGACTCAGTTTATACGATCTTTGATTTCTTACTTAACTTTTTATAACTAGATCATAGCATATGTAACGATCTTATTTATTGGTTGGGTTATTACACTATGTTATGGATCAAAACTGGTTAGTTTTATTCTTCCTTCGACCACTAATACTCCATTTGTGTAGAGTGCTCGAGTTAAGCAATGTTAGATTTATTAGCATGGTTGGCTTAAAATTGATTTACTAACACTTTGGATGGGTAATGAGATGAATAAAGGTTGAAAGGCAATTTACATGGTTCAATAATAAGGTTTGTATTAAGGTTTTAGACAATGTTCATTGGTTTTTATTATTGATAACAATATGGGTTAAATCATCCTTTGGATGGAAAATAGGTTTGTGTGTGGTCGATTAACGACCCATGCAAATTAATATGGTTGTGTTTTATTAAATCTTGGACCGCTCGAGTTAATCCTCCAGTTGGTTTTGGAGGGAAATATTAGATTGGCCGTAGTGGTTTAATGTTGGCCACTACATGGCACCTCTTGAATGGAATCATATTAAATTATACGGGTAGCTGAAGCTTCCTCTGGAAGCTATCATACATACTTTGTTTTCTTTTTTTATTGTTGCATGTTGAAGCTTTGAGCTCTTTCTTCCTGTGAATAAAGAGTTGCAAAAAGCTATGGAATGAGGCTAAAGAACCTCAAAGCTTTGCTAACTCATCTATGGACCATAAGATTAGAGATAAACAAGAAACTATCTATTTGCATGCATATATAAACTTGAAACAAACATTCAAACCCTAGCATATCTAAATATCTCTCTACTCCATGAAAGCTTAATGAATGTGAACCTAGTTTAGATTCTAAGCAATCAAATTTGTTGGTTGTTTCTCAAGGTATTTGAGAGTGAGAGCTCACCATTAATGGCTACAAGACCATATGGTTCCTCTCATTTACTCAAAGCTTGAGTGAATAGTGAAATGGTGGAGAAAATAGCTCAAAAAAATGGAAGAGAGCTCAATATCCTAAAATGGCATAGTTTATGCTAAGGGAGGAAAACTCATGGTTTGAAGGGATGCACTTAGGCTTGTATTTATAGATATTGGTTTGGAAGAGTTTGGAATTCTTGTGCATGTGGGACTAAAGTCTAAAAAGCACTTTAGGATTAGGAGCTAAGTAAACATGCTTTAGACTAGTTAAGCTAGGATTAGGCTAGTTAAACTCGATTAACAAGTGATTAGAGACTCATTGAGAGTTAGGAGGGGTTTGGTTAATCATTTGTGACTGATAGATAACCTAGAAAGCTTGCAAGTGGTTCAGAGAGGAATAGGAAGATGTTTAGCTAATAAAAGGGGTTTTATTAACCAAATGGGTTGAATATAGGAGGAATACGACGAAGAAGGTTTCGTAAATGGGCATCCGAGAATGGATCGAAGAGTAGCTAATTGACAAAGTGTCGTCAATCGGTTGAATTGGAGGAAATGCTAAGTGTAAGCATATTTTAGGTGTCTACACTTCCTCCTCTC
This sequence comes from Taxus wallichiana var. yunnanensis, assembly GCA_018340775.1. Taxonomy (NCBI): domain Eukaryota; kingdom Viridiplantae; phylum Streptophyta; class Pinopsida; order Cupressales; family Taxaceae; genus Taxus; species Taxus wallichiana. The sequence goes on along the minus strand of CM031240.1, from coordinate 476,143,230 downwards.
GAGCTTCACTGCATGGGGTTTTGGATTCATTTTATTGAGTTATTTTTGGAGGTATGAATGACGGACTTAGCGGTTTATAGACATGATTTTACTTGGTTTATTGGGTTATCATTGCTTGAGTCTAGGTTGCGGTTTTGGTTTTTTTGAAGAGAACGGGAGGGATCTTGTTGGAAGTGTGAAGATTTTTACGAGACTATATCAAGTATGGTTATACTTATCTTGTTTGGTTATTTCATTTCAAAATAATAGAATATTATCTGGTGATAGTTGAATGATTTTATGTTAGCTAAGTGTATAGGAACATCAAATATTGGAATTTTGATCTTAGTTTTCTTACCTTTCTGGGTGCTCGATTATACACTAGAAAATTTGTTTATTGTGAGCTCTTTTTATGCAAAATTCTAGAATGTGCTTATTTGGTTGTTAATAATGTTTGGGTGAAATGATTTGTTTTAGGGTAATAAATACTACACTTACTTGAGTCATGGTCGAGATTGGTTATTAGGAATTTGTTATAGCCATCTTGAGGCTCGTATGTGACATGTGAATAAATATAGTGTTACCATGTTAAAAATGGAAGACGGGCGTTGTTTGTTTTGGGTCAACTCGACCAGGTGAATGGAGTTTTTACTTTGGGTTTAAAATGTTGTTCAAATAAATCGGTTTTAACCACCTCTAAGTTTGTATGAGGTTTGTGTTTAACTGTTTGTTCCACCATAAAATGAATGTTAGGTCAATATTTTTATTTTGGTTTGAATCCAACCAAAGTATAGAGTTAAAAAGGGATCAAACTGTGGCTTGTACAAAATCAGTGTGGAGTGAAAATCCACCTTAACAATATTTTCTTCTTGTGATTTACTTTTTCCTCTATATGATTGAGTATGCATTTTCTTGGTTTCTTAGCTCTGCAAATGAATGTATTTGAAAGGAATGTTTGTTCCTTACCTTATCGAGCCCGAATCGACCTTGTAATGTTTGATCTGTTTGAGTAGAACCATGATTGTGAAATCTGGGTTAAATATTTGATTCATGATAGATTTGCAATAGGCTAATCTTCTTGGGTTATTCATGAGAAATTTATGCATTTGTGTTGTAGTTGTGATTGGGTCGTCTTAGTGAAACCTTATCCAAGTCCTAATCAGGTTAAGCTTGTTCTTGTGTGAGAAGTCTTGAATGTCCATAATAAAATGGTTTGAGAAACATATGCGAAAGAGTAGTTGTTGTGTTTATTGAGCAAGTATCATATCACCTAATCCATATATTATTTTACATGATTATTAATTTAAGATGTAAATGGTATTTAGAGAGTATTTTGTTTGATGCATGTTTAGAGGAAAGTTGTGTCTTACCTCTTGATGAAATTTTGATTTTATTACACCGTATGATATGATTTAGAAAATAATAAGTAATGGCTTCCAGGTAGTCTTTTGTGACATAATTATGTAGTAAATAAATAAATTTTGGAGTTAAATATGCCGACTTAGTATTGTTTGTTATGTTTAAGTTTAATGTTGTCAAACATTGACTTAAAGTATGAGATGGTTTCCTTCTTTATTATTTATAATAAATATGCCTATAGATTGTCAACAAGGTATGCATAGTACTATTAATAAATGTTTGGTCGATGAAAAGAGGGAAGATTTGTGGATAAAAACGAGTTTTAAATTAAGACACAATATTAGATATTTGTTATTTGATGTAGGATTGCAAGTTATTGCTAACTTAAATTCGATTAATATTTTTAGACCTCTTTATTATAGTTTACATGGTTACTATGAATGATACTTGATTCTATTATCATTAAATCATACATGTAGATGTTCAATTTATATCGAAATAAAACATTTGGGTAAAGAGATGTGTAATCCATTCCAGTTCTATGAACTAGCCATGTACATTATCATTTTTATCTTACAGATATTGGGATGGATTAATTATTACGAGGATTTATTTGGACTGATTATATGCATGTTCGTCATGTGATGAATTGTTTATATGATTGTAATCATTGATTTAATGTATATCCATGATTTGGATTATGAAAACCTTATTGAGCGGAATATTATTTCGCAAAGTTGTAAATGGTCACGGCCAATTATATCATTATGAATTTATTGTTATACTTTTGAATAAGGAATTATTCTTAATGAGTTCAATAAATACTTTTATTATATGATTAAATTCTTATGAGTTGTAATAATGTGTTACGTAGTTTTTATTAGCGATTGTACTTGATAATGATTGTGGAAACAACTTGAACTTGATTAATTAAATGTACTTATGACAATATTTAATTAATATATTTAAATGACAATTATTACAATGTTAATCATGACATCATCATTTAAATGTATAAATTAATGGAGTAAACAAATAATGTTGTTTTGGGACAATGGTACAAGAGTTGTGAAATAAGTATATTTATTTGACTCGATCAAAAAGTGTTTAAGTAAATAATTGATTTATTATAAAGTACAATCTAATAGTACATGGATGACTAGTTGTACCTTTACAACAATAACTTGTTAATGACTTGATGTCAAAGTACAAAATTGTAATACTTTTAATTAATTATTAATTTGAAATGTGATTGACTCATTTCAGACTATTAATAATATTAAAACTTATTTGAATGTTTAATAAGAATATATCTCTTTTTAAGAGGTACTTAACGTTAGATGATGATAAGGTGAAAATATGACATTATTTAAATAGGATTGGGTTGATTACCTAATCTTAATGAAATGATTAATTTAAACCTAGTCTTAACGACGGATGTCGTAAAGTGACACTTTGAGTTGGGAACTTAGAATGACATTAACTAGTGAGTTATTAATGACTTGTCGTTAAACGTGTAACTTGATTAATCTCTTAAAGATGAACTTACCTTATAATTGTCTTATGTATCCAAGCGAGGCACAAACTCTAAGTCTCACCCTTTGAGTGAATGTACTCTAATCATACCATATTAGGATGATTACGGGAAGGGTAGTGATTACTTCTTGATGAGAGTCAAAATTAATCATTATCTTTCCCATAGGGGTCTTAAGTTGGGACTACTAACGTGCACTCAAGTTGAGAGGTGAGGCATAGATTTTAAGCCTCCTTAATACGTGAGCGTAAAACATTTAACTGATAAGATGTGATTTAGATAACTATGCGGTGAAGGGACAAGTTTCGTTTGACTTGTGTGCGGTCACGAAACTAAGCACGCAAGACATAGCTTGAAATATTTGACCTAAGTAGTGTACTAGTTGAATACACTGTCGAGTTCACCTAGTTCCCAAATAGCAGTGTGTGATGTCGGATGAAACTCAACAAGTTGAATTTCAGGTAAACACTTAGGAACTGCAGAAGTTCACAAACATAAAAGAATAAGTTGACCAGTTACATACAATATATGCATACTCGAAAGAATAATGATAAAGGGGATCGGTAGATCTAATTGACCTTTACATATGCACATGGTATTGATGTTATCAAATGGATTGTAAACTATATTACTTGTTGGATTCTTATTACTACATTATAAAATCATTAAAGGAATACAATAGGGTTAAGGGGCTTGTTTCAAAAAAATCCCTTAATCTAGAGTTTTTATAACATTGGGTGTTCTGATATATTTCTTAATTACATCTCACACATTCATCTTGGGGAAAAGTAGTTGTAGCCTGATATCTTGGTATGACTGGCACAAGGGAAACCTAACTTCAAGGGATGTGATTCAATCAAACACACACACTAGAACTACATAAAGTTTGAAATGTAGTGCAATGCTCAGTGAAAATCACGTTGGGGTGACCTTGAAGGTCAGTCCAACTCACACATACACATTAATTATTCCATCTAATGTTTTATTGAGCTTTATGCAAGTAGTTATGGTTGGTTTTGCAAGTTCATGTGTGACATAGAAACCCTATATAAAATAAGGTGTGATAGGAAGTGAAAGGAAGAAACTAAGCTCAAACATCGAAAATATCGAAGCGAGTTGTTGCTTGGACACTAGAGCCTAGTTCGGACACCGGTGCTTGGGGTCCTTTCCTCATCTAGGAAATTTTATACGAAGAGGTTTCATATCCTAGTTTAAAACAAAGTATGCATAGTTCATATCCAACCTTCTCATCTTGTTTCCCAGCCCAAATCTCTAAATACAAGCTAAGTTGCACTTATCTCCTTATTGCTTACACTTTCTTACACTTTACATGTTAGATCTTGTATATTCTTTTTATATTTGTTTGATCTCAATATTCGATATAAGATTTAAATTTCTTTAAATCATTTGGTGAACATGAAACTTGCACGCCCTTAATCGAATCTTTTTATTCTTTATCATGGTCAGTAACATCCACTTTTTAACACCATAACTTGTGGAAAAAAAAATTATTCCCAAATTAGACATATTTCCTTAAATGATTTAAATGTACAAACTAACATTTAAATCCAACATCATATAATTATAATTCTTCAGATAAAAATCAATAAAACATGTGCAAGATTATGGGTCAACTAGATCCTACTCGATCCCCCATAGAAAACTCATTCAAGTCGTGTATAAAAGTATACCAAGTAGTGCCCTTCTCGGCATTGATTTTCAAGTGTTTGTTCAAAGTGTCTACCTGGGGTTCAATCAATCGAATCCCATCCAACATCACACACTTAGTTAGAACTAGGTGAACCTGACAATGTACTACCATACACTACTTGGCCAAAGTTTATGAGTCATGCATTGCATGCTCTATTTCTAGACTACACAAAGTCTTTGAAACATGTCCCATCACCATGTCACTTGGTTCCATTATCAGAATTGAATCAATTAATTAAAATTAATTTAATTCCAAGTTATACAAAGGTGCAAACTTGTTCACCCTGTACGTTGGACACGTCTGTGCCAACTTAGGTTACCTATGGGATAGAAAGAGTTCGCGATGACTTATGTCATCACGTAATATATTTCTCCCCATAGCCAACATAATTTGGTACTGAGGTATTCATTCAACAAGAAAACAACCTTCGTAACTTAGCATAACTCTAATTCTTGCAGATTACGACATATGTAATAAATGGAGCCGAGGAAAACTTGGGATACCTATTATATGGCAGTATTCAAAGAATGGCATATGTCATTCGATGAATCCGACTCTCTACAACAACCATATGAAGTTGTCATTATCGACCCATGTGTTAGAAAAGTCATACTTATTTCATTAGATTGGAAAAGTATTACGACATGTCAATTCCCAGGTTTTAACAATACTCTCATTACGATAGAATTCGTACCTAAGGATCTAAACGAGGAATTCACGAATATCAATTACATGTTTAAAGTCATTCCACATGATCATTATATTTACTAGTTACATATTTAAATCATCCTATTTGCATTAATATCCAGATCATATTAAATATGTTTATACTAGTAATGTATTAAGACTAGAATAATACTTAATAAGATCCATTAAAAATATTAAACAACAATCCATATTCATATAAGTCAATCATATGTAACTTAAATTCCACATATATCATTTAGTATATGTATTGTATTCATTTACTAAACACAGAAGTATATTCATAATCCACTTTGAACCATTAATAATGCAAATATGCATGTATCATTCTTTAAGTACAACATATTTATTCATTCCATAATACTTATAAGTTTCCAATAATTTAATCCATTAAGATAAAGAAAAACCTTTCCATTTAATTTTCTAATACCAATCAATACTTGATTAAATATAGAATATATCTTATCTATTTCTTTTTCGAAACAAATACAAACAAAATAGGCTAATTTATCCTCTCAATCAATTAAACAGTACAATGATATTTCACTCATTTACAAATTCACTATGCAATACAATGTAGCTTTTATCAATCAAATTGAACCATTAGATTCTTTCAACTTCATTTGCCTTTCAGACTTAAAGTACTCCATCTACAAAATGTTAACAATGGCCAGTTTGAAATGGTATGATAAGTCCTATTTCTCCCTTAATAGTTTATGCCATTTAGTATTTACATAAATGAAATGTTGCATTCATCTAAATCAAATAAAATACCTCTAGGACTCAAATTATAATGTACATATCAAGATAAACACTTTGCATACACACTTTACTGTTTACTTCCCTCAATTCTACTTAGACAATAAATAGAATTGCAAGTGATGAATACACATCGAGTTTCCACAATCATTCATTAATGAACAATAATAGTAAGGGCAACAACTTTACCTATATTATATAATCCCAAAATATCTTATACAAGAATCTAAAGTATTTAATCTCATAACCAAATACATGTACTAAATATTATTTATTCACTAAATTAAATACAAGTGTAAATGGTATTAAATCACTCGATAAAATACAAACATCAACGATATTTCATCACTCAATGAAATACAAGTCTAAATATTATTTCATCACTTAGAGATATACAAGTATCATATATTATTTCATCTCTTAACAAAATAAAAGTATCACATATTATTTCATCTCATAATGATATATAAGTATCGAGCAATATTTAATTTATCAATTAAATACAATTGTTTATATAATATAAGTTATACACCCACGACGAGAATAAATATATATCGTAGCTATCTTTAAGATTATCTTCATATTATATCCTATAAATATAAATATAAATAAAAATAGTCCCATACCCATAAAGGGTTCAGATCAACACATCCATTTCATGATTTAAAACCCATCAAAGATGACCAACCCGAGCAGGTTGATCAACACAAATCGTTGGATTAACTAAATCGATAACATCATAGTAAAAAGGTCAACGATTCGACACTAACAAGGTAAAACCCATTTTCCTTAAAAGATACAAAAGTGTGCCAAGGCCCCACGAAATCCCAATTCAACGAAACCAAAACACACTTTCCTCAAGGTTCCAACGAAGCCCATCTATGTAAAGCATCTACAGAAAGGGTCTCACACAATCAAGCGTTAAAGGTTGAGAGACTAGTCTAAATCATTAGATACAATGGCTTACAGGGGTGACTACATGTCACTTAAAAATAATCAACCCATTCATTAACACCCTTATAATATCTCTCTAAATTATTTACTCCAACGGTGACTCGGGACAATATAATGATCTCACAGATTCGATCACAAATCCATATTGGAAATAAATAATATTTGGTTTAAAACCCAAACCCTAGAGAGAGAATCGATTATTACGACACAGAATGCCTAATAAACTAAGAGATGATGAAAACAAGTCGAACAAATATACTAGTAATATTTCATGAACGGATCACCAATATACTCAAGATCGAATATGAGGAATCGCAACGAGTTTGATATAAATGTCAAAAAAACCTATATTTTATGGGTTAATCCTTATCAAATGCAAGCCTTGGATACATCTAAAGATTCTCATAACCAAGCGTGCATTCTCCCATAGTACAAAAACAAAAGGAACAATGATAATAAACACGAAACTCTTTCAAAGATTTCATTCATCACAAAAAACCAAATAAGGAAATGAAAACGATAATACACACTTAATATCCACACTCGAATCTAAGGATTTGGTTTACACCTTCATGTTTATATATCATTTGACACCCATATCCTTCTCGGTATTTCTTTTATCAAATACAGTTTAAGATAAATCAAATGTGTAAACGATAATAACTTCGATTAATAAATCATTTGACACCAATAGTGCAAAGATTTGATTTATGAAAATAATAAATGGAGTAAGCCATTAAGAGAGAGAGAGAGAGAGAGAGAGCTCATCATGCCTAAAATTGATAGCCCACTTCTTCTTCTCCTTTCTCCTTTTGTTTCCAAGCTCACTTTGTAACCACATATCAAAAATTGAATCCACGAAAAAGCAAAAAACCTCTAGCATTCTTCATTTTATTTAATGAAATAGATATTAGTGCTTTACCAAATTTTCTCAATTCACAGTTATAGAATACATGCAATAGTTTAAGGAATTGACAGAGAGAAAAATAATAGGAATGTCATTAAACATGCAGAACTCAACAACATCTCCCCACAATATCCCAAAACAACAATAACACAAAAACAACCATCTTTTCCCCAAAACCACCTCGTGGTTTCCCTGAGGTAGTGGAATGAGCTTTGAGAGATTTATTGCATGTGAGGAAAACCACAGTCCCCTCCACTTTTCCTACGACCATCTTGTCCTTCAATTTTATTAGTGACTTTAATACTCATAATGTAAATCACTAAATTTTAGTGAAGTGAAAGATAACAAGACTTTTCTATGGTTAACCTCTATAATGAATGGTTGGTGGTGCTCATTAAATGCACCCTCCATTAATATCTGCAACTAGTACATGCTACGAAGGAGGTGGGTGCCAACTCACCCTTACCACTAGGCTTTGATTAATTTGAAATCATAAACTATAGTTTAGTATTGATCTAGGCCCATCAAAATTTATGCCCAAGCTTTATCAATGTAACCTTAGCCTTAATACATTCGAAACCATCAACCTTAATTTGGTATAAGGTTAGGACCCTTTTAACATAGCTTTAGAGCCTTAGGAATTGAATACAACAATTTAACTTTGCATTAGGTTAGGATCCCCTTAGCATAATGCCAAGCTTAATAAGCATAAGTTTAAAAACAATAATAGGAATAACCTTAATTCTTAACTTAGGCCCTTACATCATTATGTCCAAGTTGTATAAAGTTATACTCAATGGTGATCAATAATACTTATATTACATCATATCTTTATTCTAAGTTTATGTACCTTATATTAATGCCATTATTATTTATCTCCTGCATAGACAAGATCATATTGCCGAAGTCCCATTTTGTCTATAAAAAAGTGATCATCCAAGCCCAAGGTAAGTAGATAACTAGAAGTAACGTGATAAAAATCAACATACCTCAACATATGTAATTTGACATTATACTTGTTCACATTACCTAATAAATCTGGTTAAGCACATATTACAACACTTATACAGATGAGAGTTAGAATCAATGAACTTGATATGCTTAATCCACAATGAGAAAGCAAAGTATATCAAAAAAATCACAGAATAGTTATACACAACAAGTTCAACCTTTGAGTGCACTAATCTCACTGCCTCAAGTATGCAACAAAAATGTAAATACATTTAGACAATGCACAATAACCAAAACAAAATGTAGGCCTACTGTAGAAGCATGTGGAAAATCAAACTCTCTTATCATAGCAAAAATAATAAAATAGAGGGGGTGTTACAATGGCTAGCACATATCATGAGTTTAACACCATAAATCTTAATGACCTAAATACATATATTATTGATCATCCACGAAAACCGTGATCTCTTTCATTTTCCGTGAAGAATCCTATGATTTCTTCCTCCACTCCTCCATATGCCATTGTCATCACCATAATGACCTCCTCATCTTCCATTCCACTCTCCTCTCCTCCCACCAATATGGGGGCATCCACTAGCCATGTTCCTATTTCCACACCTAACACTCATCTTTCTTCTTCCTCTTATGAGGTTATGGATAATTCTTCCTCTTTCCCTACTCATATCTATTCCCAAGAGGTCATCCAAGATGAGTATATCCATGTCATTACTCAACATCTACCTTGCTTCATGACTACCTTTGTAGACCCCATTGTCAATGTCATCACCACTCATCGAAATAAACAACATTTGTAATTCCTTATTTCTCTCCCTCCTCCTCTTAGAGCATTGATCCCTCAACATGTCACTTCATCCAAAGAGTATGATATCATTGAGCAATTAAAGAATACCCCCACTAAGATATCTCTCTTTGATCTCTTACATAAGGCCCTTGATTGTCATCACACTCTCAAAACCACATTGCGAGCTATTCAAATACAAAGTGATGACCCTCTCATTGCCTTTTCCAATCTCATGGAATCTTTTAAACACATTAACAATTATATTACATTTACTAATGAGGATATCCCACATGATTCATCTATTGATTCTCCTCCTCTCCTTATCATGGCTTGGATCCAAGGTTTCCAAATTAAGTGTGTACTCATTGATAATGGTTCTACATTAAATATTTTCCATTTATCCTTACTAGCCCAACTCAATATTCCTCATAGTGCAATTGAATAATCTACTCTTGTTGTCTGTGGCTATGACACTACCACTTGTGCATGCATAGTACTATTAATATAGAATTACAAGTGTTACCATGAAATATCATTACTCATTTCTATGTCATGGATGTCCCATTGCAATTTAATCTCCTCCTTGGCCAACCTTGGATCCATGACATGCAAGTTATCCCTTCTATAATCCATCATTATGTCAAGTTTATCTTTGATGGTTATGAACATATTGTTACTGTTGATCCTAAACCATTCAAATATTGTCACATGGACTCTGCCACCTCCATGGTTATTCCCCTAGCTCAACCAATCCCCTCACATTGTCTTGATACATACGATATTGGGAGCCCAAAAATCCAATCCTATATCACCACCTCCCATCACCGCCTCCATTCGGACTCACCACTATTGATATCATCTCTCTTGTCATATCCTCCCATACACCCTCTGCATCTATTTCCAAACCCTTAGACAATTATAAATAATATCTCTATGTAGACCAATGATTATGATGTTGTTGTTGTTGATACTATTGAGCTTACTGATGACACTCTTCATGTTTTGGAATTTACCCCCATGGACTTTGATGAATCCTTATTTCATAGCCACTATGTTCTTTATAGGTCTTGGTGAATACCAGGTTAAATCTCCAACTCCACAGGCTATTACTACTACTATGGTTCCTTATCATAATATTGTGCACACCCTTGATTCCATTTTGGCTCCTATGCTTATCGACCAAGGTCCTCTTTCTATTATTGGTTCTTCTTCTAGGCCACCCTCCTCTTTTGATTGATTTACTTGCACATTATACATTAATCAAGAGTATTGGCAACATGTACCTTATGATCCTCGGTGCTCTAAAACCACATGTACCTATGAGGCTCTTACCCATTTCAGCCTCACTTATACTGATATCATGCATTTGATCAAACCACATAGTGAATATCAAGGCTATATTTTTCTCCTTGCAGTTTATAGTACACATGTCTTTTACATGCAAGTTTGGGTTACACTTGGTTCTTGAACTTTTCCGCTTACACTTGGGAAATCTTGGTGGGATTACATTGGTGGAACTATTAATATGCATAATATTATTCTAACTTATCATATGGCCTTCAAGACCGTCACTATTCATAATGATTAATTCCTTGATTATACTCCTAATTTGTCATGATGGAATGCACATAAGTACTTTGATGCACCTTTTACTAATGAAGAATATGTCATGGGAATGTATGACTTATGACTCATGGGTTTCTTCAAAAATAGGCCAAAATCCTTTGCATACTATGCCTCTAATCTAAATCTTGTTGGCTATATTTCAGATTTAGATGACTCTCTTGATGATATCACTTAGATCACTATGGCATTCACATTTGGGGGCATATTATTTCCCCCTCACTACCCGATGACACACTCTTGTTCTAGGTTCATACATGACTATTGAGGAATCATTTATCTACATAGACCTCACTTTACACATATACACTTGGGGCAACCTTTTCCCCCTCTCGTAGTTATTCTATTTCATGTTCACATACTTACAAAATTGTAAAAATACGACTTAGATCTTCATTTGATGTACTCTTGTTTTCTTATCATCTTTGTATTTTGCACATTGTTTACCATGTTACTTTGATTCATATTATGGTTTATCTTTTTCCATACAAATATGTGTATTCACATGGTACTCTTGAGGTGAATGAAGATTACTTACAAGATCTTATATGATTCATCATGCTTAGACATTGTACCCTACCACCCCATTGAGGCTCTTGGGGCATCTACCTTTTCCTATCTCTCTATATTCAAGTTATATCATTGCAACATATACTAATTTCATTCCTATTTTTAGCTATACACATTGTGATATACTATCATTTTTTCTAACATGCCTAATGGGTGCTTCATGTGTAACATTTGTTTTGTAGGCCTACTTCTAACCATGGTTATCTTATTTGTTTGTATTTTGTCTTTTTTTGTGCCTAGATTTTCATTGTTTATGGGCTATGCCCTATGATTGATTATGTGTATTTGTTTCCATAGCCTCGAGGATTCGAGTGTATTACGACATCTGAGTGGTGTCCTATGTTTTTAACTAGCTACCAACCATGTATTTTTCCATGTTACTATATATTCTTTGCGTGTTTAGACTATTTTTATTGTATCATAACATGTTTGTTTTTATTAACACTTTTGGCTAGCCTTCCCATTTATTTTACACACATCATGGTTATTACCATGTGTATTCCTTATTCCCCCTACATCATTTCTATTTCAGGTGTACACATTAGTTTCAACTTTCCTCGTTTGGGTCGTGCTCCCCTTGGTTCATCTCATGCACCCCAAACAAGTGGGGGAATTATTGGGTGACTATTTCACCCTCTCGGTAGTTAAGACATTAGATACAAAATGGTACACAACAAAATCAAGATAAACAAGACCTAAAAATAGGTCCATGATTAGAATTGGTCAAAATCACATGGAAAGAAGTGTCCAACACATATAGGAGCGGTGGGCGCTAGTCCCCCTGGCCGGTTTTGTCTAGGGGAAGAAACAAGAACATTACAGGATCAAAAAATTTCTAGTGATAGTACTTTCCAATTTCTAGCAGCACATACTCAGTTTCAAGTTACTATCAGGAACAACGGGAACAAAATTAGTGGCAAGTTACATACTTTGAGTAAGGGAACTAATTAGGCTACTTTCTCAATGACAAGTTTCTATTGGCTTTGTGACCATCAACGATGTCACTAATCGTTTGGAGGGAAAAACCTATGGTTCTCCCAATACTCTTCCCTTGGTGAAAAGACACTCAAATCCTTAGTTTAGCGACAAGACACTCAAATCCTTAGTTTATCAACATGATGCTCAAATCCTCATTTTGGTGACAAGACACTCAAATCCTTAGTTTGGCAACATGATGCTCAAATCCTTAGTTTAGTGACAGTATGCTTAAATACTCAACGTGATTATAACCATCTATAAGGAAACAAAACATACAAAACAATTATCTCTTTTCTCACAACACACAAGTGTACTCTATCCTTGATTCACTTGTTTTTCAATAAGCATTTCTATTTTCACATTTACTAAGTTAAATTTAAATTTCATTTATCATGAACATTAACTACACTTATTTTCTTTTCAAGTCCAACCTTACTCCAAAAAAGGGCAACACACAAATGGAATAAGGAACAATCTCAAGCACAAGACGCTTTGGAAAAGGTAATATTCAAGGAACAAAGGAAAACATCATTTATAATGCATACATGAGGTCACCCCTAGGATCCTTATCCTCTTCTATATTATGTAACACACATTCTATAATATCCATTCGGCACGGTATCAAGCACAATCCTTATTTGTCACACTATTAGTTACAACTCTCTCCGGCTCTCCTCAAGGTACGCTCTTCTTATCTACTTTATGGTACTGGATATTCATTCACCAACATAAATTAGGGTAAAATGTAGTCACAAAACCAAAAAATTACTACTTACATCATGCCTCTAAGTATGTCATTATATGTATGATTCTTAAGTAAGAAAACTAAAAATTAACAACACACGTTTTGTTTGTATATTGCTTTATTCCCTTTTAATACTCTTAACATTTGTTTTCTTGAATGATCACTTTAATTTTGGACATTAGACAACACATGACCCATCTCTATATTTTTGGTATATCCTCTTAGCATCCTAGACAGTAGTGTTCATTAGGTACATGAGCGCCCATGCGTTATTGTCCCATTTGGACGCTTTCTGTCCTTTTCCCTCTCTTTTTAAAATTTGGATTGCCACATCATTTGGTATCTTTTATAAAGTATATTTTATCACTTTGGGTTGACCTTTTTTGTTGTTAATGATGAAATTAAAACAAGGGAATCATATATATATATATATATATATATATATATATATATATATATACATGCATTACTCACTTATTATTGGGTTCTGAGACAACTTGGGGCTAATACTTACTATCTACTACTTGGGCAAAGAGAAACATTCAAGGACTGCATTTGGGTTGCATTATTCACTACATAGGAGGGGATATTTCTAAATTCCATCTCACACATTCATCTTGGGGTAAATTAGTTATAACATGTTATCTTGGTGTGGTTGGTGCAAGGGCAACATAGCTTCAGGAACACGATTCAATCACACACACACATTATAACTACATAGAATCTAAAATGTAGGGAAACACTCAGTGACAATCACATTGGGGTGACTACCGAGGTCATTCGACTCAAACATACACAATATTTATTTCAGCTAATGTTTTATTTATCTTGTGTAGGTAGCTAGGGTTTATTTTGTAGGTTTAGGTGTGACACTGGAACTTGTACACACACAAAAATTACATGGTGCAACATTGAAATACAACACATCTCTAATGACAACAAAGACTCCTTATAAGATGATAATGAGATCCAAATCCCTCACTCACTCCTTTTCATCCCTCATTTGACTCAAATCAACCCTTTTTTGTCCCCAAACTTCAATTCTACCTCTGAGACCGCTTTTTGGATTTTGGCATTATTTTTGAATGGTGGTTGCACAACCGTCACTTGTCAAAGATCGGTGGTTGGGAAAATTCCCCTTTAATAATAGTGGCGGTTGTCTGACCACCCCTCACAGTAATAGGGGTGGTCTGTCACCTTCAACGTAAAATTAAAACACACATTTTAAAACATGTTTACTTATTTCCAACATGATTTTCTCTCACATTTCTTGGTCAAATTAACTAAGAATAGGCTTGTTGGATTGGTCTTGAGTTCCTCCACTCTTCTTATTATATTTAGTATGTTAAAACATTCTCCTTTTGGTGATTTTTCATTTCTTGATTGACACTTTTAGTTGACGTATTCTCTCTCAACAACTTATAAAAATCACATTTATACCCATATGATGGGTCGGGCATTTGATATTATTTTTTGAAGTGTTATGCTTTGCTAAAATTTGTAGAAGGGTCACACATATAACTAGAACATGACATTGTTCTTTCTCTCCGCTCACTTTCGGTCATTCCATTTGCACAAAACCAACCACAACCATGTTTTCATGATTTCTTTGTTGTGAGTAACTATTCTTATATCCATAGATCAATTGGATTCCATTATTGGAAGAGGATCTAAAGTTGGGGAGACAAAAATGCATATCACCTCTAGAAAGGATACCACAGTAAAATAGTAACCATGTTGAGATTATGTTTATTTCTTTAAAGCTTTACATAATTATTATTTGTTGTCATTAGAAGAAGTTGTGTATTTAAATTGTTAGAAGCGGAAGATTCCATCACTTCATGTATAAACTTTCATTTTAGTATTGCTTTCAAAATATTTCTTTTATAAATCTTCTTTCCTTGATAAATTCTTCCTGGCATATCCTTGTGGATCTACTCAATAAATTAGTTCTGGAAGAAGTGAAGAAATCCCTATATTTATTTTTACTATTTATTTCTTTTGATCAATTTAGAATTACTTTTGTCGGGGAAAGTTTATACGATAAAGAGGAAATTGCTTCTGAGAAGCTTTTCCCTTTTGAACAATTGAGGCAAAATTTTTGCTAGAGGAAGTTTTTCTTTATTAGATTAATAACTTTTGAGTACTTTATTTTAGAGTAACATTATCAAATAGCCCTGACACAATGGAGAACAACCACATCAGGTTATTCCTTCTTTTAGTTTCATTTTATTAGAAGAAGTAGTATTTTATTTTAATAAATTCCTGTGTTTGTATCTGTAGATTTAATTTTTATTTTATAAATCTAAGAAAAATACAAAATCAATAGTTATTTAATTAGATTCTTTTAATTTCATTTCTTTTAAAAGTTTGTTAGAATACAAACAAATAGAATAAATAGTTACATTTGTTTTATTTAATTAATTGGGAAGGAATTTAGTTAATTAAAAGATTATACTCATATTTTATTTAAATTAGAATTTTTCCATTATTTATTTAAAACTAGAATCTAATGTAGTTTAGGAGTGTAAATCAAAACAATGAACCTAGTCGCGAGAATTCACGCTACCCTTTCATAGCCTCTCTCCGATTCTCCTTGGACCAACTCAGTTATTAGGAATTCACGCTACCCGTTCATAGCCTCTAATTATATTTGAACTACCTTTTCCATATTCCACATTTCAATTGTCTCGGACGACCTCGGGAAGTTGAGTACATATGGAATCCTATGTCATTTTCCTTTGTACAAATTTGGGTGAACCCGACATAAAAGATTAGTTCTTTCTCATTTCCATTTTATTCTCTTTTATATTATTCCACCTTCCCCCTCTTCTATTATTTGGTGGGTATTTTATTTCCCCTAAATATGTCTAGGAGAGAGTTTGATGGGCCATTTCGATTTGATATATATTATTCCCATGTTCAACCTCCATGATCCCCTTCCTTTCCAGGATGGGATGAAAACTACACCAATAACATGCAAGCCTCCCTAGCTATATCTCAAATCCTACCAATCATGTGAGGATAGAGGAGGTCGATCAACCCCTAAACATTCAATATGGTCAATCTAATTCGAATAATATGACTTTTATAGGTGAAATTGGTCCCTACACTAGGGTCTTATCAAGACCCCACATTAGCATCAAGTGATGAGAGGATGACATTTTTACACAAATCACTGATCCACTTTGCACAATAGATGAGTCTTTGGAAAGGATGAAGACTTATACCTCTGAGATGTTAAATAATAATGTAGCAACTATAAACCATGAAACTCCCTCTTTTAAGGAAAATAATAATACCAATGTTGAACAATTTATAAAAGGGTATCACATGTCCCCTTTGCCAAACCATACATAACACACACCCAAACAAGGGGCTCAATCCTCACCAAATGATGTTATTTCTACACTAGTATGGAGGATTAGAGAGTTAGAGAGTGCCCAAACTCCACAACCAACTTGTGCAATGGGGAAGAACATGGGGTATCCCATAGATAACAAAGGATACACTCCTTCTAACACCTGACACAACCAATGCACACACTCATACAACAAGGTTATCCAATTCAATCAAACTCAGGTGATCTTCTCACAGATCGATACGTTAGGGATGGGTCCTCACCCATCTTATTCTTACCCTACACAAGGGCTAGTTGGAAATTCTTTCCCATAAAATACTCCCAACAACATAGGATTTCATAACCAAACACATGCAAATGCATTTTCTAATGCTACTCCTCCTTACTTGGTGATTTAATTTAATTTGAATTAAATTTGATTGTAGAGTAACTATTGTAATAAATAATGTATAAATGCTAAAATGTAGTAATGCCACAAGTACAAAAACATAATGTGAAAACCTAAGCAAAAAGGAGAGATAAGAGGACTTAGTTGATTTATGAGTGAACAAAAAGTGATATGGGCAAGTGAAAGTGTTGAACAAAATTTAGACATGGTCGTCACTACTCACTGTAAATTCTGGAACTCAGGAACATAGTCAGACAGGGGCACCCACAGGAGGGCAGAGGTGCACGGGAACTAGTGACTGTGTAAAAGCTCAAGAACTAATTTCTCATGTGTTGCAAGGGTTTCATTCTTTATTCTGTTAGTCACTGATATTCACTCCTTGATCGCTGAAAGTACTTGTAACTTGCAAGAAATAAGTTCACCTACATATACCCACAAACCACATCAAACCTAAAAGGAAAAAGTAGAATGGGGATTCAAACTGACCCTGACCTAACGGTCACCCGAAGAGTGAGCTTACTATTAAGCGGTGCATTACATCTCAGACCCCATGTAGTTATTGTGTGTGTGTGTGTGTGTAGAAATGGTGCCCTAGGATGCCCTTGTGTAAGTTACACAATAATAGCGGGCTAGATGTAAAGTGTAGAAATGTATAACATATGTGGATGGGATAAAATAGACTTCTCCTTCTGTGCGATGATGCAGCCCTTATCCCTTATATGGATGCCTTTGAAGTGCTTTAGTGCCTTTGGAATGCAACCTTATGTGATGATAGTAATTCTTAGTGCTTGGTCCTTATTTTTGAGATGTAACTAAGTATATATATGATTCTTGTTGTCCAAAATAAATCCCTAGTTATTTGGACAACTTACGGTTCCATTCGCTCTCAATTCAATTTTTAAGGTTATGTGCACCGATAACTCCTCTCTTTGGCACTTGTGTATGGTTGCGCTTATTCACTTGCACCCTATGCTCCCTCCCTACTTCTTCCTTATTATTTTCCTTTTCATTGCTTCCTTCCACGCACTTCTTCCTTTCTCCTTTAGTCTTCTATCTCCTTCCATTTTCCCTTTCATGTGCAAAACCTTCTATGCATTCACTTTCATTCCAAGCATTTTTACACACCTCTTCGCATGCATCTACTTGAATTTCATTCCATTTTGGATAAGTCCATGGCATGATTTTCCCATGCATGCTTCCTCTTCCCAAGTCCCACATAGTTTTCTCGTGAACTCACTTCCCCTTCCACTTTCCACCTTTCACACTTCCTTATGTAATTTCTTCCCGCGCATCCTTGCCTTTGCACTCGCCTTACATATGTGCTTACACGCCCATTTCCTTCTTGTTGTTGTGTACTAATTTGATCGAATTCCCATGCCTTTCTTGCATATTTTCATAAATTTACAAATATGCACCTTTTCTTTCAAAATCCCTACACTCACTCACATGCGCTCTTATAAAACCTTTGCATTTTCCCCTCTTGCACCTCTTGCTCTCTTACTTGCGCGTCAAGTGTAATCTTCTCAGTGTCATTCATGAAGTGCCACATGAAACTTATTAGATGAAGTGTGTGGAACACAAACTACCGAGATCACGTTAGCTACATGTCAAATCCTCACATCAAATGAGCGCATGACACATGGTGGAAAAGACAAAACAAACAATAGTCAACCAAATCCTTCAACTAATCAGTGTGCCACGTGTCATTATGTGTTTAGTTTATACTATGATCTTACGATCGTCGTCATAACTTCTACTACATAGCTTAGATTCCCATGTGCAGGATTGATTAGAATCTGCTAATGCGAGATACACTCTAGGCTATTCAAAATCAGATTTTGGTGGGATTTTCTAGACATAAAATAGGGAAACGTCAGTCGTGCCATTAATGCACACATCTAGTCAACCCAACCACCTAGATTTGACCTAGATATTCTTCATTTCTTCTCGTATAAGTTAAACAGACATGGGAAAGTGTGTGTGATAGCCCTACGGGTGGATTTCTAGGCATTTATTTCTTATTATTAATGGTTGGATTCAAAATTTGAGTTTCCCTCTTCTTTCTCCTCCTCTTCTCTCCTTCTTTTATAAATATTTGAGCACTTGCTCATTGTAAAAGGTTGGACCCCATTAGTTTTCTAAGGACATTGTTCAGAGCTTTGATCTTTAGAATTTTTAGTTGCAGGCCTCAAATCTGAGCCATGTGCATGTAGATCCTTGCTTCTCTCACCATTTTAATCAATTGAGCATCACTTGGAAGCAATAAAATATTATTTTGTGGCTATTCTCTATCTTAGTTCACATTTTATTGCATCTTCTTTCCTTCTTTTGAATTGTTGATATGTTGTGCATTTTTATATCTCTTGTAGGGATTTTGTTTGTTGTGCTCCACAAAAATGGGTGTGTGAATGTACTTCAGAATGTGGCATAATTGTTTGTCCTCTTTATGCACATTTTTCTTTGTTTTCACTCAATATGAGTGTGTTCATACCCATCTTTCTGGTGCTATCACCTCCCCTTAGCCTAGGATTTACATTTCCATGTATTTCCTTCTCACCCTGGTCCCTTAGAATTGTAGATTAGTGATAGGTAGATGTATTTCCCTTCTTAGGAGTAGTTTTAGCAGTAGAAATAGGTAGAGGAAGCAAGACTTCTTCGAAGGTCTATCTCAAAGTGTAAGTCCCAAAACTTGGAGATAGTACCATGTTTCCTCAAATCCCCAGTTCATCTTGAACCAGGTTAATTTTGAGCTCCAACAATTTTTGGCACACTTGGTGGGACTAGTATTGAAAGCTTACTTTTCATTATTGCTAAGTTATGGTATGTAACTTAGTGATTTCTAACCTTTGGAGGCTTGTTTCAACACATATGATGACTCCTAATATATAGATATATTGATTTCAATAGTTCACACACCTATTTCATGAGAAGAATACACACAAGATAGAGTGCACGGTAGTTGAAGGATATTTTGAGTATCTTGATTGTCTCCCGAGAAGAAGAAGTAAAAAAACCGCCATGCGTATATATCCATCTCTAGCGCATAGGATGCAATCTAATCCTCCTCCTCGCTAAACCTTCCATGTACTTTACTAGGGTATTCAGACCCTTTCTAGCCATGACGTAGAGAAATATTCCCTTTGTCAATTTCACCGGCGGTAGTCCTTTGGCCCTTTCCGCACAACATGATATACCAGTGGCTACGCTCAAAATCATACCATTTTTCATTGGTGAGAATCAAGTTACCCTCACTTGAGCACATTCAAGACATTGCAAATATATGCTCTATTCATCTAGTTATAGAAGATGATGTAGCTATAAGGCTACTTACTTCTTCACTCAAAGGCAAAGCACTTCAGTGGTACAAAAGCTTAAGACCTGCCTCTGTTAGTAAGCTCGGGATGGACTTGGCACCACACTCTATAATCAATTCAAGGAGAAAGCTAATAACATCTCCTTATTAGAACAAATCACAATGATCAAAAGAGCTCCTAATGAGCTCATGGCTGATTTCAACTTCATATTTCAAAAGACATGGGACAAAATTCCAACCCTCTTAAGACCAAATCCTCAAGGTTCATTTTTTAAGATCTTTGAGTTATGATATTTTAGTGATGATACGATCATGGGAGGTGCAAAACTTCCTGAAGCCTACGTTATATCCATTAGGGTAGAAAATTACCTCATCCAAGCTAGAAAGATAGCCCCTAGACCACCCACACCCTTGTTTCTTGAAATCCCTATAGCACCTCATCCTTCCATTTCTCCTATTCCTGAGCAGAGTTCGTAACCCATTGCCTCCACATCATATTCTCCTAAGCAACAAAAAGGAAGATAAATAAATGAAGGCCTTGATTAGAAATATGTCAAATAAAGTTATATCTTTAGAAAAGCAACAAGCACAAGCCTTTAGAAATAACTCTAATAAAGGATTTAACTAAAGTCATCAACCCTTTAGAAATCAATATCCAAATAAAATATATGGGCATAACCAACAAAATGATAGATGGTAGGTCAATGCACACCTCCCTCTATAAATAGTTCCTCCCATGCAAGTACTTCTAGTGCCCAACACAAACAAAACAATAGTTCCAGCTTCAAAAACAACATAGTCCAAGAGACAAAATGGTGTTCTCTTTGCAACTTTCCACATAGTTAGTGTAATTGCGCCAATGCCTTACACATATAATCCCACATGATTCAAAATGCAGGATATGAGCCTTCTACTTGGGGCACGTGTGAACCGAGAGAAGAAGAAGCAACAAAAATTATTACTAAAACCAACCTTATGTTCTTTAGGGTTGAGGAATTTTGTGCGAAAAAACTATGATATGGATAGCTCAAACAGGCCATACGCATAGGTTAATGATAAGACAAGGTATAAGAAGAGAATGCTAGAGTATGGTGTATAACCTTCTGTTCTTTCCATCTAGACTATTCCTCAAAAGAAAAGAGATGCATTCAATGCACCCAATATTTTCGATGTACAAGATCCTATGCGTGAGTTTCCGCATAATGTTTTGACAGAGGTGGTAGGCGCCCCTCCTTTGGTAGGTCAAGCCTCTATGCAAGCTAAGGCCCCTACCTCTACACTGAAAAATCAAGAAAATATGTTGATGTGCCTAAAATACACAAGTCCATGGGCCTTTCATTCAACATTGTGGACCAGATGAATAAGACAAATGTAAATGTCACAATGTGGGATGCCCTGGCCATTCCATCTCAGCGTGACCTATTGCATGAAGCTCTGGCGCAACTCCCGCATGCTGATACAATTATATAAAGACCTCATGCTAATGTTAATATTTTATAAGTAGATGAGAAGCAAGTAAGAAAAGTTTTCAAAACCCCACCTTTAATATGTCATTGATAGTAGGAAAACATCTTGTCCATAATAGTATGATTGACTTAGGGGCTAGTACTTTTTTCATGCCAAAGAAAATTGTTGATATCTTAGGTCTTAGGTACATCCCTATATATAAAGGAGTATTGAAACTTGATGGCTAAAATATCAGTACTCTACGAGTCATCAAGGATCTAGAGTTAACCCTTCATGCATGTCCAAGTCTCACTATAACTCATGATGTGTCAATCATTGATTTACCTCCATTATTTTTCATTTGATTATCAAGATATTTCATTGCCAAGGTGGGTGGCTACTTGTCTTCTGATTGGAATTATATGTTGTTAAGAACAAGGTATGGTACTTGATTTACTATACAAGATGAGCCTATATTTTCTTATCATGTTGAGTCATATGACCAATCCCCTCTTCAAGCCAATTGCCTAATTTTAGAAGGCCAAGAGTAAGATTTAGTTTTAGAAGAGCATCCTATTCCTCCCTCCATACCTGACATATTACTAGATGAATGGGACGAAGAGCGCTATGAATTTTATCCTTATGATACAACTATTGAAACTAGTCTTGGTACATACTACATCCTCGAAGAAGAGTGTGCACTACCTAACGCACTCAAGTGACAAAGTGATGATGCTTTTAGGATGTGGAAAATGTAATTTGAAGGTTCAAAAAGTAGAAATGACGCATACACATGTATAATTCTTAACTCTCCTAGAGATGAGAAATTCTTCTTCACACACAGATTATAGTTTACATGCTCCAAAACATAGAAAATATGAAGCATTGGTGCATGGTCTTATTATTGCTTTGAGAAAAGGAAGATCAAGGTGCTTGGATCTTTGGAGACATTGAAATAGTCATCCACCAGTCACAAACAAATGCGCAACAAATAATAAGCTTCTCAAAGCTTAAAAACATAGCTTTTGGGACCTCCTAGAGAGATTTGAAGCTCTAAATCTACAGGTGGTGCCAAGAAAATTAAACAAATAAGTGGATCAGATGGAAACCCTTGGCTCATAGTTCTCACATGCTGAGGATTTTGTCCAAGGAAATGTGCAACACATCAATATGGTTGTCAATCCCTCCATTCCAGATAATGAAACCAACTGGCAAGTGTTTGACAATGACACATAGATTGTCCAGTTCATTCCTAACAAAGCTGAGTTCTCTTTAAACATGCAAGTTGATTTGCATGATAGCTATGGTGACCAAGTGATTCAACTCAAGACAAACAAGTTACCTAAAGGGTTAGTCACCTTAGAGAACATATTCAGCCTTGATGATGAGTTCAAGGGTGAAGAAAAGTATATGCGTGTAACGTAAGAATACTACGCTCTAATCATTATTGTGTATGACAAAGAGTTCTTTCTAGGTAAAGAATGCATGCATAATGAGAAATAATCATTTATCTCTCTATGTCAAAAATACAATGATATCTATTCATGGGAGTATGAAGACCTTAAAGGATTTGATCCAAGTGTTTTTCAACACTCCATTGACCTTGATCCTAGTATCAAGCCCATCAGAAAAAAGTAGAGGCCAGCAATCCTAAGATAGAGCCCCTCATGAGGAAGGAGTTATCTAAACTCATTGAGGAGAAAATTATTTTTCCTATCAAGTACTCTACTTGGGTAGTGAATCTTGTTCTAGTACGCAAAAGAATGGTGAAATCAGACTCTATGTTGATTTCAGAGATTTGAATAAGGCATCATTAAATGATCATTATCTTTTGCCTTCTACGAGTAGATTCTACAGATTGACTATGGCTAGCGTGTAAATATTCTCTATTTTGGATGGATACTCAAGCTTCAATTAAATCATGGTCAAGGAAGAGGATCAATTCAAAATAACATTTACAACCAAATGGGGAACATATACATATCATAAATGCCTTTTGGTTTGTCAAATGTAGGTGTAATGTTCCAGAGAGCCATGGAAATTTCCTTCAAAGGATATATCAATGAGTTCATCCTAGTTTACTTGGATGACATAATTTTCTTCTCAAAGAAGAGCAAATATCACATAATGCATTTGGAGAATATCTTTAAGAGATGCAGAGAATTTGGAGTATATCTTAACCCCAAGAAGTGCAACTTTGTTGTTGTGTAAGGAAATATTTTGGGCCATGTGGTCTCAAAGGATGTCATTTCCATTAATGCTTTGAGCACGTCTCTACCATCCTTGATCTCTCATTTCTAACACATAAGAAGGCCCTGTAATCATTCCTAGGAAAAATTAACTTTTTTAGGAGATTCATTCCTAACTTTACAGGATTGTTCGGACATATCACCCTTGTGCTCAATAAGGACACAATTTTCAAGTGGAAATTAGAAGGAAAAGAAAGTTTTGCAAAGATCAAGCAAGAAATTTCTTGTGTGCCAACACTTATCAACCCAAATTATTCCAAGGATTTCATCCTTTATGATTATGGAGCTAATGTAAGTGTTATTGCTATCTTGACACAAGAAAATGAAGAAGGACTGGAGCACCTAATGGATTTCTTCACCATAAACTGAACAATTATGAGTTAAAATACAGTCACAGAAAAATAGGTCTTCACTATCATGCGCGCCAAGAAATTCAAAAGTATGCTTGCAAAAATCATGTCAAGGTATTAGTTTCAAACTTTGGTGTGAGAGACTTCATCATGGGAGAAAAAATCAATGATAAAAGAACAAAATGGGTGACCAAAATCATGGAGTATGATGTGACTATCAAAGCCACTAAGTTGGTTAGAGGCATCACAATCTATAAGGAGATTACCGAGGACGCGCAGAACAAATAAGAGGCTTCACTATTTTTGGATGAGGAGCCTCCACGCACCGAAGTTGAACAAGATGAAAACCCTATCACACGCACCTTAATAAAATCCATGGTCATATTTATCTCTTATAGGTCATACTCTCCCGGTCTGAACAAAGTAAAGAGATGACATATGAGGTTACAATCTATTTCATATGTGTTGATTGATGGTTCTCTCTTAAAAGAAATCTTGATGGTGTGCTTTTGAGATGTATTGATGGTGTGCAGGTTGAAAAAGTGTTAGAAAAATTTCATGATGGATTCTCTAGTGGACACTTCTCTGCCAAAGCAAAAATGATGAAGATCATGAAGTCAAGATACTTCTGGCCTACTCTCTTTTGTAGATGCGCACAAGTGGGTCAGAAAATGCAAGGAATGTACTTTCTTTACAAGTAATAAGAAATTAGCAAGACTTCTCCTTCGACTAATCCAAACGGATCAACCTTTTACATAACGGGGTCTTGAATTCATAAGCATGATCAACCCTCCTTTGAGAACTAGTCATAAGTGGGTGTTGATTACTACAAATTATTTCACTATATGGACAAAAGTTGTCACGCTCAAAGAATCAACTGGGACATTCATCCTTGAATTTCTCAAAGGTATTGTAATAAGGTTTGGTGTCCCTCGGACAATTATCTCTAATAATACAAAAGCCTTCCTTGGTACTAAATTTTTTGATTGGACTCTTAGTCTTAGTATATATTTGAATACTTCTTCCAATTATTACCCTCAAGGCAATGGCCTAACCGAGTCTACTAACACAAACCTAATTAGAATCATGAAACATTTCAGGACGAGGTTGTTGAAAGGGATATTCATATTGAAAAGATGTTTTATGATGTTTACGGGATTTATATGAGCATTATAATAAAACATTGAAGCCGAGAAATATATTAGAATGACAATAATGAAGAATGAACCACCAAATGAGAAAAGGAGAATTGAGTTGTTTATTGTGGGATTGTTACCTTATATAAGATTATTAATTGAGGGAAAAGAGTTCATAACATTCATTGAAGTAGTGGAAATGACATCAAAACTAGAAGCAGAACCATGGAGGAGAGAGTGTGAAATGGTATTAAAATTGGAGAAGTTGCAGAATGAATTAAGGCAACTAAGACAAAAACTTGATCAAAGTAATGAAAGAGGAGACCTTTGGAGTTATCAAAGAGGTAATGGATATCATGAGAGATTTCAGAGAGATAATGAGAGGATATTACAGAGGATACCATGAGAGGTATGGAGGAAATAACTATAATAGAGGAAACTATCATCATTATTATGGAGGCAATAACTACAATAAAGGATGGGATGGAAAATATCAAAAATATAGAGAAAATGGTCAATGGAGAAGGTCGATAACATGTTATTGGTGTGGAAAAAATGGACATATACTATGAAACTGTGAGAATAAGATACATGTTGAACAAATATATTACAAAGAGGAAGGGACATAGACCAAAAAAGAGAACAAAATAATAGAAACATTTGAAAAATCTACATCCATAGAATTGGTCGACTCAAAATATGAAAAATCATTCTAAGGAAACCAAAATTATATGGAAGGTATAATAGAAAACCAAAAAATGGAAAGAGAAAAAGAGATAATGAAGTTAAGTTTTAAGGGAGAAAATGAAACTATGACATTATGTGAGGATGTTGTAGGGAAGAGGAAGGAAAATATTGAGAAAGAAAGAGAAAGTAAAATGAAGAAGAACTAAGAGGAAATAGAAAGAAAAGAAAATGTGGTAAATAAGAAGAAGAAAAGTATAGTTAGGTCAAAATATGGTATAATAGAAAATGAACAAGATGGAACAAAGAAGGATGAGGATTATTATGATAAATTACCAGTAAAAATGTGTTAGATATGTGACAAGGACACCGATAGATGATGATGGAGAAGATGATTCATTCAATTTTTCGAAGGAAGCACAAGTATACCAGAATAGAGGGACCAAGACAAAATCCTTGAGGAATGGAGGAACTAGAAAAGAACACACACCAAGGAAAAAGAAGATTATCAAGATGCCTCAGAAGAAAGTTCATCTAGTGATGAAGAATGAGACTTTAAATCATCACTTGGTTGTCTCGAAGGATGAGACAATGTTTGAAGTATGGGGATGATGTTGACAGGATATTCATATTAAAAATATGCTTTATGATGTTTACAAGATTTATATGAGCATTATAATAAACCATGGAAGCTAGAAATATATTAGAATGATAATAATGAAGAATATATAATATTTTACATAAATAAAATGTACAAATACCATGATATATGTGTAAATATCCACTAATTACTAGTTAAGAATGTAAATAAGAGTTAACCAATGGTTACCACAAGTCATTATGAGTGAAAAGACATAACTTTTGCCTTTTAAAGGCTATATAATGATGTAAAATGAGGGGGAAGAGGATATCACGAAAATGAGTGAGAAGAGATGATATAAACATGAAGAATAAAGAGATGAATCAATGTAAGAAGTGAGGGATGTGAATATAATCGATATAAACATGTATTTCTGAATTATATGAAATTATGATCAATATATATGTGATGTGTGTGGTTTGAAGCATTGATGTGATGAGTGTTATGTTTATTCATGTTTAATAAAGGATAAATATTTATTTTATAAGATATATCTACCCTTCTGTGTGATGTTAGCTCTAGCTGGGTAAAATGAACTACTTAACCCTCACCTCACACCGCTGTTGAGGCTTAAGTTCAACAGAGGGGATGAATGCCTATTTATTAACCTTATTAAATATTGGGTTAACATTAAATAATACCTACAAACATAAATGTGCACATAAAAGTAAATAACACATGGACAACATGTAATGTGGAAAACCCCAATGGGGTAAAAACCATGGAAAAATTATTTCCACCATATGAGAAACTATTACAAACAATCCAAAGAAAAACTCCCTCCTCACTTCTACTCCATATTTTTTATCGGGATAATTTGATATATTCGATATACAATCATTATATATCCTCTATCTCCTAAATATGACCTCTGGTCATATTTAAATAACCTAAAGGGTTATGACATTCTTAAGTGACGTGGCACACCTCCCTGATTTAATGTTAGTTAATTAAATAACTAACCACCTAATATAAAGTTTATATTTAACTAGTAAAATATAAGTTATTCTATATTATTTAAATATAAACTAAATATTATGATACACTTAATATTATAATTCTAACACCCCCTTAATATTAAGTGGGGATCCATATGCCACCATTACTGTTTGTACAACAAGATTTATAAATCCATAAACCCTAAAGGTTTAGGCTAGTATATGTATTTGTGAGACTAAATCCCACCGTTTCTCATGGAAAAATTCTTATACCACATATTTAGGAGCCTTTTATAACACAAGGACCTCGTTTGCAAATATATGCAACCAATGGATTGTATTTTATGTAAACTCTACCGATTCTGATAAATTTACCATTTTACATAGATCATACAAGATCTTTTTACAATGCTTTATACCAGAGTAGAAGTATAGAGGAGAAGGAGTCAACAACCGGCCAACCGTTAGGAGGTGGCATTTCCATGCACACTTCCCCTCAATGGAAAATATGAAAGGCCAAGCATTACACAAAACTTATAGAACTTCACAACACACAATGGCTTCGTAATCATATGCGTAGAATTTGATCTTCGATCAGGGCGATCTTTGGAGATCTATATCACCACAGAGAGCCTTCTGTCAGATAAAGTGCATATGCATCTTGATATGCTTTGTTATTTTATTTTGAATTGGATTTTTCACGAGAGCAATTCAACTCTAGCTATCACACAGAAGAGGAGTACTTCCTTTAGCTTCCATGTGCATCTCTTCCAATAGCCTCTTCAGCCACATGGATTCTTTTGTTGCTTCCATTGCACTTCTATATTCTACCTTATTAGAAGAAATTTGTTGGTTTCTTTTTACTACTCCAAGTAATGGCACCTAGAATAAACTTGAATACATATCTAGTTGTTGACTTGAGATCTATCACATCAATAGCATGGTTAGAATCACAATATCCATATAAATATGCACTGTTAGAAGAAATATAATGTAAACCAAAATTAATTTTTCCCTTAATATAACACAAAATTATTTTTGCTAACTTCCAGTGATCATGATAAGACTCTTGCATAAACCTTGAAGCAATCCTTACTGCATAAGCAATGTCAGGTCTAGTAATAGTTAGATAAATCAAACTACCTACAAGTTGCTTATACAAAGCAATATTACCTTTTTCACATGCAGGTTTAGGATCAAGTTTACATCCAACTTCTATAATAATAACAACTAGTTTACAATCAAGCATATTGAATCTTGTAAGTAAATTAGTTACATATTGTGATTGAGATACTACAATAGAATTTTTATCTCGAAATATAGCCATGCCCAAAAAATGATGCAATAATCCTAAGTCTGTCATATCAAAATATTGCATTAACTTTGCTTTAATTTTTGTAATTAAATTGTTAGAATTACTAGTGATAAGTAAATCATCAACATACAATACACTGAGAATGATAGTAATTTCTTCAATTTTAACAAATAAATCATTGTCAGATGAACAGTTAGAAAAACCAACTTCATTGAAAAAATTGTTAATCTTAGAATACCAAGCAGGGCTACTAAATATTCTCAAATGTGACACTTGGTTTTGATTTGACCAATTTCCCAAAGGATTGGAATTTATTAAGGCTTTAGTGGGACATCTATTCAAGATATGAACAACAGTGTTCATTACTTCAGCCCCGAGGAATTTTGGAACCTGAGCTGAATGCATCATGGTGCTAAACATTTCTAGAATGGTATGGTTTTCCTTTCTGCAATCCCATTCTGCTAAGGGGAATATGGAGTAGTCAGTTCCCTTTGAATGCCACATTTGACACAAAATGAGTCAAATGCTTGACTAAAATATTCTCCCCATTATCAATCCTAAGCCTCTTAATTTTATAACTAGAAGAGTTTTCAACTAAAGCTTTAAATTCTTTAAATTTTGACAAGACATCAAATTTATTTTTAATGAAATAAGACCAAATCATACGAGTGAAATCATCAATGAACGTGACAACATACAAAGAACCATTAAGAGATGGAACTTCTAGGGTCCTTGAACATCACTATGGACAAGTTCCAAAGGTTTAGAAGAATTATCATCATGATGACTATGAAAGGGGTTAGCAGATTGCTTACCACGTAAGCATCCTTCACACATTTCATGATTTTTGGAAATAGGTGGCAGACCAATCACTAGGTTTAGTTGAGACATGTCGTACATGTTCCTGAAGTTGACATGACATAGTCTCTCATGCCACAATTGCATGTCACTTCTTTGAGTTGTTAAACAAGAAGCAAAAGGAAATCCATTAAACACATATAAACCATCTATTTGAATGCCTTCAACTATAGTAACATTATGTTCATTTTTAATAAACTATTTATATTTTAATAGTGTTACACTATAGTTATTTTGCATCAACTAAGAATAAGAAAGCAATTTCATTTTAAGTTTAGGAACTAAAAAAACATTGTTAATAAATCTATTTAAAACTTTTACTTTACCCCGAATTCAACATTGAGAATGGAATGATCACCTAAATAGATCTAATCATTAAACTCACTAAGTTCAAATAGGTTATTAGATCTAAAGGTCATGTGCCTAGAGGCACCACTGACCACCAATACCCACTCATTTCCTTTTGTAGTGACAAGGGCGTAATACAAAGCAATTACATTTGATTTTTTGACTATTTTTCTTATTCTTGTTTTGGTTTAGATTTTTATTTTGGTCGATTTGTTACCCTTTTGATTTTTAAATTTTTTTGTTATTTTTAAATTTAATATCCTCTTTCTTGTGGCCAAATTTACCATAGATTTCAGGTTTCTTATCTTTTCTAGGAGGTTTAAAATTTTGCTTTTGGTTTTTGTTGAATCTAGAGATTTTACCTTTTGATTTTTGAGCAAGAAGTTCCTGAGTGGCATTCTCCTTATAATAAAAATTTGACATTACTTGTTCTTCCTGTATGAGGAGAGCACTAATGGTTTACAAATCTGGAATGTCTTGTTCTATTTGATATTTAAAATTTAAAATTGAAATGAAATTTCTAAATTTCTCATGAATATTTAACTGAATAATGAAATAAATCAATTTATCCTGAATTAAGTTATTGCCACATCCATATAATCGTGACTTAATTTTTTGATTTTTACTTGAATAATTTATTACTTTTTCATCTCCTTTCATGGGGAGTTGTCATCGATTCTAAAATTAATTTGATGATTTTTGACTAAACGCGTACCTTTATGCATCGATTCCAATTGAGTCCAAGCCTCACTCGGACTTTCTTGATTCCCGATATGAAGAAAAACATCATCCTGTATGCTTCAAAAATTATGGACATCGCCTATTCTATTGTTTGTTGATACGTAACAACGTTGTCCGCAATGATGCTTGTCTTCCAAATCGGAGCTCTCTCGGTTCCATTCACAATTGCCCATAATTTACTTGAGCCATGAATTCTACCTTCAATCGAGTCTTCCAAATCCGTAATTGTTCCCATTCAACATCTCGAGATTTATCAATTGAAAATTTATTAGAACCCATTTTTGTGTAAATGGAAATAAATAATAAATATGGATTAAAATTAGAGTTTAATAGAAGTCCCCTTGCTGTATTTTAATCCTTGCAATCAAATACCAATCAGTTTACACCCAAAAAA
Organism: Taxus wallichiana var. yunnanensis; assembly: GCA_018340775.1. NCBI lineage: Eukaryota > Viridiplantae > Streptophyta > Pinopsida > Cupressales > Taxaceae > Taxus > Taxus wallichiana. Next base: position 476,111,492 of record CM031240.1, on the reverse strand, counting down.
GTATCTTGTTTAATTGGATTTTCTATACATGAATACGTTAGTATGATATCAAAAAATAAATTGAAATGTAAGTGATTTTTTTAGTTTTCTAACAAAATGACGATGATAATTTAGTCATCATGTCGTAAGAATATATCATTTTAAAACAAAACGATTATATTGTTTTACTATTTTTCACAAAATAAATAAATAACTCTTATATTTTTTGAAAAACAAAAGAAAACAATAATTCATATATATTTTTTTGAAAAAAATAGTTTTAATAAAAAATTGGGAGCTCTTGCTCCTTATTAGGTATGAATTTCTATCAACTTGATGAGCTTTATCAATGAGTTAACCATATTTCATATATTATTTTCAACCGAATATAAATTCCAAACCATGTTTATAGCCAATATTTTAAACTATGCAAATTAACCAAGCCTTATCTACCAACCAATCGAGCCACATATGCATCCGCGATCGAGCCGCACAGAGACCACATAACACAACACAACAAGCCACTCATGGGATCCATGCACGTAAGGGATTTAAAAAAATGTGGTGGTACTACCATAGTCACACCACCATAAACCATTGCATAAGATTTTAAAGCCTTTACCCTCCCTATGGTCTCCCCATGTGGGACTAAAACTACCCCAAGGTAAATGGAGTGGGGGCTTGCGTATGAGAAGGAGGTAGAGTGGGAGCCACAGGAAATGTGGCGGTTAGTGGTAGGGTGGATGTAGGTGTAACATCCCCATTTTAAGATACCAGAACAAGGAATTTTTTTTTTTTTATATACAACGTTCCCTGTTATGAATTATATAATTCAAACACACGTTCAAGTTTTAATAATTGTTCTCTGTCCAAATAATGTAGTTTGGATCACACAATTTCCCTTTAAAACTAATGTTCTCTGTTCACATATTTGTAATATGGAACACACATTCAAGATGCCATTGTAACATCCTCATTTTATACATTAGAACAAGTCAATTTTTTTATTTTTTTTTGATAAATGCTTCCAGGTTCTAAATACATAATTTAGAACTCACAAATCAAATAACCATTCTTATAACAGATAACCATATGTAGCTGTAATGACTCGGAGTACCTCCGATCTATTCATTCCATGACTCGGTAATCTACCGATCTATTCATGAGTAATAAGAGTTGGAGTTTTCATTTAACACTTCACTCTCGTGGTTCTCTTCCCTATTCTGGGATTCAGAATGCTCTCATCAAGGAACCTAACTGAATAATTGTTACCATTATTCATCGGCATCTCATCCCTAGACCGGGTGACTCGGGACAACGCAATCAATGCACTTGCGATACTTTGGCCAAAGATTTGAAACATCTCGCTTATGTCTCGTATTCCTTAACGACATACTCGTCAATCTGGAATACGTCCTTCACCCCATTCTCATGTTATGTAGAATGTCTTATACTGACTTCTGTCAGTCCCTCCTATCCCAAGTTATTCACTCGGAAATGGATTAGTAAGGTGACAACGTTATATGGATGCTCCCGGGACTAGGGATACGATGACATCTTTGGGTCAACCCTAGTTAAACTAGTGTGTCAAGATACCTTGAGTCTCCTAGGCAGCCTTATAACGTGACCACATTTCTAATCGGTCCCAGCGTAACTTGTTCGAGTTAAGGTGTAAATCTTAACGATCAATGCAAAGGGTGTCGTCATAAGTCACCTGCATTGTTGTATCTTGAGAAGATCCTAATCTTCTCGAAGGTACAACCTGCCGCAGATTGACTTGTGCCGTCGACCTTTAAATCCACCTCGAAAAGATCTACTTATTAATAAGTGTTACTCACATTGAGTTTAAATTATATTAAAAGACGTTCCCCTAAGGTTAGCCTTTCCCAATCCACTGGGTTCCTCACCTTAGAATGACCTTTCTTAATAAAACCCTTTACAGAGAAGTTATTAAAGCTAAGGTTCCATCAAGGAGTTCATAGAATATACATAATTCTAAATCACGAAATTGGGCAATAGCCATAATCTTCACATGTGATTGCCAGCGAACCCCTTTTTGGTTTATTTTAGTTCTCATAACTGAACTTATATCTTACTTATAAGTATCGAGATATAGTGATTAAGATTCCAATTACACGTTGTCTGGTTTAATCAAGACTAGGAATTAATAATTTAATTCAACTTGTTTAGCGTCCCCGCTTAGGTTTATTTAAACCCTAGTTTCCAGTAAGACAGTGATCTATATTTCAATTTAGCTTTAGATAGAACACACTATAATTGCTAAAAAATCATAAGTATTCAGTCACATATTCTTGCAAGCTTACATTGATAATCACAAAAGTCTCCAAATTATACAATAATAACAATGCTCTCAAGATATTTGAACCGAAGAAGGTCAAACTATCAAGATAAGAATACAAACACATAAGTAACAAATATCAATTTCCATTCCTTTCAGAACTAATCAAATACATTTTATGCATTCAACATACTTGATACAATACTCTACGGAAAAAGAACATCTTTCCTCATATAGTACATTTAGAAAATCAAGTTGTATTTCAACTTAAAATCAAATTAAACAATCTGATCATCCTATCAGATCTGCGTGCTTTTACCACTTACGACATCCATCTGCAAAAATTGTCAACATGGGTCAGTTCGATGAACTGAGCATGATAAGCACTAACTCTTAAAACAATTGCAATCCATCAATTGTTTTCATTAAACACCCTGTTTAAATGAGATCAATTCACCCAACAAGTAAACATATTTCATCAAAATATTAGGGATCAAGAAGAACGAAAGTATCTGAGACAACTATCCATCTGAATCCCCAGGACAACAAACATCAGACAGATCATTACATTCATCATAGTAAAATGAATATCATAACAACCCATGATTCCAGCAGTAGTTAAAACAGTTCCAACAGTTAGATAAAAATATATCAACATATACTTTACAACAGAAGAGAAAGAAAACGAGTCATTCATATTTCCCTTCCAATCATGCTCATGACTGTACCGTCTCCTTAAGAGTAAGCACTCACCTTATACGCATGCGAATAAGTCAAACGAGACCATAAGAAGAACCACAGTTTTGTTAGAATTGGATTATAACAACTTCCTGTAGCCTCCAAGAAATACAGTAGATTTCGCGCCAAGACAGTAATGAAAATCTATTAACAGACCCACATAACCTTCCATACAATCAACAAATGAGAAGAGTATCCAATGTCATCGCTTGTCGAGGTACAAAATCAGCTCTTGAGTTCAGTCAAGCTCAAGACTGGATATTCATACTATTAGAAGACGTAACTATGCACAAGCACGACTACAATTCCACCCAGCAACGTACAGCTCAATCTCATCCCAACTAAAACTCTGCGAGGACTTAGTTTCCAAGGCCGTAATAAAAAAAAACAACCTTTTTATCACAGTCAACCAAGAGGCTCAACAACATTAAAACAAATGATGTTTTCCCTATGCCTATGTAGAGATATTCATACTGAATCCACACAACACGCATAGCCTCAATAACTGGAACAAAATTTAAAATAACACAGACCATGACTAACAAGGAGTCGTTTTTCAGGAAACAATTTCAACAAGGTCTCAACCAAGTAAGTTATGAAAAGAAAACTCTTCCTTTACTTTCCACAATGATAGACAGAAGGAACACGAGAAATTAAAATAAGAGTCCGAACGTTATACATGTATAGCGAAGGTTAAATCGAAAATCAAGCCACTTCGCATCATTTCAATTCTCTAACTGTATCCATACCACTAATGCTCTAAACAGGTTTATACTGAAATTGATTTCATGAGACCATGACTCAAGAATTTCACAACAGTATTCACAACTGAGAAAATTCAGAAGGAAAACATAATATACGCCTCCAGGATAAAAAGAGGTCTTACCCATGTGGTATTTTACAAATAAACTTCTACAGAAGCCGCTATACAAGATGAATGCATTTTAATGATAATATTCACTGTTCAGGCCTATACAGAAGCAAAATACTGGTTAAGTAACAAGGATTCCAACTGAGCCCAAAAAAACAATATCCGCTCTAAGTTACACAGAGAGGAAAACATAACATATGCATCAATGGTTTAAAATAAGTCAAACCCAAGTAATATTCTCCATCAAAAACTCCTTCAGAAGTCAAAATACTATCAACTCAAGTATTCAATAACAAGATGCATTCACAACTGTACTTCCTCAGAAAACAAGACGTAATTTTGTTTAATGAAGTTCAACAGCATCAATAACGTATATTACCCACGACATATCATATACAGAAGTTGATATATCATGCACCTTCAAGAGTTTCAACAGTATCCTTCTCAACAAGTGAAAACAACAAGGTATCGACTGAATCAAACAAGAAAACAATGCATGAACTCCCACAAGCCGAATTCGTGTATTTTTCCTTGCAAGCATTTCTTTAATTCTAACCGAAATGCAAAACCCAACAAGATAGTGCAACAGATTCGAAACACAACACACACCCGTTAAGGGTTTTATTGAAAAATCGAGCCAGTAAGAAGATATAGCAACAAAATCACGCACAGCTTATCATAAAAACCAACTGAATCCAAAAATCATCTGAACAGAGTTGTTCTAATGAAATCACTTGAAAGAAAGCAAGATTTTTAAAGGTTAGGGCCTAACATGCCTGGTTATTTGCTTAAAATTTCGAAGCAGACCAGTGAAAGAGCTCGAACCTTCTCCTCCTTTTCCAAGTTAGATCCACCAACAAAAATTTGCTATTACCATGACTTATAAATTTTCCTTGCCAGAGGAAAGAGTGAGTTACACTCATATTTGCCATGCAACTCCAAGAAGACTAGTGCGAAGAACCAGTGATCAGACAGAGGGAAAACCGGAGCGCATGAAAAACCAAACAAACTACCAGTTTTCCTTTTTGCATGCTTTCCCGAGGAACCCGAGCTCGAAGACCGAGTTCATTAATTGCATTTACTCCCAATTTCCCGCTCAATCTCCACTGCCACCGACCGCCATAGTTGGCGATGGACAAATGCACATCAAAGACCATTTCTAACTTTGGCGACTTGCCACGTCGGCTCTAGTTAGCCGTTTTAAAAACTTCTACCAAATTACCTGTCCCTCATGCTTATCCATGTATTTAATGCCATAGAAACTGCCACCCATGGTTCGCACCTTTCCATATGTCCCCTTTCTTCCTTGTTCATAGTTAGGTTAGTAACTTAGGTTAGGATTTAGGATAACACTTAGTCTAACCTCTTAACACATAGATACTAACTTAGAACATTAGCTTATAGCTTAGGCCTAGGTTAGATTAACACTAATCTAATCCCCTAGGTTAAAGTTTAGTTTTTAGGTTACTAACCTTAATAAATCTAGTTTAGGTCTAATATTTCAAATGCTCAGAAAAAGAACCTACAACATACATTCACGAACAGGGTTCACTCTGCGCAATGCCAATAGGCTAATGAATTTTATGTAATGATTTATTACAGGTCATGATCAAGACCTTCCGGATATATCACGATATCGGGCACCGAGATTCATTTAACATGATCGGCTGAGTTATACTCGGACTAGCTTATTCATGCATCCGGACCTTGCAACCTGCTTAAGGTCTATAAATTTTAATTCATTACGAATAAGCTTAAAGCACCACTTGGATCAATACCACTGATCCAAGGCTATGTCTTATAGATGGATAGCTCCATAATTCATTCCAAGATCAGATTAAACTTAGGTGTAAAATGAAAGAAATAAAAGAGTCCAATCATATTCCGACTCAGTCAAAGATCTGCAATTTGCAAAGAAGATACAGTACATATCAAGCATGACTTCTCAATCAAGGGAACACATCCTTTCAAAAGAAATCACATATCAACACTTGTATGCTCAGGAGGAAGTAACTACAGTCCAAGGTGTTACATGCTTCCCTCCTAAAAGATTCATCATCCCGATGATTACATATTCAATTAACCTTCAGGTCAACCAATTTATTAGTTCACAAAACAATGCGACTATTTTCCAACTTGAATAGTTCCAGAAATCAATGTCACAACACATTTTATTCAGCCTGAATAATGTTTGCCTTCATCTGGCTTTCATAATTACTTAAAAAAATAAGTTCATAAAAGAAATGTTTTGTCAATAGATTTCATTCTGTTGAAAAGAAAATGAAAAGCAATTTTCATCTCTTCCAAATTTTCCCAAGTTGCACTTTCTTCGTTAAAGCGGTCCCACTTTGGACCTTACATTGCTTTATTTCACGATTTCTCAAATGCGATTGGTGAGTTTCTAGCACTCGTGTGGGTTTAACCATGATTATTCACGGGTCTTGGACCTGCAAGAGAATTCAATTTAAAACATGTGACGAGATCTGAAACGTATTTCTTAAGCAAAGAAATATGGAAAACATCATGCATGCAGATAAAGCGGTGGTAATGCTAATCGATAAGCTACGGGATTGATTATTTAACAATTTCGAAAGGTCCCACGAATCGAGGTGACAACTTGGCAGCCTTGCCAAAAGTTATAGAACTCTTTCTGGGTTTAACACGAAGAAAAACCTTCTCACCAAGTTCAAACCTGCGATCAATCCACTTAAGGTCAGCATAGCTCTTTTGTCTATCCGCTGCTTCCTTTAATCGTTCATGAATCAGCTTAACTTGCTGTTCCATTTCTGTGAGAATCTCTGGTCCAATTACCACTCTATCCTCAACACTATCCCAACTAACAGGAGTTCTACACTTTCTTCCATAAAGTGCTTCAAATGGTGCCATTTTAAGAGATGAGTGATAAGTGTTGTTGTATGCGAACTCAACTAATGGAAGATACTCTTCCCATTTATATTGTTGATCCATGCAATACATTCGCAACATGTCCTCCAACACTTGATTTACCCTCTCAGTTTGTCCATCCGTTTCAGGATGATATGCAGAACTGAAGTTTAGTTTCGTTCCAAGAGCTGCGTTAAGCGTTTGCCAAAATCTTGACGTCATTCTAGGATCCCTGTCAGATATAATCAATTCTGGTACACCATGCAACCTGAAAATTTTGTGTACGAATCTTTTGGCCAGCACTGGTGAATCATCCTTTAGATTTCCAGCGATGAAATGAGCTACCTTAGTTAGTTTATCTCACACTACCAATATAACATCATGTTTGTTCCTGGACATGGGTAACCCTTGTACAAAGTCCATGGTTATTACTTGCCATTTGTATTGCGGTATGCTATGAGGATATAATAGTCCAGCAGGGTGTATATGTTCTGCCTTAACCCGCTGAGATTCCAAACAATGAGTCACAAAATCAATGACATCTTTTTCATACATTTCCAAAAGTATTGTTGTTTGATCAACAAGCATTTTTGTGATACATGGGTGTCCAGAGAAAGGTGAATTATGAAATTCAACTAACAACTTCTTCCTCAAGTCATTCAGCATAGGTACGTATACCCTGTTTTCATAATGCAAGATTCCTTCATTATCAAAATGAAAACCTTTATACCTTAAATCCTTTGGTTCAGTAGCAAGCGCTGCTTTTACTTATAGAAAATATGCATCTGATTCTGAGGCACTTTTTACTTCATCCTTAAACTGAGTTCTTAATGTTATAAGAGCAGAAATGTGCCTCCTACGACTTAGAGCATCAGCTACTCTATTCTCCTTCCCTTTGATATAGCTAATATCAAAATCATATTGTGATAAAAATTCTAACCACCTTCTCTGTCTGGCATTAAGATTAGGTTGAGTGAAAATATATTTCAACCCCAAGTGGTCAGTTTTCAACTCAAAAGGTTTCCCAAGTAAATAGTGTCTCCAGACTTGAAGTGCATGAACAATTGCAGCAAGCTCCAAATCATGAGGAGCATAATTCAGTTCATGTAACTTAAGTTTTCTACTTTCATATGCTATGACTTGATCATTTTGTAGCAAAACACCTCCAAGGCCTTCCCCAGAAGCATCCGTTACAACAGTAAAACTCCCATTAGGGTTTGGTACAGCTAATATAGGTGCAGAAGTCAACTGGTCTTTCAGACTTTTGAAAGCCGCTTCGCACTTATCATTCCATATGAATTTCTTATCCTTCTTCTGTAATGAAGTTATTGGTGCAGCTACTTTAGAAAAATCCTTTACAAATTTTCTATAGTAACCAACAAGACCCATGAAGCTTCTTACTTCGTGCACATTCTTTGGTGCAGGCCACTCAATTATTGCCACTATTTTTGAAGGATCTACAACAATTCCTTCTTTACTTATGACATAACCCAAATAGTGAACTTCTGAATCAAAGAAAGAACATTTGGATAACTTACCATACAACTTTCTTTTTCTCAAAATTCCCAAAACTATCTTTAAATGTTCATTGTGCTCCTCAACGCTTTTAGAATAAATGAGAATATCGTCCCAAGAATACAAGTACAAACTTGTCCAGATATTCTTGAAAAATATTGTTCATTAAATTCATAAAGGCTGCGGGTGCATTAGTTAATCCAAAGGGTAGAACCGTGAATTCATAATGTCCGTACCTTGTTCGGAAAGTTGTTTTATGAATATCTTCTTCTCTAATCCTTAACTGATGATAGCCAGATTGAAGATCTATCTTAGAATAAACTGCTGCTCCACGCATCTGATCAAATAGATCGTCGATCCTAGGAAGTGGATATCTGTTCTTGATTGTTGCTTTGTTCAACATCCGATAATCAATACACAGCCTAAGCGTTCCATCCTTCTTTTTCACAAATATTACAGGCACTCCCCAAGGTGAAACACTTGGTCTAATCAAACCTTTAGACAAAAGTTCTTGCAACTGTGCCTTAAGCTCGACTAACTCTGTAGTAGTCATCCTATAAGGCGCTTTGGAAATAGGTTCCGTTCTGGTTTGATTTCGATGGTGAAGTCAAATTCTCTCTTGGGTGGTAACCCTGGTAATTCTTCAGGAAAAACATCCCTGAAACTTTGTAATAGAGGAAATTATTTCATGAAATCATCATCTTCTTATGAAAATTCAGATATCTTTACTGCATAAAGGGTACATCCTTTATTCTTAGCCTTTTTAAGCTGCATAGCTGACAGTTTTCTAACTGAAATTTCCCGTTTCACACCTTGAATCTCTGTTGTTTCCAGCTGATCATCTAAACATTTTATGTTCTTTTCATAGCATCTACTTTTGCTTTATGGTCATTAACCAATTGACACCGATGACAATGTCATACAATCCCAAAGGTGTAACATAGAGGTCAACTTCCGTGGAGAAATTAGGTAAGTCAAGGACTGCCCCAAAAAGACACATACTCACTTTATGAACAGAGTTATTACCATCTTATCGATCCAAGATTTATCCATTTTTCCAGCTTTTCTTTTATGTTTAGAAGTAAGTTTATTAGAAATGAAACATTCAAGTAGCTCTGTATCAAAAAGAATAGTGACGGTATGCCAAATAACTTACCCTAACTTCTATAGGTGTCACTTGCTTTTCACTTGCTTGTGCATGCTCTTTGCGGCATGTATCTTATCTTATGTGCGATTATGATCATCCTTCTTCAAAGGGCACTGATTTGCGTAGTGGTCTTTGCCACAATTGTAGTAGCCTCCTATAGGTCCCTTTTTAGGCTCAAAATTGCCTCTAGTCTTGTAATTGTCACGTTGTCCTCCATAGGGCTTCTGCCCATTGTTATAATTTTTAGCAAAATTATCCCTTACATTTCCAGTAGGCTTAGTTGCCACTGCTTTCTTACTATTATCCCCTGGAAACTTACTTTTGTTTCCAAAATTTTTCCATGGTCCCTTTTTGGGTGCAAGAGAGGTTGAAGAAGGGTTTGCAGTCTTCTTCCGCACTTCCTCTTTATGAGCAGAAATAGCCTTTAATTTCTGTTCTTACCTTATGGCCTTTTCAACAACTCCTTCCATAGTGGTTGGACTGTGAACATCGACCTCTCCCCCTATCACGAGATTCAATCCTATGATGAATTTCCATATTTTGAACTTCTCGTCAGTTTGATACTGCGGTACATACTTGAGGAGTTTTGTAAACCGCTCCCAGTATTCAGTTACCGTTAGCTTCCCTTGAGCTAAGTTCTGAAATTCTGTCATTTTCTGATCATAGAAAAGTTGTGGCAGCCAACGTTGCCTAAAATAGCCTTTAAATTGATCCCAAGTAACGCGTTGGTCTCATCAATGTTTAGTTCACTTTACGGCTATCCCACCACGAAGATGCTTTATGGGAAAGGCGATAAGATCCCCAAATAGCTTTGGTTTCCTCTGAGAAGTTCCTTATTGCAAAGTACTTCTCCATTTCGCTGAGCTAGTTCTCAGCTCCATCTCCTAATGTGGTGCCATCATACTTAGGTGGGCTTATCCTTTTTATATCATTAGTGAGTTCTACGCCAACTTTGGCCTTTTTATTTTCTAGTTGGACAGTGCATTTCCAGGCATTAACATCAACACCCATATTGGGGTTGTCCTCGGAGGTTGCTTGATTGTTATTACCAGACTTCTTCATCCTCCTCATTTCCCATCACCTGCTTTGTTGAGTACACTAAACGATCTCTTGTGTCCAACAGGCAGCAAGGATCTCATAAAGTTGTTGGGTTGTTGCCGCCCCTCCTTCGGGTGGAGCATTATTCACAACGTTCCCCTTGTTCTAACCATTTTTTGTTACAAGAAAATTCGGGTTTTATCGATTATGGACACATAGGCCCAAGAGCTGCACCTTGACTCACGATACCAAGATGTAACATCCTCATTTTATACATTAGAACAAGTCAATTTTTTTTTTTTTTTGATAAATGCTTCGGGTTCTAAATACATAATTTAGAACTCACAAATCAAATAACCATTCTTATAACAGATAACCATATGTAGTCAGTAATGACTCGAGTACCTCCGATCTATTCATTCCATGACTCGGTAATCTACCGATCTATTCATGAGTAATAAGAGTTGGAGTTTTCATTTAACACTTCACTCTCGTGGTTCTCTTCCCTATTGCTCGGATTCGAATGCTCTGTCCAAGGAACCTAAGCCGAATAATTGTTACCATTATTCATCGGCATCTCATCCCTAGACCGGGTGACTCGGGACAACGCAATCAGCACTTGCGATACTTTGGCCAAAGATTTGAAACATACTGCTTATGTCTCGTATTCCTTAACGACATACTCGTCAATCTGAATACGTCCTTCACCCCATTCTATGTTATGTAGAATGTCTTATACTTGACTTCGTCAGGTCCTCCTATCCCAAGTTATTCACTCGGAAATGGATTAGTAAGGTGACAACGTTATATGGACGCTCCCGAGGACTAGGGATACGATGACATACTGGGTCAACCCTAGTTAAACTAGTGTGTCAAGATACCTTGAGTCTCTAGGCGGCCTTATAACGTGACCACATTTCTAATCGGTCCCAGCCAGTAACTTGTTCGAGTTAAGGTGTAAATCTTAACGATCAATGCAAAGGGTGTCGTCACAAGTCACCTGCATTGTTGTATCTTCGAGAAGATCCTAATCTTCTCGAAGGTACAACCCTGCAGTTGACTTGTGCCGTCAACCTTTAAATCTGCCTCGAAAAGATCTACTTATTAATAAGCGTTACTCACATTGAGTTTAAATTATATTAAAAGACGTTCCCCTAAGGTTAGCCTTTCCCAATCCCTAGGTTCCTCACCTTAGAATGACCTTTCTTAATAAAACCCTTTACACAGAGAAGTTATTAAAGCTAAGGTTCCATCAAGGAGTTCATAGAATATACATAATTCTAAATCACGAAATTGGGCAATAGCCTCAATCTTCACATGTGATTGCCAATGAACCCCTTTTTGGTTTATTTTAGTTCTCATAACTGAACTTATATCTTACTTATAAGTATCGAGATATAGTGATTAAGATTCCAATTACACGTTGTCTGGTTTAATCAAGACTAGGAATTAATAATTTAATTCAACTTGTTTAGCATCTGCTTAGGTTTATTTAAACCCTAGTTTCCAAAAGACAGGTGATCTATATTTCAATTTAGCTTTAGATAGAACACACTATAATTGCTAAAAAATCATAAGTATTCATCACATATTCTTGCAAGCTTACATTGATAATCACAAAAGTCTCCAAATTATACAATAATAACAATGCTCTCAAGATATTTGAACCGAAGAAGGTCAAACTCTCAAGATAAGAATACAAACACATAAGTAACAAATATCAATTTCCATTCCTTTCAGAACTAATCAAATACATTTTATGCATTCAGCATACTTGATACAATACTCTACGGAAAAAGAACATCTTTCCTCATATAGTACATTTAGAAAATCAAGTTGTATTTCAACGTAAAATCAAATTAAACAATCGATCATCCTATCGATCTGCGTGCTTTACCACTTACGACATCCATCTGCAAAAATTGTCAACATGGGTCAGTTCGATGAACTGAGCATGATAAGCACTAACTCTTAAAACAATTGCAATCCATCAATTGTTTTCATTAAACACCCTGTTTAAATGAGATCAATTCACCCAACAAGTAAACATATTTCATCAAAATATTAGGGATCAAGAAGAACGAAAGTATCTGAGACAACTATCCATCTGAATCCCCAGGACAACAAACATCAGATAGATCATTACATTCATCATAGTAAAATGAATATCATAACAACCCATGATTCTAGCAGTAGAGTTAAAACAGTTCCAACAAGCTAGATTAAAATATATCAACATATACTTTACAAATGAAGAGAAAGAAAACGAGTCATTCATATTTCCTTCCAATCATGCTCATGACTTGTACCATCTCCTTAAGAGTAAGCACTCACCTTATACGCATGCGAAATAAGTCAAACGAGACCATAAGAAGATACAAGGTTAGATTTAACAACTTCCCGTAGCCTCCAAGAAATATAGTAGATTTTGCGCGAGAAAGTAATGAAAATCTATTATAACCTTCCACTCCACATAACCTTCCATACAATCAACAAATGAGAAGAGTATCCAATGTCATCGCTTGTCGAGGTACAAAATCAGCTCTTGAGTTCATTCAAGCTCAAGACTGGATATTCATACTATTAGAAGACGTAACTATGCACAAGCACGACTACAATTCCACCCAGCAACGTACAACTCAATCTCATCCCAACTAAAACTCTGCGAGGACTTAGTTTCCAAGGCCGTAATAAAAAAACAACCTTTTTATCACAGTCAACCAAGAGGCTCAACAACATTAAAACAAATGATGTTTTCCCTATGCCTATGTAGAGATATTCGTACTGAATCCACACAACACGCACAACCTCAATAACTGGAACAAAATTTAAAATAACACAGCCATGACTAACAAGGAGTCGTTTTCAGAAACAATTTCAACAAGGTCTCAACCAAGTAAGTTATGAAAAGAAAACTCTTCCTTTACTTTCCACAACGACAGACAGAAGGAACACGAGAAATTAAAATAAGAGTCCGAACGTTATACATGTATAGCGAAGGTTAAATCGAAAATCAAGCCACTTCGCATCATTTCAATTCTCTAACTGTATCCATACCACTAATGCTCTAAACAGGTTTATACTGAAATTGATTTCATGAGACCACGACTCAAGAATTTCACAACAGTATTCACAACTGAGAAAATTCAGAAGGAAAACATAATATACGCCTCCAGGATAAAAAAGAGGTCTTACCCATGTGGTATTTTACAAATAAACTTCTACAGAAGCCGCTATACAAGATGAATGCATTTTAATGATAATATTCACTGTTCAGGCCTATACAGAAGCAAAATACTGGTTAAGTAACAAGGATTCCAACTGAGCCCAAAAAAATATCCGCTCTAAGTTACACAGAGAGGAAAACATAACATACGCATCAATGGTTTAAAATAAGTCGAACCCAAGTAATATTCTCCATCAAAAACTCCTTCAGAAGTCAAAATACTATCAACTCAAGTATTCAATAACAAGATGCATTCACAACTGTACTTCCTCAGAAAACAAGACGTAATTTTGTTTAATGAAGTTCAACAGCATAAATAACGTATATTACCCATGACATATCATATACAGAAGTTGATATATCATGCACCTTCAAGAGTTTCAACAGTATCCTTCTCAACAAGTGAAAACAACAAGGTATCGACTGAATCAAACAAGAAAACAATGCATGAACTCCCACAAGCCGAATTCGTGTATTTTTCCTTGCAAGCATTTCTTTAATTCTAACCGAAATGTAAAACCCAACAAGATAGTGCAATAGTTCGAAACACAACACACACCCGTTAAGGGTTTTATTGAAAAATCGAGCCAGTAAGAAGATATAGCAACAAAATCACGCACAACTTATCATAAAAACCAACTGAATCCAAAAATCATCTGAACAGAGTTGTTCTAATGAAATCACTTGAAAGAAAGCAAGATTTTTAAAGGTTAGGGCCTAACATGCCTGGTTATTTGCTTAAAATTTCGAAGCAGACCACTGAAAGAGCTCGAACCTTCTCCTCCTTTTCCAAGTTAGATCCACCAACAAAAATTTGCTATTACCATGACTTATAAATTTTCCTTGCCAGAGGAAAGAGCGAGTTACACTCATATTTGCCATGCAACTCCAAGAAGACTGGTGCGAAGAACCAGTGATCAGACAGAGGGAAAACCGGAGCGCATGAAAAACCAAACAAACTACCAGTTTTCCTTTTTGCATGCTTTCCCGAGGAACCCGAGCTCGAAGACCGAGTTCATTAATTGCATTTACTCCTAATTTCCCGCTCAATCTCCACTGCCACCGACCGCCATAGTTGGCGATGGACAAATGCACATCAAAGACCATTTCTAACTTTGGCGACCTGCCACGTCGGCTCTAGTTAGCCGTTTTAAAAACTTCTACCAAATTACCTGTCCCTCATGCTTATCCATGTATTTAATGCCATAGAAACTGCCGCCCATGGTTTGCACCTTTCCATATGTCCCCTTTCTTCCTTGTTCATAGTTAGGTTAGTAACTTAGGTTAGGATTTAGGATAACACTTAGTCTAACCTCTTAACACATAGATACTAACTTAGAACATTAGCTTATAGCTTAGGCCTAGGTTAGATTAACACTAATCTAATCCCCTAGGTTAAAGTTTAGTTTTAGGTTACTAACCTTAATAAATCCTGTTTAGGTCTAATATTTCAAATGCTCAGAAAAAGAACCTACAACATACATTCACGAACAGGGTTCACTCCTGCAATGCCAATAGGCTATTGAATTTTATGTAACTGATTTATTACCTGGTCCGCGATCAAGACCTTCCAGATATATCACGATATCGGGCACCAGTTCATTTAACATGATCAGCCTGAGTTATACTCCTACTAGCTTATTCATTGCATCCGGACCTTGCAACCCGCTTAAGGTCTATAAATTTTAATTCATCATGAATAAGCTTAAAGCACCACTTGGATCAATACCACTTCAAGACCCAAGGCTAGGTCTTATAGATGGATAACTCCATAATTCATTCCAAGATCGATTAAACCGAGGTGTAAAATGAAAGAATAGTATAATGTATATACAAGGTTCTCACATATCACCTTTCTCGAGAGAAGTTATCAAGTGATCCATTTAAGAAGACTCTATCTCCCATATCTCGGATCTCTCATTTCATGATATTCATCCTTCATGACATCCCAAGCTCTTCTTAAACTAGGTGATTAGGACAACGCAACCACATCCTCGCATCTTAAACTAGGTGATTAGGACTTGCGATATACTTTGGCCAAAGATTTTCACATGCTTTGCATGATCATATTCCAGGATGTGATACACACCAATGGAATACGTCCCTTCACCTCACTTCGTCTGTTATCTAGAATGGTCTTTCCTGGTCTCTACCAGTCCTTCCAATTTAAGGTCAAACTCCAACTAGCAATATGAACGAGTATAGGAAGTTACTCATGGTAACTAAAGATACGCAGACATACGGTGTCGTCCCTAGACAACTCCGTGTGTCTGGTTACCTTTAGTCTTCCGAGTCACTCCGTATACGTGATCACATTCCTATCCCTAGCCAAGAACTTAGTATCCAGCTTATGTAATCTTGATGATTTAATTCGGGAGGGCATTGTAATATGTCAGCTATAACATTGTGTCGTCATGAAGGCCCCACCTTCATGAAGACACCATGTTGTAGCTGGCGTATGTCAATGTCCTACGGAATCCTCCCATCGAGAGTACACATCCAGCTCAAGTGTGATTTGGTTATGATCTTAATATTTAAGATCAACTTTCAGCAGCCATGCTGATCCTTTATCCTCGTTCTTGTTACAGTTGTATGTAGCTAAGAGAGACTTAATCCATCTTCTAGCTTACTATGCATCTCTCCTCCTCATACCAAGGGTTGCATTTTCTCTACTTGGTTCTTTTCTTAATCCTTGGATTAAGCAGCCCATTACCGATAGACTTAATAAGTTTAACCTATTAAACTTAACCAAGTTTCCCACAACTGTAAACAAATTCAGAATTCCATCTTATTAGACGTCATCTAAACGAGGTCTAATTCTCAATGAATATATTCATTTATTCTCCTTAACCTTACATATTTAAGGTCTGTTAACCATGGATATGTTTTTCCCATATCCTTACTTTCTGAATTTAACATTCGAGGCTATTAACGGAGTCCGAATACGAGGTTCGGCTGCTCCTAAGTTATTTGATATTCCTTAGCTTTCAAGCTAATCCCGAATACCTTTCAGTTAAGAGATCATGTTCTTCCTAATCCTTTTTATTGTCAATTAAAAATTCATCTTAACCCAAGTATGAACTAATTGCACATTTCAACGTAAGAGTTGCATTTAGGTAAGAATAGATGTCATTTCCTTTTAATTCATTCATGAACAATTGAATAATTCCAAATCAAGGGATAATGTTATATTCCCAACTTATTCAACAATATCAAACTGATACAGTCATTAAAATATCACACTTGTATTTGTATTCATCAATCCATTTCATAATTTATACATTTTCCAGTCCAAATGACTGGACTTTGTTTATATTAAACCATTACAACTCATAAGATAAAAATGTAATTTCTTCTTTTCTCAATTCCTCGTAGAGGAATAATAGCTATCAAATACAATCCATCTTCAGACAATCAAAAGAAGTATCAGAAAACAACCATGTCTTCGTTTTACTCAAGTTCCATCTACAAAATTACTTGCACGGGTCAGTTCATTGAACTGAGCATATTAAGCACTTGTCATTAAAATGAGGTGCTTTTAATTAACTGTCTCAATAAAAGAACCCTGCTTTTATGAAACGTTACTATGAACATCATTCAAGAATTAAGTATCAAAAAGAATGAACAACATAACAACTGAATCATCTAAATACCATCCCAATCAGTCAAAGGATTACTGTCCTCTTTTCCTAAATAATCATTACAAAAAGTAATTTCCTTCAACAATTCCAGATTACAACATCTGTAAGAACTAGGAACACAAGTATGTATACTGCTGTTCTAACATAAATGCTATCAATTCCATTCCCTTACATTAGTAATAATTTCAAAGGATAAAATTTGACTGAAAATATAAATCAAATTACTTTCCTTTCAGTTCATGCAACTCATTTGATTTCAAGCAATCAAATACTGATGAGAAAAGTAAACAACAATAAAATATAAATGCTTAATCCCAAGCAATACAAAATTCGTTCCTTAACGATTACAGATTTCCAACTGTATGAGAGAAGAAATGATCATTATTCCAAGTTATCCATCCACACTCCTTTTCCTTTCCTCATGACTGTACTAAAATTTTAATCCAAACGAGACACCAATCAAAGATAACAGTTCAGAGTGAAACTTACAAAATCCATTCAGAATTCACTTTCCAACAGCAAGGAATAATTCCATTCATATTCAGCTTTAAATGAAAACAAGGAAGAATTTATCATCCCTATCAATACTTCCTTTAAATCAGGCTCATACGAATACCAAAAACAAGTTGGTAAAACATCGTATCCATCATAGAACAAACAATGTAAGGATGCATACTATGCTCTTACTGTACTAGAAGAATTCATACTTCTTGCACTGTATTATGACCAAATGAACAGTTATACAGCCGCTTATCAAATATTTACACTTTCTATACCCATGAATGCACACAATTCATAAACAACAACTTGCACTTTGCTGTTACCTACAACAAGTCCAACCCGTATTGCATGTAAAGCTCTATTGTTGCTATTTCCAGAATTCAAACAACAAGAAGAGAAAAATTCATTCCTCTAATTATTTCAATAAGAAAACACCCATTTTCTTCAAACACAACAAGAATCACTCAAGTCGAGTTCGTTTTTGAATGACAGTGCAAAATCAGAGATCACACGAATCATTTCATTCTTCCGTTTGTACAAAAAAAACACAACACTCAGGAAACAATCTAAATATCACTGTCACTTCCATCAAGCCGAACCTATAATGCTCAATGAAACCCAATTACCATTTCTTTCAAAATTTAAAACAACAGAAAGAAGAAGAACTCGTTTCCTTATATTTTCAAAAAGAAACAATGTCAAAACAAACTCGCACAACCTGCACAATTTCATTCAATATACCATATGCAAAGAAATACCCAGTTCGAGTTCCTTCTCAACAAACATTTAAATAAAAATCTCATTCTCCTATTTCACAATGATGGGAAACAACTCAAAATACAATATTCATATAACAATACCTTTATCAAGGCAAACCCGCATAGGGTATTAGATGCGCAAAGCATTACAAAAAAGCAGCCTCAAACAACAAGCCAATTCTCATGTATTTCATTCATTTGCACAGAAATACTAAGCCATGATCATTTTCACGATGACAGTTTGAGTTAGAAGATCAAACCGCATCCACAAAACACAATAAAATCAACTTTCCATCACCTTCTGATTTCAAACAGCAAGGAGAAAACATAGTTCATTAATAAATTCAGTAAGAAGAACAATCACTTTCTTCAACACCCAAAAATACCCAAGTCGCATTCATCCTTCTCTTTTTTTTTTCAAAAGAAAAAGCACAGCACTCAGAAATATTACTCGCATAGCTAATACGTTCCACCACTCAAACCCATATCAATAGATCGATTGTTCAAAACAATGAAAAAATTAGAAACTCATACAATTCATTTTCATTCAATATAATCAATCAAAGAAATACCCATCGAGTTCCTTCTCAACAAAATTTAAATCCAAAAATCATTCTCCTATTTCATGATGACACGAAAACTAATCGATTCATTCAATATAAAAACATAATTTCATAATTACAATATTTTCAAAAATCAACCCATCACCTGGGCTTATTTCAACAATAGTCAATACTTATGAAAACATAGTTCAAATCCAAAATTCAAAGAAAAAAACTATCCAAAATTCTCCATATTCAATCCCAAAACCCCTTCAAGAAGAGGATTGTTTTCATGAGACTTAAGCAAAATCATTTTTTAAAAAGAGAAGGCACATGACCAAGAAAATTAATGCATTGAAATTTTCTCAAAAAACCTAAGCTAAGAGTTGTTCAAAAACATAATTTCATAATATAAAGAATGAATCCCCAATATTTTCAAATCAACACAACATGGGCTATATTTTCAACTCAATACTTATGCAAAGAAATAGTTCAAATCGCAACAACAAAAAAAAACGACTATACCAAAAATCATCTCCATCATGACAACAAAATCGAATAAACCCAAAACCCCTTCATCAGAAGAGCAGGGTTGTTTTAATGAGACGATTAAGCAAAATCAAGCAGTTTAAGGAGAAGGGCTTAACATGCCTGAAATTTTCCTTGAAGCTCGAAGAAAACCGCCTACAGGAGTTGTTTCCTTCCACGGCGATAGTAGTAAAGCTTCCCAAACAATCACCTTCCTCTACAGGCTCAAAATAGCCTTAGATTTCCAAAGAAACAGAGATAATAATCAAACACAACTGGTTCGACAGAACCGTGAAAAACCAAATGCAGAGCAACTTCCAAAAACCAAAGAACACAATGACCAACAAAATTTCCCCTATCCTCTTTCCAAGGTGGGCTGGTCACGAAGACCAAGAAAATTAATGCATTGAAGGCACTTCCTTTTCCTTTTTCCTCACGCCACCGCCGACTCGGGTTGGCGAATTGCCAAATTTCAAATTTTGCATGAAAACAAAGTTTAGTCTCATGACTAACTGAATGCCCCTATCTTTTCCATGTTCCCGCCAAACTTGGCGCTGTCCACGCAAGGACCTCATTCATTGTCCAATAAATTTCTTACCTTCCCTCCTTATCCTTTCCATCCCCATGGGTCTGTGCGTCCCCTTCCTTAGGTTAGGTTTAGTTTAGGATTTTTAATAGTGTCCATATCTAGGTCATTCGCCTAGTTCCTAGGTTAATAGGATTTAGATCAATTTTCACCCATATAGAATTTAAAAATCCACATAGGATAGTAGTTAGGGTATAAGGTAGAACTTAGGGGTAGATTAGGGTCTAATCCCCTAACACTTAATTAATCAATTTCCAATCAAGTCCTCCCGACTAACATCCAAATTTAACACTATGCAGGACGTTTCGTCCCATGTTCCACATACCTGAACCACCCGCATCCAGGCCTTTATCACCTTACGCTGTCTAGCGTTACAACAGTGTATGGTTCGAGAATCGAACCTTTTCCGTTGGCATCTACGTGCCAGATATTCATACCTGCTATCAGATGCTGCAACATTTATATCAACCTTCAGTCTGGTTTAAAAGTAAATCGACAAAGCGATTACAAGAAGGCCACAACATACCTTGGATCAATGGAATTGATTCAAGGTGTGTTGTCAATCAGCGAATAGAGTTCATCAAGCATACGACAAATCTGTTGTCACATCAGCAAACATACAAGCAATAATAACTATTGTCCCAAGTAAACAAATTACAGTATACAAGAGTCCAGATTAGCAACACATTCCTTTAAGATCAAAAATATATCTTAACATGTTTGTCTTCATTTCAGCAGTTACAACATTATGAAAAGTAATCACCATGATAACTTACAAAAATCAAGGCGTTACATTCCTCCCTTCTTAAAGAATCATCGTCCCGATGATCAAATTAACCAAATCAAGGAGTTTCTAGGACAAAGTTCAGTTATTGTCCTTCCATTCATAAGTTCATACCAAAAACAGATTCACTCTTTAAAACAGTGTTTTAAGACAACTGTAAAATAGACCAATAATTGTCTAAATTTGGTAGAATTATCAGTTTTTCAAATTTCAATTTCGATCAAACAAGTATGGAAAAGCAGATCTCATTTCTTCGAGATTTTCCCAAGTTGCACTTTCTTCACTAAACTGGTCCCACTGGACCTTACATTGATTCACTTCGCGATTTCTTAAGTACAACTGGCGAGTTCCCAGCACTCGAATGGGCTTAACCACGATTATTCCTGGGTCTTGGACCTGCAAGGAATTCCAATTCAGCACATGTGATAAATCTGTTACGTATTTCTTAAGCAAAGAAATATGAAAAACATCATGCATTTGTGATAAAGCAGGAGGTAATGCTAGACGATAAGCTACAGGGTTGATTATTTCAACAATTTCAAAAGGTCCCACGTATCGTGGCGACAACTTGGCAGCCTTGCCAAAAGTTATTGAGCTCTTTTTCGGCTTCACCCGAAGAAAGACCTTCTCTCCCAGTTTATAATTCCTATCAACCCGCTTTAAGTCTGCATAACTCTTTTGCCTATCGCAGCCTCCTTTAGATGTTCCCGAATCATTTTGATTTGTTGTTCCATTTCCGTAAGGATTTCTGGCCCAATTACCTCTCTGTCCTCTACGCTGTCCCAGCTGACAGGGGTTCTGCATTTTCTTCCATACAATGCTTCAAAGGGCACCATTTTTAAAGAGGCATGGTATGTATTATTGTAGGCAAATTCAACCAGCGGAAGGTATTCCTCCCATTTATACTGCTGGTCCATGCAATACATCCTTAACATGTCCTCTAAAACTTGATTAACTCTCTCGGTCTGTCCATCCGTCTCCGGATGATATGCAGAGCTGAAGTTTAATTTAGTTCCCAAGGCCGCATTAAGCATTTGCCAAAACCTTGATGTCATCCTCGATCTCTGTCCGATATGATTAATTCGGGTATTCCATGCAATCTGAAAATTTCATGTACAAATCTTCTTGCTAACACTGGTGCATCATCTTTCAAATTACCAGCAATGAAGTGTGCCACTTTGGTTAATTTGTCGACGACAACCAGGATAATATCATGCTTATTTCTTGACATAGGCAATCCTTGAACGAAATCCATCGTTATCACTTGCCATTTGTACTGTGGAATGTTGTGGGGATACAATAATCCAGCGGGATGCATATGTTCCACCTTAACACGCTGACATTCTAAGCAAGCAGTGTTACAAATTCCACCACATCCTTTTTCATTCCCTTCCGTAAAGTATTGCTTGCTTAAGATCAGCAAGCATTTTCGTAATGCCAGGGTGTCCAGAAAAAGGTGAATTATGAAATTCAGTTAACAATTTCCTTCTTAAGTCATTTGCCAAAGGTATATATACCCTTTTTCAACCTCAGAATTCCTTCATTGTCAAAACGAAATCCTTTATACCTGACATCCTTTGGATCTGCAGCAAGTGCTGTTTTGACTTGCTGGAAATAAGGATCTGATTCCAAGGCATCTTTCACCTCATCCTTAAACTGAGTTCTTAACGTTATAAGAGCAGAGATATGCTTCCTTCGACTCAGAGCATCTGCCACTCTATTTTCCTTGCCTTTGATGTAGCTTATATCAAAATCATACTGAGACAGAAATTCTAACCATCTTCGCTGCCTTGCATTCAGATTTGGCTGAGTAAAAATATACTTCAACCCCAGATGGTCAGTTTTTAACTCAAAAGGTTTGCCTAAAAGGTAATGCCTCCACATTTGAAGTGCATGAACAATGGCAGCGAGCTCTAGGTCGTGTGGAGCATAATTCTGTTCATGTAACTTAAGCTTTCTACTTTCATAAGCTATGACATGGTTATTCTGTAACAGAATACCTCCAAGGCCTTCTCCTGATGCATCCGTTACAACCATAAAATTTCCATTTGGGTCTGGTACAGTTAAAATAGGTGTCAGTAGTTAACTGCCCTTTAAATTTTTAAAGGCGATTCACATTTGTCCATCCGCATAAATTTCTTATCCTTCTTTTCAAAGTGAAGTGATTGGGGCAGCAATTTTTGAAAAGTCCTTAACGAACTTTCGATAATATCCTGCCAAGCCCATGAAGCTTCTCACTTCATGCACGTTCTTAGGCGCAGGCCACTCAGTTATAGCTGTGATCTTTGAAGGGTCTACAACTATTCCATTCTTGCTTATAACGTGTCCCAAATAATGCACCTCTACATCATAAAAGGAACATTTAGACAGTTTACCATACAACTTCCTCTTTCTTAAAACTTCCAGCACTATCCTTAAATGTTCTTGGTGCTCTTCGACATTTTTAGAGTATATAAGAATGTCGTCTAAGAATACAAGCACAAACTTGTCTAAGTATTCTTGAAAAATATTGTTCATCAGATTCATGAAGGCGGCAGGTGCATTGGTCAACCCAAAAGGTAACACCGTGAATTCATAATGCCCGTACCTTGTTCTAAAAGTTGTTTTATGAATATCTTCTTCCTTTATTCTCAGCTGATGATATCCAGATCGAAGATCTATTTTTGAATAGACTGATGCTCCTCGCATCTGGTCGAATAGATCATCAATCCTAGGAAGTGGGTATCGATTCTTAATAGTTGCCTTGTTCAACATTCTATAGTCAATGCACAGCCTCAATGTGCCATCCTTTTTCTTTACAAAAATTACCGGCGCTCCCCATGGTGAGACGCTCGGTCTTATCAGCCCCTTAGTCAAAAGTTCCCGTAATTGAGCCTTTAGCTCTACCAACTCGAGGGTGGTCATTCTATAAGGTGCCTTAGATATGGGTTCGGCCTCCCGCTTGATTTCTATAAGTCAAACTCTCGTTGGGTGGAAGACTCGTAATTCCTCCGAAACACATCACCAAACCCTTAACAATGGATATCTTTCCATGAAATCATTATCTTCCTCAGCATTTTCTATCATTTTTACTACATACAAGGTGCAACCTCTATTTTTAGCCCTTTTTAGTTGCATAGTTGTCAGTTTCCTAACTGCAACTTCACGTTTTACACCTTGAATGACTGCTGCTTTCTGCAGGTCATCAAAACAACAAATTTGTTTTTCATAACAGTCAACTTTTTCCTTATGTTCTGCCAACCAGTTAACTCCAATAATGATATCATATGATCCTAAAGGAGTGACATACAGGTCAACTTCGGTGGAGAAACTGGGCAAGTCAAGAATTGCCCCAAAAAGGCACATTTCGACTGTATGGGCAACATTATTCCCATAATGCACTGTCCATGTTTTATCCATTCGTTCAGCCTTTCTTTTTAATTTCATTGCAAGTTTAGTAGAAATAAAGCATTCAATAGCTCCAGTATCAAAAAGTATGACTACAGGTGTACCGAATAACTTACCCTGAACTTCTATAGGCGTAACTTGCTTTTCAGCTTGTCTATTAGCCACTGCAGCGTGTATCCTATGCTGATGATTGCGATCATCCTTCTTCAGAGGACAATGATTCACGTAGTGGTCCTTTCCACAGTTGAAGCATCCTCCAACTAGCCCTTTTCTAGGCTCAAATTTGTTACCAGCTTTGAAGTTATCATTCTGGCTTCCATAGGACTTTTGTCCATTGCCACTAACTTTTGTGAAGTTGTTCCGCACACTATTTACAGGTTTGTTCATTACAGATTTCTTGTTGTTATCTACAACAATTTTGTTTTTCACACCAAACCTTTTCCAAGGCCCCCTTTTAGGTGTGAGAGATGAAGAAGAATTGGGAATCTTCTTCCTTATCTCTTCCCTATGAGCAGAAATTGCTCTCAATTTCTGTTCCTGTCTAATTGCCTTTTCGACAACTCCTTCCATGGTGGTTGGGCCGTGGACATCCACTTCACCACCAATGATGGGATTCAATCCCATTATGAACTTCCATATTCTGAACTTCTCGTCAGCTTGGTACTGCGGCACATACTTAAGGAGTTTAGTAAACCCTTCCCAGTATTCTATCACCGTCAGCCTTCCTTGCGACCAGTTCTGAAATTCAGTCATTTTCCTATCAAAATAGAGTTGAGGCAGCCATCGTTGCCTAAAGTAACCCTTAAATTGATCCCAAGTTATGTCTGATTCGACAATATTCAACTCAACCTTACGGTTGTCCCACCATGATGATGCTTCATGAGAAAGCTGATATGCTCCCCATATCGCTTTGGTCTCCTCGGAGAAGTTTCTTATTGCAAAGTATTTCTCCATTTCACTGAGCCAATTCTCAGCTCCATCCCCAAGGGTTGTTCCATCAAACTTTGGAGGACTTATTCTCTTTATGTCATTTGTAAGTTCTAATATTAATCTTGCCTTTTATTTTCGTGGATGATTAGAGCATTCACATTATTATTATCAACACCCGGATTCCCTCCATTGGTGTTGTCCACAGGAGGTGGCTGATCATTTATATCAGCTTCTTCCTCCTCCTCTTCATTTCCCATTGACTGTTGTTCCAAAACAGTCAAACGATCTCTCGTATCTAGTAGGGCAGCAAGGATTTCATCCAGCTTTTGAGCAGTAGCTACTTCTCCACCCAGTAACGGGTTGTTCGCAGCATTCCCTCTTATTCTGACCATTTTCTGTTCAATAAGAAAATGTAAACCTTATTAATATTGTGGACTCATTAGGTCCAAGAGCTGCAACCTTCAGCTCTGATACCAAGATGTAACATCCCCATTTTAAGATACTAGAACAAGGGAATTTTTTTTTT
Organism: Taxus wallichiana var. yunnanensis; assembly: GCA_018340775.1. Lineage (NCBI taxonomy): Eukaryota > Viridiplantae > Streptophyta > Pinopsida > Cupressales > Taxaceae > Taxus > Taxus wallichiana. The sequence continues at coordinate 476,085,613 of CM031240.1, read as the reverse complement.
TTATATACAACGTTCCCTGTTATGAATTATATAATTCAAACACACGTTCAAGTTTTAATAATTGTTCTCTATCCAAATAATGCAGTTTGGATCACACAATTTCCCTTTAAAACTAATGTTCTCTGTTCACATATTTGTAATATGGAACACACATTCAGTGCCATTCAATCATATAACAGATTCCATATGCTGCTGTAAATGACTCGAAGAACTACCGATCTCCCATTTCATGGCTCGGAGTTTCAGCGATCTCTCATTTCATGACTCGGCAACTTACCGATCCTTCATGTTAATTCATGCATAGTATAATGTATATACAAGGTTCTCTTACCATTTCCGGTTATCGAAGTGATCCATTTAAGAAGCCTATCTGAATATCTGTTACTGATATTCATCTGACATCCTGCATCTTAAACTAGGTGATTAGGACAACGCAACCAACACTTGCGATACTTTGGCCAAAGATTTTCACATGCTTTGCATGATCATATTCCAGGATGTGATACACACCAATGGAATACGTCCTTCACCTCACTTCGTCTGTTATCTAGAATGGTCTTTCCTGGTCTCTACCAGTCCTTCCAATTTAAGGTCAAACTCCAACTAGCAATATGAACGAGTATAGGAAGTTACTCATGGTAACTAAAGATACGCAGACATACGGTGTCGTCCCTAGACAACTCCGTGTGTCTGGTTACCTTTAGTCTTCCGGAGTCACTCCGTATACGTGATCACATTCCTATCCCCAGCCAAGAACTTAGTATCCAGCTTATGTAATCTTGATGATTTAATTCGGGAGGGCATTGTAATATGTCAGCTATAACATTGTGTCGTCATGAAGGCCCCACCTTCATGAAGACACCATGTTGTAGCTGGCGTATGTCAATGTCCTACGGAATCCTCCCATCGAGAGTACACATCCAACTCAAGTGATTTGGTTATGATCTTAATATTTAAGATCAACTTTCAGCAGCCATGCTGATCCTTTATCCTCGTTCTTGTTACAGTTGTATGTAGCTAAGAGAGACTTAATCCATCTTCTAGCTTACTACGCATCTCCTCCTTCATACCGAAGGGTTGCATTTTCTCTACTTGGTTCTTTTCTTAATCCTTGGATTAAGCAGCCCATTACCGATAGACTTAATAAGTTTAACCTATTAAACTTAACCAAGTTTTCCACAACTGTAAACAAATTCAGAATTCCATCTTATTAGACGTCATCTAAACGAGGTCTAATTCTCAATGAATATATTCATTTATTCTCCTTAACCTTACATAGTTAAGGTCTGTTAACCATGGATATGTTTTTCCCATATCCTTACTTTCTGAATTTAACATTCGAGGCTATTAACGGAGTCCGAATACGAGGTTCGGCTGCTCCTAAGTTATTTGATATTCCTTAGCTTTCAAGCTAATCCCGAATACCTTTCAATTAAGAGATCATGTTCTTCCTAAATCCTTTTTAATGTCAATTAAAAATTCATCTTAACCCAAGTATGAACTAATTGCACATTTCAACGTAAGAGTTGCATTTAGGTAAGAATAGATGTCATTTCCTTTTTAATTCATTCATGAACAATTGAATAATTCCAAATCAAGGATAATGTTATATTCCCAACTTATTCAACAATATCAAACTGATACAGTCATTAAAATATCACACTTGTATTTGTATTCATCAATCCATTTCATAATTTATACATTTTCCAGTCCAAATGACTGGACTTTGTTTATATTAAACCACATTACAACTCATAAGATAGAAGAATGTAATTTCTTCTTTTCTCAATTCCTCGTAGAGGAATAATAGCTATCAAATACAATCCATCTTCAGACAATCAAAAGAAGTATCAGAAAACAACCATGTCTTCATTTTACTCAAGTTCCATCTGCAAAATTACTTGCACGGGTCAGTTCATTGAACTGAGCATATTAAGCACTTGTCATTAAAATGAGGTGCTTTTAATTAACTGTCTCAATAAAAGAACCCTGCTTTTATGAAACGTTACTATGAACATCATTCAAGAATTAAGTATCAAAAAGAATGAACAACATAACAACTGAATCATCTAATTACCATCCCAATCAGTCAAAGGATTACTGTCCTCTTTCCTAAATAATCATTACAAAAAGTAATTTCCTTCAACAATTCCAGATTACAACATCTGTAAGAACTAGGAACACAAGTATGTATACTATTGTTCTAACATAAATGCTATCAATTCCATTCCCTTACATTAGTTATAATTTCAAAGGATAAAATTTGACTGAAATATAAATCAAATTACTTTCCTTTCAGTTCATGCAACTCATTTGATTTCAAGCAATCAAATACTGATGAGAAAAGTAAACAACAATAAAATATAGATGCTTAAACCCAAGCAATACAAAATTCGTTCCTTAACGATTACAGATTTCCAACTGTATGAGAGAAGAAATGATCATTATTCCAAGTTATCCATCCACACTCCTATTCCTTTCCTCATGACTGTACTGAAAATTTAATCCAAACGAGACACCAATCAAGATAACAGTTCAGAGTGAAACTTACGAAATCCATTCAGAATTCACTTTCCAACAACAAGGAATAATTCCATTCATATTCAGCTTTAAATGAAAACAAGGAAGAATTTATCATCCCTATCAATACTTCCTTTAAATCAGGCTCATACGAATACCAAAAACAAGTTGGTAAAACATCGTATCCATCATAGAACAAACAATGTAAGGATGCATACTATGCTCTTACTGTACTAGAAGAATTCATACTTCTTGCACTGTATTATGACCAAATGAACAGTTATACAGCCGCTTATCAAATATTTACACGGCTTTCTATACCCATGAACGCACACAATTCATAAACAACAACTTGCACTTTGTTGTTACCTACAGCATGTCCAACCCGTAATGTACAGTGAGCTCTATTGTTTTTATTTCCAGAATTCAAACAGCAGGAAGAGAAAAATTCATTCCTCTAATTATTTCAATAAGAAAACACCCATTTTCTTCAAACACAACAAGAATCACTCAAGTCGAGTTCGTTTTTGAATGACAGTGCAAAATCAGAGATCACACGAATCATTTCATTCTTCCGTTTGTACAAAAAAAAAACACAAAGCACTTAGAAACAATCTAAATATCACTGTCACTTCCATCAAGCCGAACCTATAATGCTCAATGAAACCCAATTACCATTTCTTTCAAAATTTAAAACAACAGAAAGAAGAAGAACTCATTTCCTTATATTTTCAGAAAAGAAACAATGTCAAAACAAACTCGCACAGCATGCACAATTTCATTCAATATACCATATGCAAAGAAATACCCAGTTTGAGTTCCTTCTCAATCAAACATTTAAATCCGAAAATCTCATTCTCCTATTTCACAATGATGGGAAGAACTCAGAAATACAATATTCATATAACAATACCTTTATCAAGGCAAACCCGCATAGGGTATTAGATGCACAAGCATGGTACAGTCAAAACAGTCTCAAACAACAAGCCAATTCTCATGTATTTCATTCATTTGCACAGAAATACTAAGCCATGATCATTTTCACGATGACAGTTCGAGTTAGAAGATCAAACCGCATCCACAAAACACAATAAAATCAACTTTCCATCACCTTCTGATTTCAAACAGCAAGGAGAAAACATAGTTCATTAATAAATTCAGTAAGAAGAACAATCACTTTCTTCAACACCCAAAAATACCCAAGTCGCATTCATCCTTCTTTTTTTTTTCAAAAAGAAAAAGCACAGCACTCAGAAATATTACTCGCATAGCTAATACGTTCCACCACTCAAACCCATATTGGCAATAGAACGATTGTTCAACAATGAAAAACAAACTCATACAGCCTGTACAATTTCATTCAATATAATCATTTACAAAGAAATACCCAGTTCGAGTTCCTTCTCAACAAACATTTAAATCCGAAAATCTCATTCTCCTATTTCACAATGATGCGCAGAACTCGAATTGATTCACGCACAGCTAAGTATTCAAAAACATAATTTCATAATATAAAGAACGAATCCCCAATATTTTCGAACAAATCAACACAGCATGGGCTGTATTTTCAACTCAATACTTATGCAAAGACAGTTCAAATCGCAACAGCAAAGAAAAATGACTATACCAAAAATCATCTCCATCATGACAACAAAATCGAATAAACCCAAAACCCCTTCATCAGAAGAGCAGGGTTGTTTTAATGAGACGATTAAGCAAAAGCAAGCAGTTTAAGGAGAAGGGCTTAACATGCCTGAAATTTTCCTTGAAGCTCGAAGAAAACCACACCTACAGGAGTTGTTTCCTTCCACGGCGATAGTAGTAAAGCTTCCCAAACAATCACCTTCCTCTACAGGCTCAAAAACAGCCTTAGATTTCCCAAAGAAACAGAGATAATAATCAAACACAGCTGGTTCGACAGAACCGTGAAAAACCAAATGCAGAGCAACTTCCAAAACCCGAAAGAACACAATGACCAACAAAATTTCCCTATCCTCTTTCCAAGGCGGGCTGGTCGTGAAGACCAAGAAAATTAATGCATTGAAGGCACTGCCTTTTCCTTTTTCCTCACGCCACCGCCGACTCGGTTGGCGAATTGCCAAATTTCAAATTTTGCATGAAAACAAAGTTTAGTCTCATGACTAACTAATGCCCCTATCTTTTCCATGTTCCCGCCAGACTTGGCGCTGCCCACGCAAGGACCTCATTCATTGTCCAATAAATTCTTACCTTCCCTCCTTATCCTTTCCATCCCCATGGGTCTGATGCGTCCCCTTCCTTAGGTTAGGTTTAGTTTAGGATTTTTAATAGTGTCCATATCTAGGTCATTCGCCTAGTTCCTAGGTTAATAGGATTTAGATCAATTTTCACCCATATAGAATTTAAAAATCCACATAGGATAGTAGTTAGGGTATAAGGTAGAACTTAGGGGTAGATTAGGGTCTAATCCCCTAACACTTAATTAATCAATTTCCAATCAAGTCCTCCGACTAACATCCAAATTTAACACTATGCAGGACGTTTCGTCCCATGTTCCACATACCTGAACCACCCGCATCCAAGCTTTTATCACCTTACGTTGTCTAGCGTTACAACAGTGTATGGTTCGAGAATCGAACCTTTTCCATTGGCATCTACGTGCCAGATATTCATACCTACTATCAGATGCTGCAACATTTATACCAACCTTCAGTCTGGTTTAAAAGTAAATCGACAAAGCGATTACAAGAAGGCCACAACATACCTTGGATCAATGGAATTGATTCAAGGTGTGTTGTCAATCAACGAATAGAGTTCATCAAGTATACGACAAATCTGTTGTCACATCAGCAAACATACAAGCAATAATAATCATGCTTCCCATGTAAACAAATTACAAAGATACAAGAGTCCGATTAGAACACATTCCTTTAAGATCAAAAATATACCTTAACATGTTTGTCTTCATTTCAGCAAGCATACAACATTATGAAAAGTAATCACCATGATAACTTATATATATATAATATTTATTTGGTCCACATAGACTTAGTCTTAGGTTATATAGTTTAGGTTTTATATAACCTATAGAATATAGTTTATAGTTATATATATATATATATATATATATATATTATTTTTTATAAAACACCAGGAATAAAACTATAGAATATAAAAAATATAGTTTATATTGATTATAAACTATAGGTGCAATTTTTACGGGGTCTATATAGAACATGAGATGGGTTTTGAAATTCAAAGTGAAAGTAATTTTTTTACATTACCAGGGGACAAGATGATCTAACCGACCAATAAGAAAATTTAAAACTCCTATTTTCTGGATTCTTGTCTCCTCTGTGAACTAGGTTTCACTTGAATTTTTTTACTTTCTCTTTTGATATCTCAAATTAACCTGCACACTTTTACAAACTATAGGAAAATATTTCACAAAAAAATATTCAAACCTTACCTTAATTTCCGTGCCTTGTAATTCTCGAATTCCAATTTTTCATGCGTGGTTGAAATCTTGAATTGAATTTCCACTTTTGCACACTACATTCATTCTTACCATACAAAGAGGGAAGTGGGGTTGAATAGGATACTAACCAACTAACCACCTAACTTCACAACCGTTGCAACATTAGAACATTAGAATTAAATTAGATTGTTTAATCTTGCTCAAATACCATGTCAGGATGAGGGGATGAATGAATATTTATTAACCTTATTAAATATTAGGTTAACATTAATTAATACCTACAAACATAAATGTGCACATAAAAGTAAATAAATAACAACATAAAGTAAATAACACATGGACACAACATGTAACATGGAAAATCCCCAATGGGGTAAAAACCATGGAAAGAATTATTTTCACTGTATGAGAAACTATTAGAACTAGTCTAGTAAAAACTCCCTCCTCACTTCTACTCCATATTTTTACTAGGATCATTTGATGTATTCCATATATTCAATATTTAATCTCTATATATTCTCTATCTCATGAATATGACATATGGTCATATTTAAATAACCCAAAGGGTTATGACCTTCTTAAGTGACGGGGCACACCTCCCGATTAAATGTTAGTTAATTAAATAACTAACCACCTAATTTAAAGTTTATATTTAAATAATAAGAATATAATTTATTCTATATTATTTAAATATAAACTAAATATTATGATACACTTAATATTATAATTCTAATAAAGCAAATAATGAATATCAACCAAAGGTAGTGGCATACAAAGGTCTTGCACGTTCTCTAAGACAAAATCATGATAAAGAAGGCAATAGGTACTTCACCTTACAAGCTGGTTTATGGTAAAGAAACTAGGCTTCCTTTATCACTAGAGTTCCTTTATTTATCACTTTTATAAGATTGTAGTTCTTCATGTGCACCCCGCGCTACCTCCCTACTTCTTTCTTGTGCTTTTCCTTTCCCCATTTCTATCCGTGTAATTTTTCCTTTCTCCTTTATTCTTCTATCGCTTTCCATTTTCCCTTTCACGCATAAATCCTTATGCACATTCAGCCATTCCAAGCGCTTTACGCACCTCTCCACATGTATCCGATTATTTGCCTTCCATTTTGGCTAAGTCCACAACATGCTCTTCCCGCATATGCTCCCTCTTCTTGAGTCCTACACACTTTTCTCATACACACTCACTTCCCCTTCTATTTTCTACCTTATGCACTTCCTTACACAATTGATTCCGCACATCCTTGCCTTTGTGTTTTCCTTTGCACACTCACATGCCCCTTTCCTTCTTGTCACCGTGCACTCATTTGATCAAATGCTCATGCCCCACTTGCATACTTGCATACCTTTGCGATGTGCATCTTTCTTCCTAACTCCCCGCACGCTCATGCACATGCATGCTTGCAAAACCTTTGTATTCTTCTCTCTCGCACCTCTTTCTCTTGTGTGCCAAGTACAATATTTTACACCAGTCACGAAGTGCCACGTGGAACTTATTAAATGAAGTGCATGACACACACCTTTTAGATCACACCATTTGAGTGTCGAATCCTCACATTAAATGAGTTCTTGACACATGGAAACAAAGATAAAACAAACAACAGTCATCCAAATACTTCAACTAATCATATCACACCATGTGTCATTGTGTGTTTAGTTTACACTTTGATTTTTGATCGTCATAACTTCATTAAAGAGCTCATATTCCCGTACGCCTAGTCTTGATTATAAGTTGTTGACGCGGCTACACTCTAGGCTATTCAAAATCAGATTTTGTTAGGATTTGGTAACCAAAAAATAGGGAAATGTTAGTTAGGCCATTAATGCACACATCCAGTCAACCCAACCACCCAACTTTGAACTAGATATTCTTCATTCCTTCTCCTACAAGCTAAATGCATATGGGGAAGTGCACCCGATAGCCTCAGTAGGGGATTTGAGGCATTTATTGTTGTTGTTGGTGGTTGGCTTTAAACAAATGAGTTTCCTCTTCATTCTCCTCCTCTTCTCTTATTCTTCTATAAATAGTTGAGCATTTCTCATTTTAAAAGGTTGGACCCCCTTAGTTTGCTAAGGACATTATTCGAGCTCTTCTTTTTAGAATTTTGACTTACAGGCCTCAAATCTGAGCCATGTGTATGTACATCCTTGGATCTCTCACCATTATAATCGATTGAGCATCACTTAGAAGCAATAAAATCTTATTTTATGGTTATTCTATACCCTGGTTTATATTTTATTACATCTTCTTTCCTTCTTTTAGCAATATTGATTTGTTGTGCATTTTTATATCTCTTGTAGGGATTTTGTTTTTTTGTGCTCCACGAATATGGTCATGTGAATGTGCTTCAAACTATGGCACAATTGTCTTCCCTCTTTATGCACATTTTTCTTCATTTTCACTCAAGTTGATTGTGTTCACCCCCTCTTCTCGTACTATCACCTCTACTTAGCCTAAAATTTCCCTTTCCATGTATCTCCTTCTCACCACGATCCTGAAATTGTAGAGTAGTGATAGGTAGCCTCATTTCCCTTTTTAGGAGAAGTTTTAGCAGTAGAAATAGGTAAAGGAAGCCAACCTTCTCTAGAGGTTTGTCTCAAAGCGCAAGTCCCATAACTTGGAGACAGTCCCATGTTGCCTCAAATCCCAGCTCATCTTGAACCGGTCAGGTAAAATTTTGAGCTCCAAAATTCCCTTGTTTGAATTTCATAATTAACAAGTGGAAGCTCAAACCATAAGTGAAAAATATGACCAAAAGATAAAAGAGGCCAAAAAGAGTGAGTAAAGGTAAGAAAGGGTCAGGAGTGCCCAATATGGATAGGGGCACCCGGAATTGATGTCCTAACCGGGTAGTAGTGTCTACAGCCATAAAAGATAAATTAGTCAAGTTCCATGCATCATAAATAATGCTCTAAGATCCAAGGAGATGAAGGAATGTGACAATGCTCTAAGAGTGGTGGTGTAGGAGGGTAATTATATGCACATAAAGGAGACCTATGTGGTGAGCACCTATGTGAAGGGGATTTTTAAGTGGGGGACTTAAGATAACGATGTGGAGTAAGAGATTGATGAAGAAAAGATGGTTGTGGTGTTGGTCGTGTGTGAATAGGAGAGCTAGGTGCTGAAGTAGCTTTAGATTTGAGAGGCATATGAAGCCTAGATGTCATGAGTGGTGTATAAAATGTAGGTTGAGGTAATGGTGTGTATGGTGGAACACCTTTGATAGTAACAAGTTATTTATTATGGATGAACTTGAGACACAAATGATTCATGGAAGGGATGGCTTGGGTGGCGCAGAGCCAAGAGAGACCTAAGAGCATGTCACAACCTTTGATTGAAGATGCAATGGTGAATGGTACAAACATAGTAAGGGGCCTAACTGTAATGGGAAGCTTGACATAGCCAAAAGAATGAGGGACTTGAAATGTGACATTTGATAGTGGACATTTGATTTTCGGGAGGAGTGCAACGAAGCATACACTGGGTAGGAGCAGATGGATAGATCATAGTGTTATTGATGGTATAAGAACCAATAAAAGCATTGATATGTAAGGAATTAGAAGTAAATGTAGCATGATAATCATGATATGAGAATGTAATGATTGACTGGTGATGCATTAGCAAAAGTAACAAGGAAATCAAGAGGCCCCGATGAAGGAGGAGACACAACTTGATATGTATGATTAGCAAAAGAATCAAGAGCTTATTTGCCATGCTTGGGAAAAGGGTCATTACATATTTTTTAGCTTTTTATTATCATTGATTGGCTAAGAAGTAGATGGATCAGGGATTTTGAGTGTATTGTTGTTAATGAGATCTTGAATAATATGCTTGAGTTTGAAACAACAATCAGTAGAATGCCCAACGCATTGGTGATAATCACATCATGCATTTTCATCATAATTACGGCAACAAGGATGAGAAGGGTTGAGATTGAATGGCGGAGGAAGAGTGATTAGATTGCTTTCGATGAGTTGTGGAAATAGAAATTGAGGTGCATAGGGTAATTTAGTAAAATTATGATTTGGAGGTTGCAATTAAGCTTTTCAGTGTAGAAACAACATTAACAATGGATTTTGCTTCAATGGGCTTAGGAGATGGCTTGAAAGTAGATTTGGCTTGAAATTGATTAGAGGATGAGGATGAAACATTATCATAATATTTTAATTTTCCCATAGATAAGAGTTTTCCTTCACACATTTTGAGTGTATGACATAATTGATCAAAGGATGGAGAGGTCTCAAAGATAAAACTCTCTTGTAGTGGAGGTAAGAGACTTTGAATAAAAATATCTTGTAATTTAGAATCAGCTAGTACATTAGTCATCTTAGCTAGGTTATTCTTGTAACACAACACATAGTCAGCTAGATGCTCATTAGATCCTTGTTTGATTTGAGCAAGTTATGCATAAGATATCTTGGTGTTGATATTGATGGAAAAGTGAGAAAGGAAAACATCGATAGGTGTGTAAAAGAAGTTACTAGAATGAATAGGTAGATCATAAAACCAATGCATGACACAATATTGTAAACTTATAGGAAATAAATTATATAATATTATATGATCATCCATATAATCCAGACATGCCACATGGAAAGATCGAAGATGCTCCTGAGGGTCACCATGGCCATTAAAGGTGGGAAAATTAGGTGTAATGAAGTTGGGAGGAAGGGGATAAATAGATATGGCAGGTGAAAAAGGGGTGTGAAGGAGTAATGAGGAATCAAGAGATGGAGAGGAACGTGAAGTAGCGTCATCAGTAGTTGATGATTTGAATATGTAGATCTTGGTATAAAGAAGATGTGTCATGAGTGCTCAAGAGGGACTAGGTTGTGTGTTAGAAGTATTGGGAGTAATGAGGGGAGGGGTAGTGGTAGGAATGGAAGTAGGAATGTTAAAAAACCAAGGAGGAACCCACAAGAGGGTGAGAGGTAACATCTTGAGCATGTTTTGTAATAAGAAAAAAATTCGAACATGTGGGATGTGTGTAGGGTGATTGCATAAGGTAGAGTGAAAATTAGTAAGCTTATCTAATTGCTCCTAATCAACGTTGGTGTCCTCATCATATGATTGTTCACTATCAGAAGTTTCAATTTTTTCAAGAGGAACATTATTGGAATCAAGCAAAGGGTTAGAAGATTCAACCATTGATTTAAAGAACTTACGGACAAGGGGAGGAAGCTCAATGTACTTGAAGGAACCAAAATGATCGCTATGGGTGATGGGCATAAAATCAAAACCCTAGAACGAAGGTTGAATTTGAGCAATGGGTTCACCAAATGATTTAATTGTAGCTATTGTAATAAATAATGTACAAAGCTAAAATATAGTAATACCATAAGCAAATAAGCATGTACAATGTGAAACCCTAAGAAATAAGGAGAGATATGAGGACTTATATTATTTCGAGTGAACAGAAAGTGATCTGGTAGGTAAAAGTGCTGAATAGAATGTAGACATGGTCATCACTACTCATCGTAAATTCTAGAACTCAGGAATAAAGCCAGATAGAGGCGTTCACGGGAGGAGGAAGATGTGTTTGGGAATTGACGACTGGATTTGGGCATTGGTGACTGTGTAAAATCTTAGGAATTTATTTCTTCTATGTTGTAAGGGTTTTGCTGTTGATTCTTATTAGTTGCATGATATTATCTCCTTAATCACCGAAAGTACATGTAACTTGTAAGAAAGAAGTTTGCCTACACATACCCACAAACCATATCAAACCTAAAAAGGAAAATGTAGAATGGGGAGTCAGATTGACCCCGAAGGTCACCCGAAGAGTGAACTTATTGCCGAGTGTTGTAATACATCTCAGACCCCATGTAGTTCTTGTGTGTGTGTGTGTGTGTGTGTAAAATGGTTCCCTAGGATTCCCTTGTACAAGTTTCATAGTGATAGTGGGATAGATATAAAATGTAGAAATTTATAACATGTATGGTGGAATAGAATAAAATTCCCCTTCCTATGCAAAGTGTATGCAAAAGTGATGCAACCCTTGTCCCTTGTATGGATGCTAGATGGATGCCTTTAAAGTGCTTTAGTGCCTTTGGAATGAAAGCTTAGGTGATGATAGTAATGTTTAGTGCTTGGTCCTTATTTTTGAGAAGTAACTAAGTATATATATGATTTTTTTGTTTGAATTTCATAATTGACAACTAGAAGGCTGACCCATAAGTGAAAAATATGCTCAAAAGATAAAAGATACCAAAAAGAGTGAGTAAAGGTAAGAAAGAGTCGGGAGTTCCTCGTATGGACAAGAGTTCCTAGCGCCGATGTCCTAACTAGGCACCAATGTCTACGGCTATAAAAGATAAATTAGTCAAGTTCTATCAGGCTATAGGGTGTGTAAGACCAAAGACAAAACAAGAGACAAATAAAAGAGGTCAAAGATAGTTTTTAACCACTAGTCTTCTTGATTAGGAATCATATATACATTAGTATACTTTTGGACCTAGAAATGTACCCAAATGTGTTATTTTGTGTCTACACCTGTGTATGTACTCAAAGTCCCCAACATCAGACATGTATAAGTTCCTTGGCTCATTTACACCATTCTAAGGAACTTTTTATGCCCTGGATAATGCCTACACCACATCCTATCAAAATCCTCCTCATCCCTTTCATCATGGAGCTTCAATGGCGAATCTTATGTAATGGGAAAACACGCTAAATATTTGAAGGAAAAATTTGATTTCACCATATGAGGTGTCATACTTCCATGCCCATTTCCCGATATTCCTAAATTTAAAGGAGAGGGGATCCTAACACTCATATCAAGGCCTATGCCACTATAGTTAGAGAGCTTCTTCCATGGGATGCAATAGTGGCTAAAATATTTCCAAATATCCTTGAAGGGATCACATTTAATTGGTACTATCGAATCCATGAGGCTTTCATACACTCTTTAAAACAACTTGTTTCTGATTTCATCAAAGGCTTTGAAATGAACGAATTGTTATGAACTAGAATCAAGGAGTTCCTGCACATTAAATAGGAACAAAATGAATATGTTGATCATTTCATACAAATATGGTGACATGTTCTTTATTCCTCTGTAAGTACACCTAACATGGACCAAATGAAACTTTGTGACCTCTTTCTCCACTCACTCAATCGAGAAACCAAGGAGGAAGTGTAGAATTTTCCTTTCCATAGTTATGAGGAGGTACTAAAAGGTTCCTTTTGCATTGACTACGTAGGTTTTGACAAAGTGAATGTAAGATTTACGATCCCAATGGAAAATTGGTATTTCTTAATTAAAAAAACACAAACTATCAAAATAATGGAGCCAATAACCAAGGGCCTAAGGTCTTGAATCATAATTGTGGGGTTACCGTAGATGGTTTTACTAACCAAACAAAGAATCCCAATGTTACAAACACTAGTAACATGATAAATAATAATAATGTGAACATGGGGAACCAAATAAGTCCTAATTATATCCCCTTTATCAACGTAGTTAATTTCAACCATCCTACCCTTAGACAATCTCAAGCCAAAGGCCAAAACCAATATAAAAACCTTGCCCAAGGGGAATCAAACTATAATTACAATAACCAATTCCAAAACAACAACTAGGGTTATAACCAACAACAAAATCCAAATCAAAGGTTGAGGGATTACAATCCCAATCTATATTGTGGTTTTCACCATGTTGTTGGTCATGATTCACATTCTTGTAGAGACTACAATAAGTTCATTCAAAGACTCCTAGAAGATCAATGACAACTCTTCATAGATATGTTTCTAGCAAACCCTAAAGGATATTCACAACCGGCTTATGCGGGACCCATTGCACCTCGTAACACATACTTAGGAATCTACCGAGATTCATTTCCCAAATGTCTTGAAGATGATAAAGTAAGTCCTCAAAACATAAACAAGGGTATTATTATCTAAAGTACCCTCCCCTAGGTTATTTTGATAACTTGTATTATTGTTTTAGACTTGGACAGGGGAAAATTGATGAAACGAGAGCAAGTTAAATGTTCCAAGATTCTCATTATATATTAGAAGGTCCCACTACCTAGTACTTAGCTAAAAAATCAGAAAAATGGGAAAAATTGTGATAGGATTGGCAAATCAGCCTTTGGAGGAACAAGAGGAACTATTGCTTTGTTCCTCATGTTCTCCACATTACCGTATCATCTCCCGGAGGTTTTGGGAACCCGAAAGTAGATAAGTTAGGTATTTTAGGAACACATGGAAATGTTCCTTTATTCCATGTGTTTGTTGAAAGGCCAATCCGACCGAGTGGGAGGAGTTAGGGCGATCGGTGAGTCAGTGAAGTAGACACCACGGTAATAGATGAAGCATTCCTATGTTCCACCGGTTCACCGATCAAGTGACTTAGGCGATATAGGTAGAAAAGTCATCGAAATACATTAAGTTAGGCTCTGAAAAGTACAAAATGAACTGTGCCACACTTCCTTTAGTTTGTCGACCAACAATTCACCGACCCAATGCATAAAAGGACTAAAGCTATCTGTTAAAACCTACATGGAACTTTTTCATGACCCTCTCAAGATCTTGAACTTCAAATGGCCATAAATTTCACCTTGTAACTCCAAATTTCATAAAAGTGGACTTTTAGAAAGGTCTTATCTTGTAAATTTGGTGAGGTTAGGTGGGTTGAAAAGAGAAAAAGCTATCCTAACATTAAATATGTAGTTCTAGGTAGCTCAATTACCAGATTTAATGAAGTATGGTGCCCATTCTTTATCCTACAAGCAAAGTAGCATGGGGAAATGGTCTTGGCATGGTGTCAATGCCTATTTTCAGACATTCAATGCATGTTGTTGGTGGTTTAAGGCTAAAATTTGTGTTTCCCTCTCTTTTTCCTCCTCTCTCTTTCCCATCTTCTATATATTGTAAAACGATGCCCATGTGTAAAGGTTGGACCCTCTTGGAATGTTGGTGCATTATCCTTCAAGTGTTGCATGTGTATTTTGAGTTGTAAGCCTTAGATTTGGACATATGCAGGGTGATTCTTACCTTCTCCCTTCAATGTAACAGATTGTGCACCTCTTTTAAGAAATAAAATTCATGTTTTGTGGCTATCTTCTTCCCTAGATGGTATTTTATTGTATTTCATTGCTTCTTCATCTACTTGTAGGTATATTGTGCATGTTTATTCTCCTCTTGTAGGGTTTATTTCTATTGTGATCCATGGAAATGAGAGTTTGAATGTTCTTTTGACTATGGCATTGATGTCCGCCCTCTCCTCCTTTATATTCCTCCCTTTCCACTCATCCGAGAGTGTATTTCCCCTTATTCTTGGTGTTATCACCTCTCTTTAGCTTAGGATTTCCACTTTTATGCATTTCCCTCTCTCCTTGGTCCCTTTGGATGTTAGATTAGGATTAGATAGTTGCATTTCCTTCCTTAGGAGTAGTTTAAAATTAGGATTAGGTAGAGGAACCAACCTTCTTTGGAGGTTTGTCTCAAGTAGCAAGTCCTAGAACTTGAGAGACAAGAGTACCATATTATCCAAAAACACCGATTTCTAATCCCTTCAATCATGAAAATTTAGAGGATGTTGTTTTTCGGTGATAACATGTATTCCTTTTGGGACCAATAACTATGAAGCTTCAACTTCTAAAAATTCTTGGGTCATTGCTAACTTGGATGAAAGAAACAAGATGAAGATTTTGGGACTAGTTGGATTAGAAACCAAACTAGAAAAAAATGCGATGACTCATACATGGGAGAAAACAACCCCTCCCCACTCACTCCTTTTTTGAAATGTGACACTCCTATAGTCCCAAAAATTATAGGAGCATATGAATTTATTATAGACTTAAATAATAATACCTTCTTCCACATTTCATTTCTAGATTTGTTTAAGAATTCTCTAGTGCACTTGTTTCTACTCTGCTATATGCATTAGAGCTTGGTCATCTAATCCATGTTATGCCTCCACCAGAAGCTTAAAAAAATCATATTGGCTTTGACATACATCCTTTGAGACATAAAAAAGGTATACTTTGGGTTTGTGTTATACATAAGTAAGATTCCCTTTGATGCCGAAATATCCCAAAGAGAAGATCTTGCATTATACTTGTAAGTGTGGGTCTATAACAATTGTATTAAGAGAGCCATGATTGATGATGGGGTTGTTGTGAATGTAGTCCCCTTTTATTTCTTACAAAATTTGGGATATGGGGAGACTAATTGCTCCTCTACTAGAAACACATTATAAGGATATGATAGTCTCAAAGCTACTTCAATTGAACCATAGTCCTTCCAATTTCCCTCAGACCAAAAACCATTTTAACTAAATTCTACATCATAGATAAGGAAACAAACTACAACATGCTCTTGGGAAGACCATGGATCCATAGGATGAAGGCCATTCCTTCCAATTTGTTCCAAGAGGTTAGATTCCTCTATTAAGGAAAGGTCTTAGAGACTTGGACACTCAAGGTGATCTTAAGCCTTTTGATGTACATTTGGAAAACCTCAAGAAGAAACCCGAGTTCATTATGAATTTGAACTCCATGTGAATTAATTAAACAAATAGTCTCCTCCAAAGGAATTGGTTACAACCACCAAGTGGGTTCTAAAAGTTGAGGTTGATAAGCTAAAAATAATCGGAGGGGTGAAAAAAAGAGAATAAGATTGTTTCGTAGAATCCATGTCCACAAAAACCATAATGGAAATCATAAAACTCTTATAAAATGATTCACTAATCACCCTTCTATTTTACCTACAAGGAATCGAAAACCTCCTCTCGTCTAGCCTCTCTTCCTACTGATGATATCATAGATATATGTATGGTATAAGTGTTAGGGTACAAGAAGAAACTTATAAAAATAATGTAGACTATATTTTCCCTACTGAAAATTGGACACTCCATTACGATGGAGCCAAACGACAATAAGACGTAGGCACATAGTTGATCTCAACTTTTCTTGAAGGGAAGATCATGCATTTTTCTTTTAAATTGGACTTTGAATGAACCAAAATTGGGGAAAAATATGAAGTTTTATATCTAGTCTTGGTTATTTCCATGAGAATGAGAGCCAAAAATTAGGGTGCTAGGAGATTTGCAACTAGTAGATAATCAAGTCTCCAAAGTTTTCAAAGCTAGGGTAGAGTATCTCGAATTTAAAAGAATGTTGTGTGTGAGATGATATATTTTTTATTTTATCTCCATTGAAACCATCCCTAGGAGAGAAACTAACAAGTGGCTTTGTGGATTTTTTCTCTTTGAACTTTTTCTTAGATGTAAATTTTGCAAAAACTAAGTTTTTCATGTCCATGAGACATGAACACTTAGTGCGAAAATGCCAAACATAACCATACTTACCTATATAGAGAAAAAAGCTGAACAACATCATCAATTTGGATGGACTTGTGCTAAGATTAAATATTCGGATAGATAAGAAAGTGGGCATAAGTTGTAAGTTTAGACCTAAATGGATAGTCCCTTGTAAAGTAAATGAATATTTCAAGAATTCTTATTATCATCTATGTACTTTATAAGGTAAGGAGTTTAGTGAATCCATTAACTCACTTGACCTAAAATGTTTATGTATATAGTTATTACATCTCCACACTATCCTTACTTGCATGTTTATTCTTCATCTTGTTTGCATTTTCATCCTATTTAGATTGTACTTATGGCAATTTACTTTTCAAATGATTTTTAAAATTTCAAACATTGTCAAATATTCCAACCACAATATCTTTACAATTTCCTCACACTCTTCAATTATATAATTCACATCATCATTTTCAATCATGAGACAAGATTTAACATTGATCCTATAAGATCTTGTATGCTTCATCCCTCTTACAATTTCTCCCAATTCAGATGTTTTTAACTATATTCTTCTTTAGAAGCTTCCTAATGGAAAATCCTCCCTAAAAAGTTCTCTCCATAACAAGAAAATTATAGACATCTCACTTTGAGATCTTATGATCTCCCATCTCGATCTTCGGTGATGAGACCTTGCATCTCACTAGTTGCGTGGGGATGATATCGGGGAAAATTTTCCTTCGCAATAAGAAAACTATAAGAATAATACAAAAACACAACAAAAAGAATACATATATTCTTATCACAAATGACCACATTTTCCATCCCTCCCGGGCCTATGGTAGTGAGCCCATGCTTCTTACTGGTAGCATGAGGCTAGGAAAGGAGGAAGATGCCCTTAATCACCTACATTTTATCCTCATGATGATTCCATGCTTCCTACTTATACCATGGGGCAAGATATAAGGGATCATGTCAAAAATATAAGAAAAATAACTTTAAAGAAAAAAAAAGTGTTTGAGTGTTTAAAATTCCCAAACAAATGGTTTAGATGCTCATATTAGGAGAGAAAATCATTCCTTAACTCGGATCTTTCCAATTAGTAGGCCATCCAAAGATCTAAGTCTAGTTAAGGATTATAAGTGAAAATCATCTCAAAAATGGATAGTTAATCTTGATTGGAGTTGAGTTGTAGGTTCCTGAATAAGTTTTTATCAAAATTATTGTCTCTTGATCATCATCCTCATTCATACATTATTCACCCATATATCTCACGTCCTTCTTGGCTCTTGGTGTTGAGCCCTCACATCTTACTAGTTGTGTGGGGTCAAGAACGGAGTGAGACATCTCATCATTCTATCATCTACAACATATTTTTCCAATGGAATGGAATGTCTAAGCATTGTTTGAAAAATGATTATCCTAAGTGTGACTTGTAGACTATGTGTATTTCCATATCTCATTTTGTTTACCATACTACACTATCATTCATACATTCATTTAAAACTTGCAAAACATCAAACATTCCTAGCTATCTAAAGTGCACAAATGAAGTAGAGCATAAAAAGTGTATACAAAAGTGTTGATATATATATATATATATATATATATATATATATGTATGTATGTATGTATGTATATGTATGCTCGATGTCTTGGTACAATGCCATCACACTAAAGGACAAGTGTGGTCAAAATGCTCAATCATGATCCAAAACCCAAAAAAATTGATATACATGTAAAATTGAGACTAAGTAATAAAGGCGAGTCTACCTATCCATCCCTTTGAGACTTTTTACAATCATTTCAGCTAGAGTTTTCCTAGAAATACCCCTCAAGCTCTTTTTAAAAAAAAACCTAATCCTAATGCAAAAAGAGCAAATTTCTTATAGCTAACCTTTTCTTGAGCCCCATCCGCTGCCATTGAGTCCATTTCCATTGTGTCTAAATCAAAGTCTATATGACTATGCTCATGCGTGAAATGGTTACTATTAACACGAAATCACAGCACCCCCAAATGAGTTCTACAGGTCTGCTTTTCTAAGGTAGAGTCATTTGGTGTGATTGCGTAACATTGAACTTTCCCCAAGGTGTGGGACCTTGCAAAATGGGAAAGCTCTCTAGATTGAAGGTTGGTTCCTTATTCCTCTATTTAGGTGCATATGTAGAAACTTGCAGAGGATCTATTCTTAATCCTAATCTAAACTTTACCAAGGAGACATGGATAGAAGGAATACATAAATTAAAACAAAGCTAAACTACGAGGTGATGCACCAAAGGAATGATGAACACTTATTTTGATAATAGACACAAACCAACAAAATGCATATAATAAACAAGCACAGATAGCTAGATATATAATGGGAGACTAGATGAAAGAAAAAGAGACAAGAAAGGATCTAAAATTGATCACATACATGTTTTATTGCTCTGTAGATTGATACAGTCCATTACAAAGTAGCCAAGAGGTAGAAATGTAATGCAATTTTTGATGGAAGGCCTGAACCCCAAAAATCCCTTTGCTAAAGGGATAAGGGAGCCTGTAAAACAAAGAATGTCCAACCCTTTACAATGAATCCTGATCCTGACTTTATAGATTCAGCCTGAGAGAAGAAGAAGAGAGAGAAGCGGGAAAAGAACAGGTTGAAACTCAACCATCACCGCTAATGAATTTAATGGAGTCTACCCCCAAAAAACCATCCTTACTGCATCAATCCTTGGTTCGGCGCCTTGAGGGAGAGGAAACAACGAAACCGATCAAATCTGATCAAGTTGTTGAGGTAAACAGATTTTGTATTGAAATCTTGAATGCGTTTCCTCCATTTTCTTCACCTAACTTCCTCAAAATTAAAGTTTCAGACCTCCACGGCATGGGTGAGGCTGAGATCTTTCCAATGGTGTTAGATTTGCAATATTTTGAGCCCTGAGTTGAAATATATGCCCCTTCGAAGTTTTGTATCGAGTCCGCACAAATGGGCGGGAAAAGAATTTGGAAAATGGGTCCCCCTTTTCGTATGGGACATGTGGCGGCCAAGTCGATCTAAAATTGGACATATGGGCCCGCAATTTATCTTTTTCCCTTTTGTGCAAAAAATGCAAAACTCAAAAACTCCCGCAGCCCCGAAGTTATACCTGGACACGTGGCTCCTTTTGGTTGGCTGGGGAATGCACTTCCATTTTTGTCTTTGTGCCTTTTGACAAAAGGTAATTTTTCAACTTTTCCCTTGGCGCTTGACTTTGGTTTTGACTTAGACCCAAACGCTGCGTTTTTCCTCAAAGGACTTGCGGGCCATTTTGCAACTTTTATCCTTTTGAGATAGCAAGGGGCAAAAATCAATTTTTTCCCCAAAGGCCCACTTTCCTTGGGACACGCGACAACTTGGCACTCGTTCGACTACCCTTTTAGGATTCACCTTTAGAGAAGTGTCATTAGGACACGTGGTCTCTTCCACTACCTCCTCCATACTTAGTCATTTTTGGACCTTTTCTAAACCGTTTCGAGCCCGAGGGCTTCGGATCTTTGCCATTTCTTCCCCTTCTCCTTTCTGGTTCTTCTGTGGCATCACCCCTTCTTTTCTGACCCTGATATCCCATAGTTGAGTCCTTCTGTGACCAATTTATAGGATTTGAATGAGTTTTCTCAGGTTCTTTCTATGTGGGGTTGTGACTGATCCAATATTTGGCATGGGGGTGAAATATGGATAACAATTACTAGAAATCTAGAGCCCCAAGAATAACAAAGACATATGTGACAAATGATTTCTAAAAATAAAAACTCGGCATATATATAGAATGTTGTGGTTTTCTAATATCATATTGAGTGAATTCATATAGAGATGGTGCTTGATGGAGTAGGTAAATCTCTCATCCCCGCACAAATGGTAAATAATCTTGTCTTTTCATTTTAAAATTTTTATAAACTTTTGTTTCATTACTACACTTACTTCCCATTCTTCTTTTATAGGTAGTGAGAAATCTCGGTTAGAATTGAACCAACACGTAGTCGATTAGGTGATTCTATACCTCTCCTAGTTTGGGAAGCACCATTCTCAGAATTCACATTTTATCCTATTCATGGCTAAAACGTTCTTTCGAGTGGGTGATATGTATGCACCCAAAAATTACATGGTGTAACATTAAAATGTGACACATCTCCTATGATGAAAAATAATCCTTCCAAGATGAGAATGAGATTGAAATACCTCCCTCTATCCTTTTCATCCCTCCTTTGAATCAAATCAACCCTTCTGATTTGTCCCTAAACTTCAATTTTGCCTATAAGACCACTTTTTGGCTTTTGGCGTTATTTTTGAGTGGCAGTTGTGCAATCACCTTGACAATTGTGCAACCATCACTTGCTAAAGAGTGACAGATACAAAACTTCCCCTCTGCAATAACAACAATTGAATAACCACCTTGGTGGTTACACAACCCCCTCTTACAACATGGGCGGTCCTATCACCTTCTAACGTAAAATTAAAACACATGTTTTTAAATGCAAGTTTGATTCCAACGTGATTTTATTTCACATTTATTAGTCAACTTAACTAAGATAGGTGTGTTGGATTGGTCTAGAGTTCCTCCTCTCTTCTTAATAAATTTAGTATGTTGAACCCTTCTCCGACATTTGTAGTTGACATCTTCTCTCCCAACAAATTATAAAAATAAATTTTTACTGTATGATGGGTTGGGAATTTGATATTCTTTTGTGAAGTGTTATGTTTTTGAAATTTGAAGAGGGATCACACAGATAATTAGAACCTTACTTTGTTCTTCCTTGCTACTCACTTTCAGTCATTCCATTTGCACAAAACTAAACCACAACCATGTTTTATTAAATTATTTGTTGTCATTCAACGTTCTTACATCCATAGATCAATTGGATTCCATCATTGGAAGAGGATATGAAGTTGAGGAGACAAAAATGCATATCACTTTTGGAAAGGCTACCACAATACAATAGTAATCAAGTTGGGATTATATTTATTTCTTTAAATCCTTATATAGTTATTATTTGTTGTCATTAAAATGATTTGTGTATTTAAATTGTTAGAACCATAAGATTCCATCACTTCCCACATACAATTTCATTTTAGTATTGCTGTCAAAATATTTATTATATAAATATTCTTCCCTTGATAAATTCTTCTCGGCTTATCCCTATAGATCTACTTTGGAAATTAGTTGGATGAAGAAGTGAAGAAACACCTATATTTCTTTTTATTATTCATTTATTTTGATTAGTTTAGATATAATTTTTCCAGGGAAAGTTTATATGGTAAAGAGGAAATTGCTACTGAGAATCTTTTCCCTTTCCGAAAAACTTGAGGTAGAATTTTTTCTAGAGGAAGTTTTGCTTTATCGATTAATAACTTTTGAGAAATATCTCTTAGAGTAACATTATCAAACAACCCTACAACAGAGGAATAACCACATCTAGTTATTCCCTATTTTAGTTTTATTTTATTATAATTAGTATTTTATTTTAATTAGTTCCTGTGTCTATGTCTATAGATTTATTTTTATTTTATAAATCTAAGAAAATACAAAATCAATATTTATTTAATGATCTTGTTTTAATTTCATTTATTTTAAAAGATTATTAGAGTATAAATAAATAGAATAAATAGTTATATTTGTTTTATTTAATTAACTAGGAAGGAATTTAGTTAATTAAAAGATTAAACTCACTTGTCTTTTATTTAAATTAGACTTCTTCCATTATTTATTTAAAACTATAATCTAGTGTAGTTTACGAGCTTAAATAAATTAAAACTTAGCCACTAGGAATTCATGGTACTTGTTCATAGCCTATGATTCTCCTCTAACCAACTTAGTTATTAGGAATTCATCCTACACATTCATAGCCTTTGATTATCTTTTAACTACCTTTCCCATCTTCCACATTTTGGATGTCTCAACACGACCTCGGGAAGTCAAGTACATAGAGAATCCCATGTCATTTTTATTGTGTATAGAACCCTACAATGAAGTGGGTGTGATAGGAAGTGAAAGGAAGAAGCTAAGCTTAGACCACTGAAAAAGATCATATGCGGAGGTGCTTTGCCAGACACTAGCACTATTTTAAACACTAGCGCCCAAGTAGTCTTATCCTTATCTGGGTGGTCCTATCCGAAGAGGTTCCAAATCCTAGTTTTTAGATAGATCATACACGGTTCAGATCCAACCTTCTCGGCATGTTTCCCGAATCAGCCCAAATCTATAAATACAAGCTAATTCACTCGTATCTCCCTATTGCTTATACTTGCTTGTACTCTGCATGATGGATTTCGTCTATTACCAATATATCTGTTCTATCTCATTATTCAATATAAGATTTAAATTTATTTAAATCATGTTGGTTGTGTTCTATTCAAGGATTCTCAAAAACCTAGATTAAGTACACTTGGGGTTCTCTAGGGTTCGAATAAGCGGTACACAATATGAGCAAGGTTTTTTTGTGTTTTATTTTAAAGAATTTCCTTAAGTGCAACTCCTACTTGATAAGTCCTAAACATGGCATATGAAAATAAAGAATGACCCTTTAAAGAATAATTTTGTCTGCATCTATAATGGGGGTATTCTAGACTAGTAAAATGAAGGGGCCATGCTAAATATGCACACCTTAGATTGTAAGTTAATGGGGAAAATAAACTCGAAACTCATTACCCCATATTCTATAAGAGGTATAGGGTTCCAAATCCTAGACCTAGAACAATGTAATGGTTTCTAATTAGCTCTCAATGGTAAAGAGATAATAATAAGGTTATAATTAGATTGTTATCCACATAGTAACAAGGTAAGAGATCCAAGAGGTTGTTAGGAAAGAATCATAAGGATTGAAGAGAGGCCTAAGAGATTGTAAAGTAAGATTCATAAGGATATAAGGTTGTGTATGATAATAAGGTAAGAACTGATATTTAAATAATGTAATAAAAAAGAATAAGCCACCCTATCATAATTTAGGCATAACCACATCCACATAATCCAAATCTAGAATGAAAATAAAGGAACAAGATAGGTGTTAGTGAAATAATTTATCGTATGGAAAATTATGTATTTCCACCAATGCTCATGGGGCTACACCCCTCCTTCTTGTGTATGGGGAGGATCCCATTATTGAATGTTAACTATGTACTCTTATATTAATGCGGTGGGGGTGGCCGGTGGCCAAGGATCACACAGAACACTTCACTGAACTTATGGAAAAGTGCTTGTATGGGGGTACAAGGGAGGAATTTACAACAATGAGGGGTGAAGGAGAGAAATTAGGAAATGGAAGGTTATTTTTGTGAGTAGGCAAAAAAAGAGTTCACACCCAATAACCGAGTAGTTCAACATTCAATTAAAGGAAAGAAAAAAATAAATCCATTAGTGAGACTAAAAACCCAGACACACAATTCTTAGATTTATTCATCAAATATACAAAGCTCTTTCTTGATCACTATGCTTACAAAGTGCAAAAAGAGAGAAAATAGAAGAAAACATGAGAAAGGGAAATAGAAGAAATATAGATTTTATTTCTTGTGTTGGTGATACAAATATCAACATCCAAAACCATAATCCACAATTGCTACAAAGAACTAAATTTTCAATATTTTAGGATCCTTTGGAATGGAAAAGTCATCCCAATTTATAACATTGTGAATTGACATTTCACCTACACCCCACATGACTCTTCATGATCTCATTCAAATTATGACTTTACATCTTCCTAAGAAATGAGAAATAAGTTCCCTTTTTATAAATCAAAGGGAATTTTACAATTCAACTTTAGAAAGTAACTTAAATGAATGAGAAAAAATATCATGATTGCACTCAATGAAGAATTAGAAGAGGGAGAGAAGAAAGATGGAGAAAGAGAGTACACAAAATAAGTTTCCACATCTGATGAAGAAGCTCCTTGTGATGAATAGTTTTTTTGATTCATACTTCTTGGTCCTACTCCTTGAATTCCTTGTTGAATTGAGCTATTGCAAGTGCCAACTTATCTGCCTTAGGAATACAAGCATAGCCCAACACCCTCCTCCACACCATGGGAACCTCACTAATATTCATACATTTACTTGAGTCATCCTTCATGATCCTTTACAATTGCAGAAATGTAGCTTCTGATGTTGGTAATGGACTCTAAGTTATCTTCATTGAAGGAGAGAGAGTCACCTACCTCTTTCTTGACCAACTCTTGGAAGGAAACAATGAGTTCTTCTAATGATGAATCCTCGGTGATCGAGAGAGCTCAATTGTCTAAAAATAGTCATAAACCTCATTCAAGATATTGAAAGCATGATGGCCATAAGACTTCAACTCAGAGATTGCATTTTTGAGCATTCCATATTTCATATCCATGATGCAGATCCAAACTTGAGACAAGTTCTCTGTAGTTGATGCAAACACATTATTACTCATGAGAGTGTGAGAGTCAAAGGAGATCATCTCGACACCAATGGGAACATCTCATCCAAGTGAATTAACTCTTTTATAAAATCCTCCTTTTCTTTTTCACTTCTAAAAAGTTGCAAGAATGTAATTGATGAGAGAAATGACATCTGGAAACAATACCTTGCCTTGCTTAATGATTTTCTCAATCCACTTCTTGTTATCCTTCCCCTGCATCATGTAACCTTGTGCTTTCTTGATTTCCTTAGGATCAAAAATATGGATCAAAATAGTTTCTTATACCATAAGAGGAGATCTAGATTCAGGTTTTAAGAAGGATTGAATGTAAGCATTGAGAGATTTTACATGTTCCTCTAACAATTTTTACTTATATTATTCATTCCAAGAAATGAGGTGGGAAAAGGATTCCTTGAATAAATGGGAATCACCCTTATGAAAGACTTGACTCAATGATATGCGTATCAACTCATAATCTGATGGAGTCATTTCCTCAATAGGATTTTCATTCCCATGCCTAACAACTTCAACATATTGATTACCCAAGGTTCTACTGAAGAAGGAGATGTTATCTGGGAATTATTTCTTCACCGTAATTCAATATCCTTGAGATTTCTTTGAGACCGGACATGATATCATGTTGAATTATTCTTGGCTCACTTCTAAGAATTTCTTAGATCTATGGAAATGGATCTTCAGGATTTGACATGATGTTTCTCGCAAGAGCATAATCAAGAGCTTGTTGTGGAATTGTTGTCCTCTCAAAATTTCCCCTCTTTTGAAAGTCAAAAATTGAAATTTTTGAGTTGACACCTTTTTTGATGTTCTGGTAAAGAGAAAAGTCGAGAAGTTAGGAAAATTCTACATTTTTGAGTCATTTGAGTGATTTGCGGGTCTGTCGGACATTTTTTTCCCATGTGTCCCAAGTTCACTAGGGCTCTCTGTTCGCCGATCGGCCGCTTTCTTAAATCTGTTAACTTGCGGGCCCATCGAAACTTTTTGTTCCAACTGTCCCAAGTTCACTTGGGCTCTCTATTCCCCGATCACCCGCATTGGCCACATCGTGCACTTCATATAGTTTGGTCCCTCATGTATCGAAAGCGATTGTGCATTCTGTCCCCACATCACCCGCATCGGCTGAGTCATGCTTTCACATCCCTCATGTCCCAAATGTACCAAAGGCCATCCGGGCTAATTTTTCCCACTTTTCCTAATGCTTGCTTTTTGAGTTGGTGAAGATGAATTTAATGCACATTTAATAACCTTCTCTCTCCTAAATGGCTATTTAATAGACTACCCCCTACGCATTTTTGCACACTACTTTCTCATTTCCATTTGCTCATACCCTTGCAATTGAAATCTCTGCTCGCATCCCCATTCCCCCGTAATTTCATCGCGGATTCAAGTTGTGAGTTTGTTTTCCTAAGTACTATCAACATGAAGATTAAATTTCAAGGCCAGGAGCAGGTTTCTCCGCTCGAGTCCTCTATTCCCAATATCGGGGACAGTGAAGTTTGTCACCTGGACTTTGGTGATTTTTGGACTAGGTTGATAGACCCGAACCCCTCTCCCATGGCACAAATGATTAATGATAGTGGCCTAGCATTTGCACTGGTTTCCCAATCTTGGTGCAATGTGCCGACACGGTACTCACCTGCGGGGCTCACTTCAACCCCGACACGAGTAAATTAACAAATGTGCATGGGGAGTTAATTACTAAGCTTGACACTTGCCACCATTGCCGCTGCCCTACGGATCCCTGAAATGGATAATTCTATAGTAATCTCTCAAAATCAAGCACAAGCACTCTTCGACCAAGATAGTGAGAAATACAAGGCAAGAGTGGCAAATTCATGGCTGAAGAACCCTAAGAAAGGGGCATCCTGACTATCAAAAGCTCTGTTTAGGGATGATTTCAATGAGGAGCTCTCTGACTTCATAATCTGTTAGCTCGTGTCATGGGCTTACCCTCTACTAGCGAGTTCCACTTCTAGATGTGCCCACTTATCAACATAGTTTGTGAAGGTACCCAGAACATCAACTGGGCAGAGATCATCTACATGAATTTGACAGCAACTATCCAATGTACAACAAACTAAGAAGTTCTACATGAATTCTTATCTGATGTATACCCTAGCAACATCCAGATAGTGGTTTGGCTTCACATACATTGATGCTCAGAAGGGTGATCCTATATATGCTTACTACCCTCAGTTCACCCTGGACACTAGTAATCACAATTTTAGGAGGGTGAATGATGCTTTCACCATGTACATTGTAAGGCTTCTAGAGAGTGACACTGCAAGGAGGTTTTTGATGAAGCCATGAGCTTGATAGCG
Organism: Taxus wallichiana var. yunnanensis; assembly: GCA_018340775.1. Taxonomy (NCBI): domain Eukaryota; kingdom Viridiplantae; phylum Streptophyta; class Pinopsida; order Cupressales; family Taxaceae; genus Taxus; species Taxus wallichiana. The sequence continues at coordinate 476,057,625 of CM031240.1, read as the reverse complement.
AAGTACGGAGCCTACTTCATTCAATTCAGAAGGTTCTCTTATATCAGGCTAGCAGGTTATGAGAGCACTCCTCTTAAGCTCCCCATATTTTGTAATGATAAGATGGCCCTGATTGAGGTGTGCAGACAATTAGACAAATTGCACAGAACCTACAGGGATAAGAAGATCATTGGGTTACACTTCCCCATATCTTTGGGGAACTATACATGCAAAACCACTCTGGATGCCCAGAACATAGAGAGGGCCCTTGCTCCCATCACTTTGTCCACTTCTTCAGGCCCAAAACCTGTTTCAACTTGAAGAAATTCATTGAACTAAATATCAGAATCAACTACCATCATAGGGTAGACACTGAAGATTATTGGGCTGACTGCACAGATGATTTTGAGGCCAGAAGGAGGCATTATGGTAGGTTTCCCCTTCAGCTAATACAAGAGCTTAACCTATATCGATTCTGAAGGGCTTCAAGATGAAAACACAAATTTATTGTCATATGAGTATGAAACTGTGATCAAGCATACTCCTTTAGAGGATCTGGACTAGTTTAAAAGAGAAAAAGATGATTTGGCTGAGATTCTAGCTCCTGTCCTAGTAAGAACCAAAGTTTGGTTTGACAGGAAGGTTCGTGAGCTGAGGAAGAATGTAGGAGAATCCTCCTCCAAAGACACTTCGACACCAAGGAAGGAGTCACAAACACCCAGTTCAGAGGTACCTGTACGGACTCCTCCTGCTTCATCAAGTAAAGAACCTGAATCCTCCACTCCTTCCTCCTCCACTCAGGTCTATCAGAAGAAGGTAAAGGAGGTCAAAAGGATCCCATTGAAGAAGATCCTCTGCCAAAGCATTCAGAACTACCTTCTGGGCCAGAGAACATCATTGTTCTTAGTGAGAGTGAAGATAGTGAAATGCCAATTCCTGTAGGTGCTTCAAAACCACAATGGATAAGGAGCAGGAAATTCATAGCACCGAGCCTCCAAGCACCATGGATTCTTCTGTCCAAGAAGGCTCATCTAGCTCCACTCACATCCCTATTGGAGGAAATAGTGGTAAACACTCTCAGTGCCATGAGTTCTCTCACTCTTGGTTCTCTTGCTCCCCTTCTTCTTCTTCCTCCACTTTTGCATGGGTGTAACCTTTTGTTGATAGTAGGAAGAGGAAGTCTTCTTCTCAGATCTCAGGGCCCAATTTTGATGCTGTGGTGGCCTTGTTGGGTACTACTCCTTCTTCTCCTGCCAAGAAAGTGAGAACCACTTCAAGGATAGTGACTGATGCCCAAGGTCAACAATTCCTTGAGATAGCCAAGCCCAAAGTTGACAAGCCAGAGCAGGATTTGCAAGCCTCCGATTTGGAACTTTCAAGGATCTCAATGGGAGAGTCTACTCCTGAAGGTGAAATACACAACCTTCAAGAAACAATCACCAGGGTCATTGGGAGGGTAGAAAAGGGCAACAGACTATAGAGCAGCTGGAGGAGTAGGCTCAAGTGCTTTCTAGTTTCATCAAGTCACTGTTATCTAAAGATAAAGTTTTAGACCCTACCCCACTGACTACTCTTCCACCACCTATGATCCTCAGTCAAGATGAAGTCTAGAGCATCAAGGACATACACAGGTACTCCATCTATGGGAGGGCTATGGAGGCCATGGTGGACGACATGCTTGTTGCAGGGTTGAATTTCATTGGTGAAGCCTTCAAGCTCAATGAGAAGGTAAATAATCTACAACAGAAGCTCTCCTCCACAATTGGAAATATGGATAAAGAACTCAAACTTTGGAGCAGCTGCATAGTAGACCTTCGCCTGATGGGGCAGACTGATGAAAATATTTTGATGGTGAGTAAGGTCTTTGATGATGTGAAAGATAATTTGTCAAATTCATGGGTATTCAGTGTGGAGTGGAAAATCAAAGTCTGGAGGAGGCTTTGGGAGAATTAAGGAATAGTTGGTAGAAAGGAGAGGCTTTCAAGACTTTGGTAGTATCTGCTTTCAAGGATATTCACTGTCACCTCCACGATGAGACTTCAGGTGTGCCTTTCTCCCTGCAAGAAATTAAAGCTCAATTCAGAGCTTTTGTCAAAGGAAACTTGTTTAAAGAGGACTCCATGACCAAGGAGAAGATAAAGGAAATCTGCTCTCTCCAATCTGCCATTGAAGAAGTGAATAAGGAATATCATATGCACACCGAGTTCGACAAGGAGATGGAGAAATGTCTGGGATCTTGGACCCAGGCTACTACCAACACATTGGTTCCATATGGCAGAGACATAGCAGAGGCATTGAAAAGGTTTAGATAGTGGATCCTCAAGTTAGTGGGCCCTTCCCAATCATGAGCACTTGTCTTCCCCTCCTGGCTTCTCTCTCCTTCTTTTTCTCATTTCGGACTTATTGTAATTAGTTGGGGTTTTGTGTCAAGCATCCCTTTAACTAAACATTTTAGTTAAAAGAAGTAGTTACCAAGTGTAACTGATTTGTAAAATTATATAATGGTCTCTCTCCGCCATTTTCAGGGTGGGAACTTGGCTTATTTTTGAAAGTGTAAAAAGTAACAAAGCAATCAATACAAAAGAGCTTTCTTTCTTTGTCCATCTGATCCTGTTATTTATTGCTTTATCCGTTGAATACTTGTTGAATCATTTGTCTGTATTATGTCAAGAAGCTTTGTATTCTTGTGGATGTTATTTCTGGAACTTTGTGTCTTTGCAATAGCATCTTATTGATTCAAATGCAAATGGTTTTATTCCAAACAATTTTATTCTGGCATGCATAAGGAATTATTTTGTTATCTATAGTTCTGGAGAATGCCTTTCTGCTCATTTCCACTACTTCATTCCTCTGTACTTTTGTATTGATGATCCATTTTATTTTAAAACACTTTCATGATATCCAAGTTCCACATTAAAACTATGCATTGTACATATGTAAATAGGTTTTTCTTTTGAATAAGGGAACCTCTCCCATTAAAGAGGAGGGACTTCTTGTCCCCTTACTGTTGCTCTCAACAAAGTCCTTTTTGACGACCAACAAGAATAAACTCTTGATCACCATGAGGAAGCTCTTACATCAAGGAAGACATACTTAAATTTATTTGGAGAGGTGAAGGATATAATGGATCAACCCTACTTGTGTTTACTTATCTTAGTTCAACCAAATCCCCTTGACTCACCCAACCAACTCACTAGCTCAACTAGCTCAGCTCACCTTGAACAACTCACTAAGCTCACTTAACTAGCTCATCGAAGGGGTATGGGTGTCTCTAACCTGATTGATGAGTTATGATGAGCCACTTATATTGAATTTTTAATGGATCTTTGACTCTTTTAAAATATATTTTGACTACACAATGTCCCTCGGTTTTACCTACTATGCCCTACGGTGTTCGACTCACTCTTGTACACAATTGTGATAATAATGATGCCTTGAGATCCTCGTGAAGGACTAATATATTATTTTTATATATTAGATCACTTTTTAACCATGTTAATATTTCAAAAATAAGATAGATAAATGAAAATGGAGCCAAGTTAAACTTTCTGCACTCATAACGAAGACTTTCTATTTTTAGTAGGTGGAACCAATACTTGCTTATTTTGGATATTTTATTTATTTTGATTAGATTTTAACTTTTGAATCCTCTAACATACTCAATTAAAATCCATTGATTATACTTTTATATTTTTGGAAACTTTCTATTTTAGCAGCTTCCTTTTGTCTTTTGCTTTTTTCATTTTTTTGCTTTTTGATCAAAATTGCCTAGTTTGTCTTCTATATTATTATTTGAGTGCAATGATCTGAGGTGGTTTGATTTTTGGAATATTTATATTTATAATAAGTGAAAATACCATATAATTACTATATTTATAAATTGAACTTCCTATGTCATATTGCAACGAAAATGACTTCACTAGATTCATCTTGCTTTTGAGACCTCGTGCTCTAAATTTCACCTCGATTTGCCCGGAATGTATGGAAACTAAAAATAAAACAATAGGGAAAAAAATAAGGGTTTGATGCCATTAAAAATTCAAGTCATAATCTAGTTTTATATTACGAGTGTTATTTAAGGCTCGTGGGATGAGAAGCAACCGAGAAAGTTTCACCCATTTTTGTTCACCGATTTGCAAGATACAAATTTTTCAAGTTTTGATGCATATGACAACTCGGAGAAATTTAGGCAAGCATTCTGGAAAGTTTGCAAGTTTTTTTGGTATTATTACTCAACAATCATGAAGTTAATATGCAAGAATGAGGTGGGAAAATATTATTTTATGTTTTAAAACTTTATGACAATGTTTTTGCTTCACGTGAGAGGTATAAGTGAGAAGAAGCAAACAAAAACAATCAATTTATTTTTTAGTTTTGCAACATCTTTATATGGGGTGTATTTTATTTTTCCCACTGACCCCATTTTCCCATGTACATTTGGGGCATTTGGGATGGTAAAATGTGCCCCCACTTCGAGCATGACAAGTGGCGAAGTGGGATTCAAGGAGATAGGGAGGTGAGAGAAATACACTTGAGCACCTGGGAGGAAAAGTATTTAGTCAAAAGGTGAACCTAGGAAGGGGCTAAGAGAAATGTTAATTTTTATTTCCCCACTACCCAGAGTGTCCCGGGATAATTGGGATGATAAAATGTGCCCATGGGTAGATGATACAACTTAGCCAACTTGCAAACAAAATAACTTAGCACCCTGTCGGGAAGATGGAAGGTCACATAAGGGACGAAGAACAAGAGATGAGGGTGGGGAAAATTTTAATATCCATATTTTCCCCACTTTCTTCAATATAACTAGGATATTTGGGACGATTTGGAAGTTTGGGACAATTGGGATAGTAAAATGCGCTACCCATCCAACCGAGAAAATGATCTGTCTCGAACCTTGAAATCACTTTTCGTGGATCTCCGGAGGTCTTTTCATGAATTTTTTTAAGAGCTTATACCACCTCCTTATCCAAAAATTTCCACTTTTTCATTTGGGATAATAATGTGAGTCTGTACAAACTAACTTTCCTTGAGAAATGCCCAAGTCTTGTGAAAAATATGAAAGTTAAATCATGACTATGGTTATTAAAGATTTCCAATGGTTGATTTTTTGTATTTTAAATCCTTACAAAGCTCCCAAAATCTTCTATTAAAGCTCAAGTACCTTTTTAGATTGTAATCTCCTTCACCCTAAAAAACCTGCTTTCACTGTTCTTGTTCCAAAGCTGCTGAAACCTTCATAAATATTCCTAAAATAGTTCCATTAATATAAAAAATATTCAAAAAAATTCCTAGATGATTTAGGGATCTCAAATTTATCTTGGAGTATGCACACCTATCTAGAAAAGTCTAAAAATAGTCTCTTTATAAACTTATAAGAAAATTCACCACTAAAAGCGCTACAATGAAATAATTGAATGACATCATCACAATTTTTCAAACACGTAGGGAAGGTTTGTATGAAACATATGAGTATTTAAAAGGATATGATAGGTATGAAACAAAGGGAAAATTGATTCGAGAGGCATTCAAGAGGGTTTTCAATAAAAATTGACACTAGGGTGAAGTTGTCATGTTTCAAAACACATGACAATAAGAGGTTAGAGATACTTGCATGAAGATTTAATTGGTGCTTTAAATTCCCCCAAGGTCAACAAAAATTTATGAGAGAGTTGATACATGGACCAAAAATGAATATAGAAATACCTAAGAACACCTTTACTTGAAGACTCCATTAAGTCCAAAGGTTTGGTAGAACATGGAAAGTGCAACTCATATGCATGTAGATCCTAAGAACCCAAGCTCCAAGTGTGAACACCAAAGCGAAAAAAAAAGATCAAATTTTATACCTTCTAATATTAAAGGGCATATTAGTCGTGCTAGTTGGATGAATGAGTGATGGATGAGATCTTGGATTAAAAATCATCTATAGGGTATAAATATAAAAATGATATCACTAACTATTTATGCTAGATAACGGTTGATGTTATCGGTTGTGAAAATTTATAAACCTAACAACATCAATTTTTTCAATGCCACCACCTAGTGAAACTCACTCAAGATACGTCATGGACCAAATTTTATGTCATTAGAGAGGGAAATGTGGACGTGGGGAGGTCGAGAGAATCATGCCAAGCTATATAAAGGGAACTCGGAGGTATAAGGGAGAGAATGATGAAGTGTGAGAGTGATCAAAAGAGGATGGAAAGGTGATGTCATAAGGAATTTTTAAAGACGATTGCAAAGGATGAAAAATATGATTGTAAGGGTGTGACAATATGTGAAATATATAATATAATTAGACTATAGATCAAAGTATATCTTATAATACACTTTTGACCGAACTGATGTAAGTTGAAGGATGGGCGTAACCATTTCTAGATATTTCCCACTCTTGGAAGTATCCCTAATGACAAATTTTAAGGGAATATAATACACCAATGATGCCGATTTAAGAATAAAATTCAATAAATTGAAAAATTAGTTATATACATATGCCCAGTTGAAGATCATTGTATATCACAAAAAGTGTACATGAGATGGTCTCCGGGAAAAGAATATGCAACACTTGAAATAAAAAATATTGGAAGAGGTGTAAAATAGAATGTAACAAAAATATGAACTCAAATAAATCATTCCTACATGTATATCTACATTCCTGAAAGTGTGTGCATGTAGTGAATCATCGATGTGTAAAAAAATATTTTCATGTGAACCCAATCACAAATGAAAAGAAACACTAGAAGATAATGAAATAATAAACCCTAGGGTATGGGGGATCTCATGGGAGGATGAGAGAGTGAATAAGTCATGATGGTGAGTCAAAAACAATATATAAAGGGGTAGTTAAGGTTGTTAAACTAATTGACATGTAAATGTAAAGGATGTAAGATGTTAGTCGGAAACGATATCAACCATATTAACAGTCTTGTAAAATAAGAGTCTGCTAAGATGGAACACTTAAAATCCCTAATATAACAAGGAGAGATTTGAGAGAGGAGATAATAATGATTGAGAAAACACATCATGAAATCCAAGAGATGTAAAAGATACTCAAGTATGGATGAAATATGGGAATATCCTTAAACCCTAATGCATGTCTCAATGCAAACATGTCTAAAAAGATATTGAGAAAAGGATATAAAGGGAAAGGGAGATATTTAGAATATAACCTATTAACCAAAGGGATATACGAATGTAAAAAGGAGGGAAAAGGGGTGTAAAAAGATAAAACAAGTTATTTACCAAAATCAAGACGTACTTATCAAAGGGCAATAATACAAGCCTTTTACATTAAGTAGTGGAGGAACCCGAATATGTAGACATCAATGAAAACATAGTAGTGAAGTGTAAGAATATCCCAAAGTCAAGTATGATATTATATGATGGTAAATTTGAGTATTAAATATGTATCCAACCTTCAGGACACTAAAATCTACACAACATCATAATTACATCATGTTTTTAATAAGTCTTATGTATATGGATCTTAAATGATGAAGTTATGTCTTAATGGCATAAGTCCTTGTCATGTTGCTCTTATATTTCTTGACATGTCTTCTTATTTGAATTTATGATGTTTGTCCATGATTTGATGTTGTCTCACTATGATCTTTGGCCTTTTGCATTTTTATTTATATTTTAGCTTAGTTTTGGTCAAAACTATACAAATTGGTCAAGACCGTATTATGGGCCTGACCAAGATGTATGGTATAGGCATTTTTGTGTTTTGGGTCTCTTCTCCACCTTGTTTTCTTTCACAAATTTCATTTATGGTCTTCTTTTGCCAATAAAATTGAAATTTTGAAGTGATAAAGTCCTATATATACAAGTTCACCTTAAGCATTTATCATCTAACAAACACCTATCTATCTACCAAATACAAGGCTAAGAATTCAAGAGTACATTCTTCATATTGCATATCACAACATAGGAGGGAATAAATCTATTTTTGACATCTACACACAAGGGTTTCAAGAGAAAAAATAACTTAGCCCACTATCAATGTGGAAGCACAAGGGAAACACTATGTTAAGGGTTCTAGTTTGTATGCACATTGACATAACACACTAATAGAACTACATTGAGTTTAAAATGTAGTGAAAATTTTGATGAATCACAAATGAGGTGATCGTCGAGGTCAATATGACTCAATAATTTACTAGATATAATGGGTGCTTGAGTTTCTTGTAGAAATTCAAAAGTACATTCTTCATATTGCATATCACAACATAGGAGGGCATAAATCTATTTTTGACATCTACACACAGGGTTTCATGGGAGAAAAATAGCATATCCCACTATTAGTGTGGAAGCACAAGGGCAACACTAGGTCAAGGGTTCTAGTTTGCATGCACATTGACACAACACACTAGGAGAACTACATTGAGTCTAAAATGTAGTGAAAAATTTGATGACTCATAAATGAGGTGATCGTTAACGTCAATACGACTCAATAATTTACATCTTTTATTTTTAGATCTAATGGGTGCTTGAGTTTCTTGTAGGAATTCAAAAGTACATTCTTCATATTTCGTATCACAACACAAGAGGGCAATAAATCTATTTTTGACATCTACACACAAGGGTTTCAAGAGAGAAAATAGCTTAGCCCACTATCGGTGTGGAAGCACAAGGGAAACACTAGGTCAAGGGTTCTAGTTTGCATGTACATTGACACAACACACTAATAGAACTACATTGAGTCTAAAATGTAGTGCAAAATTTGATGAATCACAAATGAGGTGATCGTCGGGGTCAATATGACTCAAGAATTTACATCTTTTATTTTTAGATCTAATGTGTGCTTGAGTTTCTTGTAGGAATATAGGTTTTTTTGTAGGTATATGTGTAAAATCTAGGGTTACATGTGGATCTGAACATACAAAAGTGTGAAATAGGTGATAACGAAGGAACCCAAAAAATTAGAATTTGAAAAAAAATGGTCCAAGATATTAGGAAAGGGGTAGTTTATGGGACCCGGTCCTAACCTTTTACATTGTCCAACACCTTCATCAAAATTGCAAAGAACAATTGATTTGGGTTCATCCAAAATCCTTCACATTTCCTAGTTTTGGTGGTGACACGGTTTGGAATTTATCTTGGACTAGTTAAGTCATTCTTCTAACCCCTCTTGTGATTTTAATTGATCTATCAATTTTGCATGCTTACAAATAGCTTAGTTTCCATTGCAAATATGTATACAATGACATTATTCTATAGTATATAATATATAGTAATCAATCCTAATTAGATCAAGTGAATTAATCATCTAAAATTAATTTAGGGTTGATACATTTTGGTGAGCTTTCCCATTTTTGAACCCTTTACATATCTTATATTTTATCTTGTTTATTTGATAGTTAGGCCTTGTTATATACTGAGACCAGGGAATTTAGGGTTTCTTCTTGACATTGGATATGGCTTGTTATAATGATTTGAAAAACCACAAGGGTTACTATCCCTTTAACCGGTCTAATCCACTTGTGGGTTTAAAAATTAGGATCCCTTTGCACTATACCCTAATATGTTTACTTTCACTTGTGATGTGGATTATGGATATGTTAATACATATTACTCATATTTAGCTGATATGGATTATGGGTATGAAAAATCATCATATGATCTTACTCTTAGGCTTCAACATCCACCTAAATTTTCAACTCCTAGTGAGCATCATAATATTGGTATGCCTTATACCAAAGTTCCATCGACCAATTTATAAGTACCTCATGATCCCACTTCTTATCATGCTTAGCATGTTGTCCCACATCCACCATCTTATGATAACCACTTTAAATATACTTCTAATGATGACCTTAGCTTTGTGTATGCTGATAGTGAAAGTGAATGACTTAGTGGGGATGAAGCTCCCAAATTTTAGATTCCAACTAAGCTTCACACTTTTCCTAATCCTTCACCCTCTATTGATCTAAAACCTACTAAGGATATAGATGAATCAATTTCAGATGATGATGAGTTTCCATGGACATGCCCCACCCAGTCACTTCAAGATACTCTTCCTACAACTAATATAGATGATGATGGTAATGGTGCACATTCTTTTAATTATATATATAATGATGTACATAGTATTGTTGATATTCCATGTGATAGTGAGTTTCCTATTTTAGGTGATTTTCCTATTATTTTTATGCTCTTTTTCTTAACCATGTTATTTTTCATGATGGAACTCTTTCTCTTAACAATGTTATTGCTCATGATGATGATCTTTCTCATAATGCAGTTGTTATTTCTAGTCATGTTTATATTTCTAGTGATGTTGATACTCATAATGATGTTGCTCCACATGATGATTTCACTACTTTTACTATTAAGAATGATAATGTTATTCCATGTGTCTCTACTCTCTCTCATGCATGTACAAATGATGTTATTATTAGTGATGCTTCTCTTTCTCTTATACAAGTAGCTAATGTCTATGTTAATATACCTTTTATAGGTTGTAATGACAGTACTAATGACTCTCCCCGTATGCATCTCTTCTAGTGCCATTACTTCTCCCGAACCTATGATTGATAAATTATATGTAATTAGTGATAAGGTCACCATAGACCACGTCACCCAAAGTGAACATCTATCTCTTAATGTTCCTAAACATGATGACATTGCCTATAAAAATAGTGTTCTCGTGGCTACTATACATGGTAAAGTATAACACGTGAATGAGCCTCTTAATGTTTATACAATACCTCTTTAAGAGGTCCTCCACGCTTATGCATGAATTTGGTGATTTGCAATGAAAAGTATATTTTTAACCTTTTAAAGTAAGGATTACTATGCTTTAATGTATTCTAACATTATACATGATAACCATATTCGGCATACAATCTTCCAATCAACCTTTCCTCATAATTTTACGGTCACGAAGTTCACATTGTTTGATGGTAATTATGACCCTTATCTATATATCACATACTATAGGTCTAAAATGACTTATTATTATAACAATAAGGTAATTTTAAAAGCCTTTCCCTAAATTCTAGTTAGCAATACAATGTCTTAGTTTACTCACCTTCCTAATGTATCCATTGGAATATTCTTAGAACTTGATGAAACATTTCTCATTCAATTTAATGATAACAAGGGTCCTCAAGTCACATATGAGTGATTAACCTCTCTCGCATCAAGGAAAAATATAACTCGTTAGTGATTACATCCTACATTTCAAAACTAGTATGCAATAATTAATATACAAAACTATGGATTTATAAATGTAATACATCTTTTGTTGATGCCTCATCTTTACACTCAAGGAAAATTTGATTTATGAGTCAAGTGATTCATTCATTGATATTTGTTTGCGTGTTCTCAACCTTGAAAGTTATTTCTTTCTCATGCATACTTCTACATATTCTCATGATGTTATTCCTACCACATCCACACACTACACATCCAATAGTCCATGTGAGCCACTTGTTATTTCAAAAAGGTTAAATTGTTGTATTGTGGTAATGCTTCTTATCATGTTACACTTTGAAACCCATGCCTACTATGAAGACTCCACCATCATATAAATGAAAACCGCTATGTTTTGATAACACCGTTAGTAATTCACATGATATTTTTCTTACATTTATTCATAAATGATTGATTTGGTTACCCTCCACTACACATTATCCTCCACATCAATTGAAATATGAAAAAGGATAGCCCCTTTATAATTTCCATTGCATTAATAGACACTTGATAATGATCATTATGTACTAGATAAAAAACTTAAGTGGCTTGAAGAAAAAGGGATTATATGATTTGATACATGTCATGCACATAGATATATTTACCCTCCTCTATGACATCATCCTATAGAGATGATGAATTTGGATGATGGGCCTTCCACGAGTAAGCCAATATCACAACCTCTTATATAAGGTGGCCCTCCAAAGGAGACTATTATTTCACAACTAACACAAAACACTAAATGAAAATGGGTTACAAGGAAAAGTGATTTGCCAAGAAAGATAATTAGGTTAATCACATATGTTCTATGATTACTACATAATCATTACTTATTCAACCTACTAATACCTCACATGTAATCCTTGACTATGCATCTTGGTGATCCATAGTGACTTCATGTCCTTCATTTGGTTATAATACAATGACTTCTCATCTCAACCTTCATTATGTGTATTAGCTCTATTTCCTACACACATTGGCTTTTCTCAATTTCTTAGGGAATATGAGGATTACCCTTCTTTATTTATTGAGAAATGGTTTCCTCACCACTTTCTTTGCTCCCTCATACTTTTGAGATGGGGCTTCTATTACTAACTTTACTGTAGACACTAAATCATGAACTTGGGTACATTTTTATGTCCTAATCACATACCACTATTCATATGGTTAATAAGCGAGAAAACTAGTAATTGACATCTATATTTGGCCTCTCTTTTTCTTTCGTGCCTTTTCTCGTGGTCTTACACACCCAAATTCCCAGTATGAATTTCATTGCTTCATCTTTCTTAGCTCTGGACACTAGCGCCCAATAAAGATGCCGGTGCCTGTACCCTCGTCCCCTCTAGGTGTCCTTGACCTCTTTGTATCTTTCTTATCACTTTTGGGCATATTTCATATTTTGAGCATCTTGTTTTCTTGGTAATTGGAATTTTAGATTTTAATTATAAAATTCAAACAAGGGAATTATATAAATACAAAGCTATGTGACCATAATAAAGGAATAAGCTCTAAGCATCTATTATCACCACCTAAGGTTGCATCCAAAAGTATTCTAACAAGCATCAAAGCATCCATCTAGCTTCATACAAGGGACTTCTATTTTAACATACATGGATAGGAGGGGAAGTTAATTTTTCCATTGACACATCTACTTACATTAGTACATCTAGCTACTTTCTTGATATTCAGTGCATCTTGCACAAGTGATTCCTAGGGCACAATTCTACACACACATATAGAGCTATATGGATTACGAAATGTAGTGCAATTCTTGGTTGAAAGTGTTGGGGTTAGCACACTTTGGTTTTATAGACAATATATCGATCTAAGCATACATGCAAATAAAAGAGGATATTCTACCGTAAGAAATATATAGAACAAGAGAGATATAAATTAACACCCATTTAACATGGTTCACCCATGTGGGCTACGTCCACTAAGAAATAAGCCAATCTATTATCCAAAGCTTTGATAAGATATACAACTAAATATTTACAACCTTCCACACCTCTCGGATGTACAATACTTTATTTCTTTCAAGCTTTAACTTCTTCTTTAGAATTCTCTCTCTCACAATTATTCTCACAATAATCGTTAACTTTTGCAAGTTCTTTTTAATTCTTACTTAAAAACCCTATCTTTCATGCTTATATAGGTGTATACAAACATAAGGAACTTATCCATGCAATTACAATCAATAGATCTACTTTAATACTAAAAATAGATTTAATTCCCGAGATTTAAATAAAACACTCTTGCATAGGGTAACCGATCGTGCGGTTAGCCCTAACCGATGATGGTTCCTCCTTTCCTAACCGATGCTAGTCATGGGTGACTGATGCCAGTCCCTCCATAACCGATGTTAGTTACTATGTTTTCCAGAAAGTTTCATATTGCATGCTAATCCAAAGTAATTGAGCTCCACAACTCAACATTATCCCACTTAGAGATTAATTACTTGCACCATACCATACACCATCATTCTTGGATCTTTCCTTAGCTTTGTTTCTTCCTCTTCAAGTCTCAAACTTGAATACCAACAAAATTGGAGTGTAGCTCCAACTTCTCCTTTGATAACGACTTCGTTAGCATATTCACGTGGTTCTTGCTTTTATGAATCTTTTCTAGATTCAACTGCCTATCCTCCAATACCTGCCATATGAAGTGATACCTCAACTAAATGTGTTTCATTCTTAAATGAAACTCTGAGTTCTTTGCGAAATAAATTACACTCTGATTTTCATTGAATAATTTATAATCATCTTGCTCCTTTCCTAACTCTTCCATGAACCTACTCATCCATATCATCTCCTTGCTAGCCTCTGTAGTTGCAACATACTCTACCTCTATAGTAGACAAAGCCACAACCTTCTACAATCTTGAAATATAGCTAACTTCCGTCCCACCTACTATGAAAATATATCCAGTAGTGCTCCTCCTACCATCCAGATCTCCATCCATATCCAAATCAACATAGCCACATAATGAAATATCCAAACCTCCATAGCATAACCACATGCTAGATGTCCCTTTTAAATACCTAAGTATTCATTGGACTACTTTCCAATGTTCTCTACCTAGATTAGCCATATAACTACTCACAACTCCTATTTCCTATGTAATATTTATTCTATTACAAACCATAACATACATGAGACTCCAAACTCTGCTAAAGCCTATGGTACTCGTGTCATATATTTGACCTCTTCATGTGATGAAGGACACTGATATTTTCTCAATTTGAAGTGCCCAACCATGGCTATACTAATAGGTTTTGCATTCTGCATCTTTAACCTTTCTAACAACATATAAATATAATCCTCCTGAGACAAATATAATTTCTTGTTCTTCCTATCTCTATGTATTTGCATGCCAATGATTATTTTTGCATCTCCTAAATCCTTAATAGAAAATGTGTGAGATAGCTTTCCCTTAAGCTCATCAATTTCCTACATACTAGATCCTCTGAATAAGCATATCATCCACATATAGTAACAAAATAATATAGCTCCCATTTTCAAGCTTCTTGAAATAAACACAATGGTCGATTCACATCTCAAGTAACCATGCTTATGCATAAAACTATCAAACATCATGTACCATTATGTTGGAGCTTTCTTGAGCCCATATAGGCTCTTTTAAAACCTGCACACTAATTTCTCCGTACCCTTGACTTCATACTCAAGTGGTCACATGCGTATAAATCTCTTCATCCAAATCACCATGAAGGAAAGCCATCTTCACATCTAGTTGATCTAAATGTAAATCCTATACTACAACTAAACTCAATGTAGTATAAATAGAAGTCATCTTTACAACAGGTGAAAATATTTCACCAAATTCAATACCTACTTTATGTGTAAATACATTTTACTACAAGCCTTACCTTGTACCTTTTATGTCCACCCTCTTCTTCCTTGATCTTATAAACCCACTTATTCTACAATGTCCTCTTACCTGCTGACAACTTAACCAAATCCCAAGTCTGGTTATGTTCCAAGGATTCCATCTCCTCATCCATGCCATGCTCCCCTTTGACGCGGGTCTTATCCTATATTACTTCTTCAAAACTTTCTCGGTTCACCATTATCATCAATAATAGATAAAATAGAGAATGTATAAATCTTTCTAGGGGTTTACTTACCCTTTGTGACCTTCTCACAGGAGTTTGGGGTATCGGAGGCTCATTATGGACCTCCTGGAAATTTGTATCCAAATCTGCTAGTGACGGATGTTGGTCATTTGTAACCAACATCAGTTCTACTAACCGATGTTGGTTATGATGACCGATGTTAGTTCTCTTGATTGATGTTTATCGGGGTCAACCGACACCAGTTACCTGTGTAACCTTGTTGGTATTACTTTCAAATTTGAGAGTTCATTTTCATTCATAAACTTCTCAACTGGTTCATCCTTGGGTACCAAAATTTTATCCTTGTACATTATCTTTTCATTACATTCAATATCACGAGTCCTAATAATTTTAGAATTCTCTAAATCCCAAAAATGAAATCTGAAATCACCAGATCCATAACCAATTAAAGTGCATCTCTTGGATTTTGCATCCAAATTTTTTCTATTTTCCTTATCAACATACACAAATATTATGAACCAAAAGCTTTAAGAAAAGAAAGATATACCTCTTTTCTAGTCCAAGCTTCCTCTTTTATTCCTCCATCTAGTGAACTTGAAGGCCCATGATTAATCAAATAAACCACTTTGTATCAACTGCTTCCACCCAAAACTACAAGGGAAATCCAAAATGTATCCTCATACTTCTAGCACGTTCCATGATTTTCCTGTTCATTCTCTCTGCAACACCATTCTCATGTGGTGTTCTTGGAACTGTTCTTTATGTACGTATCCCATTTACTAAACAATAATCATTGAAAGCCTTGCTACAATATTCACCACCATTTTCAGATCTAAGGCACTTTAACTTTGAATTTGATTCATTCTCAACAAGGGCTTTCCATCTTTTAAAAATCTCAAAAACATCATATTTACGTTTAATACAATAAACCCATACCTTTCTTGTAGCATCATCAATGAAAGTAACATAATATTGGGATCCTCCATGAGAAGCTACCTGAGCTGGTCCCCACACATCTGAGTGTAAAAGCTCCAATTTTGATCCTTCTTAGTTGCCCCAACTTTGAGAAATCTCACTCTCTTTTACTTTCCAAATACACAATGCTCATAGAAATCAAGATCTAAATATTTCAAATATGCTAAATTACCCTTAGCCTTTAAGATCTACATTCCTTTTTGACTCATATGGACCAACCGATTATGCCACATGTATGCATCTAAATCTAAAGTAGATAATGTAGAAAATCAATCAGTAACACAGGTAGATAAATATAACGTTCCTACCTTCTTACCTCTTGCCATAGAAAAACACCCTTGGTGACTTTCCAAGAGTCTCCTATAAAAGTAACCATGCAACAAGATTCACCTAGTTTTCCTACAGAAATAAGATTTCTCCTGAGGCTTGGCACATGCCTCATATCTATCAATACCCATTTATTTCCATTTTGTAATTTTAGATGAACTTCCCATTTACCAAGATAATATTGCAAGGTTCATTATAACCCAAATAAACATGCCCAAAATTGCTTTGGACATAATTTTTGAAATAACCTTTATTAGGGGTTACATGGAAAGACGCTCCTGAATCTAAAACCCATGATTGAATTATGTTATCTAAAGAAATAATAAGAGCATCTTGTATTACCTCTGTTGGAGTAAGATTTACTTCTTTACATTTTTTTGGTTGTTGGTTCTCTTTATCCTTTGACCAACAATATTTCTTGTATGTCATTTCTTTCCACATTTCCAACAAGTAATTCCCTTACTTTTGGATTTAGATTTGCTATCCCTTGACCTTGATTTCCCATTACTCTTACTCTTGGATCTCTCCTTTTGCCCACCCCTACTTTCTACATTCAAAGCATTCCTAGATGATGATTCTTCGTACTCTTCCTACAAATTTCTTCATTCAAGATTATACTAACCACATCATCAAACTTCAAAATATTATTAACATATTTTGTATTACTAACAACCATTACCAAGTTATCCCAACTATCAGGTAAAGAACATAAGAATAAAAGTGCTTTCACTTCATCATCAAACGGTATATCAACCGATTTTAACTGATTTACAATAGATTTGAAATCATTCAAATGACTAGACGTAGATCCACCTTCATACATTTTAGAACTAAATAGTTTCTTCCTAAAATAAACTTTATTTGAAGCACTAGGTTTTTCATATAAATTATCAAGAAATTTCATTAACCCTACCGTAGAGGTCGCCTGTAATATTGGAAGCCACCGATCTTTGTCGAGCTCAATCTAATAGATTACAAAGAATTTCATCAAAAGAATCTTTCATTCTTCATCAGTCATCTTCGTAGGTCTAGAATTCTCATCCAACGGTAAATTAAAATCACTTTGATACAAATAATCCTAAATCTGCATATTCCATAATTGATAATTTTGGCCATCAAACTTCTCTACCTTGTATTTGTTTTCTTCTACCATTTCTGTAGCTCCCACTCAATAAAAAAACCTTCTATGAGTAAATATGTCAACACACAAAACCCTTAAACAAAGCTCTGATACTAGTTTTTGGGGTTAACACATTGGTTATACAGAAAATATAGCAAATGTAAGCATACATGAAAATAAAAGTGGATATTCTACCAGAAGAAATATATAGAACAAGAGATATAAATCAACACCAGATTTAACGTGGTTCACTCAGTGTGGGCTATGTCCACCAAGAAACAAGACAATATATTATCTAAAGCTTTGACAAGATATACAATGAATATTTACAACCTTCCGCATCTCTTAGATGTACAATACTTTCTTTATCTCAAGATTTTGCTTCTTCTCCAAGAATTCTCTCTCTCACAATTATTCTTGTAAGTTCTTATTAATTCTTACTTCTAAACCCTAGATTTCATGCTTATATAGCGTATACAAACTTAGGGAACTTATCCATGCAATTACAATCAATAGATCTTCTTTAATACTAAAAATAGATCTAATTCCTGAGAGTTAAATAAAACACTCCCTTGCAGAGTAATCGATGCCGGTTAGCCATAACCGATGATGGTTCCTCCTTTCCTGACTGATGCCGGTCATAGGTGACCAATATCGGTCCCTCCATAACAAATTTTGGTTATTGTATTTTCTAGAAAGTTCCATATTACATGCTAATCTGAACTAATTGAGCTCCACAACTCAACAAAAGTTCGGTCTATTAGGTGACCACTGTGGTCAGTTTGACTCCCCATTTACATTATTTTTATTTTTAGGATTTGATGTGTTTTGGGGTTTTTAGGAGATCTTTTATTTTTCAAATTACCAGTGAACTTGACGATCTTACAATGACCTACGGGTGATAAAAATGAATATTAGCGAACATCTTGTGACACTAAAAAAATCAGTTTATGAGGTTTTTCACAGTCACGAGCAACCAAAACTATTCTACAATACATAGAAACCCTAGTCTCGATAGTTATGATAGTTTTGCAATTTTTGGGTTTGGTTGTGGTACTCTTCCCTCTTGTTCCATCAATTTTACATTTCATTACATCTTTGGGATTATTGAAAATCAGCTAAGTAATTTATCCTTTCTCTTGCATTTAGGGTTTCAATTTCCATTTGCTTATTGCTTAGGTTAGAGCTGTACTTCATTACTTATTACTGCATTGTGAATCTGCAATATCTAGGGTTTAATAATAATTTCAGATTTTGTATTAAATAATTTGGTGAACCCATCTCATTTGAACACTCTTGGGTCTTCATTTCATTACTTCTTCCATCCTCTCATCATGTGTATCTCCATTCATTACTAGCCAATCCTGATTGTCGAGTTAAAATCATTACTCTCTTGGCTAATACCTGCATTTCTTATACTAATAATCCAAACATAGTATATTAGACATTTGTACATGTGTTTTCTCAACAACTTACTTTTCCATCGACATATCAGCCACTCTTTCTATTTATGACAATGATCCTCCTTATATATACGCATATGCATCAATAAAATGGGTATTAAGTGCACTTTATTCGATGCTAGATCTAAAATCATTCTATGTACTTTATCATTCATTCAGAATATAGGACTTTCCTTAGCTAATCTCAACCCAAGATCTATTTCTCTTTAGGCATATGGTTCTACTAAGCATCCATGCATATAAAATTTTCCTTTTCCTATCATGGTTAGCCCAAAACCAATTCTTATAGTATTATTTGTTATTGATATCCCAATTCCATATAATTTCTTACTCGGTAGGTTATGGATTCAAAAAAATGCAATAAGTACCTTCTCCAGATTCATCGGTGTGTTAAATTATTACATGAGGGCTTTGAATATACAATCATCGCTAATAGTAAGCCATTCCAATCTGCTACCTAGACCTAAATGCTACATTGCTTATTCCAAATTCTGCTACTATACATCCCGCTTCTCATCCGTGACCCACGGACTATCCGCACAACTTTCCTCCACTCGAAGGAACCATTTGTGCATTAGATGCTATCCCATCCACTTCAGCCTCACCCCCTCCTATTAATGCTATGGTAGTTTATCTTGGGCAAAGTTAATACATTGGAAATTATACCACCTTCCTCATCTTTTCTGAGTAACTTTGCATATGCACTTCTACCTTTCACATGCTTATTGGCTTCACATTCCATTCAATCCCACTTGTTCGATAGTATTTGAACACATGATGGATTGGTTCAACTAGGATTCACATTGGATGATCTCATCCCTCCATTACATTCTCCTCATCTATATCATGGATATGTTTACATTATTGTTGCTTATGGCCTCTGAGTATTTCATCTATTAGTCTTTGTTGCACGCACTCTACGTATTTCTCCACTTACTCTTGGGAAGTCTTGGCTTGACTATATTGGCAGCCCTTTAGATCTTGATCATATCGACATTTCCTTCCCCATGCCTTTTGGAAACATTTTTATTTTCAACAATTCCTTTCTTGGATATTCAAAAATATTACTCGATGGTATGCACATGGATGTCCATTACCACCTTTCACTAACAAAGAATATGCAATGGGCATGTACAATATACACCGCATCTCCACTCGATTATCGACGCATCTCCATTTGGTTTTGACCATGAAAATGATGATCTCTTAGATGACATTACTTGATTCTTCTATACATCATACACTTGGGGGGAATCATGCTTACTCTTCTCCCCTTCTAGTCTCTCACATTTATACTCTTCCATCCTAAGATTTACATCTAAAATATTGCATGCATCTTAAACATCTTGATACACTTGTATCATCATTACCCGATGAAACACTCTCATGCTATGGATCACACTTAACTATTGAGGGAATACTACATTCATGAACCTCACATCATACAAATGACACACTTCAAACTTTGTGCATTCATGAGACATCTTTCTAAAATCACATTGTCGAACATCACACTTCCCTATGATGCACACTAGTTCCACTATTCATACTTGACTATTGATGGTATAAAATTGAAATGAACCTCACCACATTCACACTCTTCACACTCTATGTTTCATTGAGATATCTATCTAGCACATATTCAAACCATTTCTCGATGACAAACTCTTGTTCTATGGTTCATTCTTGACCGATGAGGGGTCATTTATAAAAGAAACTCATCTCATATTCATCCACATATGTTTGGGGGGCATGATGATCCTATCACACTCATTTTACATACTATTATATTTCATTCACACACACCATTTTTCATAGCTTGGTTACACTTGCTTTTGCTTACTTATGTTTACATGTACACTTTGTTACTCGCATGCTAGATAGATACATCATATGTCATTAGATTTTCTATATACACATGCATGTTCACTTTCCTTCTAGTTGTGAATGCAAACTTTACATAGATCCTTACATGTAGCATGCATGCTTGGCATTGTACCTCTTACCAGTCCCATTGAGGCTCTTAGGGGCATCTAATTTCATACACACTATAGGTGTTATTGTTTTGTTTTATACTACTTTCAAATTCTTACTAGCACACTACTATATCAGATCATACATGATTTGACATACTTTTTATCTTTCTAACATGCTAACGGGTGCTTCATGTGTAACATTTACTTTGCAGGAACTATTTACCACCATGGTTGTCTGATACTTTTCTTGTTATTGTTTTCCATTATTTTCCATTGTATGCCATTGTTTGTGGCTTTTCCCTATGTCTTACTTGTTCACTTCTTGTATGATTTTGGCCACTTCACCCTGATTGTCTTGTGACATTGTGAGAAATATAACATGTTTGAAACCCACTTTTTGCAGTCTACACTTTTCGTATTATTTCTTGATAGCTTACAATTTTTCTTCTATACATTTATTTGTCTTGTTTCCACTAACACATGTTTCTATCCACTTTCTTTGTGTGTGCCTTGGTTTCTACCATGCACATTCCCTCCCCTACAAGGCATCAATTTTAGATTAGTGTCCGGTCCTCTCCTTTGGGCCGCATACTCCTAGAAATATCACATGCACCCCAAATGGGGGCTATATTTTGCGTGAATCGTCACCCCATACATCAGCACATAGTTATAGTTTAGATATGAAAACTACAAGAACAACACAATCTTCAATTACCAAAATGACCCAAATTCTGACTTGGATCTTTAGTACAGTAAAAATGTCAGTGCCTGGATACAGACATGAGAACCTTGGTGCTCCTGACCCTTCTTGGGAACCTATGACCAGGGGGCAGTTATATGGATTTTATTAGATTGGCATAGTTTAAAGTAGATCACACAACAATTTTCACAAAACATAAATAATCCTCCAGCATAAAAATGCATTCTATCTCCTTTTTGTATTTTACTTTGGATCAAACTAGATTAAAATGGATCAAATTGGAACAAAATATGATCACACCATTTACAAGTGTGTATAAAGTGTCGGGAAACAGATCAAGGTTGGAGAATAATACTAGACATTTCTTCCTAACACTTCTTCTACCATGCCGTGAGATCACCTAAAAACTTGTAGTTGGTGTGAGATCACCTGAAAAACTTGTTCTTGGCATGAGCTCACCCAAAAACACATTCTTCTACAACATGTTCAGGATATTTTCTATCCTTTTCACTTGTCACGAAATAGGTGCACATGTTCCTTTTACTTCTTTTTCACATTTTTACATATTTGGATCAAATTTTTCATATGCACAACTTTGAATACTATTTTACTCTTTTCTCTTATAGGTACGTACTTATGGAAAGAAGTAGTCACATCATCAAACACATTAAGCAATGATGATAATAAGTACAACACAACACAACACATACACTTTCACCCCTAGGGTCTCTTCCTCTTCTTTAGCATCCATGCTTAATTTTATCACTTGATGCCTTTTCTTGTCTCCTCGGCACATTTTTGCCATTGATCTACATAGTTATTAGGTATGCATCTATTATATACTTTATGTTATCTAGTATTCACTTAAAACACACAATGGGGGAAATGTAGACACTAAATCATGCACTTGGGCACATTTCTAGGTCCTAATCACATACCACTATTCGTATGGTTCCTAAGTGAGAAAACTAGTAATTGAAATATATATTTGGATTTTTATTTTCTTTTTTGATTTCTCTATGGTCTTGCACACCCCATTTCCTAGTATGTATTTCACTACTTCATATTTCTTGGCTGGGAACCAACAACCAACTAGGATGCTAGTGCGTAGGTTTCCTCATCCCCTCTGGGAACCCTCAACCTATTTATATCTTGCTCACCCCTTCTCGGGCCTCTTTTATATTTGGGCATATTATTTTCTTGGTGGTTGACCTTTTAAATGTTAATTACGATATTCAAACAAGGGAATCATATAAGTAAAAAAGCTATGTGACCATAATAAAGGACCAATCTCTAAGCATCTATTATCACCACCTAAGGTTTTGTTGTCCAAAATAATTTCCTAGTTATTTAGACAAGTTAAAAATCCATTCTCGCTCTGAAAGTTAAGTTTTAGGTCGAGCACACTATTGGTTTATACCTTGGCATGAATGCATAGCTGCACTCTTTACACATTCATTCTTATGCGCCTTACTTCTTCTTCCTTATACTTTCTCCCTCATTCACTTTCTTCTAGGTTACTCCCACATGCTAACACCCTTCCCTATTCTTCTATCTCCTTCCATTTCCACCTCACATGTATCCCTTGCACTCTCACCTTCATTCCAACAGTTTTACGCACCCTCTTACATGCATATGTCAACTTTCCCTCATTTTGGATAAGTCCCATTCATGCCTTGTGCACATCCCATTCATGCATTTCATCACACACACTATTTTACCTTCGAATTCTTCCTTTGCACACCATATGTTTTCACTCACTTTTTCACGCACTTGTGTTTCTCCTACACACTTCTTCCTTATTATCATTGTGCTCTCCTTTAATAAAATTCCCATGCCTTCCGCATGCTTTCACACTTTTACAGCTAAGAAAATTTTCTTCCCACTCCTCACACACCCCCTCACGTGTGCTCACAAACCTATGCATTATTTCCTCCTCGCTAAGCGTCTTCCTCCACGCCAATCACTACGTGCCACATGGAACTTGTCGGATGAAGTGTATAACACAAAACCTATCGTAACTATCAAAGAAGTGCCAAATATCTACTGGTTTTAAGAATCCACAGGTAAATGATGCGAGGCATGAATTATTCCAAGGAAAAAAATGCAAGCATACAAGATTATAAATTAAAATAATACAAGAGATATAATTACAAAAATAGAATTATCTCCAACTCAATACAATCAAATAGAATAATGCAAGATATGTACATATAGGAGGTGAATGTGTTACCTCCTCCTAGAATCATGACAATCTCCACCTAGAATAGTGTTAACCAACAACTAGAATGGTGTAGTCAAGTGGTGACTAAAACCTAGAATAGTGTATTCAAGTGATAACAACAACCTAGAATAGTGTAATCAAGTGTACACCTAAGCAAACATACCCCATAAGTGTAGGAAAACTCCAAGTGTGGTGGAATATCCTGAGTAGGATAATACAAACAAAGTGAGGAAAATAAATCCTACACTAACACCCCCATATAAAGCGAGAACTTAGGTGGGCACTTTGAAAAATGAAAGCGAGTCCTGAAAAAGGCCTGATGAGGTACCCATGTACAATAAAATCTCTCATAGATATATTAAAAGGAGAAAATACAAGTGGGAAAAACTCCCCAAAAGAGAGACATGAAGAAGTGAAGAGGCTAGAAGGCCCCCTGAAGATGATGAAGCTACTAATGTAGATCGTACCCAAAGAAGAAATTGTAGATGAATGAACTTGATCTCAGTGAAAGGTTTGGTGAAGATGTCCGCAACCCGATCTAAAGACTAGAACATATCAAATCGATGAATTGCTCATGAATGAGCTCTGAATGAAGTGCATGTGAATCTCAATGTGTTTGGTCCTCTGATGAAGAACTAGATTCCTGCATATTTGTATGGTGCTTTGGTTGTCACAAAAGATAATTATAGTCTGCTGATCTAGATACCAAGATAAAAAATAATCCCTTGAAGCCAAATATCCTCAGTAGCTGCATTAACAACTCCCATGTACTCTACCTCTATACTAGGCTCTAGTTCTAACCCCATTGTGATACAATATAACCATGTGCTCCTTAGTCGAATGAATTTTTTTGATTTCCATTCATGGTAGTTAAAAGGTGTAAGTGGGTTAATTGAACTTAGATCCATTATTGTAGAAAGAAAGGTTGTGGTAGTTGTTACAAAAATAAATAAATGTGTGAAAAGAAAGAAGTTCTGAACAAGAGAGGAAACACTTTGTACACCCCCAATAACTATATCAAGAAGCCCCCCCACAATTTTGGCACTTTATAACTTAGTGTGTTTTACAAAATAAATAGGTCTAATGCTTTGGGAAATGAAAAATATTTAACTTTTGCAAAAATGGCACTCGATATCGAGCTACCAATCAAAAGTTTTACAATAACTATTTCCCGTAAATAAGCCCTATTTAAAATGAATTTGCACTAAACTTGAAATGCACTTTTTTACTAAAATACAATTTTAGCAAAAGGAGGAGGGTTTTGATGAATATAAGGTAGGATAGTGTTAGCCACTTTGCACAGTGTGAAGGTTGTTTCATTAAGGCCGTTAGGATGATACAATTTTTTTGATTATAAACGAGGATGTAGCCACGTTTAATCAATAATATCTTCACTAAAACTCTTAAATTACTGCATATATGAGTGTAGCAAAACAACACTGCGCTGCGAGGATAAAAAATAATGACTCAAGATGGATGTTAAATGCATTCATGGGTTGTTGGAAAATTTGATGCATGTCTAAAAATGCCTCTTGATCAAGAAAAAACATCCTTTGCAGTATGAACTTGTAAGCAAAGCAATACCATAGGTGAAAATGCCCTTCACAAGTATGAAATTAGCAAGATTTGGATTAAACTTCTAGGGATCCTGCAATAATGATTTAGGGCATGTAAAAAAATAATCTACAAAATCGTATATGCATTATGCAAGCCTATAAACCTCATAAGCCTAAAAATAGGCTATATATCCACAAACTAGGCAAAAACAACACCAACTTAATGATCTCTAATGAAAATATAGTTACTGAGAATAATAATCGGACAAGCTCAATACCATTTCGGCATTGATACCATATTAGAGAAGCACCACAGATCTACTGGTTCGAAGAATGCATAGGTAAATGATGTGAGACGTGAATTTTTATAAGAAAAACAATATAAGAATACAAGATTAAAAATTACGAAAATACAAGAGATATAATTACATTAACATAGAAATAGATCCAACTCAATATAATCAAATAGAATAATGCAAGAGATGTACATATAGGAGGTGAATGTGTAACCTCCTCCTAGAATCATGACAATCTCCACCTAGAATAGTGGTAACCAACAACTAGAATGGTGTAGTAAAGTGGTGAATAACACCTAGAATAGTGTAGTCAAGTGGTAACCAACACCTAGAATAGTGTAGTCAAGTATACACCTAAGAAAGCATATCCCATAAGTGTAGGGAAACTCCAAGTGAGGTGGAATATCCCGAGTAGGATAATACAAATAAAGTGAAGAAAATAAATCCTACACTAATAAGAACATGCCATCTACATGCCAAATTCTCACATCAAATGAGTTCTTGACACATGGCGTAAAAGAAAAAATGAATAGTCAGCTAAATCATTTAGCCGATTAGAGTGCATCATGTGTTTTGCGTGTTTATCTTGCACTACTGAACTTCAAATCGTCATGAATTTCATTGGAGAGATCATATTCATGCACTTCTAGTCTTGTAGGAAAGTCATTGATGTGAGATACATGTTAGACTATTCAAAATAAGATTTTGGTGGGATTTGATAGCCAAAAATAGGAAACATAAGTTGGTCCATTAATGCACACATCCAGTCAACACGGGAAGTAGGTCTCCTTCTTTCTTCTAAAAGCTAAACAAACATGGGAAGTAGGATTTGACAACATTACGGTGGATTTTCATTCATTTATTACTTACTGTTAGTGGTTGGAAGTTTGAATATGATTTTACCTCTCCTTATCATCCTCTTCTCTCCATCTTCTTCTATAAATTGTAGAGAATTTCTCATTGTAAAAGGTTATCAGATCAAGAATTTCGTGCTTGTTACTGTCGAAGTTAATGTACCAAACTAAACACAAAAACCCTGGAAAACTCAAATGAAATCGATACCTAATAGATAAGACAAGATATGAAGATGTAGATGGAAAAGAAAGCTGATGTAGACAAGAAGGGCGCACATGAGTGATCCTACAAAGTAGATCCAAGAAACCTGTGAAACATAGATGCTTGACAAAAAAAGACAAAGTTAAAATATATTTGGGTGGACTACCTGAAAAGCGGAGTGCAGGGAAGCGATAAGCTCCTCGGTGGATGTGAGCCCACGTTTCCAATTAAGGAAAGAAGCATACATGATAAAAGATGTACGTAAATGACTAGATTTTCTAATCAAAAGTGACAAACAAGATCTAAACAACGGACATAAAGCAACAGAAAACAAGAAACTGTGAAAACAATGCTGGATTTGTGTTATCTAAGTTCTTTTACCTATCTACAGGCTGATCGATGTTGATTAGGAAAATCAGGCGTCGATTGATGCAGGTCAATGTCGACTAAAGAGAATCGGTGTCGATTAGTTACATCGGCGTCGACCGGGGGGAAAATTGCAAGAAGATGAAGAAACAGACAGGGGAAGCTAGATCGTCGATCTCCGCTGGATCTGCAAGAGCCGTAGAGATACTGACAAGGCTCCACCTTTGCAGGATGTGGGAACAGAGTCTCCAAGAGATCGATGGAGGCTCACGATGTTGATATGGTAGGAGCAGAGTAACGATGCTCCTCTCAGGGATTGATTTTGATAGAATTCACTTTCGCTAGATAGATAAT
Organism: Taxus wallichiana var. yunnanensis; assembly: GCA_018340775.1. Lineage (NCBI taxonomy): Eukaryota > Viridiplantae > Streptophyta > Pinopsida > Cupressales > Taxaceae > Taxus > Taxus wallichiana. Next base: position 476,029,941 of record CM031240.1, on the reverse strand, counting down.
GCTTAGACTAGATGCTCAAAACTCTCTGTCATTCTTTCTATCTTTCTCACTGTCTCACTGTCTAACCAGAACTAAGCTCGGGATTCTATTTGTAATCGGCGCCGAACGAGATGAAATCGGTGCCGTTCAAAAATCAGCGTCGGCCAAGTGACGGTCGGTGCCGATCAGAACAGACTCCCGAAATGGCCAAAAAGAGTGATTTCTGGAAAGATGAGAGTGATACCTCCACCTCAAATATGGGAAATATCCAACTACTTGGTTTGGGAGGAGGAGAAATAGGGGGGATATATGGATAGAATAGATATGGGAGGTTAGAAATTGATATGGGGTAGATAAGTGGTTAGGATATATATAAAAATATGTAGTTAAATAGTTAATATTTTTAATTACTTAGGGGTAAAACATAATGGGGTGAATTAAACTTAGGATAGATGTTTTAAAGAAAATATTGAATAATACCCTAAGGGGGCAGTGATGATATGAACGTGCCCCAGGTTACCCGAGAAGGTAAACGAATGTGGGGGACACTAAATTGGGTAACCAATTTTAGGTGTCTACATTTTGCCCCTTTTTGTCGAGTAACTTGTGATAAGCAAAGTTGTAAGACAAAAACATGGAAGAAAGGAAGAAAAAGTTATGATGTGATCCCCTCAAACTAGGGATGGGATGGGTCACGAAAGAAAACCTAGAGCTAGCCGGATTCGGGGCTTTCGGTACTACAGACGAGTGCCTCGGGATGTAGAGCTGATGCGAGCACTAGTGTGATGATGGGATAGCTAGACTTGCACTTTTTGGTTCAGGACGGGTGAGATGACTATCACCCATGAGGATATATACAGGATTCTGAGGCTACCGATCACCGGGGACCCGATTGAGATTACTCCACGAGAGCAGTAGTAGAGAGGGCCCTAGGATGATTGTATGGAGACAGACAGATGATTCAGAGATAGTGTCTAGGGCAGTGAGGATAGCCTCACAGTATAGACAAGATGATGCCAGGAGTAGATGGATAGTTCTTATTTAGATGGTGATCTCCTACTTTTCTCTGCCAGATTCAGGAGGTGGGAGATTTCCCTTGTTATTACTAGACTGTGTGTGTGACATCCTACAGTTCAGACAGGTGTTCACTTTTACCGATGCCTTGATAGTGCAGATATATTATGAGCTATGGATGTACACGACCGGTAGGTAGATAGGCATCGATGTCAGTTTGTGCTCCATTGCTGGGCATATGAGCACATAGCAGTGATCAGGCCATCCAGGCTTCCATGGATGCCAGCAGCAGTGGGGGCCATTGATTATGGATTCCAGCGATGGCGGGCTGACATGGCCCCGGGAGATACAGGGAGATCTGCAGATTGGTATGCCGAGCGCTTCAGGATGCTGACACCAGAGCAGGTCATTTGGAGACCATATCGGGTCTACCCGACATGGGCTGGTTAGGAGGCTCACCTAGTGGGGTTGAGACGGAGTAGGGTGGTTAGGGGCCACAAGCTTGATATGTGGGAGCGTGTCCCATTTATATGGGTATTGAGACAGTTTGGCCTAGTGCAGACAGTGCCGACCACCTACAGGCCATACAAGTGAGACAAGTAGAGAGACTGATCTACCGATTTTGATCCCGATAGATCCATTGAGGGAGGCCCCACCTTCCACAGACAGTGATGATGATGCCGAGTGGATGACGGCTATGCGGCATGGTATTTGGCAGCTACCACAACACCTACTAGCATCTATAGATGCCGATGAGGAGGATATAGCCACAACGCTGGAGAGGCTGGAGGGAGAGCATTTTACCCTGACGTAGACACACCAGGTGGCCCTCGAGGAGATCAGAGCTCTGACAGAGGAGAGGGATGCCCTGATATTAGAGAGAGACACAGCTCACCAGGAGTGAGATACAACGATCTAGTAGAGGGATCACTACCATCGGCATAGAGAGGCCCTCAGGGCCAAATATGGTGATACAGGTACTATGTCAGAGTCTGGGACATAGGGTACGACCGTAGGAGGGCCACTAGCAGTAACACCAATAGTGACATTACGAGCACCTGGTACGGTGAGCCTGAGTACGTATCAGTCTCTCCTCATTGAGGTGAGATACTATGAGGATGCCCTAGCACAACATGCCCCTGAGGTGCCTCGTTATGGTGCGAGGAGGAGATCAACGACAACCACAACTAGTGGTGCATCAGAGGGAGGGAGTACCGGGAGAGGGCTGAGGTGGAGGTAGGCCCCCAGCAGTAGGTGCTTCTAGTTTGATAGGCGGTGGCTAGGAGAGACAACCTGGTCCAGAGGAGGGTGGAGGAGATAGTGTCTTCCACTTATCAGACTTTACGATATAGAGATTGGTGTATTTTGATATCGATATATTGATGTAGCCTTGATTTGAAGGCATTTTTGATGTATGATATAGATGGCTTGATTGAAATCCATCCATTCTTTGTTGTACAGATACTCATGTATATATATAGATTCATCATTTTCTTTGTCATATGATTGTACTCATGCTTTTTAATTTCGATATACATGGATAGATGTAGTGTAATTGTGATGGATATAGACATATGCTGATAGATGATAAATAGATGTGATTGGATGGACATAGACATAGAGGATAGATAGACGTGATGTGATTGATATGTGGATTTAATTTTGATGAAAAATAGATATAGATAGATGTAGTGTAACTTGGATGTACACATTTTTAGATGTTTTGATGGATAGATGGATAGATGTGATTGATATATGGATTTAATTTTGATGAAAAATAGATATAGATAGATGTAGTGTAACTTGGATGTACAAGTTTTTAGATGGTTTGATGGATAGATGGGATTTGATAGATTTGATATATTTGAGATGTTAATTAAATTTTGATGAAAATAGATAGGTAGATCCACATGTGTTGATAATACATGCTATGATATGTGTTTTGGACAAAGTAGATAAGATGAAATTAGATAGATGATAGATTTTGATTAAATTAACATGTTAAATGTCAATTTAACTGGATGAATAAGAAATAATAATGGGAAATACTCTGCGAGAGCCAAGGACGTAATGAAATGACCTTGATTAGAAATAAAGGAAATACACCTAGATAAGAAAAAGAATGATAAGCTAGGCCCCTAATTGACCATAAATAGAGACTTTGATAGGAAACCAAAAGACCATGCATACAAGGCCATTTATGAGGTTAAAATAAACCTGACATTAGCTAGTCACAAACCAGATCTAGAAGGTAAATGGAAGGAGAAGTAAGTATTTATCTTGTCAAAATTTACAAAGGACAAAATATATGCTCCTATTGGGAAAATAGGGTTCTCCATATGATCGACAAAAGGTCTTATGTCTCAGCTTCATGATTTTTGTTTTGATAGAAGAGCAAACTGATCAATGCGGGAAGTTTGCTAGATATAGAAAGACTGATCGATACGGGAAGTATTTCAATGATGCTAAGAAGCAAACAAACAACTGTCCTTCAAGGGATCGGTCTGTATTTCAAATGTAGCCATCCTTCAAGGGTATGGTCTATATCTTTTGATTCATTTTGAAAATGCATAGATAGCTGTCCTTCGAGGGATCAGTCTATCTTTTGGGATTTTTTTTGAGCTTTTGGAGCTTGTTTTGAAAGAAGCTGAGTGTAGACCAGATAGATCAGATAGAGGGGAAGAAAACACATAAAAAGCACGTATTCATGCCCCGAGTAGATTCGATTAAGATAGATACTTGGGACAGATGAAGAAGTGATTAAGGTGTCCCAACTAGGAGGAGGAACATATCCATAAGAAAAATGCTATGAGTAGAGCCGTGATACTCATATTTAAGGTGGAAAAGACATAACGTGGAGGACCACATAGTTCTGAATCACTATGAAAATATATGACTGGTTGTTAGATGGATGAAAGATTTGTTTTACGACTAAGATCGTGTAAGATATATTTTAATAGTAGAAGGGCCTTAGATGCAAGGCATTAAGAGGTTCCATTTTAGGTACACCATCCATGGAGGATAGACGATAAGCCCCAGACCCATATTTATGAGTAACTACATATGGACCCATCCAGTTAGGAGCAAACTTACCATGCTGACTCCGTTCTAGCGTAGTGACATTTTGGTTTTCTTTAAGAACAAGATCACCAATTTTGAAGTCACGGTGTTACAAGTGCTTGTTATAAGCACATTTGACACACTCAAGATAGATTTGATGATGCTCAAGAGCATTGAGACACCGCTCATCTAGCAACTCAAGCTGCGCTAGACAATTTTGACGATAGTCCTCATCAGAGACAAATTCTCTAAGAGAAACATGAAGAGATGGGATTTGGACTTCCAAAGGAAGAACAACCTCTGACCCATAGACTAGAGAGAAGGGAGTAGCACCCGTAGGAGTACGAATGCTAGTCCGATAAGCCTAGAGAGCAAAAGGGATATGTAAATGCCAATCCCTACTAGCTCGACTAGTTACCTTTGCGAGGATATTACACAAAGTTTTATTGGAAGCCTTGGCCTGGCCGTTAGCTTGGGGATAGTATGGAGAAGAAAATCTGAGTTTGATATTGAAAGCATCACAGAGATTCTACAAATCAACATTTTTGAAAGATTTACCATTATCTGTGATGAGTTTGTGTGGAACACCAAAGCGACAAATGATGTGTTGATAGACAAAATCAACAATCGGTTTAGCTTTGGTCGATGAAAGAGGAATAGCTTCCACCCACTTAGTAAAGTATTCTATGGTAGTAATGATAGAATGATGACGCTGTGAAGAGTGGGGATTGATAAGACCGATGAGATCAAGACCCCATTGCAAAAAAGGCCACAAATCTATTGCAGGTTACAAATCCTGACTAGGGATATGTGTAAGATTGGAATGTTGTTGACACTTGACACATTTCTTAGTGTATTCACAACAATATCGATTAAGAGAAGGCCAATAATAGCCTAAACGTAAGATGCATTTAGCTATGGCCAAGCCACTAAAATGTCCACCATAGATACCATCATGGACTTCCTGGATGGCTTTAGATGATTCAGGGTTTTGAGGCACTACAGTAAAATACCATCAAAACCACGTTTGTAAAGGATTCCGCTTTAGAATAGTATAGTGATTAGTGCATAGCATAAAGATATTCTACCATTGGAAGTCGAGATCTGGAGGAAGCACTTGAATGAGATAGATAATCAACAATCATGTGATACCACTCATCTTGAGTATTGGTTGTGACGACATTGATTGAAGTCAGTTGCTTGAGATGAGATGGTTGTTTTAATCATTGCACAACCACATAAAGTCGAAGTCTTCGGTAAAAGGTGGAATAAGCGAGGCTAAAGAAGCCATTGTATCGTGAATCGATTCATAGTGCAAGGAATAGCTTGGATAGTGAATTTATCAAAAGATTGAAGTTGAAAGAGAATGATATCACGATATTTTTGAAGGATATCATTTTTGCATTGATAGACACCCGTGACTTGATTAACGATGAGTTCAGAGTCACCAAAGATGTCGATATGGCGGGTGCCAAGATTAATAGTGTTTTGAAGACCTAAAACAAGAGCTTCATATTCAGCCATATTATTGGTACACTCAAAGTTAAGTTTGTGTGTGACTGGGATAGGTGCACCCCAAGGAGGAATCATAACGAAACCTGCACCTCCCCCTTGCTAGCATTTGGATCCATCAAAGAAGAGTTTTACTTTAAATGGAGAAAGACTGAAATCAATTTGTTGGATATACTCATCGGGAATTGAGCAAGGGGGACTTGAGTGTCTAGAAGAGGAGCATTAGCTAATTGATCTATAATGACCTGACCCTTGATAGATTTTTGTAGAATAAACTCGAGATCAAATTCGTCATTAGCATGAGCCAACGAGTGATACAATCATTGTGATAAGGCTTCGCATGCATTGTCTTGAGTGGATTGACACTTGTGAAAATGTAAGTTTTGTGATTGAGGAGGTAGTGACGAAGCTTAGAAGTTGCAAAGAAGAGAGCACAACATAGCTTTTCAGCTTTGGAATAACGTGTTTCATACTCATGGAGAGTGCGACTGATGTAATATATGGCCTGTTCTTTACCATTAGCATCTCGATGCGAGATCATGGCTCCCAAAGCATGGTCAGTCACAAAAATATAAAGATAGAATGGCTCCCCCTCATGTGGAGGTGTAAGCATAGGTGGGGAAAGAAGATAATCTTTGAGATCATCAAAGGCCTTTTGGCAACACTCATCCCATTCAAAATGAACATTCTTACAGAGGAGATGATGAAAAGGTTGACAATGGTCCGACAGTTGCGAGATAAAATGACGTATTGATTGAAGGCGTCCTTGAAGACCGCAGAGTTGCTTTAAGTTAGAAGGGGGAGGCATCTCAAGGATAGCTTTTATTTTTGTGGGATCCACTTCAATACCCCTAATAGAAATGATAAAGCCTAAGAGTTTACCAGTGAGAACGCCAAACACGCACTTGGATGGATTTAGGTGAAGACAAAAGTGAATGAGCCTCTCAAAGAGAGGTGCAAGAGTGAAAAGATGATCCTGATGACGTTTGGATTTACCGAGGAGATCATCGATGTAATCTTCCATAGTTTTGTGTAAAAGATCATGGAAGATGTAGGTCATGGCTCGTTGATAGGTTGCTCCCGTGTTCTTAAGACCGAAAGGCATGACACGATAACAAAAAGTCCCCCAAGGGGTTATGAAGGAAGTCTTATGCTGATCCTCTAGTGCGATAAGAATTTGATTATATCCAGAGAAACCATCCATAAGAGAAAGCATCTTGTGACCCGTAGTTAAATCCACGAGTTGATCGATATTAGGTAGAGGAAAATCATCTTTTGGACAAGCAAGATTAAGATCCCGGAAGTCGGTACAAATTTGAATTTTCCTAGTAGCTTTGGTTACTGGTACTACATTTGAAACCCATTGTGGATAATCGATGGGTTGGATGAAGTTAGCAGAAAGCAAATGTTGCAACTCTTCTTTAACAAGAAGGGCTACTCGAGGGTGCATTTTACGCAATTTTTGTTTAACCGGTTTGATGTCGGGAAGAGTAACGATATTGTGAACCATGATATCGGGATCGAGTCCTGGCATATCCTCGTATGACCGAGCGAAGGCTTGATGATGGTTGGAAAGAAAAGTGGTAAAGTCTCCTAACTCTTGTGGATTAAGAGATTAGCCGACCTTAATGATGCGAGGGTCTTTAGAAGTCCCTATATTAAGATCGACAATGGCTTTGTTAAGAAGCGTAGATGTGTCAGAAGGAATGGTTTTAGGAAGATAAGAATCCTCTACCCCCAGATAGGTGAGGACAGAATCATCATCTATACAGTGGATAGTGTTGATAGTAGGAGAGTCGTCTCCAACTATTTCAGGGAAGACTAATGGTATGGACGTGGATTTGTTATTAGTTTTATAGGTCAGTGGCCCTAAGGAAATGGTATTGACTAAAAAAAAAAGTTAGACGGGATGGAAATGGCATCATCCACATCAAATGATGCTTCTAACCTAGCGGGAGAAGATGGTTCCTCAATAGGGAGAGGCTCATCGAGAATAGTGATGGTGGCTTTTGAAAGAGGTTTAAATCCTAAACCAAATTTTTGATGTGGTTTGAGAGTTGGAATGGACACGAGGTCATGCACACCCTGTTCATACTTTCCTAGGCCAAAACCCTTCCACGCGCATCGATATAAATAAGTTTTTGCAAACGTGGGATTTTGTAGACAATCAAACCTGTGAATAGGGTTTGGCCCTAGGAGGAGAATCTGGTGATAGTGAGGTGTGTCAAGACCACTGTAAATGAAGTTAGTCTATTGATTGGGTAGACCAATGGTGATGACATGACCGAGACTTGGCTGATATTTAGGTTGTTTTTCTGGTCTACCATACTCATTAGGTTTGAGATGGGCATCAAAAGAAAGAAGAGGAAGCTCTCCTAGTGAGAAACACTGCAATGTCTCATCTAGATTTTATAAACTGGTATTTTTTGCAGGTATGGAAGAGGATGAAGCCTCTTCAGGAGAACAAGCATTCTCCTTTAGAGGGGCAGACCCTGTGGTCATGTCGCATTGTGCAGAAGGAAAAGGATCTCTTGGATGAGTATAGATTTTTCCCTCATACTGATATTTTAAGCATTGATGGAGGGTTGATGGGACATAATGCATTGCACAAATCCAAGAGCATCCGAGGATCATATTGTAGTGGAATTTCCCTTCAACAATGTAAAATAGTTCATGAAGCAGCTTCTTACCTACTCGAATGGGCAGGACCATAGTTCCTAAAGTAACTACCAACTGATCATTAAATGATCGAAGGGAAAAAGGTGGGGGTGACACTACGTTCTTTGGTAACTTAAGTTGCTCAAATGTGTGCGAGGAAATGACATTAAGTGTAGCACCACTGTCAATCATAGTGCATTTTAACATAGTGTTGTTGATTTGAACTATGATAAAGAGGGGAGCCTCCAAATCCTCGAGAAGAAAGGGAAGGAATTTTTGAATCTTCAAAAGAAATGGTGGTTGATGGTTTATTCAATCCAACAATCATCTCGAAAGGCTGGGGCTCATCTAAATTCACTGTGATATGGCGTAGATTATCAATCAAATCCTGGCGATGCTGTGGAGATGATTGAATGAGGTCAAAAAGAGACATTTTGAATGAGCATGAGTAAGTTGTTTCATGACACTCTCCTCTACTGACACGGGAATCTGAGCCTGAGGTGAAGCACGAATAGAGACCCTAGGTCTCGAGGCTGATGTGGAAGGAGGAATGCCTTCAGGGGCTGCAGAAATGACAACCCATGGCCGAGATGATGATAGATTATCATATTGTTGTGTTCTAGTGGCGATATGAATCGTGTCAATTTGGGAAGGTGGAAGACCATCCGGCGTGGAATTAGTAGAACTAGAGGCCTGAGTAGATTGTTGAGCCTCAGATGTGGTTGAGATGATAGGAGATACTTGTTCCTCCTCTTCTTCTAGCAGAAGATCACTTTCTTCCAAAATACTGTTAACGACAGATTGAAGGGCCTTACATCCCTCGGTGTCATGTCCTGGGGTGCGATGGTAAGCACAAATCAAATCAGAGTTGAACCAGGAAGGTTTTACTCCTTTAGGATTATAGGGTTTGATCGAGAGGAAGGGATATGGATGAAGACTAGATAAGTTGGCGAAGAATCTCGGTATAGAATCCGGTAGACAAAGATGAGGACAGAGATGATGGAGGTGCCTCTCTTACCTCCACAGATTGCCAAGGTAAAAGAACCTACATATCTAGTTTGACAGTCTTTTTAGGGATCATTTTACTTTTTCGGACATCGGAAGAAGTAGTCTTGGACACTTGAGATGGAAGCAAGTGAGGCATGATTGATTTCTGTGGAGGAGGAGCTCCTAAGATAGATTTTGAAGAAGATGAAGATGTGACAAGTGTTGTGGTCTTCAGAGATAAAGAAGGCTGCTTGGTCAAAACAGATGACGATTTAGATAATGCCAATTTAGATGAGGGAGGAGCTCCCAAAGTAGGTCTGATCGGAGGAACAGAGGGTGCCCTGTCTTTTGGTGATGAAGATGATGGTCCTGATAAAAGAGGTGACACCTTTCTAATAGGTAAGTCCACTTTACGAGGCACTGGTGAAGAAGGTGTTGTAGAAGAAGATGATGGTTTTGATAGGTTTGTAGAAGAAGATGCCTTCTCAGTGGACAAATCCAATCTTTTATGAGGTGTAGAGAGAGATTTTTGAGGGAAGCACCAAGAGTCTTGATGGTTTGAAATATGGGTTTTCCTTTTTCAGGGATGGTGACAACTTCAACCGCATAAGGTGATTGTAGCCTTTTCGGGGAAGGAGATGAGGAGGTGTTGATGATGTAACGTTAGACTTTAGTTGTCTTGGTTTAAGTCCAGGAACTGAGAGTGTAGGTGTCGATGTTATTTCTTTAGATTTTCCCTTAATAGGCAAAATAGTATCGGTGATGGAAGAAGTGGATGATGAAGGAGCAGTTCCTTGTGAGGGAGGTACTTCTGGTACAGTAATTATGGGTGTAACTACTGTGGGAAAGGAGACGGGAAGAGTCAAAATTGAAGATGCTTCCGTTGAAGTTGGTACAACTATAGGTATGTTTACCAATGGCATAGTCACAACAAAAATGGGAGAAACAGAAGTAGATGTATTCGTGGTGGAAACTCGAAGAGATGTAATCACCTCAAGCATCGAAAGAATATCTGACGATGAGACAGATGAGGATGACACTGTCTTGGGTATAGATGGAAGATCAGATAAAGAGGTAGAGGGAGATGAATCTGTCTCTAACAATGTGGGAATATTCAAAGATGGGGTGTCTGAAGATGATGGAATCCCAGCGATTAGCGGAGCGGCAGGAGGTTCTGATTCAGTCGATGTGTTCGTAGATGGCTTAATTTTAGAAGAAGATTCTTCAGTAGAAATGAAGCTGATAGTATGAGTGTTTGGTTTTTGAGACTCTGAAGCATCATGGTTCGGGAATGATTAGGAAAAGGTTGTTTAAAAACATCAAGCGCCTGATTTGGGGGAGCATTTGGGTTATCCAGAATGAGCTCACCTTTATCAATGAATTTTTGGACAAGATTTTTGAAGGTTTGACATCGCTCAATGTCATGGCCTTTAGTTCTATGATAATGACAGAAGTCATTTTCCCTATACCAGAATGGATGTTCTTGGTTTTCATCAAAATTTCTAATAGGGGGAAGTTCGATCATGTGAACTTCCAACATTTTTTCTAAGATAGAAGCATATGATTCCCCCAACGAAGTAAAAGATTGAGATGACGAGGGTCCTTTTCGAGAAGATGAGGAGTCTCTCCGTGGTGTTTGATTAGAATTGCTATTGGCACGTGGTGTTTTTAATATGATAGTGTTAGTGGATCCCTATTTTTGTCTTTAGAAGTGGAAGGGTTTGATTTTGTAAACCGAGAAAAATCTGGTTTAGATTTAGAGTGAAGTTTTAACTTCCCTTGTTCAATGGCATGGGACTCAAGTTTACGTGCCATCGTAAAGGCTTCTTCAAATGTATGAAAAGTTTGGATCCTTAAAGTGGAAGAAATATGATTAGCACAAGATCGGGTAAACAACTCGATCTGTTGAGATTGAGGAAGGGAGAAAGACAATTGGTTTATTATCCCTCTCCAACGAGTGACAAAGTTTGCAATAGACTCATCATCGAATTGATGAATGTTATAAAGATATGTAATCAAGATCTTATGTGCGATGTTTATTGAAAAGTTTTCAACAAACATCTGGGCCAATTGAGAGAAAGAAAACAAGGAATGTTGAGGAATGTTATTGTACCAATCTAAAGCAGGCCCTGCTAGAGACATAGGAAAAGTACGGAGCATAAGCTCTGATCCTGGACTATCAGGTAGCAAGCGTGTTTGAATGCTCGTAGGTGCTATTGAGGATCCTCCCGACTATGAAATTTTGAGAACTTAGGAAGTTCCCATTGGGGGGGATAAGGCTTAAAAGCCACTGATGGATGAATGGGTTCATTACACACTTCTTCAAAAGAGTATGAAGGATGAGCCCCTTTGGTGGAGGCTTCTAAGTCTATAATTTTCTTGAAAAGAATTTGAACCACGTCAGATTGAGGAGGAGGCATACTGGTATGTCCTACATAAGAAGTGAATGGTGGATTTTTTGAGGTGTCAACGGGGGATTCATCTGTTGATTAACAGGATGATAAGAGGAATAACCAGGTGTTCAGGTGATGCTTGGTGAGGTATTTTTGTGAAGGAGCATGTGTATAAATAGACTGTGAGATGACAAGCGGTTGAGAAAAAGGTGGTTGAATGAAATCCGAGCACATGTGATTTGTGGGCTCCTACACGTGTCGATCAATCGGAATGGGTTGAGGAACATGGGTATTGATTTGGTTGGACATGGTGGGGAACAAGGTCTGAATGAGGATTTTGACTGTCGGATTGGTTATTAAGGGTGTCGATGCTAGAGGATGGGTGAAGGTCACTATCGTTGGAACATTGGAAGAAAGACCAACTAGAGGATGAGAAGTAGGAACCAACTAAATCGTTGAAGGGGGTTGACTCATAAAGAGTCGACCACAGGACATAATGGACAACATAGAAGAATTAACAATAATCTGTGGGTGCACAGATGCACCCATTATAGCTAGAGAAGAGGACTTTTCAGAAGTAGGTTGTGGAATAGCCGAGGTAACTATGGCACTAGGAATAGGAAAGACTATTTGAGAACTAGTTGACATGGTTGGTGGAAGAGAAAAAGGAGGCACAGGTGCGCCACCCTCTTCCATGGTTCGAGGTGAGAAAAAGGATGCTAACTATTCTACAAAAGCCTGGGATGGTTCATGAGGATAATCGTAAACTTGCTGAATTGGTGGTCCCTGATCAGATATTCAAATAGACTTATGTACTAGATAGTCCATAAGGGCTACTGGATTGTGATCAAGGATTGCCTGAAAATCAAGATCCCCGTGAGGAACATACTCTACGCGGCGTATGATATCTCGAAGGATTGGGGGAAGCTGGACGTGATGGGATTGCTTTACGCTGATAGAAAGGATTATATGACCAAGATGGGGAACTAACTAACAACGGTCCCGAGGAAGATCTGGGGGGTGCCGAAACATCCATAGTAGTGGTGATCTTGGAGGAAGAAGGGGCCATTTGAGCCATTTTTCTAGATTGTAATCGAGTGATGACCGTCATAAACAAGTAGAACTATAGCAAAAAGAAGATTGACCTAACTAATGCACAGAAAATTCAAGCAGCATAGGTGATTATCTCTTTTAAATTTTTTTGCTTTTAAGAACGAAAATATTAGGGAAGGCTTTTTAGAACAGGAACTACTCAGAAAGCCAAACTAAGGATGGTTTGGGTAATGTTTTGGTGAGGAGTCCCAAAGGCACTTCAGTAAAAGACCGTACGTGGCTTGATATATGGGCCTACCCCCGCACTTCACACACCGCTGCAATAAGGGAGTCGGGTGCTTTGCCAATATATACCAGAACTTCTGTGAATTTATAGCGCGGCCCGAGTACCGTGTAGGCTCTTCCTCTTGGATGTCACTTCCAAGTAGGCGAGGCTAGGGGAGGAATTTTTGTTTAAATGCTTTATACCTAGTGATTTTGGCTTTGTGTGCAAGGGTGAAAAATAAAAATCAAATAGTGTCACTACCGATTTTGATCAATTTTTCCAGCCTATTTAGAAAACTAGATGAATAACATACAACAGAAATGATAAAGAAAAAGTTCTTTTTAAGCACTAAGAACGAAGTGTTGGATTTCGATGAAGACAAGTCAAACAAATTCTTTCCCAGATGCGATTAAATTCTTTTTAAGCACCAAAATCAAAATGTTTGAATGTGATAGAAAACAAACAAGTTCTTTTTAAGTTCTTAAAAAAGAGAAAACACCGTAAAAGAGGAATACCTGTAGATTTATCTCTCCAAGGTGTGTGGACTTCAAAAAGCGCATTGTTGAGATCTTCCCTTGAAAAATCCCATGAACAAGTAATGTGCTCTGTAAGAAAAGGTTAAGCAAACACCCAACAAATCCAGAAAGATATATCTAGATGATAGTAGAATGAAAATTCCTATTTAAAGAACTAGAAAAATTTCAATAAAATAACAATTTTGCAAAAAGAGACGGATCAAGAATGCAATTTTGAAATCAAATGAAAGATTTATTGATCTTTGGAATAGGAATTGGAATTTAGTTTTGCAAGAAAGAAGAAACTTTAACTTTGTGAATTATAAGTGAAAGAAGCAAGACCAAAATGAAGGAAGGAAATGCTACGGAGAACTGACGAAAAGCAGCGAAGAAATAGAACAAAAGCTCAAAACTAGAAAATAAATGAACTTACCAATAAGGGACTTTGGTTGGGTCCCATCAGGTGTGCCAGAATGTAGATCAAGAATTTCATGCTTGTTACCTATCCAAGTTAATGTACCAAACTAAACACAAAAACCTTGAAAAACTCAAATGAAATCAATACCTGATAAATAAGACAAGATCTAAAGATGTAGATGGAAAAGAAAGCCGATGTAGACAAGACGGGTGCACACGAGTGATCCTACAAAGTAGATCTAAGAAACTCCAAGAAACACAGATGCTTGATAGAAAAAGACAAAGTTAAAAGATATTTGGGTGGACTGCCCGAAAAGAGGGTCAGGAAGTGATAAGCTCCCTCGGCGGATGTCATCCCACGTTTTGAATTAAGGAAAGAAGCATAAATGATAAAATATGTAAGTAAATGACTAGATTTTCTAATCAAAAGTGACAAACAAGATCTAAACAATGAGACATAAAGCAACAAAAAACAAGAAACTATGAAAACAATCTTTGGATTTGTGTTATCTCGAGTTCTTTTACTTATCTGCAGGATGATTGATGTCGATTAGGAAAATTGGTGTCGATTGATGTAGGTCGGCGTCGATTGGTTACATTCAGCGTCGACCAGGGGGAAAATTGCAAGAGGATGAAGAAACAGAGACGGGGAAGCTAGATTGTTGATCTTCACCGGATCTGCAAGAGCCGTAGAGATCTTGACAAGGCTCCACCTTTGCAGGATGTAGGAACAAAGTCTCTAAGAGATCGATGGAGGCTCATGATGTCAATGTGGTAGGAGCAGAGTAACGGTGCTCCTCTCAGGGATTGATTTTGATAGAATTCACTTTCACTAGATAGATAATGCTCAGACTGGATGCTCAAAACTCTTTGTCGTTCTTTCTGTCTTTTCTCACTTTGTCTCACCTGTCTCATTGTCTAACCAAAACTAATCTCTAGGATTCTATTTGTAGTCGGCGATGACGAGAGATGAAATCGGTGCCATTCGAAAAATCAGCGTCGATTGAGTACCGGTCGGTGCCAATCAAGAGCAGAACTCGAAATGGCCAAAAGGAGCGATTTCTGGAAAGATGAGAGTGATCCCTCCACCTCAAATATGGGAAATATCCCGCTGCTTGGTTTGGGAGGAGGAGAAATAGGGGGGATATATGGATAGAATAGATATGGGAGGTTAGAAATTGATATGGGGTAGATAAGTGGTTAGGATATATGTAAAAAGGTGTAATTAAATAGTTAATATTTAATTACTTAGGGGTAAAACATAATGGGGTGAATTAAACTTAGGATAGATGTTTTAAAGCAAATATTGAATAATACCCTAAGGGGTAGTGATGATATGAACGTGCCCCAGGTTACCTGAGAAGGTAAACGAATGTGGGGGACACTAAATTGGGTAACCAATTTTAGGTGTCTATAGTTATACTCTCTTGGTTTGCATGAGTATTATTTAGAGTAGTGCCTTTGCATTCTGAGTTACAAGCCTTAGATTTGGTTTTACGTATGTGGATAGTTGCCTCTTCTACCATTTTAATCAACTATACATCCTTAGAAGCAATAAGATGTTTGTTTTGTGTATATTTTATGCCTTAGCTTGATTTATTACATCTTCTTTCCTTTTCCCTTGCATTGTTGGTTTGTTGTGCATTTTTATATTTCTTCCAGTTACTATCTATTATGCTCCATGAAAATAGGTGCGTGAGTGTTGTACCAAGTATATGATGCTTTTGTCTCCCTCCCCACATGCATTTAAATCTCTTTTCACTCAGCTAAGTTTGGTTATTCTAATTGTTTTTGGTGCTATCACCTTCCCTTAGCTTAGGTTTTCACTTTCATGCATCTCCTTCTCACCCTGGTCCCTTGGAATAATAGAATAGTGTTATGTAGCTACATTTCCCTTCATAGGAGTAGTTTTAGTAGTAGAAATAGGTAGAGGAAGCCAACCTTCTCTTGAAGGTATTTATCAAGTGCAAGTCCCATAACTTGGAGACAGTCCCATGTTTCCTCAAAGACCTATTTCATCTTGAGCTATCACGGGTGTAATTTTGAGCTCCAAAAATTTACATCCAAAATCATTCCAAGGGTATAAAAACATCCATCTAGCTTCATACAAGGGACAAGGGACTCGTTATTTATTTATACACCCATAATAGGGGAAGTTCATTATTCCATCCACACATCTAATTACATTTGTACATCTAGCTACTTTCTCACTATTTGTTATATCTT
Source organism: Taxus wallichiana var. yunnanensis (assembly GCA_018340775.1). Taxonomy (NCBI): domain Eukaryota; kingdom Viridiplantae; phylum Streptophyta; class Pinopsida; order Cupressales; family Taxaceae; genus Taxus; species Taxus wallichiana. The sequence goes on along the minus strand of CM031240.1, from coordinate 476,013,862 downwards.
GCACAAGAGATTTCCAGGACATGATTCTATAAACATGCACACAAAATACACATGAGTCTGAGATGTAATGAAACACTCAGTCATAAGTTCACTCTGTTGAGTGACCATTGGGGTCGATATAACTCCCCACTTACATATGTTTTTATTTTTAGGATTTTATGTGTTTTGGGGTTTTACAAGAGGTCTTTTGTTTTGCAGGTTACCAACAAACTCGATGATCTTCTACAGACCTAAAGGCGATCCAAAGTGAATATTATCAAACATCTTGTGACACTACAAACATCAGTTTATGAGGCTTTTCACATTCACATGTGCCTAGAACTCACGATCTGCGGTGCTGGGTGCCCCTGACCCTATCTAGGTTCGGTTGGGATAGTCTACCCTCATGTTCCATCAATTTTACATTTCATTACATCTTTGGGATTATCGTAAAATGAACTAAGTACTTTATCCTTTCTCTTATATTTAAGGTTTCAATTTCTATTTGCTTATTGCTTAGGTTTCAGTTTGTACTTCATTGGTTATTACTTTGGATTGTGACTCTGCAATATGTAGGGTTTAATAATATTTTTTTATTTTTATTAAATCATTTACCTAAGACATAAACATCAACGTGCATGAATACTTACATTTATTCTATTCAATATCAACACATCTAATCAATCACTAGTACTCTAAGAAACCATCATTAGTCAACACATGTTTCAAATCAAATTCTTTAGTACTCAACACATCACAATAATATATTCAAGAAAGTAAAGATAAATAAAAAATCAAACATCTCATTATATAATTACACCATATAAACTCAATACAAAAACGTGTGTGTGTGTGTGTGTGTGTGTGTGTGTGTGTGTGTGTGTGTGTGTGTGTGTGTGTGTGTGTGTGTGTGTGTGTGTGTGTGTGTTGTTGATACTAAAATGAAAATCTAATGAGGGCCATTCCTTCTTAAATACATCTATATATCATCACTATCATCATCATCACTCAAAACCTCTACAAGAGCTCGAGAATGCAAGGCCTCCCATGTATCACTCCGACCACAAGAACATGATCATGATCTATACTACTAGAGTCTCTACTACAAGGTCCCTATCACTTCCCCACCTCTATATACTCTACATGTATACTAATCAATCTCATTAATAAACATTATGCAAGATTTGTTTCGGGTGGATGTTGTGTCCTTTTTCTATCTTGGTTTGACACTCATCCCTCTCACTCTACAAAAACATATAGGTAGTTGTTTCCATGAATACCAAATCAAACAAATACACATTATCTCTAGCCCCATCTTCAACATGCTCTAATATCCCACTAAACAACCCATCGATGGAAATTTTCCTCATCAATGTTCTCAAGGAAACATCAATGATCGTGGTCCAGATTGCATCACCTATATAAAAATATAACACATCCAACTATTAGTTGGTACTCACACAATATTTATCAAAATATTTCACATCAATATGATTACAACTGTCATATACACAAATACAAACTATTTACCTTGAGAAATTGTCATGGTTAAGACATCATCTATGGGGTATCCCTCTCTCCCAATTCATCTCCTCTCGTGGCTAGGGCATCCCTAATTTTCCTCCTCTTGGTGCATGTGGGGTAACACCCACTCCATCACATCCTCCTAGCAATGTTACATCTATTAGGCCACCTATAATCACAAAAAAATACCGATCACAACTTTAGCCACCATAGGGTGCACACTACAATACATCATACATCATCAACATCACCCACTATACCACTAAATCCAACTCATTTGCAGGTGGGGGAAATAATTATAATGGTGTTGGTTGTAATGAGTCCCATCTCTTAAAGTTATACAAGTAGATCTCCTCTACACATATATTGTCGAGGCACATCCTTAATCAACTCGAACTAGTCCGTTATACATTCTCACAAATATAAACTCTCTTATAACCAATCCTCTAATCACATGGTATGTCATACCATATAAAACTCCATGAAATCCTCTACCCACCTTCTAAACTCTCTGTAAGGCCTCCACACAATGCCTCCAGGGGGTCAACCTATCTAATATGACATAATGATTAGTTGTGTCTAGACCTCGTCTCGTCAATATCACCTAGTGTGATGCTTATATATTTAGATAGGCTCAATTGAACCCAATACCTCTAACCAACCATACAAAAACATGTAATCATACATGCTTATGTGTAATAAAGTAATGCTAGTGACACCACCTCTATCGATGTGTAATGTGCACCTATACAAATATTTGTATAAGTGAGATAAAATACCATGTACCTAAGCATATATCACTCCATCATCCCGTATGGAATAACATATCTAACAACACCCCACTACCATCCACTACTATAAATGATGCTAATAAAACTGAAAAAAATCTACATTTTTAGAATCCCTTCTTTCAGAATTAAAATCAATTGAATGCTTAGATTTATAAGGCCACATTTGCCCAACCAAAACCTATGCACCTTGTGCATATGAAATGACACTGTTATTTAAATACCCCAGGTTATTTTGATAATTGACATTATTGTCTTAAACTTGGAAAAGTACAAACTAATAAAAAAATTGAGTCATTAAATGTTATTAGGATTTCCCTCTCCATTGCAAGGTTTTAGAACCCAACACTTAGCCAAAAAGATGAAGGATTGGGTAAAATATGAATTTATGAGGCTAAATTGGATATTTAGAGCACATGTAGAACAATTCCTCTGGGCCTTGTGTTCCCTGCATTGATAAATTGGCCACAACAAAGGAATTTGGAGTATATTTTGAGAAAATTAGGTCTTACAGGGAATCGAGAGAATAGTTTTTATGGCCAATAGTTCCCCACATAGCTAGTCGCGCCACACGTTAGAGTGAAGTGGAGAATGATAGTGTAATGCGGATAAAGCGGAGTCCCAAAGAAATAGACAAAATAGTTCCACTTTGGGTCATGGGTTCTCTCGATCAACCGATCTGGCGACTAATGGAACAAGGGAACTAAGCGAGAGGACATGGAGAGTGTCGTAGGAAAAGTGAGAGGTGTGGGTATGAAGGGAATGGGTGGAATTGTTCCACGATTCCACCCAAAGATTGATTTCCCATGAAACACTTGAACAATGCAGAAAATGTGGATAAAGTGGGCCTCAAAAGCATAAGCGAGAATAATTTTGCACTTCTTCATTTTCTTTGGTCACCGGTTCATCAACACATGGAATGATCGGTGTTAATGCTGATTGTGGCATTCGGCCATTGGGAACCCTATCATGACCTCTCCGAGCTCATGAAATTCACATGGCCATATATTTTGCCATGTTATTCGAAATTTCAAAAAATTGGTACCATTGGAAAGCTATCAACATGTACTAATCTAGGTGAGGGTAGGTACGTGAAAAATAGGAAATACATCCCAACATTAAAAGATGCAGTTCTAGGTAGCTCAACCACCACATTTGGTGAAGTATGGTACCCTTTCCTTCTCCCAAAAGCAAGGTATAATGGAGGAATGGTCTTGGAAGGGTTCCCATGCCTATTTTTAGAAATTTAATGCATGTTATTGGTGGTTGAAGGTGGAAATTTGAGTTTCACTCTCTTTCCCTCTTCTCTCTTTCCCATATTCTATATATTATAAATTGAGGCTCATTTATATAAGGTTGGACCATTTTGTAATGCTAGTGCATCCTTATCCAAGTGTCGAATATGTGTTTTGAGTTGCAGAACTCAAATTTGGACATTTGGGGTAATTTTTAGTGTAAAATTACGACACCCTTGATTAATTTTGATTTGTGTGTGAGGTAATCAGTGTAACCTACATAACATGGGATTATCCTGTAGTGTCAGACCTTGCAAGTAGGATAATCCTACGTAAAAAATATGGCTTCTTCTCCTAACCTAGTGCCAACTTCTCCAAAGTGTAGAGAATAGAAAACTGATGTAATCCTACCCTAATGCTTTCTAAGGAGACATGGATAGAAAATTACATAAAAGTAAACCTACTCTAAGGGAAGGTGATGCACCAAGAAGGGGGTGGAGAAATTTCCTAGTGAGTGAAAATAGGGATGAAATGAGGTGAGAGAGGGCAAATAGATGCACCACAGATCCAAAACCACATTTAAATCTCCATTTCCTTGGAGCACAACAGATCTATGCCTTGCAAGGGAATAAGACATACACAAGATACCTACAAATGTAATGGAAAAGCAAAAGAATACAATATAATTGGAGTAAGGGTGAAAAAGGCCACAAAACATAAATTTTATTGTTCAAAATGGTGCATAATCCATTACAATGAAATAAGGAGGCAAGAATATTTCATAAAATTCCTAGATTTGAGGCTTACAACTCATAGAAAAACTTCTCGAAAAAAATTTGGCAGAGTTCCTCTACAAATTCTCAAAAAATATCCCCAAAATGAGGGGGTCGAGTGCAATTTATAGCTATTTTTCCCTAATTTTTGCATTAAATTCCTAATAGGTAGTTTACAAATCTCAACTACCTCCATTAATGCTCTACTCATGGCCTTGGTTGTTGAGCTATCTTTTCATGCTTAAATGCCCGATAGGAAGAATTAAATATTTGACAGTTGTATTAAATATTTTGACAGGTAGCTGAACTATCTTTTCAAACCTACCATTACTTACGATCTCGTGAGCCATCCTATTGGGTGGGGTTGGATGACCATCTATCTGTCTTGGCCATAGAATCTAAGAATTGATCCACTAATGAGTGTCGATTTACGACCCATTCAACCACATGGTGTTGGACAATCGTCCATCTTATATCCATATGCCTACGCCAATAGGCGACCCATATGACCATACGACCTGTCCAACCTCACCACCCGCCTCATGTGCTATGCGTTGTTCAACCGGGGTTGGATGACCTTCTATCCCTACTCTGTACAAATCAATTGTTTGGTGGGCCATCCATCATGACCTGTTTATGTCATCCAAATGGGGGATGTCTTTCCAACCATTACATTACATCGTGGGACCTTTCCAACTAGGTTGGATGACCATCTATCTTTCTCAACCATACATCGATCAATGAGATGACCATCCTAATTCATCCAACCAATGGGGTTAGATGGTCATCAATCCTATGTCGTACTTGGGTTGGACATCAGACAACTCACGGACCATCCAACCAAGGGGGTTAGACAACCATCTCTCTTCCGTCCAACCCTATCCCCTCCCTCTTCACCGCCTCAAACACTCGAGCCTACCATTTCCTCCCCGATCCATTTATCCACCTCTTCCATCAACCAAGCCATCCAACCAAGGGGCTTGGATGAACGTCTAACTTAGCTATCCAACCTAGCCGTCCAACCTAGTTGGACGGATGTCTGTTACCACCCTACCAACTATCCAACCGTAGGCCGTCCAACTCCGAGGATTAGTTATCCATCCATCTCGCAACCCATCTAACCCTCATGAACTATGTCTCAAACTCAGCCAATCCCATGATGGGCTCAATTGCACTTAGACATTTCTTTGTGGCTCATCACTCACCGGGAACTAAGACCAACCGAGCCAAATCATCCACCGTCTTTCTCTTCGATCAAGGTTAAATTTGATGACCGTATGCATGTTACTGAGCTTTGTAATTCAAATATTAAATAGGTTATCCAAATTTGTAGGGGTACAAATTTGGGATAATAATGATTTTTTCCTTCCTCCATTGTAATGGATTATGCATCTATTTAAAGCAATAAAATTCATGTTTTATGGCTATTCTTTGTAATATCTTATTTTTTATTATATTATATTGCCTCTCTATTGTATTTTTGGTGAATTGTGTATGAATATTCTCATCTTGCAAGGTTTATTTATGTTATGATCCATGGGAATCGGAGTTTTAATATTGTTTTGGACTGTGGCACTCATGTATGCTCTCTCCTCCATTTTCCTCTCATTTCCACTCATCTAAGAGTGTATTTCCCACATTTTCTTGGTGCTATCTCCCCTGTTAGCTTAGAATTTTCCATTTTTATGCATCTCTCTCTTCCCCTAGTCCCTTATATTGTTAGAAAAGGATTAGATAGCTACATTTCCTTCCTTAGGAGTAGTTTAACATTAGGAATAGGTATAAGAACCAACCTTCTCTAGAGGTTTGTCTCAAATAGAAAGTCCCACAACTTGAGAGATAATCCCATGTTACCCAAAAAAACTGATTTCTCATCCATCTATTCATGAAAAATCAAAGGGTTCTATTTTTAGAGATAAAATGAACATCTACCACTAAGACTTGTACCCTCTCTCCCATAAGTGGAAATATCAAAATATAGTACACATCCTCTAGATTCACCAACATCCCATATTGGGAGCCAAAAATGTAATTGTCTAGATTCCACCATTGACATAATGTGGTGATCAATTGTATATTTAGGGGAACCTCCCCCAATATGGATACATGACATAAATTAGATCAATCTAACACATCCCATCCATCATCATCTAGGCCCAAACCAAGTAGAGTATCCATATGGAAACCACCATGAAAATCCCTAGCATGAACATCTCTCTGAAATAAAAAATTAATTCAAATGTATAGCAACACATCTATATCAAAAAATCCTTTGCAAAATTCACCACGACATACTCCATATCAAAATTTACAATCATATACAAATATATTTTGTTGTTTTTCTTATTGAGTCAAAACCATACATATACTGATTAGAATAGCACATTGTTAAAAAATGTACTTGAACTATATGGTTCCACCCTAAGGGTAAAAAACATACCATTTGACACTATATGCCTTGATAATGTCAAAATGAGAAAATTAAATATTTTCTAAAAATAAAAAAAAACACTACAATTTTGTAGTAAAATTACATGTTTTCGAAACTTACACTCATTTATTGTTTATGCTTGTATGACATATTCCACATGATCAAATTGTAATCATAAATAATCTATAATACATGACATATTATCTCTCTTAGAGCACAAATCACTATCAATGATGGTAATAAGGAAAATACTATTTGAATTTTCACCATACTATTTATAGTAAATGTGCCCCTTTGGCATTATAACTACATATAGTGACTTATTTTTGCTAGTTTATTAATGACTTGGAGTTCTACACACCATATCTTGGTATTAATTTCTCTATCTTTCACACTGTCTTCATCATCGGGATGATTGGTTTAACAAAAATAAACTTTTTGTAAAACCCTATATATGATATTTTAGAGTCACAACACAATAATATAGTAGTAAAGTACAAAATGTAACTCAAGCAATAAGTAAAATAAATTAAAACTCTAAGTGTAAGAAAGAGAGGAAAAGACTTATCTGATTCACAATAAATCTAGAGGTGTGTGAAGCTGGAAAAATGCTTGAAATGGAACATATAGTGTTGCAAGAAAACCCAAAAAATTGTAGGAGAACTATGTCTAGCAAGACCTGAGCTGTTGGATTGGTATTGGGGCAATTGCGTGCCAGAGACCCTAACTGGTGGCTAGAGTATGTGCGTAAACCTCAAAAATTAGTTTTCGTAGGGTCACTAGATGTTCATTAACCTTTTCCTTTTATCACCTTTGTGTCACACTAAGATTGATGATGTCACCTATAACCTTTAATAATAGAGATATCCTCGAAAACCACAAAACACATCAAATCCTAAAAATAAAATATGCAAATGGGGATTCAGATGACCTTGGTGGTCTTCCTCGACCGAGTGAACTTACGACTCGGGCATTGCACTACATTTAATACTCCATGTAGCTCTGCACGTGTGTGAAGAATCATGCCCTAGGTGGCTCTTGTGTAAGATACACTTGATAGAGAGAAATAACTAGATGTAGATAGATGTGTGCATAGAAAAATGAACTTCCCCTCCTATGCGTGTATGCAGAATTAATAGTCCTTTATCCCTTGAGTGAAGCTAGATGGATGATTTGATGCTCTTAAAATGCCTTTAGATGTAAACTTAGGTGATGGTAGTAGATGCTTAGAACTTGGTATTTTAATTTGATCACATAACATTGTATTTATTTGATTCCCTTGCTTAAATTTCGTAATTAACCACTAAAAGGTTGACTACCAAGAAATAAATATGCCTAACATCTAGAAAGGACCCAAAATAAGTGAGCAAGATACAAAGAGTTTAGGGGTGCCCGGAGGGGATGGGGTGCCTAAGCATTGATGTGTTGGATGTGCACTAGTGTCAGAGATAGAAAAGGTGAAGTAACTAAAGTTAGACTAGGCAATAGGGTGTGCATGACCAAGATGAAAACTAAAAATAAATAAAAGAGGTAAAAAATAGTGATCAATTAATACTTTTCTCACTTAGGAATCATATGAATAATATTATGTGATTAGGACCTAGAAATATACCCAAGTGCATGATTTTGTGTCTACATTTTCCCACAATTATATGTTGTTCAGTGAAATATTGATAACATAAAGTAGATAAGAGATGCGTACTTGATAACCATGTAGATCGATGGAAAAAGTGTGTCGAGGAGACAATAAAAAGTGTGGAGTGAAGAAAATGAAGAATTAAATCTAGAGGAAGGGGGTAGTGGAAATGACCCTAGGGGTGAAGCGTATGCGATGTGTCATGTTGTACCTATTATGATTTTCGTACTCAATGTGTGATGCTGCTTCTTATTGCGTATTAAGGATAAACCTGCAAAAGAAGAGTGAAGAAGTATTCAAATACATGTATAGAAAAACTATTATCCAAAATTTGTAAAATGCATGTATGAGTGTGTAAAATTGTGAAAAAGTAGAAAAAGGAACATGTGCACCCAATCCACGAAGAGTGAAAAAGATAGAAAAATGTGAAGAGAATTTTTTTGGGTGATCTCATGCCAAGTATGATTTTTTTGGGTGATCTCACATGACTGAAGAAGTGTAGGGAGAAAGGTCTAGTGTTATTCTCCATCCTTTGACTGCTTCCCAAAATTTATACACCACTTGTAGATGGTGTGATCCTTTGATCCATTTTGATCCAACCCGAATAAAAAAGAAGATAAAATGAATCATGATTGTTAGAGGACTGTACCTATACTTTGTAAAAATTACTTTGAAAACTACTAAAAATGTGTTGATCGGAGAAAAATGTTTATCTTCCCTTAGTCATAGGCACTCGAAAGGGTCAAAAGCACCTAGGTGCCCATGTCATGTATCTGGGTGCTAGTGTCTATGATGAACCAAAGATCCAAGTCGAATCTGGGCCATACTATGACTATTTTTGAATTCTGTTTTTGTGCTGATTCTATACTCTACCGTAATTACGTGTTGTTGTATGGGGTGTATGATTCAAATAATGATTCCCCCTTTTTGGGTGCATGCGATGTCACTAGGAGAATGCAGCCCAAAGAAGGATTGAAAACTAAACTCGAAACTGATGCCTTGCAAAGGAGGGAATTTTTTTAGTAGAAACCAAGGCATATGTAAGCAAAGTGTCTCAAAACATGTGTTAGTGCAAACAAGATCAATATGCATATAGAAAACAATGTGTAAGCTAGCCCACAAGAAGACAATGTAGACAAACAATAGCGTAGATAAAGTAGACCACAAAAAGTGAGTTGTAAACATGGGACATCACTTATGATGTCACAAGATAATCAAGGCCAAAATGACCAAAAGCATATAGTTTGCACATAAGACAAAGGGAAAATCCCAAAAAATGACAAACAATGACAGATAACAACAAGAAAAGTAGAAGACAAACATGACAAGAAATAGTTCCTACAAAGCAAATGCTACACATGAAGCACCAATTAGCATGTTAGAAGGATAAAAAGTATGTCAAAGTGTGTATGATTGGATATAAATTAGTGTGTTGGTAAGAATAGGAAGTAGTATATAATGAAACAATAACACCTGTGATGTGTATGAAATTAGATGCCCCTTGGAGCTACTGTGGGACTGGTAATAGGTACTATGCCAAGAATCATGCTTTGTGTGTAAATATATATATAATTATGTATTCAAAACTAGAAGAAAATTGAACATACATGTGTATATGATTAAGATAATGACATACAAAGTATTAATCTAACATAGTAAGCAAAGTGTACATGTGAGTATAAGTAAGTGAGAACAATGCGAAACAAATATATGTAGTATACTATGAGTATGTATGGAATGTAATGTAAAGTGAATGTGATAGGAGTGGCGTGCCCTCCAAAAAAATGTGAATGAGTATGGATGAGATGAGGCTCACTTATAAATGACCCCTCGATAGTCAAGAATGAAATGTAGAACACAAGTGCATCATCATGAAATGGTTTTTATTATGCACAAGAAATATATGATCGAAAAATCATAGATAATAGAGAGTGAGTGAGTGTGGTGAGTTTCATTTCATTTTAGGACCCTCAGCAATCAAGTATGAACCATGGAACTAGAGTGCATCATAGGGAAGTGTGTGTTGGTAAATGAGTGCTAGAAAGATATGTCATAAATGCACTTGAGAGTGAAATGTGTCACATGTTTAATGTGTGGTTCATGGATGTAGTATGCCCTCAATAGTCAAGTGTGAACCATAGCATGAGAGTGCATCATCAAGTAATGATGATACAAATGTATCAAAATGTGCAAGATGTGTGTAAAATACTAGATGCAAGATGTCGAGTGAACAAGTGGAAATGCAAGACCCCGATAATGCTAGATAGGGGGAAGGGTAAACATGATGCCCCTAAAGTGTATGAAGAGATGAATGATCAAGTAACATCGTCGAGGATATCATAATTTTCATGGTAAAAACCATATGGAGATACATTTAAGACTTGGTAAGAAATTGTATGCGATTGATCATATAAGGAGAAATTGGCACAAATTGTGCATGCCCATTGCGTATGCTTTGTCGGTGAAAGGTGTTGGTGAAAATATTTGTGCATACCAACAAGTGAGGTTTTTTAATATCCACGAAATGAATCATTGTAAATAAAAACATGTAAAAAATGCATAGGGAATGTGATACTAGTATGATTAGGGTCCGTAGTACCCCAATGTAGTTATGCCAAGAGTGCCCAAGTGTGAGTGAAGAACTACAAGGAGTACACATGACAAATATTGATAAATAGAAGACATGAATACCATTTGAAGCCGTGATGTGAACATATCCATGATAAATATGAGGAGAATGAGGAAGAGGGATGAGATCATCCAATGTGAATCCTAGCTGAGCCAAGCCATCACATGTGCGTATAATATTAGAGCAAGTGGGATTAAATAGAATATGGTACCAATAATATTTATTCACAAAAATAGTATGATTCTTATTCTCAACATTATTTTCAGCTTCGATGACAAAAAATTCCAAAGTTTACCAACAATGAATCTCATTCTCAAGAACTATATATAATTCTGGTGATATAAGTTCAAAATTCTAATAACACATTCAAGTTTCTATCAATTCTTATAGTCATTTCAATCAATTATATTCTCTATTTTTTATACTCTATTCCATGTTGATGACACCAGTTTAAGTTTCTACTAACATTTACTTTCATACCACAAGATTCTATTTTCTATTTGTAGTATACTACTTATTGTTGATGACACAAATTCAACTCACCAATTATAGTACTATAAAGTGTTACCATTCTTAACACCTTACTTACGCTTAATGACATAAATCAAAATCAACCATTGAGTGTTTTTTCTTAGCATGTTATTCACTATTGATGACATAAATTCAAGTCAATAATTACTTTTGCATCACATAATTCTATATTTTATTCTCGGTACCCTCTTTAATTCTAATAAAATGAGGTCAAGTTACTTTCACTTGAAGCGATTCTATTTTCTATCACCCATTTCATTGAAAGGATGAAAACTATATGGGTTGGATATGAAAGGCCATCCCCTCCCCTAGAAAAATCAAAATACAAACTTAAGGATCATTTGGATACAAATATGTACTTGAACAAAGAGGTTACTAAGTTATGGTTGGCTACACAAGGCCATCCTTTTTCCTATACAAATCAATATACAAGCTCAAAACACCAAGTGGTAAATTTTTGATTCAGAGATCCACTAAAATAATGACACAATAACATATGCTACTACACTTATCATAAATGAAGGGGGTAAGAACAACTATCAAAATCTATAAGTTATCAATATTGGGGTAGCACACATATAATGCATAGTGATAATTTTCCGTGTCGATTATTGTAATTTTTGTGATATAGATCTATATGAAATGGTATGGTAATACAATATAGGAAGTGATTATTTAGGGTCCAAATAATGTCTTATGAAACTCTTCCCTTGGTAGTGGGACACCCAATTCCCTCTACGAGAAAATAAAAACTTGTTAAGGATTGATCAACTCCAACTCAATAAAATTCCAAGTCAAAATATCCATGTCCGGAAGTGTTAAATCTATGTAAGGACACTAATCATTAGATAAATATAATATTACTCAAGAAATATATAACTATAAAAATACAAGAAAGAGTGATACCTAGGATTTGTAGAATGACTCAAACTTGCCTTCGTAGGTCCGAATTGATTCGGATGGTGACTATTATGGAAAGGCTAATTTTGGATTGTGTAAGCTCGATTTAGAAATTGAATGTGAAAATCTTGGGGATAAAATTTCTTGGGAGAGGAAATGGTCACCTGGGAACTATCAACTGTTTTGGGCATTGGTGTCTATGGGATAGTTGTGATCCTAGTTTTCTTATGTTGCTTCTTGTCACCTTTAGTTCACTATAGGTCACATCATGTTTGTTGCACTTCTACTCAGTCACCCCTGTACCTGTAAAAGAAACCCTAATTACATGGACAATACTCAAGTGCACATTAAATGAATAAAATATGAATATACGTGAGTGATAATGACCTCGACAATCACCGCAATATGATTGTCACCGAGTGTTAGACTACATTTTAAACTCCATGTAGTTCGTGTGTGTGTGTGTGTGTGTGTGTGTGTGTGTGTGTGTGTGTGTGTGTGTGTGTGTGTGTGTGTGTGTGAATGGAATAGTTTCACTTTAGCTAGGTTTCCTAGTACTAGTGGCACAAATAATAACGGCTATAACTACTATGTCTCGATGCAAAATTTGTTATATGGAATTCAAAATAACTTCCCTATGCGGTGAATAATGTAGTCCTTTGATGACGTAGCAGATTATAAATATATATCTTCTTGTGGTAGTTATAGACACAAAACTATTCACTTTAGAAATTAGTTAGCTTTGGTCTAATACTACTATTTAGAAGGTTCTCAAGTGACTAATTAATCCCACCTTTTGGCCATCTTTATTTTATATTTTATTTCATCATTCCCACATATTTTATTGCACTTATCCGACCATTTCACAACTGATCCATCATTCTAGCCCAAAATCAGGGTGCCCCAACTTGTCTTGGGGGTGCCTTGGTCCCACTCTGGGTGCCCCGATCTATGCACATCCTTTCCCACTTCTTTTTGGGGCCTTTATAGCCATTTTCATCCTTATCCTTTCCCCAAATCGGCCTTGTCAAGATTAATTGCAAAATTAAGTTTGAGAGCCCTATAAATATAAAGTTATAATACCATAATGAGGGCCTTAACGTTAGATACTACTATCACTCCATCTCGAGTTACATCCATTGCATCACTTATATCCACATACTTGCTATGCATCAAGGCCAACAGATCTATATCACACACACTTTGCATAGGTGAAGGGATTATATTATATTCCATGTAAACATGCTATTTACATTTTCTATAGTTATTGTTGCTCACTACTTCACAAAGTGCAATTGACATGAGAGCACCTAGGGCATGACATGCACACACTCATCGGAACTACATCCAGGTTCTGAATGTAGTGCAACACTAAGTGATAAGATCACTAGTTTCGTGGCTGAGATCATTCCGATCCATTCATTTACATATTTATTTTTTCTATGGTTTTGATACTTCCTTTTATATTGTAGGTCATCATACAACTCATCTAGAAAATCAAGCGTGCAGACATGCGGGGTTCGAACTAGCTTGTGACCATACCAGATTCAGTTTCTAAGGTTTTACATAGATCAAAGTGCCTAAACTATAGACTAGGGCACCCCGGGTTCCCCACTACCCTCTCAGGTGCCTCAATAATCTCGAGATCCTCTAGATTTGGTCTTCATAGGGTCCCCGAGTGTTTGTTTACACTCCCGATTTTATTTCTAGATCTCGCAACACTATGTGATTGTTACCCCCAACAAATTAAGTCATCTTTCCTCTTTTACTTGCACATCTAGGGTTTCATTTCACTTAGAGTAATTAATTACATTTATTCTATACTATTTTACTCCTTTTATTACATCATTTTAGTCCTCCTAATTATATTAACATCAATACCATACACCCCCATTTAGGTTTTATTTTTGTTAATCGGTAGTAAGTTCCTCTTGAAATGCTTGCCCCCTTAATGGAGTTAAACAAGACATTTATATATATGATTCCTTCACTTAAGTTTCATCATTAACAAGTGAAAGGCTGACCTAAGGTGATAAAAATACATGAAAGATGTAACATCTAAAAAATCAGAAAAAGAAAGAAGGAAAAAGTGCTTAGAGGGGACAACAACGTCCGGGTACTCATGTGCCTAATGGGTGGTTTTGTACAGGGTACTAGAAAAATAAAATAGTGAAATCAAAGCTGAATAGGATCTCGATAATGTACAAAACTCTATGGTGTAACTATAGAAATAAAAAATAACAAAGATAAGAAAGATAAAAGCAATGTCAAAGTAAAACAAGTGTTGTTAATGACTAGTTATCTTACTTAGGAATTATGCATATAAATGAAATATTTAGAGGCTAGATGTACATAGTAAGTGTGTGATTTAGTGACTACATTTTCCCCACTTTATGCTTTGGTGAATAAGGATTTGGTAGCATAAAGTAGAAAATAAAAGCATACCTTGGGGATTCAAAAGAATATTATGCCCAATAGCGTGTCGAATGAGTGTTGTAGTATGTCGAATGGAATAATACAAAATGTATACCATGGAATTATAAGGGAAGGGAAGGATAAGGATCTTAGGGGTGACCTTTGCATGCATGGAGTGATAATGATGTATGTGTGTAGTTCCTTGGAATATCATCTTTACTAGAGCATGCTTGAGATTTTCTTCATGGTTGCTTGTGTGCTTTTCCTTTGTTGGGATAGGATATGACCTAAAAAATAAAACAAGTGTAGTCAATGCTCTAAGTAAATGTAATTGAAATTTAACTTGGAAAAAATGTAGAATTAGAAATACATACTATAAAAAGCTAAAACAAGGGATTAAAGTACACCGAAATGCTAAAAGAGAAAGGGGTATAATGTTTTCCTACTTGTATACTTGTGGCTTAGTAGTTGGTTGGAATAATATGATGGATTTGGGAATCCTATCACCAAACTAGGGATTTGAGTATCTTGGTACTAAACTTCAGATTTAGTCATCCTATCGCCACTAAGGGAAAGTGTATTGGTAAATCTCATAGGACTTACCCTCTAACCATTAACGATTCCACACGAGATAAGTTCCATTGCAGATGATCACAAATATGATTTGTAACTTACCTCGTGTGATACATTATTCTAGGAATATTATTGTCTTGTATATGCCCTAGGCACCACTTCTTTATTTGGTTATGTCTTTGGTTCCTGATTAAGTAGTTAATTCCTTATTTAGTTCCTATTAGTATCTGATTACAATAAGAAATTGACTGTGTAATTTATGAAACTAGATAAGGTTGTAACTATGTAGCTACTAAAAACTACTGTGTAACTATTTTTCCCCTAAGACAACACTACCCAGTGTGGCACATTAGCACCCACCGTTTCTATCTGTACTAGGTGGTTTTGTCTAGGTTATTAATTTTGACCATGTCTATTTCTATCCCTATTTTGTAGCTTATTAATTCACCGATCATACTGCGGAGTGTGATTATGTAACTACTGTCTATAAGCTGTTGGACCCTAGAATATTGATCAAGTATGAAGGTGTGTAGGTGCGCAAGGTCCCAGTTATAAAATGGTGTAGAAGGAAAAAGTGTGTAAGAGAAGGGTTTAAGGAAGCATGTAGCATGCACGACATGCGAAAGTGTCGGGACTTAGTCATTTTGGATGTCCGGGGTAGAGCACGTGAAAGCATGGCTCGGTTGCATGTGGATAAGATGCTTGCTTTGGCGATAGGTGGCCTAGGAAGGAGCATGCTGCGATAGAATCTTCTAGAAGAACATCATGGGATAAAGTGGAAAGATCAGGCTTGGAGAAGCATGCTCACATGGAGGACCACATTCGGACACTTGGAACCAGATCTGAGGGTGCTAGAGGGCAAGCTAGCAGTCTAGGAAAACTATAAATACAAGCACTTGCGAGAGACAAAAATTGATCCATAACCATATACATACGGAGCTCCATATAGATCCATAGAGAGTGAGCGGAGCTCTACAGAAATACTATGAGGACTCTGTTAGTGAATAGTTGTATTCGGAAAGGATGCATTAGGCTTGGGGGTTGAAAATTTTCTTTTTGGTAGCTTAGTTACATAAGTCTAGTGCAATGCATGACTATGGTCCCTTCTCTGCCACCCTCTGTAATGGTTCCATGGATGTAATAAGGTTTCCTGTTATAATATATACATGAATATCAATGATTCTGATGCATACTTCTCTCTTATGAGTTCTCTTTCCTTTCATGCTAAGTATGGATGCTTGTATGTTTCTTTTTGTCATAATACATGTTATGGATTCTATTAAGTACTCGGTTTGAAATGACTACAAGGATCTAGAGGCCGTTAAGAGCCCTATGGTTCTTGTATGTCCTAACTTCCCTTCTGAAATCTCTTACACAAATCATAGATGATGTTTCCCACTAAACTCACATAAAAGAGAGACTCGGTACCCACACGTGCCTCGGTGAGCGCCCAAATTTCACTGGGTGATAGGCTAGCACACATGGGGTTACTTTCTTTTATGATAGGAGTAAAAATGACTACATCTTGGTTCTATTTTTGAGACCTCTTTTCGAAGTTGTAGTGGGATTTAGCATACATCATGATCTATGTAATGAGTAATGACAGAGCGGTTAACATTGGAAAGTGTTGAATCATGGTTCAAGAGCATGGAGGATGAATTTTCTCAGAGATTCAACACTAGACCTAAGTTTAATGCATGAAGATGGGTAGAAGAGAATCTCTACCATGGTCTGTATGAAACTTTTTTTTGCTGCTTCCCTGTGGAATTGTATGAATGGCTCTCAGCCTATGCATCTAGATAAAGTTAGCATTATAGATCACATGTGTGGACCTAGGAAGAATACCAAAGGCTACAAGATGCGAGATATGACGTGGACCCATCTTTGTGGATCATTGGTTGAAAGGAGTATTGGTTAGCTACACTTTGAAGTACGCCATTTCCACATATTCTTGTCTAGAGGTTGCTAAGTTTGAGTTCTCGGAGCCCGAGGATCATTTCTACGTGTTGTCCCTCTAGATCTGAAGATCTTGATAATTACCATGAGTTTAGATGCTTTCCAAATGGTTGGCTAAACCATTCCGAGCACTTTGGTGAGGATTCTAGGGATGAGGAAGATGGAAGATGTTGTGGTAGAGAAAGAAAGGGAGGAGAGATGACTCAAGTATGGTGAAGCACGTGAAAGGGAGATTGCTAGACAATGTGAGGTTGTAGGTGTGATGGATGTATGGCAGCAGACGTTGCGGGAAGGATTTGAGGTTCACGCTGAGGACATGGAACCTGAGTAGTCTATACGACCCCATCTTGGAAAGCACGTGAGAGAAACCCCTTCAGCTTCTGATGAGAGTTCATCACGTGGAGAAAGAAGAACCATTAGCGTGCATCTGAGCCCACCTAGTGACCGGACAATGGTGCTTATTTTTCCAGATTAGGGGATAATATTGCTAATCCGATTGGTTATATTGGGGTGACCGTTCTATGCCCGGGAGGTATAATTTCTCATTTGGGACTTCTATGGCTACAAACACCAGCCATAGAAGTCCCAAGGAGCAATCCAGGAGGGAGGAACAAGGAAGGAGAGTTGAGGTGCAAAAGGATGACCTGGATGAGGTCAAGGAGGTGTGTAAAATGCTAAGGTAAGAGAATATAATTCCCTTGCTAGGATCCCGATTGCGAGAGAAGATACCATGTGCCGAGAGGAGAGCATGAGAGGTAGGTCTTACACGTGAACCTTCCCCCTCACAGCCTTGACTATGACAAGGAGATCATGTTGAATTCCATTGTAGATGGATGGCTCCTCAATAATATCCTCATTGACACAGGTGCGAAGGTTAATGTTATAACTTTGGATGCATGGCATCAGATGGGAATACATACATTACAGCCATCTTTGAATGTGCTATATATTGAAAATAAGACTAAGGAAATGCCCATCAGTGTCTTAAAGGATGCAACTATTACTATCTAGGGAGCTAAGTTTCTGGGACTTTGAAGTCTTGGCGCTCACCGAGGTAGATAATTTCTCAACACTACTTGGGCGCCCTTGTTGTTATAAGAACAATGCGGACCTTTAGTTCAACAAAGGGTATATCAACTTTGAGAATAAGGAGGAACGAGTCATTATACCCCTAGCTAATGGGAATTCAAAACCCTATATTTAACCATTGGGGGAAGAAGTTCTGGATAGGATATATGTGCACTCAATCAAAGACCTAGAGATGATACACCCTACTAATGGGGTTATCTAGTTTGAAGATGCTTAGTTAGTGAGTGATACCACCAGTTTGGCATGTGAAAATTGGGAGCATGGGACTTATGAATTGATGGGATGGAAGTTGAGAGGGCTGGTGACCAAGGTGACAAAGGCGCACACTATTCGGCACCTTGGAGGAAAAGAACTACCGAAGTATTCAGGAGGAGCCTTCCTCGAGATCTTTTTGCAGGAGGTGGAAGATCTATGGAAGAATGAGAAGGAATGAAGGGGGATGTTAAGTTATGTCTTGCTCAAGCACACCGGCTTGGTGGTGGGCTACATATCAAGAGAACCTTTTAGATTGGTGCGAGGTAAGAACTGCTCTCTCTATCATATTTTCTAGGAGCAATATGCCCACCATCATCAAGGACTACCACGGAAGGAGCCCACCTATTTCCATATCCAGAAGTGTGAATGGGTCATGAGAAAAGGCTTAGAAGCCTTGCCACCATCCCTCTGGGTGCATAATTTGTATTCTACACCTTGTAGGGTTACGCGCGCACATGGTATATGTTATCCATTTCACCCCTAGGGTTGAATTGGTAACATACATCAGATTCTCAAGTCCCGTAAATTGATTAATCCCAAGAAAAATCATGTTTCTAGGGTCCCTTGAGAAAGTTTTCTAACTCTCCTGTCCGAGGTTGAAAAGAGCAAGCTACGAGAAAATGTGAAAAAGTTCTGAAAAATAAGCTTGGGCAGAAAAAATTATGAAAATCGGCTAAGTCCTTGTCCTAGGACAAGTGGGACATTTGGGACGCTAAGGCGCGGATCGGCCGAAAAGCCTATAGATGGCCCAAACAACAAAGGGAAATTTGGGACGAAGATACGCGAAGGACACGAACCGGCCGGTTTGGCCAGCACGGGGAATCGAAGCATTGGGACATTCGGACGAGAAGGACGCGCGTGGGGCGCGAAAGCCATTAAGCCGAAAGATAAGAAAATTGACTAACAGTTTGGGACATTCGGGCCGTGAGTACGTGAACTACCCAGATCAGCCGAAAAGGAGAACTTTTGCACCAAACTTTCGGGACATTTGGGCCGTAAAGACGTGAATCGGCCGGATCGGGCGAACCGGAAGAATTTGTCCCGCGAAGCACTGGGACATTTGGGACAAAAGGATGCGAACCGGCTGGTTTGGCCGAAACAAGAAACTTCAGCACAAATAAAAGTGGGACATCCGGGACAAAAGGACACAGTGGATGCGGAAGAGCCGGCAGACCTGTGAACCAACCAGGAGGTGACACGTGTCATAAGGGAAATGTCCAAAAGTCAAAAGGTGAGTTTTGAAGGGGCAGCCCGAGCCAATAGGAATTGGACACATGTCCAATGGAGTAGGGAAGTGCGGAGCTCGGGGAGAAGTTAGAGGATTTGGTCGAGTTCACCAAAAAGGGGGTAGAAGTGAGGTAAGACCCCGCACCTGTCCTCTAACAAGATCATGCCACGTGTCGTCCAAAGGCGGAAGTGCGGAAAAAAGTGGAAAAGGTCCCAAAATCATCAAAAAGGTAAAAATTCAAGAAAACCCATGGGTAAGAAAAGGAGAGAGAATCACGCAACCAATCAATGCATGCCACGTGTCATCCAGGATGGCGAGCACGGGAAGAAATTTAAAAATCTGTTTTCACCTTTTTGTGCCTAGATCTTAAGATCTCCATATCTTTCGATCCAGAGCTCGGATTGGCACGTTATTTATATCGACGGAAAGCTTGTGAAATTCTCTACATGATTCTAGGGTTAATATTGAGTTTTGGTGTAGTCTAGAGGAGAAAATCTAGAAATGGCTCGACACGTGTTCATGGCGAGTGACTTTTCAAATGACTAGATTTAATGCGAATGGGTTGCATTCTCCGTAAACTGATCAAAATGATAGGGTGTGGGCTTGTAAGGTCCCCCATGCTATTTGAATGCACCTACAGTCAAGGAGGATGGGCTCCTATGTTTTGTACATTTTCTCCCCCGGCTCGACCCTTGCACTGTAAAAAGCCGATTTTGGCTCATTTTCAAGGGGGAACTTTTTGACATAGAAAATTCTTCTTTCAGCTCCAGCAAGTGAAGGAAGCAAAGGATTAGACCTCTCCAAAGATTGTAACAATTTTCTTTTACCTCTCTGAGGGTGTAATGCATTTTTTTTTGACACTGAAAAGATAATGCAAGCTCTGTGAATGGGTTTCAGTCCTCTGTTTGTATTATTTGCTTCATTTCAAATCCTGAATTATATCTTATCAGTCTGTGTATGTTTTATGTTGTAAAATTTTGTCTGTGTCTATTTGCTTGTCAGAAATGTTTCACCACTCCTCCTTTGGTGTATCACCGTTAGTTTAGTTTTATTTTTGCACTTTCTATCTCTGTCTCCTTGCAGTTTAGAGTAGGATTAGGATATGAACCTCTGTAGTTTTGCAAAAAATATAGATCTAAATCAGAGGAGTTTGAGGAACTAGCCTCTAATCTGGAGATCCCTCTCTCGGTTTCCACAAGTCCCCACACTTGGAGAGAGGTTTCTATGTTGTGCAATCACACTGGATGCTTGAGTGATCAATCTAGAAGCGATCTACATCCAGGGGGTGCTTTGTGAGCCTAAGCAACAACAGTTTTGGCACACTCGGTGGGAGACTAGAGGTCTCATTTTTATTGTAGCAAAGTTGATATGCATCTGCTGTAGTTTTCTTGCTTATAAGGGCTATCATTTGCATATCTGGCGACTCCAGGGGGAGAATCAACTGGTTTCAACAAAGCAGGCTTGAAAACTCATGAGAAGAATCACAAGGTCAAGAGTCGGAGAAGAAGAGGTGCTTTGTTTGAATACCTACAGTTATCTCTCGAGAAGAAGGCAAAGAGGAAGAAGGATTCAAAGGTCTCCATCTCCACCAAACAGAACTCTCTCAACTCCTCCACCTGATAGGCCTTTCTTTCAATATACAAGGGTTTTAAGACCAATCAGAATGGCTCAGAACAACCCCTATGTCAACTTCACAGGCAGCAGCCCACTTGCTCTCAATGCACAACATCCAGTTCCTATTGCAGCCTTGAAGAACATTCCCTACTTCACTGGAGAAAATAAAAATACTCCAGGAGATCATGTTAAAGATATTGCTAACCTTTGTGCAATCCATGAAATTGATGAAATGTAAGTGGCTGATCAAATTACTGGCATCTTCATTCAAGGGTAAAGCATTGCAATGGTTTAGGAGCCTTGGGGCTGGTTCTATTACAAACTGGAATCAGCTGTGCATTGCACTTCACGAGCAATTTGGAGAGAAGGGAGACAACTTGTCTCTTTTGGAGCAGTTGACAACTATCAAGAGAGCCCCCAACGAGTAGTAGCTAATCGACTTCAACTTCAGATTTCAAAGATCTTAGGATAGGATTCCGGTGGCGATCGGGCCAACGGTAGAAGGTGCTTTTCTATATTACCTTAAAGCTTTGAATTATGATATTTCTATGTTAATTCAATCTATGGGAGGCACAACCTTACCTGCTTATAGCATCACCATTAGAGCCTAAAACCTGTCTTATTCAAGTGGTAAACCGGCTCCTAGACCTCCCATGCCCTTGTATCCGAACTTAGAAAATCCAAGCACTAGTCAAACACCCACTTTGGCTCCTGTTCCTACACCTAGAAATCAAAGTTCAAATGAAACTTCTACTTCATCCTCTAGTGTTTCAAATGAACTCCAAGAGGTCATGAAACAGTTGCAAAACCTAGGCAACGAGTGGTTACTCTCAAGAGGCAAAGAAGCCCAAGGTTTTAGACCTTCTTATCAACCCCAAGCTCAGCCTAATAGGCAGCCATACCAACAAAATAGGTCACCAACTCAGGCTGCAAATCAAAATCAAAGCCAAGTAAGGCCTCCCGCTAATAGGCCATTTCAGCCCTATAACCCCAATGTTGTATCTGCTTCAAAAGCATTAGTGCCAGTCCAAAATAACATGGCCCAAGAATATGATTGGTGTTTCCCGTGTAGTCAGCCACACAACCAATCAATGTGCTTTAACGGTGCATTAAATCAAGCCCTGATGGTGCAAACCGTCAGTGGGTCGCAAGAGTCCAGCCACGAAGGAGATCAGCAGCAGGAAGCATCTCAGCAAGGGACATCTCCGAATGAAACTACTCTTGTCAATTGGCAGGCTGAAGATTTCTGTGGTATGAATCAAATACCCTCTCAGAGTGTTGCAGCCAACACAAGGTCAAAGAGAAGAAATTTGGGTGAAGAACAGCCATTGGCCCCAAGTAGTTCACGACCTTCTGTCACTCCACAAGGTGTTGGCAAACAAAATGCAGTTCCAAACATGCAAGGAGCACCCAAACCAGCTCCTAAACCAACTCAGATGCCAGTTGCTTTGCTACCCACATGTAAGAAATGAATGCGCAAGCTACGAGACAACAAAGGGATGCTTCATCCCCATTCAACATCATTGACCAGATGAAGAAGACAAATGTAAACATATCAATGTGGGAATCACTATCCATCCCAGGCCAAAGAGATTTGCTACAAGCTGCCATGAAGGACTGGTCAACTTCAAATCAACAGGTCCAAATGCAAGAAAAGGTACTCACAAATGCTACCCAGCCTGAAGGAAATCATGGAGGTCAGCAAGGTAAAATGTTGAAGCCCCCTCCATTTTATGTTTCATTGATCATAGGAGATAAGTTGGTACATAATTGCATGATTGACTCTGGGGCAAGTAGTTCAGTAATGCCCAAGCAAATAGCTGATCAGCTAGGGCTTCAATATGAAGTCATCTCCAAGGGTGTAGTGCAATTAGACGGGACAGCAGTGACAATGGTTGGAGTAATCAGAGGTTTGAGCCTCACACTGCACGCATGTCCCAACGTAATAGTGTTACAAGATGTGTCAGTCATAGACCTGCCACCACTCTTTGCATTGTGTTTGTCAAGGGACTTCACGGCCAAGATTGGAGGGTATTTGTCTGCTGATTGGTCACACATGCTATTCAGAACAAGGTATGGAACCAAGGCCACAATCAGGTCTGAACCTATTGCGAACTTTCACATTGAGCCTTACACTACCAGCCAAATTAATGCCAATTGCTCAGCATTTGATCAAGAAGATCACCCTAGCACTGATGAAACTGACACCAAGGTTGGAAGCATCCCAGATTTGACTCTTGATGAATGGGCAAGCAAGGTGCATGCTTTTGATCCCTATCAAGAAATAGAAGAATCTGAGCTAGGAGTTTATTGTTTACATGAAGAGGATCAACCTCTCCCCAGCATCACCAAGCCAGATCATAAGGACAAGAATGAAGTATGGCAATTGTTCTTTGATGGATCAAGGAGTAGACAAGGTGCAGGAGGAGGAGCTATGCTCATTTCACCGCAAGGTATAAGGTATTACTCAGCCTTCCGTTTCCAGTTTTCCTGTTCAAACAACACGGCTGAGTATGAAGCCTTAATTCATGGACTGCACTGGGCAATGAAGAAAGGCATCAGGAATTTACAAGTATTTGGTGATAGTGAGCTGGTCGTAAACCAAGTCAAAGGAAAAAATGCTGCCAAAAATGATCTGCTTAAGTGCTACAAAAATTAGGTATGGGATCTTATTGAAGATTTTGAAGCTTTTAGCATCAATTCCATCCCAAGAAAAAAGAATGAAGCCTACAACAATTGGGGCTGCGTTTGATGTTGTAGAGAGTATCAAAAGTGAGAAATCTCAGCCTCATATCAAATTGGTTGTGAGACCAGGTACATGTTCCAGGATAACAACACAAGTTGGCAAGTCTTCGAGAATGATCAAAGCAAATTGTTAATTTCCTACAAGAAGAATCTGAGTTCTCCGCCGAAATCAAGACAAGTGGAGCAGCAATATGGTGATTAGGTAGTACAGTGAGAACTAACAAATTACCAAAAGGCCTCATAACCTTGGAGTCAATCTTCAACTCCGAATGATCGTTCCGCAAGGAGAAAGCGAACATTCAAGTAAAGGGAGAAGATTCGAGCCTATTTTAGTGAGAGAAAGCAAAACATTGCAGATTGGCAAAGTAAGTACCTCAAAAAAGAAATCTGATTTTGTTCACTTTGTCAAGAATTCCCGGATGTTTTTGCTTAGACTTACAAAGATATGAGAGGTTTTAACCCGAGTTGGCACAACATACTATTGAGTGGATCTAGAATCCAAGCCCATGTCAGGGAAAAAGCAAAGGCCAGTGAATCCCCATATTGAACCTCTAATGAGAAAAGAGTTAAGCAAGCTTATTGAGGCCAGTATCATCTTCCCCATCAAACACTCAAGCTGGGTCACCAACTTAGTCCCAGTCAGAAAGAAAAATGGAGAGATCAGGTGTGTGTCGACTTCAGAGATTTGAATAGAGCCTCTCTCAAGGATCATTATCCACTCCCTTCCATGGAGCAAATATTGCAGGTGGTGGCTAGTTCAGAAAGGTTTTCACTACTTGATGGCTACTCAGGCTATAATCAGATTATGGTGAAGGGAGAAGACCAATTCAAGACAGCTTTCACAACTAAATGGGGCACATATGCCTACAAGAAGATGCCATTTGGCCTATCAAATGCCGGAGCAACATTTCAGCGAGCTATGGATATGGCATTCAAAGGCTTAATCAACAATATAGTGCTGGTATACCTAGATGATATCACTTTGTCTTCTCAAAGAATGCAAAGAGACCATCTCTTTCACCTCAGGCAAGTGTTTCAGAGGTGTAGAAGGTTCGGAGTGTCGTTGAATCCAAAGAAGTGTATATTCTTGGCACATGAGGGCAAATTGTTGGGCCACATTGTCTCTAGGGA
Organism: Taxus wallichiana var. yunnanensis; assembly: GCA_018340775.1. Classification (NCBI taxonomy): domain Eukaryota; kingdom Viridiplantae; phylum Streptophyta; class Pinopsida; order Cupressales; family Taxaceae; genus Taxus; species Taxus wallichiana. Next base: position 475,988,430 of record CM031240.1, on the reverse strand, counting down.
AGGGCTAACAATTGATCCTGAAAGGGTTGAAGCCATCCGAATGCTCCCATTGCCACACCACAAGAAATCTCTTCAAAGCTTCTTAGGAAGGATAAACTTTGTCCACATATTTGTGCCTAATTTTGCCACTCTTGTGAAGCCTCTAACAATGATGTTGAAGAAGAGTCGACATTCAAATGGACAATAGAAGGCAAAGAGAGTTTTGAAAGCATCAAGCATGCAATATCACAGCTCCAACTCTTATCAACCCGACTTTTCAAAGGACTTCATGTTGTATGCGTTTGGAGGATCGACACAATCTCACATCGCTATCTTAACACAGCTGAATAGAGAAGGTTCGAATAGCCCATAGCATTCTTCAGCCAAAACTTGGAAGATTACGAAATAAAGTATTCTTTCCTCAAAAATCATGTCCTTGCTATCATCAGGAGCTTGAAGAAGTTCAGACATTTGGTCTCAAACAATAAGATTCAACTACTTGTCTCACATGCTGGGGTTAAGGACTTCCTCCTCAACAAGGATTTGAATGAGAAAAGGGCAGGTTGGATCACCCGTGTCATGGAGTATGACATTGATATCAAGATCACCAAGCTGGTAAAAGGGAAAGGACTGTGTGAGCAGCTGGTTTTGGGGAAGCAAAAGGAAGTATGCAACGAAGAAGAGGCTGTTTTGACAGTCCAGGACAGCCATGAGCCAAGTGGCAATCAAGAAGAAGACAATGCTTCCCCCACTCCTTGTTGGACCCAAGATATTATGCACTTCCTAAGCACAAGCCTATGCCCTCCTGGAGATGAACAAGACCCAAAGGAGACACTTCAGATTGCAGGCTGTCCCATATGCCATTGTTGATGGAGTTTTGTTCAAAAGGGATGTAAATGGAGTGCTGCTAAGATGCATTAGCACAGGTCAGATTCAAAAGGTGTTGGAAGAGTTTCATGGTGGACCAGCTGGTGGCCATTTCGCACCAAGAGTGACAGCTCTAAAAATCATGAAGGCTGGTTATTATTGGCCTAAAATCTTCAGTGATTGCTATGCATGGATCAAGAGGTGTAAGAATTGTGCATTCTTCACGGAAAAGAGAGACTTGCTGCCTTTCCATTACATCCAGTCTCGATTGACCAGCCATTCATGCAATGGGGTTTGGACTTCATCGAGTCATTAATCCCAATTCAAGCCAGGGGCACAAATGGATTTTGACACCCACGAGACTACTTCACCAAATGGACAAGTAGTAGCACTTAAAGAGGCAAACGAGTCTAGCATCTTAGAATTTTATGAGGGGATAACAACTAGATTCGGTGTACCTGCTGACAATAATCTCTGATAATGCATTGGCATTTATTGGATCTAGGGTGACCGAGTGGGATGTCAAGAACGGTATTTACCTAAGCATTTCATCGAACTATTACCCTCGGGGTAATGGCCGGTGAGTCTACGAACAAGAATTTGTTGAGGATCATTAGGAGGACTCTTGATGAGAATCAGAGGTCTTGGCATACCAAGCTGAAATCAGCCTTATGGGCTGATAGGATCACTCCCAAAAGATCCACAGGTAACTCTCCCTTCAGGCTTGTCTATGGAAGAGAGGCAATCTTGCCCATGTCACTTGAGTTGCCAACATTGGAACTCATGAAGCAGCTGGAGTTACTTGAATTTGAGCCCATGGAAGTGAGGTATGCAGAGTTGATGGAGCTGCAAGAGATCAGAAATCAGGCATCCCAAGCAATGGAAAAGGATCAAGCTTTGATCAAGAAGACCTTTGATAGGAAGGCCAAAGATAGATCTTTTCAAGTTGGAGATCTAGTGTTGAAATGGGATGTGGACAGAGCAAAACCGGAAGGCATTCAAAATTTGATGCCATTTGGAGTGGCCCATACATGGTCACAAAGTGCAAGAACATCAATGCTTTCCAATTGGCCTCATTGGATGGTGAAGAACTACAGATTCCAATCAATGGAATCTATCTCAAGCGTTACTTCTAGAGGGAAGTTCACTACCTCTGTAAATATTAGATTAGATTTTCTTTCCTCCAAGTGCTTGTGCACATTGTTTCTTGTAGGGTTAGTTTTGTTTTCCTAAGTACTTTGGCACAACTTGCATGTCCATGGAGATGTTTTGCAGTCCTTGCTTTCATCGAGTAACATTCCATCTTCCTCCTTTCACATTACGAGTCATCGGGGTCCTAAACAGAATATTCAATGACTCCATGCCCAATGGACTGCTTCAGGCAACTGGTCTTTTCATCTAGCAGGCAGATGACCCCGCTGAGTCGCCAAATTGTTATCCAATTTCACCCCCAAGGGTTGAATTGGTAACATACATCAGAATTCTCAAGTCCCAGGAAAATTGATTAATCCCGAGAAAAAATCATGTTTCTAGGGTCCCTTCAGAAAGTTTTCTAACTCTCCTGTCCAGGTTGAAAAGAGCAAGCTCTGAGAAAATGTGAAAAAGTTGCAGAAAATAAGCTTGGGCCAGAAAAAATTGTGAAAATCGGCTAAGTCCTTGTCCTAGGACAAGTGGGACATTTGGGACGCCAAGGTGCGGATTGGCCAAAAATCCTACAGGCGGCCCAAACAGCAAAGGGACATTTGTGACGAAGATACGTGAAGGACGCGAACCGGCCGGTTCGTTCGGCCGAACGGAATCAAGCAGCGGGACATTTGGACCCGAGAAGGATGCGTGGGGCGCCAAAGTTGGTTCAGCCGAAAGATAAGAAAATCGACTAACAATTTGGGACATTTGGGCCGTGAGTACGTGAACCGCCCGGATCAGCTGAAAAGGATAACTTTTGTACCAAACTTTCGGGACAATTGGGCCGTAAAGACGTGAATCGGCCGAATCGGGCGAACCGGAAGAATTTGTCCCGTGAAGCACTGGGACATTTGGGACAAAAGGACGCGAACCTGACCAGTTCGGCCAAAACAAGAAACTTCGAAAAAAATAAAAGTGGGACATCTGGGACAAAAGGACGTGGTGGACGCGGAAGAGCCGGCAGACCCGCGAACCAACCAGGAGGTGACACGTGTCATAAGGGAAAATTCCAAAAGTCAAAACGTGAGTTTTGAAGGGGCAGCCTGAGCCAATAGGAATTGGACACGTGTCCAATGGAGCAGGGAAGTGTGGAGCTCAGGGAGAAGTTAGAGGATTTGGCCGAGTTTGCCAAAAAGGGGGTAGAAGTGAGGTAAGACCCCGCGCCCTGTCCTCCAACAAGATCATGCCACGTGTCGTCCAAAGGGGTGGAAGTGCGGAAAAAAGTGGAAAAGGTCCCAAAATCATCAAAAAGGTCAAAATTCAAGAAAACCAATGGGTAAGCAAAGGAGAGAGAATCATGCAACCAATCAATGCATGCCACGTGTCATCCAGATGGCGGAGCGCGGGAAGAAATTTAAAAAATCTGTTTTTGCCTGCTTTGTGCCCTAGATCTTCAGATCTCCATATCTTTCGATCCAGAGCTCGGATTGGCACGTTATTTATATCAACAGAAATCTTGTGAAATTCTCTACATGATTCTGGGGTTAATCTTGAGTTTTGGTGTATTCAGGGGAAAAATAGAGAAACATATCTGACGCGTGTTCATGGCTGAAGTGACTTTTCAAATGACTGTTTAATGCGAAATGGGTCGCATTCTCCTGTAAACCGATCAAAATGATAGGGTGTGGGCTTGTAAGGTCCCCCCATGCCGTTTTAATGCACCTACAGTCAAGGAGGGATGGGCTCCCATGTTTTGTACATTTTCTGTCCCCTGGGCTCGACCCTTGCACTGTAAAAGCCAGTTTTGGCTCATTTTCAAGGGGGAACTTTTTGACATAGCAACTTCTTCTTTCAGCTCCAGCAAGTGAAGGAAGCAAGGATCAGACCTCTCCAAAGATTGTAACAGTTTTCTTTTACCTCTCTGAGGGTGTAATGCATGTTTTTTGACACTGAAAAGATAATGCAAGCTCTGTGAATGGGTTTCAGTCCTCTGTTTGTATTATTTACTTCATTTCAAATCCTGAATTATATCTTATCAGTCTGTGTATGTTTTATGTTGTAAAATTTGGTCTGTGTCTATTTGCTTGATAGAAATATTTCACCACTCCTCCTTTGGTGTATCACCTGTTAGTTGAGTTTTATTTTTGCACTTTCTATCTCTGTCTCCTTGCAGGTTTAGAGTAGGATTAGGATCGAACCTCTGTAGTTTTGCAAAAATATAGATCTAAATCAAAGGAGTTTGAGGAACCAACCTCTAACTGGAGATCCCTCTCTCGGTTTCACAAGTCCCCACACTTGGAGAGAGGTTTCTATGTTGTGCAATCACACTGGATCTTTGAGTGATCAATCTAGAAGCCCGATCTTCATCCAGGTGTCTTTGTGAGCTCTCAGCAATAGTATATTAATTTAGAAACACACCACTAGACAAGGAATTGGTAAGAGCTCATGGCTGACCTTATTCAAACCTTTGAGTATCGGAGTACCAAACCATCAATTGATAAGGCCTTGCAGGGTATCAAGCGCCTTACCATGGGGGATAGTGCCAGGATGGAAGATAGGCTATTGGAATTACTAGGTGAACCAGATTGGGGGCGCACTTTGAAGAAGAAGTAGAGGAAACATAAGAGTTATAGCTTGAGCGCATGTGTTTGGAGAAAGAAAAAGGAAATTTGGTGTATGTGATTGATGGAGAGGAATCAGAGAACTTGGATGTTAGCCATTCTGTAGGGATGCGTGAGGTAGTGGATAGTGTAGATACTCACGCGCGCGCCTACCATGAGCCCTTAAAGACAAAGAAGGTTAACATCGGTTCAAGAGAAGAACCTAAGGAAGCTATTATTAGAGATTACTGGTTGGAGAAGGAGGTATCTAAGATCATTGATCTGTTGTATGAATTTGAGGATTTATTCCTGTGCAGGTATCATGAGCTCAAAGGTGTTCACCATTGCTTGGGGGAGATGAAGATAAAACTAAAGGATGGTGCGCACCTGATTAAGAAAAGGCCCTACCAGATGAATCCTAATTTACACGTGAAAGTTAAGGAGGAGATAGAAAAAATGATAGCTTTTAGGATCATTGAGGCAGTGGAAGAATCAGAGTGGATAAGTTCAATGGTAATTAGCATCAAGAAGGATGGGCAGATTAGGATCTGAGTGGATTATAGGGAACTAAACACAGTTTGTCTCATTGATCCCTTTCCGACCCCTTTCACAGAAGAAATTTTGGAAGGATTTGCTGGGTGTAAAATCTATTCCTTTACGGATGGATTTTCGGGTACCACCAAGTCCGGATTGCAAAGGAGGACCAAGAGAAGACAAATTTTTCCACTGAGTGGGGAAGTTTTGCATACATGGTCATGCCCTTTGGGTTGAAGAATGCACCTGCTATTTTTTCGCACATAGTGGTGCAAGCATTCCAGGACTTCATCCATAAGTTTCTTCAGGTCTATTTGGATGATTGGATAGTGTATGGTCTAGTTAAAGACCATTGTGACAATTTAAGGTTAATGTTTGAGAGGTGTAGGCAGTTGAGGATATCCCTCAACATTAAGAAGTGTGTGTTTTCTACACCCTTTGGGACTTTATTAGGGCATATCATATGTAAGGAGGGTTTACTGGTAGATCCCACTAAAGTTACAGTTATTATGGGATTAGGGGAGCCTACAAGCCAGAGCGCAGTGCACGGATTCCTTGGGCATATGGGCTATTACTAGAAATTCATCAAAGGGTATGCCAAGATCGTTACGACTTTAGAGGAGTTGCTTAGACATAAAAGTGCCTTCCATTAGAAAGAGGCATATCAGATGGTGTTTTATACATTAAAATATAGGCTTGTCACCGCACCTATATTACGTTTTCCCTCTTGGGACAAGCCCTTTCATGTCCATATAGATGCCTCAGGGACCGCCATTAGAGCAAGCGTACTTACACAATGCCCGAGTGAAGGGATTATTGATCATCCTCTCTGTTTCACAAGCAAGAAGCTGACACTAGCAAAGCAAAATTATACCACAACCGAGCAAGAGACATTGCCGATGATCTATGCACTTTTCAAGTTTAGACAAGATTCTGCTGGCAACACCCTTTGTGTTTTACACCGACCATATGGAATTAAAGTATTTGGTGAACAAACCCGTTCTATAAGGGAACATATGTCGGTGGGTGTTGTTGTTTCAAGAATTTGAATTCACCATTGTAGTGAAGCTTGGAAAAAGAAATTGTGGGCCTGATCATCTATCAAGAATTGATTTAGGGGAGGACATGCAAAGTATTGAGGAAAAATTCCAGACGTGTAACTATTTAGGTTGCAGCGAATGCTCTCAGATTTGGAAGAGATTGTATTATTTTTAAAGGAAGGTGTGGCACTGAAAGAAATGAAGACATTGGAGAAAAATTAGTTGGCCATATGTGCCACACCCTACATGTTAATCAGTGGAGAATTATACAAGTTATAACGTGATGAAGTTTTGCGCGGTGTGATGAAGTGCGGGTGGGCATTATGCAGGGGATGCTACCGCGCGTAAGATATTAATGGAAGGTTTGTGGTGGGAAACCATGTACAAGGATTGTAGAGACTATTATAAAGTGTGTGACCATTATCAGCGCATTGGCAAACCAGGAAGGAGAGATGAAATTCCTTTGTGCCCTATCCCTAGCGCAGAGCCTTTTGAAAAGTGGGAAATAGACTTTGTAGGACCTATTGCACTAGCGACATGTAGGACTGGGTCACGTTATGTCATCACTTGCATGGATTACCTGACAAGGTGGGTAGAGGCAGCTCCGACTAAAGATTACACAACAGCCACAATGACAAGGTTCTTGTGGGAGAACATTATCACAAGGTATGGATGCCCGTTGAGTTTGACCAGCAATAGGGGTATGCATTTCTTGAATGAGACCATGAGGATCCTGTTATTAGAGTTCATGGTGGCTCATCACAAGACTACGCCCTATCACCCACAAGAAAATGGAACCGCAGAAGCATTCAACAAAATATTGAGTCATACCTGACAAAAATTTGTGATGTCGGAAGATAAGATTGGGATGACAAAGTATCAGCAGTATTGTGGGCTTATAGGACAACGTATAAAAGGATGAACAAAGCCACACCTTTTTAGTTGGTGTTTGGCATGAAAGTTGTTTTTCTAGTTGAATTTATGTTTCCTTCTCTATGAATAGCGCACATAGGAGGGTTAGCCGATGAAAAAGTGTTGGAAGAAAGGATTGATGAGTTAATGAAGCTGGATGAGAGACAATCACTCACCAGGTGGAGCCAAACAACAAAAAAAGAAAAGTAGAAGGCTTGGCATGATCGCCACATTAGAAACAAGAAGTTTGAGGTTGGGCAGATGGTTTTACTATATGATTCTAAGTTTCGTGCCATCCTGGGAAGTTGAAAGTCCATTAGCTGGGTCCTTACACAATCTCGTACATCCTTGATTTAGGTGCGTGCCAGTTACAAGCGCTAGATGGGACGAAGTTGCTTAGACACTTCAATGGGAGTAGGCTGAAGCCCTACTATAAATAATTCTTCTTAGTGTTTGTAAATAAGGCAATTTTTCCAGTTAGTTTATAATTTCCTTTATGCATTTTCCCTTTCTTGTGTCTCCCTTTGACGTTGTTGTTTTGTTTTGTGCCTTGGGCACTGGTAACCTTATTACTATTTTGGATAATTTATGAGTGCACAGAGGATCATGCATTATTTTAAGTGTGGGGTGGAGTAATGTGAAGGAGTGCTTGATTAGAGTGTCAAGGAAGTTGTGTTGAAAAGCCCTGTTGAATGGCCCGATTGAAAGAGGTGTATGAAGAGAAAAGATGGAAGAAGAATGGTTGGTTCTAGGTTAAAGCTACTTGTAGACCCATGTACTAAGGAGGAGAAAACACATTTAAGAAACATGAGGTATGTGAGATCAAAAATTAGGATAGAAGAAGTGCCTTCGGCACGGGTTATGCATGCATAAGAGTCTCCTATCATGTTGGATTGGTTACGCACCAGAAGGTTGGAGGAGTTTTCGCACAGGTTGGGTGCATGAGTGAAAGTGTTGAAGATGGGCTTTGTTTGAAAAAGTTGCATTAAATGAAAAAGTATGATGGTAGGTGAATTATCATTTAATGTTCAAAAAGAGAAAAGCTATAAGTAAAGGGTTGAGGCACTTTCATTTTCACTTTGCGAATAGAGAAAGAAGTGAGTTTTACAAACTAGGGTTTCCATATTCGATCGTGTGAAGAAAGATCATGAGATTGAAGCATGAGCAACTAGTTTGAATTTACAAACCAGAAGGAAGGGGTTACATGGGCATGAAAAAAATTTGTGAGGAGGTCTTCATCTTGTGGAAGTTTTATCCCAGTTAGGGTTTGAAAAACTAGGGCATGGGTTCAAGAGGTTTTTCATCACAAGCTTGAGATCGGAGGCTGGAAGAAGTGGAAGAATAGAGTAACAAGGAGGGAGTGAAGTGATAAGAGGACCTTGAAAATGGAACCCAAGAAATGAAAAGGAAAGGGTAAGGCCAAGTAACAAGAACCTGATGTGAACATGAATGAGGAATGGTATACAGAGACGTAATACCCAAATGGGGTAATAATGGGTAAGGAGTGGAATCCCACCCGAGAAATTTACCTGTAAGTGACTATAACCACCAAACAAACACAATTGAGAAGGAAATGACACTGAAATTAGTGCACCCCATAAGTAAACGAGCACCAGAGGGCTTGCCAATCTATAATGATGACGTTAAGGTCAAGATGGAGAAGGCAGGGTTATTGCAACTCTATGAGTTTCCCTATTTTGAAAAACCAGAGTGCACAGTATCAATGGCTAATGTCACGGGTACATGAAGATTACTTCCACTTTGCAGGGCATAAGATGCACATTACTCCCCAACTCATCTCTCAATTCACATGCCTCATATGTGAAGGAAACAGCTTGGAGGATGACTTGAGTGACAAGGAGGAAATTCAGAAACCATCAATGAATATGCCTGCAAGAAGGGGTCAAGGTACTATGAAATTTTAGACATCAAGGAACTAGTGATGAAAATGGCTGCACATTTGGTAAGAAAGCTAAATGGCCAAGAGAGATGGACCCAGGTCAATAAACCCTGGTTACATGTTTGCAGAAAAATTACAAAAGGCACCATATACAACTTGTCTGCTTACATTCATGGAGGAGATTTTTAGTTGCATGAAGGAGGGGGATAGAATCCTCTTTAGAAACATCTTACTAATCATCATATTCTTAGATATTGGAGTGCCTAACGCATGAGACAAGTTTGTATGGGAGTACCCTGCCGAGGATCCTTCGCCCATGAAGAGATTCGAGAAGTATTCCTATGACACAATGATAACACCCCACAAGGAACGAATGGAGAGGTGGTATACGCACCTGAGGAAAAAATTTGGGGTAGAGTGGAGGATCCCTGAACAACTCCCAACAGCCACTGAGGGGGAAGCCAAATTTGTAGTGTACCAACATTTCTACTGTGCAGAGTTCAGGTTGGTAGATGAATCATGGAGCCCTTGGTGCAAGCTTCCCTTCACTTTCACATCTCAATACTTCCAAGTGGGAGTAAACAGATTTAAGGAATCCAAGAAGATGAAGCTGGAACTAGGTAGTCTGGACTGGGAATACAGAGATGCAAAAAAAATATTGAATTACCATGGCAGCAAGTGCGCGTACATGGAAAGATATGTGTCGCACAAGGTCCAGATGACAAGGCCGATGATAGTACCCATTGTAGGAGGATCCACAATGCACATGTACCTCCGAGATAAGACCAAAGTTTGAGAAGGGCACGTACCTGGAGAATGATGTCTCCATACCTGATGATCCTATGGGTAGGAAGAAGCCCATGCCTAAAAAGAGGGGAAGATATGATGAAGAAGCACCAAGTGTATAGAATTCTCAAAATTGAGCATGCCGATAATGAGTGCCAAGCCCAGTACTTACACGCAGAGAAATAAGTCCCCGGTGAAGGAGAAGACACCAGAAGTGGAGGCACCTAGGCAACCCCTCACCAAGGAAAAGTCACCTAAGGAAGAGGAAGAGGCCGAATCCCCTATCAAGGAGCCACCTCTCAGGAAAAAGCAGAGGGGAAGAGGAAGCTGACTCGGAGGAGACCGAAAACTTGGAGAAGTACATGGGTAGAAGAGAAGATGAGAGTGAAGAAGATGACAACAAGGAGGATGAGCCTGAAAGAGACTAGGAGCCACATGTTTTCAGCATGTATGACTCAAGAGAAGGAGCGAAGAATAGAAACATGAGTTCATATTCACGTAGCGCAAGGGCAGCCGGGATGAAGAATGTGCTGAGACATGGAAAGGAATGAAGAGGTTGGCATAGAAAAGTAGGAAGCCATAAGCTTCACAAAGGAGTAGATCACCGAGGTGGCGGAGAGAGAGGAAAATAAAATGCTCGAGGCCCTGGTAGACCAAGAGTTGGAGTGCAACGCTGACATTGAAAAGGAGCATGACAACATGGGAGGAGGTCCCGCTCTAATGGTAAGTTTTCCCAAAGGTGCATGCTCGGGTAGGAGGACCCTTGATATAGAACAAAGACAAGTGATGGGCTATATTAATGACTCAAGGAAGGTACTATGTGTGTGGTTCCAGAGCATGGTACCCACATAAAGGCTTTTAGCCATGGGGTCATTTGAAAAGGAGGGCACGTACCCCAGAACAAAGAAGATGCTCTCTTGGGCATTTGAATCCCACATTGATGAGCTAGACTTCAAAGTCTACCAAGGAGCAATCATCACAAGATACAGTCTAAGGGAGCCAATCCCTTGGTAAATTCCCAGGAACTCTCGATGAATAGGTCTCTAACATGCTCAACAAGGTCATGGTCAAGACAGAGGCTAGGCTCTTTGCACACAATGACAAGATAAGGGTATTAGAGGAGAAACTAGGGAAGAAAGAAGAGGAGCTAGCGGAGAAGGCCAAGAGCTTGAAGCAAGAAGAACTAATCAGTGCACAGCTAAGGCACGAGTTAAAGGATGAGAAGAAAAAGGTGTAGGAAGTATACAAGAAGGTGGAGTCTATCAAGAGTGCCATCATTTTAAAGCACCTAGACCTAGTGCCACCCGCATAGAAGTACGCATCCATTCTGGAATGCTTAGAAGATCTAATGCATGTCCTCACCATGGAGAGATGACCTTTGGCCCTAGAGTCTATAGAGGAAGTGGCCACGTGCTTAAAGGAAGAGGACATGTTGGAGGTGGTAGCGCTCGTTGGTGAGTATAGCCAGGTGCTCGCAGAAGTTAAAGTCACTACCCAATATGCTGAGGCCACATATGATACTTGCACATATAGGGATAAGGTAGTAAGATCCTTGGTTACCACACTCGAAGGAAAGCTGAAGGAGTTCTAAGAAAAGAACAAAGGCAACAGGGCAGAGAGGGACAAGGTTCTCGCTGAAGTGGAAAGCAAATATGAGGTGATTGAAACATTAAGGAGTTCAATCAAGGCCCAACTGAAATAACTATACCCTTAGATTACCAAGAGGATGGACATGCTCAAAGACCTAGGAAATGATATGGAGAATATCATTGACACTTTGGGTGCCCAGGGAATTGGCCTAAGTTTTGATGAGGTGAGCATCTTGATTGGCAACCTCTGTCATCCGGAAGGCGCAGAGTGAGATCGGTGTTTAGAACAAGCTAGAGGCGACTTGTAGAAGGATTTTCCTAGCTTACTGAGTTGATGCCCCCCCATTCTTCATTCTTCCCTAATTATTTCATTCCTTTATTCTTTTGCAAAATGTAAGACTACACCTTGGTTCCTTAAGGCAACATACATCTTGGTTAAGTGGAGTGTTTCCATGGATGGAGAATAGGCATAGTGTGGGGTGATGTTAGACGCTGGAATATTGACCAAGTATGAAGGCGTGTAGGCACGCAAGGAAAAATCACAAAATATAAAGGTTTAAGGAAGCTCGTAGCACGTGTGACACGCGAAGGTATCGAGGACTTAGTCATTTTGGACGTCCGGAGTGGAACACGTGAAAAGCTTGACCCAGTTGCACGTGGATAAGATGCTAGCCTAGTGACAGGTTGGCCCAGGAAGGAGAATTCCTGTGATAGAATCTTCTAGAAGAACATCATGGAATAAAGTGGAAAGCTCAAGCCTAGAGAAGCATGCTTGCATGGAGGACCACATTTGGACACTTGACACTTTGGATTTTAGGGCATTGGAGGTTGAGTTGGTAGTCCAGAAAGCTATAAATAAAATCACTGCAGAGACAGAAATAGATCTAGACCCATATACATATGGAGATCCATATAGATCGATAGAGAGTGAGAAGAGCTCTACAAAAATACTGCGAGGACTCTGTCAGTGAATAGTTATATTCCAGAGAGGATGCATTAGGCTTGGGGTTGAAAATTTTCTTTTGGGTAGCTTAGTTACATAAGTCCAGTGTAATGCATGACTATGGTCTACTTCTCTGTGACCCTCTGTAATGGTTCCATGGATGTAATGAGGTTGCCTGTTATAATATATACATGAATATCAATGATTTTGATGCATACTTCTCTCTTATGAGTTCTCTTTCCTTTCATGCTAAGTATGGATGCTTGTATGTTTCTTTCTCACAATACATGTTATGGATTCTCACATGTACTCGATCCGAAATGGCTACAAGGATCTAGAGGCCATTCTGAGCCCTATGGTTCTTGTATGTCCTAACTTCCCTTCTGAAATCTCTTACACAAATCATAGATGATGTTTCCCACTAAACTCACATAAAAGAGAGACTCGGTACCCATGCATGCCTCGGGTGAGTGCCCAACTTTCGATGGGTGATAGGTGGCGTGCATGGGGTTCCTTTCTTTTGTGATAGGAGTAAAAATGACTACAATAACTACTAGGAGGGTGAAAATTTTTAGCTAATGTTTTCCTCCACTTATTTGGGGCGCGTGAGATGAGCAAGAATAAATGGATCCGAAATGAGGAAGGATGAAAATGATATATATATATATATATTTGATATAGGGATTCCTATAAGGGGAAAAGGGATTACACATGGTGGTTAGCATAAATAAATGGAAACCATTGGAAAATTCTAGCATACAAGTGTTAGTGATAAAAATAATGCACACATAAATAACAACTTGTAAAAGCATATAGGAAAACAAAAAAAAAGGACATAGTGAGGAGCTAGTTACATACGTGGGACACCACTCGGATTTCATAAGACAATTGAAGCCATTAAGGATTGTGAAAACATGTTAATAAGGGAACATAGGGCATAAACCACAAAAAATAACAAAGAAGGTATAGACAAATTTAAAAAACCATGATAGGAAGGAGTCCCGTAAGGAAAATGATACATATGAAGCACCTGTTATCATGGCAGGAAAGATAAATAGTATGCAATAATGTAAGATCTAAATATAGGAATAAAATTGTGAAATATTGTAATGATAGAACCTAATAGTAAGTAGGAAAAGGTAGACGACCCCAGGATCCTCAATGGGATTGGTAATGGATATGGCCAAACATCATACAACATGTAACAACGTATAAGTGACTTGCATTCACGTCAAGATACCATGCGAACACGCATGTATGTATGAACAATGATAAATAATATTAGGAACCATAGTAATATGATAAGTAAAGGTGCAACATATAATTGTATAAGCAAACAAGAGTACATCCAATCAATATCCAAGCAAACATGTTTTTGGATTATTAATTACAAATATGTGAAAGAGAATAGATAGAAGGGAGGAATAAGGATGTCCCCTAATGTATGTGTACAAATTGAGGTTCATGTAGGTAAGGATTCCATAAAAATCAAGTATGAACCAGGAACAAGAGTGCATCATTGGGTAATGTGGGGGAATTAGGATTCCCCTAAATGTGAATGACAAAGAGATCTATGTAATAAGAGTAATATGTAAGGGCCCATAATTAGTTGATGTAAAATAACCATGCATGTGAACATAATATAGGACTCAATGGTCACAATAGATTCTAGACTGAGCATGTGGCAAAAGAGAGCACAAAATATGTCTAAATAGAGAATGTGAAACATATGACCTATGCGAATAGCTTCTCCTACGAGGTGGGTTAAGTGATCTACAAATGTGAAAAGGCCTATGAGTAGGAGCCATATGTGAAGTAAAATGAGATATATGTGTAAAATTTTCTAAAGGAGGAGCAAGGGCTCTAGATAGCATAGGAGGTGTGAAGGATAATAAGCCATAATGAATAGAAATAGATGAACTAGGATTAGGAGAAACTGAATAGGGGATGGTCGGAGGATCCAAGGAAAAAGGTGTCTGCAATGGAATGCCTTGAACAGAAATAAGATGGCACTCATGGATGAACTTAAGACATAAGGGAACAAAATAAAGCATGACTTTGGCAGCTCGGAGCCAAGATAGTCCTAAGACCATGTCACAATGTGTAATAATAGATCCAACAATAAATGAAATATAAATAATAAGATGCCCAACATTAATGGGTAGAATAACATGGTGTTGACGAAATAAATTTTCACAAAGGAAAACTATGGGTTTTCTCCAACGCTCTGGGACTATGTTCCTTTGATTAGGAAGGTGACAACTCCATTTATTGAAAACAAGGAAATATGTACACTACTCCAAGCATTGTGGGTAGATTTTTGATTAAGGATAACACATGAATAATCCACAAAACTTATGTGAAAAAGGATGTGGAGGAAAGGTATGTGTATGGAGAGAGGGGAGAAAGTGAGAAGGGGATTTCACTCAATAAACAAAAGTTAAGTTCATTAACATAAAACTAAAATATTTTCAAATTATCAATGAGAAAACACCATGTCAAGGAACAAGGAAAAAAAAATTAAACAAAAGTTTATTTACATAATATTACAAAAGTAACCATGCTCATGGAATAAAGTTAAGATGTAGAGGAAAACATAAGACAAGAAGATAGAAGAATTATAGTTTCTTGCTTTTAGTAAGATAATGGGAATTATCAACTAAAAAAATATAACCCCTAGGAATGGAGAGAAAATTACGCTATATAGCTAAATCCAATGACTCTTTGCATTTCCATGTGAATTTTCAACTTAAAGTGCAATCCTCAATAAAGAAATAGAAACTTTAAGTGACTTAAGTCACTTTTACAAAATTTTCTCCTCAACGAAGAAATATAATTCTAGAGAGAGAAAGAGAGAAGATAAATGTTATAGAATGAAGTATCACTCTTCCTTCATGGTGGAGATGAATGTCACATCTAGACATGATCTTCATTGACTTCTTATCTGATTGGAACACATCTCTTCTTGGACCTGGAAATGATGTTTCATGCCTTATCTAGAATGGTCACCTTTTATTATATCTTGAAATCTCTCATTTCACCTCTTCACCTCTATGAGAAATGGTAGGATGAAAATATGAATGTGATAACATTCTTTCATATGAGAAAACACTCCTCTTACGATCATCATGAATAATGCACTTGTACCACACACACCTTGAGCTCGACAACCATGACAATGTTTGGATATTCTTGAGAATCCATGATGGAGACATAACAACGCTCACAACCATGGTTCCCATTGTGAAATCCTTTAAACAATTCAATTGGATGTTTTGTGATCAACAATCCTCTTGCATATGTTAACTCAGGTTACCAAATGAGTTTTCCTTCTTTCATCCTTTGCTTCGAGATCATCGAAATCCATGTGCTCCACTAAAATTAAAATGGGCATGTATCTAGATTTTTGAAGCTTATTTTTGAATTTTTCATGATCCCACTAGCCTTAGAAAATGACAAGAATTATATGGTGCAAGATAAAATGGATTCTAAAACTTTTTGAAAACCTGTAAATTTGAGTGTATTTTAGTGTTAAAGGCTATTGATTCTGTATTTTGGAAAAAAAATGGAACAAATCAAATCAAAATTAGACATAAATATATTAATTGGAAATCCATTCCAAAGTTAATAAAGTTCTCCAAATGTTTTGAGATTCCCTTAATGGAATCAATGGGAATTTATAAAATGGGTTTTGGCCATGGGAAAAGCTTGATATATAGTGGAAACGAGAAAGAGTGCAAAACTTCAATCCATAATTCTAGGATCAATTCTTATATATTTGAGGTGATATTCAGATCATTTCAAATATTTTAGGTAGAGGGATGGAATCTCCAATTTTAAGAGGTTCTCTTGTTGCGGAATTTTACGGGCCCATTTTTAATTATAAGGGGTTTGGGAGAACAAGCCAAATCAAATTTTCATGGGTGTGGGAAAAGTAAGGGTTTTGGAGATGGAAAAGAGTGATGTTTATATCATGAGATTTTATCCACCTTAAATCATGTGTGAAATCTCAAAATGATGCATTTGATGAGGGAAATGGATGCTCCAAGTTTTGCGTGATTCCTCCGTGTGAATCACGTGCAATCTTACATTCAAATATTGAGTTTTTGGTGTGCAAAGGTATTGTTTACTGGAAAAAAATATCCTAAATATATTTTTAATGTGTTTATCATATGATATTATTAATACATATCATTTAATGCTACATCATGAGGGATTTATGATCTTAAGATCATTTCAAATATTTTAGGTAGAGGGATGGATTCTCTAAATTTTAAGAGGTTCTCTATTAGGGTTTGGGAGAGAACGAGCCTAATAAAATTTTCATGGGTGTGGGAAAAGTAATGGTTTTGGATCTGGAAAGCGTGATGTTCATATCATGATATTTTATCCACCTTAAATCATGTGTGATATCTCAAAATGATGCATTTGATGAGGGAAATGGATGCTCCAAGTTTTGTGTGATTCCTCCATGTGAATCGCGTGCAATATTACTTTCAAATCTTGAGTTTTTGGTGTGTAAAGGTATTTTTACTAGAAAAAATTGTCCTAAATATATTTTTAATGTGGTTATCATATGATATTATTAATAAATATCATTTAATGCTAGATCATGAGGGATTTATGGTCCAAATTTGAGGAAAATGGAGCAAGGATCAAGAGATATGGGGAAAACAAGATTTGGACACCTAGGGCACAAAAGGGAGTTTTCTTAGTGTTTGGATAGGATGAACCATCTTCAAGACACTTTAATGGATAACACCCTTAATTATGATCTTTTTTTAATGTTTTTTCTATTTTCTAAGAAAGGGTGAGTGATTTTATATAGTGGAAGTAGAAGAGGGGGATTCACATGGGAAAATGGGAGAGTGGAGGAGTGAAATATGGTGGAATGGGATCCTCTTTGCACTTGGGAACACTATTTGGGGTGTAATTTCACCTCAAAAATTTACCTTAGGTGAAATGAGGGGAGAAAAGTGAGCTATGGGATGGTATTGGAAGCATAATCACTGGGGTGAATTGGTGTCTTCAAAAACATTTACTTCAATTATGTTTAACCATTCAATATTAATTAACCATTATATGAGCAATGTCAACTATCTTAGTAAACCATCAAGCAACATAGAAACCATCCACACGAATATGAAAAATATAGAACACATGAACACAAAATATAAGTGGGAAACAATCAAGGGGAAGAAAAATCACTGAAATTTTATTATATATAACAAAATTCAAGATTTAGTAAAGCAATAACTCCATAAATAACATGAAACCCTAATTTATCTAACACCAAATAGACTTTAGAAAGCACCAAATTGAAAGGAGGAACCAACCCCTAATTTATCAAGCACTAACTCCTGACTTTAGAAAGCACCAAATTGTAAGGAGGCACCAACCCCTAGGATTTTAAGACACCAACTCCATAAGGAAGACCAAGCACCAAATCACTCACCTAATATTTGTTTCTACCTTTTCTTGGTGCTATCTCTACCAATTATGGACTTATTTTCTCTTCTTCTCTCTTTTTCCCCTCTTCTTCTTAGTATGTTCTCAATCTTTGATATATCAGTCACCTCAACATGCTCTCAAGCTTCTAGCACACACTTTGATCCTCAAACATCAACTTCTCTTTATAGCCTTGCTCTCCTGCTCATGAAGACTCATTAAACTACCTTTCTTCCCTACTTGCTCTTTCTTCTTCACTAGGTCATATGCATGCACAAAATAATCTTCACCACCTGTAGGATGTTCTTCATGAATTCATTACACTCTTCATATGGTCTACAAGACCTTATTCAACCCTCACACTCATCCTTTAGCTCACACTTTTCTTCATGCACTCCCCTTTTTCAAATAGGTCTAAAATGTCTTGATTATATACCTATCTTAAGCAAAAACACCATATAGGTTGGCCATATACACTTAATTTAGTAATAAATGATTAAATGCATTTAGGTCAGCCATACATATGTCTAAGAGCATCTTAAAAACATGGAATAATCACAACATAGGATTATTTTGAACTGTCATGACTCAATTATGTCATTTTAATCTCTATCTGCTTGAGTTTTCTCTTTCTCTTCTTCTTATCAGTTCACACTTTCCTCTTTACATATCCATTTTCTCTAGCAAAGCATCCAAGTTGGCTAGACAATAGAACATATGGAACATTTTAGTGCCAAAAATAGAGACTAGCCACCAGCAACAAGAAAATCAGAAATATACTTTCAAATCCTTTAAAGGTTAGCCAAAAACGATCATAAAAAATGATCCAACAAACTTAGAAATCTATTGCAATAGTCACCAAAACCGCTGGTCCCAAATCAAAGAAAACCACATACTTTGGATATAATCCAAAGCATTCATTTCAGAATATGAAGTAAATATAAAAACTTTGAATAAACTCGAAGCATTATAACATACTCCATATAGACATCGAAGCAAAAGAACAAACTTCAAAGTATGCATTACAACAATCGGCCAAAACTGTTGGTCCCATACCAAGACAAACCATAGACTTCATAAAAACTCCAAATCAATTGAACATACTTCGGAAAAACTCCGAAGCATTATGTATGAGACTCCAAAGTAAAACAACACTCTTCTTTATCGTTAAAAAACCTTTGACATCAATGAATCAATCAATCTATTGTGTTCTTCATCTTCCTTTGACATCAATGACCAATATTACAAAATCACATGGAATAACTTAACATCAATGAAAAAAACTGAATAAATCTCTCCATGACACCAATCATGCACAACACTACCTTGACATCAATGACAACCTTCTAATAATCTCCCCATTTTTCATGGATGGAAAACACATTGACGGAAAATATACTACAAACTAAAATCACTTCAAAATGATATTTAATTTACATTTTCTCATTCTTCCCCTATAGTACTTACATGTGCCATTAGTTTATTCTCCCCTTTTGACATAAATGACAAAGAATATTTAACACACTAGGGTATTCTAAAAGCGTGATTTGATCTCAAAACACAACAAATGAAACCATTAGATTGATATCAATAGCAATAAAAATCACCTTAGACTCAATTTCACAACATGGAGCAGACACATACAAATTGTATGAAAAAAGTATGCTCCCCTTTCTTATCATTCTACCAAAATTCTCTACTAGTACTTGTGTAATTTTCTCATTCTATCACCAACAAAAAATCAACAACCAAGATATGAGGCAGTATAAGAATATACTCTCCCTTTGACATCATACTAAGATTTCACCATAATTGAGACATTAAGAGCTACTCTTTTCATATGCTCATTTCTATCAGCTCATTCCAAAAGGCTCAAAATATAATACAAGAAAAATCAACAGTCACCATTCTTTGAAAAATTAACAAACTGATCATGACATGCTCCCCCTTACTCGATGCATATTATTATCAAGTAAACTCAAGAACTCATGACCTAAAACTTGATCAAACTTATCATCTCATGATAGATTTGACTCACCTTTATTGAAACATTGCTCAACATATAAAAAATACCAAATGTATCTTCTTAACTCAAGATACTAGCTCATTTACCATGTTCTTGACACCAATTGAAACCAATACCAATACTACTTCTTCAATACATGACATTATCAACTACCATAACTACCAATTGATTAGAAACAAGAAACAAATTTTGATTACCTTTCATCAACCAATAATTAATTTTAGTTCACTCAACACTCTTCAATTTGAGATTCCATCTCCTTGATGATATTATCATATTCAATATGCATGTAACTGATTTTATTCTCGAGAGTCCTCGATTAGGGTCTTCGAATTCTTATTCTTCTTTCTTTGGCTCTTTAGTTCATCTAGGTAAATCATCAATTCTGACTCTAATTCTTCCTCAAAGATATGCATCTTCTAAATATTTTATGAAATCATTTAAACACTCACCTTTTTCATTGACCATGAATATAACTTCATTGTTATCTTGCTTGACATCTTCATCATCACCGTTGTCTTCACTGTCACTAACATATGGACTAATATCATTGCAATAGTCTTTGGGGTATAAATTCTTCTTGTTCTTGGATGATCTTCTCTTATCATCATGCTTCTTGGAACTCCTTTTTCATGCTTATGAGACTTCTTGTACTCATCATCATGATCATCTTTCTCATCATGCTTATCCTTATTCTTGTTAGGACATCTATTTGTAAAATGACCAATCTTACCACATTCAAAAAATTTAAAGGGAATCTTACCTTTGTACCTACTTGATCCTCTCCTTAGTCTTCTAACAAACATGGCTTCTAGATTTTCATCATCAATCTCTGAATTATAAATATCTTTAAATTTATTACCTTGTTCCTTATTTTCCACCTTATAATAAACATCCTTATTGGGGGTTTTCCATCCTTTGATCTCATCTCATAAGATTCCAAGATCCCATGAAGCTCATTCATCTATAGGGTGCTCAAATCCTTTGCTTCTTCAACAACTAAGACCTTAGGATAAAAATTGGGTTTTAAGGACCTTAATACCTCGTAGAAAACTATTGATTCCTCCATATTTTCTCCTAAACCTCTAATGATATTGATTACTTCATCAAATCTCAATAGATAGGCTATAATGTTCTCATCTTATTTCATTCTTAGGATTTTAAATTGTCTTTTGTAGGTTTGCAACTTGGCTAACTTGACCTTGGTGTCTCCTTCATAAATGGTCTTCAACTTATCCCACATACCTTTGGTTGTATCACAATACATGACCTTAACAAACTCAACTTCTGAAAGACCACATATGATAACATTCATAGCCTTGGAATTACTTTCATAAGCCTGATTTCCTGCTACATCAGTTGGGGGTGTGGTAGGAATAATAAAACCATCAACAAATAATTTTCATATGTCATACCCTAATGAATTCAGATAAATCATCATCTTATGACTCCAAAATGCATAAATAATCCCATTTAAGAGAGGAGCCTTATTATTAGAGAAACCTCTTTAAACTTGATTAGCCATACTTGTGCTTCTAGGATCACCTTTAATCTCTTAGAATTTCTCCAAAAGACCTACTCGATACTAATTGTTGGAAGCACAATTAATTGGGGGAATAAATGTCTTCAAATTTGTTTACTTCAATTGTGTTTAACCATTTAGCATTCATTAACCATTATATGATTAATACCAACTATCTTAGCAAACCATCAAGAAACATAACAACCATCCACATAAATATGAAATAAGAGAGAACACACGAAAACTAAAAAAGGTGGGAAACCCTCAAGGGGAATAAAGCCCACTAAAAATTTATTTTATATAACAAAATTTAAAATTTAGTGAAGCACCAATGCCACAAGGAGCACCAAACCCTAATTTATCTAGCACTAACTATAGTTTAGAATGAACTAACTTGTAAGGAGGAACCAATCCCATCGTGTACTAACCTCACTTTAACAAGTAACAAATTTCAAGAAGAAACCAACCCCTTAGGGTTTTAGTGAAGAACCAACTCCACAAGGAAGACCAAGCACCAAATCAACCACCTAAGAATGTTTTCCACCTTTTCTTGTTGCTATCTTAACAAATGGTGGACTTATTTTCTCTTATTATCTCTTCTATGCTTCTTCTTCTTGGTTTTCTCTCTATCTCTAATATATCAGTCACCTCAACACGATATAAATATTATAGCACACACTCTGATCCTCAAACATCAACTACTCTTCATACCCTTTCTCTTTTGCTCATAAAGACTCTTGAAACTTCATTTATTTTCTTCTCTCTCTTTCTTCTTCACTAGGTCATATGCATGCACAAATAGATCATCACCACTTGTAGCATGTTCTTAATGAATTCATTACACTCTTCATATGGTATATAATACCTTATTCATCCCTTACACTCAACTTTTAGCTCACACTTTTCTTTATGCACTCCAATTTTTCAAATATGTCTAAACTCTCTTTCTTATATACATGTCTTAAGCACAAATTCCATATAGGTTAGACATATGCACTTAGGTACGTCATTACATGCTTAAATACATTGAAGTTTTCCATGCATGTGTCTAAGAACATCTAAAAACATTGAATAAACACATTATAGGTTTTTTCTGAATTGTCATCACTCAATTATGTCATTTCAATCTCTATCTGCTTGAGTTTTCTCTTTCTCTTCTTCTTAACAGTTCACACTTTCCTCTTTACATATCCATTTTCTCTAGAAAAACTTTCAAGTCAAAAAAACAATAGAATATATGGAAAATTTTAGTGAAAAATTAGAGATTGTCGTCCAACAACAAGAAAATCACAAATTTTCTTTCAAATCCTTTGAAGGTCGGCCAAACATGATCATAAAAATTATCTACAAAACTCAAAAATATATTGCAACAGTCTAGAAAACAAACCACAGACTTAGTACAGACTCTAAAGCATTCAGTTCAAAATTGAAAGTAAATTAAAAATACTTTATATGACTTTGGATAGACTCCTAAGAATTATAACATACTCCAAATAAAAACAAGTAATAAAACAAAATTTGAAGGATGCATTACTATAGTTTGCCAAAATCTGCTGGTACTATACCAAGACAAACCAAAAACTTTGGAAAAACTCTAAAGTAATTGAATAGACTTTGGATAGAATTTGAAACATTCTATATGAGAATATGAAGCCAAAAACACTAAGCTACATCCGTTAAATCATGCAACCTTTGATGTCAAAGACTCAATCAATTTGTTGTGTTCTTCAACTTCCTTTGACATCAATGACCAATATTCCAAACTCACCTCGACTAACTTGAATTCAATGATAATAACTTGGTAATAAGATATTTATAACACCAATCATGCTCAACACTACCTTGAAATCAATGACAATTTCCCAAGATATGGGGATGGAGGAAGGGAAAGGCATGCACATGCCCATGTGGAAGCCTTTTTAATGTTTTCTTCATGAATTGACATGCACAACTCAAAGATCTCAACCAAAAGAAAGAGGGAACACTTTTGGGGTGAAATTTCACCTCAAAAGAGTGAGAAGGGTACACGTGAGGTTTAAAAGTGTGCTTGAAGGTAGGGACCACCCTCAAGTTAAAATAATCACTTAAGTTACCCCATACAATTTTTACCTTTCTTTTATGTTTTTAACTTGTAAAATTTCATAAAATAGGAAAGGGGTGCACTTTTGGGGTGAAATTTCACCTCAAAAGTGCACCATTGGTGTAAAGGGACACTAAAAGTGTGCCAGTGAGCCCAATTGTAGTTTCAGAGCATGGTTTGCACCTCTATCTTACTTCCTGAATGCTTCTTTCAACTTGGAGTCGAAACTTAATGAATTTTGGTTATATAATATATGAATTTGCATAAAACTAGGCCAATGAATCCAATGAGACTATTTACGAGTCTTGAAAAGGAGTTCTTTGGTAAATTATTCTTGTACCCTCATTTTTACCTAGAGTAATGTGCCAATGAGCCGAGTTGTAAGAATTTTTTTCAACAAGAACAAGATAAAAAAATTGTGAATCATAAAGAGCATTAAAAATACCCTCACTTGAGATTTTTAGGCTCCCAACTCCACTCTAGGTTCTTGGAATTTTCCACGTAAAAATATAGTAAAAAAAAAAGACCACATTGTATCAAGTATAGGAGGGGTTTCTACTTTTGTATGCTCCCAAATTTTACCACACATAGTCCATCACAAAGTAGGATCTAGAATATTTCCAATTACTATGATATGAGCTCCCAAGACTTCACAAGGATTCAAACCCTCTCTGCTGAAGTTGAATCTTTGATGAAACACACACATGCCTTTTCCCCAAAAGCACATATGAGGAAATATTTCCCATTACCATCCAAAAGGTCCCAAAATTCTTTCTAAATAATACCATCACAGAGAATAATATGATACATTTCCATTGAATATAACCAAGGCTTTTGAAATGCTTTGAGGATCCCAAAACTTTCCTTAAGTTGATATTTGAAAATGAGCAATTTTGGCTATTTTGACAATTTAGGAAAATTTAATCAGTTTGACCAAAAAAAGGAAAAAATTCAATGAGTTTTTCATATAAAATTCAATATAATTTCATATGCAAACACATGTCCATGAGAAGTGGGAGACATGTGTGTCATCTGAGATAAAGGGAAGCCAATTGACTATAAGAAAGATAATGAGCATGTATTGTGCTTGAATTTAGGATGTACCATAACATTGTTGACGATATGGGGGCAAAAAAAAGCATCAATATATAATATAAGGGAGTGGAATGAGGCATGAAAATAAAAATCAATGAAAGTGATAATAGGTGATGAGAGATCAATAACATCGAAAAAGAATCCAAGGGGATGATATGAAGAAGTAGGAGGAGGAATTGCATCGTAGGTATGATTGGAAGATGACTTAAATACTAACATGTCATTATTAGGTAATGGGTAATTGAATATTTTTAACTTTCCATTGTCATTGGTAGATTTGGAAATGGAAGTAGTGGATTCAAGTAACTAGATATCATTATTGTCAATGAGATCTTGAATCAAATGGTGAAGCTTGAAACACTTATTGGTAGAATGGCCATTACATCTATGGTAATCACAATGTGTATGCTCATCAAAAATATTTCCATGGGGCCTATTAGGATCATACTTGAGAGGAGGTGGAAGATAAATCATATTTATTTCAATGAGTTGAGGCAATAACATATGGGGATGATAAGGCAATCGAGTAAATGTATGTTGAGGGGCTTGGAGTTGAAGCTTAGGAGGTTGAGAAACAACATTGATAGTAGGATTAACATCATTAGACTTGGGTTTAAAGGGAACCTTGCTTGGAAATTTAGAAGAGGAATGATTGAAAGTATTAGAACCATATTTGAGTTTTCTCAAAGAAAGTATTTTAGTCTAATTAGTCTTCAACATAAATTGTAGATGGTCAAAAGAATGATATGAATATAAAAGCAAACATTATTGAAAAGGAGGCATTTTTTAAATAAATAGATCTTAAAATTCTGAATTATCTAATACATTGTTCATTTTAGAAATATTTTTCTTGTAATGTAATATATGATCATTAAGATGTTCATTAGATGCTTGTTTAATTGTCTCCGTTTGTGCATAAGATAGTTTTGTTCCAATATTCATAGAAAAATGAGCTAAAAAAATAAAAAATTAGTAAATGATTTAACATAATGCAAGGAAAATTCATAGAACCATCGCAAAACATAATCCTATAAGCTCCTATGAAACAAATTGGTCAAAAGGGTGTCATCACATGCATAGTCCAAGAAAACAACATGAAAGGATATAAGGTACTCTTGAGGGTCTCCATGGCCATCGAATAGAGGAAAATTTGGTGAAAAAAAATTGGTAGGGAGTGGATAAGAAGACACTTTGGGTGCAAGAGGACTATGAAGAATAAGTGAAGAATTAAGGGATGGAGAGGAGGAAGAAGTAGTTTGTTACAACTAATGAATTCATGTTTGCGAATCATGATAAAGAGACTCTAGAGAATGTGTGTCTAAAGAAGAATAAAGATGAATGTGGGAGATAAAAAGAGAATACAAATTATGATTAGTTGTAGAAGTAGGAATATGGCTAGTAGAATCTCCCACATTGGTAAGAGAGGAGGAAAGAGGGATAAAATATGTGGTAGTAGTAGAATTAGTGGTGCCAAGATAAGTGGAGGCAATAATCCTTTGGGATTCCCGACAAGAAGCAAAAAGTAACACATATAGGTTTCTAGGATGCTCAAAAAGATAAGAATTAAGTTCATTGAGATCCTCAATAGAAAATTCACGAGAGGTACTAGCCATGATGGTAAGGGATCTGATAAGATAGGAATGAAAGGGGTTCAGGTTCACTAAACGATTTAACAAAATTTTAATCTACATAAGGATATTCTGATCGATAAATATAATAGTATGTAAGCAATATCTATCTATAAAAATACAAGAAAGAGTGATAAATAGGGTTTACAGAATGAATCATCTTGCCTCCATAGGTCTGAACGATTATGGGCCAAGGTGATATAGAAATTATTGTTGTTGCAAACTCACACCCACTGGATGCGATCGGGCTTCTAGGTTGATCACTCTAGCATCCAAAGTGTGATTGCAGACAACATGGAAACCTCTCTCCAAGTGTGGGGACTTGTGAAATTGAGAGAGGAATCTCCGATTAGAGGATAGTTCCTCAAAATCCTCTAATTTAGATCTATATTTTGTAAAACTACAGAGGTTCAGATCCTAATCCTACTCTAAACTGCAAGGAGACAGGGATAGAAATGCAAAAATATGAAACTAACTAAAGGTGGTGATGCACCAAAAGGAGTGGTGAAACATTTCTGTCAAGAAAATAGACACAGACCAAAGTTTACAACATAAAACATACACAGACTGATAAGATATAATTTAGGATTTGAAATGAAGCAAATAATACAAACAAAGGACTGAAAACCATTCACAGAGCTTGCATTATCATTTCCAGTGTCAAAATCACTGCATTACAACCTCAGAGAGGTAAAAACTATTACAATCCTTTAGAGAGGTCTGATTCTTGTATCAATCACTTGCTGGAGGTGAAAGAAGAACTCTGCTATGTCAAAATTGTTCCCCCTTAGAAATGAGCCAAATCTGGCTTTTACATTGCATGGGTCGAGCCCGGGGGGTCAAGCCCAGGGACAAAAACGTCAAAAACATGAGAGCCCATCCCTTCTTGATCAAAGTGCATTAAAATGGCATGGGGACCTTACAAACCCATACCCTGTCATTTTGACCGGATTACAGGAGAATGCAACCCATTCTGCATTAAATTTGGTCGTTGGAATGTCACTTCTGGCCATGAACATGTGTCAGAGCCGTTTCTCAATTTTCTCTCTCCAGACTACACCAAAACTCAAGATTAACCCCAAAATCATGTAGAGAATTTCACAAGCTTTCTGTTGATATAAAGAACGTGTAAATCTGAGCTCTGGATCAAAAGATATGTCGATCTGAAGATTTAGGGCACAAAATAGGCGAAAATGTGTTTTGAAATTTTTCCCGCACTCTGCCACCTGGATGACATGTGGCACACGCTGATTGGATATGTAATTCTCTCTCCTCTCTATCCCACAGGTTTTCCTACTTCATTGGACATGTGTCCTCTTTTGATTGGCTCGGGTCAGTGCTTGAAACCTCGCCCTTTGACTTTTGGACTTTCTCCCTTGTGACACGTGTCGCGATTTGATTGGTCCGCGGGTCTGCTGGCTTTTCGCGCCCTTCGCGTCATTTTGTCCCGATGTCCCAGTGCTGTTTGGGACAGAATCCTCTGATCCACTTGAAATGGGCTTCCTTGTCCCTTATCTGCCGATGACACGTGGCGCAATCTGATTGGCTCTCGGCTTTTTCGGCTATCCGCGTCCCACGCGTCCCTTTGTCCCAACTGTCCCAATATGAAATTTCTCTGTTTCGGGTGAACCGGCTGGTTCGCGTCCTCCCGTGCACTTATGGCCCGTATTTCCCGGTGTGAAAGTTCCCGCTTCGACCAAACCGGCTAGTTCGCGTCCTTCACGTACCTTTGTCCCACTTGCTCCCGACTGTCTGGGACAAATTCTTCCGATTCACCCGGTTCGGCCGGTTCACGTCCGCCACGTACTTCTGGCCCGACTGTCCCGGTGCTAAAGTTCTCTGTTTCGGCCGATCCGGTAGTTCACGTCCTCACGGCCTGAATGTCCCAAACTTTTTTGCTCAGCAGTTAGTCAATTTTGCTTCCTCCTTGGCCGGATCGACTTCTCGTGCCCTGCGCGTCCTTCTATCCCAGATGTCCCTTTGCTTCGCGGGCCGTCGGGAGGTGTTTCGGCCGATTCACGTCTTGATGTCCCTCACGTCCCGACTATTGTGAGGACTAGGACTTAGCCAATTTTCACGATTTTTTCCTGGCCCAAGCTTGTTTTTGCAGCTTTTTCACCTTTTCTCAGAACTTGCTCTTTTCAACCTGGACAGAGAGTTAGGAAAAATATGAGGGGACCCTAGAAACATGATTTTTTCCTGGATCAATCAATTTACCTGGGACTTGAGAATTATGATGTATGTTATCAATTCAACCCTGGGGGTGAATTTGGATAACAATTTGGCGACTCAAACAGGATACCCTGCCTCGCTAGGTAGAAGATACCGGTTGCTCAAAGCGACCCATTGGGCATGGAGTCATCAAATATTCTGTTTAGGACCCTAACTAACTCAGAATGTGCAAGGAGGAAGATGGAATGTTACCTGATGAAAGTAAGGATTACTAAACATCTCCATGGACAGTAAGCTGTGCCAAAGCACTTAGGGAAAACAAAACTAACCTACAACAAAACAATGTGCACAAGCACTTGGAGGAAAGAAAATCTAATCTAATATTTACAGAGACAGTGAAATTCCTTCTAGAAGCAACGCTTGAGATAGATTCCATTGACTAGAATCTGTAGTTCTTCACCATCCAATGAGGCCAATTGGAAAGCATTGCTGTTCTTGCACTTTGTGACCATGTATGGGCCACTCCAAATGGCATCAAATTTTGAATGCCTTCCCGGTTTTGCTCTATCCACATCCCATTTCAACACTAGATCTCCAACTTGAAAATATCTATCCTTGGCCTTTCTATCAAAGGTCTTCTTGATCAAAGCTTGATCCTTTTCCATTGCTTGGGATGCCTGATTTTTGATCTCTTGCAGCTCCATCAACTCTGCATACCTCACCTCCATGGGCTCAAATTCAAGTAACTCCAGTTGCTTCATGAGTTCCAACGTTGTCAACTCAAGTGACATGGGCAAGATTGCCTCTCTTCCATAGACAAGCCTAAATGGAGAGTTACCTATGGATCTTTTGGGAGTGATCCTATCAGCCCATAAGGCTGATTTCAGCTTGGTATGCCAAGACCTCTGATTCTCATCAAGAGTCCTCCTAATGATCCTCAACAAGTTCTTGTTTGTAGAATCGACCCGCCATTGCCACGAGGGTAATAGTTTGATGAAGTGCTTAGGTAAATACCGTTCTTGACAGCCCACTCGGTCATCCCGGATCCAATGAATGCCAATGTATTATCGTAGATTATTGTGGTAGGTACACTAAATCTGGTTGTTATCCCCTCATAAAAGTGTAAGATGTTAGACTCATTCACCTCTTTGAGTGCTACCTTCTTGTCCATTTGGTGAAGTAGTATGTGGTCATCAAAATCCATTTGTGCCCTTGGCTTGAATTGGGATTAATGACTCAATGAAGTCCAAACCCCATTGCATGAATGGCTGGTCAACTAATATTGGATGCAATGGAAGGGCAGCAAGTCTCTCTTTTCCTGTGAAGAATGCACAATTCTTACACCTCTTGATCCATGCATAGCAATCACTTTGAAGATTTTAGGCCAATAATAACCAGCCTTCATGATTTTTAGAGTCTGTCACTCTTGGTACAAAATGGCCACCATCCGGTCCACCATGAAACTCTTCTAACACCCTTTGAATCGACTCACAATGCGCTCAGCAGACTCCATTCACATCTTTCTTGAACAAAACTCCATCAACAATGGCATACGGAACAACCTGCAACCTGAAGTGTCTCCTTTGGGTCTTGTTCATCTCCGAAGGGCATAGGCCTGTGCTTAGGAAGTGCATAATACCTTGGGTCCAGCAAGGAGTCGGGGCAGCATTGTCTTCTTCTTGTTTGCCACTTGGTTCATGACTGTCCTGGGCTATCAAAACAGCCTCTTCTTCATTACATACTTCTTTTTGTTTCCCCAAAACCAGCTGCTCACACAATCCTTTCCCTCTTACCAGCTTGGTGATCTTGATCTCAATGTCATACTCCATGACACGGGTGATCCAACCTACCCTTTTCTCATTCAAATCCTTGTTGAGGAGGAAATCCTTAACCCCAACATGTGAGACCAGCAGTTGAATCTTATTGTTTGAGACCAAATGCCTGAACTTCTTCAAGCTCCTGATGACAACAAGGACATGCTTTTCGATGAAAGAATACTTTATTTCGTAATATTCCAAGGTTTGGCTGAAGAATGCTATGGGCTGTTCTGAACCTTCTCTATTCAGCTGTGTTAAGATAGCTGAGATTGTGTCTGATCCTCCAAACACATACAACATGAAGTCCTTTGAAAAGTCTGGGTTGATAAGAGTTGGAGCTTGTGATATTGCATGCTTGATGCTTTCAAAACTCTCTTTGCCTTCTGTTGTCCATTTAAATGCCAGACTCTTCTTCAACATCATTGTTAGAGGCTTCACAAGAGTGGCAAAATTAGGCACAAATCTGCGGACAAAGTTTATCCTTCCTAAGAAGCTTTGAAGATATTTCTTATGGTGTGGCAATGGGAGCGTTCGGATGGCTTCAACCCTTTCAGGATCAATTGTTAGCCCTTCCCTAGAGACAATGTGGCCCAACAATTTGCCCTCGTGTGCCAAGAATATACATTTCTTTGGATTCAACGACACTCCGAACCTTCTACACCTCTGAAACACTTGTCTGAGGTGAAAGAGATGGTCTGCTACATTCTTTGAGAAGACAGTGATATCATCTAGGTATACCAGCACTATATTGTTGATTAAGCCTTTGAATGCCATATCCATAGCTTGCTGAAATGTTGCTCCGGCATTTGATAGGCCAAATGGCATCTTCTTGTAGGCATAGGTGCCCCATTTGGTGGTGAAAGCCGTCTTGAATTGATCTTCTTCCTTCACCATTATCTGATTATAGCCTGAGTATCCATCAAGTAGTGAGAACCTTTCTGAACCAGCTACAACTTGCAATATTTGCTCCATGGAAGGGAGTGGGTAATGGTCCTTGAGGGAGGCTCTGTTCAAGTCTCTGAAGTCAACACACAGTCTGATTTCTCCATTTCTTTTTCTCACTGGCACCAAGTTTGCAACCCAACTTGAGTGTTTGATGGGGAAGATGATATTGGCCTTAATAAGCTTGCTTAACTCTTTTCTCATGAGAGGTTCAATATGGGGATTCACTGGCCTTTGCTTTTGCCTAACGGGCTTGGATTCTGGATTCACTCGATAGTATGTTGTGCCAGCTTTGGGTTGAAACCTCTTAGATCTTTGTAAGTCCAAGCAAAGATATCTGGGAACTCTTGACAAAGCTGAACAAAATCAGATTTCTCTTGTGAGGTACTTACTTTGCCAATCTGTAATGTTTTGCCTTCTTCCACTAAAATAGGCTCTGAATCTTCACCCTTCACTTGAATGTTTGCTTTCTCCTTCCGGAACTGATCATTCGGGTTGAAGATTGACTCCAAGGTTATGAGGCCTTTTGGTAATTTGTTAGTTCTTAGCTGTACTACCTGATCACCATATTGCTGCTCCAGCTTGTCTTGATTTCTGGCGGAGAACTCAGCTTCTTCTTGTAGGAAATTAACAATTTGCTTGATCATTCTCGAAGACTTGCCAACTTGTGTTGTTATCTGGAATAGCTGGTCTCACAACCAATTTGATATGAGGCTGAGATTTCTCACTTTTGATACTCTCTACAACATCAAACACAGCCCCAATTGCTGCAAGTTTGTCAGCGGCTTCATTCTTTTTTCTTGGGATGGAATTGATGCTAAAAGCTTCAAAATATTCAATAAGATCCCATACCTGATTTTTGTAGCACTTAAGCAGATCATTTTTGGCAGCATTTTTCCTTTGACTTGGTTTACGACCAACTCACTATCACCAAATACTTGTAAATTCCTGATGCCTTTCTTCATTGCCCAGTGCGATCCATGAATTAAGGGCTTCGTACTGTGTGTTGTTTGAATAGGAAAACTGAAAATGGAAGGTGAGTAATACTTTATACCTTGCGGTGAAATGAGCATATCTCCTCCTCCCGCACCTTGTCTACTCCTTGATCCATCAAAGAACAATTTCCATACTTCATTCTTGTCCTTATGATCGGCTTGGTGATCTTTGGGGAGAGGTTGATCCTCTTCATGTAAACAATAAACCCCCTACTTAGATTCTTCTATTTCTTGATAAGGATCAAAGGCATGCACTTTGCTTGCCCATTCATCAAGAGTCAAATCTGGGATGCTTCCAACCTTGGTGTCAGCTTCATCGGTGCTTGGATAATCTTCTTGATCAAACGCTGAATAGTTGGTATTGATTTGGTTGGTAGCGTAAGGCTCAATGTGAAAGTTTACAATAGGTTCAGACCTGATTATGGCCTTAGTTCCATACGTTGTTCTGAACAACATGTGTGACCAATCCGTCGAAAGATAGCCTCCAATTTTAGCAGTGAAGTCTCTTAACAAGCACAATGTAAAGAGTGGTGGCAAGTCTATGACTGACACATCTTGTAACACTATTACGTTGGGACATGCATGCAGTGTGAGGCTCAAACCTTTGATTACTCCAACCGTTGTCACTCTGTCCCGTCTAATTGCACTACACCCTTGGAGATGACTTCATATTGAAGCCCTAGTTGATCAGCTATTTGCTTGGGCATTACTGAACTACTTACCCCAGAGTCAATCATGCAATTATGTACCAACTTATCTCCTATGATCAATGAAACATAAAATGGAGGGGGCTTCAACATTTTACCTTGTTGTCCTCCATGATTTCCTTCAGGCTGGGCAGCGTTTGTAAGCACTTTGTCTTGCATCTGAACCCGCTGATTTGAAATTGGCCAGTCCTTCATGGCAGCTTGTAGCAAATCTCTCTGGCCTGGGATGGATAGTGATTCCCACATTGATATGTTTACATTTGTCTTCTTCATCTGATCAATGATGTTGAATGGGGATGAAGCATCCCTCTGCTGTCCCCTAGCTTGCACATTCATTCCTTGCACATGGGAAGCAACAACTGGCATCTGAGTTAGTTTAGGAGCTGGTTTGGGTGCTCCTTGCATGTTTGGAACTGCATTTTGTTCGCCAACACCTTGTGGAGTAAGAAGGCCGTGAACTACTTGGGGCCAATGGCTGTTCTTCACCCAAATTTCTCCTCTTTGACCTTGTGTTGGCTGCAACACTTTGAGAGGGTATTTGATTCATACCATAGAAATCTTCAACCTGCTAATTGACAAGAGTAGTTTCATTGTTGCGAGACTCACAACACCCCTGGATGCAGATCAGGCTTCTAGGTTGATGTTCAGGCATCCAGTGTGATTGCACAACATGGAATCCTTTCTCCAAGTGTGGGACTTGTGAAGATGAGAAAAGATTCTCTAGAGAAGGCTGGTTCCTATTCCTCTGTTCAGATGCATACAAAAAATGCAGAGGGTTTACTAAAACCTAATCTAACTTGCCAAGGAGACAGGGTAAGAAAATGCATAGAATAAAACCTAAACTACAAAGGTGATGCACCGAGGAATATTAGACATTTGTTTTGAAAATTTAACATAGACCACATAAATGCAATACAAACACCATGCACAGGTAACCAAACTGCAATAAGAGATCAAAACGACAGCAATGAATACATGAGAGGGTTGAGAATCAATCACGAACATATATATTATTGCTCAAAAGTCAATACAGTATATTGCAGTGGCCAAGAGGCAAAATACTGGCATTACAACCTATATGGGAGGTTTGAAAACTCCACAAACTCTCTTGCAAGCGAGGGAAGAAGGGAGGATGCAAAACAAAAAAATGTCCGCTCTCTTAAAAGGGCTTCTCTTTACAATATATATCAAGAAATGAGAGAGGAGAGAGGGGAAATTCAGAATCTGCTCCAACCACTTCTTGGTAGCATTTAAATCATCTCATTATGATCCAAGCGGTGGATCCTGGAAAAACGGCGGGCATCTAACAGGAGCGGCGAGCTGTCTGCTTTGTATTAAAGTTGGTTGTTGAAGCATTACACACGTCAGAGACATTTTCTTAATTTTCTCCCTCCAAAATGCACCAAAATGCAATATTGACCCCAGAATCATGTAGATAATTTCAACAGCTTTCCGTTGATATAAAGAACGTGCAAATCCGAGCTCTGGATTGAAAGATATGAAGGTCTGAAGATTTAGGGCACAAAACAGGTGAAAACGGATTTTTAAATTTCTTTTCCCGCGTTCTGCCATCTGGATGACACGTGGCAGGCTCTGGTCCGCTGAGAAATTCCCTCTCTCCACCTTTTCGTGGGTTTTTCTTGTGGGCCCCTTAAACTTGGACACGTGGCACTATTTCATTGGTTTGGATCAGTGCTCAAAAACTCACCCCTTTGACTTTTGGACCTTTTTCCTTGGCGACACGTGTCATGCTGTGATTTGTCCACGGGCCTG
The DNA here is from genome assembly GCA_018340775.1 of Taxus wallichiana var. yunnanensis. NCBI lineage: Eukaryota > Viridiplantae > Streptophyta > Pinopsida > Cupressales > Taxaceae > Taxus > Taxus wallichiana. The sequence continues at coordinate 475,953,950 of CM031240.1, read as the reverse complement.
CTAGATTTTCACATCCACCGCATCCTTTTGTCCCAAATGTCCCAGTGCTTTGTGGGACAAAATCCTCCGATCCACCCAAAATGGGCTTCCTCGTCCCTTTTCTACCGGTGACACGTGGCATGATCTGATTGGCTTTCGGCTCCTTTGGCTATCCGCGTCCCGTGCATCCCTTTGTCCCACTTGTCCTTGTGCTACAGTTTCCTATTTCGGCTGAACCGGCTGGTTCGCGTCCTTCGCGTACATTTGTTCCACTTGTCCCAGTGCTTGCAGCCACCTGGAGGCGTTTTGGCTGAACCGCGCCTTGGTGTCTCAAACGTCCCAAATATTTCTAGGACAAGGACTTAGCCGATTTTCACAATTTTTTTCTGGTCCAGGCTTATTTTCTGCAACTTCTCACATTCTCTCAGAGCTCATTCTTTTTCAGCCTGGGACTTGAGAATCCTGATGTATGTTATCAATTCAACCCTGGGGGTGAAGTTGGATAACAGATTTCATTCGAGAGATGTTCATTCTTTGAGGTGCTTCCTGCTTTCTTGATCTCCTTTGTGGATGGATTCTTGCGACCCACCGATGGTTTGCACCATCAGAGCTTGATTTAATGCACCGTTAAAGCACATTGATTGGTTGTGTGGCTGACTACATGGGAAACACCAATCATATTCTTGGGCCATGTTATTTTGGACTGGCACTAATGCTTTAGAAGCAGATACGACATTAGGGTTATAGGGCTGAAATGGCCTATTAGCGGGAGGCCTTACTTGGCTTTGATTTTGATTTGCAGCCTGATTTGGTGACCTATTTTGTTGGTATGGGGGCCTAGCCTGGTATTGTGCTTGAGGTTGATACGGTCTAGCACTTTGAGCTTGCTGTCTTTTGATAGTAACCAACTCATTTCCCAAATTTTGCAATTGCTTCATGACCTCTTGGAGTTCATTTGAAGTACTAGAGGATGAAGTAGAAGTCTCATTTGAACTTTGGTTTCTAGGGGTGGGAACAGGAGCCAAAGTGGGTGCTTGACTAGTGCTTGGATTTTCTAGGTTTGGATATAAGGGCATGGGAGGCCTAGGAGCCAGTTTACCAGCTTGAATAAGACAGTTTTCGGCTCTAATGGCAATGCTATAAGCAGCAGGTAAGGTTGTGCCTCCCATAGATTGAATTAACATAGAAATATCAGAATTCAAAGCTTTAAGGTAGTATAGAAAAGCACCTTCCTCTTTTTGGCCTGACCGCCACTAGAATCCTATCCTAAGATCTTTGACATCCGAAGTTGAAGTCGATCCAATACTCGTTGGGAGCCCTCTTGATAGTTGTTAGCTGCTCCAAAAGAGACAAGTTGTCTCCCTTCTCTCCAAATTGCTCGTGAAGTGCAATACACAGCTAATTCCAGTTTGTGATAGAACCAGCTCCAAGGCTCCTAAACCATTGCAATGCTTTACCCTTGAATGAAGATGCTAGTAACTTGACAGCCACTTGCATTTCATTGATTTCATGGATTGCACAAAGGTTAGCAATATCCTTAACATGATCACCTGGAGTAGTCTGATTTTCTCCAATGAAGTAGGGAATGTTCTTCAAGGCTGCAATAGGAACTGGATGTTGTGCATTGAGAGCAAGTGGGCTGCTACCTGTGAAGTTGACGTAGGGATTTTTCTGAGCCATTCTAATTGGTCTTAAAACCCTTGTTGACTGAATGAAAGGCCTACCAGGTGGAGGAGTTGAGAGAGTTCTGTTTGGTGGAGATGGAGACCTTTGAATCCTTCTTCCTCTTTGCCTTCTTCTTGGAGATAATCGCAGTATTCAAACAAGCACCTCTTCTTCTCCAACTCTTGACCTTGTGGTGATTCTTCTCATGAGTTTTCGCCCTGAGCTTGGAACCATTGATTCTTCCCCTTAGAGTCGCCATATATGCAAATAATATCTCTTTTTAAGCAAGAAAATTACAGCAGATGCACATCAACTTTTCTCGCAATAAAAAATGAGACCTCTGTCCCACTTGGGTGTGCCAAAGCTGTTGTAGCAGACTCACGGTACCCCTAGATGCGGATCGTGCTTCTAGGTTGATCACTCTAGCATCCAATGTGATTGCACAACATGGAAACCTCACTCCAAGTGTGGGGACTTGTGAAAATGAGAGGAATCTCCAGATTAGAGGCTGGTTCCTCAAACTCCTCTGATTTAGATCTATATTTTGTAAAACTACAGAGGTTCAGATCCTAATCCTACTCTAAACCTGCAGGAGACAGGGATAGAAATGCAAAAATATGAAACTAACTAAAGGTGGTGATGCACCAAAAGGAGTGGTGAAACATTTCTGTCAAGCAAATAGACACAGACCAAAGTTTACAACATAAAACATACACAGACTGATAAGATATAATTTAGGATTTGAAATGAAGCAAATAATACAAAGGACTGAAAACCATTCACAGAGCTTGCATTATCATTTCCAGTGTCAAAATCACTGCATTACAACCTCAGAGAGGTAAAAACTATTACAATCCTTTGGAGAGGTCTGATTCTTGTATCAATCACTTGCTGGAGGTGAAAGAAGAACTCTGCTATGTCAAAATTGTTCCCCCTTCGAAATGAGCCAAATCTAGCTTTTACATTGCATGGGTCGAGCCCAGGGGACAGAAAACATACAAAAACATGAGAGCCCATCCCTTCTTGACTACAGGTGCATTAAAATGGCATGGGGGACCTTATAAACCCATACCCTGTCATTTTGACCGGATTACAGGAGAATACAACCCATTCTGCATTAAATCTGGTCACTGGAATGTCACTTCTGGCCATGAACACGTGCCAGAGCTGTTTCTCAATTTCCTCTCTCTAGACTACACCAAAACTCAAGATTAACCCCGAAATCATGTAGAGAATTTTACAAGCTTTTCGTTGATATAAAGAACGTGCAAATATGAGCTCAGGATTGAAAGATATGTCGATTTGAAGATTTAGGGCACAAAACAGGTGAAAATGCATTTTGAAATTTTTCCCGCGCTCTGCCACCTGGATGACATATGGCACGTGCTGATTGGATATGTAATTCTCTCTCCTCTCTGTCCCATGGGTTTTCCTGCTTCATTGGACATGTGTCCTCTTTTGATTGGCTCGGGTCAGTGCTTGAAACCTCACCCTTTGACTTTTGGGCTTTCTCCCTTGTGACACGTGTCACGATTTGATTAGTCCAGGGTGCTCATGGCTTTTCACGCCCTTCGCGTCATTTTGTCCCAGATGTCCCAGTGCTATTTGGGACAGAATCCTCCGATCCGCTGAAATGGGCTTCCTTGTCCCTTATCTAGCCGATGACACGTGGCGCAATCTGATTGGCTCTCGGCTTTTTTGGCTATCCGTGTCCCACGCGTCCCTTTGTCCCAAATGTCCATTTGCAAAAGTTCCCGTTCGGCCGAACCTGGCTGGTTCGCATCCTTCACGTACCTTTGTCCCACTTGCTCCTGACGGGTATGCTAGGACAAATTCTTCCGATTCACCGGTTCGGCTAGTTCGCATCTGCCGCGTACTTCGCCCGTCTCCTTGGTGCTAAAATTCTCTATTTCGGCCGATCCGGTGGTTCACGTCCTCACGGCCAATGTCCCAAACTGCTTTTGCTCGTGATTAGTCAATTTTGCTTCCTCCTTGATCGGATCAGCTTCGCGCCCGTGCATCCTTCATCCCGATGTCCCTTTACTTCGCGGGCCGGCTTGGAGGTGTTTTGGCGATCTCGAGTCTCGATGTCCCTCACGTCCCGACTATTGCGAGGACTAGGACTTAGCCAATTTTCATGATTTTTTCTGGCCCAATCTTTTTTTTTGCAGCTTTTTCACCTTTTCTCAGAACTTGCTCTTTTCAACCTGGACATGAGAGTTAGGAAAAATATGAGGGGACCCTGGAAACATGATTTTTTGCCTTGGATCAATCAATTTGCCTGGGACTTGAGAATTCTGATGTATGTTATCAATTCAACCCTAGGGGTGAATTTGGATAACAAGTATAATTATAGAATGTGTAAGCTCTAATTTAGAAATTGGAATGTGATGATATCAGGGAAATAAGTTATTGTGAGGGGACACAACCTTTTGGGTGTTATTTTTTATAGGATAGTTATAATTCTAGTTCTTCCTGTATCACTTCTTGCCACCTTTAGTTCATTATAGGTCATGTCAGGTTTGTTGCACTTCTATTCAGTCACTCATGTACATGCAAAAGAAACCCTAGTCAGCTGCAAAATACTCAAGTGCATATTAGATGAATAAAATATGCATATTTTTAATCGACCAAACTCTGCAGTCACTCTAATGTGATTTTCACCAAATGCTACACTACATTTCAGACTCCATGTAGTTATTATGTGTGTGTGGTTAAAATAGTGTCCCTCAAGCTAGGTTTCCATAGTGCCATTGGAACAAATAATAATGGGCTACAACTACTTTTTGCCAATGCAAAATATGTGGTATGGAATTCAGAATAAATCCCCCTATGTAGTGAATAATGTAGTCCTTTGAAGATGTAGTAGATTAGAAATATTTAGCTCCTTGTGGTAGTAAACACCTCTTAAAATTCTTTCCCCCTAATGGAGTTAAATTTGATATTTATTTATGATTCCTTTTCTTAATTTTTGTCTTTAACAAGTGAAATGATGAAAAAGGGTGATAAATAAATACATTAAATATGTAACATCTAAAAAATAAGAAAAGAGAGGAGGAAACCAAAGGCCTAGATGGGACACCAGTGCCCGGGAACTCATGTACCTTATGAATGGTTACATGTACAGGGGTGATAAAAAGAGAAAACAATGCAATCAAATATGAATATGATATTGACTAATATGCAAAGCTGTAAGGTGTAAGTCCATAAAAGACAAGTAACAAATATAAGAAAGATAAAAGAAAAATCAAAGCAAAACAAATGTTTTTAATGACCATTTATCTTGCTTAAGAATCATACATATAAATGAAATATTTAAAGGCTAGATGTACATAATAAGTGCATGATTTAGTGAATTAATCATTTGAAATTAATTTAGGTTTGATACACCTCCTGTAATGTTTTCCCCATTCCTTAGGACCTCTCTTAAGGGGATATAGGCTTACTACAAGGATTATGTACTGGCTTGAGAAGGTAGGGGCACTAAATGATATATATGAGACCTCCTATCCTAATAAAAAAGCACACCTCACCTAAAGGACATCAAACACTACAACGAGGCCAATTACAAAGTTTTATATTTTAACCAAAATGGGAGATGTGCCAAATATGATAATGTTACATATTTTTGTGTTTATGATTGAATTTCATGCTTGTAATAATTACCTTTCTTATTGCCTTTTAATGATTTTTACTTTCATAAAATGGATTTTATTTTATTTTCTTCTAGCTTTTACCTTTACTAATGCATACAAATTTGGAAGGTTGATAAAATTGGTGTAAAAGATGACTACTATAAGAGAGCTCACACCTAAGTCATATAAAAGAGACCCTATATAACATGATGCTCAAATACTTTTATAAATACACTTTGTATTAAAGAGGGTTATCTAAAAAAACCTATTTGGGCCCAATAGGAAGTGTGTACCAAAATGTTAGATAGCGAGCTATTGCTTGGTCACCCCAAGCATGATGTAAATAGAGGGGTTATATAATGATAATTTTTTTAAAGAATTTATTTACAAGAGAAGGTAAGATGAAAATGGAATACATGTATATATATATATATATATATATATATATATATATATATATATATATATATAATACAAGTTGAGATATAAAAAACAAAAATGACTCAAGACAAAATGATAATCTTAATCATTTCTATTCCTATCCAAGAGGAATTCTAGCTAAGGTAGAGAGTCATATATAAATGATAATAATAGATGGACATTTTTGAGGTGGGACTAAAGGTCTTATCATTCAAAATCACAAACTTAAAATCAAAATATGTAGTATATAGATCATAAAGTAGGTAGTAATATCATAAGGGTGAAAATTCACAATCACATAAAAAAATAAAAGATAGATAAAAATGATGTTGAGAATCTCTAAAACTAGGTAGATAGTGTTAAGCAGGAAAAATATTGATTTAATTAATAGTCATAATGGGTAAGAGAAGGATGTAATATAACTCCATGCACCCAAATTGGATAATTCTAGCTAGGAAAAATATCAACCAAACTATAAAAATTATGGGTAAGATAATGATGAAAGGTACTAGATGGGAAAAGGCATCGATAAAACTAACAAGCCTATGGGATGTTAAGGGGTAGATGAGATCCTCAGAATAAATAACTTGTAAAAGTGTAGGATCATAAAGTGTATAAGGGATTGATTTAAAAATACGAAATTTCTAAAACCCTAATATTGTATAGTAACAAATGTAAACTATAATAAACAAGCTGCTAGATATAAGATGTCACAAGTGATAAGAAAGTAACAATATAAAACCCTAAGTACAAGAGAGGAAATAATGACTTAGATATTTCATGTTATCCATGGAAATGATCTATACTAGAAAACTAATGAATAAGAAGGGCGATTGCCACAAATGAGCACAATAATTTTTGGAGCTATCACATAAGTCCGGATTAGGGCGCCTAGATTGGGGTGAGGGTGTTTAGGTATCATAGACCTCTAGTATGTTCCCATGACTATGAAAAAGCTCAAAACTTGTGTTTTTGGTGTCGCAAGATGACCGCGATAGTCGTTATTGGTCACCTATATGTTGCACTATGATTGCATAATTTACCTATATCCTACTAAGAGATGATGACCTACAAAACCCTCAAACTTCATTAAATCCAAAAATAAAAGATGTAATATGGGGAGTCGAATGACCTCGGTGGTCACTTGACTAAGTGAACTTATGATCTAGTGGTGTACTACATTTTGGAGTCCATTTAGTTCTTATGAGTGTGTGATAGAATCGGACCACGAGAAGCCCTTGTGCAAGTGCACGTGATAACAGGTGATAACTAGATGTACTAATGTAAATAGATGTGTGGATGGAAAAATGAACTTCCCTTTCCTATGAAGTGTATGTAGAAAATTTAGTCCCTTGTCCCTTGAATAAATGCTATATGAATTCCTTTGATGCTTTTATATGCCTTTGGATGCAACCTTAGGTGATGATAATAGATGCTTAGAGCTTGGTCCTTTATTTTGGTCACATAAATTTGTATTTATATGATTCCCTTGGTTGAATTTCGTAATTGACAACTGGAAGGATGACCCATAAGAAAATAATATTTGAAAAATATAAAAAGACCCAAAATAAGTGAGTAAGATAGAAAAGGGTCGGGGGTGCCCGGAGGGGATAAGGGTTCTTGGGTGCGACATCCTAACTAGGCGATGTCTCAAGTCATGAAATATAAATTAATAAAGTTCATATTGGGTAGGGTGTGCAAAACTATAAAGAAGATAAGAAACAAAGAAAATAGGCCAAAAATCATTGCCATTACTTGGTTTTCTCGCCTAGGTATCATATGAATGTAAGTATGCTTTTAGGACCTAGAAATGTACCCAAGTACATGATTTTGTGTCCACAAGGATTGGCTAGGAGACTAGGGATCAACCTAACTAGTCAACTTGTAAAGATAAGAGAGGATGTAAGGGACTTGTTGGGAGACTAGAGCTCACTAAAATGATTAGCATATAAAAAGTAAGATATGATGTAAATGATGAATGAGGAGACTAGGGTTTACTAAGCTTATTGACTTGTAAGAGTAAAGGGAAATAAAGGAAAGGTATGCAAAATATGTAAACATAAGATACTATGAGAATAAATATAAATTGTTAGCACCGTGTTAGCATATAAACGATAATAAAAACACATACTAAATGAAAAATCATGGTAAACATAACTAACTAGGCATAATAAGAGAAGAAAATAAAGTTAAGTACATGAAAGGATGTACAAATGGATGATTTGTAAGGTCAAGGATGATAATTATTCAAGAATTAAGTGTATATTAGTTCCTTGAAGATACAACCTTTGCTAGTTTGTAAACAATGTGTGATAGTTCCTAAGATATATTTAACTAGATATGAACCCCACCATTTTTGGGTGCATTTTCCCTCCTTTTCATGGGTGTAATTAAAATTGAGGACTATTTCTCTAATTTTAAATTTATATTTCTTTACAAGTTTTTCATGTTGTTTTGTGATTTGGGTTTTATATTGATGAGTAAATAAATTGAGGGAATGAATTTAGGATTCAAGGATTTCTTCATCAATAATAATACCATGAAGAGAAATAATAAGAGAAGGTAACTAGACCTCTAGGGAAATTTTTTTGGATCTATACACTAGAGAGAAAGGATCCACCCCAATAGTTTTGTGAACACTTATGTGATATGCACAAAGTATGAGATATAGTTTAATATTTCAATCGATGCATGCTTCTTGAATTCTTTTCTAAAGGATTTTATCGTGAATCTTGTTGGTAGATTTTGATTGTGTATTGCATTGTGGATGATATGGAGTTGATAACTTGTGCTTTATTTTTAATTTAGCACATAGTTTATTAATTTCCTTGCATTTGAAATTACCATCATTGCGAGAGATGATTATATGTTGAATTCCAAAATGATAGATGATCTAATTCAACATAAATTTGGTAGTAATCACACCTCTCATATTTGTGAGGGAATAGCCTTAGCCCACTTTGTGAAGTTCTTAGTGGTTATGATGATAAAGACATGACTATCTTATGAATGGGTTAATTTTCCAACCCAATAAATACCCCACATGGTGAAAGGATAGAGAGCTTCAAGTGTTTGGAGATTAGTCACGGGGCATAAATAATATTATCATAGAGCTAATAAGGTTTGCATCATTTCTTGAATAATATGTGTTTAAGCTTGCCTAGGGTTATTTTTTTACCTAGGGTAAAATATTTGTTACATAAGGTTCATTATCTTTACTTATGGTAGTTTAGTTATTTTATTTTTTATATTCTCTTAACAATATTTTTCACGTAATAGTTAAAAATTAAATATCTTAAATTTTCTCTATAATTGTAATATGAAAAATATTTTGTTTACACATAAAAAACTATTTGTCCTATATATTCTCCTCAAATATAGTCTTTTGCGTGTGTAAGAGAGAGAATTATGGAACACTAGCTATTATTTCGAGTGTCGAATAAATAATTATACATTATTTGGTCTCTGATTTTTTAGTTTTATTGTTGTAGGTTTTATCACCCGGATTGATCACGTGGGTCTCATGTATAATCCATGCCAAACTGATGAAGAAGATCCATATAATACTTTTTTTTTTGAATAGAGATATCCTCAAAAGACTTATGAAATTGAATTCAAAGAAAATAACGCAAAAATCCCATATTTGTCATATCACACCTATCTACTAACTTGCTCTTGATGTCATGTATCAAGGAGTTTGAACTTCCAGTGAGGATAAGATCATAAAAATAAAAAAATAATATCACAATATCCTAACCTTGCTTATGGATGTACACATTGTGATCTGAATCACAATGATGGAAACCAAAACTCAAAATAAAGCATCCATTTTCTTGTAATAATCTTGAGGAGATTTTTGAGACCATAAAGAGAATAACGTAGTTTTCAAACCAATGACGAGTATTGTACAAATCCTTGTGGTGATTCCATATAGATATCCTCTTAGAGATCACCATGAAGGAAATCAATCTTCACATCCATCTTATAAACTGACCAATGTTGTGAAGAAACAAGAGAGAGTACTAGCCAAATAGAATACATCTTCATTATAGAGGAAAATGTTGTAGAGTAATCAACACTTCAAATATGTGAAAAAACCTTAGTTACTATTCTAGATATGTACTTATCAACCAATCCATCTGCAACATATTTGGTCTTAAATACCCATTACATATTACAAGATTTGTTCACTTAGGAAGAGGTATAAAATCCAATGCATTCTTCTTCATTAATGAATAATACTCTTCTTGCATAGAAAAATACCACTCGGTGTACTAGTGACCTCAAAAGACAAAATTGGATCATATGTAATAGCATGACCCAAAAGAGCAACACCGAGAGGTTTGTGAGTGAGTGCAATAAGAATCAAATGAATCAACAACCAAGGAACTAGTTTATTGTAGAGTGCTTTATGCCCACTTGGGTATATATTGTGAAGAATATGGTTGTAGTATCTGAATATGGGCAACATAAAAACATCATCATTTTCATCAAAAATAAGAAGTACATAATCATAATCTAATGTACGGGGAGGAGTTGGAGAAGAACCAAATGTAGACTCCTGTGGAGTAGGATTCTCATAAACTCAAACATCATGTTGAAACAATACATCTTTGGTGACATGATCAAGAAGATGGTAAGATTTTACATCTTCAAAATAAGAAAAAAATCTGAGGGGGTCACTTTTCTTCTTCAAAGATTTACATTTTCATTAGGAACAAATGTATATTCCATGACAAATGTATATTCCATGCTTCCAAAAACATGAAAATATAAAATATTAGGATTAGTCCCAGACCAAGCTTCTTCATGTGTCATATTTCACATATCCTTTTGTGGCATATGATTTTGGATGTAATTATCACAATTAATTACTTCAACCCAATATTTTCATGCCAAATTTTTAGAGTGCACCATACAATTAGCCATCTCCTTCAAAGATCTATTATTCCTCTCAACTAAATCATTCTATTGTAGAGTATATGACACACTTTGAACTGATGTTGAATGTCATGCTCAATACAAAAATATAAGAAAGCATTACTTGTTATATCCCTCGTGTACAAGTGAAATTGTAGAAATAATAAAAGTATAAGAAATAAATCTAAGTAGAAAAAATTTCTCAGAAACTCCTTTCCACCTCGGATTAGGCAAATGCTGTGTATGGTTATGAAGATAGTTTATAATGTAGGTTCTCCATTGTGGTAGAGATTGACTACATGATCTATCAAATAATTTAGCATGGCATTTTTACGGAATTGGGAAGAGGGATGGATTATGAATATATGGATAATAGATTCATATGGGTATTATGAGGCGTTAAGCGAGAGGATTTCAATACAAAGAAAAAAAGAGTAGAATGAAAGCTCACTTAGCCGACTCTTTTTATTTTATCTCTTTTTTGGGAGGAAGGGTAAAGGATCTATTTATAGTTTTTCAATAGTGGGATTGATTAAGAAAAATTAATTAACCATGATTTTTAGAAAATTCATTCGACTTGAAAATGGAGAATTGATTCAAATATTTAATTTGAAAGTGGGGACATGGAAGGTGGATGTGAAGACTTGGATAATTGATTCGAATATTTAATTCAAAAGTGGGGGACATGGAAGGTGGATGTGAAGACTTGGAGAATTAATTTGAATATTTAATTCGAAAGTGGGGACATGGAAGGTGTTTTTGAATACTTGCGAAGTTATTAAAATATTTAATTCAAAAGTGGGTCATGGTGGAAAATTGATGTGGCATGTGATGTGGGTGGTGAGGTGGAGGATTTAATTAGATGATGATGAAGGTTAAATTAATTGATTGATATCAATTAATTTTTCATAGATTTTATGGGAATGATGTGAGGAATAAATTGATTAATGAGGTGTCTACCTTTTCCGTTCTTTGGAAGGTTCTTTATGAGAGTAGTGCCCTTTCAAAGAAAGTAGAAAAAATGAATGAAGATTCCTAGGTGGCATGATTGGTGATTGAAAATATTATTCTTAATGTAAAAGTGATTGTTACATTTGAGAAGTTATTGGAGGAAGAAAAGAGTATTCTCTAAGAAAAAAGTAGAACACAAATCTTTCTTGTGAGAATATAAGGTGGTTGATGATGGTATCCTCTAAAACAAAATATCATGGATAGGGTGGTTAAAGGTGGATATGATGATGCCCCCTCGAGAGGTCTGGAGAGGATGGAAGAGATGACAAATATATCAAAATAATGAGATAGAGATCAGAAGGAGTTGGGGTGTAAGGGATTAAGTGATGATGAAGGGAATGTAAAGAGAATGATTGGGTGCACTATAGAGAGTATCAAGGATGTGAAATTAAGAGATGAATGGATGGTAGCTGATGAAGAAATGTGGGTGGTGAGGAATAGAGCAACATGGGTTCATATAGGGGGAAATAAGTCAATCGACCTTAAATGCGAGGAGATAATGAAATGAGGGGAAAAAGAATAGTAATAGTGATGATGTGTTGAGGGAATTAAATTGATGTGAGTGGATAAAAGAGTGAGTGGAAAGGAGTGGTGGATGGAGATTAAAATTGGAATAAATGGTTTCTCAAAAAGATGAGATAAATATTACCAATAGTTGAGAGGTAAGTTCTTAGTCGACGAGGGAGATAATGGAAAGGTGAAGGATGTATGTGGTATGGAGGTTAGGAAGAGGATTTTATAGACACAAAATATATGCACTTGGGTACATTTATAGGTCCTAGAGCATACTAATACACACACAATTCCTAAGAAATAAAACTATTTTTCAACAAATCCTTTTGGCCTTTTTTCCTTTATCTATTATCTTCTCTTTTGTCTTACACATCTTACGGTCCTACTATAACTCAACTTGTTTATCTTTTATGGCCTTGTACACTAGAACCTAGTTAAGAAACAAGTGACCAGTGATCTTGTCCCTCCCAGGTGATCCTAACCCTCTCTAAATGTTTCTCACTCCTTTGGGTCTCTTTTAATTCTTGGGAATCTTTTACACTTTTGGGCTATCCTTTCACTTGCAGTTATGAAATTCAAATAAGGGAATCATATATATATATATACATAGTAATAGCTCTCAAATAAAGGGAAAAGAACTAGCATTATCTACTATCACATAAGCTTACATACACAAGAAAAAGAGCATTACAAATCATCCATCTAGAACATCCATATAAGGGACAAGGTCTGCATCACTCTGCATACACAACTTAAGAGGTGAAGTCTATTCTATTCCATCTCACACATTCTATAACTTTGCTATATTCTAGATCTATCTCACTATCATTGTGAAAATTACACAAGGGAATCCACATAATATTTACACACAAATTCACATAGAATTAAATGGAGTTTGAAATGTAGTGCACCACTTAGTACTAAGTTCACTCTTCGGGTGACCACCATGGCCAATCTGACTCCCCATTCTACATCTTATTTATTAGGTTTGATATGGTTTGTGGGTATGTGTAGCTAGGTATCTATTTTTAGGTTACAAGTGTGAACAACTACATTAGAAAAATATAGAGTAAAAATAGAGATCAACAATGAAGATCCTCATGCATAAAATAGATCGAACACGAGCATCCGGGTGTACATTAGCTCCTAGATTCAGGTCATTAGCACCCAAGCGCTCCTGTTCTTCCATGGGAACTTTTGTCCTGCACATTTTTGGGTCTCGAACGTCTAGTGAGCCTTGAAAATGCTTCTTCTAGTCTGTTCCAATTATCCACCGACCTAGATCATCGCTAGATTACATGAAATCAACTAAGTCACTCTCTTTATCTTGCTTAGGGTTTCATATTATTTCTTACTTTTTTCTTGTCCATTTACTATATTATATCACTTATATATCATACACTTTTAGACACTTATTTTTGACACTCTCATGAATTTTCCTTGTGCACACCCCTCACCCTTACCTAGCATGTTCATTTTCATATGATTTTATAATTACCCACTTTCCCTCCTAAAATCCTATTTTCCCCCATATCCCATTTTATTTACCATTATCCTATCTACTTATCATTATTCTCATTATCCCCATTTATCCTTATATTTTAAATTACCATTAATCCATAATCTTCCCTAAACCCCTTAATTATCCTAATTCCACCTTAAACCCCTCATTTAATTCCCTCATGGGATTCTCATCCCCTCTCATCATTACCCCTCATTAATTCCTTCCCTAGGATTCCCCCCACTCATCTCACCCCCTCCTAAGATTCCTCAAGCCTTTAAACACCTCTTACATGTGTGCAGGAATAAAAATAACCCACTAGCAATTTCTTAGCATATTATTACCATTAAATTATCACTCCAACATCTCTTAGTAGATTGTTCATTCCAGTTGTCGATGAATGACTGGGTTGGCATCAACCATGCCCTATCCTATTTAATCATCCTCACCCCTCTTCCCAAAGGGCTATAAATTTTGAATGAATCAAGTGCTTTGTGATTATTGATTTTAAATATTGTTCTTAGATATATTACTATCAATTTGAATCACTTGGTTATCTCTTTGCATGCAATTGAGAGAGCTTGGAGTTTAGAGAAGAATATTGTGGAGATATTTTTCATGCATGCTTTTGTATCATCTTACGAGGTTTCCATAGGTCTTCGCTAAACTTTGTGTCATCCTTCAACCATCTTCATAATCCCCGGTCTAACTAGCCATCCATCTCTTTTACAAATATCTCATCCCTGATCCAATCGTCGTTGATCGGGTATGGTTTCCAATGACCCATACCGACCATTTGTTAGATCCAACTTATCAAACATCCTTATGAATTTTATCCAATCTATCCCGCATCCTATTTTCCCCTCTTTACCCTATCCACCTTATCCAATACCCTACCACCCATTTTAGCATATTAGAATCAACATCTATCTAGTTTCTGCACTCTTCTACACATTTGGATTAGGTTCTTTCAACCCTCCCCGCATCTAATTCACATTTTTGATATCCACACCTAGTTTCTTCCTTAGTATTTTGGTTTTCATTTCTATAGCCCCGCATCAAATTTCCAATTCTATTCTTACACATTTGGAACTAGTCATGTTCTTGTCACCATAGACCATCTTATCTGTTCTCGTGTTTCCATCGAACCACTCTAGTTTGGATTTAATTTTGGTATTTCTATTATAAATTATCATTCCAGTTCATCTTAGCTTCTCATATATATATATTTTAGATTATGTTATTTGTATATCTCTACTTCCTTATTGATAATATAATTTGTTATAATCACGCGAGACTAACATCCCCTCTAGGAAGATTTCAATTCTCGAACTATTTTTTCGGAAGCCCACCATATCCATCACTAATCCTTTTTGTGTTCTATCTTTGTTTCTATGCGGGTTGTTAATCTATAGATAGAAGGATCTACTTTTGTGCACCCATATCATCCTCATCGCTATTCACATTAGGAGGTCCCTAAACCCTCCCATTTAATGAGGTTTTCTTGATTTATAATTTATTCTTTACTAATATAAAACAAGAAGTGCGAAATATTACCAAACATTTTAGCACGCTTGGTGAGACCTACCCTTATTTGGTGTGGTCTCTTTCATTTCATATTTCTTCCATATATCTTTTCTACTAACCTTCTAGGTAAGGGTTTACTTTTATTACTTATCTTGGAGTGTGGGTTCTAGGGTTTTCTTTCACTCATCAACTTGTCTTGAAGATTATATAAAAAGGGAAAACGAATACCACGTATTCCTTGTTTTTTCTTCCCTTTTCCTTTCTTTTATCTTATTGCATGTCTTTCTTGTTGTCCTCATCAAATTTCCAAATTTCGATTTTAGATCTTTAAAAGAACACCCTCATTATTTTCTTGCTCACATAGTATAACTAGGGGTTAATCCTTTGCATCCACTCTCTTCACACATGACCAAATAAACACATTAATTAACACATTCAAAACATTCCTCCTAGGTGGAACTATTGGGATTTCATCACCCAATAGGAATGCTTTGCCGTAGTGTTTTGGCCACGTTATAAATTTTATCACGAATCGGGCCTCACGTACCCTCATATATATCAAGGAATCCATAGCAAAAATGTCCTGAAACCAACCTCGGATCAACCAATATCCTAGGTTCACTCTGAACCTTTTTACTTTCTTCTTCACACCTCTTCTAAATAATCTATATAAATAAAACTGTGTTGTGTGTATTTCTTGTTGTAGTAATTAATTAACATAGGATTTAGGCTTCTTATTTCATTCCCGTTCTTACTCGGTCACAAATTAGAAAAATGGAACAATATTCTTTATCTAACATTCACGCTTCTATCTCTCTTCCTATACGAGACATCATTCCATTTCGTTGTCTCTTCCTATGTGGTTGCCCACCATATCACTTCTATTATCCCTTTTAGTGAGCCACCCATGGTTTATTATCATTCTCACATTGAGACCAATCCTTTATTCTATCACCATCCGATCCATTCCGGACTAGATACCTCCACATCTTCTACTTCCATTGAATCCTTTGGACCCCCTATGATCCCCGAGGATGTATGGAGTTCTAATAAATCCTAAATTCCAACCTTATCTCCATCCATGATTACCTAATTTGTAAGTCTACTTACCTCCCCATTGATGGACCTCCCCTTCTACAGATTTATGCCTACCATTCTTACCTCGAATCCACCTAGGTTCTAACATTTCATCTTGTCATATTTTTCCCTTGAGAAATGAATGAGATGACCATAGCCCAATGTAAGCATACATCCTTTGATTCTTCCACTCACCAATCTACTTAATTAGTGACACCAATCCCATTTTGTTTACCTCATATCAATACAATCCCTTCCTCCTCTTTTCCCATCATATCCTTGTCCACTATGGTCATTGATTTCCATTTTCCTTATTCATCCCCTTCCTAAACCCACTTCTCTCCCTCTTTCGATTGATCACCCCCTCCCACACTCAACCTCCATTTATACATCCCAAAATAAATGCCCATGTTGTCTCTTCACAACCACTTCTTTCAGGATCTAATCAAACACATCAAATCCCTCCTCATACTACTTTGCAACACATCATCTCTCATCAAATCATCCATATACTACAACCCCTCATCATACTCACACTCAGTCCAACCCCCTTGTCATACATCAATAAGTTCCTCGATCTGGTCCTTCTACTTACATTCCTTTTCAACATCCCATCTCTAAACCTGCCCAATCTCAACCTATCACTTATCCTCCTCCTTATCAACCACTTCCTCGGGATCCTACCTATCCTCAACATTATCGGGATCAAAATCAATTTACCTCACCAACTTCCTACATCCAATAAACCCATCCTTTGACATATCTTCCACCTAATTCTAACGTGTAACCATTATTGAGTAGATGGATAACTGGACCGCTACTTTGGGTCCCAAGAGCTCATTCACATATAAACAAATTTGTAATGAGCCCATCCATCCTTATATCCATGCTAAACCTTATCACCCCCATTAGAAAATCCCTAAGTTATCTAAATTCAATAATAAAGAGGATCCTTAACATCACCTCTGATCTTTCCATCATGCTTGCTATCTCATATCCAACGATCAAGACCTCATGTTTAGAACCTTCGCCATGTCATTATCTAGTCTAAATTTGGACTGGTATAATCGCATCCCCCAACACTCCCTTTTCTCATTCACACAACTATCACAACTCTTTCTTGAGCATTTCTCCATTAAAATTGCTTATAAAATCACTATCATTGACCTATATTCCATTAAACGGTTTGAGGACGAGTCCATCTTAGATTTCGTCGCAAGGTGGTATGAACTCATAAAACAACTATCATTTTCCCTCCCTCGAACAATCTCATTAAGCTCTTTTCTCTATCCTGTACTAAGAACATTTCTTCCACCCTTTAGATTAAATCATTTCAAATCTTCAAGAAGATTTTACCACGACTTGTAAATTAGAACTCTACACCCTCGAGAAAGGCCACATTAAAATAAAATCTAATAAACCTAAGATGAAGTTCACCAAATCCTCCTCTTATTCTCATTAAGATAAATCTGAAGGTGTGACAAGTGTGATTGTTGTCAAATCCTCTTCTTCTTCTACCTCTCATACCAAGCCTACACAATGCACTCCTTGTCCTACCCCAAACTATACTCCCCTTGGGAGTCTTATAGTTCTATATTTGATAAGCTTATGGATGCCAATATCATCCATCTCTATCCAATATAACCCTTAGATTAAACATGACCCAAACCTTCTTGGTATTGCAAAGACACCTATTACGATCACCATTGGGTCCACGAGCATGACATCAAAAACTTTTATACCTTTAAGGACCTTGTTCAATGACTTATAAACCAATGAGACCTTTAAGTGAGTAATCCTAATGCCCCTCCCAACCAACTGCTTGATGTTTTTAAACAACCTTTTCCCAATCATCCACCTACTATCCAAATAACTCCTTCTACATCCTAGAAACCTGATGGTCACACTATTCATACCATAAGTCATGTCTCTACATCATCCTCCTTGACCACCTCTTCATCTCGCATCCACATCCACATCTACTCTCAAGACCATTATATCTACATTTTTCACCCCTACACCTACTGCATCCGAACCTATTTCTCTCACATCTACCATACCTCCTACCCTTTAGCCTATGCCTATCTCCACATTTGATTCCTTATTGATCGAAAACGAGTGTTGTATTTTTTTTCACTTTTAAAAGTTTTCAAAGATCGTGATTTTCTTAACCAATTTTAAGTATTCTTAACTCCAAAAATTGATTAAATTCCAATTATTATGCATCCATATAAGTGCGAAAAACTTTTGTAGCAAATAAATAATCGAAAAACTAAAAACATTCGATAACAAACAAGATTGTTTACGGGGTTCGAAATTCCTACGTCCCCGTTCGATTGAACCGATCCATTAATAATATTGAAATGCAAGTATAATAACTCTTACAAACAACCAATAATGAATCAAAACCTGAAAATGAGCTGATCAATGTCCAAAGAACTCTGAAAAATAGCAGAAACTATCCCAAGTCGATCTGTGGCTCCTACAAGTGTTTTCACAATGTGATCTCCCTACAACTGTGTTATAAAAACACCTAAAAATGGAGATTTAAAAACATTCCATGAAAAAAAATCATATATCTAAGATCATATCTGAATTATTAACATTTTTCATGTTTACACCAAGTCACAATTCGGACCCGAGAAGTGCATTGAAATTCATGTTTTCCAACTAGCATGTCTTGTAGATCCCGTTAAAAACTGCAACCAAAGCTTCCAAAAATAGGTTAAAAATCAACAAAAAAATCAAATATTATATGGTTGGAATCTTCTCAGAATTTCCTTCATTTCATCTTTTTACTCCAAGTTCCCATTTTGAGTGCAAGGCCTTCAAAAATGGCGTTTTCAACAAACTGGTCCTTAAGCTACTTTACAGACCTCTCTCCCCCCATGTATAAGTGGAAGCGACCCATTTTATAATGCGCCCAAGCCTCTAGGCGAGTTGGTTGGAGGATTGGTCTTGGACCCATGAGGTCAGGGGATCAAATCCCAGTGGCCTCTTTTTTTGGCGGATTTACCTATTTTAATGGGATAAAATCCCAATGGAGGCGGATTTGATGTTTTAATGGGATTAATACCCATTTTAGCCGATTGCACTTGATAAGGGATAATATCCCAAATGAGCGGCATTTGTTTGAATGAGGGGATTAAATCCCATTTTAGGCGCTTAGGGCTAGTGGTTTATATCCCACTTTTGGCGCCATTTCTTTTGGGTAAGGTTTTAATAAACCTTACCCACTCCATTCTTCACGTGGAATCCACGCATGGGCCTAGCCCCTACCACCGCTTCATTTCCTCCTCCACGTGCTTAGCATTGCATGTTGGTGGTTAGGTAGGTTTTAATACTAATGTATCAACATTAGATTTTAATACTAATGTATACACACACACACACACACACACACACACACACACACACACACACACACATATATATATATATATATATATATATATATATATATATATATATATATATATATATATATATATATATATATATATATATATATATATATATATATATATATATATATATATATATATATATATATATATATATATAGTGGTTTGGCATATATGCGTGCCATTTGGAAAGTGGACTTACCAAGATAATATAATTTCGACCCATACAATGTGGCATAGAAATAATTAACTCGGTAATCTTGTAGTCCACTTGTTGTCTCCCGATAGGAAAATTGAGTGAATTCGACGAGTGTTGGCAAGCCACGTGTCACAGTGTAATTAGTCCAATATTGACCAGTTGACCATAGTTTGACTTTCCCGATGTCTAAAGTTTGACCGAACATATCTAGAGCTCCCGATGTCTGTTTGTCGCGTTCTCACAGTCGTTGGAAAGCTCTCGAGATGATATTCTGCACTAACACCATTTAGGGATGTTTAGGGAAATTTTTCAAAAATTATCCCCTGATCACACCTCCCCACTGAGAAAGGCTTTTTGTCCACAAAAGTTGTGTATCAACCCACAAAAACATGTTATCTCTTCCTGCATTGCACAAACACATACAAGAACCCAAAATAACATTATGGGTTAAATAAATGCAAATAGTTGATTAGCTAGTCACATAATCGATCAGATAATAACACCCAATTAAGCTAGTGTTCAACTGAAACGCTGCAACCCTGTCAACTCTACGCACAACTGTGAACTGTCATACCCCACTATAATGCCATCACAAATAATAACTGGATAATAACACCCATTCTATTACGGAAAGCTAGTGTTCAATTGTCACTTTGTGATACAGCCGATTACCAAAAATTACAATTCCATAACACAAATCAGTATATAAGACATCTAAACTGCCCATAATTAGGCTAGTGCCCACTGCACATCTGAAACTGTAACAACTGCAAGTATTCACTATCAGAATATAATAGACTATCAATGCCCAAAAATAGCTATATTCAACAACTGAATCATCATGAATATGCCAAAACACTATATCGCCATCACAAATAATAAGTCAAATAATAACACCCATCTATAATAGAAGCTAGTGTTCAACTGATACTTTGTGATTATGCTGATTACAATTGCAAGTTTAAAATTTAGACATGCTACTGATGCATATCCTTGCATAGTGTTTTCAACAATGGAACTACCAACCAATCTGAGAAACCAAAACATGAGTATGATAAACCTATCACTCAAATCTTCTCTTCAGCTGTTTCCCTATCAATGCCCCTCCCAACCAACTGCTTGATGTTTTTAAACAACCTTTTCCCAATCATCCACCTACTATCCAAATAACTCCTACATCCTAGAAACCTGATGGTCACACTATTCATACCATAAGTCATGTATCTACATCATCCTCCTTGACCATCTCTTCATCTACATCCACGTCCACATCTACTCTCAAGACCATTATATCTACATTTGTCACCCCTACACCTACTACATCCAAACCTATTTCTCTCACATCTACCATACCTCCTACCCTTTAGCCTATGTCTATCTCCACATTTGATTCCTTATCCATCTCTCCTTATACACCACCTACACCACCTACCACACCTACCAAACCTAATACATATTCCCTTATCTTAACCATCACCTCTATACTTGCATCTATTTTAATGCCAACTTCCATCTCGACATCTTCCTTAGATATAATTCAAAATAATGTCTCTATTTTACCCCTCTCCTCTACATCTGAAACCTCACCTATCACATGGAAATCCCCATAATATTTTATCGGGCTCACTTTACCTCCATATTAAACTCCCCATAATTTACCTCTCAAAACAAACCCCTTGTCAAGAATATTATCATCCATGCAAAGAGTAAACCCCCACAACGTAAAACTAAAAAATATTGGTGTACCTATTTAAAAATAACTTACCCATCCACATAAGAAAATGGAGTTGACCCTTCCTAAAAATTCTCAATGCCAAACACTTAGTGTCCAAACATCCATCTTGGGGCTCCCTCCTTCACTTTTGGGACTTGGCCCTTCACCCAAAACAACAACCATCACTTAACCAAAATCCAAATATACTTCTCATCCTTATAAAAATTCTTCCAAACCACCGACCCTCCTTCGGAAGAAACACCCATTCCTTCTTCTTCTATGTCATCATAAAACCTTCATCCTCATCTTCATTTGAATCTTAATCGACATCCACTCTACCTCCTACATCAAAATTTGGGTCCAAGCCTCCTACCCAGCCTCATAAGAACAAGGCTCCTCTTCTACCCCTATCAACCTCTTCTAAATCAAGTCCATCCTCAATTCCTAAGACTTTGTCCTCAAAGAAACCTATTGAATACTATACCGAGGTATTTTAGTGTCTTCTCCATGAATCTATAGTCACCTTTCCACCTATTAAACCCTTTGACCCACTTGGGAAAAACCACATGGTTGGATCCTAATGTTATTTATGTCTACCATTGTGTTTTTGAGCCATACCACCGAACACTGTAAAGCCCTCCACACTCTTGTCGATAGTATCATGGAATAAGATAATATTCTTGTTGAAGAAGAAGACACCCTTCCATCCCCCATCTTTTCATAATCCAAATCAAACCTTCCACTAACATCCAAGGATTATAATTCCACATTCACCACTATTCAACCTCCCACTTCTCTTTCTTCCAAAAATAATCCTCCTCTTTACATAGATTCCATTTGTATTACCACTCGGTCTCGCCCTTACGAGATCTAACCATCCACCTCATCCAAATCCAAAGTCATCATTGCTACTCTTCCTAGTGAGCCTTCCTTACATCCATTTCCTTTTCCTCCTTCTACCTCCAAGGCTAAGGTTTATATCCTATTTACACCCAATCCCACTTCCATTGAGTAGTCCATCCTGAAATATTTACATTAAGATACTGATTAATATGTCCCTTTATGAGCTCATCCAAAACTCTCCTAATCACAAATAAGCTCTTATTGAAGCTTTACAACACATCTTCGTATCATCTGATGAGCCTCAACCCCTTATAACCTTTGTTAGATCTCTTGGAGATTCCACCTCCATATCATTTGAGGATTCGAAAATCCCTAACCTCTTTTCCGAAGACCATTATCTTCCTCTCTTTAACACAGTTCGTATCAATGATACCTTCTTCCACCGATCCATGATTTACAATGGTTCCAAAGATCAAAATGATTTCTTCCCATACCTTTAATCAACTTAATCTCGTAACACAATTGTTGATGAGTCATATGTCATTATTCATGCTTTTAATGATGTTGTTGCCCCTTCTTTGGGAACTTTATCCTTCCCATGTTGGCTAAAAATCCTTGATGATATCTTCTACATTGTAGGAGAGTTTCAATATAACATATTTCTTGGATGCCCTTGGATTTTTCCATGCGTTGCATCCCCGTCCCTCCACCATTGTATTAAATATGAACATGAAGGGAAGATTCATACTCTCCCTGCTGATTTCCCTCCCTTTAAAGCATGTCACATGAATTATTGACCAAATGATATGCTTGTCCCTAAGAAAGACTTTTCTTCCATGGCTTCCACTAGTTCTTCTGTGCCTATATCTAAATTACCCCATGATGGATCTTTTGATGACGTGATGTAGTTCTTTTCCCTGAGGGAGTATTAAATCCTCGCTCTTAACTACCTCCCTTCTTTCAACTACCTTGGTCATCCCGAAAAGGCCACTATGTATTAATCCAATATCAAGTATATCATCTCTTTTGGTCCCCCTTTCCTTAAAAATAATATTGTCTATGGTGGATTTGATTAGCCTTCTACTCATGCCGAAGAATTCCCTCACACCAAACCATACACTACTAGTTTTGGTTTCCTCTCTAACAAATATATTGTCTATATTTATTTTTATCATTGTGTATGAAAGGGATATGGTCGAGGACATTATGAACAAGGTATCCATGATCTTTTCCTTAACCAATCCTACAAACTAGGTGAGAAGTTTGGATTGGGATATAAAGATCCCTCCACTCCTCCTCCACACACTTATTCCCCTTCTCACATCAACATTGAGTTACCTTTCTTTTCTCCATTCAAATTTCTCACGAGTAAATAACACTATCACTATCCCCTATGAAGTTTTTTAGTATCCACCATTTCCATCAGACTGGTCACGTATCAGGTTGAAAATGAGACCAGTCCTTTCCTCTTAAATACCCTAAGATGATAGGGGAGGATTCCCCTACCATTGATGTCATCCAAGTGTAGTGATGAAGACTCCATTATTTCTTACACGGGGACCATAGATTATCATATCCAAAATACCTTCCTCCTGATACTTCCACCTTCCTCAATGAATCCAACATCAACATCAAAATAGGGACCCATCAAGAACCCCACATCGTCAAGGTTGGTTAATCTCTTGACCCAAAAGATATTGAAGCCTTCACCTCCTTCTTATCCAAACATAGCGGGACTTTACATGGTTATACTATGATATCTTTGGGTCTCGATCCTTCCATTGTTGTCCATAACATCATCATCATCCACGAAACCGAGCTTTCTTTAAAAAAGCCGCATCGCATGTATCCTTGCGTTGATCTTCTTGTAAAAGAACTAAAATGCCTTCTCTTTGTTAACTTCATCTAACCTATTAATTATCTACAATGGGTTTCAAACATTGTACCGATTTCCAAATCTTTTGGAAAGCTCTGCATCTGCAATGATTTCTAAGATTTAAATCTTGCTTGTCACAAGGATGAATTTCCTCTTCCAAACATTGAATAGCTTATCCACCTCATGGCCAGCCATGCGATGCTCTCTCTTATAGATGTTTTTTTGGGTTATAATAAGGTCCTTATTTCCCCATAAGACCAACACAAGACTTCCTTCATCACCCCTTGGGGAATTTATATTATCATGTCATGCCTTTCAGTTTAAAAAATTATGGGGACACTTACTAGCATGTGATGATGATCTCAAAACGTGAGTTGTATTTTTTTATCACTTTTAAAAGTTTCCAAAGATCGTGATTTTCCAACTAGCTGTCTTGTAGATCCCTATTAAAAACTGCATCCAAAGCTTCCAAAAACAGGTTAAAAATCAACAAAAAAACATCAAATCTTATATGGTTGGAATTGTCTCAGAATTCTCTACATTTCACCTTTTTACTCCAAGGTCCCAATCTGAGTGCAAGGCCTTCAAAAATGGCGTTCTCTGAGACTGCCTCATCTTCTTCTTTACACAGAGTACAGAGCTCTATTTATATAGGCGAGCTCATTTCTATCCCATCCGAGATAGGCGGCGGGTTGGTTGGCGTGATGTGTTTGGGAGCTGATAGGTCGGGTGTTCAAATCCTGACGGTGCTATTCTTTTGGCGGATTTGCATTTGTTTTAAATGAGGGGATTAAATCCCATTTTAGGCACTTAGGGTTAGTGGTTTATATCCCACTTTTGGCACCATTTCTTTTGGGTAAGGTTTTAATAAACCTTACCCACTCCATTCTTCATGTGGAATCCATGCATGGGCCTAGCCCCTACCACCGCTTCATTTCCTCCTCCACGTGCTTAGCATTGCATGTTGGTGGTTAGGTAGGTTTTAATACTAATGTATCAACATTAGATTTTAATACTAATGTATACACATTAATATATATAGTGGTTTGGCATATATGCGTGCCATTTGGAAAGTGGACTTACCAAGATAATATAATTTCGACCCATACAATGTGGCATAGAAATAATTAACTCGGTAATCCTGTAGTCCACTTGTCGTCTCGCGATAGGAAAATCGAGTGATTTCGAAGAGTGTTGGCAAGCCACGTGTCACGATGTGTAATTGGTCCAATATTGACCAGCTTGACCATAGTTTGACTTTCCCGATGTCTAAAGTTTGACCGAACATATCTAGAGCTCCCGATGTCTGTTTGTCGCGTTCTCACGATCGTTGGAAAGCTCTCAAGATGATATTCTGCACTAACACCATTTATGGATGTTTAGGGAAATTTTTCAAAAATTATCCCTTGATCACACCTCCCCATGAGAAAGGCTTTTGTCCACAAAAAGTTGTGTATCAACCCACAAAAACATGTTATCTCTTCCTGCATTGCACAAACACATACAAGAACCCAAAATAACATTATGGGTTAAATAAATGCAAATAGTTGATTAGCTAGTCACATAATCGATCAGATAATAACACCCAATTAAGCTAGTGTTCAATCAAACGCTGCAACCGTGTCAACTCTACGCACTGTGAACTGTCATACCCGCTATAATGCCATCACAAATAATCACCAGGATAATAACACCCATTCTATTACGAAAAGCTAGTGTTCAATTGTCACTTTGTGATACACCGATTACCAAAAATTATAATTCCATAACACAAATCGTTATACAAGACATCTAAATCGCCCATAATTAGGCTAGTGCCCACTTTGCACATCTCGAAACTATAACAACTGCAAGTATTCACTATCGAATATAGTAGACTATCAATGCCAAAAATAGCTATATTCAACAATCAATCATCATGAATATGCCAAAACACTATATCGCCATCACAAATAATAAGTCAAATAATAACACCCATCTATAATAGAAGCTAGTGTTTAATGACACTTTGTGATTATGCTTGACTACAACTGCAAGTTTAAAATTTAGACATGCTACTTGATGCATATCCTTGCATAGTGTTTTCAACAATGGAACTACCAACCAATCGAGAAACCAAAACATGAGTATGATAAACCTATCACTCAAATCTTCTCTTCACTATTTCCATTCATTTTCAAAGCTTAAATATCAACTCAGAACAAATCCTTATCAATTAACAGAATCCCTAAAATATAGCTCAAATTTTTTTTGCTTGCCTACTATCAACAATTTACTTGTAGTGTAAATATAAAGTTGAGGAGTGTTTTCCAAACCAATCACTTGGGGTTTTCTATTTTGGTTGTTTTACCTTCTCGGTACCACAATGAGTTTTAGTTAGGTTTAGCATTTTGGTTTTACAATACTATTCTTTTTAACAACTTTATAATTTTGTTGTTTAGGAACAAACCAACAAACATTAACATCATGACCATTCCTATTACAATGAGAACAAAATTTAAGTTCCCCTGTTTTTAGGAGTCTTACCCATTTTACTATTCTTAGAATTCTGTCTACGAGAATGATTCCCCTATTTAGGAGAGGTAACATTCTTTCCATTTCTCGCCTTTCCTTGGTGAGATTGGTCTTTAGCACTTACCTTATCATTCACAAAAGGCATTAACTTCTTAATCAAATTTTTCCTCTTCCAACAATATGCAACATAATGATTAGTACCTTCACAAAATGTGTAAGGAAAGCATATTTCGCCTACCAAAGCTATATTGTTCCAACCGAAAGAGTGTATTACAAGTTTTAGGATTTGATTTTCCCTTAGTGCTCTTTTTAGTGTAAGTAGAAGGAGGTGGAATCTGATTACCTCTTTTACCTATTTTCTTACACCTTTCATTGTTCCTCCTGATGGCGAATCCTGCAATTCTAGTGGTGTAGATCCTTGATTGTTGGAAGCTTGTCTTCCTTCACTGTTTTTGGAACTTTCTCCAATTTCCATTTTCCCACTAGAATAACCCAAACCTACAAACCGAGGTTGATCCTCTACTTGTATTGGGTTAGCATCACCTTGTCCATTTTTACCAAGGCCCTTTCCATTAAATCCCATCTTAACCATTAGCTTAGACCCAATTCCCTTAGTGTGTTTTTCAAACTGACCCAAAGGAATATCTAAAAATTGAATGAGAGGAAGAATTAAAATGTGAACAACTTACAGTGCATTCTGTCATAGTACTTGCATCTGATTTGGAAGGCATTTCCTTCTTGTGTTCACCTTGTTGCAGATTTTCCAAGAGGGCATCCTTGGTTCGTATTTCTTCCTACAACTCTTTAACAAAGCCCATCAACTTCTTGCTCTCTTCAAGCATCTCGTTGACATACTCCTCTTTCTTGGTTATAGAGGATTGTGGCTCATATTTTAACCGCACTATTTCCTCTTCCAAGGAATAAAATTTATCTCTCAAGAAGGAGTTTTCTTCTTGGAGTTGGTGGTTTATGGCTTCAAGCTCATCCAGTTGCTCTTGTTTGGATGACTTGCCCATGATTCCTTGTTCCTGTAAACACAACTTGTACTTCCAAAATTGCACACTGCAAAAGAAGATTAACAAGCCCCAAAATGTCTCGCACACCGAATACTCAATCATCTTGAAATGAAGCCAAATTTTCAAACACAATTAGAAGCTAATCCGAAATCTAACAGCTCTAATGCCAAACTTGATCTCAAAACGTGAGTTTTATTTTTTATCACTTTTAAAAGTTTCCAAAGATCATGATTTTCCAACTAGCTGTCTTGTAGATCCTTGTTAAAAAATGCATCCAAAGCTTCCAAAAATTGGTTAAAAATCAACAAAAAAACATCAAATCTTATATGGATGGAATTGTCTCGGAATTCTCTACATTTCACCTTTTTACTCCGAGGTCCCAATATGAGTGCAAGGCCTTCAAAAATGGCATTCCTTGAGACTTCCTCCTCTTCTTCTTTACATAGAGTACAAAGCTCTATTTATATAGGCGAGCTCATTTCTATCCCATCCGAGATAGGTGGCGGGTTGGTTGGCGTGATGTGTTTGGGAGCTGATAGGTCGGGTGTTCAAATCCCGGTGGTGCTATTCTTTTGGTGGATTTTTATTTGTTTTAAATGAGGGATTAAATCCCATTTTAGGCGCTTAGGGCTAGTGGTTTATATCCCACTTTTGGCGCCATTTCATTTGGGTAAGGTTTTAATAAACCTTACCCACTCCATTCTTCACGTGGAATCCACGCATGGGCCTAGCCCCTACCACCACTTCATTTCCTCCTCCACGTGCTTAGCATTGCATGTTGGTGGTTAGGTAGGTTTTAATACTAATGTATCAACATTAGATTTTAATACTAATGTATACACATTAATATATATAGTGGTTTGGCATATATGCGTGCCATTTGGAAAGTGGACTTACCAAGATAATATAATTTCGACCCATACAATGTGGCATAGAAATAATTAACTCGGTAATCCTGTAGTCCACTTTTCGTCTCCCGATAGGCAAATCAAGCGAATTCGACGAGTGTTGGCAAGCCACGTGTCACAGTGCAATTGGTCCAATATTGACCAGTTGACCATAGTTTGACTTTCCCGATGTCTAAACTTTGACCGAACATATCTAGAGCTCCCGATGTCCGTTTGTCGCGTTCTCATAGTCATTGGAAAGATCTCGAGATGATCTTCTAGACTGACACCATTTAGGGATGTTTAGGGAATTTTTTTCAAAAATGATCCCCTGATCAAATGACCTATATATTCTATGACCTTATCCATAAAACTATGGAAGACTATGTGGATGACCTTTTGGGTAAATCCAAACATTGACACGATCATATTTCTATCCTTAAGGTCCTCTTTGACCATCTTATCCACTTCTTTCTTCATCCCAATCCAACTAAGTGTGTAATTTAGGTGCTTACTAGTAAAATCCTTGGCTTCATTGTCTCTATCTAGGGTATTAAAGTTGACCCATAAAAATTAAAGCCATCCTCAAGATTCTTCCTCCTTCTAATCTGAGTCAACTTTGCAGCCTTCAAGGCCAACTTCAATCAATCCATCACTTCATTTCACAACTCTCATACCATTTCCAACCCTTCCATCACCTCCTTTGTAAAGACAACCAATTTAATTGGGATGCTAATTATCAAAAAGCCTTCGATGATCTTAAAAATATATCCTCCCTCACCCGTGCTCATGCCTCCACACGAAGGTGAACCTTTATATCTCTATATCAATGCCTTTGATAATGCTCTCGGTGTCATGTTGGGAAACCATGATGAGCAAGGTAGGGAGAAGGTTGTATATTATATTAGTCATACCATTCTTGACTACGATATCTTCTACATCAAGTTGAAAAGCTATGTTGCGCTCTCTTCTTTACCAATTCTAAAATTTGTCATTAAATTTTTAACCATAAGATCTTTATCATTACCAACTTCCACATTATTAAGACTACGCATTCCAAACCCTACCATAGTGATTGCATCACTTGATGGCTCATTCTCATGATAGGGTTTGACCTAGAGTTCATCTCCCAAAAATCCATTAAGGGTCAGCTATTTCCAATCAACTAACTTTGAGGCCCCTCTTTTTGCTAATAAAATCCCTCATGAAAATTTTGTCAACGAATCTATTTTTTCTATTTATCATGAGTTATCTCCTCTTAAAATGACCATTTTATTTGATGGGTCTAAGTTTCAACAAGGGGGTGCTTGACATTTCCCTCTCGAACTATCAACTCTATCTTGATCTCGGGGTGTGAGAGATAGATCTCTTTATGGCTATAGCACTCTCCAAGATCCAAAGGAACCTTTCAAAAGCTTAAATTTGAATGGACTAACAATATGTATGAGTACGAAGCCCTCATCTTGGGGCTTGAAACTAATATAATGCTCAACGTCCAAATCTTTGACATATATGGTGATTCCTAGCTCATCATTAATCAAGTCATAGGAACCTATCAATGTAAAAATGACATCCTTAAAAGATACAAGGATATCGTCATCTTCCTCCTTGAAGTATTCAAATCTTATATTATCCAAACTATTCCATGATCATCCAATCATTTCGCTAACATGATGGATTCCCTCATGTCCCTTATCCCATGAATAACAAAGGAATCTAAAATCTCCATTGTTGTTCAATGTCTCGATCAAGCATCTCCTTTCCATGATCTTCCCCAATCAATCACATCGAGACTAATCCACCGATCTTTGGTATTCTCAGATCTTTGACTATCTATCCCAATATAAAACCCCATCTTACCTATTTAAGAATGGTAGGAGGTACTTCCTTCAATGTGTATCCCATTATGTTATCCTTGAAACATCCTCTACAAACATGGGTTCAACGATATTATCTTACATTTACTTAAGGTTTATAAATCCACTCGCGCCATCCAAGAAGTCTAAACCAACATTTGTAGTGGACACTTCAGTGGCTTGGTTGTCACTAATTGTGTTCTTCATTTAAGATAATACTAGCCTACCCTCAACCAAGACAACTCGAGGACATTAAAAAGTGTGTTAAATTCTAGTAGCACTCTAATCTTATTTGTGTCCCTAGCCAAGATATATAGCCGGCCTAGGACTTGTGGCCCTTCACACAATGGGGACTCGACCTCATTGGCACCATAAATCAATGCTCTTCTTAGTTCCATCATTATATCATCACTTTATTTCACCGAATACTTCACTAAATGGGTAGAGGCTATTCCACTTACATAAGATGAACATTATATACCGCTTTGGCATCCCTCACAAGCTCATCATGGAAAATGAAAAGTCCTTCAAAATCAAAGAACTTAAGAACCTTTGTAACTCATTTAATATCAAGCTTAGAATCTCTTCTCCTTACTAGCCCCAGGCTAACGGCCAGCCAAAGCCTCTAAGAAAACCCTCTGTAACAATCTTGCTAAGACTATTAATAGGTCAGGTTGTAATTGAAATCTTCACATTCCCTTTAATTTTTGGGCATATCGGACTAGCATCCACACTTTGCTTCTGAGATGCTACTCCTTTTCTTTTGTCTATGACTCCAAAGACTTGCTTCCTTTGGAGGTTCAAATTAATTCCTTACATGTTTCCCTCTACAAATTTATCTTTGTGAAGACTATCATTAGGAGCTTCTAACAAAAATTGAGTTGTTAAATGAACATCTCCTTTTATCCTTTGAACACCATCATATCTATCAAGAGCGTAAAAATGTTCTTACAATAATCACATTATACCTCACAACTTCAACATTGGTGACCTTGTCCTTAAATAAAATTAGAACATCACTCCTCTGAAAGGAGCCAACATGGAATTTTCACTCCCAACTAAATTGGACTATACATTATCATGCATAAGTATGGGTTTGGTTCTTATTTTTAGCCTCTTAATGGTAAACCTCACCCAAAACCTCTTACCACCTTGTACTTGCAACCATTCTATTGCTATCATATCCACTATTGTGACCCTAGTCAC
This sequence comes from Taxus wallichiana var. yunnanensis, assembly GCA_018340775.1. Lineage (NCBI taxonomy): Eukaryota > Viridiplantae > Streptophyta > Pinopsida > Cupressales > Taxaceae > Taxus > Taxus wallichiana. The sequence continues at coordinate 475,922,187 of CM031240.1, read as the reverse complement.
CTTAGCAATACCCTCTTTCCATGATTCACCTCTTCCATGTAGTAGTGTAATGATATGGAATTATGTGGTCTCCCATTACTATCCTCCCTATGACCTTAAATATGAGCACCATGACTCTTCTCATAGCATGTTCCTTATGGAAAGGTTCTTCCTTCTTGGTGAGAACTCCATGATCATTACTTCTACTTCCCTCTTAGTTTCCTCCTAGAACCATGACAAGGGCCTTCAATTATAGCTTGCACATCTTTACTATCCCCTCCTCAAGTGGTCTACTTGGCTGTCACCACTCCTATATAAAGTTAAAAATTTCAAAATCAAGGATGCTCATCTTTTTCTAAAATAGACTATTTATTTGAAGGACAACTATTTGTGTAAATCAAATCATGTAAAATTGTAGAATGATCCCTCAAAGGAAAACTATTGTATATCCTACCATCTCTTAAAAATAAAAATGTAGACCACTCCCTCTAAGGATGGATACCCCATTTTATCATGGGAGTAGAACACTTCTGCTTTGATCGGCCTTCCATTTGCAAAAGCATCCTAGGAAAGCTTCCCATATCAATCAACTTTCCCATCAAAAGAAAACTTCCGCGTTGATTATTTTGTGCCATTATATCCATAGGTAGGGGGCACAGTCAAGGAAAACCACCTAAGGAAAACTTGTTTCCTACATGTATGCTATATCTAGACCCCATGTTCATGTATATGGAAATTCTATAAGTTTATCCTTACATATTTCCTTTCTTGATCATGAGTGTGACTAACTATCATTGGTCATATGTTAACACCTGCCTTTGGTCATAAGTGTATTGATTTTACTGAGATACCCTTTCTTACTTTACCTCTAATCTAGTTTGTATCATTCCTTTCATGTGCATTATTATCTATAATGTAGTGCCCTTCATGCATCCCTTGGTCTCCACCTATCAGGTCGCATCCCAATCTAGCCTCTCTCTTTCATCAACTATAATTTACTAGTATCATTTCTACATAATTTTCATTACCTCATCTATGTCTAATCATCTATCCATAACGAAGTCATATTTACATTCATCATATTTTCATCATAACACCCTTTACGTTCCATATCTGATCTCATCACATCCTATATCATTTATATTTACCATATTTCTTAACCCATCACATCTAAGATAACTATCATTTTTTTCTAAATTTTCCAACATGTAATTAAATCCATAATTCAAACATCACCATCATTTATAATTATACTCATCACAATCACATCACATGTCTATCTAAATTATCATCACATCCACATCCAATTTGAAACAAATCATACATCTACATCTAATCCATAATCATTATAACATCAAAACCATGGATCATACACATAAGAAATGATCAATAAAAATCAAGATAGTATATATATATATATCTCATCACAAACCCAAAAGTACATATACATAAGGTCTCGTGCCACTAAGGGTCATGTATTGATCCAACTACATCACTAAAACTAAATTTCACCTCGAGATAGTCTCAAATATTTCCCTCTTGAGTAGGTTCTTGAATAAATCATAGGGCCTCATCACCACCATCATGGCCTACCCCTTGCCGTGGTTATGCCACACTCGGTGTGCTCCTAGATGACACTAGATGCACCGTGCCACTTTCTCCTGTCCTTTGTAATGATAAATGCTCCACATATCTAAGTGTTTTAGGTAGCTTGTGGGTCACAATATCCTCATAATATTGAGCCTCCATTACTAGTACGTACAAACTCAAGGGAAAAATCCCTAGAGACCCCACTTCCCAGCTCCATGTGACACAATATGGCTCACTAATCTTAGAATTTGAGGTGATTATGGGTGAAAGGTCTCCAAACCTCACCATGTAAGCCTCACACTGTCTCCTATATCTGTCCCTATTCTACCTATCCTCATCCCTCTCTCGACGTAGGACTAAGGAATCTTGTTGTGATGTATCTCACTCTTAGTGAGTGATATCTCTCTCCAAATGTGCTAAGTCATGCTCCACACATAATATATCCACATCTCTGTCTCATCTCTACTACCCCCTCATCACCTCTCAACACTACATCCTCATATGCTACCAACATATCCTCATCCTCTGCCTCTCCTCCATCAAACCCCTCGCTGCCATGTAGGCCACCCATTTATTAGTCATCCAATCAACATAGCTAGCCCCAACACTAATATCATCATCCTCATCCTAGGACTCCCCCGCCTCCTCCAATGGATCTTCCATGAATAAACCAGAATGTTTCTCTCAATCTCATATCACCTATATATAATAGGATCCTAAGCACCGTTTGAACCACTTTTAACCGCCTTCGGACCCTATCAAACTATACAACCTCGATCATCTCGGGCCAATGACCATGCACACATCTTATGTGTCACATACCAACCATCTCCACATCAACCCCAAAACATGCGGGATAATCTCGGTATGGCCACCACCTCACTCAATCAATGTAAAAATATGAAAATATTTCACAATACCAATTGATATCCCTAGCCTATCAATCACCATGAGCCTTTTTGGCTCACCATATGAGAAATCCAACTGAAAAATGCAATATGGTCACCTATCATCCATGTTAGCCTTGGTTTCTGATGAATGTGATGTGCTCAAATGCTTAATAGTGGAGTAAGAATCCCATATCCAACCCTTTCCTCCTCCCTAATCTATACATCAAAAGCTCATGATATACCTATGCTAATTACATTGTCCTAAATGAAAAGACTCACATGTAATCCACTATGGCTACTAGAACCCTTTCCGGTGTCCACGGGAACCTCGCACCCCATGAATCTAGTAATGCATAACAAGATATGGACATCATCACCAAATAAATAATTCATCTATGAGGAACCACACGATCATATCTCATCTCAAACAAAAATGCACCTAAAGCAAATATGATATGTGGGGCATTGGCTCCAAGAAACCATGTCAACACCTCTAACCTACTATTTAATATAATCAGCCACACACCTTGTGTATGGGAAACCTAAGGATGCAATATACATCCTAGAGTGTGATGGTCATATCACCCATCCTGAACAAAAATGTTCTTATATGCACATTGTATCGATCCACCGCTTCTATCATCAAGACAACATCCCATGGAATTTTGTGAAAAAGTTGGAATCCACCCAATCCCACTATTGCTAAGTGATACCACTCAACATCGGTTATATCACCCCGTTTTGCAAAGCCGACACTCTATCCCTCAAATACAAGGTCTCTCGTTTGAAAAACCTATGAAACACAAAAACATCAGGACCTCCGCATCATAAAAATCAAAATCAATCAAAATATAACTCATCTAGCCCATGGTCGACACTGACCCATCTTGGCTGACACCTCCATGGCTAGGTCAATGCCTTTTAGGCTTGGTCGATGACGATCGTACCTAGTCGCCCGGTGAACACCCCTCACAACAACCCCAAAATTTGAAAAAAGGAAAAATTAAAGAAAAACAATAAACCACTTAAAAACAAGCTAGGGTTTAGGAACTCACCATCATAAAACCCCCTTACACTTCCTCACAACTCCTCTAGCCTCCATTTGTCTCCAAATATCACTTTCCCTTTATAGCTTAGAGCTCTCGATCATCATTTCACACCGTGAAAATGAGCTTATTCAGCCAACTCATGGGATTATATAGCCCATTGACCCTAGTCACCACTGACCACCTTTGCGATTTCACCATTTCTTTCTAGTCGCCATTGATCTAGTCAGGTTTCCATTGACTCAAACTTAGATTTTCACTATTTTTCCTTTTTATCATTTCCACCATCGAATACCTTTTCTTCATTCTATTTCTAGTGTGTCTCCCATAAAAAAATATTCCTTGTCATATCTTTTTTTATCATTAGTATTTCATGGCCATCCTCATGTCATTTGATGGGGCACCATTTTTATCTTCATCCTCGTCTTCCCTAGATGAATTTTATACTCGATTCCTCATGTATGAAGGATTTCACATTATTATCCTCACATTTGTTTGTGCATGATGTTCACATCTAACTTGTCGGTCCCTCGGTTCACATATCTACTTTGAGTAGACTCCCATTAGTGTCTCTCCATCTCGCGGTGGTTTTTTTGATGACTAACAAGTCCACATGATATTTTTGTCATCTCCATTAAGGCCATACTTTGTCCCCTACTGAAGTGATTCCTAAAATAACCACCATATTTTTATCCTTATGTTTTATTGAATCCTTTCTACATGGGGAATCATGCCTCATCTTCACTTTTTCCCATCCTTTCCCACCCTCCTTCTCATCTATCTCTTTCAAAATAGTGATCAAGTTCCCCTTCATGTCACTAATCCCTAGTTTGAGGGGGAGAAATTTATAAGTTAACCCTCTCCTCATCTATTACCTTTCCCATCTCTTCTAATTTTGTCTTGAAGTTTGGGATAAAAACCTCTCAACAAAAAGGGGTAGAATATATAAAATTGTTTTTGACACTCTCATGCCTTCGCATTGCGTACACTCATCACCCTTTCCTAGCACTTTCATTTTCATCCTATATTAAAATTACCCACTTTCCCTTGTAAAATATTATTTTTTCCCATATCCCATCTTATTTACCATTATCCTATCTATTTATCTCTATTCTCATTATCCCCATTGATCTTTATATTTTTAATTACCATTAATCCATAATCTACCATGAACCCTTTAATTATCTTAATTCCACCTTAAATACCTCCTTAATTCCCTCATGGTATTCTCATCCCCTATCATCAATAACCCTCATTAATTCCTTCCCTATAATCCCCCAATCATATCACCCCTCCTAAGATTCCTAAAGCCTTTAAACACCTCTTACACATGTGCGGGGCTAAAAATAGCTCCCTAGTTGTTTCTAGCCTATTCTCACCATTTGATTATCACTCTAATGTCTCTTGGCATATTTCTCATCCTAGAATCTAGAAATTGACTGGGTTAGTGTCAAACCTACCCTATCCTATTTAATCATGCTCAAACCTCTTCCCAAAGGGATGGAAAATTTTGAATCATTTGAGTGCTTTGTGATTACTACTTTTAGATATTGTCCTCGAGCTCTTACTATCATTTTGAATCACTTGGTGATATTTTTGTATGACATTAATAGAGCTTGGATTTTAGAGAATAATATTGTGGAGATATTGTTCATGCATGATTTTGTCTCTTCTTTAAGGTTTCCATAGGTCTTCTTGAAACTCTATTTCATCTTTTATCCATGTTCGGTCATCCAAAGGTCCATCCTGTAATGCCCCCGCCATCCTTTCAAATGTAATTTCTCATGGGAATGTGGATTGCAACATTGACATGTGTTTTTTGTTGAGTTATTGATATGTTGAAATGATTAAATCATGTTGCTAGATTGAAGTTTATCTTAGTTGAGATTTGTGTAACTAATCATCCATTAAATTGTAAGTACTCTTGAATTGTGATGTTTTATTTAATTGGTTCATGAAATGAACATGATGTCTGCAGTTGTGGAAAGTTTAATTTATGTTCTTGGGACCAATTGGTGAACTGGTAATTTGAAAAATTATTTTAAGTCAATGATGATTGATTTTCATTATTATTGGGAATCGATTAAGAGCATACCTCAGTTAGTTTCATTGATATGAGGCATTCCCTTAATTCGATCTACAATTTGATTAACTCTAGAAATTGTAGTTGTTATTTTTTTGGATTATCTATGTTTCACTAATTGATCCTAGTGACTTGTTCTAGTTTTCCTATGATTCAGTCCCATGATTAGGGATGGAAAGTGCTATGAGCTAGCTCGGGTGGTACTACCCTATTTGGAAACATCACTCTCTTGATAAGTATTGGTTGTGTCTAATGACCTAACCTAAGACCTAAGGCATGTAGATTATTTTGGTTGCTTGGGAACCTAACCTAAATTGATCTATGCCTAATTTGATGTCACTAAGCTAACCTAAGCCCTAACCTATAATGGTGAAGGGGGACTTAGACTATAAAGTTTAACTTGAATAATAATTTGAGTGGCATTAAGGATGGATGCATGTTTAATTGGGGTTGGTGGTTGCCACTAAAATTACATGTAATGGAGTTTGAATTTAATGTCATTAGTGGTAGGCCACCGACACACCTTAATGTAGCAAGCCAAAAATTAAAATGGAAAGTTACTAAAAGTGGTGCTAAATGTGATCATGGGGTTGGATGGGCAGTTAGTGGTGAGCCAAAATGGAGATAGAGGAAGTCAGTGGGAGTAGGAAAGTTGGTCCATCCTAGTAGGCATTGATGATTTGGAAAAATATGCCAAAAATACCTAAGGAAAATATGCCGGATTCGACAAAGGTAGTTTTTTTGTTTTGGGTTTCCATTTGGTCATTTTTATTTTCTCTCTCTCGATCTATGAAATAAGGTTTTGAGTTTTGATCTAGTTCTTGTTTTTGTTTATTGGAATCTCTACACCTCTGGTTTGTGGAGAGTCTGTTTGAGATAATTCTAAGTGAAAAAGAGGGAGAAAGTTTTGTTAGCGAACTGCTTCGAATGTGGAAGCTATAATAGAATTGGAAGAAGGATCCTAGGAGTTGGAAGAAGACTTGGAAGCTCTACTAGGAATGATAGGCTCTAATCCCTTACAAAAATTTTTTCTATCTAATTGATTCATTAAAAGAACTCTGCTTATTATAGAAAGCATTTTGGGGTTCTGGGTTTTTACTATTGCATGGTAAAATGGAACTTGTTGCTTGGTAAGTAGTTATTGGAACTGGTTTTTGATCATGCCATTGTATTTTGGCCTTATCATGGTGACGAAGTTGGTTTTCTTCACATGTCTGTTTTGGAATGTTTGTAAATAATTCCTTGACTATAATGGAAGGATAAAATGTTTTTTTCTAGTTACATGTGTGGATACTCTTAAATCAGGGTTGTAATGTTGCTATCAACCTCTGTATTATTATTTCTGTGGCTATGGTATGGAATTTGCTTATATTTTTGGGAAATAATGACCCTGTGTTATGGGTCAAACTTGAATTTGATTTCTTAGTTAGATAATACTTGTATCATTTCATGCTAAGGTTGTTTGGCTTGGTTGAGTTTTATTTTGGTTCAAATAATACTATCATTTTTGTGCCAAATTTGTTTAGTTGGGTTATGTTTTATTTTGGTTCGAATGATCAAACCCTTCAATCTTGTAACTATGGATTCAGGGTAAATGATTTGAACACCCTCATTTGGGATGAATGGCTATTTGAACCCAATGATCTAGCTTTTGGTTATCTCCTTTTCGATGTTCATTTTGAGGAAGGTTGTCGATTTTGACAACCCAGGTCGAGTTGGAGTGCAACTATGATTTTGGGGTAATATTTTTCACCCGCCATGACTTAACATGTTCACCCTGGGTGTTGAGTAAACCTTGGGACTATTATTCGACTTAACTAGTCAGTTTGAATTCCTTGCACCATGGATGGGATATTTTGTTTCCCATGTCGTAAGAATGTTTGGGTATATTGTTGTGTGAATGAGTAGGAGGTGGTCTAGTTTGGTTTGGCCGTAGTAGTGACTATTCGAACTAGGGTAGTTAATGGCTACTGGGATTATTTTGATTCTTTTTGTGAAATTTTTGGGTATTAGGTAGACTTTCAGTTTGATAATAATATGCTGAATGTTATATCTTTGAATATGTTTAAGTTTGTTCATTATTCTCTTCTTACCTTAAACAATTAAGGTTGGGGTCTCGACATGTACCAGTTAGATGATTTATCAGACTTGCCTTTGAGTGTTGATAAAGCTAACTCCTCTTTATACTTGATCATATGAATATGATCATAAATATTGTTATTTGATTTTCTATCATTTTTGCCACGAGTCTTCTCTACCTTAGTTCAATCACTTGTTCTAAATCTGAATGATGTACTCGAACTGATATGATTCTTATCTGACTTGTATGGAATACTTGCATTTTTTTGCACTATCTCCTTGATGATTTATATATATGTTGCATATATTCAATGCATCTCATGCACTCTGAATTTGGTTGAATCCAAGTTATTCTAGTTTGGTTGCTTGTTTGATAGGCTAAAATGGAATTGGGCCTTGAGAGCTCGTTACTATTATTTCTATAACCAGTTGTATAGATCATGTCCAACCTTTAGAACATTGGAACATTTGGACTGAATGCAAATTTGAATGTAACTGATTGGACTCGAGAGAAATGTTTTAATCATGTAGTATGGGCTGCATGATTAAGGCATTTCTACTCATGTTTGCTATCTACTTTATCAAGTATACTTGGCTTTGCATCATTAGTGTGATATTGCATAAGTGAGAATGTATACTTGCATGTTTATGGATTACTTGTTGACTGAACTTGGATGATTACTAAACTGAATTGTGAATAAGTCTTCTAGTTGATAGAAATCAGACTTGTTTTGGATTGTTATATGCTAACACTATAGGATTGTGATCCGCTTGAGTATGATGTTGTTGAATTGTTCAAACAGAAAATTTTTCGAACCCTTGACTGATTTCTATTAATAAGAAGTGTTCCTTTTTGAAGTTGTTAGATAGAACATATGGTTCCAAGGATTTAGTTTCTATCATGCTCAGTTCAAATGAACTGACAAATGCTAACACTTTTGTAGATAAGTTTCATGAAAAATAAAAAGGAAAGAGGAAGACTTATGGAAAGCTGCATTTATTCTATTTCTTGAGGAAATGTAGTTTGATGAAATGATTATGTTTCATTTGCTGAACTATTATTGGGAATAAGTACTTGGGGCCTAAGGCCAATTTTGTAAACCGTGGAAAGAACTTGGTTATTCTTGTCATCTTGAAATGCTTTCTTAAATTGGAAATGATGAAGGTTATTGCTTGAATCATTTTTGTCTTGATTGGATTAGCTAAAGGCAATTATGACTTCAATGAAATAGTTATTTTACTTGAAAAGTGAGATTGTTGGTAATCTATTGATTTAAATTTCTTCACTTCTTGGCATTAATTTATAACCTTGGGAAAGTTAAGGGAAATGTCACTTACTTACATTGTTATTATGTAGCAAGGAATATTAATGTTGATCTCTGGATATGCAAAGGAATAAATAGGGATCTTTACCTTGCAAGTGACTTGAATGAAATGATTGTTGGTTGTTGTAACTTTTATTTGCTGAATTCATTTGATTAATAAAAATAAAGAGTAAGTTATACTTAGCAAGTCATATGTTAAGGAATCTAAATCATGAATGACTAGTGTCTAATTATATCTTTATGAAACAACACAATCATGATTGTTTTATGAGGAACACTATGAACTCTAAAGGGATACATGATTGTAATAATGGTTTTCAGACCATAGGAATAATCACACAAGTACTTAATCTTATTAAGTACATATAGGAATCCAATTTGGGAAAGGGTCTAAGTGATTATCTTGTTATGAATTCTCATCCATCTAAATTGATGATGAGGTACATCAATGAAATAGAATTGTGTTAATGAAGGATATAAATGATAATGGGGTTAGAATTATAATGAACCTAACCTTAAGGCATTAAGAGCATGGTTCTTCTTTCTATAATAATGAAGCTATAAGCATGATACACATTTGATTTGTACGCATGAAACAATTATACTATGAAAATTGGAATTAAGGGACTGTTCACTATTGGGTGATAGAATGAACCCTTTGAATAACTATGAGTTGGACATGAAATTTCCTTCTACAATAGATGAGTTACACTTAAGGGATTAAGTTTAACTAAGTAATTTTAGTTTGAATAAGTTGAATGACTTAAAGGAAGTAAATGTAAGTCATGAGATTAATGCGGGTTGAATATATAAGATCCGATTAGGAGTTATTAAAATGAATTTAAATGCTCCTTAAGGTATAATTGGATGAACGAGGATATTTCCCTACAACATACTTGCATGACGTTCTAAAGGTATAAAAGTAAACTAATGAAGGTTTCTTACTTAAGAAAATAAGTAATGAGAAGGAACGAACCTGCAAATCCTTCTAGTTAACTTAAGTAGAAACATAACATTTCTTGATGGAATGATTGATATGACCCGAGTTAGTCCTTAGGAATGACACCTAAAGGATGAAAATAACTAGGGTGGGATTAACAAGCTATGAATAAAAGGTATTAATCAACTTATAAAGGAAGGAGGTTTAGATCATGGAACTTAATGGGCTGTTGCAATATAACCACTATTGTACAGTACCCATCCAATGATGGGGTTGTTTGGGTGTTTATTGTGTAGTATTCATTATGGCATAATAATCCATTCAGATCCACTAATAAAGACCATATTGGAATGGGATATAAATTCATTGTTAAACACTAGGTAGTGATGAGTCCATGGTCTATAGTTGATGTCAGCTTGCGTTGACTACTGGGTGATGAAGTGTACTCAAAATGACAGGGGTTGATTCAAATACACTTGATGACCCTTAATCACCATAAGTGGATCATCTACCCTAGCCCATGTGGGTTATCTCTTCCTAGCATCTAACACAGAAATGAGAAGGATTGACAGGAGTAAAAAGTCTAATCAAGATAACAATTTTGAGTGTGGTGAAAGACATATTCCTTCATGATGAGTATGTTGTCTCGAGAATATAGGCATGGTAAACATGTCTAAAACTTTGGCCAAAGTATCATAAGTTGTTGGTTGCATTGTCTTAAATTCACCAGACCAAGGTGTGGGATATAGGATGGGTACTCATAACAAGTACCTAGATAATCCCTTGGTCAGTTGCACTTGATGAGTCCTTGAATGAAAAAGGGAAACTAAAAGTATATTGAGTATACTATTAAATGAAATATGAGAGATTGGTTGTACACTGAGTCATAACAACTGCATATGGTTACTATTGTAGGATTGATTAGCAGGTTTAATGTGGTTATAAATGTTGAATTTAGAACACTGAACATTAATGTATATATAAATAAAAATTCCCTTGCTTTTATAATCATGAAATAGGGATGTTACACAGGCATCCATTCATTTCTTTTACAAAGATCATATCCCTAACTTGATCAACATCGCCGAATGGGTATGGTTTTTGTCAACCTATACCCACCATCTATTAGATATGCCTTATCCATCATCCTTCTACATTTTATCCACTCTATCCCGCATCCTATTTACCCCTCTTTACCCTAGCCACCTTATCGGTACCACTGTCACCCATTTTAGCATCTCGGAATCGAATCTACCTAGTTTTTGCACTCTTCTATACATTTAGCTTAGGTGGTTATCGACCCTCCCTATATCTACTTCACATTTTCTGCTATCCACAGCCAATTTCTTCTTCAATATTTAGTTTTAATTTCTACATCCTTGGATCAACTCTTGATTTATATTCCTACACATTTGGAACCAAGTGTTGCGCCATAGACCATTATGTACTGTTCTCGTGTCGTCATCGAACTACTCTAGTTTGGGTTTAATTTTGGTATTTCTATTATCAATTAGCATTCCAATTCATCTTATTTTATCATATATATATTTCAGATTTAGTTATCTTCATATCTCTACTTTTTTATTGATCATATACTTTTTAATAATCACATGGGATGACATCCTTTCTAGGAAGCTTTCAATTCTTAGAAATGAACTTTTCGGCATCCCACCATATCCATCACTAATCATTTTTGTGTTTAGTCTTTGTTGTTGTGTAGGTTATCAATACACAACAAGGAGGATCTACTTTTGTGTACTTGTATCATCTTCATCTCCATCCACATTAGGAGGTCCCTAAACCCTCCCATTTTATGAGGTTTTCTTGATTTCTAGTTTATTCTTCACTAATATGAAGTAGGAAGAATGAAATATTTACAAATAACACTACATTAGTTACTCTAAAATATAGATTTAATTCAATTTATATTAAACCATTTCTAGCATCCATGATCAATCACATACAATACATTATCCAATGACTCACTCTAGTGCTATGGTTTACACTTGATTGTAGAGGGCACACTTCATCATTTAACCTACCACTTTGAGCTCTATGTTTCATGATACATATTTCATAACATCTACTATTTTCTTTGGATATGTTCTTCATGAATATATTTCCGAGCATCACCACATAGCTAGTTTGCATACTTCATCTTCATTACTTGATGAAACACTCTATTTCCATGGTTTATACTCAAATATTAAGGGTCCAATTCTTAAATGAACCTCACATTATCTACACTTCAAACTCAATGCTTTATGATACATATTTTCTAGCATCTACTATCACACAATACACTCATTTCCCCGATGACTCACTCTTGATCTATGGCTCATTCTTGACTGTGAAGGGATCATTTATAAATGAACCTCATCTCATATGCATCTGGTGGGGGAAAGATGGATCCTCCTATCTTCACACCTTGCACATCACAACATACCATCACACTCACACATCATTTTCATATCTTGGTTGTATTTAATATTATTAGCATATATTACTTACTTATATTTGCACTTTTCTTACTATGCTAGAAAGATTCTTAGTATGTCATTTTATTTTTCTATATACATATGTGAGTTCACTTGGTATCTTGATGTGAATGTAAGACATGTCACATATTCATACATGATGCATGATTCTTGATACCGATCTTTACCATTCCTTCCGAGGATCTTGAAGGCATCTACTTTGGTTACCATCATACTTTACACATCACATGTTTTATCATTTTAGTACTTAATATCTCTAGTCACTATCACTATACTTATTACTAATTTATATATGATTTGACATACTATTTATCTCCCTAACATGCTAATAGGTGCTTCATGTGTAGAATTTTCTTTACGGGATCCGATACAACCATGGTTATTTATCACTCTTTTCTTGATATTGCTTGCTATTTTTTGCGGGCTATGCCCTATGTCTCTCTTGATCATTGTATGCTTTTGGAAACTTCAGCCCTGATTGTATTATGTGACAATTTGAGTGATTTCTAATGTTTGAAACCCACTTTTGCAGTACATATTGTCTTCCTAGTTTCTTTGTACATTGATTTCTATGGAAGGCTAGCTCATTTTTACTAACACTTGTTACTAGTCTATCTCTGGTCTACATGTACCTTGGTTTTTACCATGCACATCTCCTACCCCTATGTATCTACTTTAGATATGCATATTAGTATCATGTCCTTTCCTTTGACCGTATTCTCCTACGGTCATCTCATGCACCCTATATGAGGGGGCATCTATTGGGTGAAAAATTCACCACTATAATAGCTCAAATATTCACAATAACATAACACAATACATAATTGACATAGGAACATAGTTACACACTGACCCAAAATTAGACTTGGGTCCAAAACAAAGGTAGACACTTATTTAATTAAATATAAATTAAATCTAATTCTAGATTAACTATTGAAATAAATAATTTATGAATGCTAATATACAATAAGATCTAAGCAATAAGTGAGCAATAATGTAAAAATCTAATAAAAAAGGGGAGATAGAGGAACTTAGTCAAATTTTTAGTGAATACGAAGTGATTTGGGTAGGTGTAAGTGTTGAATAAAATGTAGATAGGGTTGTTATTGCTCACTAAAAATTATGAAACTTAGGAATAATGTTGTATAAGGGTGCCCAGAGTGCATGAAAGAGGTTCTAGGCACTGGTGATGGATCTCGAGTTCTGTGATTATACTGAGAGCTCTAGATATGGTTTTGATTATGTCACTAGGGTTATGTAGTTGGTCGCTATTAATGTATTGATATTTAATCTTGTATCTCCAAAGGTACATGTAACATGCAAAATAGATGTTAACCTACACAAGCCTTCAAAACACATAAAACCTAAAAAAAGAAAAATAAAAAATGGGAGTCAAACTTCTTGTGGTGGTCACCACGAGAGTGAACTTATGAGAAAACACTTCCTACATTTCACACTCTATGTAGCTCTGTGATTGTGTGTAGAAATGGTTCCTAGGACACCCTTGTGTAAGTTACACTTGATAATGGGCTATAGATAGAATGTATAAATGTAGTAGAATGTGTGGATGGAAAAGAAAGAAATTCCCCTTCCTATGTAGTGTATGCGAGTTAATGTAGCCCTTGTCCCTTAGATGGATGCTAGATGGATTCCTTGGAGTGCTTAAGGTGCCTTTTTGAATGCAAGATTAGGTGATGATAGTAATGCTTAGTGATTGGTACTTTATTATGAAAATATAACTATGTATTTACATGACTCCCTTGTTTTAATTTTGTAATTGAAAATTGGAAGGCTGATCCATAAGTGAAAAATATGCCCGATCCAAAAAGAGTGAGTAAGGTAAGAAAGGGTTAGGGGTGCCCTGGAGGGACAAGAGCACTTGGACGCTGCTGTCCTTGTTAGGTGCCGATGTATAAAGCCATAAAAGATAAATAATTTAAGTTTATCTGGGATGTAGGGTGTGTAAGACCAAATAAAAAACAAGAGAAAAAATAAAGATGCCAAAGATAGTTGTCAATGACTAGTTTTTCTTGCTTAGGAATCATGTAAATGCTAGCATGCTTTTAGGACCTATAAATGTACCCAATAGTATTATTTCTTGTCTACATTTACCCCTAGTTTATGTTATCAAGTGAATAATTGATAACATAAATTAAATAAGAGATGCATATCTTATGATCATGTAGAGTGTGTGGAAAAAACGTGTCAGTGGACAAATGAAATTTGGAGTGATTGTAAAGTGAAGCATGAAGACTAGGAAAAGAAGTGGACCCTAAGGGTGAAGCATATGCATTGCTTGTACATATTTATGTTCTTATATTTTTGTTGTAGGATTCCTCTTGTTGTGTATTAAGGATCGACTTGAAAATAAGAGAAAAGAGTAGTCAAAGTCCTTTATATGAAAAATCGAAGAAAAGTATGAAAAGGTATGTAGAAGTGTGTAAAATTAGTAGTAAAGGAAAGTGTGAACCTAATGTAAAAGAGTGTACATGATAAAAATGTGTCTTGAAATGCTATGAAGTGTGAGTTTTTGGGCGATCTCATGTTGAGAACAAGTTTTTGGGTGATCTCATGCCAATGAGAAAGTTTTGGGGAGAGAGGTGTAGTTTTACTCTCCTTCCCCGACTCGCCTAATAAGTACCACTACGGATGGTGTGTCCGATTTGTTATTATTATTACTTTTATTCCAATTTTTCCGAATTAGTTCTGAATTGTTTCGATTGTATCAATTAAAGGAGATAACATGCATTCTATAACTAAAGGTCGGTGCCTATAATCGTAGAACTGATTTGAAGACTTTTGTGAATTGTGATGATATGAGAAGATAACTATTTGTGACCCCAAGAAATTAGAACCTAGGGAGGACAAGAGTGCCCGGTGTTGGTTCCGATTCTAGGCGCTGATGTATGTACTTTCTATTAGAACCAGGTCAAATTCTCGGGCTATTATATGACTGTTCTCTTTTTCGTTTTCTATAATGTGTAGATTTGTCTTTGTATCTCTAAGTTGTAGGGGTAATTTATTCACCCAATGTATGCCCCCTTTGTTTGGGGTGCATGCAACATTTTAGGAGAATTTGGCCCAAAGGAGAGGACATGCTACGATCTCAAGTGAATATGTGTAGTGGGTATGGGATGTGCTTGGTAGAAACCAAGCCACATACACATAAAGTGGGAGAGAACTATGTGTTAGTGCAAGAAAAAAATGTAATAGAAAATAATGTAGAAATAAAGTGTGCAGACAAGATCGACCACAAAATGTGGGTTTCATACATGTGAAATCACTCACAATGTCACAAGATAATCAGGTTTGAAGTGGCAAACAACATACAATGATCATATAAGGCATAGGGCATAACTCATAAACAATAGCATACAATAGCAAACAATAACATGAATCACCTATTAATATGTTAGAAAGATAAATAATATGTCAAGGCATGTATATATCAATTATAAAGTAGATTAACTTGTAATGAAAATCTTGAATAATGTAGGAATAAAACTTGAAGTGTGTAGAATGTGGTAGTAGTGAAAGTAGATGCCCCAAGAGCCTTGGTGGGACTAGTAAAAGGTATAGTTCCAAACATCATTATAGCGTGTAAAAACCTATAAGAGATCTGCATTCACCTCAAAAGACCAAGTGAATACATATGTGTATATCTATAGAAAGATGATGACATACTAAGACTCTGTATAACATGGAAAATAAAGTGTAACATGTGAATAAAATAAGCTATCAAGAGTAGAAGTAACCAAGATATGAAAATTCAATGTATGAATGTGATTAAATTGTATGCAAAGTATGAAGATGATAGGAGCAACATACCCCCAAAGTGAATGTGTATGAGATGAGGTTCATTTATAGTATGAGATGAGGTTCATTTATAGGAACCCTCTGTAGACACCAAATTTGTGTCTTACGACACCCTGTACCCGTATCTCGTCCCACAACCTAACCCTACCTCACCACCTAAACCTTACACACTTAATTATTTATTAATTACCTTATAATTAATAAATCTACATCTCCAACCCTGCCACCTCACCTCGCCACCTCATCATGACCTAGCCCTAACCCTAAACCAACCTAATTAAGACCTATGACTTGGTCCAGACCCACACCCATGACTCATCACCCCTCACCCGCACCAAAACGAGCCTAATAATGACTTGACCAAGCCCACAACTGATCCCTCGGGAGAAAAGGAGGGAAAGATGGCTATTTTACTAAAAATAGCCACTTTGACCTAACCGACATCGGTTCCTACTCGACCGCCATCGGTTACGTAACCACCATCGGTTCCCTGTAAATGACCTCCCCCAACCAAAAAGAAGGGATCCGAATTCATTTGGCAAGAGAGAGAGAAGTGAAACAAGTAGAAGAGGTTGCAGAGAAGAGGATCGAGCCCAAGACTGTAACTGAGCAACTAGATCACTGTCACACTCATCCAAGCATTGGAAAAGACTGAGGATAGCTTCATCAGCTCGCTTTCCAATACCGATCATCCCAACTAAGCCTTACTATCACCACCACATTCCTTGGACCTGTATCTTCATCAGGAACTAGTAAGTAGTATCTTGTATGTTTCTAAACACCATTTCTTGAACTTTTAATTCATAATAATTATAAGCTCACTCCTAGATCTACCACCCGGCAGCACTCTGCACCTAACTTTCATTCATCAACCCCGATATTGCCCCAAAGATAGTTTTCTCACTCTCTGAGTTTTCTCCATCACCCTACTACCCCCCCTAATCATTTATTAACCCTATAAACACCATAACCACCTTACAACTGACTTCCATTCGAAACCCCTAAATCACTGCCCCTACCGATATCGGTTATCTTCTACTGGTATTAGTGTTATAACCATAGTCGGTTATCCAGTGACCGGCATCGGTCACTGTGACTTATACCAAAACCAACCTTTCCCTTATTTACCCCCAAACAATCTCATATCCAGCTGGGTCTATCCTTGTAACTTGATCTGAATGCATCAATAACCGGTGACCAAACAAACATCATGACATTTTATTATTGGTAGTTTAGTCTCTATTGCTTTTTAACGAGGTACCTAAATCATGATTTCACAATAGCTTCTTTGTTATCATTTGCATTAATTCGTATTAAAAGGGGAACTGACCACCTTCGAAAGGAAGTCTAATATTTCCTGGGCCCAAGGTAGTTCCCTCACTTATTGTCTAACTAAGATCTGGTGGTCTTGTATTCTTACTTACAGGTAGTCCTTCCCAGACAAAAAGGAGTTCTTCACAATCGATCTGATCTCTCTACGGTACGCACACACCTTCCCAACACTCAATAGGTATTCCTCCTAGCCCTAACCCTTATCTGTTTCTCAAGAGAATGAAAGGATAGAAGCAACTCTATTCCGAACAAAATTTTGTGCGAAACATTTTGGCACGCCCGGTGGGACCCTTTTCGGTTTCTTTCTTTCTTGCTTGCTTTCATATAGGGAGCACACTTGCTGTTTCTTTCTTCTAAATATTCACAAAATATTTTGTCATTTTGGTAAAAGAATTTGTCTTTCTTTCACATCTTTGCATTAGTGAAAGTCATCTTCTTTGCTTCATCGAATATCATTTTCGATTTGGGTTTAAAACACGTGCATCACATTCTTGCTTGCTATTTTTAATTCTAGTGAATGTAGATTAAGTAACAGGTCATACACGTGGGGGTGATATCCACGGTATTGACGAGAAATTAATCTTACTCTCACTACACAACACATACCAAATCACATCATAATCAACACAACAGCTCAAACATCCCCCCTTCCCGTGGTATTCCTCCACCCGATTGAGGTAGCCTTATGAGCCAAAACAAACTTGACATCTCCCTTAGGTCTTTTGTTTAGGATTGACATCATCTGAGCGTCTAAGGCATAAGCCCAAAGTGATTAAAACTAATCCTAGGGTTAGTCTCTTGATTTGCTTGTGCATCTTGCTTTTTTTTAGTTCTGTTTCTCTGTCATACACTGTTTCAGTGATCACTTCAAGACAGTTTGGTAGGTATATTAAGCATTGTTATCCCCAAACCAGCAGCTTCTTACATCCTCTCTTTTCTTTCACAGTGACCGACACTGGTCCTATACTACCGACATCGGTTAACTGACCGACGCCGGCTACATTCTGACCGACATCGGTTATCTGACCGATATTGGTTACTATGTTTAACAGTTCTTGACAAACCAACAACCTATCAATTCCAACATTTTGTTGTTGTTTCTATTCTGATTGATTAAATCCCTGCTGTGTCCTCTTGTCCATGGTTGTTATCACCTAGAAACAAGCTGTAGCCATGGTTTCACATGCCTGTTTCATGCCTTTTCTTGAGTCACCCCCTTCACATCCTATGGGGAATCCTACTGGATACCAGTAATTTTCCCAAGATCCCTGTAGGAGATAAGGAATTTGCCAAATTTTTGGATGCTAATCCTAGTGCCGTACAATATTATTTGTCTCATACCCCTGACCATACACCCGATGGTCAGCTCCTCGTTGGTATGCCTATTAGTATCACCGCTCACTTAGCCCCTTCCCCACCTAATAACTCCACCTCACCGTCTTCATCCTTAGCCCCGTCTCCCAGCTCAGTGGCTTTGGTGGTTCATACTGCACCAATTGGCTTTCCTTTCATTAATCTGGGGCCCCACATATCACTACCATCCACTGACCCTACCTCATCTCTCTCACAGACTGTCTCTTTTATAACTTGCTCTCTGCCACCTATACACACGAGCTTTCCCTCACAAGCTCCGCCCACCTTTTCATTTCCACAAATTCATCCGGTGGCCTCAACCTCTTATATAGGACACCCTTATTCGGCTGCCCCAACACATTCATCACCATTATCTTATCAACATTCAATCCCACCATTGTCTAGTAGCAGATCTTGGACCAATCCTCCTCTGTTTACAATGATAGCACCATCATCTAACCCAACCAATGATTTAATCAAATAGATGATGGACAAGATGCAAAATCTTGAGGCTTCTGTTTCAGGAAGTCGTAACACCCTGACATACGAGCAAGTTTTTCGGGAGCCTATTCATCCTTCTATCCCCCTTAATACATATCCTCCTCAATGGGAATTACTGAAATTTACTCACTTTACTAGTAAGGAGGACCCTCAACAACACTTGCGATCATTCAGACATGCCTGCTATCTGATTGCTCATGATGATGCCTTACTACTCCATACCTTTCCCATGTCCTTATCAGGACCTGCCTTGGAGTGGTATAGTGCTTTAGCCTAGCACTCAATCTTCTCCTTTAACCAGTTATCCCAATCTTTCTTGGATCACTTCTCCATCAATATTTCCAAGAAAGTATCCATTACCGACCTTTATGCCATCCGACAATTTCAAGACGAGTCTATCGCAGATTTTGTTAGATGATGGTGGGGCCTCATCAACCAACTTACTTACGCCTTACCTCAGGCCAAGCTCATCGAACTCTTTACATGGGCCTTGCGCTAAACACATTTCTCCCACCCTCCAAATTCAAACTTTCCACACCTTTGATGAGGCCTTTACTATGGCTCGAAACTAGAGATTCGAGCCTTAGAGGAGGAGAAATTGAGGTTACGCAACAAAAGCTCAAATTTCCGACCCAAGACTCTACCACCAAACCCAACACCACCAACTCTCACGCATCGGCTGCTTCGAAATCAAAGGGTGTAGTACACGCAGTGATGGTCAAATCTCAAGCACTATCTAATACCCAGCCGAAAGCCACCTATAAGTATAAAGCCGAGCCCATCAACTACACTCCCTTGGGAGAAACTTATGGTGTGATCTTAGACAAATTGCTTAAAGCAGGAGCTATCACCTTGCCTCCTGTTAAACCTCACTCCGGGTTTGATTCCACCCACGCTATACCTTCTTGGTATAAAGAAAATGACTTCTGTAACTTCCATCATGTGAAGGGACACAGTCACGAAAACTGCAAGATGTTGAAAAACATAGTGCAGGAAATGGTTGATGCAGGGGATATAACTCTCGATAATCCTAATGCCCCCGCTAATCAAAATTTAAAAATCTTCAACAAACCATTTCCAAACCATGCATCTAATAATAACACAAACCAAGACACCTCAGCCAAGAGGAGAAGAGTGTGCATGAGATCCATGCGATTTTCAACTCCCAACCCAGGGCTTCCATTGAGGAAATTCTGAATCAAGCTTCTTCACCAACGTAGGGATTCTCGCCCCCTTCTCCTTCATCAGGACAAGAGGATAGTCCCGCTATTCCTTTACCCATAAAGGAATTAACTGCCCAGAGTTCTCTTCTCACAAATGAACCTTCTTACACCACATCCCTACAAGATTGTGAGTGGATGTTATCTAACTTATCTATTTCCCAAACATCTCCTTCCACCACTCTTGCTGCAAAAGAAGAAGGCTTGCCACTTTTTCTGTCATCCTTAGAGGAGAAACCCCTTGAGCCTACATCACCAAACTCCTTAATCATGACGGATCCCCTCGAACATGCCCTCCTACCTATTAGTTCTTCATCACCTAAATCTTTCCAGCGACTAGTTGACCTCTTAACACCCATTGATACAGTGCCTCATTTACCCCCTGTATCACACCCACAGTGGACCAGAATCACAACCCACCTCTCTTCCATACCAAATTTCCTGTTCACACGTGAAGATTGTCATCCCTCAGAAGATAGATGAGTCTTATGGGAGCGTTTGAGTACACCATGCTCTACTCAAATGCAGATGACTAATCCAGACACCTCTACCATATACCCGAGGTGTTTACAAAAGCTCAAAATGCCTATGTCCTCACCTTCACCCCCCTCATCTCTATCGAATCCCTCAGCCACCTCTATCAACCTAACCAAACCTTCCCTTACGCTTGGGACTTCACCAATTCCCAGCCTGACACACCCACCTAAACAGTTAGATTTATCCAAAAATAATGCCGTCAATCCACCTAGGAGACAGACCCAATCTCCTCGAGTCCAATCTATGCCTCTTCCACAACTAAAACCCTCGCCCCCGATCACACCGATATAGCAGGCATGGCTTCAACCTTCACCATCACACCTACCTTCTATATTAGGGCCTCACCCCTCCACCTTGCCTCAATACACCATGCCTCCCACATCTTCTTTAACACGACCTATACCTTTTGCACCCCTACAGACACTCACGGGCAGTCTCAACACCGTCGCCCCAAGTATCTCGCCTACCTACCAACCCTAAGCAAACTTGATCATCGAAGGACTTGTTTTTATCGCTCCTCTCTCCCCGTGGTTGTTTCCTGCCACCACGTCAGCTGGGGCCTCATCATCTAACCAGCTAAACATAACTTCTACAGAGGAAACCATGCCTAGTTAAAACCAATCATCAAAATCCCTTGCCTAAATCACCACCCGTACGAACCACTCATACCCAACCATTACCAAAACAATAAAAAATCTCACCCACTCAATCAACAACCTCATCTTCATCTGAATTTGACCCGCTCAAAGGATCTTACTCCAAGATCCTTGATATGTTGGTAGGGGATGCGACCATTTCCCTACCCCCACTTAGACTCTATGATCCATCTAAACCTCGACCTATAGGTTATGATGAATCTAAAATTTGTGCTTACCATCACACACCAGGACATGATGTAGAAGGATGCAAAGCTTTGAAATCCATCCTTCGCCAGTCACCTATCTCGATAGACAACCTAAGAAAGACAATTTATGAGAGAGAAGCCCTTAGCTTCGATCCCTTCTCCTATACCACCTATCCCCACCTCACCAAAATCTATCATCATTGCAACCCCACCTCTCGAGAACAATGACTTATCCCCGCCATCTTCCTCCTCTCATATTCACGAGATCAACATGATTAACATTGCTACTCGAGGTCAGAAAAACAATGGAAAAGCTAAAGAAAGCACACCTGCGGCCTCTCTTTCTCCTTCTGCCATCCCGATCGCACCACCACCTAAAGTGGTCATTCGTGGACCTACCTATCCCATCTCTGATGGAGTTTCCCATCACACCATGATCAAACAACTTCACCAATCTCCTATCAAAATGACACTCTATGATCTCATTCAAACATCTGAATCGCATCGACAAGCTTTAATTGAGATCCTTCAAGGGATAGAGGTCCTACCTAACGAAACCTTTCCCGTCGCCTCCATTTTAACACCCAACCACGTCACTTCTCTCACCAAACAACCTACCTCCACAACCACTTCCCTCAAAGATAGTTAGCCTCGCACGCTTTTTCTAAAGAAGAAATTGTCGTCTTTGGTGCAGAAGATCCTAATCCCGCTCTTTTCATCTCGGCTTACATCCGGGACATCCGGTACGTCATGTTATGATCGATGGGGGTGCTAGCCTAAACATCGTCTCTTCCAAAGCCTTCCAACAGATGAATATCCCTCCTAGCTGCATGTGTGCCAACCCCACCATGTTGCATTCATTCAACGATGCTATTACTTCTACCTTAGGCACCGTGATCCTTAACATTCATGTAGGGCCACGTACCTTACCCAAACTCTTCTATGTCCTTGAGGGAGAATTCCAATACAACATATTGTTAGGCCACCCTTGGATCCGGGCTATGGGATGCGTTCCCTCCACCTTACATAGATGCATCAAATTTGAGTATGAGGGGAAGTCATACACCATCAAAGCTGACGCTTCCCTTTCAAAACCTGCAATATGTTATATCGCCCTAATGATGTGCTTGTACCAGTCAAGGCACCCATTGATCCAGCCCAACCATCTACTTCAACCACGCCTCAACCATCCACCTTAACCACACTCACACCTTCGACCAATGAACCCACCACCGCAAATACCACTTCCTTCCCCGCGGACAACATCCCAACTTCAGATCCCTTGGTAGATGTTTTTCAACACCTTACGCTAGGGGAATACCGCCTATACAATGTTAGCACCTTTCATACCCCACAGGAGTATGGACAGTTACATGCGCATCCTACCTACGACCGTCATGTGGGGGAGGTGATCTCCTACGGACCACCTAATTTCCACACCAACCTAATGTATGGGGGTGTCGACACATCCTCTGTCACCCCTGAACCTCCCCTTGGTGTGGTTCCCTTCCAATCTGATTTTTGATATCTAACCAACCGTCGTTTTTCCCTCACCTTCCTGACGCGACTGCGTGCTTAAAGGGTTTTGGTTTTGGTCTTTATGAACAAGGCCGACATACGATCATTCCCGTAACTACCCGCAAACACAAAGATCGTCGTGGTCTTGGATTTTTTGAACCACCTACACCGAAGAAACCTCATGTCAATTGTATCCAGGAAAACAACGAAGTCACCCCTTCCGAACCATCATCGCCCATTTTTCCATCTTCACCCACAGAGTCGATAGACCCGGAATCTATCCCTCCTAACTTTTTTTTTTTCATGAATGCTATCTTCTTGGGTCCTCTCACTTATCAACACGATAGTGAAGACCCATCTTCTCTCCCCCTTTTATATCCAGACATGATCGAAGAAGATTCACCTTCAATTAATGTTGTGGAGTGCCAGGATGATGACTCCATCCTCACCTACCTCGGTGCGGATGACTCTTATATTCAACGTGCCTTACCATCTGACACCCAAACTATGTTGAATGAATCGACTATAGAAATCAACATCCACACGGAGGACGATCCTCACATTTTAAAGATCGACAATCTCTCGATGCATTAGAACAAGCCGCCTTCACTACCTTCCTCCGTGCCCGCAATCAAGCTTTTGCTTGGTCCTACGCCGACATGCCAGGAATCGATCCTGACATTGCTGTCCATAACATCACTCTGAAACTAGACTCTAAACCAGTTAAATAGAAACTGAGAAAAATGCATCCACGCATTGCCCTCTTGGTGAAAGAAGAGCTTCAACGCCTCCTTTCTGTTTCTTTCATCTTACCTATTGACTATCCGCAATGGATTTCTAATGTCGTACTGTATCACTAAAGTGACGGGGGACTTCGATATGCATGATTTTCGGGACCTTAACCTCGCTTGCCCAAAGGATGACTTCCCCTACCTAGCATTGATCAACTTGTTGATCTCACTGCGGCCATGAGATGCTTTCTCTCATGGATGGCTTCTCGGGATACAATCAAATTTTGGTAGCCCCGACCGATCAACATAAAACTGCCTTCATTACCCCCTGGGGACCTTCTGCTATCGTGTCATGCCATTCAGCCTTAAGAATGCTAGTGCAACCTATCAAGGCTATGACTTATATTTTTCATGACATTATGCACACTATCCTCAAGGATTATGTCGATGATCTTCTTGGAAAATCCAAACATCGCAGTGAACATCTCGATGTTTTAACCATTATTTTCATCACCTGCTATAATATCATGTTCATCTTCAACCAAAGAAATGTGTCTTTGGCATCCTTTCAGAAAAATCCTTGGCTTTATCATCTCTTTGCGTGGCATTGAGGTCGACCCAGCTAAAGTCAAAGCTATCCTAGAAATGCCCCCACCCACTAACCTCAAACAATTACGTAGTTTGCAGGGAAAACTCCAATCTATCCGGTGTTTCATTTCACAACTCTCGATCGATGTCAACCTTTCCATCATCTCCTTAAAAAGGACATTGTCTTTCAATGGAGCGAGGAGTGCCACCAAGCCTTTGAGGCTCTTAAAGCTTATCTCTTGCAGCCACCCGTGCTTGTCCCACCTCAGGATGATCACCCTTTCTACCTTTACCTTTTTGCCACCGACCATGTTGTAGGAGCCATGCTCACACATCGTGACTCTGAGCATCGAGAACAAGCAGTTTATTACATAAGCCGTACTCTTGTGGATTACGAGACTAGGTATACACACGTAGAAAAGTTGTGCCTAGCCCTATCATTTGTGGCCACCAAACTCCAACATTACCTCCTGAATCACAAAACTTTTGTCATCACCAACGCTGACCCCATACATTATATGTACGCCAAACCTCATCTAAACCAACGCATCACCCGATGGCTTATGCTCCTCGCCACCTCGACCTTGAGTTTGTACACCAAAAATCAATCAAAGGAAAAACTATCGTAGACCAACTCGTAGAAGCCCCTTTACCTGGGGAACAATTTACCAATTTTACTTTCCCTGATGAACTCATCGCAACTCTTTCACTCAGTGATGTGTCGTATCCAATGACCCTCTTCTTCGATGGATCTAAATGCCAACGCGGTGGAGGGGCAGGTGTTGTTCTCATTCCTCTTGAAGGTGAACCTATGCCTCTTTCATTCAGGCTCGATTTCCCCTGCACTAACAATACAACGGAATACGAGGCCCTTGTTTTGGGTCTCCACGTTGCGTTACACTTAGGTGTGAAGTCTATTAATATTTTTGGTGACTCTCAATTGGTAGTAAATCAAGTTACTGACATCTACCAATGTAAAAATGAGGAACTTCAAAAGTACAAACATTACGTGGATTCACTTTTGACCTTATTTTCTCATTATTCTATCCAAACCATTCCCCACTCAACTAATAAATTTGCAGATACTATGGCTTGCTTGGCCTCACAAATTCCGCCTCACCAACTGACTCAGACATATTTGTCTTGGTCCAACAACTCTTTGCCCCATCTTACTTAGTTCCGGATGTTTGTATGGTAAATAATGTATCTGACTGATTCACAGGATACCTGGTATCACCAATTTCACGACTACCTTACAACCTCTATTCTACCACCTGACCTTACTAGTAATGGCAAACGTGCTTTTCTTAAAAGTGTTTCTCGTTATGTCATCATGGGGGGACTCCTCTATAAACGTGGCTTTGATGGTATCCTCCTTCACTGTCTAACCGGCGCTGAAGTCGCTCATACCACCCAACAAATCCATGACGGACTTTGTGGCGGGCACTTTAGTGGCCTCGCCATGGCCAAGGATCCTTCACCTAGGATATTATTGGCCTACTCTCAATAAAGACTACTGCGAATATGTTAAGCATTGTGTTATGTGTCAACAACATGCCAACCTTCAACATACTCCTAGCCACCCATTACAGGTCGCACGAGATCTTTGGCCTTTCTCACAATGGGGTTTAGACCTTATTGGCGAGATTCACCCACCTTCTTCATAGCATCACCATTGGATCATCACGGCAACCAAATATTACACTAAATGGGTGGAGGCCATTCCACTCATTTCAACCAAAAAAGAAAAAATCGTTGAGTTCATCAATCATCACATTATCTGTCGTTTTGGTGTTCCTCATCGCCTGATAATAGATAATGGAAAATATTTCAAAAATAAGTTGTTACAAGACCTTTGTGACAACTTTGGTATCAAACTTAGCTTCTCGTCACCCTACTATCCACAAGAAAATGGACAAGCCGAATCTTCTAACAAAACCTTAATCAAAATTCTCATGAAAGTCGTTAACAATTCTGGGAAAAACTGGCATGATCACATCCCCTTTGCCCTTTGGGCTTATCGTACCAGCATTCGTACTTCCACTAATGCCACACCATTCTCTCTGGTGTATGGTACCAAGGCTATCTTTCCTCTCGAAATACAAATCCCTTCTCTCATAATATCTCTTCAGGATATTCTCACCAATGATGACTTCCGCCAAGAGCGGTTAGCCCAATTAGAGCTTCTTGACGAGCGTCGTCTTACAGCTCTTGACCACCTTCAAATTTATCAAAAGTACATTAAGCGTGCTTATGATAAGCGAATTCATGAGCGTACCTTTAAGATTGGTGATCTTGTCCTCAAAGAGAATCAACATGTAACCAAACTAGAAAAGAGAAAACGTGGAAAATTTGCTCCTAATTGGATTGGGCCTTACATTATCACTCACACCTACGGATCAGGTACTTATCATTTAGCTTCACTTAATGGTAAACCCGAGCCTGAACCCCTTAATGCCTTGCATCTCCGACCATTCTACTATTGAATTTAGTGTTACATCACTTCTTATCTACCTTGCGCTCATCCCTTGAGCTCATTTACCACCTCATACACCTTGTTTCGTGCATCTCAAAATAGAATCAAGCTCACATGGTTTGATCATCACCTCCTCTTAAAGATGCCTTCCCCTTTTTAGTCTGGTCCATGACTTAAAAGTATCAAAATAACAAGTTCTCAATTATACGATTCTGGGATATTCTTGAGTCAAACTTCCTGCAAAACTAGATACTTCATGCCAAATGGACATCTAGACCTCTAAGCTCTAAACTAGACTGCTCCCTCGAAGGACAGCTATGTGCAAAGCCACATCTGCTATTATAAACTAGACTGCTCCCTCGAAGGACAACTATGTGCAAAGCCGCATCATGCTACTATAAGTAGACTGCTCCCTTGAAGGACAACTATACAAAGTCAGCCTCTATCAGAAGCTTCTCGCATTGATCAGCTTCGTGAAGACCTCAAGAAACAACAAAATGCATATCCCATATAGACTTCCCGCATCGATCAGTCTATATCCAGAAAAATAAAAGCAGTATTCAAAAGCACTTTTGAGTCATGGACTCATCTATTTAGGTTTGGATCTATTTCATCAGAATAATCACCTTATAACAAGTCCTCTACGCCCCAGCTATACCATCCACCTCACCTCACCATTTTTCAAAACAACAAAACTCAAGGGACGTGACGTATAACCGATATATTGTGATTATACAACTCTTTCCACCTATTGACTTCTCGCATATGCAAGGTACCTAGAGATTCAAGCTCATCCTATGATAATACGTGGTTTGTTTAGCTCTTTCCAACTATGGGACATTTTTTCCTCTTTTACCCGAATCTAGGATTATGTGTTGACCTTAATCAGGACACGGTTCCCTAATGCTTGGGTAAGCTAACCCTCGCTTCACCTATACCTTACCAACTCCAACAACCTTACCCTACCAATATCAAAATTTTTACCAACCAACAAATTGCCTAACCACAACCAAATTGCCTGAATTCACCTCTCCCTGGTCCTAAGGGAGAACTACATCGGTCTGAGGCCCCTCCTTGCTTTGTGCAATGGGCTATGTAGGCAACACTTAGGAGACATGGGGTCTCCCAAGGTTAGCTCGACCATCCCCTACCATAACCTATCATGTGTTGTGTTTTGCTTAAAAATATAAATGTTTTCACATATTTATATTGATAACACTCACCTTTGTCCTTTATCAATCCAAACATTCAAAACACAAACATTTCTTATTATTATCATAAACTCAAAATCAACATACATATTCAGTTTTATTTAGATGTTAAACAAATACATCTTCTCTATCATCGACGCAGCAGTCGGCATCCTTATTTATTCTTCTACCCCTATGAAATTCACGTAGGCCCCCACCTCATCCCAACCAGGTAGTGATGGTGATCGTCGACGCCGCTCACCTGGCCTCTCCATCCTCAAAGGGGCCACTGCTATTGGTTCCTCCCACTGATCCACCAATCTCTCCTGTAACATACAAATACACCCTCTCGTGTGGAGGAATCTTGCCTCTAGTCTCTCCACTCGTGACTGCGAAACCTCTAACAATCCCGTTGTCTCATTCACCTGTGTTTGAAGCTAGTGAACTAAACCCTGCAGGGTCTCTCTCCACTATAATCACAGCTATGTCAGGATGATCGCCCTCTCACGTGTACCTCGTAGCTCTGCTACCCACCATAATCTATAAGACTCTATCACTCCTGCATCCATTACCCTGCGATCGGCTGCTGTCTCTCTCTGGTCCTTCTGGAAGTGTCAGTCATGGCGGTGAGAGGGGTGCCTCGGCGTCGATCCTCTTGTATGGTCTATGAGCCATGGGTATATCCTAAACAAATCCAAATTGTCACCACACGTGATCTAGAGGAATCCTCTCGTACTCACCTGGCCTGTGTCCCGCGATCCACCTCAATCACTCTACACCCCTCAAATCCTCGGCTATGTTCGCCATCACCATGTAGTTCCCGTAAGGCCTCCAACGGATATCCGCAATCATCACCATCTCCCACATCTGCCTATAATACTCGGCGTCATCTATCACGGTTTCAGCTCTTGCCTCTTGCTCTGTCTGGACCCATCGTCTGAATCCCAACCTCTGCACTCCTGTCTCTCCTCCCTAGATTGGTCGGCCTATTGGTCGCACACACACAATGTGCTCATAGGCCCAACAATGTAATAAGTATGCACAATCCAGTGTAGTCCTGTGATTTCACCTGCATGCCCATAAACCCCTGTATAGCTCCGCAAGATATGCAGGTGCCCATGCGAAAGTAACGCTACCTTCTATCATCTCACGAATAATACACATCAATGATTTCAGAAATCTTCCCCATCCACTCTAGGTAATGCATAATACCCCACCGCTATCATTAATACCACTGCCAACCTTGTTGCCTCAGGGTGTGCCGCAAACATTATACCATAAGTGAATGTCAAACCTCGCTGTGTCAAATCTCATGCGGCTGGACCAAATACTGCCATTATCACTGCCCACGCCACGTTAGGCCCTCGCCTGATACACTGGTCTTCCTATAATTGGGAGTCTCAAAATTTAGAACACATCTTCTAACGTCACTATCATCTCCCCTATTGGTAGATAAAAGGTATTCTTTTTAGGATTCCATCTCTCAATCAACGCCTGCAACATAGCATGATTGCATGCGATCCGTGAATAATAGCGGATTCCACTTAACCCCACATGGTTTATTAATGCCCACTCAGCTGGTGTTACATCCGCTCGACCCATGACAACAAAGCTGGCACCCTATCATTCATCCTCAACCCTGCCTGTGCCTGCACACATTAAACCAACAAACAACAAATCAACAAATAACTTCCCATGTGTTTTTATCGCAATCCACAACTTTACACAGTAACCGATATCGGTTATAGACCTAACCGATACCGGTTATTCCTAAATGATATCGGTCACTGTCAATTCCAACCACCCCACTCAAAAAAACCACCTATGATAACTTCTGCGCTCGTTTTCCCCTCTCTGTACCTACGCACATATCTCCAACACCTGATTACCTACCCTACAACACTCACCCCATCCCAAACCTTTTTCCTATCACCTTTCTTTTTCATCTCTACCCACTTACCTTCCCACATCCTATTCATATGCATGCAAAAATTTAATTCCAACCAAAAATCATATATACCTCCTGGGATGCAGTAGTTTGAGGTGGAACCTGTCTTCCCTCTCCTCTCTGCCCACTGGATGCTTCTCCTTGTTCAGCCATGTTCACCACCCTCTTCACTATTACTTTCCTTTACGCCTTCTTACTCCAAGCTCATGATCACTTTACCTATCTCTTTCCTCCTTATCACTCAATTCTCCCATGCAACTACCCTGTATGGATGACAACAACCTCGCATCCTCATATTTAACATGTTGCATGGCTCTAAAAATAAGAATCTAAAATTGCCTCCCCAGCTTTTCTATTTTTAGAAAAGCTTGTTTTAACATAACCGATGTCGGTTATGTAACCGGTATCGGTCAATAGTGACCGACATCGGTTATCTAACCGATATCGGTCAACCTATACCTATTTTGATTATATCCAGGCCTTCTCTTTGTTTTTTGCAAAATTTTGGTGGCACTCGCCTCTTTCCCCGCATAATGACATCACTATCAACATCCATCATCATAATAAACATCAATATTTCAAAACATATGCATATCATTAAAACATCATCAACATCATTTATATATACATCACAAACATTCCAATACCATCGACAAAAAACATAAAACATTATAATATATGCACCAAATCCAAAATTATACACACCATATGGATCAACCTCATCATCTATATATATCATCAAAACAATGTTACAATATACAAATTGCCCTGCATGGGGCCTCTCATACAAATCAAAAATACAAAGTCGGCACGCAGGCCGCTGTCTCTGTCAAAATCTCGACTCGGCTCGCAGGCCGGCCTCTCATGTCAAAAATATACTTGGCTCATAGGCCGGTATCAACTATACAACATGTACTTGGCTCGCAGGCCATTATATACAACAAAAATGAATACATAAATCCTATGAGGGCACGCAGGCCTCTATATACACACTCGGTTCGCAGACCGGTGTCTCTATCAACAAAACCCATCTCTACTCCTGGGGTGACTCAGCTCTCTCCCCCTCCCTCGGCTCATCTCTCAGCTGGCCCCTGTGCCGATCTCGCCTCCTACCCGTCACTGACCCACCGGCTATGGTCGCCCCCTGTGACCTATGACTCTGGGACGTCTCGGCTCTGTGAGCTGCATATGGCTGATAGTCGGCCCCGGTACCATCTAGTACATCCTGATAATATCGGGCCTCCACTCTCACCTCCATATATCGGGCCCGTGCCACCATGGCTGGTGGGGCTGGTCCCCCAGCTCCTAATAGAAGTGGACCCTGACTTGCCTATATGCCCTGTGCTTGAGGCAGTACTCTACGCCTATGCTCGAGGCTATGCCTATGCCCCGTGTGCTCGAGGCATGCCTATGCTCGTGCTCTGAGAGGTCGCACTCCCTCCGTACAGACTTCATGTTTGTGCTCGAGGCCGTACTCACTCTGCACAATGTGCTTGGCAACCGCCCTCGTAGCGCCCCAATTCAGGCTTCAGTGCAGCAAGCCTGCCCCTATAATAACTACACCTGGCCCAAGAGATGGTCCCTCTCCGCTATAACAGCTGCCAAATCTGGCTGTGCTGGGTTGTGCTCTCATGGCTGCCCTCTGCCCTACCCACCAAACCAAAAATGCACCTGTAACACCGGCATCATCCACCGTATCATCCGCCGGTCTCTCTGTGACCCAGACTGGGTCCAATGGCTACGGAAGAGGTAGTGGTGCCTCTACATCCTCCCTCCGATACTGTGGGAAGGGAGGTGGCTCATCCTGCCGTAGGCCCAACTGTCGGCGTACCCTCTCTAGGGGAATCCGCTCATGCTCCCCGGGTCTCCATCTAGCTATCCAGAAGATGTACTGGATCCATCGCAGCTGTGCTCGGGCTCCTCCACGGGGCTGATGGCCTCTGTATGGCCTCCATATAATATCTAGTGCGGTCAGGCCCTCTAACATATGCCTGTAATACGTGACATCTCACCCTGCGATAACCACTCGTGGCTGGCCCACGACCCCCAACCACCTCTGAAACCCATACCTATACACTGCCTGTGGCCCTGGCTACTGGGTAACCCTACTAGTCATAAACACATGATATGCTCGTAGGCCCAATAGTGTAGCAAGAATGTCGAGCATATCCCGAATCACCTCATACGGTGATAGCCCCAGAGCTCTCTATATAGCTGCACCAAATACACCGGTGCCCATGCATAGCAGGTGTGCTCCTCCACCATCTCATGTAATACTCCCATCAGAGCCCGTGGGAAGTGGCCTCCCTCTGAGTCCGGAGGGAAAAGTAGGTGATACCAATCATCATCAGCATGGCAAGCCGTGTCTCCTGTCGATGTGTGTGATACATATCGCCGTAGCAGATGCTCACACTATGGTACGTAATCAATGGGGCTACATCCTGAATACCTGCAGGATGCTATCCATCGTTGTCTCAGCATCCACTGAACACCACCTCACCTATGATCGGTAGTCTCAAGATGCGATACACATCCTCTAGTGTGACTCATCTCTCCAGTCGGGAGATGGAAGACATTGGTTTCGGATCCCATCTCTCGATGAGGGCAACCATCAGCCGTGGGTCCCTATCCATAGCCCTATATCTCTGGACTCCACTTGAGTCCAACCTCCCGTATGATCGCCACTCATACAGTCACATGTGGCCGCATCCGCCCCAGTAGAGGCGGCATCCGATCCCACATCGTCAGCTACTGGCGTGCTGCAAAAAACAACCCACTCCATCAGGCCTACCCTTTACAAAACAACTACCCAATAACCCCAATATCACTAACCCCACCCAAAAAACACCTACAATATCCCCTTTACCTATCCCACAACCTACCACCTACCCCACTCATACACCACCCGATTACCCCCACCCCAATAACCTTTCCTACCAACTCTACCTTTTCCCCTTCACCCCACAATCTATCCTACCCGCCTACAACAAACCAACACAACAAATTTCACACCCTTTCCTCCTACCCATGGTGACCAGTACTGGTCACCCTCGACCGCCATCGGTCCCCCACTCCTTATCTATACCTAAATTTTATGCACCGACGTCGTCAACACATGACCGACGCCGGTCTCTATAACCACTACTCTATACAACTTTGGCTGTGATTGATGCCGGTCGCTAGTGACCGACATCGGTCACTGGGATTTCGGGGCCGGACCAAAAACGGCCCCCAAATCCCCTTTTTCTATTTTTACCCATCTACCCAGCCCAATTGCCTAAAAACTTACCCACCCTGCCATTTTGACTTACCTAACATATCTACCCACTCCATTTTACGATTTACCTTCATTTATTCATTATTTTCTCAAATTTTAGATTCCTACCCCAAAACCCACATCCTAGCTAAATTCATCAACTTCACACAAAGAGGGATTTAGAGCCTACCGGTATGACTACACGTCATCGTGGTGGGATAGGTGGTGGTGGTCCAGCTCCTCCAGCACCTCCTGCTCCTCCAGGTTGTGCCATAGCTCCAAATCTCCTCACAGGTCCTCAACCAATCAAACTCTGCCTCCTGATCTCTGGGGCCTACCAATAACTCACTCCCCCACTCAACTAGTGCCAACTCAGCCCAAATACCCAACCCAATCAATTCAAAACTCAGACAAGAAATAGGTTGGCACTCAAATTCACAATGTGAAAATGACACGCCATATTTTTTCTTTTTATAGGTTTTGACCTCTAACCGATATCGGTTATGGCGCGCCCTAGAAAACCGATATCGGTCTTCTAACCGATACCGGTCATAACTAACCGATATCGGTTACCTGCCTAGTTTACCCTAACTCCTACTCTTCTCCACCGAACTCTATTTTTCACCACATCGCCTACCCCCGGCCTTTGCTAAATAGCCTTATTTTGAATTCATTGGCTCAACCCAAGGCCGCAACCAACTAATCGGCCCGACCCACAGCCACATAACCAACTAATCGGCCCGACCCAAGGCCGCAACCAACCAATCGCCCGACCCAAGGCCGTAATAACCAACCAATCGGCCGACCCAAGGCCGCAACAACCAATCGGCCCGACCCAAGGCCGCAACCAACCAATCGGCCCGACCCAAGGCCACAACCAACCAATCGGCCCAACCCAAGGCCGCAACCAACCAATCGGCCCGACCCAAGGCTGTAACCAACCAATCGGCCCAACCCAAGGCCGCAACAACCCAATCGGCCCGACCCAAGGCCACACCTAACCAATAGGCCGACCCAACGCCGCAACCAACTAATGAGCCCGACCCAAGGCGCAACCGGCCGACCCAAGGCCGCACCTAACCAATCGGCCCGACCCAAGGCCGCAACCAACCACTCGGCCCGACCCAAGGCCGCAACAAACCAATTGGCCCAACCCAAGGCCACAACCAACCAATCAGCCCGACCCACGGCCGACACCAATTAAGTACCTCGACCAAGCCCGTAAATTATGATTCTATCCACCCATAATGTAGTTGTTTGTTCAATCGAGCTCACCTGTTCGTGTTTTAGCATGACTAGGATACTTGAATTGATCAGCCAACCAGCTTTGCTTAGACCAAGACCGTGACGTTTATCTCAACCAAACCAACCATTTGGTACTCGCTTAACATGCCTAAACGTTCCAGTACCTTCCCCATTATATCCCCCGAGCTACTTCCTATGCCTTGATACCAAGATTATATCAGCCTTGTTTGATAAACTATCGACCTTTTCCTATGAATTGCTTTTTTGCTCTTCAAACCATGTACCTTGTCACACTACTACATTTTAACATGTGTCGAATTCCTTGAACTTACCCCACCATCTTACCATCATCTCATCATCATTCACCCTTTATCAACCCTATCCCTGATTTCACGCCGCCTCAATCTGTGATAGATTTGAGGGGGATTACCTATACCCTTAACTGGGGCAACCACTTCTTATTATTGTCAGTGCAGCTTTACAAGACAAACTACACGACAACAAGGGGAAAATGTAGACACCAAATTTGTG
The DNA here is from genome assembly GCA_018340775.1 of Taxus wallichiana var. yunnanensis. Lineage (NCBI taxonomy): Eukaryota > Viridiplantae > Streptophyta > Pinopsida > Cupressales > Taxaceae > Taxus > Taxus wallichiana. The sequence continues at coordinate 475,886,671 of CM031240.1, read as the reverse complement.
TCTTACGACACCCTGTACCCCGTATCTCGTCCCACAACCTAACCCTACCTCACCACCTAAACCTTACACACTTAATTATTTATTAATTACCTTATAATTAATAAATCTACATCTCCAACCCTGCCACCTCACCTCACCACCTCATCATGACCTAGCCCTAACCCTAAACCAACCTAATTAAGACCTATGACTTGGTCCAGACCCACACCCATGACTCATCACCCCTCACCCGCACCAAAACAAGCCTAATAATGACTTGACCAAGCCCACAACTGATCCCTCGGGAGAAAAGGAGGGAAAGATGGCTATTTTACTAAAAATAGCCACTTTGACCTAACCAACATCGGTTCCTACTCGACCACCATCGGTTACGTAACCACCATCGGTTCCCTATAAATGACCTCCCCCAACCAAAAAGAAAGGATCCAGAATTCATTTGGCAAGAGAGAGAGAAGTGAAACAAGTAGAAGAGGTTGCAGAGAAGAGGATCGAGCCCAAGACTGTAACTGAGCAACTAGATCATTGTCACACTCATCCAAGCATTGGAAAAGACTGAGGATAGCTTCATCAGCTCACTTTCCAATACCGGATCATCCCAACTAAGCCTTACTGTCACCACCACATTCCTTGGACCTGTATCTTCATCAGGAACTAGTAAGTAGTATCTTGTATGTTTCTAAACACCATTTCTTGAACTTTTAATTCATAATAATTATAAGCTCACTCCTAGATCTACCACCCGGCAGCACTCTGCACCTAACTTTCATTCATCAACCCCGATATTTCCCCAAAGATAGTTTTCTCACTCTCTAAGTTTTCTCCATCACCCTACTACCCCCCCAATCATTTATTAACCCTATAAACACCATAACCACCTTACAACTGACTTCCATTCAAACCCCTAAATCACTGCCCCTACCGATATCGGTTATCTTCTACTGATTTGTTATAACCACGCATCGGTTATCCAAATCATCGACATCGGTCATTGTGACTTATACCAAAACCAACCTTTCCCTTATTTACCCCCAAACAATCTCATATCCAGCTGGGTCTATCCTTGTAACTTGATCTGAATGCATCAATAACCAGTGACCAAACAAACATCATGACATTTTATTATTGGTAGTTTAGTCTCTATTGCTTTTTAACAAGGTACCTAAATCGTGATTTCGCAATAGCTTCTTTGTTATCATTTGCATTAATTTGTATTAAAAGGGAAACTGACCACCTTCGAAAGGAAGTCTAATATTTCTTGGGCCCAAGGTAGTTCCCTCACTTATTGTCTAACTAAGATCTGGTGGTCTTGTATTCTTACTTACAGGTAGTCCTTCCCAGACAAAAAGGAGTTCTTCACAATCGATCTAATCTCTCTACGGTATGCGCACACCTTCCCAACACTCAACAGGTATTCCTCCTAGCCCTAACCCTTATCTGTTTCTCAAGAGAATGAAAGGATAGAAGCAACTCTATTCCGAAATGAAATTTTGTGCGAAACACCCTCAACAATCAAGAATAAACCATATAAAAAGAGTGTGTCCTCAAGTAATGTTTGTGCGAATAGATGCTAGAAATTTATACCATGAAGCAAGAAGCATGAAATGTGTAGATGATGTGAGGTTCATTATAGAATTAAAATCTCAACATTTGAGTATGAACCATGGAACTAGAGTGCGTCATAGGGTAATGATGATACAATCTATGTATCAAGGTGTGTAGTGATGCTTTGAAATATTATACAAGAATCACGAGCGCAAAGTGTAATGGTAGGCACTAGAGACAATTGACAATAATTAAGGGGGAAGTACAATACCCCTAGGTGTGCCAATGATGGAGATATATGTGATGACATGAGAGATACCATGCCATTGTGGGAGAGTTTGAGATGTGTCATGAGAATAGATAGAGTCATCACGATGGTGGGTAGGAGCAAGAGTAGGACCAGGGTTGGATTTGGGGTTGACAGGAGGAAGTTTAAAGAGGTTAGCTATGATAGGGTGAATTAGTTGGTCTTGCTTGGTTGGTGGTTGTTGATTTGGAATTGGTAATGTTGTAGAGTACTTGATAGGAGGGGATGGAGGATGGATTTTGAGAGGTGGTTGCTTAGTTATAATAGGTAACACCATGGAAGACTTGATATTAGGAAGGGATGGAGGAAAATTTTTGAGATGTAGTTTCTTAGTTGGAATTGGTTGGATAGGAAGATCTTGACTTATCAAAGAAGGAACATTAGTAACTATGGTATGATTATCATTAGATAGAGAGGGATTGGATTTGGGAGCCCATTGAGATTTAGTAATTAAAGATGTAGCATAATGTTGTGAAGAAAATTAAATAAAACCCTGATGCTCAAGGTGCTTAATTATTTGTTTTAAAGAATAAAAATGATTTTCATGATGTCCATTATTTTTTTGATAATTATAAAATAGGATACCTATGTATTTGGAAAATTGATACGAAGGTAACAATAAGTAGTTGACAAGTTGATAAATTAGTGATTGAGAAGATCAAGAAGGATATCATGTTGCTTAATATTTAGATCAACTCGGAGAGGTCTTTGGTAGCTTGATAAGACTTGAGGTTCACTGATATGATCACTTATAGAAGACATAGGATTGAGATGAGGTGTAGAAGAAGAACTAGCATGGGCATGAAAAGAATCCTTGAGATGTTAGATTTTGGCTTTGAGAGATGTAATTGTGGTTTCCATAGCTTGAAATTAACTTGAAATAAAGAATGTAAATCCTAAATTGACTTGTAAATAGATTGATTGGTTGTGGTATTAGGACTAATAGAGTCATCGGAGAGACAATCAAAGATGACACTTACTTGTGCAGCCGACATATTTCTAGGGAGGTACATAATGTCTAAGGATTTTTGGAGAACATGTTTACAAGGTGGGTGCATTTGAAGTAATTGATGTAAGGAGACTAAAGGAATTTTAGGATCCATGATAAAATATTAGAGATAGTAGGAAAAGAAGGATCCAAAATTTGATCATGAGTAGGGTTCACTAAATTATTCAATTAAATATGAATTAAATATAATTGTAGAGTAACTATTGAAATAAATAATGTATGAATGATAATATATAATAAGATCCAAGAAATAAATAAGTAATAATGTAAAAACCTAAGCAAGAACGGAGATAGAGGAACTTATCGACTTATGAGTGAACAAGAAGTGATCTCGGGTAGGTGCGAGTGTTGAACAAGCTATAAATATGTTCGTTACTAATCTTTGTAAATTTAAAACATAGGAATAATGCCGGATACGGGCACCTAGTGCATGTTAGACGATCTAGGCAATCGTAACTATATTTGGGCACCCGTGTGTGTAGAATATCTGGATCTAGTTTTAGTTGTGTCAATAGGGTTTCGTAGTTGGTTTCTATTAATCAAATGATATTATCTCTTGGATTTTTGAAGCTACCTATAACCTACAAAAGAGATATTCACTTGTAAAATCACATAAACCACATCAAACCTAAAAAGGAAAATGCATAATGGGGAGTCAGATCGACTCCTGACGGTCACCCTGAGAGTGAACTTTTGACTAAGTAGTGCAGTACATATCTAAATCTATGTAGTTCTTATGAGTGTGTGTAAAAATGGTTCCCTAGGATTCCCTTATGCAAGTTGCATTTGATAGTGGGTTGTAACTATAATGTAGCAATGTAGTAGAATGTGTGGATGGAATAGAATGAACTTCCCCTTCCTATGAAGTGTATGTAGAATTGATGAAAATATTGTCCCTTGAATGGATGTTAGATGGATGTCTTGGATCACTTTAGGTTCCTTTTTGAATGTAAGCTTAGGTGATTACAATAATGTTTAGTGCTTGGTCCTTCATTTTGAAAACATAATTATACATTTATAAGATTCCCTTGTTTGAATTTCATAATTGAAAACTAGAATGACTACCCATAAGTGAAAAATATTCCCAAAAGATAAAAGAGATCCAAAAAGAGTGAGTAAGGTAAGGAAGGGGAAAATGCACAATGGAGGGCCATGGGTGCTTGGGAACTATTATCTTGACTAGGCACTAATGTTTGAAGCCATAAAAGATAAACAAGTTAATTTTTTACTCGGGATGTAGGGTGTGTACGACCAAATAAAAATAAATAGACAAAGAGAAGAGGCAAAAAGATAGTTATTAACCACTAGTTTTTATTGCTTATGAATCATATAAATGATAACATGCTTTTAGGACCTAGAAATGTAACCAAGTGCGTGATTTTTATCTGCAAAAACTAGCACCCATACATGGAAAATAGTGGTGCTTGTGTCCTAGGGGAAAATAGTCAATTTATCAGTTCAACACACTTTACAATAATTTTTAGATTAGTTCTCCAAGAGCATGCACGCACTTGCCTCAAGTAACATAATTCGATCTATCGGTTACTTTTCAATTACAATTGGAACATTCTGAATAAAAGAAAAAATAGGAATAGAGAAAGGACGTACCATTTTTAGTGATTCTTATTTAGGAATCTTCATGGAAGGAGAGAAAAGATAAACCTCTCTCCCAAACACTCTTCTCTTGGCACGAGACCACCCAAAAAACTATCTCTTGGTGCGATATCACCAAGAAACCTCACCATCGGTAATAAGACATCCAAATACAACATCTTCAAAGCATAACGAGACAAATCTCTATCCTTTACCCTTTTATACATTAGGTGTAGACTTTACTTTTACATACCTTTACTTACTTATACATACATTATTCTAATTTTTCATATACGTGACTTTGACTAATTGCTCGCTCTTATTTTGCAGTTTTGTCCTTAATATGTAAAAAAGTGGATTAAATAAGCAATCACAAGATCTAATAGCACACTACTACATATACACTTCACCCCTAGGGTCTACTTCCCTTTCCTAGTCTCCACGCTTCACTTTACAATCACTTCATGCTTCACTTGTCCACTTGGAACACTATCGACAAAACTTTTCTCTATAGGATCATAAAGTACACATATTCTATCTACTTTATGCCATCGATTATTCAATCAACATAATAAAGTGGGGGAAAATGTAGAAACAAAATATATGCACTTGGGTACATTTCTAGGTTATAGAGAATACTGATATATACATGATTTCTAAGCACGAATACTAGTGGTCGATAAATCCTTTGGGACTTTTTGCTTTATCTCTTGTCTTATTTTTTGTTCTTACACATCTTACATACCTGTTGGAACTTAACTTATTTATCTTTTATGGCCTTGGACACTAGCACCCAATTATGACACAAGCACCCAGGATCTCTTGTCCCTACTTGGTGCTTCTGACCCTCTCTAGTATTTTCTCACCCTTTTGGGTATCTTTTACTTCTTAGCCATCTTTTACACTTTTGGGTTAGAATTTCAGTTGTCGACAAAAATTCAAACAAGGGAATACTATGTAGTACCCACACCTTTTATAGCTCAGTAGCTTGTTGTTTCTTTGCTCATAGACATGTTTTGACAGTGATTGGTTATATCTTGGACATTATAGTTAGATATTTGATCTTATTAGACATGTGTGGACATTTAGGCGTATAGCGCCAATTTAGCTTAATTTCTATATTGTCACATTTTCTTGTTATGTCATGGATACTAATGGATATGATGTTGTGTTTGGAACATAATTATAATAATGGATAGTTGTTGCATGTGGAATTCTATGGTTATATGTCGCGTATCATTTTGTCTAACTTTTGGAATATTAAGTATAATTGTGCACGTTGTCACATCTTGATTTCAGTAGGATGTTAGGATAGTTTAGAACGCATTGATATATGACTATGTCAATTGAATTATATTGTATCGAAAGGTGCGGTTAATGTGTGCAATGAGTGTGCAGGTGGCAGGTTTACAGGAGAACATGGGATTCAAGCCAGCTACTCAATCTTGCACAAGTAGCCCACCACGAGAGCCTAGCCATGTTCATTGTGTGAAGCCTTAGTATAGGAGATTATTATCTTGGGCACTATGAGTGACCCCAATTCATGTAATGTATTGTGCTTTGAATTATTAATTTTGTTTAGGGTTGCTAGTGAAGTTGTAAACTTGCTTTGGGAGTTAATAATCCCACTTTCATTTAAATTTTAGATTTTGTTTAATGAGTCACTTAATCACAAGGGTTTAGGGTCACATGTGAGACCCTTGGGTGGTCCCCACACCCTCTACACTTGTTCCAAAAATGCAAAACCCGAAATTGGGTTATTTTGGGCATTTTTGGGGACCCCTTTGTAGCTTGGGAGTCCCCCTAACACAAAAATGAGCCCTTGGACCCTACCTAATGGGTAGGGGGCTTATTTTCAAGGCTAGAGGGAGTTTTCCCTCCCTTTTTACCTCTTGTTTAGTCACATCCATGTAAGGGATGTGGATTTGTGTGTTTATCAAAAGTTCCACTAGTTTTGTCTTGCTAACATTTAGGGAATTTGGGAGAAGAGGGCAAAAAGTTAATTTTACCCTTTCTCTCTTTTGTTTTGGCATCTTTGACCTTGATGAGGGAGAGGGGTGACACATGTCACCCCCTCATTTGTGAGGATGCTTACTTGCTCCTCTTCAAATTCCCATTCATGGGAAAAGAGAGGGACTTTTTTTGAAACTTCTTGCTTGGGATGCTTGTGGATTTTGGAGCTTGGAGATTGGCTTGAGTCAAGGTGTGGAGACATTTGAAGTTGGAGAGATTTTTGGAGAGCTTTCCTTGAGGTAGGCTCTTATGTCTTTGTTGTGTTGTTTTCCTTTTTGATGCTAGTTTGGGTGTTGAAAGTTGTTATTGTTGTATGTAGTTTTTAGTTGTTATTTGTTTGTTTTACTCCCTCCATCATATGGCATGATGGAGTTTTGGAGTGTGGGGGAAGAGAGAGGAATTTTCCTCTCAATCCTCAAGGCTTGATGGACAAGCCTTGTAGGGTCTTATTATTTTTCCCCTCAAATGGTTGAGGTGGGGAAGTTGATTCATTTGGCTTGAATCTCCTTCCCCATTCTTGGTAAGGAAACCCCTTTGGGGTTTGAAAATCCTTCCAAGGAGGACTTGGAGAAAGGGGGAGGAATAAGGAGGGCTTGGATTGAATTAGGAGCAATAAGGAGGATATGGAGATGTGTATTTTGTGCAAATAATTTTGATGTATAATTTTGGAGAACTTTCTCCTCTCTTCCCCATTTTTGAGGATGAACATGGGTTCTCCTCCTTGTAAATTTGGAGTCTTGTGTTGTGAACTATTTTTGTGTGCTTGTATCATTGTTGGTTTACCCTCCATCTTGTGTAAGTTTTGGTAGTTATCCTCTTTCCCATGGGCTTGGGGGAGGCTAGCATGCATCCCAACCTTGGGATAGGCATGTGATGATGCCTATGGTTGGGTGGAAAACAAGCTCTCTCTCCTTTTTGGTTCTCTTGAAGGCAATGTACATGGGAATCTCATGTTGAAAGTGGGTTGTTGGATTGGAGCTCTTCATCTCTTACACTCTTTTGTGATCATTGTTTCTTGTCTCTTGCAAGGAATGATTAGTAGAACCTCCATAGTTGTAAGTCTCTTCTTTGTGTTTGTAAATTTCTCTAGACAAGTGTAAGCTACTCTTGAGCAAACTCTTTCTTCCTAAGCTTGTAAGAAGTCTTGTAATTAACTTGAGTAGTTAGGTATTGACGTATATTGTATTTGGAACTTCAAATCATGGAAAGAAGTTGATAGTTTATCCCTTTGTGTATTTAAACATAAAATGAAATATGATGTATTGAGTTATTGAAGTTGTGCAAAAGAAGACTTGTCAAATAATGTGTCTCTCTTGTTTATAAAACATATAATAGAAGCACTACTTTTACATTCTCTTATCATGCTTGTAGTTGGAATATTTTATGTAAAAAAAATAATAATAATGAATAAATCTCCCTTGCTTTACATTTGAAAGGCATAAAATTTCCTTGTTGAGAGCTTTATAAATCATATCCTCGTTTTACGAAAAAAATTAATAGTAATTAGGATTCCTTTTTCTTATGTTTTTCCCTTATAACAAATAAAAAAAAAAAAATCATGGAATGTGAATAGTGGATGCATATTGTTCATTTTTTTATATATTAGGAATGAGACTAAATTCCATAATTATTTTAAATTGAAATTAGCTTTGTTATCTTAGTTGTAAAAAAATAAATAATAAAATAAATATAGATTTATATACATCTAGGTGTGAGTGCTTGTGTAGATGTATATAAAATGAAACTTTCATATTTGTAAGCTTGTTACACATACACACACACACACACACACACACACACACACACACACACACACACACACAAACACACACACACACACACACACAAACACACACACACAACACACACACACACACACACACACACACACAACATAATTTGGTATTAATTTTTATACACAATAAAATAAACAAAAAAAAAAATTGTATTGGGGAGGGTCGGCCCCCCCCCCTTGGCTATCCTAGATTTTTTTTTTAAAAAAAAAGTGTAATGGCGGGGGCCGAATCACCCACACCCCTCAGAATCGCCCCCATGGGGTGCTGCCCCACGGACCCCCCCCCCTACCAAACCCACCCCCAAAACTCTCCCGTGCCACCGCCGCGCCTCCTTCCAAAGCACCCTCCCCATGCGCCCGTAGCCTCCTGTTGCCCTCCCCGTCCCCTCCACACCATCTCCACGCCGTCTCTCTTCCCACGACCTCTCTATCCCATGCCTGTCCCTCCAGATCCGCCGCCCCTTCCACCCTCACAAAGTAAAAAACACCTCCCTCTCTCTCTCTCTTAGCAAAAAATAAAAAAAAAATAATAAATAAATAAATATATATCCATAAACATTTCAAAATTGGCCCAACTAGATCTTAGAAGGGACATACAATAGGGGTTTACAAGAAAGCAAGAGAATAAGAATGGAAGAAAGCAAAATGAAAGAAAGAGATAAAAAAAAAGGAGATATAGATATCTAGGGCAATTTAGGTCAAAATGAGATCTAGGGTTGAGATTAGGCAGATCCTAGGGCTCAAATAAGACCCTACACACCTTGGATAGGGGAAATATAGTGGGAAGGGTAAATAAATTTTAAACAAAATGAGTGTGGTGAGTTAAGTGAAGGAGAAGAGGGTGAATAAAATAGAAGGGGTGTAGTTTTGCAAATTATGGCCCTAATAAATTTAACAGATAAGTAAATAGTCAAAAACGGGATTAGATTGGTAATTAATTTAATTAGGTAAATTAAGTTAGAATAAAATTTGTTATTATCAAGAATGAGAGTAATGATGGAATAATACTAATTAATTTTTTTTTTTTTTACCCCAAATTGTTAGTAACTTTGGGTTTGGATTGTTGTCACGGAATGAGCGTTACATGTTGGTATCGAGAATGAGGTTCGCACACGCGACCACCGGGTAATTAATTAAAATGGTTAATGGTAATTTTAACAACAAAAATTTACTAAATGAATAAAAATAAATAGTTAAAATAAATCACCACACTACCATTAAATTTTAGATTAATAAATTGCTCGCTTACTCATGCACGGGATGGCGCCCAAGCGAGGACGATCAGCTAGAGGTTTGGGGCATAGTGCATCTACGCAGGAGCCATTGGAACCTGATTTTGGGCCTCAGATATTAGAGGCCTTGCACCAGCTGATAGGCGTTGTGGAGCAATGCCTACCACCACCACAGGAGACGAGAGTGGAGGCACCATTGGGAGACGAGGAGCCATTAGGTGAGGACGCATTCAGAGCCACCAGAGCATGACACACCGAGGCGGGAGAGGTCACGTAGCCCTTCCGTTCATCATGAGAGGGTAGCCTCGTTCCATCGTAGCCACTCACATAGTCTCGAGGGACCATTCGAGGATAGGCGACCCCCTTCGCCTGTTGGACTACATCGCTAGGATTGAGATACAGCAGTGTGATCAGGGATCTTCTTCGTTTGCAGCCGCCCACCTACACCGGCTCTATAGATGGATTTGGGGCTGAGTCGTGGCTCCTTAGCTTGATAGTTTCTTTGGCTTGCACTCTTACGAGAGCAACGTCAAGGCAAGGTTCACTATACACCTCCTCCGAGACACAGCAGGTGTTTGGTGGAGGAATGAGGAGTGGAAGCTCCATCTGACTCGAGAGACAGTGACTTGGGAGATGTTCGAGGAGCATTTTAGGGCTTGTTATATGTCAGAGCATTTTGTGTAGAAGAGGATCGATGAGTTTCACGACTTACGACAGGGATCTGGCATAGTAGCACAGTATGAGAGCAGGTTCCTGATCTTCTACAGTATGTGGACTACCTGCAAGATGAGAAATTATAGGTTAACAGGTTCATTCGAGGGCTTAATGCAGATATAGCAGGAGCAGTTAGGATGCTATCTCCTCCCACACTTGAGAAGGCCGTTGAGAAGGCCTACTTAGCTAAGGAGAACAGGACCAAGGCATAGGAGCACCGTGATAGAAACAAGAGCAAGTTTTAGGAGAGGATATAGGCCTTTCAGAGTCAGAGGTCACAAGGTACTACACCACCCCCTAGAGGAGGATTTTGGCCTCCACCAGTAGCCATGAGAGCTCCACCACACCCGCAACGATAGACACAGCAGCAGGGCCACCCGCAGCAGGGGGCTAGACAGACACAGGGATTCTAGAGAGGTGTTTCTAGAGGTGGTTTTAGTGGAGCCAGAGATAGGAGGAAGGGCACTCGGCGAGGCACAACCAGCCCACACACACACATTGTTAGGATTGGACCAGCATGATCGGTACACCAGAGTACAAGAGGGACCCATCTCAGAGGGGTACAGGAGGTTGTTTTATTTGTGGATCTCCAGATCACTATGTGTGCATGTTCCCGCATAAACCTAATACCATAGATACACAGAGAGCTACTAATACGAGAAGATGGTGGGTGGCGTAGGGCGTGCTCATTATGTTTATGCAAGTAGTTGAAAACCGCCAGTGCCGAGCATCGTGCCACATCATTGAGACGCAGCAGTACTATCGGGGTATTTCTGTCTCAATGCTTTTTGATTCAGTGCTTGATTCCTTTATATCATCTTCTATAATGGACTAGTGTTGGCTAGTGGTGGCTAGGCAACTAGATAGTTGTAGGGTAGGTTGAGTTGGCCTCTGGGGCCAAACTCGCCATGGACTCGTATGTGGAGAGTTGTGTACTTGATTTAGGAGCCTTCTCCACTACTCTTGAGCCTCCGAGTTATCCCTCTAGGTTCCTATTAGGTAGTTTTGGGTATGGATTGGCTCGAGACTCATCGAGCTAAGGTGGATTGCAGAAATAAGGTCATTGAATGTCAAAATGATCTTGGGAGTGCAGTTGTGATATCGAGGATGCAAAGGCCTATCTCTTGCGCATGATGATGGCTAAGCAACTCAAGTGGAGCATGCGTAAGGGGTGTCGATGTTTGCTATTACCATCAATGACCGATCATAGAGCACTCCAGAGCATTCACCCTTAGATGATCATGCAGTTTTGAGGGAGTATACAAATTTATTTCCAGGCGAGCTTCCAGGTTTACCACCCCACAGAGAGGTGGATTTCACCATTGATTTAGTACCTAGATTAGCACCATTTTCTAGGGCACCTTATCGGATGATGACCCCAGAGCTTCATGAGCTCAAGATTCAGTTAGAGGATTTGTTGGATAAGGGTCTCATTCACCCTAGTGTATCTCCTTGGGGAGCACCAACCATATTTGTAAAGAAGAAGGACGGTTCTCTCAGACTCTGTGTAGACTTCAGGAAGCTCAATAAGGTCACAATAAAGAACCGTTATCCACTCCCTAGGATTGATGACTTGTTTGATCAGATGTGGGGAGTGAGAGTGTTCTTCAAAATTGATCTCAAGTCAGGATATCATCAGTTATGCATTTCAGATGCAGACATTCATAAGACAAAATTTCACACACGTTATGGGCATTATGAGTTCACAGTGGTTCCCTTTGGTTTGACCAATGCCCCAACTATCTTCATGAGCCTCATGAATGGTGTATTCAGGACATTTCTGGATCACTTTGTCTTAGTGTTTCTTGATGACATATTGATATATTCTCATTTCGAGGAGGAACACGAGGAGCATTTGAGGTAGGTACTTCAGGTTTTGAGAGAGCAGAAGTTGTATGGGAACTTGGAAAAGTGTAGCTTCTTTCAGATAGAGATTCAGTACTTGGGTCATATCATTTCAAGTGAGGGTATCTCCGTAGATCCCTCTAAGATACAAGCTATCTTGGACTAGCCAGCACCCACATCAGTTACTGAGGTGAGGAGTTTCATGGGTTTGGTAGGGTATTACCGCAGGTTCGTACAGACTTTTCTAGGATTTCTCACCCTATCACTTCTCTTCAGAGGAAAGGGAAGAAGTTTGATTGGTCAGAGAAATGTGAGAAAGATTTTTAGTTGCTTAAGGAAAGGTTAACCATGACACCCATCTTAGTAGTTCCAGACCTGACAAAGGATTTTGTTGTTTGCACTGATGCATCACTAGAGGGTTTGGGAGCAGTTCTTATGCAGGAGTGTCGAGTTATTACTTTTGAGTCTCGTAAGCTCAAGGACTACGAGCTTAATTATCCTACCCATGACTTGGAGCTTGCAGCAGTTGTTCATGCTCTAGTTTGTTGGCGACATTTCCTTTTGGGTAGACCTTTCATTTTGAGGACAGATCATCGGAGTTTACAGCATATTTTCTCACAGCCAAACCTCAACACTCATCAACGACGTTGGATGGAGTTCCTATGTGAGTATGACATGGAGGTTCAGTATATCAAAGGGAAGGAAAATGTTGTTGCAGATGCTCTTAGTAGACGACGACATGTGCTTGCTTCTTTGACACTTCAGTCAGATTTGAGAGGCAGGATTCTTGAGCACCTTCCAGAGGACAGATTTTATGAGGGAGCTAGACAGATGTTAGAGTCTCAGGGTTCTTTAGAGGGCAGATATTCTGGGTGTGTTTTAGAGACAGATGGTTTGCTTCGATTCCACAGGTGCATCTACGTGCCTAAGTCAGGTGATCTGCATAGCTTCATCCTCACAGAGGCTCATCGAGCCCCATATGCGGCACATCTAGGAGTGAAGAAAATGCATGCCAATTTGAGGGAGTTATATTATTGGCCAGGTCTTTGACGGGACATAGCAGATTTTGTTGCACGTTGCCTTGAGTGTCAGAGGGTTAAGGCAGAGCATTCACATCCCACAGGACTTTTACACCCTCATGATATTCCCGAGTGGAAATGGGATGTGATCTCCATGGACTTCATAGTTAGACTTCCTATGTCATCTTATCGTCATGATGCCATTATGGTCACCGTGGATAAGTTGACCAAGGTTGTGCACTTTTCACCAACCAAGGTCACCTATAATGCATAGGCCATCACCAAGGTATTTATGGAGGACATTGTTAGGTTGCATGGGATTCCAAAGACCATCATCAATGATAGGGATACCATCTACACTTCAGTTTTCTAGACTTCTTTTCAGGCCGCTCTGGGTACTCAGATTAATTTCAGTTCAGCTTATCATCCAGAGACAGATGGACAGACAGAGAGGGTTAATCAGGTGTTGGAGAACATGTTGAGAATGTATGTCATGGATCAGCAGAGGAAATGGGAAGATTATTTACATTTAGTTGAGTTTTCCTATAACAACAGCTATCATAGTTCCATTGGTATGGCTCCTTACCAGGCTTTGTATGGACGACCTTGTAGGACACCTTTGAGTTGGGATATACTAGATGACAGGATTATTCTGGGACTAGCCTATCTTCAGGATTTAGAGCAGCAGGTTGTGCAGATTAGACAACATCTTGAGTAGGCCAGAGCACACCAAAGGCATATGTAGACACTAAGAGGATTGATCATCACTTCTCAGTGGGTGACAAGGTCTTCTTGAGAGTTCGCCCGCATAAGAGTCCGATCCGTTATGGAAAGGGTTCTAAGCTATCACCTCGTTTTGTGGGGCCTTTTGATATTTTAGAGGTCATCGGTCTAGTTGCCTATCGCCTAGATTTTCCACCACACCTTGCATGGGCCCACGATGTTTTTCATGTTTATGTACTACGTAGATATGTACCTGATGCTTCTCATGTCTTGGATTGGTCGGCATTATAGGTAGAGGACGGAGGACAATGGAGATTGGAGCCTATACGCATACTGGAGCACCGGAGGTTGGCCCTTCGGGGTCGAGACTTGGACCAGGTTAGAGTACAGTGGGACCGGTACGATGAGACAACAACTACCTGGGAGGATGCGATACCTTTGAGGGCTAGATATCCCTATCTCTTTCAGTGACTTCCAGGAGGAAGTCTAATTTTAGTAGAGGGGGATGTAGTGCCCACACCTTTTATAGCTCAGTAGCTTGTTGTTTCTTTACTCATAGACATGTTTTGACAGTGATTGGTTATATCTTGGACATTATATTTAGATATTTGATCTTATTAGACATGTGTGGACATTTAGGCATATAGTGCCCAATTTGGCTTGAATTTCTATATCGTCACATTTTCTTGTTATGTCATGGATACTAATGGATATGATGCTTTGTGTTTGGAACATAATTATAATAATGGATAGTTGTTGCATGTGGAATTCTATGGTTATATGTCGCGTATCATTTTGTCTAACTTTTGGAATATTGAGTATAATTGTGCACGTTGTCGCATCTTGATTTCAGTAGGATGTTAGGATAGTTTAGAACGCATTGATATCTAACTATGTCAATTGAATTATATTGTATCAGACAGGTGTGGTTAATGTGTGCAATGAGTGTGCAGGTGACAAGTTTAAAGAGAACGTGGGATTCAATCCAGCTACTCAATCTTGCACAAGCAGCCCATGGGCTGAGCCCTAGCCATGTTCATTATGTGAAGCCTTAGTATAGGGGATTATTATTTTGGGCACTATGAGTGACCCCAATTCATGTAATGTATTGTGCTTTGAATTATTAATTTTGTTTAGGGTTGCTAGTGAAGTTGTAAACTTGCTTTGGGAGTTAATAATCCCACTTTCATTTAAATTTTAGATTTTGTTTAATGAGTCACTTAATCACAAGGGTTTAGGGTCACATGTGAGACCCTTGGGTGGTCCCCACACCCTCTACCCTTGTGCCAAAAATGCAAAACCCGAAATTGGGTTATTTTGGGCATTTTTGGGGACCCCTTTGTAGCTTGGGAGTCCCCCTAACACTAAAATGAGCCCTTGGACCCTACCTAATGGGTAGGGGGGCTTATTTTCAAGGATAGAGGGATTTTTCCCTCCCTTTTTACCTCTTGTTTAGTCACATCCATGTAAGGGATGTGGATTTGTGTGTTTATCAAAAGTTCCACTAGTTTTGTCTTGCTAACATTTAGGGGAATTTGGGAGAAGAGGGCAAAAAGTTAATTTTACCCTTTCTCTCTTTTGTTTTGGCATCTTTGACCTTGATGAGGGAGAGGGGTGACACATGTCACCCCCTCATTTTTGAGGATGCTTACTTTCTCCTCTTCAAATTCCCATTCATGGGAAAAGAGAGGACTTTTTTTGAAACGTCTTGCTTGGGATGCTTGTAGATTTTGGAGCTTGGAGATTGGCTTGAGTCAAGGTGTGGAGACATTTGAAGTTGGAGAGCTTTTTGGAGAGCTTTCCTTGAGGTAGGCTCTTATGTCTTTGTTATGTTATTTTCCTTTTTTTTTTATGTTAGTTTGAGTGTTGAAAGTTGTTATTGTTATGTGTAGTTTTTAGTTGTTTTTTTTTTTACTCCCTCCATCATATGGCATGATGGAGTTTTGGAGTGTGGGGAAGAGAGAGGGAATTTTATCTCTCAATCCTCAAGGCTTGATGGACAAGCCTTGTAGGGTCTTATTATTTTTCCCCTCAAATGGTTGAGGTGGGGAAGTTGATTCATTTGGCTTGAATCTCCTTCCCCATTCTTGGTAAGGAAACCCCTTTGGGGTTTGAAAATCCTTCCAAGGAGGACTTGGAGAAAGGGGGAGGAATAAGGAGGGCTTGGATTGAATTAGGAGCAATAAGGAGGATATGGAGATGTGTATTTTGTGCAAATAATTTTGATGTATAATTTTGGAGAACTTTCTCCTCTCTTCCCCATTTTTGAGGATGAACATGGGTTCTCCTCCTTGTAAATTTGGAGTCTTGTGTTGTTGTGAACTATTTTTGTGTGCTTGTATCATTGTTGGTTTACCCTCCATCTTGTGTAAGTTTTGGTAGTTATCATTTTTACCATGGGCTTGGGGGAGGCTAGCATGCATCCCAACCTTGATATAGGCATGTGATGATGCCTATGGTTGGGTGGAAAACAAGCTCTCTCTCCTTTTTGGTTCTCTTGAAGGCAATGTACATGAGAATCTCATGTTTAAAGTGGGTTGTTGGTTTGGAGCTCTTCATCTCTTACACTCTTTTGTGATCATTGTTTCTTGTCTCTTGCAAGGAATGATTAGTAGAACCTCCATAGTTGTAAGTCTCTTCTTTGTGTTTGTAAATTTCTCTAGACAAGTGTAAGCTACTCTTGAGCAAACTCTTTCTTCCTAAGCTTATAATAAGCCTTGTAATTAACTTGAGTAATTAGGTATTGACGTATATTGTATTTGGAACTTCAAATCATGGAAAGAAGTTGGTATTTTATCCCTTTGTGTATTTAAACATAAGATGAAATATGATGTATTGAGTTATGGAAGTCGTGTAAAAGAAGACTTGTCAAATAATGTGTCTCTCTTGTTTATAAAACATATAATAGAAGCACTACTTTTACATTATTTTATCATGCTTGTAGTTGGAATATTTTATGTAAAAAAAAAAAAATTAATAATAATAATGAATAAATATCCCTTGCTTTGCATTTGAAAGGCATAAAAATTCCTTGTTGAGAGCTTTATAAATCATATACTCCTTTGCAAAAATTTAATAGTAATTAGGATTCCTTTTTCTTATGTTTTTCCCTTATAACAAATCAAAAAAAATCATGGAATGTGAATAGTGGATGCATATTGTTCATTTTTGTATATATTAGGAATGAGACTAAAATCGATAATTATTTTAAATTGAAATTAGCTTTGTTATCTTAGTTGCAAAATAATAATAATAATAAAATAAATAGAGATTTATATACATCTAGGTGTGAGTGCTTGTTAGATGTATATAAAATGAAACTTTCATATTTGTAAGCTTGTACACTTACACACACACACACACACACACACACACACACACACACAAAAATTTGGTATTAATTTTTACACACAATAAAACAAAAAATAAAGTATATTCTATTGGGGAGGGTCGGCCCCTCCCCCAAATTGATTGTCCCATATATATATATATATATTTTTTAAATGTGTAATGGCGGGGGCCGAAACCCCCACACACCCTCAACTTCCATGGGGGCGCTGCCCCACGGACCCCCCGGTCCAAAACCCCACCAAACTCTCCCCGACCACCGCTGCCGTGCCTCCTTCCAAAGACCCTCCCCACGCACCCCGTGGCCTCCCCTTCCGCCCTCCTCCCCCCCTCCACACGCCATCCCCCCCTTCACGCCATCTCTCTTCCCACGACTTCTCTATCCCACGCCTGTCCCTCCATATCCGCCACCCCTTCCACCCTCACAGCAAGTAAAACACCTCCCTCTCTCTCTCTTAGCAAAAAAATAAAAATAAAAATAATAATAAATATATATATCCATAAACATTTCAAAATTGGCCCAACCAGATCTTAGAAGGGACATACAATAGGGGTTTACAAGAAAGCAAAATGAAAGAAAGAGATAAAAAAAAAGGATATATAGATATCTAGGGCAAATTTAGGTCAATATGAGATCTAGGGTTGAGATTAGGCAGATCCTAGGCCCAAATAAGACCCTACACACCTTGGATAGGGGAAATATAGTGGGAAGGGTAAATAAATTTTAAACAAAATGAGTGTGGTAAGTTAAGTGAAGGAGAAGAGGGTGAATAAAATAGAAGGGGTGTGGTTTTGCAAATGATGGCCCTAATAAATTTAACAGATAAGTAAATAGTCAAAAACGGGATTAGATTGGTAATTAATTTAATTAGGTAAATTAAGTTAAAATAAAATTTGTTATTATCAAGAATGAGAGTAATGATGGAATAATACTAATTAACTTTTTAAAAAAAAATTACCCCAAATTTTAGTAACTTCGGGTTTGGATTGTTGTCCCGGGAATGAGCGTTACATACTATATATACATAGTTATAGCTCTCAAATAAGGGACCAAGAACTAGCATTATATACTATCACCTAAGTTGTCATCCACATGCACAAGAGAATTTTGAAGAATCCATCTAGCACATTCATACAAGGGACAATGGTTACATCACTCTACATAAACAACATAAGAGGATAAGTCTATTCTATTCCATCTCACATATTCTTTACATTTTCTATATTCTAGATCTATCCTACTATCATTTTCTAACTTTCACAAGGGAATCCTAGGGAACCATTACACACACATTAACATAGAGCTACATGGAGTCTAAAAAGTAGTGCATATCTTAGTACTAAGGTTCACTCTTTGGGTGATCATCGTGGTCATCCTAACTTCCCATTCTGCATCTTATTTATTAGGTTTGATGTGTTTATGGGTATGTGCAACTAGGTATCTATTTTATACATTACTTATGTGAACAAAGATATTAGAAAAAATCAAGAACAACAAATAAAGATCAACAAAGGTGAAGCTCTTCCCGTATAGAAAAGATAAGAACCGAGCATTTGGGTTGACATTAGCACCCATATTCAGTCTACTAGCACCCGGGTTCTCCTGTCCTTCCATGGGTCTTGTATGCATTTTTACCTCTTGGGAAAAAATGGATAATAGGGGTCTACATGAAAAAATGGTCAAAGTTGGTGTATTAAATTTTCTGGCTTTTTGCTATACCTCCATGATGTCTCGAACCGAGGAAATTCCATGAATTCCATGATGTTAAGAAAAAAGGTTAAAAACGTTCAAGAATGGTCCATACAAGGGGGCTTGAGGTAAGCTTGCATAATACATAAGAGTTTTAACATTCAATATAATTCAAAAGCTAGATTGATGTGTGGGTGAACTAATTTGACTACAGAAGGCCCAAAAAATATGAACAACTCGACACATGTGATAAGGAAAACAAGCTCAATTGGACAAGTTAACAAGAGCTCGATAAGAAAGTATCTCGAGTTGGCATGATGAGGGTCGATTTACATTGGAATCTCATCTAAAGCTTGGCGATTAAGACACGTGGCATGAATTTTCAAGGCTGAATCATAGGCGTAGAACTCGGGACTTGATGCGTGTACGTAATATTCAACATGGGCCAAGTTAAGCGAGTAACTCATTGGAGTTTACAGGCTGAGTCAATGATTACATGAATGAATGAAAGTGTAGAAGTGTTTGGGAGACTAAGCCGAGGCCAAATATTGAGTTATGTGTAGAGACCAAAATCCATCACGGAGAGCTAATGAAAGGACTCGGTAGACAAGCTCGTAATAGTGCAATACTCATCGAAGCGTAGTGTTTGGAGCTCGGAAAATGGTGGCTCAAAATCAAATGCGGGATTCGTTGAGCTCGACCATGATAGCTTGGAATAGATGTCGATAAGGTGAATCAAAGGTGTTAGATGAAATGTATTCAAAATCGAGGCAATGTTGGCCAGAGGAAGAATTCAACTTGTTGCATGAAAGAGTTTTGACATCGAAGCTAGGTCACGATCCATCGGATCCATTGGAATTGGGTTTGAATTTTTGGAAAATATCATTGTAGAGAGCCTACACCTTAGATGAGATAGCTCGAGGGGCTCTATGTGAATGTTTGAAAAACTTCGTCAAAGCTTAAATATAGATTCATGATAATTTTAGTGAACTAACTCGAGTGCATGGAGGAGCTCATGGAATAAGCTATATGTAGGTGCGTTGGTTTGAACTCGGCTTTGATGGAATCAAGTCATTAGGAGAAAATCCCATGGGATCGGGCCATGATGTAGTGAGTCATTATTTTGAGACAAGATCATAGGTATGAAGAGGAGTGCTCATGTAAGTTTAGGGATCATGAGCCCGGGATAATAATATGTAGTCTATAGGTAACATCTTATATGGATACATTACGAAATAATGGTAGACCCAAGTCTTGACGGATCATAGGTGCTCGATTGGTTGAGTTGAGAGATCTTAAGGGTGAGCTGGTTATTTGTGAAATGGGTTGAGTTGTATGATAAATGAAGTCTTCAAAGTTGAAATCAAGTCAATCGGATTAGGTAAGCTATGGCGAGTGAAATGTTGAGGTCTCAGAGCCTTGAGTAAGAGCTTGGCAATCGAGTTTTGAGTTTACAAGTCCAATGCCGCATGGAGGGCCCTTGTCACTCAAGAATGGTAATCATCATGAGAGTTTTGGAGCAAGATATCATTGAACTCAACTTGGAATCTCGAGGGATATAACTTGATTGGAGGAACACACTTTGGAGTTTAGAAAATATTGCTTCGGAGTTCGGGGAATTTGTAGCTACGAGTTGATGAGGATGAAGCTTGAATTATGAGTAGCCAAGTCGTTTCCTAAGCTCGAGTGGAACTCACCCATTTCAGGATATAATGGAGAGTTATGATTTGGGGAGCCAAGTAGGGTTTAGACTTTCGGGGGTGATCAATTAGGAAACCACCTAAACAAGTTGATGAAATGCGAAGAAATGTTTGAATCTCTCGAAACTCAAGTACAAATTTTGGACGTTAGGTTTGGAAATGTTGAGTCACATTGAGTTGAGGGTGAAACAAACCCAAATGGACCCGTTCTTCATGAATATTAGTTTGAGCTTGAATCTGAGTTCATGGGATGATAGATGGGCCATTACATTGGTCAATCTCAAGTCATCACCGAGCTAGGAGGAGTAATGTTGATTCAGTGTTCAATTGAGTTATAAATGGCTGAATGAGCCGTTTTCATTCACCAATGAAAATTCAAAGTGGGTTCAAATCATCATGGGGTGCTTCATCTATCATAATTCCATTTAATGAAAAATGTGAAAGGTGGTCAACCAAATAGAGTTGGGGATGTTATCAATGCAATGTGGCATTTATCTCGGTAGAATGAATACGAAGCACCAAGATAAATGCAAGATGAGCTATTTTCATGCTCGAGGAAGTCAATACGTAGACCAAGAACTCGTCATAATGGAAAGTGTAACCCGTCATAAAATTCATAAATATAGCTCACCGTACATCTCGATGAGCCGGATGGTGAGCCATTAAACCATTCAATGTTAAGATCCCTCCAAATGTAAGTTTCCGATGGTGGAGCCTACTAGGGATGTAAGGTGTTTATGGAAAATTATTAAAATATTATATTTTAATTAAATGGAGATAAATTCAAAATTTGAATTTATGAAAGCATATTAGCAGGTTGGTTAAACACAATTCCTAGGAGGCCCTAAAAAGTGACTTTCACTTAGGAGACCACAACTTCCTCCCTAGTTTCCCGTTTTTTTCAAAATTGTAGTTGTTGGAATCGGAAGAGTGTGAGATAAAAATGGAATTATCAAAAAATGTATTTTCAAAGGTTTTGGTGTTCTGGAATTTCAATATTTTCTTCATTCCATGAATGGTGCTGGGAAGGTGGACTTGCAATTAATGCGAAAAGCATGGCCGACAACAGTGATTAATTATTTACTACATTATTTCCTAGATTATAGGGTTTCTCCTTCTTTCTCTCCTCAACTCAAGAAATTATATAAAATGTAAAGGGGTTCTCATTTCCAAAAATTTAGACATTTTCCAAGCTTCCCCTCTCTTCACAAGCTGAGATGTTGTGAATTTGTAGGCTCACAAGCCTTTCTTCTAAGAATTGTAATGGCAACTTCTACCTCATCCTACTGTAATGATGCACTGTGCAAGTGATTAGAGCAATAAAATATGTTTTATGACTAATTTTTTTCCTTGCATCATTTATTTTCTCTATTCTACCTCTTTCATGTCTCAGGTACACTATGCAACTTTGATTTCCATTGCAAGTTTCGGAAGTTATTATGCTTATTCAAGGAATGAAGTATTGTATGTGGTTTGGTTTGTAATGCACATTCATTCTTCCCATGTTCATATTTCTTCATTGGCAAGCCAGAATTTTGTCTAGCAAAACCCCTTTCTTGGTGCATCGCCACTTCTAGTATAGGTTTTATTTCTTGCAAATCTCTCTCCCTTAATCCTCTTGAAATGTAGTATAGGTCTAGGTAGCTGTTTTTATTGCATTAGGAGTAGTATAGTGCTTAGTTTAGGAAGAGAAATCTGACCTTCTCTGGAGGTTCACCTTGAGCCCAAGTCCCACAACTTGAGAGGTGATCCCATGTTACCCAATAAAACCGAATTTCATGTTCACCTTCGGACATTCGCGGGGTGCGATTTGGTGATAATAGTTTTTGCAAGCCCAAAGTGGGACCGAGTCACATTTTCATAGGTGTGTTTATTGTGTTCAATTAATTTCATTAAGTTGTTGTGCTCTTAGTGAAATTTCAGCCTTAGGAGGTTTATCCAAGCATAAATGGCAACTCCATTGGTCTAAGTAACCCACTCTCTGAGTTGTAGAATGTCTTTTTCTACCCATTTCCATCCGTTTTCTTCCACATATTTCCATTTTTCTTCCATTCATGAAGCTATGTAATCATGGTTTCATTTCCACAGTTGAGTTCCCACTTGCACCAATAGCAATACTTTCCATCTTTAGGCTATTTTAACCCACCTCCAGCTCCATTTTATGACAAAAATCAGCAACATGCATATCTCTATGAGTAGAGCCATGGTCAATTTTATTATTCACTTAACTATTCAACTTTTCAAGAATAAGAACATGAAGATGATGGAGTATATATGAGAGATGAAGATGTAAATTTGTAGCTTAAGATGAAAATAATGGAGGAGGGTATGGTGTAGTCTAGAGCCAAAACTCAAATGAAGGTAGTCGAATCGGCTTGTGGTACCTTGTTTGTGGATTGGCCTTATGCCAAATTTTAACAACATGCAGGAAAATATTGGTTTCATGACTGAATTACTACCTCAACTTCAAGGGTGTATCGAAGGGATACATGCCAATGAGGTTGATGCAAGGTATCCTTGTCAATGGGTAAGTCCTAGACCACTACCTCATAGTCTTCTTTCCAATTCCCAACCAAATGTCATTTCATTCTAAACCTCAAATTCCAAAATTTTCACCTGTTGCCCATGTTGAGAATCCCATTTCTGCATCCCCTATCTTACCATTCCACCATGAATCTTATGTTCCTCATTCTTCTAGGATTCCTTCTTTTCTACAAAGGCCACCAATACAAGAGTCTGCACCTCTTCCACCACTTCAAACAATGAATGAAACAATTCAACCCTAACCCACCTCTCCTCTTATAGTCTCGAATCCATTTTGGGAAGACCAAGAGTATGATTATAACAAAGAAAATGAGGATAAGGTTAAGGAACTTAGTAAATATGAGATTGTGAAGAATTTGAAGGAGTGGGCTACAAGTTTGAATGTCAAGCAATTCCCTCCTAACTCAGCCCCTATCCAAGGTTAAGATTCAAGAGCAGATGGTGGAGACTGAATTTGCACAAGAAAAAGTATGAGAGGATGATGAGAATCAGTCTATATGTTCAGAGTGTAGCATACATATTAACACTATGTTTTTAAAGACTGTTGATTCACCACAAGTTGTGAAATCAGTCAAGGAAGAGCAAGAGTTAGCCCTAAATCTGCCAGAAGAAGAGCATGTGCAAATTGAAGAAGAAAGACTCTCAAGAGTACAAGGTGATTCTAGTGAGTGTAGTGATCCTGATTGTTTTACATGTCGAGAAATTGCAACACTTATGGACCATTGCAATAGTTTGTCAAGAGCTTCATTGGATGATGAAATCTGCCATAAAGTGGTTCATGTCGTGAAGGAGAGAAATGCAGACTCAACGGTTTTGAGTATAGAACAAGAAACACGAGAGGTTTCAAATCCTTCTCCTTCTTCTTTCTGTCAAAATTTTGATTTCTTAGATGAATGAATTTGATCTTTCTAATTTCATGTTTGAGAATGAAAAATGGCAGTGTGAACAAGTTACTAGTTTGGAGGACACTATGTTAGAAGAATAATCCTTTACAAAGTCGAGAACGAAGAAGCAAGTTATCTCAGTGTGATTTGGAGAAGTATTTGGATGGACAAGAGCCTATGGAACTTCATAATTTTGTTGTTCCATTACCTCTTTCCCAATATGCAAGGCCTACTACTTCAAAGGAATATGTGGGAGAATTTTGGATAGATTCAAAAGAATTTAACAAATATTATATCATGGAGAGTCTCTTGTTTTCAATTGTGCAACCTGTTTTAGCTAATGAACTATTTTTGGAGGAGAATGTTTTTGAAGATTGCGCTGCTTCTAATAATCCTCAAAAGCAATAGGTAAATTAATCTAAATTTGCAGGTTTCACGTGGGATGAGAAGGTTAAAAATGTAGAATTTATTTTTCTTCAAATGGAAGTAGAACTCCTATATGAGCAATATGCTTTAAACACTTGTAGTGATTTTCAAATGACTTCATTTGAGGATGTAACAAATCCCAAAGAGCTGCATATTGTGGAATAAATTCTTGTTTTTGAAGAAGGAAAAGGAAAGGAATAGATATATCTTCAATACCATTCATCTATGGGGAAGATCAATTATTTGTAAATGGGCAACTAGAGGGAAATCAAGTCGTGAACAACCATATTTTTCAAGGATGTCTTCAGCTAGAATTTCTTGTTAATATTGAAGTTCAGAATAATAGGAATATTCAATGGGTTAGACCATGTCCCATAAGGTATTTGGCTTCATTGAATCTAGAGGAGAATCTAGAACCAATCACATTCATTTCAGAATGTGAGGATGAGTTTCAAAATCCCAAGGATCAATTACAATGCCTCTATAAGACAAATACAAAGCAACTAAAAGAGGAATTATTTCTAGGACCAGGTGAAGAGTTAGGGTTGTTTAATTTTTTCACTATCATTTTCATCCATGTCCATTGTCAAATCATCTACATGGCTTCCCATTATGAGGAAAGGGATCTATTTTACACAACTTGTTGTAGGGTTTGTTTAGCTCACATGTTCCTCTAGTTAGCATAAAGTAGACATAGGTTTGTTTTTAGCAGAATAAGTGCTTGGAACACCCTGCATGTTTCACTTGAAGCATGTATGGTTTTTAGTTTCAGTGTGTGTTGTGTTTCATTATTTCTCTTGCACAAAGTATCAAAGGTGGAATTTTTCAAGAGGAAGAAAAGATTCAAGCTTTGATAAAGTTATATGATGTTCAAGTCCAACAGGTGTTTTACTCCAAATTTTTAGTATGTTATGCATGTCATGCAAAGGATAGATTCAATATACCTCATGTTTAGCATTCCGGAGGTTCATGATTCACAACAATCAAAATACCTCGTAACCCATCACAAAGAATCAGATCAATATCGGACTCCAACATTAAATCCATGCCCAATAGATGACTTAAGGATACTGAAACCATGCTTAGCAAGTAAGCATCCCCGAGAGGTCACCAAAAATGTTATCCATTTTTGCCTCCTAGGAAAAAATGGATAACGGGGGTCTACAAGAAAAAATGGTCAAAGTTGGTGTATAATTTTTTTGGCTTTCTGCTATACCTCTATGATGTCTTGGAACTAAGGAAATTCCATGAATTCCACGATGTTAAGCAAAAAGGAGGTATCTCAAATTTCATTGAATGAATTCAGGGTCATGACATGAACATTTCGGTTCACTTTGCTACGGATTGGAAGGATAGGAGGGTCAAGTATGGTGGGCACAGGGTTATAGTCAACAAGGAGTTGATTGCTGAGGCAACAAGCCTAGAACTGGAGGGCTACCATTTTTTTAGTAAGAGGATTGACAGGGTAGTGAGGCCAAGAAATTATTTGACAAGGGTGAAGAGCTGGAGTTTGTTCTGTGGGGCATAAGGGTAAGTTCTATTCCCACACCGTATGATGAAGTGACAAATATGATGGTCAGATATATTTCTTAAGGGCATTATAAAACGGTCCCTATTAAACACCTTGTTTTTCTAAACCATTTTAGAAGAAATTTCACGGTATGTTTCCCGCATTACCTTCTCAACTCCCTTCAACGCTCTGTTCTGGATTTTCAAAAGAACTCCCGTGCTATTCCTTTGCATCAGGGCCTTATCTTTCTGATTACACAAGATTTGTGTTGCCAAGTTCCCTAGCTTCCCGATTGCTCCTAGTGAGCCACTCACTACCACCTCCTCTACTCCCACTCCCACTCTTTCTACCCCTTCCAAGTCCAAATCCAAGAACCCCATGAAAAAAACACCCCTCACTGGCAGGATTCTCAGAAGCTCCAAAGAGATGGAGGTTGCTCAAAACTTGCTTCATATCAGCAATGTTGGTATTGAAAAGGCCCTACATCAAGAGGAGTCTCAAGTGCCTAATAGATTGGAATCCCTAGAGAAAGAGATGAAATAGATGAAGAAGGACCTTCAACGTATGGAGAAGCAGAAAGGGAAAAGAAATTTTGATGAAGAGAATGACAAAGGCAAGGATCAGTTTACTGATATATATAAGAAGTTGAACTCTCTAGATACCAGACTGGGGAGAGCTAAAGATAGACATGATCACAACATGGCTATCTTTAAAGCCATAAGTGACTTTCTAGAGAAATTTTGGAGCATTGCTATGCTAAGTGGGATCCCTATAACTATTTGGGGGAATGAGAAAGAGAGGAGTATGGCCTTTTCGCAGCTGGATGCTTCGGAATCAATGCACACAACCACTCTAGCATTGTTTACCTCACTGCAGACAATCCAAAGATAGAATTAAAAGAAAATTCAAGAAATAGAATCACTTGGGATGGTAGGATTCGGTATAGAATCACTTTTTGTGGTTTTGTTGCGGTCTGTGTCCTTTTTTGCTTCTAGTTATAACTTGCTCTTGGTTACTTTTGGAAACATTATTATATCTAGATTTTGATCCTTTTTTTGTTGAATCTTCATAGTCATATCATGATAGTGAGCCCTTTATGTAACAGGGTATAGTCCCTTCAAAACTATTTAACAATAATAAAAATAATAAAAAAGGTTAAAATCATAAAAGAATGGTCCATATGAGGGGGATCGATGTGAGCTCGCATAATACATAGGAGTTTTAACATTCTATATAACTCAAATCGAGCTATATTGATGTGTGGGTGAACTTAATTTGACTACGAAGGCCCAAAAATACAATCAAATCGACACATGTGGTAAGGAAAACAAGCTCACTTGGACAAGTTAACAAGAGCCGGATAACAATGTAGATCATGTTGGCATGATGAGGGTTGAGTTGCATTAGAAGTTCATCTTAAGCTTGGTGCTTAAAACATGTGGCATGAATTTGTAAGACCGACTCATAAGTGTAAAAATTGGGACTTGATGCATGCAACTAATATTTGGCATGGGCCAAGTTAAGCGAGTAACTCATTGGAGTTTGTAGGTTGAGTCAATGATTACATGAATGAATGAAAGTATAGAAGTTTTTGGGAGACTAAGCTGAGGAAAAATATTGAGTTATGTGTAGATCCCATAATCCATTACAGAGAGATAATGAAAGAAATAAGTAGACATGGTCACAATAGTGAAATACTCATCGAAGCTTAGTGTTTGGAGCTCAGAAAATGGTGGAAAAAAAATCAAATGCAAGATTCATTGAGCTCGGCCATAATAGCTTGGAATAGACGTCGATCAGGTGAATTAAAGGTGTTATATGGCACGTATTCAAAATTAAGGCAACGTTGGCTAGAGGGAAGAATTCAACTCATTGCATAGCAGAGCTTCAACATCACGCTAGGTCATAGAGCCATCGGATCCATTGGAATTGGGTTTGATTTTCTTGAAAATCTCACTATAGAGAACCTATACCTCAGATGAGATAGCTCAAGGGGCTCGAATTACATGTTTGATGAAATTTTTAAGGATGGAATATAGATTCATGAGAATTTTAGTGAACTAATAGAGTGCATGGAGGAGCTCATGGAATAAGCTATAAGTAGGTGTGTTGGTTTGAACTCGATTTGATGGAATTGAGTCATCAAGAGAAAATACCACAGGATCGTGCCATAATGCAATGAGTAATTATTTTGATATGAGATCATAGGTATGTCAAGGAGTTCTCGGGTAATTTTGGGGATCACGAGCCCAAGATAACAAGAAGTAGTCTACGGTGATGTCTTACATGGATACATTACGGAAGAATGACAAACCCAAGTCTTGACAAATAACAAAGTGCTAGATCGATCGAGTTGAGAGATATTTAAGGTGAGATGGTCAATTGTGAAATGGTCCGAGATAAATGAGAAATTAAATCTTCGAGTTGAAATCGAGTTGATCGGATCGGGTAAGCCATGGCAAGTGAAATGTCGAGGTCTCAGAGCCTTGAGTAAGAGCTTGACGATCACGTTTTAAGTTTATAAGTCCAACGCCACATTGAGGGCCCTTATCACTCAGAAAAGTGATCATCATGATAATTTTGGAGCAAGATATTATTGAAATCGACTTAGAAGCTCGAGGGATATAGTTTTATCGACGAACACACTTCAAGTTAAGAAAAATATTTCTTCGATTTTGGGGAATTTTTAGCTATGAGTTGATGAGGATGAATCTCGAATGATGAGTAGCCAAGTAAATTTATAAGCTTGGTGGAAATCACCCATTTCAGGGATATCATGGTGAGTCATGATTTGGGGAGCCAGGTAGGGTTCATAACTTTATTGGGTGATCAATTCAGAAACCGTCTAAACAAATTGATGAAATGTAAAGAAATGTTAGAATCTCTAAATCTCTAAAGTCTGAATTTTGGACTTCGAGTTAGAAAATGCTTTGAGTCACGCCGAGTTAAAGGTTAAATGAACCCCAACGGACCCATTTTTCATGGTGATTAGTTCGAACTTGACTCCAAGATCATGGGATAATAGGTGGGCCATTACATTGGTCAATCCCAAGTCACTACCGAGTTAAGAGGTGTAATGTTGAGTCAATTACTCAATTGAGTTAGCAAAGGCCTGAATGATTCATTTTCATTCACTAATGCAAATTCAATGTGGGTTCAAATCATCATGGGGTTTTTGAGCTGACATAAGGCCATTTAATGAAAAATGTGAAAGGTGGTAAACCGAATAGAGTCGAGGATGTTATCAATGCAATGTGGCATTTAGCTCAATAGAATGAATACAAAGCACCGAGATACGTGTAAGATGAGTTATTTTGTGCTTGAGGAAGTCAATACGTAGACCAAAGAACTTTTTCATAATGGAAAGTGTAACCCACGGTACAATACATAAAGATAGCTCGTCACCTAACTCGGTGACTGCTAGCAATGAGCCATTAAACCATTCAATGTTAAAATCCTCCAAATGTAAGTTTCAGATGGTGGAGCCTACTGGGATGTAAGGTGTTTATGGAAAATTATTAAAATATTATATTTTGATTAAATGGAGGTAAATTCAAAATTTGAATTTATGAAAGCATGTGTGCATAAATTGTTTTTAAACTAATGCTAATGTAAGTAAATACTAACACCTAATAGCCTTAATTAGCAAAAATTAAACAAACTACTAAGCACTATCATGATAAGAATTGAACAAGGTTAGATGCTAACATTCATCAATATACAAAACTTTGAAACTAACAATGTTAAGCATCTAAATCCTCTATTCTCTAACAAAAAATAAATGAAGGGACCTATGAAGGCTCCATGGCTATCAAAAATGGTTGCTTTTGGTATTCCAAGAACCTAGGAATGAGGGCTTGTCAAAATCAGGCTACAAGACCCTTTTGACACCTCCCATATGACCTAAGCACTTAAGAAAGAGGCTTAACTCTTCAAGATGACGAACTCTCAAGAAAACAAAAAGCAAGCTCCTTATATTCTTTGCATTTTCTTTCTTAAAGAGTTTAGGTGTAGGTATAAAGGTAGAAGGAGGGATCCTTATATAGCCCAATGGATAAAGGAAACACTTCATCCCTTTCGTATGTGGGATAAAGGTAAAACATGATTAGGAATGGATAAGGTTAGTTTATAAAAGGTAATCTTACTTAGAAGGGTTTAATTTATACTTAGCAAGTCATAGGAGTCGGGGATGTTTTAATTAATCAAAGGTGATTAACTAATAGGTAGATGTAAGCTTATAGAAGCTAATTAGAGGAATATTAGTACGATTTAGGCTATTAGAAGGGGATTAAATCAATTAAATATTGATTTATTGGTTAAATGGAAGGGAAATATAATTAATTAATAATAATTAATTAGTCTAAATAGAAGGGGTGAATAATTAACGGAAGGTCGTTAATCAAGATGTTAGTTGGATAGGTGAATTAATTAATTAGCGTATTGTAATTAATTAATGACAATAAGAGGGAAGATGAACGCTTTTGACGATATGTCATCAATTTGCGAGAAAGGAGATAATTAGCGCAATTTAGGTATTTAAATTGTTCAGGCGTAATTATGGGTGTCTACAAAGCATATTAGCAATTTGGTTAAGCACAATTCTTGGGAGGCCCTAAAAAGTGACTTTTACTCAGGAGACCACAACTTCCTTTCCGGTTGCCCATTTTTTACAAAATTGTAGTCATTGGAATCAGGAGAGTGTGAGCTATAAAATGGAATTATCAAAAAATGGATTTTCAAAAGTTTTGGTTTTATGGAATTACAATATTGTCTTCATTCCATGAATGGTTCCTTGAAGGTGGAGTTGCAATTAATGTGACAATCATGACCAACAATAGTGATTAATTATTTGATACATTATTTCCTAGATTATAGGGTTTCTACTTATTTCTCTCCTCATCTCAAGAAATTATATAAGATTTAAATGGGTGCTCATTTAAAAAAATTAAACATTTTCAAAACTTCCCCTCTCTTCACAAGTTGAGCTATTGTGAATTTTTAGGCTCACAAGCCTTTCTTCCAAGAATTGTAATGGAAACTTCTACCTCATCCTGTTGTAATGATGCACTGTGCAAGTTCTTAGAGCAATAAAATATGTTTTGTGACTAATTTTTTTCCTTGCATCATTTTTATGCTCTATTATACCTCTTTCATGTCTACAGGTACATTGTGTAACTTTGATTTCCATTACAAGTTTTGGAAGTTATTGTGCTTATTCAAGGAATGAAGTATTGTATGCAGTTTGGTTTGTAATGCATGTTCATTCTTCCCATTTTCATATTTCTTCATTGGTAATCCAAAATTTTGTCTAGAAAACCCCTTTCTTAGTATATCACCACTTCTAGTATAGGTTTTATTTCTTGCAAATCTCTCTCCCTTAATCGTTTTGAAATGTAATATAGGTGTAGGTAGCTATTTTTATCGCATTAGGAGTAGTGTAGTGCTTAGTTTAGGAAGAGGAATCTAACCTTCTTTGGAGGTTCAAATCAAGCCAAAGTCTCATAGCTTGAGAGATGATCCCATGCTACCCAATCACATTGAATGTCATGTTCACCTTCAGGCCATTTGGGGGGTGTAAAATTTGGTGATAATAGGTACTTCCTTTTTCCTACACATTTCTAGGTCTCATAACCTCTAGTGAGCCTTGAAAACGTTGCTTCAAGTCTGTTCTAATTATCCACTTGCCCAGATCATCACCATATTACATGAAATCAGCTAAGTCACCCTCTCTCTCTTTCTTAGGGTTTCATATTATTGCTTGCTTGTTGCTTGTCCATTTATTGTATTATATCACTTGAATATCATAAACTATAGTAGTTACTCTAAAATATAGCTTTAATTCAATTTTTATTAAATTAGATGTATGCAATAAATTGTGATGTGAGGGAAAATAAAATGGGATGAAAAAAATGATGATGTGATGAAGGATTAACTATTGACTAGAAAGTTTTGGTTGGTCTGGATATTAAGAGTGAGGTCAAGAGGAAAGTAGTATTGAGGAAGAAGATATACGAGAAAATGTGAAAAGATAAGGAAAAGAGATAAATAAGTAAATAAATGAAATTTAAGATGAAGGAAATGGAATAGAATAAAAATAGAGTGCATGGAGATACATGTGGAAGTGAGTTGAGAGAGGGTGGAGGTGGGGATGTGAGATGGAGAGAAGTATCAAGGAAATAAATTTTTGGGGTATAATGGTAAAGAAATGGTTATGAAAGGAAAAGGTGGAGAAAAAAGGAGGAAAAGGTGGTGATAGGAAAAAGAGAGAACATGTAATAAAGAGAAACAAGATGATGGAAAAAACTCCATGGAGATGCATGTGGAAGTGTGCTAGGAGAGAAATGATGGAAAAATGGAGGAGGAATAAGAAGAAAGGAAATCGGGATGAAGTAAGGAGGAAGAGAATGAAAATAATAGGAAGAATAGATAGAGATAATAAAGGATACAATTAAAAAGGAGGAGGTTGAAATAAATTAAAGGTATTATAAAGGAGTGATGAAGAATGAGGTGAACATTGGAGCACAATAGTGTGGAAAGGTGGCTTGGGAAGTTGAAGAATTAAAAGATGAGAGGGAATAAAAATAAAAAATAGGGAGGTAATAATAAGTATAGAGGAAATGAGTGGGGAAAGAGGACGACGAGAGATAAGGAGGGAAATAGAAGAGGAATGTTGTAGGGAGTAAGAGGCTGTGAGAAGGAAAGGGAAGAATGTTAGGGGAAGAAAAAAACTATTAAAGAAGAAATAGGAGGGTAGAAATGG
This sequence comes from Taxus wallichiana var. yunnanensis, assembly GCA_018340775.1. Classification (NCBI taxonomy): domain Eukaryota; kingdom Viridiplantae; phylum Streptophyta; class Pinopsida; order Cupressales; family Taxaceae; genus Taxus; species Taxus wallichiana. Next base: position 475,854,017 of record CM031240.1, on the reverse strand, counting down.
ATATAGGTGATAAAGAAGATAAAGGAAGGAAATGATATGAGAGAAAAATGACAATTGGAAACAATCGGGGAGTGGATGGTGAGAGGAGGGGTAAGGGAAAGAGATTGACATATATTGGAGAAAAGAAAAGAAAATAGAAGAAAGGACACGAATTGAAGGGGTTGAGAGGGATGAGATTTAAGGTAGAGTGGATAGCATAAAGAATATAAAAAGAATAAAATAGAATAGGATGAGAGGGAAGTGAAATGGTAATGGAGAAGCTTAATAGGAGGATAGGGCAAAGAGGAGGATGAATGAAGTGTTAAAATAGAAATAAAATGTGATTGAGGATGAAGACAATAAATATATGATAGATTATCAGTAGGATGGAGAAATATGGGAGGATTATATAAGAATCGGAAGGATTTTTATAAAAGAGGCAAGTGAGGATAAATGAGAAGGGGGAAAATAAGGAACAATGTATAAGAGGAGTAAAAATGGAAAGAACATCAATAAAAGAGATACAAGAAGAATGTTATAGAGTAGAATGGATAGAGAAATAAAGTTTGTGAGAAAGAAAGAGAAAGGAAAATGGTTAAAAGAAGGGTGATCAAGTAGGATTCGCGAGTTGAATATGGTGAACATTACTTATAATTTGAGAGGATGATGTAGAGTAGTCAAAGGTGGAAAGGTTGGTTGATATGGGATATGAGGAGGAAGGAACATTCATATAAAGATATGAAATTTGGGAAGATACGGAAGTGAAAAATGACAACCTAATTTTAAGGGAAACTGTAGACACCAAATTTGTGTCTTACGACCCTCAGACCCACATCTCATCTCGCAACTTAACCTCATCACCTAAACCTTACACAATTATTTATTAATTACCTTGTAATTGATAAATCCACATCACCTTACCTGCCACCTCATTTTGCCACCTCATCATGACCTAGCCCTAACCCTAAACTAACCTAATTAAAACCTAAAACTTGGTCTACACCTACACCCATGACTAAGGACCCCTTTCTCGCACCTAAAACCGACCTTTTAGTCACTTGACCAAGCCCGCAACTAATCTCTTGGGAGAAAGCGGGGAAGGTGGGCTGTTTTACTAAAAATAGCCTACTTTTTCCTTACCGATGCCGTTCTACTCGACCGCCGTCGGTTACGCAACCGCCATCGGTTCCTCAGAATGGGCTCCCAAACCAAAAACAAAGGATCGGAATTTCATTTTTGGATTAGGTCGAATGATTTTTGAATCAACAGAGATCATTGGGAGAAGAAAAACAGAGTCCAGACCTTCACTTGACCGAGCAGAGACGAGTGGAAATACCAGAAGTGTTTACAGCAAAGGAGATCAGCTTGCATCTTCGTCAAAACCAGAAGTCACATCTTGCATGTCCTCTCGTTATAACATTTCTTATGCCTTTTGAATCACAGTCCTCATAAAGCCATCCCTGAATCCACTACCCAGCATGCATATTACCTCTAACTATCATTCATCTACCTCTCATCACCTTATTTCCTAAATACCACCTATATACAGCCTTACAAACAACACAACTACCCCATAAAGCGACCAACCTGATCCTAGAACCCACCGGTATCGCTTATCGCATAACCGCACGGTTCCTCCGATCAAAACCGAAAACCAGCCTTTCCCTACCCAGCTTCAATGAAGCAACTTAATTGATATTTTACAGTCTTTTGTGTTAATTCATATTAGCAGGGAAACTGACCACCTTCGAAAGGAAGTTTTATATTTCCTGGGCCCAAGGCAGTTTCCTCATTTATTGTCTAATCAAAATCTTGTGGTCTTGTGTTCTTATTTGCAGGTAGTCCTTCCAAGAAAAAAAGGAGTTCTTCGCAATCAGCCTGATCTTTCTCTACGGTACGCGCACACCATCTCGACATTCTACAGGTATTCCTCCTAGCCCCTAACCTTATCTGTTTCTAAAAGGAACGAAACATTCCGAGCGAAACATTTTGGCACGCCCGGTGGGACCCATTTTGGGTTTCTTTCTTTCTTACTTGCTTTCATATAGGGAGCATACCTGCTGTTTTCTTCTTCTAAAGATATTCATAAGGTTTTGTATTATTTTGGTAAAAGAACTTGCTTTGTTTTTGCATCTTGCATTAGTGAAAGTCATCTCTTTTGCTTCATCGAATATCATTTTCGATTTGGGTTTAAAACACGTGCATTGCATTCCTGCTTGTTGTTTTTCAATTCTAGTGAACGTAGATTAAGTAACAGGTCGTACACGTGGGGGTGATATCCACGGTATTGACAGGAAATTAATCTTACATTCACTGCACAACACATACCGAATCACTTCACAATTAACACAACAGCTCAAACATCCCCTTTTTTTTCCGCGGTATTCCTCCGCCCGATTGAGGTAACCTTATAAGCCAAAACAAACTTGACATTTCCCCTAGGTCTTGTTGTTTAGGATTCTGACAGCATTCTACGTCTAAAGGCATAAGCCCACAATAATTAAAATTAACCCTAGGGTTAGTCTCTGGATTTGAGTGTGCATCTTGCTTGTTTTCAGTTCTGTTTTCTTTGTCATATTTTGTCTTCTGTGATCAATAATTTGACAAATATACTAAACGTTGTTAAAAATCAAATTAGCAGCCTTTTATATCTTGTTAACCCAGACTTCTTACACCGACATCGGTTACCTGACCGACGTCGGCTATAGTATAACCGACATCGATTCTTGTCTTTCTACAACCCCGACAAACCAAAGAACTCCGCCAATTTCACCATTCTAAGGCTGTTTCTGTTCCGGATAGATTGAAACCCTACTGTGAACACCTGTCCATGGTTGTTATCACTCGAAAGCAAGCCGCCGCCATGGTTTCACATGCTTGCTCTATTTCTTTACCTGAATCACCCCCTTCACATTCTGTGGGGAATCCTACAGACACCAGTGAGATCCCCCAAATTCCTGTAGGAGACAAGGACTTTGCCAAATTTCTGGATGCTAATCCTAGCGCTGTACAATACTATTTGTCTCATGCCCCTGACCGTACGCCTGATGGTCAGCTCTTTGTTGGCATGCCTATTAGTATAGCTGCTCATTTAGCCCCCACTCCGCCTGATAACACCGCCTTGCTTCCGGCACCTTTAGCCCCATCTCCCAATCCGACAGCTTCAGAGGTTCATACGACTCAGATTGGCTTTTCTTTGGCTAATCTTGGACCCCACATATCATTACCACCGACTGCCCCTACCTCATCTCTCTTGCAGACTACTCCATTCATGACTTGCTCTCTGCCACCTATCCACACGAGCTTTCCTTCTCAAGCTCCGCCTACCTTTTCATTCCCATACACGTATCCAGTAACCTCAACACCTTATATGGGACATCCCTATTCTGTCGCCTCAACATATTCATCCTCCATACCTTATCAACACTTAACCCCACCATTGTCCAGTGGAGGCCCTTGGCCCAATTTGCCTCCGTTTGCCACAACCACACCATCATCTCATCCAACTACTGATCTAATTAAACAAATGATGGACAAAATGCAAAACCTGGAGGCTTCTGTTTCAGGAAGTCGTAGCGCCTTGACATACGAGCAAGTTTGTCGGGAGCCCATTCACCCTTCTGTTCCCCTTCACTCATATCCTCCTCAATGGGAACTACCAAAATTTACTCGTTTTAATAGTAAAGAGGATCCTCAACAACACTTGCGATCATTTAGACATGCTTGTTATTTGATTGCCCATGATGATGCCTTCGCTACTCCACACATTTCCCATGTCCTTATCAGGACCCGCCTTGAGTGGTACATGTTTTTAACCCAAAGACTCAATCTTCTCTTTTAACCAACTAGCCCAATCTTTCTTGGATCACTTCTCCATTAACATTGCTAAGAAAGTATCCATCACCGACCTTTATGCCATCCGACACCAAGACGAATCTATCGCAGATTTCGTTGGACGATGGCGTGGCCTTATCAACCAACTTACATATGCCTTGCCTCAGGCTGAACTTATCGAACTTTTCACACGGGCATGTGCTAAGCACATTTCTCCTACTCTTCAAATTCAAACTTTCCGTACATTCGATGAAGCCTTTACCATGGCTCTAAACTAGAAATTTGAGCCTTAGAAGAAGAGAAATTGCGGTTGTGCAACAAAAACCCCAATTTCTGAACTCCTGATTCTACCAATAAACCAAATACCACCACTCCTCACGCGTCCACTTCTTCTAAATCAAAAGGAGCTGTCCACGCGGTGATGGTTAAATCTCAAACACCGTCTAATGCCTCACCAAAACCACCTATAAGTACAAAGTGAGCCCATCAACTACACTCCCTTGGGAGAAACATATGGTGTGATATTGGAAAAATTGCTCAAAGCAGGAGCCATTACATTACCTCCTGTTAAACCTCATTCCGGGTTTGATTCCACTCGCGCCATACCTTCCTGGTACAAAGAAAATGACTTCTGTAACTTCCACCACGTGAAGGGACACAGTCATGAGAACTGCAAGATGTTGAAAAACATAGTGCAGGAAATGGTTGACGCAGGGGATATAACCCTCGATAATCCTAATGCCCCTGCCAACCGAAATTTGAAAATCTTCAACAAACCATTCCCGAATCACTCTCCCAACAGTAACACAAACCAGGATATCTTAGCCGAGGAGAGTGTTCATGAGATCCATGCAGTCTTTGATACCCAACCCAAAGCCTCTATCGAGAAAATTTTGAATCAAGCCTCTTCACTAACACAGGAGCCCGAACCTCCTTTACCACCATCGAACCAAAGTGAAATCATTCCTTTACCCATAAGGGAGTTAACTGCCCAGACTCCTCTTCCCATCGATGAGTCTGCTTATACCACATCCCTACAAGACTGCGAACGGATGTTATCTAATCTATCTATTTCCCAGACTTCCCCTTCTACCACTCTTGTTGCACAAGAGGAAGGTACGCCACTCCTTTTGACATCCTTAGATGAGAAATCTCTTGCACCGACATCACCAAATTCTTTAACCATGACGGATCCTCTCGAACACGCCCTCTTACCTATTAGTTCTTCATCACCTAAATCTTTTCAATGACCGGTTGACCTCTTAACATCTATTGATACAGTGCCTCATCTACTCACTGTATCACACCCACAGTGGACTGGAATCACAACCCACCTTTCTTCCGTACCAAATTTACAATTCAAACCTGAAGACTGTCATTCTCCAGAGGATAGACAAATCCTATGGGAACGTTTGAGTACCCCTTATTCTACTCAAATGCAGATGACCGATCCTGAGACCTCCACCATATACCCGAAGTGTTTACAGAAGCTTAAAATGCCCATGTTCTCACCTTCACCCCCCTCACCTCTACCAAATGCCTCGTCCACTTCTATTAACTTAGCCAAATCTTCCCCTACGCTTGGGACCTCACCCATACCCAGTCTAACACACCCGCCTAAGCGACTAGATTTATCCAAGAATAAAGCCGCCCCGCCACCTAGAAGACAAGCTCAATCCGTGCCTCTATCACAATCAAAACCATCATCGTCATACCTACCTTCCATATTGGGACCTCATCCTTCCACCTTGCACCAATATATCATACCTCCTGTGTTTTCTTCAAAACGATCTACGCCTTCTGCACCCATACAGGGATCAAAGGGTATATCAACATTATCACTCCACGTATCCTGTCCACCTATCAACCCTAAACAAATTCCATCATCAAAGATTTTTTTCGGTCACTCCTATTTCCCAAGTGGTTGTTTTCTGATACCACACCATCTGTGGCCTCATCATCCAATATAGCTTCGTACCAAAGAAACCACGTTTAGTGAAAAACACGTATCAACACCCCTCGGTTAAACCACCACCCATACGAACTAACCACACCCAAACATTACCAAAACCTGCACAATCAATATCCTCATCCTCTTCGATTTTGACCCACTCAAAGGATCTTACGCCAAAATCCTTGCTATGTTAGTAGAGAATGCGACCATTTCCCTACCCCCACTTAGACCTTATGACCCGTCTAAACCTCGACCTATAGGTTATGATGAGTCTAAGATCTGCGCTTATCACCGCACACCAGAACATGATGTGGAGGGATGCAAAGCTTTAAAAATCATCCTTCGTCAGTCCCTCTCCCCAGGATAGAAAGGTTAAGAAAGACAACTTACGAAGGGGAGACCTTTAGTTTCCATTCCCTCTCCTATACCATCTGTCCCCGCCTCACCAAGATCTGTCATTATTACAACCCCACCTCTTGAAGACCATGATTTATCCCAATCATCTTCTTCATCTCCGGTCTACGAGATTAATATGATTAGTGTTGCTACTCGAGCGCAGAAAAACAATGAGAAAGTGAAAGAAGGCACATCTGCGTCCTCTCCTTCTCCATCCAACATCCCGATTGCACCACCACCCAAAGTGGTTATTCGTGGACCTGCTTACCCCGTCTCTAATGGAGCCACCCATCGAGCCATGATTAAACAGCTTCACCAATCACCCGTAAAAATGACACTATATGATCTCATTCGACTTCAATCTCATCGACAAGCTCTCGTTGAAATTCTTCCGGGATCAAGGTCTTATCTAATGAAACCCTACCCGTTTCCTCCATTCTAACACCCAATCACGTTGCCTCTCTCACCAAACAACCCACCGCCCCAACCACTTCGTCTCGTACCACAAGCCTGCTGGGTTTCTCAAGATGAAATTGTTGACTTTGGTACAGAAGATCCTGACCCGGCCCTGTTCATCTCAGCTTACGTCCGGGACATTCGTGTACGTCGTGTTATGATTGACGGGGGTGCTAGCCTAAACATCATCTCTTCAAAAGCTTTTCAACAAATGAATATCCCTTCTAGCTACATGTGTGCCAACCCCATCATGTTGCGGTCATTCAATGATGCTATTACCTCTACCTTAGGCACCGTGATCCTCAACATTCGGGTAGGACCACGTACTTTACCCGAACTCTTCTATGTCCTTGAGGGAGAGTTCCAATATAATATATTCTTTGGGTCGTCCTTGATCCGGGCCATGGGATGCGTTCCTCAACATTACATAGATGCATAAAATTTGAGTACGAGGGAAGTCCTACACCGTAAAGCTGATCCTCCCCCTTTAAAACCTGCAATATATTATACCACCCAAATGATGTGGCTTTGGTACCAATCAAGACACCCGTTCATTCAACCAAACCATCTTCTTCAACTATGCCTCAACCATGTACCTCAATCGCACCTACGCCTTCAACTCGATGAAACCACCGTCGTAAAACCACTTGCCTTCCCGCAGCTAACATCCCAACCTCCGACCACTTAGTAGATGTTTTTCAATGCCTTACGCTGGGGAGTACCGCCTATATAACGTCGCTTCTTTCCTACCCCGCAGAGTACGGACAATTACATGCACATCCCACCTACGACCGTCACGTGGGGGAGGTAATCTCTTACGGACCACCCCATTGCCGCACCAACCTAACGTATGGGGGTGTTGACGCATCCTCCATTACCCCTGAACCTCCTCTTGGTGTGGTTCCCTTCCAATCCGATTTTCAGTACCTGACAAATCGTCGCTTCGCCCTCACCTTCTTGACTCGCTGTGCTTGGAAAGGCTTTGGTTTTGGTCTTTATGAACAAGGCCGACATACGCTCATCCCCATCACCACACGCAAACATAATGATCGTAGTGGTCTCGGATTTCTGGAAACACTTACATCGACGGAAAATCGCGTCAGTTGTCTTCTGGAAGAAGACGACGTCACCCCTACCAAACCATCATCACCCACTTTGCCATCATCACCCACAGAATCTATAGACCCTGAATCTATCCCTCCTAACTTTTTTTTTCATAAATGCTATCTTCATAGGTCCTCTCACTTATCAACGCGATAATGAGGACCCATCTTCTCTTCCCCTTCTGTATCCAGACATGATCGAAGAGGATTCGCCTTTGATTAATGTTGTTGAGTGTCAGGATGATGACTCCATCCTCACTTACCTTGGCGCGGATGACTCTTATATTCAACGAGCCTTACCATCTGAAACCCAAACCATGCTGAATGAATCTACTATAGAAATCAACATCCACACGGAGGAGGATCCTCACATTGTGAAGATCGACAATCCCTTAACGCATCAGAACAAGTCACCTTTACTACTTTCCTCCGTGCTCGCAACCAAGCTTTCACTTGGTCCTACGCTGACATGCCAGGAATTGATCCTGACATTGCTGTCCATAACATTACACTGAAACCCGATTCCAAGCCAATTAAACAGAAATTGAGAAAAATGCATCCACGCATTGCCCTCTTGGTCAAAGAGGAGCTTCAATGACTTCTTTTTGTTTCCTTCATTCTGCCTATTGACTATCCTCAATGGATTTCTAACATCGTACCTGTCACTAAAGTGACGGGGGGACTTCGGATATGCATGGATTTCCGGGATCTTAACCTCGCTTGCCCTAAGGATGACTTCCCCCTCCCAAGTATTGATCAACTTGTTGATCTCACTGCGGGTCATGAAATGCTTTCTCTCATGGATGGCTTTTCAGGATACAACCAAATTTTGGTCGTTGCCTGCCGATCAACACAAAATCGCCTTCATAACTCCTTGGGAACCTTCATTATTGTGTAATGCCATTTGGCCTTAAGAATCTTTGGTGCGACCTATCAGCGGACTATGACCTACATTTTTCATGACATTATGCACACTATCCTTGAAGATTACGTCGACGATCTTCTTGTCAAGTCTAAACATCGCAGAAACATCTCGATGTTTTAACCATTATTTTTGATCGCCTGTTACAATATTCTATCCGTCTTCAACCAAAGAAATGTGTCTTTGGTGTCCTTTCGGGAAAGCTTCTTGGTTTTATCGTCTCTTTGCGTGGCATTGAGGTCGATCCATCTAAAGTCAAAGCTATCATAGAAATGCCCCCACCTACTAATCTCAAACAATTGCGTAGCTTACAAGGTAAGTTACAATCTATCCGACGTTTCATCTCCCAACTCTCGGATCGATGTCAACCTTTCCATCACCTCCTTAAAAAGGACATTGAATTTCAATGGAGTGAAGAGTGCCACCAAGCCTTTGAAGCTCTCAAAACTTATCTCTTGCAGCCACCCGTGCTTATCCCACCTCAAGACGACCGCCCTTTCTACCTTTACCTTTCCGCCACTGACCACGCTGTAGGGGCCATGCTTGCACATCGTGACTCTGAAAATCGAGAACAAGCCGTTTATTATATAAGTCGTACTTTGGTGGATTATGAGACTAGGTATACACATGTAGAAAAGTTGTGCCTAGCCCTATCATTCGTGGCTACCAAGCTCCGACACTACCTTCTGAATCACAAAACTTTCGTCATCACCAACACGGACCCCATCCATTACATGTATGCCAAACCTCATCTAAACCAACGCATCGCCCGATGGCTCATGCTCCTCGCCGACCTCGACCTTGAGTTCGTCCACCAGAAATCAATCAAAGGACAAACCATCGCAGACCAACTTGCGGAAGCCCCTTTACCTGGAGAACAATTTACCAATTTTACATTCCCAACGAACTCATCGCCACTCTTTCACTCAAGGAGGAGTCGTATCCAATGACTCTCTTCTTTGATGGATCCAAATGCCAACGCGGTGGAGGAGCTGGCATTGTTCTCATTCCTCTTGACGCCGAGCCTATGCCTCTTTCATTCCGACTCGATTTCCCTTGCACTAATAATACAGTGGAATACGAGGCCCTTGTTCTGGGTCTCCAGGTTACGCTGCACTTAGGTATCAAATCTATCAATATTTTTGGCGACTCTCAATTGGTAGTCAATCAAGTTATGGGCATCTACCAATGCAAAAATGAGGAACTTCAAAAATACAAACACTACGTGGATTCGCTTCTAGCCTTATTTACTCACTATTCTATCCAAACCATTCCATGCTCTACTAAAAAATTTGCGGATACTATGGCTTGCTTAGGCTCGCAAATTCCAGTCTCATCAACTCGACTCGACATTTTTTCTTGGTCCAACAACTCTTTGCCCCATCTTATTCAGCCCCGATTGTTTGTATGATAAATACGTAATACTGCTAACTCGCAAGATACTTGGTATCACCAATTCCATGACTACCTTACAACCTCTGTTCTCCCTTCTAACCTTACTAGTACTTGGTAAATGTACTTTTCTTAAACGTGTTTCTCGTTATGTAGTTATGGGGGGACTCTTTTATAAACGTGGCTTTGATGGCATCCTCCTTCAATGTCTCACCGGTGCGGAAGTCACCCATACCATCCAACAGGTCCATGACAGTATTTGTGGCGGGCATTTTAGTGGCCTTGCTGTGGCCAAACGAATCCTTCGCCTTGGTTATTATTGGCCTACTCTCAATAACGACTGCTACGAATATGTTAAGCGTTGTGTTATGTGTCAACAACATGCTAACCTTCAACATACTCCTAGCCATCCGCTGCAGGTCGCACGAGATCTTTGGCCTTTCTCACAATGGGGTTTAGACCTTATTGGTGAGATTCACCCGTCCTCTTCACAACGTCACCGATGGATAATCACAGCCACCGAATATTACACAAAATGGGTGGAGGCTATTCCACTCATTTCAACTAAAAAGGAAAAAATTGTCGAATTCATTAACCATCACATTATCTGTCGTTTTGGTATTCCTCATCGCCTAATAACAGATAATGGTAAATCTTTAAAAATAGGTTGTTGCAAGACCTTTGTGACAACTTTGGTATCAAACTCACTTCTCATCACCCTACTATCCACAAGCAAATGGACAAGCCGAATCCTCTAATAAAACCCTAACCAAAATCCTCATGAAAGTTGTCAATGAGTCCGGACGAAATTGGCACGATCACATCCCCTTTGCCCTTTGGGCTTATCGTACTAGCATCCGTACCTCTACTAATGCCACACCTTTTTCTTTGGTATATGGTACCGAGGCTGTTTTGCCTCTCGAAATACAAATACCCTCCCTTAGAATATCTCTTCAGGATATTCTCACCAACGATGATTTCCGCCAAGAGCGGTTAGCCCAATTGGAGCTCCTTGACGAATGTCGTCTTACAGCTCTTGATCACCTTCAAATCTATCAAAAACGCATCAAACGTGCTTATGATAAGCGACTTCATGAGCGTATCTTTAAGGTTGGTGATCTTGTCCTCAAAGAGAATCAACATGTCACCAAACTAGAAAAGAGCAAACGTGGAAAATTTGCTCCCAATTGATTGGGCCTTACATAATCACTCACACCTATGGATCGTGGCACTTATCATTTAGCTTCGCTTAATGGTAAGCTCCGAGCTCGAACCCCTTCATGCCTTGCATCTTCGACCATTCTACTTTGTTGAATTTAGTGTTATATCACTTCTTATCTACTGTCGCTCGCCGTCCCTTGAGCTCACATACCACCACATGCACTTCGCTTTCCTACACCTCATAATAAAAATCAAGCTCACATAGTTTGATTCTCACCTCACCTAAACGATGCCTTCCCTTTTTAGTCTAGTCCATGACTTCAAAGTATTAAAATAAGCCGTATTCTTATGGGATTTTCTTGAGTCGAACTTCCTACCAAACTAGATGCTTCACGCCAAAAGAACATCTAGCTATCTAAATTATATATAGACTGCTCCTCGAAGGACAACTATATGCCAAATTATTGTTGCTATTCTATATAGATCGCTCCCCGAAGGACAGCTATGCACTAAAATCATATCTCGCTACTATAAATAGATCGCTCCCTCGAAGGATAGCTATACACAGCCTTTATCAAAAGCTTCTCGCATTGATCGGCTTCAGTGAAGACCTCAAGAATAGCACAATCAATATCCCTTGTAGACTTCCCGCATCGATCAGTCTATATTCAGTAAAATAAAGGCCTCATTCAAAAGAACTTTTTGGGTCATGGACTTGTCTATTTAGGGTAGGTTCTCTTTCGTCAGAACACTCACTTTGTAATAAATTCTCTGTACCTCAGCTATATCATCCACCTCACCTCACCATTTGTTTCAACTCAAGGGACGTAATGTTCACCCGATATATTGTGATCATACAACTCTTTTCACCTATGGACTTCTCGTCTATGCACGGTACCTAGGGCTTCAAGCTCGTTCTACGTTTGGTGGTTTGTTTAGCTCTTTTCACCTACGGAGCACTCTTTCCGCTTTGCCTTGCATCTAGGATTGTGTGTTGATCTTAATCAGGACATGGTTCCCTACCACTTGGGTAGGCTAACTTTCGCTTCCCTTATACCTTTTACAACATCACCAATTCATTTCCGACACCAACAACCTTACCTTACCAATATTAATATCAATATTCTTACCAATCAACCAATTGCCTAAACCATACCAAATTGCCTGAATTCACCTCTCCTTGATCCTAAGGGAGAACTACATCAGGCCTCGAGGCCCTCCTTGCTTTGTGCAAAGGGCTATGTAGGCAAAGACTTTGAAGACATGGGGTCTCCCAAGGTTAGCTCGACCATCCCCTACCATAACCTATCATGTGTGGTAAATATAAATATTTTTGTGTATTTCTATTTAATCACATTCCTCTTTATCCTTTTTCAAAACACCGAAAGTCAAAACGAAAACATTCTTATTATTATAACTCAAATCAACATACATATCTCGTTTTATTTAGATGTTAAACAAATACATCTTCTCTATCATCGACACGCAGGTCGGTATTCTTATTTATTCTTATACCTTGCTAACATTTATTTAGACCCTCACGCCTCATCCCGAACTAGGTGATGATCGTGATCGTCGACCCTCTCGCCAGTGCCTCTCGTCCTCAAAGGTACCACGGCTATTGGTACCGCCCACTGATCTGCCAATCTCTCCTGTAACATATGAATACGCCCTCTCGCATGGAGGACTCCAGCCTCTAGTCTCTCCGCCCGTGACTCCGCAACCACTAACAATCCTCTTGTCTCATTCACCTGCGTTTGGAGCTGCTGAACCAAACGCTGCAGACGATCCCTCTCTGCTGTAATCACCGCTATGTCAGGACGATCACGTACACCTCGCAGTTCTGCTACCCACCATAATCTATAGGCCTCTGTCGTTCCTGCATCCATTACCCTGCGATCGGCTGCTACCTCTTCAGGCCCTTCTGGAGGTGTTGGCTGGGGAGGTGAGAATACTGCCTCTGCATCGATCCTCATATAGGGTCTATAAGCCTGGGGTATATCCTGCACAAATCCAAATTGTTGCCGCACGTGATCTAGAGGAATCCTCTCATACTCACCTGGCTTGTGCCCCGCGATCCACCTCAATCGCTCTACACCCCTCAACTCCTCAGCTATATTCTCTGTTACCATATAGTTCCCGTAAGGCCGCCAACAGATATCCACAATCGTCACCCTCTCCCATACCTTGCCTATAATACTCAATGTCACCCACACCGCTCTGGATCTTGCCTCTTGTTCTGTTTGGACCCATTGTCTGAATCCCAACCTCTATACTCCGGTCTCTCCTGACTGGATGGGTCGGCCTATTGGTCACACACAAACAATGTGCTCATAGGCCCAACAGTGTAATAAGTATGAACAATCCAGTGTCATTCTGTGATTTCACCTACAAGCCCATAAACCCCTGTATAGCTCCGCCAAATATGCAGGTGCCCATGCAAAAGTCACGTTCCTTTCTATCATCTCCCAAATAACACACATCAATGCCTTTGGAAATCTTCCCCCATCCGCCCTCGGTAACGCGTAATACCCTACCGCTATCATTAATATCACTGCTAACCTTGTCTCCTCAGGGTGTGCTGCATACATTATCCCATACGTAAATGACAAACCTCGCTGTGTTAAATCTCGTGCGTATGGACCAAATACTGCTGTTATCGCTCCCCGTGCCGCGCTAGGTAATGCCTGATATACTGGTTTTCCTGTAATTGGGAGTCTCAAAATATGGAACACATCTTCCAATGTTACTGTCATTTCCCCTGTTGGCAGATAGAAGGTATTTGTCTCAGGATTCCATCTCTCAATCAACGCCTGTAACATAGCATGGTTACGTGCGATTCATGAATAATAGCGGATTCCACTTAACCCCAAATGATTTATCAATGTCCATTCAGCTGGCGTTACATCCACTCGGATTCGTGACAACAGCGCTGGTACACTATCATTCATCCTCAACCCTGCCTCTGCCTGCATACATCCAAATAACAAAAACCATTCAATTCCTCCAATCCCCCCGGGTTTTTTCTCAAATTCTGAAATTCCACAAGAATCCGGTATCGCTATACGTTTAACTAGTATCGGTTGAGTAACCGATACCGGTTATCCCTAACCGATATCGGTCCCTGTTACTTTCATACACCTTGCCTAAAACAACCACCTACGACAATAAATTGCTCGTTTATTCCTCTCTGTATACACAGACATACCCGAAACCCTTGATTACCTACCACGTAACACTCACCTCATTTATAACCATTGTTATCATCTTTTCTTTCTCATATCTACCCACTTACTCTCCCTCAGCTTATTCCCAAAACATGCAGTAGTCAAATTACAAACAAAACGTTACCTCTTGGGTTGCAGTAGCTTGAGGTGGCCCTTGTCTTCCCTCTTGTCCCTGCCTGCTGGATGTTTCTCCTCATCCTGCCATTATCACCACCTTTTTCAAACCTGCCTTTCTGTCTTCTGAATCTCAGATCACAATCACTTTCCCTGTCTCTTTACTCCTAATCACTCAAATCTCTCATGCAATTACATGTCTCAGTCGTCAAAAAGCGTCGCGTTCGCGTATTTAACTTCTTGCATGGCTCTCAAAATTAGAACTTAAGTTGCCACCCTAGCTTTTTTATTTTTAGAAAAGCTCATACCTAAATAACCGGTATCGGTCATGTAACCGATATCGGTCTACTAACTACCGCCGTCGGTTATCTAACCGATATCGGTTACACCCCTGGCCTTTTGAAACATGGTCTTTTCTTCATTTTTTACCTAATTTTTGTCGCGCCCGCCTCTTTTCCTGCATCACAACACCATTATCCATATATGTCCATCCACCACACATATCATTACAATTTCATTAACATCATCTATTTTACAAAAACAAACCAGCCATCAGCTAAGGATACCAAACCAAAACAAAACAAAACAAAAAACTATCTATCTATACCTCATTTGAATCCAACTCATCAGATACATATATAACAATGTCACAAAACCAGCCCAAAACATGCAACATTTCATCATATAACACATCATCCATATATCAACATGTCAATTAAACTCATCATATATTCTATACCACAAACCATTGACGAAATACTTAAAAACATTTTCAACACTGCATATGGATCAAAACATCATCTATATATATATATATACAAGTTTTCAAATATACACTGTGCCCTACATCGGGGCCTCTGTGATCTCATAATCCAACAAAGCCGGCACGCAGGCCGCAATAACTATCAATAATCTCGACTCGGCTCGCAGGCCGGTCCCTCATATCAAAAATATACTCACTTCAGCAGTCGGTACCAACTGTACAACCCGTACTCGGCTCGCAGGCCGGTATACAATAAATGAATGAATGAATAAATGAGTAATATGTAGGCACGCAGGCCTCTATAAACATAACCGGTTCGCAGACCGGTGCCCATATCCAATATACAAATACAAAAACAATGCAGGGATTCCTCAGCTCTCCCCACCGCCCTCGGCACCTCTCCTCTGCTGGTCCCTACGGTGCCTCTCGTCTCCTACACCTGTGAGACACGCCGGTGTGGCTGCACCTCCTCGCGATCTCGACTACGCAAGGTCTCCGCTTGGTGTGCCACATATGGTGATACTCGGCTCCGTACTATCAAGTGAACATCCTGATAGTACCGGGCCTCCGCTCTCGCCTCCATGTATCTATCCCGTGCCACCATCGCAGTGCGGGGCTAGTCCCCTGGACTCCTACTTTGCCTGTACCCCATTCGTGCTCGTGTGTGATGGTGCCTGTGGGTCTTCTGCTGCTGCATCTGCTGCTGTACTCTATACTCTACACCTGTGGTGTCTTGCTGCTGGTGGTGGTCTTTGCACAATGCTCGTGCTCGAGCTCAAGCTAAGCCCTCGTAAGACCCCTATACGTGCTTGCTATGTAGCAGCCAAAGCTACCCCTGTAAGAGCTGCACCTGACCCCTGAGCTGATCTCTCTCTGCCGTCACAGCTGCCAAGTCTGGCTGTGCGGGCTGTGCTACCCTCGCCGCTCTCTGACCAGCCCACCACACCATGTATGCTCCTGTACAACCAGCATCATCTACTGTGTCATCTGCTGGCCTCTCAGCAACCCAATCTGGATCCAAGGGCTGTGGTGCAGGCAGTGGGGCCTCTACATCATCCCTCCTGTACTGAGGGAAGGGAGGTGGCTCGTCCTGTCGCAGCCCCATCTGCCTGCGTACCCTCTCTAGGGGTATCCTCTCGTACTCTCCCGGCCTCCGTCCTGCTATCCAGAAAGTGTACTGGATCCAGCGTAACTGTACTCGGCCTCCTCTGTGCGGGTGATGACCTCTGTAAGGTCTCCATACGATATCTACCGCTGTCAGGCCCTCTAACAAATGCCTGTAGTAGGCAACGTCTCTCCCCGCAAGCACTGCTCGTGGCTGCCCCACGACTCCCAACCACCTCTGAAAGCCGTATCTGTATATAACCTGTGGCCCTGGCTGCTGGGGCAGCCCTACTGGTCTGATGCATATGATGTGCTCATATGCCCAACAATGAAGTAAAAATGTCGAACAGATACCGAATCGCCTCATCCGGCGATAACCCCAGAGCTCTCTGTATAGCTGCACCAGATACACTGGTGCCCACGCATAGCAAGTATGCTCCTCAATCATCTCAAGCAACACCCCCATCAACGCCCGTGGAAAGCGGCCTCCCTCTGAGTCCGGGAGGGTGAAGCAGGTGATCCCAATCATCATCAGCACAGCCAGCCGTGTCTCGTGTCGATGCGCACGGTACATGTCACCATACCCAATGCTCGCGCTGTGATAGGTAAGTAGCGCGGCTGCATCTCCAAAAACCTATAATATGCTGTCCATGGTAGTCTCTGAATCTACCTGGAAGACTGCCTCTCCCTCGATAGGTAGTCGAAGGATGCGATACACATCCTCCAACGTGATAGTCATCTCCCCAGTCGGGAGATGGAACACATTGGTCGCCGGATCCCATCTCTCGATGAGGGCGACCATCAGGCTATGATCTCTCTCTATCGCTCTGTACCTCTGGACTCCACCGAGTCCCACCTCGCGCATGATCGCCCAGTGAGCTGCGGACACATGTGGTCTCATCCGCACCAACAGCGGGGGCATCCTATCCTGCATCGTCAACTGCTGACGTGCCTGCAAAACCAACCCACATCCTTAGACCTACTTTTTATCACAACATCTACTTTATCCTCTAAACCCCCTTTTATCCCCCAGACCACACCCCGACTCTCTACCACCCCACCCAAAACCCAAACTCACCCCACCTACAAAACCAAACTCACCCCACCTAAAACCCAAACCCACTCCACCTAAAAACCAAACCCACCCCACCCAAACCCCTACCCGACCCAAAGCCCAAAATCTACCCAAATCCAAACCCACCCAACCCCAAAACAAAACAAACCCAAACCCACTCCACCTAAAAACCAAACCCCACCCCACCCAACACCCCACCCCACCCAACACCCAAACCCACCCAACCCAAAACACAAAACACGCCCAACCCAACCCAACCCACACTCACCCAAAACCCAACCCAACCCACACTCACCCAAAACCCAACCCAACCCATACCCATACAAACCCAAACCGACGCCGGCCGACATACGACCGACGCCGGTCCAGCCCAACACACCCTGTCCACACAATTTGCGACCGATGCCGGTCGCTTAGCAACCGACATCGGTCGCTGTAATTGCCGGGAGCCGAACCCCCGCGCGGCCCCCCGCCCATATTTTTGCATTTTTATACTTATCTACCCACCCAAACACCATAAAAACCTACCCACCCAGCCGACTTGCCCTATTTTACCCATCTATCCTCTTCGTTTTTCAAATTACGTCAATTTACTCATTATTTCCTAAAAAATGTAAATTCCTACCCAAACCCCCAATTTCGCTTAATACCATTCAAATGCACAAAATAAAGAGTTCCGAGCCTACCCGTACGACGACACGTCGTCGTGGTGGGATGGGTGGTGGTGGTCCAGCTGGTCCAGCCCCTCCTGCTCCTCCTGCCTGTGCCATGGCTCCAATTCTACTCTGCTGGGTCCCCGGCCAATCAACTGCTGCCTCCTCCTCACTCGGGCCCGCAAACAACTCCCTCCTCCAGCAAAATAGCTCCACCTCACTCAATAAACCTCCAATCTCAACTCTCCACGTCAGACAAGTCAATTTGGTTTTCAAAATAACAAAGTGACAATGACAAGCCGTATTTTTCTTTTTATAGGTTTTTCGCCCTTAACCGATATCGGTTTCATGTTGCCCTAATGAACCGGTATCGGTCCCTTAACCGATATCGGTCACGTAGAATCGACATCGGTTTTTTCTTCCAACTTTCCCCCAATTTTTTGCCCTTATTTACCATTTGCCCCTTTTTAACCACATATCGCCTATATCCACCTTTGCTGAACACCATTTGTTTACAAACCGGCCCGACCCAAGGCCTCGCCCTAACAAACCGGCCCGACCCAAGGCCTCGCCCTAACAAACCGGCCCGACCCAAGGCCTCGCCCTAACAAACCGGCCCGACCCAAGGCCTCGCCCTAACAAATCGGCCCGACCCAAGGCCTCGCCCTAACAAACCGGCCTGACCCAAGGCCTCGCCCTAACAAACCGGCCCAACCCAAGGCCTCGCCCTACCCTACCGGCCCGACCCAAGGCCTCGCCCTACCCTACCGGCCCGACCCAAGGCCTCGCCCTAACAAACCGGCCCGACCCAAGGCCTCGCCCTAACAAACCGGCCCGACCCAAGGCCTCGCCTAACAAATCGCCCGACCCAAGGCCTCGCCTACCCTACGGCCCGACCCAAGGCCTCGCCTCTACCCCTACTGCGGCCCGACCCAAGGCCTCGCCTAACAAACCGGCCCAACCCAAGGCCTCGCCTAACAAACCGGCCCGACCCAAGGCCTCGCCCCTGCCCCTACGGCCCGACCCAAGGCCTCGCCCTAACAAACCGGCCCGACCCAAGGCCTCGCCCTAACAAACCGGCCCGACCCAAGGCCTCGCCCTAACAAACCGGCCCGACCCAAGGCCTCGCCCTACCCTACCGGCCCGACCCAAGGCCTCGCCCTACCCTACCGGCCCGACCCAAGGCCTCGCCCTACCCTACCGGCCCGACCCAAGGCCTCGCCCTAACAAACCGGCCCGACCCAAGGCCTCGCCCTAACAAACCGGCCCGACCCAAGGCCTCGCCCTACCCTACCGGCCCGACCCAAGGCCTCGCCCTAACAAACCGGCCCGACCCAAGGCCTCGCCCTACCCTACCGGCCCGACCCAAGGCCTCGCCCTAACCAACCCGCCCGCCCCAAGGCCTCGCCCTACCCATTTGGCCCGACCCAAGGCTGCAACCCAACAACTCGGCCCGACCCACGGCCGTATCACTCCAATACCTTACCCAAAATCAAAACCATCCACTTTTATCCACCCATCCTGTAGTTTTTTGTTCAATCGAGCTCACCTGTTCGTGTTTTAGCATGATTAGGGTCCTTGACTTGATCTGTCGACCAACTTTGCTCAGACCTAGACCGTGACGTTTATCTCAACCAAACCAACCATTTGGTACTGCCGGACATGCCTAAACGTTCCTGTACCTTACCTGTTATATACCCTGGAGCTACTTCCTATGCCTTGGATACCAGGATTATATCACCCTTGTTTGGATAAACTATCGACCTTTGCCTATGCACTGCTGGTTTGCTCGTCAAATCATGTACCCTAGTCGTACTATTGCATTTTACCATGCGTCTGCTTCCTTGGACCTACCCCACCATCTTACCATCCCCTCTACCCCATTTACCCTTTATCAACCCTATCCCTGATTTCCCGTTCACTCAATCTGTGATAGATTTGAGGGGGATTACCTATACCCTTAACAGGGGAAACCACTTCATATTATTGTCCGTGCAGCTTTACAAAACAAGCTACACGACAATAAGGGGCTAATGTAGACACCAAATTTGTGTCTTACGACCCCTTGTGACCCACATCTCATCTCGCAACTTAACCTCATCACCTAAACCTTACACAATTATTTATTAATTACCTTGTAATTGATAAATCCACATCACCTTACCCGCCACCTCATTTTGCCACCTCATCATGACCTAGCCCTAACCCTAAACTAACCTAATTAAAACCTAAAACTTGGTCTACACCTACACCCATGACTAAGGACCCCTTTCTCGCACCTAAAACCGACCTTCTAGTCACTTGACCAAGCCCGCAACTAATCTCTCGGGAGAAAAGCAGGGAAGGTGGGCTGTTTTACTAAAAATAGCCTACTTTTTCCTTACCGATGCCGGTTCCTACTCGACCGCCGTCGGTTACGCAACCGCCATCGGTTCCCTGTAAATGGGCTCCCCAAACCAAAAACAAAGGATCGGAATTTCATTTTGGATCAGGTCGAATGATTTTTGAATCAACAGAGATCATTGGGAGAAGAAAAATGTAGAATCCGGGACCTTCACTTGACCGAGCAGAGACGAGTGGAAATACCAGAAGTGTTTACAGCAAAGGAGATCAGCTTGCATCTTCGTCAAAACCAGTAAGTCACATCTTGCATGTCCTCTGTTATAACATTTCTTATGCCTTTTGAATCACAGTCCTCATAAATCCATCCCTGAATCCACTACCCAGCATGCATATTACCTCTAACTATCATTCATCTACCTCTCATCACCTTATTTCCTAAATACCACCTATATACAGCCTTACAAACAACACAACTACCCCATAAAGCGACCAACCTACAGATCCTAGAACCCACCGGTATCGGTTATCAGTAACCGGCATCGGTTATCAGTAACCGGCATCGGTTCCTCTGATCAAAACCAGAAAACCAGCCTTTCCCCTACCCAGTTCAACGAAGCAACTTAATTGATATTTTACAGTCTTTTGTGTTAATTCATATTAGCAGGGAAACCACCACCTTTGAAAGGAAGTTTTATATTTCCTGGGCCCAAGGCAGTTTCCTCATTTATTGTCTAATCAAAATCTTGTGGTCTTGTGTTCTTATTTGCAGGTAGTCCTTCCAAGACAAAAAGGAGTTCTTCGCAATCAGCCTGATCTTTCTCTACGGTACGCGCACACCATCTCGACATTCTACAGGTATTCCTCCTAGCCCCTAACCTTATCTGTTTCTAAAAGGAACGAAACAATTTCGAGCGAAACAGAAACCTTTGAGTAATATTATCAAGCCACATGAATGATTAAGTATGATTGACAAGATGAAAATTAACATGATGAAGTATGGGAAATTATTCTTAATATATGTGGTGATGTAGGAGTTAGTTAGAAGATATGGTAAAGTGAGAGACAAACTGTATGGAGAAAATGTGGGTAGACGGGGAAGTGTAGAACGAAAATTGGAGTTTAGGGGGAACTTATAAGGAAGATTTCCATCTGCAAGAGGAGTTAAGTGAGATTATCAATAAGAAGATGTATATAATGAATGAGGGAAAATAAGATATGATGTTTATGAGAATAAAAGAATGAATTAAAAGAGATAATGATGAGGAAGAAAAGGTTCAAGTGAGTGGAATATGAATACATGGAGGAATACATGAAGTAGGGAATACTGAGTATAAGGGGGATCCTCAAATAATATTCACATGCTATAATGGTAGTCAAATAAAATTCCCAAAATGAGAGATCAAGTATGATAATGGAGGATGTGAATAGGTGATGAGGGAAGAGGATTATGAGGAATATTAAGAGACATGGTATAAGGGATGAGTGAGTGAAAGAAAATATGAAAAAAGACAACTTATCTCAAGGGATGTCCTTAAGTAAGATACTTAGGATGCGTGGATGGTTAAATAATATTCCCAAGTTAAAGACGTATGAAAAATAGATGATTGTGGAATTTATGATGGTGTTGTGAGATATGTGATGATGAAGGAGTTTATACAGTGGTATAAACTTGGCGAGAGGAGTTACCTCAAATAATATTAGCATGTTTTATGGATGGTAAAAAAATAATTCCAAGATGAAGGGTAAGGCATGGAGAGGTGGGTAAAAATTGGTACATATGATAGAAGAGAAGAGATGAAGGAGCACACTATGGGGAAAGGGAACATGAATGGTGAAAATTAGGATGTGTGTAAAGATGGCCTGCGAAGTTCATATGAACAGGGGAGGATAAATGGAAAAAATACATGTTGGTTATAGTGGTGGATGAGGTGTTTTAGGATAGTGCACCCTTTTCAAGGAGTGTCCTCAAGTAGGATTCACATGTTACAAAAATGGTCAAGTAAGATTCCCAAGATGGAGGGGTTACTACAAATGGTGGAATGTTGGGGTGCAAAGAAATTTTTTGATAATGCAAGATGATACCTATATTGTGAAAGCATATTAATTTTAATGTAGAATACAACAAAATGCACCATGATATGAAAGATTGTGAAGACTTCGTAATATGCAATATGCGAGCATATATATATGTGTGTGTGTGTGTGTGTGTGTGTGTGTGTGTGTGTGTGTGTGTGTCTATATACACACACACACACACACACACACACACACACATATATATACACACATATATATGTATATATATACACATATATACAGATATATATATATATATATACATATATATATATGTATATATGTATATATGTCTATATATATATATATATATATATAGAGAGAGAGAGAGAGAGAGAGAGAGAGAGAGGCTAATCTAAATATAAAATTAAAAAAACCAATGCACACAGTAAATGTATGCACCATGGCTACAAATTAACCAAGATGACAAATAATAAATTTGTAATTGGTCAACAACTAATTAAGAAAAGTAACAATGTAACATAATTTTCAAATTTGTCCCTAATGTGTTCCATAGATTGATTGATTTGTTTTTTCCCATATAATGGGTAAGATGTTTCAGGATTGGTTGGGTCATTGCCCCCAGTAGGGATATAATGAGCATCGAGATTTCCCAAGTAAGGATATACACAAGGGATGTGAATTAAGATGTTTTGATTTGTGTGGGATAGTTGGAATGAACACCGGGATAAGAGTCAATGTGTTGAGTTTTTGTATTTTTTTTTCCCACTTTTGTAGTTGTTTAGGTATTTTGGATTATTTTTATTTTTTTATAGATTTTTTGTCTTATATGTTTTTGGTAGTTTTTGAAATACTTGATTTTTAAATTTTTTTGTTATTTTTGTGATTATTTGGATGTTTAGGGGTTTTGGCAAGGTATCGATGTGATGGACCTACTCGTGATAGGTAATATTGACCCATTCTAAACTTATGAAATAAAGAAGAGTCTCAATCAAGTTTAGAGATGAATAGAGTGAAGATGGATAATACAATAGATGATGAAAGTTTTGACTATTTGAAACAAAGGATAATAGAAGATATGAGATGTGATAAGATAAGATAGACTAAATGAGTTATGTAAACATACATTTGTACATGATGTATTATGGGAATTAATGTTCAAAAATATTACAATTTTCCTCCCATTGGAGGAATATTCTATTGATGAGATGATGATAGTATGTACAACTCCACCCTTGACTCCACACACCTAGTAATACATGAGAGCTCAACAATGAGATTCAAGAATGAATGATACATATGAAATAGATGTAGAGACAAGATATTTAAAAATGGTCCATTTGGGATATTATGACACAATCCCTCAAGGATTACTTGAACAATGTAGAAATGATTTTTAATTTATAGGTCTTTACTAGAATTAGACTTGAAAGTGGCCTACTGATTGGAAAAGTAAGGTTAAGAAATAGTTCTCTCTTAACATGTGCATCTAAAATTATTCTTTGGGAATTTATAGACTTAATAAATTTTAATTTTAAAGGATTTTTTTGAAATGACCCCTATACTTTGTCCCATGTCACCGGTAAGAGGAAAGGGTTCAACACTAAAGATAAAAAATAGGTGAGTAAGAGAACCTTCCTTTGTTTCTAGCCTCACACTACTAGTAAGATGTGTGATCTCAACACTAAAGACTATGAAGGATGAAAGGTGTAATGATTTTTAGTACACACATGCTATATATAAACTTATTTGACTTATTTTTTCATTATTTAGTGATTTATTGGGAAGGAATGTTTGCCCCCTTCTTATCCCCACACGGCTAGGAAGACATGAGGGTTCAACACCAAATACTGATATGGGCAAATCAACGATCCCGGTAAAGAAGTTTAGAGCTTTATTGTTAAGGAGTGAATATTACTCCTATTAATTATTGTACTTCTCATACCTCTTCGATGTCGAGATTTATTGTTAAGGAGTGAATATTGCTCTTATTAATTATTGTGCATCTCATTCTCATATCACGATGACATGCAATAAATAGGTGAATAGTCATGATTGGAATAACTACCAATGGATGAAAATTTTAAAAATCATTTTTAGATGATCTAGGTGAAATAAATGTATAAGAAACCACCTTAAGTATTGGGAGAACATGCACATGGGTGGTTCCTAGGAAAAAAATTCTTCGAGATGAATAGTGTTCATGGGTTCATCAAATGATTTTCCATTTGCGGTGGCCAACTTATATGCTCCAGAACCAAACTTAGTAGTGATTACATATGGCCCTAACCAGTTGGGCTCAAATTTACCTTGCTTTTCTCTTTCTTTGGTTGTGTTTTTCTAATTTTCTTTGAGAACCAGGCCGATCTCAAAATTTTGAGGTTTTATCTATTTGTTATAGCTACGTCGTATCACATTTTGATAGACGTGGAGATAGTTTAGAGAATGAATCCATTTTTCATCAAAAACTCTAGTTCTTCAAGGCATGATTGTCTATATTCATCTTCATTGATTAAGTCCCGATGGAGATTCACAAGGATAGGAGCTCGATCTCAATGGGTAAAAACATTCGTAGCTTTAAACAAGAGAGAATGGAGTAGATCATGTAAGAGTGTGATAATCCCAAAGGGAGGGGTATATTTGAGTATGTCGAGTTATGTCCATGTTGATTGATTATCTTCTCCATGATATTATTTAGTGTCTTGTTAATTTCCTCGATTGGCCATTACCTTGAGGGTAATATAGAGTGGACCAATTAAGGAGGATGTGAAAACATTTAACAAGATATTTTATAATTTATTTTTAAAGTATTTACCATTGTCAATGAAAATAGAGGATTGTATTCCAAAATGACAGTTAAGGTTATTGAATATAAAATTGAAAATTTGAATGTTTCAACATAAGCTAGAGGCATAGCTTATACCTATTTAGTGAATTACTTAGTGGATGTGATGACAAATTTATGTCCATCGATGATGTGTATTTGGTTTTAATAATTAGATCAAGCCCCCATTTAGAGACATGCCAAGCGGTTGTGATTGGTTGTAATTCTTGGGAAGGTTCATGAATGAGATTTCCATATTTTTGACAAGCTAGACACCTTTGTTTGACAAAATGGCATTCATAATTTTCCATGGCATGAAAATAGTAACTGACACATAATATTTTCTTAGCTAAGGCCATTCTATTTATGTGTGCACTATAAATTCCTGCATGTACTTCATCTAAGGTGAGATATCCCTCCTCTTAATTGATACATCTAAGTAAAGTGCCATTATAACCTCTTCAATACAA
Source organism: Taxus wallichiana var. yunnanensis (assembly GCA_018340775.1). Lineage (NCBI taxonomy): Eukaryota > Viridiplantae > Streptophyta > Pinopsida > Cupressales > Taxaceae > Taxus > Taxus wallichiana. The sequence goes on along the minus strand of CM031240.1, from coordinate 475,828,210 downwards.
TGCATTTGATAGGATAGTATAATGAGAGGAACATTGTGCTAATGCACATTTTTAATGGGAGTTCATATTCTGGGGGAAAGTTTTGTCATGAATGAAGGTATAAATTTCATGGTACCAAGAGATATTAGGACCAACTATTTCACATACCATGGTAGTCTTAGGAAATTCGTGAGTAGGAGTCGGGGATGTTATACAAGGAAGTGTGTTTGCATTTGATTAGTTGTAACCTCAAGAAGGGATATGATAGTTTCCATAACATCTATGGATTTGTTTTGAGCTCTATGGACTTGGTCAAAAGTGACTATCTGAAAATATCCTTTAAGGATGTCAACCATTTTCTTGTAGGGTATTAATTTTTCATCTTTTACTTGATACTCATCCCTAACTTATTTGATGATTAATTGAGAGTCACCAATGACTGCTAGTTCTTTGATATTCCATTAAATGACTACCTTTAATCTAACTAGAAGGGATTTATACTTTGTAGTATTTTTAGTGAAGGAATACCCAAGTGAAATTCCTTAGGAATGATATCTCCATATAGAGTGATTAAAATTATTCTACTCCTTAACCATGAACATTACAATAGCCATCAAAGTAGAGTGTCCATAAAGGAGTAGCTCCAAGGGAACTAAGAGAATCATCAGGAAAATCAAAATGTATTGTAGAATTTATCTACAAACACCAATAGTCGATGCATTGGCGCATCACTCGGACTAATGTCCGAGAGCTCACCCAAAGCACATACAACCCTATCAGGTTCCTCTTTGTTAGTTCATGTAAAATGTATCCATAAAATAAACCATTGCACAACACAAGATAAAAGATAGACTAAAGGACCATGACACGAAATAAATAATAACTTTGATGATTCATTCCATAACATATACAATTAATATCAAATTAACCATTGAATTCACATGATTATAGCTTACACCTTTTCCCTACCCTTCCATACTCCTTTATAGATATCTCTCTATATATAAACATACAACCCACCATATTACATAGACATGAAAATTATATATAGCTAGTGGGAACTTATCCTTACAATGCATTTTCCTATTAATAGAATTTCCTATACTTATCTTGCATGTGCATCTAATATGCGCTTTAGTCTTCAATTGGATGTTCTATCTTCATGCATGCTATTAATAGATTACTTAATCTCCACAACAATTCTATACTTAGTTACATCCAACCATGCATACTTTATCTTTAACCAATATCTTACATGTGCTTCAATGATACTTTTATCTAATTATAGATTTGCATTGCTTGTCACACCATCTTTGGTTTTCCTAGTTTTAGCCTATTTAGAGATCCAACTAACTCATGTGGATGTTCATTCACACATCATCTTATTATAACCCTACACATGAGAATTCATGTACTATTCCATACATGCATCATTTCCTATTGTCACACGTAACTTTGTGCATGTCTTCTACTTATCCATTTTCTCATCCCAACATTACCCCACACTAGGAGTATTGTCCATCCTCAAAAATATAAAAATAAAAGAATAGTATGAAATAATGTCTGAAGAATGTGGTAGCACCCTAAAAATATAGAATAAAGAATGGATTTTTATACACATAAATGGTTTGTCTATGGTGATGGAAGGAGTTCTAGAAACTTAAGGCTGATCTCAATCTCCAGCTTCTTCCACTCTTCTAGCTCACTAAACACTTTATCTAGGGTTTCCCTAACATTATCTAGAATTTTCTCTATAGTCAACCCGTCTTCCGTATCATGCATATCCTTTAATATGAAATCACACTTCGTGGAAACAAAATACAAGCCATCTACCATGCACATCACCATCACTAGGTTTTTCTAAGCCTTTTCTTAATCCTTTAATGCTTAGCCTTTGTTGCTTCCTTTTTCTAGATAAATTCTTACATAACCCTCTTGTGATTAGATGCATTTTTTAACAATTATGCCTAAACTCTCTTCACTTCTACCTCATATTTTGTAGTGCACACATCTAGGATCACCGAGATGCCCTGGAAGTTATAAAAATATTCTTAGCTGTTGTTGCTTGGCATCCTTCATTATGCACCCATTGCAATATATTATTCCATATTTTTCTCCACCTTGGCCTTATTCATACTGGAAAACTCCTATGTTGTGGGCCTCAATTCAATATATACCTTACTTGGTAGTAGGTGTACCAACTCTTCTAAATATTCCATTTTAGTATTATGGTATGGTTTTTCTGCACTATAACACCTAGGAATGCATGCATAATGTTATTTATTAGGTTAAATGATTTATTATATACAACTACCACATCCTTATTCATGTCTCTCAATTCCTCTACTAGCCACTAATTTTTTCAATCCTTCCTCTCTATGTTCTTGTACATTATCTTTATTGCAGCCCCTTTACTAATATTTTTCCTTCCTACCTTAGTGGCCATCTTATTCAGAATGTTTCTTGCTTGCTATTTTTAGATTGGGGTAGAGACAATTATCGGGAAGGCTCCATGTTCATTCTTTGACCCTAACTCTAAAATTGACTCTTTTCTCACCTCAAACTCTATCTCCTCTATATGAGTCTCAAAACTATAAGAAAGAATATTCCTTATGCATGAATGTACTTCAGCCTTATCAAACATCCCCCAAAAAAAAAAAAAAAAGAATATTTTGTGGGTATTGAAATCTGAAACCTTTCCCTTAAGAGATTTAAAAGATCATGAAATTTGAGTTACCTATGGAGAGTGCCTTGACATTCTTCCCCTAGTATGCTTCCGATGTGGTGTCTATTATGTAATATTGTATTATGCGTGGCCTATTTCCTTGCCAGTACATTACCCCTCTCCACTTCCTTTCACCTAGGTTTCTTCTTCATTGCACACGTCTTCATGTTCTTCTTCATGCTCATGCTCTTTATCCTAACCTTGTTCTTGCTTCAACTCTTCTTGATTCTTCACTTCATGCTTATGCTATTACAAGTCTTCCTCATTGATATTATAAATGACATAAGGTTGTTCCTCCTCTATTGACTTTAGGTTTGCATGCATGTTTTTTTAGAGATAATTGAAGGGTGTGCAAGGTGCTTGTTTCTTGGTGCCTTCTCTAAATTTTCTCCTTCTGATATGATTGAGTGTAAACTCCAACTAATCTTCTTATTCTTCTTCCTTCAGTGGAGTTTCCTCATGCATGTGCTTAGGAATATTCACAGTCACCTTTAAGGGAGGATATGGAAGCTCGAGGTCACACACTTCAACCACTTTCCCATCATCAAGCTTTGGCCATAGATAAATGCAGACCCTATAAGCCTTTGTACCAAATATCAAGGTCAAAATTGGATTTAAGTACATGCTATCTATCTCCATGGTTTCAACAGATGGTTCCTTTGATTCATAACCATCTGTCTTACACAATGTATGGTAGTCTGAATCTACCCTTATTGCATTGAAATTTAACTATTGTGCATCCTTTATCATGTTCACCATGATTTTGAAATACTTTTTGGTGAATGCAAATGATAGTTTGCACCTGTAGACACAAAATCATGCACTTGGATAAATTTATAGGTCTTAAAAGCATACTTACATTCATATGATTCATAAGTGAGAAAACTAGTAATTGACAACTATCTTTAGCTTCTTTGCTTTTTTTCTAGTATTTTACACCCAACAACCCAATCAAGACTTATTTATCTATAATGATTTTAGACACCATCACCCATCCATGATGCTAATTCCTAGGTGCCCTCACCCCCTCGAGTTTCACGACCATTTTCTATCTTACTCGATTCTTTTGTGTCTCTTTTATCTTTTGGGCATCTTATTTTCTTATGGGTCAACCTTTTAGTTGTCAAATACAAAATTCAACTAAGGGAATCATATAAATACAAAGATATGTGACCAAAATAAAGGAATAAATTCTAAACATATATTATCATCACCTAAGCATGCATATAAAGGAATCTAAGAGCATTAAAGGTATCCATATAACATCCATTCAAGGGATAAGGGATTGCATTTTATGCATACACTACATAGGAAGGGGAAGTTCATTATTCCAATCACACATATACTTAAATTGATACATCTAGCTATCACTCGCTATCAAGTGCACTTACACAAGGGATTCCTAGGGAATTGATTATTTTACACATGCATAAAAACTACATGGAGTCTAAGATGTATTTAAATGCTTGGTTGTAAGTTTACTTAGTTGGGTAACCTCCGTGGTTAGTTTGATTCCCCATATTGCATATTTATTGTTTATATTTGATGTGGTTTTGTGGGTTTTACAAGTGAACATCTCTTTTATAGGTTACATGCACACTTGGTGATCATATTGTGACATACAGACGACCAACAATGACCATCAATGATACTTGTGTGACACCAGAAATATTAGATTCATACCACTTTCGCAGTCACAGGTGCATAGGAGTAGAATATGGCACCCAGGATGCCCCGACCACCCACGCACCCTAGTCCGAACTTATCTAAAAATTCCATATTTAATAGTGCACAGTTGTGATGATTTTCCCTTCTTGTTCATCTATTCTCTATTCTAGATCAGTTTTAGGAAAAGTGTGCAATCAAATAGGTCCTTTCCTTTATCTCTTACACTTAGGGTTTCATATTTTATTAGTTTATTTCTTGTGTCATAGTGTATCTAGCATATGTACTTCATTATTTCTATCAATTACTCTACAATTAGGGTTTAACATAAACTAATTTTTTAAAAACATTTGGTGAACCTGCATTCGAACACTCTTGGATCATCACTTCCTCCTAATTTCATTATTTTAGGATCCTCTCACCATGGATATTTCCATTAACATCTTCTTGCAAGCTAATCCTGAATGTAAGGCTAAAATAAAATATCTCTTGGATAATACTTACATTCACTCTAATACTCCTCTAAACCATATATATCCATTATTTTTAGCTGCATTCTCTAAAAAAATTACTTTCACATCTATTGTAACTATCACTCTTTCTATTTATGATAATGATCCTCCTCTTTATATTCAGGCTCACATATTTAACATAGGCATTAGGTGAGTACTAGTTGATAATGTATCCACACTCAATCTTTCTAATCTCACATTTATTCAACAACTTGGCTTTTACTCAACTCATGTCAATCCAACATCCATTTCCATCCATAGCTATGATTCTTCTACATGCATGTACATGGGAACTATCACCTTACCTATTACACTTGGGCTTAAAACCATTCCTACCATATTCTTTGTTATTTATGTCACACTTTAGTTCAGTTTATTACTTGGTATGCCATCAATTCACACTATTTAGGCATTACCTTTTACAATTCATTGGTGTGTTAAATTCCTATATGATGGTTAGCATATACTATTATTGCTGACCCAACCCATTCAAATATTACAACCTAAAACCACTTAATTATCTCCCCACTCTACTTATCTATCACAATGTATGTCATCCCCATAATCCTCCTACATTTGAATCCACTCCCACCAATATCCTTGACATTTCTATTCAACATGACAATGCCAATATTGATGATTCTGATGATGAGGTTGATGTCATAGAACTTAATGATGACACATTACACAGTCTTAAATTTAATCCTCTAGAGATAGATGAGTCCTACTTCAATGATAATTTTGTTGCTATTGGCCATAGTGAATATCAATTCAAGAAACCCCCTTCTACTAATGTTATAATACTTTTTCAAGGGTCTTGTCCATACATTGGATGTCATATCACTTACCTCATCTCACTATTCCTCGACACTACCTCCTTTCACATGCACTCTTTTTATACATAATTCTTATTGGCATCATAATCCATTTGATCCCCCATTCTCTCGACACCATTTTCACACATGAGGATTAGCCCGAGTTGGCTTCACACTTGATGATCTCCACTAACCACCTCATTCTCCTCACTTTTATCAGGGTTGTGTCTTTGTTACTAATGCTTATGGCCTTCGGGTTTTCCATTTATCGATATTTGTTACATGTACTCCTTGTTTGTCTCCACTCACACTAGGGAAGTCTTGGATTGACTACATTGGTGGCATTTTAGATCCTAATCATAATAGTATCACATTTCCCATTCTTTTTTGCCGCATTTCTATTTATAATGATTTATTTCTCATCTATATTTAAAATATCACTCGATGGTATGCACACATTTTTCCAAAACCACCTTTCACTGATGAAGAATATGTTATGGGAATGTATAATTTACGCCACAATGGATCTCTATATGATCAAACCCACACTATTTCTTACCAAGTCTCTGATCCAGGTCCAATTGGCTATGATATTATCATTGACGATATTCTAGATGATTTTAATTGATTCTTAAGCACATCATACACTTAGGGTTCATCATGCTTACTTCCTCCCCCTCCTAACATTATAAAATGTTTATCATTTCTACTCATGCACTTTTTTCTTCATACTTCATCTTTCTAAGCATCATTACATAGCTTGATAAACATCTTGTATTTTAATTACCCTATGATGCACTCTCATGTTAAGGTTCAAACTTGATTGTTGATGGCATACTACATCCATGAATATCAAATGCTAAACATTTCACGCTCTGTCCTTCATGATATATCCTTCTAGTCATCTATTCTCACACATCATACTACCCTATGATGCACTCTAGTTCCACGGTTCATACTTGACTCGCCGAGGGTCTTAATATGACATGAACCTCACCACATTCACTCTTCATGATCTATGTTTTATTATATGTCTTTCTAGCACACATTTTCAAACCATTTCTTGATGAAGCAATCGTTTTCTATGGTTCATTCTTGATTATTGAGGGTATTTTAGAAATGAATCTCATAATCATCCACATCCACCTTGGGGTCACACTAATTCTATCACATTCACATTACATACCATTCCATCTCACTCATTCACAACATACTACATATCTTGGTTACATATATTCTTGCTTGCTTATACTTACATGTACACTTTGTTTCCCATGCTAGACAGATACTTAGTATGTCAATATATTTTCTATATACACATGTGTTCACTTGGTATTTAGTTATGAATGAAGACTTCCTACAAATATTTACACACAACAATGATGCTTGGAAATGTACCTCTTACTAGTCCCACTGAGGTTCATCGAGCATCTACATTTCCTACTATTAAACATCACAGGTCCTATCATTTCATTATTTACTACTTCCTATTCTTACTAGCACACTACTTTCCATTGATACATACATGTTTTGACATACTTTTTTATCTTTCTAACATACTAACAGGTGATTCATGTGTAATATTTTCCTTGCAAGACTATATGCCACCATGGTTATTTGTTACACTTTGCTTTCCATTATTTGTTATTATATGCCATTGTTTGTGTGCTATACCCTATGTCTTGTTTGATAACTGCTTGTATGCTTTTATCCTTCGCTTCGCCTTGATTATATTGTGAAATTGTGAGAATGTACCATGTTATAAACATGATTTTCATGGTCCATCTTGTATGCAAATTTTCTTGTTAGAATGCTTTCCTATGTCATGTTTGCTACTTTTTCTACTAACACATATTTCTAGCCATATTGTTTGCATGTGCATTTATTTCTACCATGCACATTCCCTCCCCTATATGGATATAGTTTAGATCACCATCAAGTCCTCTCCTTTGGGCTGCATTCTCCTAGCGATGTTGCATGTACCCCAAATGAGGGGGGACCACATATTGTGAGTCAGAAACCCCATACATCAGCTTAGAGCTACATTACATATATGTATAGTACAAAACCAACACACTCTATAGTTATAGGAATGAACCAAAATCTGACTTGGGTCCTCGGTTCAACATAGACTCTAGTGCCTAGATACAAATACTAACACCTAGGAACTCCTGACCTCTCATGGGAACCTATGTCCAGGTGCAAATATATTTACTCTCTCGAGATCAACATAGTTTACAAAAGTTCATAGATCAATTTCATAGTATGCAGACATAGTTCTCCAACAAGAAAAATACATTCTTTCTCCAAGTAAACTCGAAAAAATACAAAACTAATAATGTATAACTGGAATAAAATAGGATCACACCATATATAGTGGTGTATAATCGGGAAGAAGTCATGGAAGGAGAGTAAAACTAGACCTCTCTCCCCAACACTCTTTTTTCGTGGCATGAGATCGCCTAAAAAACTCATTCTTGGCGTGAGATCACCAGAAAAACTCGTTCTTGGCATGAGGTCACCCAAAAAACTCATTCTTGGCGTGAGATCACCTGAAAAACTCACTCTTGGCATGAGATCACTCAAAAGCTCACACTACATAAAATTTTCAGGACATCTTTCTATCCTTTTACACTCATGTTCATTAGGTGCACACTTTCCTTTTACTACTTTTACAAATTTACATACTTTTACATACTTTTACAAGATTTTTCATAATACATGAATTTGATTACTCTTTTGCTCTTTATTTGCAGGTCCATCCTTAATATACAACAAGAAGTATGCAGACATTAATAAAAACAATAGTTCAACATGTTACAACATAATATGCTTCACCCCTAGGGCTACTTCCTCTTTCTTAGCTTCCACACTTCCTTTTTATCATTCCACACTTCACTTGCCTCTTTGGCATGCTATCACTATCACACTCTACATGGTGATGAGGTACATATCTCTTATCTACTTTATGTTATCAAGTATTCACTCAACAACATAAAGTGGGGGAAAATTTAGACACAAAATCATGCACTTGGGTACATTTTTAGGTCCTAAAAGCATACTTGCATTCATATGATTCCTAAGTGAGAAAACTAGTAATTGACAACTATATTTGGCCTATTTGCTTTATTTATGGTTTTCTTTATAGTCTTTTACACCCTATAACTTATTCTTGAATTTACTTGTTTATCCATTATGAATTCGGACACCAATTCCTAGCTAATACGCTAGGGCCCAGAACCCTCATCCCCACGGGTGCCCCTAATCCTTTTCTATCTTACTTACTTATTTGGGTCTCTTTTATCTTTTGGGCATCTTATTTTTTTATTTTCAGCCTTCTAGTTGTCAATTATGAAATTCAACCAAGGGAATCATATAAATATAAAGCTATGTGAATAAAATAAAGGACCAAGCTCTAATCATTTATTAACATCACCTAAGATTGCATCCAAAGGCATATAAGAGCATCACATGAATCCATCTAGCATCTATTCAAGGGAAAAATAATAAATTTTATGTATACACTAAATAGGAAGGGGAAGTTCATTATAACATCCACACATCTACTTATATTAGTACATTTAGCTATCGTTTGCTATCAAGTGCACTTGTGGGATTCCTAGGGCACGATTATTTCACATACACACAAAAAATACATGGAGTTTCAAATGTAGTTTAGCACTTGGTTGTAAGTTTACTCAGTTAGGTGACCTTTGGGGTAAGTCGAACTCTCCATATTACATCTTTATTTTTGGATTTGATGTGGTTTTGTGGGTTTTGTAGGTGAACATATATTTTGCATGTTACATGCACACTTAGAAATCATATTGAAACATACAGGTGACCAACAAAGACCATCAACTACACTTGTGTGACACTAGAAAAATCATATTCAAAACACTTTCACAGATCCACAGTGCCTAGGATCAGAATATGACATAAAGATGCCCCTAACCCACCCAAGAACCACAGTCCGACCTTATCCAATAGTTCCAAATTTTACAATGCATAGTTGCGATGGTTTTCCTTTCTTGTTCAATAGTTTTCCAGTCCATATCAGGTCTAGGAAAAGTGATAAATCAATTAAGTCCTTTCCTCTCTCTCTTGCACTTAGGGTTTCATATTTTATTAGCTTATTGCTTGTGTCATAGTGTATCTAGTATATGTACTTCATTATTTATATTAGTTACTTTGTAATTAGGGTTTAACATAAAATTATTTTTGTTAAATCAACATCATGGTCCCAACTCCCCATTGTTTAGTAGAAATATACCAAGAATGAAGTGTTACATTACGAAAACTCGACTACATAGTCAATATCGAAGGAAACTCCTAGGCACATAAAAATCATTTTCAAAGGCATCACGCATTATTTTATATCATTTTTTGAGGTGGACCTTGAATAGATTTTAAATTACCCCATCACATGTATACTTGGTGAACCACTCGCTCCAAAGAATTCTTTTCGATTAGATTCTTGGACCATCAAGAACTCCTATCTCTCAAAACATTAGTAATAATATGATATAACCTCATGTGATTTTATCTCCTTTCTCCATTTGGGTCCTTGCTTCATCAATGATGGCTTCAACTATAAACAAGGAAATTTTATATTGGGTCTTGTGTGACATCTTGTGTGTGATAGGAAGAAACATTTAATTCACCTTTGTCTATCTTTTTTTAGAGGCACCCAATTTACAACTTACAAGGTGCATAACCACTCTGGTTCCTAGGTCAACAATATTCTTGATGCTTTAAAGGAAAAATTCCCATTTTAATAATGCAAATTTATATTTGTTTCCTCTATCGTTACATTGTCCTATAATTCAAGTTCTTGTTCTTCTCTTGTATCGAAAAATCTAGTTACTTTATTGCTTAATTTTACATTCACGTGCATCCTCCTACATGTGAAGTAGAAGTAATCTTTATGGACATGTGACATCGGTCACAAGTGCATAAATGTAGGATTACCGAAGAAGGGTAGTTCATACAACTATAATACTCCAACCCCTTCCAAGTTCTTGACACATTATCGTCAAAGATTATCTACCCTTCCTCCATCCTTTGGCTCATTTCCTTAAATAAATCATTCTTGATGTTTTTCTCATGTCCTTTCATGTGGTGATTATACTCACTAATCTTGCATTTCCATAATCGTGACACCCATGGTTTTCCCATAATCACTTCTTGCAGATATCACATTTCGTAAAAACCATTCATCGGAGATTCTTCTGTGTATTTCTGGTCCTTAGTACTTTTGGTGCAATTTTTCTCCTATAAAATTCTTATCCAATTATACTAACCCTCAAAGTCGTGAATTTAATGCCATAGGTGCCAAAAACTCTGGTTTTTCTTTGTTTAAATTTTGCTCACTTGGATACTTCAACTATGTTCCCTAACACAACTTGAAAATCACTTCATGAAGCTAAACCTATAGTTTTATTTATAGCCCTATCTTTGCATCCTTAATTCTTGTTGGTGAAATAATTTTTCATGTTACAAATTATATGTTTCCACCAACACTCATGGGGCTAAGCCCTACACATGAACACTTTACTGAACCTATGGTAAAGTGCTTGTATAAGGCAGAAGGGAGGAATTTGCAATGACGAGGGATAAAATATAGAAATGAGGAAAGAGAGGGTTATTGTTGTATTTACACACAATAACCATAGTAGGTCCACATTAAATTAAAAGAAAAAAATGTAAGAAATTAGCAAGACTAAAAAACTATAGACACACATCTCTTTAGATTCATCAATAAAGGAAACCAAGTTCCTTCTTGGTTATTCAAGATCACTATGCTTGCAAAGCTATATAATATAGAGAGTAAAGAGGAAAGAATGAGAAAATGATATGGAATAAATGTAACTATTATTTCTTATTTAGTGGTGATAAAAAGCATCACAACCTACAAAAATCCATAATCACCACAGAAAAACTAAATTTCAAGATCCTTTGGAATGGAGAATCCATTCCAATTTATAACATTGCAAATTGTCTTCTCATCTACCCCCACATGACTCTTCATGTCCCATCACTTGTGACTTTTCAATTTCCCTTAAGAGAGAAAATTAAGTACATCTCTTATAATTTGAGAGATTGCTTTTACATTTTACAAATATTTTATCGTCACTTAAGTGAATAAGAAAAAATAGAAAAAGTACATTCTTAATTGAAAATTAGAATATGAGAGAGAGAGAGAGAGAGAGAAAGGAGGGATTGAATACTCTGCTACTTGATGAAGAACTTGTTTATTTGGGGCATGGTGACCACAATCTCCACCTTTTGCAATATGCATAGATACTTCATTTGCCGAAATGAGTGTTTAAGAACACTATTGTGAGACATTCCATTGTGGGCTCTGAGATGGATGCGAGCATCAATTATGATGATTGTCTCTAAATATCACATAGAGAGTGAGGGAAACTCTCTTTCTCTTTATGTTTTCATAATTGACATTAATAATAAAAAATCAGCTCCATGATGTACATACATCTTGATGCTCAAATTTCACTCATTGAAAAAACCCTCACATCGTAGATAAAAGGGATGGCCCTTGAATGGAATTCTTGAGAAGTGGCCACCAATTGGAATGACATGAGGAGATGGAAATGAACACACCACAAGGTTTGAGGTGAGTGTTTAGGAACACTACCAAGTGGATGGAATAGAGTTGATTGCTCATTCTTATGACTATGGTGCTTTGAACAAAGATCATACCTTTTCCTTTCTTGGCTCCAGAACACTTCTTGAATGAGATCAACTCATACACCTCTTGTGCACATGTTTCTCATGGAAGTAGGTGACCTTTCTTGATAGCAAGACTGATCCTGGATGGAACTTGAAGGAATGAATGAGAATGAGTTCCATGTTCTTTCCCCACACACTTTGCAGTGAAACACTAGAAAAATCCACCTCTACTAACTTGCAAGAGTCCTTTATCAAGCATGGATAAAGTGTTTAGAAACACTTCACGGGAATGCATTTCCTAAGATGACATATTTCCTTACTCACAAAGAATCCTTCACATTGTGCTTATGATGAAAATACTCTTAATGAATGAAATTTTAATGAATATCTTGATCCTCTTCAGCCTCTTTACTAGTCCTTACAATGTTCCTGATTTTCACCTTATGTGCCTTAATATGTCATGTCTTGTTCCTTGACACAACTATGATAAGAATGATGCTTCAGGATCTATGTGGAGGGTTTATTTCCTTGTTCTATATATGAGGAAACTTTACAACCATGTGAGGATAGAAAAAAATTAGTGAGATGAGTAAAAATGGAGCCAACTGCAACTTTCTGCATAAAAAACTGAGACTTTCTATTTTTGGCATGTGGGACTAGGAGCTTTGTTATTTTGGGAAAATTTTCATTTTTGAAAAAATTGATATTTGAAGCTCATATAACACTTAATTAAAATCCATTGATTATAATTTACCATTTTTAGGAATTTTCTATTTTTAGGATATTGCTTTTTTGAACCTGTTATTTTGAGAAAATTGTCAATTTTGCCATGTTTGCCATTTTACACGATTTTTTGATGTGTTGAGTAACTGGAGCTTGAAAATTTGAAAGGTTTAATATTTTAGCATGTTAGTGAGAACAAAATATGATATTTTTAATAGCTATCCATTCTGGTATTGGTTTGAAAAAAACACCATTGTTGGAATTAACTCTGCACTGTGATCCCGTGTTCTAATTTTCGTCGTGATCTGCCCACTAGAAATCTCACAAATAAAAAAGGAAAATTTTGGGATGGAGTATTTTAGGAATTATTCTATGTTATTTCAGATATTAATGGATTCTTGAATCTTTAGTGATCACCAGGGATCCCGAGAGGAGAAAATCGGTGAAAAGCTTGGTGCATTCGGTTTTCTAGTTGAAGAGTGATGGGAAAAACTTTGTTTTCACAATCATGGCTGATATGGAACGTGCTAGGAAGCATGAAAGGAGTTTCTCATGTATTTTCAGGTTTCATGGATTCAATAATGGATGGAAGGTATAATTGTGTGAAGGATTGAACTTGGAAGTAGGTTACTTCATTTTTAAGTTACCCTTGTAGCTATTTTTATTCACGAGTGAGAAAGCAACTTATGTTTTAAAACCAAGGTTTTAATGGATTGAGTATGGGGATAATTTTTGTTTTCCCTCCATCCTGTTGGGAATGGGGAAAATAAAACACACCTCAATCAAATCATGACAAGTTTCACTGCGAGGTGCAAGATGGGAGAGATGGAGAAAACATACCTTAGCACTTGAGAGCTAAGTTTGAGTCATATAGAGAACCCGAGGAGGGGATATGATGGTGTAATTTTTTATGTCCCATATATACCATTTGGAATGGGGATAATAGGGACAATAAAATTCACCCTCAACAATATCAGTCCATTTTCACTTTGCGTGGTGCGAGGAGAGGTAGACGAGTTTATCCTAATAAACGCTATCTGGGGATGAGTTAGGTCATATGGGGGACCAGAGAGGAGGGATGAGGTGAGGTTAATTTTTGTATCCCATATTTCCCCATAGGAAATGGATAAGAGGGACACAAAATTTTTCCATGAATCTAGAAGGTGACATGTGTTACCCCAAAATGACTAAGTATGAGAAGCGTGCATGCACTAGAGAGAAATTGAAGACATGATTCCCAAAGCCCCAGATGATATTTTCACATGAAAAAATATATTATTTTTACTTCTAAGACTATTTAAAGAATAATTGGATAGGTTTTAGACTTCAATTCTACTTTCATATTAAAAAATGGAGCCCTTTTCTTCGGGACAACAGGGTGTGTCTGCCAAGATTGAAATTCCTTAAGAATCACTAAGGTCTTAGAAAATAGGTGATGATTCAACCATGTATATAATTAATTAATATTTCCAATTCCTATTTTATTACCTCCTAACTCTTTACGGAGCTCCTAGAATCATGCGGTGAAATTTAGGTCCCAATTTTGACTACTTAATTCCTTACACCTAGAAAACCCACTTTTACACGGTTTGTTCATAAACCACCAAAAATATCCTAAACTTTACTAAATCAATTCCAATACCATCATGGGATTATGGGATTTCAAAACCTTATGTTATGTCGGAAAAGTAGCACCCTAGGATTTGCACATTACAAAACCCTACTTTTGACTAACATGGGATTGTCTCAAGGTGTGGGACCTTTGTGATTGAGAAAAACTCTAGAGAAGGTTGGTTCCTAACCTATTCTAATGCTAACCTACTCCTAAAATACCAATTCCAAGGGACCAGAGGAAGAGAAATACATAAAATGTAAATCCTAAACTAAGGGAGGTGATAACACCAAAACAAGGCTAGAGAGATTCCTAGTGAGTGAAAGTGGAGGGAAATGGGGAAGAAGAGGAAAATAAAATTCCACAATCCCAAAACACATTCAAACCTCCAATCTCATGGAGAAAAAAATTTAAGCCTTGTAAAGGAACACAATATGCACAATATACCTACAAAATATAATAGAAGGCAAGAAATGCAATATAAATAAAGCTAGGGAAAGAAGAGCCATAAAACACTAATTTTATTGCTTAAAATGATGCAAAATCCATTACAATATAGGCACAAGGAAATAATCCTTCACAAAATGCATAAATTTGAGGCCTATAGCTCACAAAAGTGCTTTGGAACAATTTTGGCAAAGTTCCTTTACAATTTTGAAAATCTCCCCCCTTCAAATGAGGGGAATTTACATATATATAGAGAAAAGGAGCTACCAACCAACATCCTTCATTAAATTCTTATACGTAGGTATGGGAAGCCATGATGGTTCAATTTTCAATGGTACTTTTCTTGCATGACGAACAAGGGTGTCATACCTCATTAAACCGGTTGTTGAGCTACCTTGTATGGTGTCATTAATGTCTGGCCGTATCTAAAACTCTTTGTTGTCACACCGAAAACCACTAGCTGATGCATGATAAGAAAGGAAGAGTCGCCACTGATGAGGGAAATATTTTTCACATGAAAAGAAGAAATGCTATTGCATGCATGACAATGAGGGGAGGTTGAAGCGTGACATAAAAAGGAGTTTGACGCATGATAGGGGTGACACTAATGCGCGATAAGAAGCATGGTTAACGATGATACAAAGAGGAATTTTCATGCGGCAGGAAGAAGAATTATCATAAAATATGAATAGGTGTTATCGTGTGACGGGAAGAAGCATTTTCATGCGATAGGAAGAGGCATTGTTGCATGACGGGAAGAAGTATTGTCACGTGACGGAAGAAGTGATTGATGCGTGGTGAAACAAACCTTGATGGGTGTCAAGAAGAAGGTGTTGTCACATGACAAGAATAAGTTTCATCACGCGATAGGAAGAAGTGGTTAATGCGCGACATGAAACAAGCATTAACGCGCGTCGAAGGTGACATTCCATAAATTTTTCTAGTTTGACCATTAATACAAATCATACTCCATACCTTCTCTGTGATGAGCTTGGTGCTCTCATTAACTATCAATTCCTAGACCTGTAGGTTGATCTATTTTGCAAGGGGGTGTAAAAATGGATAATAGAAAGATAATGCTAGTTACGGGAAAAGTAGAATTGATCATGGATAGTATATCTAAAATCAAATATGATTTCATATCCAGATTCCTATTGAAAAATTATGTGAGTTCAAATGAAGAATCATCTCAATCCAAGATCGTGTGAAAAAGTTATATCTATTTTTAGTTAGCTCAGAATAACCGGAGTAGCTTCGGAACTTGCAGTTTTAGTTTTGGAACTTGCGGTTTAGTTTGAACACTCGCATAAAATGAGGAATTTTGAATAATCAGAGAATAAAATGGAAAATATGGGAGAGTTTTTTTCATAGATTTTTTTAACAAAAACCTCATTCATATTTTCTACAAGTTTTACCAATAAAGAGAAATCTAACTTTTAGTGAGCTATAGTCCAAGGAAAAAGTGTATCAGTTGAGCACTAAAAGTTCCACAAATAGAAACAAAAAATTCAAATAGAAAATCTGAGAGAGGTTTTTGTTCATAGCAATGTGTTTAACAAAAACCTTATTCATATTTTCTACATGTTTTACCAATAAATATAAATCTAACTTTTAGTGAGCTGCAATCCAAGGAAAAAGTGTATCAGACAAGCACTAAAAGTTCCACAAATAAAAACAAAAAAGTCAAATGGAAAATATGAGAGAGGTTTTTGTTCATAGAAATATTTTTAACAAAAAACTCATTCATATTTACTACATTTTTACCAATAAGGGAAATATAACTTTTAATGAGTTGCAGTCCAAGGAAAAAGTGTATTAGACGAGCACCAAAAGTTCCACAAACAACAAAGTCAAATGGAAAATACGGGAGAGGTATTTGGTCAAAGTAATTTTTGAGGAAAAAAATCCTTCCAATAAATTAGGATAATAAAATCATTTTGATTCTTGTTACCAAAAATAAAGGAGAATATTTGGGAGCAAATCTTCCTAAAATAACGAGATAATACTTGGACTCTAATAATATATCTCTCTCCATATTTTTGGAGATGGAGATCTTAGTTGTTAGGATTGGAATAAAGATAATATCATATTGTATTTCCCAAAATAAGGAGTTGGTTGGATGCATGAATTATAAATGCAACCTCCCACACTCTTATATGTAATTTTCACTACCAAAAATATATATCTGTTCTTCCTCATTAATCTTCTGAGAGAAATTATTCTACATATTTTGAATTAAAAATATGAATTAAGTCATCTTCCAAGGAATGAGCTGGCCACTCATTCCAAGGAATATGGATCCATGTGTTATGTTCATTTCTTTATTTCTTTCATTTTCCTTTTGTTGTGATTTTTGATTTTATGTTATGTAATTCTTCTATCTCAGTACAATTTATTTTGTGAACCTGCAGGTGTCCTATTTATCTTTCCTTTAATTTTAATTCAAAAATTTAATTTACGCAAAGTGTGATTTCTTTCATGAAAACTTTATTTTTGCAAGTGTGCCTTTACATTTCTGCATGTGTGATTTATTTTATGAAAGTTTGGATTGTGTTTAACAAAGTTGTTTTCCAAAGATATATTTTTCTCTTAATGCATACAACCATCGGACACCAGCCCTGGATTGACATTATTAATGGAGAGGATTGATGACCCTCATCAATATTTCTCTCTCTACATTATTCCCCGAGTGTGCCAAAGGGACACATGGATATCTTCCGCATTCAGTTCCATACTTAGCCGAGTTTGGGCTCAAACAAACAAAACAAAAATAACTAGGCTTGGGGTGAGAAAAGGTAGTGGTAGGTAAAAGAGTCTCATACAAAAATAACTCTACATGTATCATGAGTAGTAGATGTACAAATCTTACAATATCAAGACACATTCTTACAGAGCACGTGTTATAACAATGGGAATTTGCTTCAATCATGATCCCCATGACATACTTCATAATCTAATCACATTACACGCATTGAATTTTTAGGGAAACTATCCTTGGTGTGTCCTTCTACTTCAAAATATTTACACCAAAGTCCGATATGAGTCTCATGTACGAATTCGTAAAAACTTCTCAAGTTGCTTTGCCATGGAAGTAATTTGTGCCTTTAAAAAGGGACTTACCCTAGTATAAAAACTTCCAATGGCCTTAGCCCATAAAGCAACCTCTAAGGCCTCTCGTGGATCCTTGAAAGTCTTATGTGAAAGCACTCATTTGAAAGGTGTTATCAAGCCTCCAAAAACCGGCCGAGCATGCTAATAGGGACGGATATCATAAGATAACTTTGACAAGAGAGTATTAAAATGTGCAACATAATCTCACACACTCTTTGCCATACCCTGTTGAATATCCTTGAGCACGCTGATAGTCTTTTTATCAAAATCAGGTATATGAAATTCCACCAATAAGGCATCACGTAGTGCCGTATAATCCACCGTCATCGATGTGGGTTATAGTTTTGGTACCAGCTATACGTGCGCCCAGCAACATAGTTGCAAACTATATTTCCTTCGATATGTGGTAGTGATCCCCTTAGCGTGCCATAGAAATTCACACTTATGCATATTCTCTACAACATCCTCAACACCTTTATAATCAGGAAAATGAAGAGACATCTCATAAAATACTTTCTAATGGGGCTTTTGTCCTTGTCCACTAGACCCAAAAACCCGATTCCATCTTGTGTTTCCTCCACCACAAAATCCACTATTTCTACTAACTCCTAACCATCCATATCCTCTAGATCCTCCTCTTGTAGTAGGTATAAGGCCTGGAGTAGTGTTACTCTACATTCCCACCATTGTTCTAAACTAAGCTCCAATAGTTCACGAATTTGAACTACTTCTAGATGTGATAAACACATTCCGTATGACCACACATTGTCCAAATGATGCCCCGATAGAATACCACCACAAGAAAGGTATACACATCCATATATTAATTTAAGTAAAAATTATATCTACCTGATGTTGCTCACTTACTAATACCAACACCAACTGAAGTGGCACCACTTATCTCAGGAATTGGAAAACTAAACATAAGGCTTATGTCAACATGTGGGTTCAAATGCATGTCTAGGTTGGTCTCCTTTCTTCACATGATAAGCTCTCATCTAAAGATGAGGGTTCTTCTTCTGTGCTTTCCAATATGGGGTAGCAGACGAGAATCGCGAGTTCCATGTCCTCTATGTGAACCTCAAATAATTCTTACAACATATACCTCCATACATCCATTTCTCCTACAATCTCATGTCATTTTTCTAGTTCCCTCTCCCGAGATTCATTATAATTGAGTTTCCTTTCCTCTCTCCACTTCTTACGTAGGATCCATCATTCTTTACCATACCTACTTCCATGCCCCACACTTAGTGAGAGTTTAGCTAGCTATAGGAAACACTTCTAAACTGAGAGTGATGATCAGGATCTTGATGGTGAATGATATAACACACAAGAATTATCCTCTCAGTTCTTACAATAACTCAAACTAAACAACCTCTAGGAAAGAGTAAATAGAAACAACGTATTCCAACATATAGCTAGTCAACACACCAATCCACCAATAATAAATAGCACGAGTTTAGATCATATCAACATCATGAAGCCATTGATAATCTTCTTGGGTCCAAACATGAGGTTGATAATACCAACTCTTCCTCGATGCATACACTAAAAACCATTCATATAGTTCTATTGGAAAATAACAAAATAATGTTTCATAGATCTCATGATACAGATGCTCCTCTACCCATGTACGTGCATCAAACTTAGGTCTCAGTGTTGAATCTCTGTGCAAAATCATCCTCCATGTTTTTTAAGCCAAGTCTTCATGTTGTCCAAGGTCAATCATTTTTCCATCATACACCATTCTTACAATAGCTTCAAAAGAGGTCCCAATGAATGGAACCAAGATGTAGTCACTTTTCCTAACCATTTAATTCCCAAGCACACCGACATATCACCCAACCTAAACTAAGAGCTCATCTAAGGTGCACGATGGTGCCATGCCCCTCTTCTATGTGATATTTGTCAAGAATGTTACCATGAATGATAGAACAATACACAAACATAAATGCATACATCTTATAATAGAGATAAAGAAACTAGATCCAAGCTTAAATGATCCATATTATGATTATGAATATTTAAAAAGAACATACAAGAACCAGATCTGAACCATGAACATAATAAAGAAAACAAACACTTAGATCCATTAAGCATTGATATTTAGAACAACACCATTATATTAATCCTCCATTGTTACAGTAGCTAAATACATGATAAGATCCATAAAACAGGACCAAATACATCAATAGAATTCCCATCCTAAAAATGAATCTACTCTAGAAGTTACAACAACATTCCCACGCATTTCACTCCCATCTCTCTCTACTCCCTTTCAAACATACACACCCTCATTGTTGTTGTGCAAATCAATACATATCAAGAGACTAGTGGGAATCTTCCCTTCACCACCTATTCATCACTCAAGAGAAAAACCACATGCCAAATGTCATCATGCCCCACCATACTCAAGTACCCTAAACATGCAAGTTCCAATAAAACATAACTAACTCCACTTTACAACTCTTAATCTTATCATGATAACCATATCCTAGAATATGCTTTCCTTGGGCTGCAAGTCTCCATGTTTAAGCCTTATCCATAATCAAGCCCATTGCATCTCCACGTTTTCCTCAATGCACTCTAACCGTGGTCCATAATGTGGCTAAGTCCCAACCCTGTTCTTCCCGGGCATGAACCTACGTGTCATTCTTGAAGTTACTTCTGCATGAGCCTTTGTGCCTGCTTTGGTGCACAACAAAACCCTCCGCACCTTAGATACTTAGCCTTCTTAGGGACTCAACATTATTTATGCATTTTGTGTGGTATATGTCTTGATGTATGTTGTTATATGTAATTATGGGATTATAATATGAAATATTGTATGATGTTTATGTGTATTTTGGATATTTATGTGATGTTGATAGTGATGTTATTAAGATGGTTATGACTTTAGATATGATAAAAAAATGTATGTTATCTTTGTAGAATAGGATTAAAAAGGAATGATTTCTTTAATATTGGATTTGATACATGTGTGATGGGTATAAAATGTGAAATCACTTGCACATTAGGCCTTTTCAATGAATGTTAACATAAGACTATCAATAGGTAGTTACATGTGGGATATTTAAGTTGAAGTGACAAGATATACCTCCCTAGGACATGAAAGGATTTTAACATGTGTAAGTTAATGTGGGATAGTAGGGTTCTCCTTTTCAAAAGTTTCATAGAGGTATGCCCCAACTATACATATTTTTGATGCAAACTGATCGATGTGGGAAGTTTTCTTTGATGGTAAAGTTGATAAATGTGGTAAAATTTCCCGGGAAGCTTTTGAGACTTTGTCATTTTTTTAAGGTTGATCGATGTGGGAAGTATTTTTACATAAGTATCCATCCTTCGAGGGAGTGGTATACAATTTTTATTTTTATTATTCCAGAGATAACCGTCCTTCAAGGGATCGGTCTATATTTGAAAGGTAGTTTTCCTTCGAGGAATTAGTCTAATTTTCTTTTCATTTTGACAATATGATTTTAAATAGTTGTCCTTTGAGGGATCATTCTATTATTACTTTTGATTTTTGATAAGAAGCATCCATAGATATTTTTGACTTTATTTTTAGTTGAGGGAAATACCCTAATAGATTGTTTCGAGGAGGGGAAATGGATTTGTAGATGACCTACACATGTGTGGCCCATGACATGTCTTTAGTTGGTACATAAGGTAGATTAATGTAGTGATTATAGGGTCCCTGATAAGGAGGAACTTATCCAAGTGAAAGATGCAATGAACATATCCGTGGTGCTCATCTTTAAGGTTTCTAAGGATGGTGATGGAAAACCACATACTTTCAAATCATTACGATGAGAAGATGGCTGGTTGATGGTGGACTAAGATCTTTGATGTGACTATTGTTCTAATGATAAAAGGTTAACAATAGAAAGGCCTCAAGTACAAGGCATTCAAAGGTTCATTTTTAGGTGTACCATCAAGGGAGGCCAAGCAATACGCTCCTGACCCATACTTGTGAGTAATAACGTATGGACCGATCCAATTAGGGGAAAACTTTCCATGTTTACTCTATTCTAAAGTAGTGAAATTTTGATTTTCTTTGAGAATGAGATCACCTATTTTAAATTCACGTTATTTTACATACTTTTTGTGTGTTTGTTTGATGCGTTTTTGATAAAATTGATGATGTTTAAGGGCGGTTAATTTTTTCATCTAACAATTTTAGTTGCGATAGATGGTCTTGTCAATATTCTTCATTGGGGATAAAATATTTTAGTGATACATGGAGTGATGGGATTTGAACCTCAAGAGGTAAGACTGCCTCAAAGCCATATATGATTGAAAAGGGCATAGCATCTTTATAATTACAGATGTTATTCCGATAAGACCAGAGAGTAAACAATATTTGGAGATTCAAATTCATAACTGCCTTGTCTACTATTTTCATAAGGATTTTATTAAGTGTTTTGTTAGAGGCTTCAGCTTGTCCATTTTCTTGGGGATAGTAAGGTGATGAGAAGCTAAGTTTGATATTGAATGTGTCACAAATTTTCTTAACATCCTTGTTTTGAAGGATTTTCCATTGTTTGTGACAAGCTTATGAGGAACACCAAAGTGGCATATGATGTATTGATAGATGAAATTGATGATTTGATTTGCTTTAGTTGAAGTTAAAGGAATGGATTTGACCCATTTTGTAAAGTATTTAGTGGTTGTAATGATGGAATGATGTTATTGAGATGAGAAAGGATTAATAGTTCCAATGAGGTCTAACCCAATGTGAGAAAGGCCATAAGTCCTAAGAAGGTTGTAAATCTTGAATAGGGACATGAATGAGATCTGATTGTTGTTGAAATTTAACTCATTTCTTAACATATGTGCAAAAATATTGATCAATATTAGGCCAATAATAACCTTGGTCGTAAGACACATTTAGCGAGGACATTACCATTGAAATGTCCACCACATATACCGTCATGAACTTCTTGAATTTATTTTATAGATTTGTGAGACTTAAGAAATCTTAATAGAAGGCCATCAAAGCCACATTTATATAGGATACCTCTTATAATTACATAACAAATTCCACGTTGAAGAAATGAGATTTTAGCGTTTTTGGATAAATCGGATGGTGTTTTAGATTCTGAAATATAGTCGAATATTTGAGAATACCATAGATCATTTGGATTATTTTTATAGCGTTGATGGAAGCGAGTTCATTTTTATGAGATGGTTCATATAATGTATGAACAACAATGAAAATTTTAAAATTATCAGTTGATTCTTCATTTGATAGAGGGATAAGGGATCCTAAATAATGCATGGTGTCGACGAACTTATTAAAGAATTGCGTAACTATTTGGATGGTATAATGATATAATTATTTGAGGAGAAATTCAACATTGGATTTATATTTTTGCAATATTTAATTTTTACATTTATATTCCCCTTTAATTTGATTAGTGACGAGTTGTGAGTCTTCATAGATTTCTAAGATTTCAACGCCTAACAGGGATAGTGGTTTGAAGACCCATTATTAAAGATTCATATAGGCCATGCTATTAGTGCATTTGAAGTTAATTTTGAATGATAAATGAATAGGAGTTCCCTAGGGAGTTATGATAATGATATCAGCCCCTCCCCCTAATTGGTATTTAGATCCATCGAAGAAGAGGGTCATTTTGATAGGAGTGAATTCATGTTCATCAATAGTGTGGATAGATTCGTTAGGAAATTGTTCATGAGGAAGTTGACTATCGGGTAGGGTGCTTCAACAAGCTAGTTTGCAATGGAAAGGACCTTAATGGAATTATATGATAGGAATTCAAGATCAAACTCGTAACATCCACTTTTCACATTTCAAATCTAGGAAAAAAACTAACTTCATGATTTATTGATTTAAACACCCATATATTTAAATCCAACATAAATATTAAGTTCATATCTCATGTTTCCTTGTTCTAAATTTACCTAATTTAGAACCAACATCCATCTAGATAAATCCATCCTATAACAATTAACCATGTGCAGTTGTATGACTCGATTATTTACTAATCCCTCATAGTTTACTCTTCACGAGTCCATATACCCAATTTATTAATGGTTTTCATTTTCATAAGGGATAATAAAGTGTTACAACCTAAATTTCTACTTGGGCATCCATCATGGAATCCCATCCGACATCCTACATCTTAGATCATGGTACAATTTTGAGTGTATTTAGTAATCTTACACTACTCCAGCCAGAGTTTTAAGTCATGTTTTCCATGATTAGTTCCTTGAAAACACACTCGTCAATTGGAATTTGTCTTTCACTAGCACTTAATTAGTGTTATCTAGATTAGGATAAGATGTATTTCCATGGTTAAGGTTATTAAGTTCACTATTATAATTCTTAAGTTTTCATGATAGATATATGCATTTCTCTCTTTGAGACACTTCATAAGATGCTTCTCTTATATAATGATATTTAGGTTACAATTACATGATATGTTTTAACTATCACAATGCGTAAATAAATTCACAACGTTGCTTATGCATTTTCACTACCTAATAACATGTGTTAGAACTAACGAGTTTACTTAGGTAAAATCTGGTCAACTATATCTTGTTAAAGTGGTCATAAGGTACTTAACATCTTACTTATGTAAGTACATTAATTTAGATCCCCTTTGCCCACTTTTTTAATTTCTTAGATGATGGATTGTAATTGACCATCATTGTAATATTCATTTAGTCTATGCACTATTACAACTTATTGTTTTAACACCGTATTTCTTCATTCATCTAAGTCTTCTAAACAAGATTATTGTGACAATTGGTTTGCTTTCATTACTAATTGCATTAAATTTGTTTTTCCTCTATCATACCTAATCATCCATATGGGGTTCATCAGGATAGCAATGAGAATGATTCTTATTCATACTTGGGAGAATAATTAGATTTAATAGCCACACATATCTTCCCTTAATGCACTCCAGAATTCTACATATTATTGCTATTTAGTAGCCAGCTACCAATAATTACCTTTTCACATTTCATTGAAAAACTGAAATGAACACATCACTGATTTATATTCACATTCAAAAGGATATAAAATTTATAATCACTCTAGATATTCATATGAGTATACCATAGGTCTTAATACAAATTCTCAAGTGACAGAAGAGGGTTGTAATATAAAAAAAGATTCTTCATATTTCATCCTTCTTGATTACAAATGCAAGAGAAAAGATATATTTATCACTTAAGTATAATATGGATACATCCTTTTCATTCATGATAATTAACACACATTAAACAATGCAGAACAACTAATTCTTTCTCTTTTAGACCAAAAGATCATACGTTATTTTGTTTCTCATTAGTAGGCTCAATAAAATCATCCAAATTATATTATCCACCTTTAATCATCTCGAGAAATCCTTTCAAACCTGTATGGTTAAAACATGATCAACTCTATGCGAATTGGCATGATACAAACTTTTTCCATCCTAACTATTTGTATAATTTAATATTTGAGTAATCGAATTACTACAATATTAGAATCAATTTACTAACCATAAAACTTGACATCTCAAATAATATAATTCTACACTGCTATGACATTGCAAGCTTTATAATATTATTTTCTGAAGTCGTACTCAATTATCTTTCACTCAAAAATACACATAATAATCATAATGAACACTTTTCATTATTAGAACAATTATATATATATATATATATATATATATATATATATATATATATATATATATATATATATATATATATATATATATATATATTGCATCCTAATATTCCACACCAATCAACTTACATCCCATACATAAGTCCACATCTTTTGTTTTACTCAATGAATGTCATCTAAATGGTAACCACAAAATTAATATCACCTCAACAAAACACAACTTATATATTTAAATGTATTATTTAGGCCATAGATTGAGCTCCATCTAAACTATCTTGGGAATTCTCTTACTTCCAAAAGATAGATGAGGGATAATATTTATGGGTTTCCTTCGTACAAAATCCCCTTTTAACACAACTAACCCTCAAGAATGAAAATACATCTATGACCAGATCGACATGATACCTAAGTCATGCATAAGGTTCCAAGAGTTCCTTCATAGGCTACACTATAGTAGTCTATTACTTATAAACATTTTTATTTAAATATTTAGAAGTATATATATATATATATATATATATATATATACTATATATATATATATATAAATCATCTTACTGATAAAATCATCTTCAAAATCTTCAAAATCCCGAGACAAACCATTAACTACACGCTCAATGTAATATTCTTCCAAACATAGTACAAAGTGGAAAATCTGTAGGAGGAGCATATAGGTTAGACACGAGACTTTAATAACTCACGAGAGGTGGTGCGAGAGTCAAAATGAGATCCAACCAATAGATAGGTTCCCAAATTTTTATAACACCAAACATATCACAAATGGTAACAAAGAAGGGTTCACATTAATGATAAACATGAAATTTATTGTCATGGAGTTCATTGGTCTACTAAAATTGTTCAGACCCCTTAATACTCAGCTATGTCAATATAGAACCCAAATGACTTCTCATAGAAGTTCGAGACAAGATCCCACCAAGCCACGACTTCTCCACAAAGTAATAACATTGTTGAGAGTAACCTAGAAGAAAATAATGACATAGTGGAATAAGGATCCCATACATCTCATCAAAGATGAATTCACCATTTCATCAATAGAAGGTTGAATGGGTCGGAGGAATTTAGACATTTCATAGTCTAAACTTATAAATGCTCGACCCAACTTCTGAAAAATGAATACCCATTGAATATTAACAAAATCTTACCAAACATCCAAGTTCAAACCTAGGTTCTGATATGAGGTAATAAAACCCCGGATGTTCTACGTTATTCAATAATATAGCCTAGAAATCACATAAAAGTATATACTCTAATATACTTAAAAGGTAAACGTATAACAATAGTTCATTCCTTACAAGGGTGATGAAAGCACAAAAATTCCAAAATAGATGGATAAAATAGATCATTCATCCACGAGAAAAATTCATGCATACCATACAACAACTATTTTACCCTTGATCGATTAGAAATTCTAGTAAGCAAATAACAAATGAGACAAGTTTTCAAGAAGGAGAAATAATATATCATGCCTGAGATAGAAGTTTGGTTTCCTTCCTTTCTCTTCTAATCATTCAAGGTTACCAACTACAAAAAGAGATTTTAGCTCCAAAAATTTCAATCGCCGCCTTCCATTTTAGCAAATAATCATAGAGATTTCACATCTAAAAGCCCACAAAGCAACCAAAAAAATCATGGCGAGTTTCTCTTAAGAAGTAAAATATTTAACCTCCAAAAATAGACATCACAAAACTTCGCATGTAGATCTTGCAGAGATATTATTTGACTTCAAAAATAATCAAATGAAACCCTCATGCAATGGTAGATTCTTGATGAATCTTGCATAGTTTGGGAAAACTAATTATCACTAATGACTAAGTTTCTATGTCGTGGATTAGAAATTAACACCATATCCTTCCAATTTCCTCACCATATTTAGTGGTTTGATATAATTAGCAATTATTTAGCTTCAAACAGATGCATGGAAATTTGACCGGTGAAAGAATAGAGTTATAATTGTGTATTTATATGCATGGGTCATTTTTGACCTTATAAATCCATAACAATAATTAAACAATGATAACCATCACATACCGCCTTATATAGTTTACATGTTTAATAATTCAGATAGTCGACATTAAATCATGATTTATAATAATTGAAATATTTCATAATAATTTTTTCAAGGTAAGGTCTATATACCTTAAGTGAATGGTGACACATATTCCATCAAGACCATCACCTTAGCAAATAGCCAACACAATTTTTACATGAATCAAATACTTGAGCTTTTCCTCTAATATAGGCTTCGAATGTATTTGTACCCATACAATGCATAGTTTAGGTCTAAGGCTCATCCTCAGCCTGATATTTTATCTCAAAACATACTTTAGCCTTTATCCTTATAAGATCAAATTACCCATTATACTTAATTTGACATTGTAATGCCCCATTCTCCAATGAACATGTCACTAAGAATTTAATGTCGTGGTGCTCCTATTGATCTCTTATTGGTTTTGCCATTGTATGCTTTGTAAATGTTTAGGTAAATGCCTTCAACCGCAATTTCTTTTTTTCCCCTTGGTTATAAAATTCGTCCATATATGCCAAATTAGATAATTATCAAGTTAGTGGTGAATTTGACCCCCAGCCTACCACGCTGCTCCCACCATAACCCAGCTCACCTCTCTTCTCTTCACGTCACGTTTCGGTTTCTCAAAGATACCATGTACAACATGATTATAAAATGGATGTCTTTTACAGTGGATATTGTGGATCCATTATTTACTCCTTGTTTCTATCACGTTAAGTGCCTTTGGAGATGTCAATATCAAATTAGGTGAGGGCTTCTTTCATTCTGACCTAAAACTATACATGGTTATTTATGCTTAAGGCGTTATATAAAACTATTTGTATGCTTTTATTTATTTCTGATCAGGTCCAAGTACCAGACTTGTTGAAACAAAGCTATTATATAAAATAATTTAGAGAAATGAGGATGAAGCCCTATACTACTCGATTTTAAGGAGAACTAATTAAATATAGATTAGGTCAGTGAAGTCATAAAATATGTGCTCAAATGGGAAGAAATATAGGACCTGCGTATCACACAAGATCCCTCCTCCAAAATAGACATTTTTTTCTTTACAACCTGGCGTACGTTTTGGAGGATTTCACTTCAGTTTTGAAATGGCTGCATGAGGAAGTAACAGTCTGTCATTTCTGCACCTTCTTGTAAGGGGAAATCATGTTGTTTCTTACCTGGGACCTGGGGAGGCGTGGCTGAACTCTTATTGGGTTGTGCATGTGTTTTGGCTGCGTGATTTGTCATGGCGTGCTAGCCATGTTTTTTTTGGGATCTACATGCTTGAATGAATGGTGGGTCACATGCCTTCATGGAAACTCATGTTTGTGGGTTATTACAACATTCCTTTGCTTCATGGTGTTTTTTCTGAGTGCGCAGGAGCTTTTGGTTGCTTTTCCCTGCTAGCTACATGTAGATCTCTGGGTATAGATCTTGGTTTGTTTTGGTGAGTAAAAACTCTACAATAAATAGTTGCGCGAATATTGTAGAGAAGTTTTGGTCATGCATGGTTGTCTCGAGACGTCTGCTTTTGCTAGCCTAGGCGTAATAATTACAAGTTTTCTCAAAACCCCGAAGAAGCTCGTTAAAGAAAAACTTGAGTTTGTGGAAAGCCTCATCCCAAACACTGCGAAATTTTAAAAAAATCAGGTGCTGTGCAAAATGGAAGAGGCAATTCATTGTGAGAAATGCGGAGAGGAGAGAGTGATAACGGATGCCATCACAGGGATGCTGGTGTGTGAGTTGTGTGGATTTGTAAATGAAGAATCAGTTTACACGGCAACATGGGACTTCGCAACAGGAGATGGGATGGGGAATTTTGTCTCGCCACGCACACACTGGAGTCCATGCTATAAGTCGCTGGGTTAACAACAACAGAGCCTATGATTATCACCAAGGAAAATAAGTGATTGCAATGAATAAATTGGAGCATATCACATCGTTACTGAGATTACCTGTAGAAAGAGTGTTTGAGGTTAAATACATGGTGGAAAAACTTTCACAGGGGACGATGGGGTGCGGGAAGATGGTTTGATATTCTAATTGGTGCTTGTATCTATGTGATTATTTGAAAAAGTCATCTTCCTTTGACGATAATAGAGATTGCGGTAATCATTAACTCGTGATATGAGTGAACTAGGGGCGCATGTACAATAGAGTTCTCAAGTACTTTGATATCAAATTGCCAGACATAGATTTGTTCATTTTCTTGGAGCGAGCAATCACTTCCTTCCTACTATTTTCTGATATTGGTCTTGAAAAAACAAATAAAATGATGAAACATGGACGATTCCTTTTTGCAGTGTGCTTTCCAATGGTTTTTGACTACAGGACGTCATCCCCTTCCGCTTTACATTAAAAATTATTATTGTTGCTGCTATATTGGCATTTATTGTTGAGGTTGATGAGGTCAATGTTGGGCTTGAAGACATTTCCAAAGAATTGAATGTTCCAATGCACACTTGCAAGCTACAATACAAAGAGCTTCAGGAATCCTTAGTTCGAGTTGGGCAGAGCTTACCTTGGGGAAAGGATATAACGATAAAAACTGTTATAAGGCACGGATCCTTTCTTTTGCAGATTGTAAGAAGAGGTGTCTAGTGGAGTTCGGGTTTGAGAGGAATGTCGGTGCCTCGCATGCTACGGATGAGGATTCAACTAGAGGGTTGCTATTGTAGGACTTTGGGAGTTTGGATGCCTCGTCGAAGCTAGAGGAGCAGGAAAGATAACTCTACACTTTGCTAATGTGCTATTTTTTTAATATATCATGAAATCGAACCACCATTTCCTTGTATTGGTTTGTCAGTTGGACGTCTTACTAGGAGACCTCTCTTTTCTGCTTGTTGCAATTCTTGTTTTCGTTTTTATCGCTATCGGTGTGTTAGTGGAAAACATGCATGTGTTGTCATCTCTGGGTGTTATGTTTTTCCTTGCTTGAGTGTTCGACCTTCATCCTTTCGTTTACGTATATCTTCTTCTCTACGATTGAGTTTTAAGTTATTATGTTGTCCCAACTAGTATTTTCATTGTCGTTAAAATAAGTTTGCGATAACTACAACTTCCTCTCTATCATCTGAGTTTATTTTCTTTTCCTTTGTATTTCATTGAAAGTTATTAAATCTATTCCTCAAACCCCTTCGATAATCTTCTTGACATCGGGAAAGATAGGTTGTAGAATTGGAGTGATCACCGCTTGGGCTATCCGGGTTAGAGCTTCGGTATTAAAACTTTTAAAATGAAAAGTTTGTGTGCAATGCGTATCAGATCTCGCATGCTTAGACTCCCGCATTATTTTTCATCTTGTTCCTAGGCTTTTAAGGCCATCCTCAGGAAGTACCTTGACCATCCCTATCCACTTGAACCGTAACTAGCTTTTCGGATTTGCTAAGCTCGAGGTTTCTATCGTGTGAATCTAGTACCTCGTTAACACTAGGATAGTTTGGGTCTAATCCCCCTCTCAGAATTATTGTCGATGGCATCTCTTTCTATTTCCTAACTTGCATTCTCTCTCTTTTATTATTTTAATGTTATTAATTAATATTGGTCATTTTCCCATGCACGTAATTACCTTAATATTTTGTGATGGAAATTTCCTTAAACGTTATTAATCTTTGGGAAAACTCATCTTGCATTTGAAAGTATTATGGTTTCATAGCGGAGGGTTTTGATTTGTTAATGTCACTTAGAAATTTATGTTTGTATCTATGTGTGACGGTTGACTGTGTTATGAAGGGTTGACTTAAAATATTGTTGTTTAAAAAAGGGGGTAATTTATTTTAAATTAACCGAACTTTAGAATTATTGTGGAGGTTCATAAATCCTTAGTGATATAAAAATTTGGATGACGTTTGGTATACTCTTGATTGACGGAGTCCCCTTCTTCTCTTGTGTGTTATTACTAGCCTTTAAGGCATTGGCCCTTCTTGAATGATTTGGGAATCTCTTGGAGTTAATGGTCAAGTCTAGTATACCTTGCCTTCACTTCGAAACTTATGTCATGTTGTGTCCGTGTATCTAATTTTAGTGATATGCTCTATGTGATTACATGAATGAAATTTTATATGCTTGGCCTTTCATGTTAATCTGTGAACATTGTGGTTCCTCTTGGTTACGCTTGATCACTCTTGTCTTTTAGAAATCTTATATTAAAGCCTATGCTTTTGGTATCTTTTGGTAATTTTAAATGGATAGTATGTGTGACAAACTTCAATCTTGTAAATATTTAATTGTTGATGGGAATCTTGTTTCTTATAGATTGTTTATTCCTTCTTATAAGGCCAAGAGCCATTCTCGTACAATTGTTAAACTTTCATTGCTTTTGTTCATAATTGAAGTACAAGGCCTTTTCTTCTTTGATTGGCATGGTAGAGACTTTATGATAATTTGAGGTGTTGTTGTGTTTAGGGCATTGACCCAATTCTCGTCAATAGAGTGTTTCTTTCATGGTACTGATAGACTTTAGTTATGGTGGCTTTGTGTAGCCTTATCTTGCTCAGTTCTCGCAGACTGACTCTTGTATAAAAAAAATATTTTGTTGCAGATGCTCATGCGGGTAAAAGAGGGATAGACTTGTAAATTTTTCATCAACATCTATTGAGAAGTTCTTTTGCATGAACCCTTTTTATATTGTTCAACTCTTGATAACGTCCCATGGAAAATGTAGAAGAGGATTAATGTCTTAGGATATTGTATTGTGGATTATGTCATCTTAACTTTGAAAACCTTGGATTGTCTATCTATCTTGGAAAATCTAAGAAAATTGGTTTACCTCATTGTTGAGTGACCCTATTGGATTACCAAAAGATTCTAAGATTTGATGTAACCTTGTTTTTTTCTTGTAAATGAGTGTTGTTAAACTTTACCCTTGAGAATTAAATGTTGAGTTAAATCTTGCTATGATTTAGTAATAATGTGTCATAAGTAAGCTAACATGGGTTGTTTAATACTTATAGAAGTTAAACTAGAAGTTATATTCGAATAAAGTAACGTAGAGGTTACCAACTTGAGAGCAAGTAATTCTTGAAGTAATCAAAGGCGAGACTATCATTGCAAGTAAAATTATATAACATGATAACCCTAGCTCCACTAGTGAACATTATCCCTTTTATGGTGAAATTTGTAAAACGATCCTAAGGTGAAATGAATTGTTAGTTGTTAGAAGATGATAAGATATAATAAGCCAGAGAAAACAATTTGGAAACCACACAACCTATTCCCTCGCCTTTTGGAAGGTAAATTGTTCTCTTTGGTAATACTCATTCAGTGAAGCCTAAGTAAGATCTTTGATAATTTTGGTTAAGATCTCTAGCTTCAATTAAATTTTGGCAATAACTAATGAGGTCCTAAAGATGATTTCGACTCAACCTTCTCCCTCTAACCTTTTCTTAATAAACGAATTAAGCAAATAAAGGTCAAAATAGAGAAGACTCAAAGCAAATTTCTCTTCAGAGTAAAAGCAAGGAACTTAGCGTGGTAAGAGGAATTATACGAATAATATCCAGAGTCCTAGGAAACTTAAGTTAAGGATCAAAAGATGTTTTATTAAAATAAATAACCATCAATAATTTCTCATTGTGGCTTGCCCTATCTGTAAGTGTGTCATGTGGTGGTTTCCTATGATGTCTTGTCAAAAAAAAATTATCCTGTATTTATTGTGTTGTTAGCGTGTGTGAAATTTTTGGGTCGCTTTATATGGTATCAGAGCGAGGTTCATGCTCTCGAACCTCTGGGATAGATTGGAGTTGTGATGATTCTGCATGATGGTGATGGTGTTACATGATGGGTTGCATGATGGTGATGGTGTTTCATGATGGTGATAAATATTGGAAGAGTAATGTGTTTTAAGAGTGATGTGATCTATGTCATAATTGTGATAGTGTGAACACACATGATGTGTATGTCACTTAGTGCGCATTTTTTATCATGTTGATGTGCTGGGGATGGGAGTATTCCCTCTCCTTCGTGTGGATTCTATGAAGAATTCACGTGTGAATTACTACTTGTGATGAGAGTATTGACTCTCCTTTTCGTGGATCCAATGAGGAATCCATGTGTGATGTATCGCCTTGTTTTGTGTGAATGGAATGATATTGTGAATTGTAGAGTGTTGGAACATTTTGACCTTATGTGATGTGAAGATGTATTGGTGTATTGCATGGAAAAAAAAATTGGTGTAGAGTGAATTGAATCATATTGTGATGTCGTCACCGTGTTGTTATGAGTCGTGTGTATCACTGTGTTGTATCGCAAAGGGATTATATGTCATAATGTTAGACATTGTTTTCCTTATACATATAATTCATGTAATATGAGATGGTTCATGTCATGATTTAGGGGCATATGGTGAGTATGATCCCTAGAGTACAGTGATTGCACTTTGGGTGCAGGATGTGGTAATGTGATGTATCGTAACCCGTGAAGGTAATGATTGTGTTATACCCTGTATATTTATACCATGCGCAAGACGTTATGGTTGTGTGTGAATTACCATTGTGTTTGTGATGTAGTGATGTGTATGTTGTGGAACTTACAATAGACGACCCTAAGGGGATAAATTGTCAAGAGTGTATGTGTGGAGAGAGGAGGCGTGGACCAGGTTTCTATAATCTTGAGCCGAGTACGAATGAGGAAGTGGAGTCTTATATAGACTGAAAACCCACTTCTATCTATTTAGTATACTTCAAGCTTGCTCAAGATATTGTGGTACGTACCACCTTAGGATAAAATTATGCAACCTTATGTCCCTGTCCTTTCCTATTGGATTGTTCATAGGGTAATCCTATGTGATTTTGACTGTGTTGATCCTTGTGGGAGTAGGGAGGAATGGTTCGGGTAGAGATGATGACAGTTACATTATTGGATTTGCTCATACATGGATACGTGTATATTTTTACGAGCTGAGGCTCGATGTATGAGTGCCAAGAACTCGATGATTACCCCTTTGGTGGCGTGTATGAGGCCACATAGTGATTGTACTATGTTATTTTCTCATTACGTATTTTATTCGTAAATTAATCTCTCTTTTAGCTAGAGCCACCGTTTTCTTGATTGACATGTTCTTATGTTTTGGGCATTTATTTGATTATTGTATTAACATTTGGATTTTGTACTAACCAAGGCTAATTAGCCATTTGTTTTCTTGGTTTTAAAACTTTCTTTTCTTATTTGAAAGTTTTGTAGCCTAGCCCAAGGATTTTGGTTTTTCCACTTGGCATTTGAATGGATTGTTATGCTGGTTCTAATGTCGTAATGTGTTGGGTTAGGGTCATGGGATTAACCAGGAGTGGTTGAACCTATGGAACCACTTCGTTGTATGGGGTATGCCCCAAGGAGTTCTGAGATAACTAGTGGGTTGTTAAACCATGAGTTATTATGTCACTTGGGTTTAGGGGTGACGGGGTTCTATGTGCCTAGGGCCATAGGGTGACCCGACCTCATTTAAAAGGAGAAAGGAGACGGGCCTCTATGGTTGAGTGACCTATTATTCTTTATGACACTCTATGGTTGAGTGACCTGATATTCTTGATGGGGCTCTATGGTTGAGTGACCCAACTTGGTTCTGGCACTATGTTTCTTCCTCTTGGAAGGTATATGGAGATTATCTGGTGATGCTTTGGGGAGGTATATGGAGTTGTATTCTGTTACTTTTGGAGATATCTGGAGTTGTTTCGTGATGCCTTGTGATGTGTGGAGATTGGTATAGTGAGTTATGTGTACCTGTATGAGTCTTTTTGACACCTTGTTATGTAAGAGGCTTGGCTCTCCTCTTGGTTGGTATGGACTATTGGATATTGTCTTGGCACTATGTTGGTGTAGTCATGGATTTTTGTGAGTCATGTGATATCCGTTGTATATGTTTCAACGTGCTGATTTTGTTTGTCAGTCATATGTGTGTACTAGATCTATGTCTAAGACGTAATTGTTGGAAATTATTTGCTATGTGGTCTACTTGTTGTCATTCCATGGTTTGGTGAAACCCTTGTGATGTGGTACGGTCGTGAAAGTATGTAAAAGTTTGTTGTGAAAATTTGGTGTTATGTATGACCCCGGTAGGGTGTTGTGACTGTAGTTCAGGATGGGAACCCACAAGAATGAGTAAACTAAAATTCGATAAAAATTAAATTTTAAAGGGCTTGAATTAAGAATAATGTCAATGGAAAGAGATTAATGAAATAATGAATAAGAGAGAACTGCCAATCTTCACAGAACCTTAAAAGTTAAAATTTGTACCAAATGTTCCTAAGGCCACCTCGTGGCCGTGCTTTGATTAACTGATTTTTAACCATAGAGTGCACTTTTTTCATTTTCCATTCTCTGCTACTTATCATTCCTTTTCCTCTGTGCTTTGTCGCATTGGGGACGATGCTTTCTTAAGGGGAGGAGAATGTAATGCCCCGTTCTCCAATGAACATGTTGCTAAGCATTTAACGTCGTGGTGCTCCTGTTGATCTCTTGTTGGTTTCGCCCTTGTATGCTTTGTAAATGTTTGGGTAAATGCCTTCAACCGCAATTTCTTTTTTTCCCCTGGTTATAAAATTCGTCCATATATGCCAAATTAGATAATTATCAAGTTAGTGGTGAATTTGATCCCCAGCCTGCCACACGCTGCTCCCGCCATAACCCAGCTCACCTCTCTTCTCTTCGCGTCACGTTTGTTTCTCAGAGATACCATGTACAACATGATTATAAAATGGATGTCTTTTACAGTGGATATTGTGGATCCATTATTTACTCCTTGTTTCTATCACGTTAAGTGCCTTTGGAGATGTCAATATTGAATTTGGTGAGGGCTTCTTTCATTCTGACCTAAAACTATACATGGTTATTTACGCTTAAGGCGTTATATAAAACTATTTGTATGCTTTTATTTTATTTCCGATCGGTCCAAGTACCAGACTTGTTGAAACAAAGCTATCATATAAAATAATGCAGAGAAATGAGGATGAAACCCTATACTAGCTTTCGATTTTAAGGAGAACTAATTAAATATAGATTAGGTCAGTGAAGTCATAAAAGATGTGCTCGAATGGGAAGAAATACAGGACCTGCGTATCACACAGATCCCTCCTCCAAAATAGACATTTTTTTTTACAACCTGGCGTACGTTCTGGAGGACTTCAATTCAGTTTAGAAATGGATGCATGAGGAAGTATGTGATCTGTCATGTCTTGCACCTTCCCGTAAGGGGAAATCGTGTTGTTTCTTGCAGGACCCGGGAGGTGTGGTGAACTCTTATTGGGTTGTGCATGTGTTTTGGCTACGTGATTTGTCATGGCATGCCAGCCACATTTTTTTGGGATCTACATGCTGAATGAATGGTGGGTCACGCGCCTTCATGGAAACTCACGTTTGTGGGTTATTACAACATTCCTTTGCTTCGTGGTGGATTTTCTGAGTGCGTAGGAGCTTTTGGTTTCTTTTCCCTGCTAGTCACGTGTAGATCTCTCGGGTATGGAGCCTGGTTTGCTTCGGTGAGTAAATACTCTCGCAATAGCTGCGTGAATCTTGTAGAGAAGTTGTTGGTCGCGCATGGTTGTCTGGGACGTCTGTTTTGCTGGCCTAGGCGTAATAATTACAAGTTTTCTCAAAACCCCAGCAACTCGTTAAAGAAAAGACTCGAGTTTTTGGAAAGCCTCGTCCCAAACACTACGAAATTTTAAAAAAATCAGGTGCTGTGTAAAATGGAAGAGGCAATGCATTGTGAGAAATGTGGAGAGGAGAGAGTGATAACGGATGCCATCACGGGGATGCTGGTGTGCGAGTCGTGTGGATTTGTAAATGAAGAAGCAGTTTACACGGTAGCGTGGGACTTCGCAACAGGAGATGGGATGGGGAATTTTGTCTCGGCTACAGACACCGGAGTCCGTGCTGCAAGTCGCTGGGTTAACAACAACAGAGCCTACGATTATCACCAAGGAAAAGAAGTAATTGCAATGAAGAAATTGGAGGATATCACATCGTTACTGAGATTACCTGTAGAAAGAGTGTGTGAGGTTAAATACATGGTGGAAAAACTTTCACAGGGATGGTGGGGTGTAGGAAGATGGTTTGATATTCTAATTGGTGCTTGTATCTATGTGATTGTTCGACAAAGTC
The DNA here is from genome assembly GCA_018340775.1 of Taxus wallichiana var. yunnanensis. Classification (NCBI taxonomy): domain Eukaryota; kingdom Viridiplantae; phylum Streptophyta; class Pinopsida; order Cupressales; family Taxaceae; genus Taxus; species Taxus wallichiana. Next base: position 475,790,141 of record CM031240.1, on the reverse strand, counting down.
ATCTTCCTTTGACGATAATAGAGATTGCGGTAATCATTAACTGCGATGTGAGCGAACTGGGGTGCATGTACAATAGAGTTCTCAAGTACTTAGATATCAAATTGCCAGACATAGATTTGTTCATTTTCTTGGAGCGAGCAATCACTTCCTTCCCACTATTTTCTGATATTGGTCTTGAAAAAACAAATAAAATGATGAAACATGGACGATTCCTTTTGCAGTGTGCTTTCCAATGGTTTTTGACTATAGGACGTCATCCCCTTCCGGTTTTACCTTAAAAATTGTTATTGTTGCTGCTATATTGGCATTTATTGCTGAGGTCGATGAGGTCAATGTTGGGCTTGAAGACATTTCCAAAGAATTGAATGTTCCAATGCACACTTGTAAGCTACGATACAAAGAGCTTCAGGAATCCTTAGTTCGAGTTGGGTAGAGCTTACCTTGGGGAAAGGATATAACGATAAAAATTGTTATAAGGCATGGATCCTTTCTTTTGCATATTGTAAGAAGAGGTGTCCAGGGAGTTCGGGTTTGAGACGAATGTCGGTGCCTCGCATGCATGTACGGATGAGGATTCAACTAGAGGGTTGTCATTGCACAGAAGACTTTGGGGAGTTTGGATGCCTCATCGAAGCGGGAGGAGCAGGCAAGATAACTCTACACATTTCCAATGTGCTATTTTTTTAATATATCGTGAAATCGAACCACCATTTCCTTGTATTGGTTTGTTATATGGATGTCTTACTAGGAGACCTCTCTTTTCTGCTTGTTGCAATTCTTGTTTTTGTTTTTATCGCTATCGGTGTGATAGTGGAAAACACGCATGTCTTTGTCGTCTCTGGGTGTTATGTTTTTCTTTGCTTGAGTGTTCGACCTTTATCCTTTTGTTTACATATATCTTCTTCTCTACGATTGAGTTTTAAGTTATTATGTTGTCCCAACTAGTATTTTTATTGTCGTTAAAATAAGTTTGCGATAACTATGCCCTCTCTATCATTTGAGTTTATTTTCTGTTCCTTTGTATTTCATTGAAAGTTATTAATTTTTTTTCTCAAAACCCCCCTTCGATATTCTTCTTGACATCGGGAAAGACAGGATGTAGAATTGGAGTGATCACCGCTTGGGCTATCCGGGTTAGAGCTTCGGTATTAAAACTTTTAAAATGAAAAGTTTGTGTGCAATGTGTATCAGATCTCACGTGCTTAGACTCCCGCATTAATTTTCATCTTGTTCCTAGGCTTTTAAGACCATTCTCAGGAAGTACCTTGACCATCCCTACCCACTTGAACCATAACTAGCCTTTCGGATTTGCTAAGCTCGAGGTTTCTATCGTGTGAATCCAGTACCTCGTTAACACTAGGATAGTTTGGGTCAAATCCCCCTCTCAGAATTATTGTCGATGGCGTCTCTTTCTATTTCCTAACTTGCTTTCTCTCTCTTTTATTATTTTAATGCTATTAATTAATATTGGTCATTTTCCCATGCACGTAATTACCTTAATATTTTGTGATGGAAATTGCCTTAAACACTATTAATCTTTGGGAAAAATCATCTTGCATTTGAAAGTCTTATGGTTTCATAGCGGAGGGTTTTGATTTGTTAATGTCACTTAGAAATTTATGTTTGTATCTATGTGTGACGGTTGACTGTGTGATGAAGGGTTGACTTAAAATATTGTTGTTTAAAAAAAAAGGGGGGGTAAATTTATTTTAAATTAACCAAACTTTAGAATTACTGTGGAGGTTCATAAATCCTCAGTGATATAAAAATTTGGATGATGTTTGAGATACTCTTGATTGACGGAGTCCCCTTCTTCTCTTGTGTGTTATTACTAGCCTTTAAGGCATTGGCCCTTCTTGAATGATTTGGGAATCTCTTGGAGTTAATGGTCAAGTCTAGTATACCTTGCCTTCACTTCGAAACTTATGTCGTGTCGTGTCCGTGTATCTAATTTTAGTGATATGCTCTATGTGATTACAGGAATGAAATTTTATATGCTTGGCCTTTCATGTTAATCTGTGAACATTGTGGTTCCTCTTGGTTACGCTGATCAGCTCTTGTCTTTTAGAAATCTTATATTAAAGCCTATGCTTTTGGTATCTTTTGGTAATTTTAAATGGATAGTATGTGTGACAAACTTCAATCTTGTAAATATTTAATTGTTGATGGGAATCTTGTTTCTTATAGATTGTTTATTCCTTCTTATAAGGCCAAGAGCCATTCTCATACAATTGTTAAACTTTTGTTGCTTTTGTTCATAATTGAAGTACAAGGCCTTTTCTTCTTTGATTGGCATGGTAGAGACTTTATGATAATTTGAGGTGTTGTTGTGTTTAGGGCATTGACCCAATTCTCGTCAATAGAGTGTTTCTTTCATGGTACTGTTAGACTTTAGTTATGGTGGCTTTGTGTAGCCTTATCTTGCTCAGTTCTCGCGGATGACTCTTGTATACAAAAAAATATTTTGTTGCAGATGCTCATGCGGGTAAAAGAGGGATAGACTTGTAAATTTTGCATCAACATCTGTTGAGAAGTTCTTTTGCATGAACCCTTTTTATATTGTTCAACTATTGATAACGTCCCATGGAAAATGTAGAAGAGGATCAATGTCTTAGGATATTGTATTGTGGATTATGTCATCTTAACTTTGGAAACCTTGGATTGTCTATCTATCTTGGAAAATCTAAGAAAATTGGTTTACCTCTTTGTTGAGTGACCCTATTGGATTACCAGTATTCTAAGAGTTGATGTAACCTTGTTTTGTTCTTGTAAATGAGTGTTGTTAAACTTTACCCTTGAGAATTAAATGTTGAGTTAGATCTTGCTATGATTTAGTAATAATGTGTCATAAGTAAGCTAACATGGGTTGTTTAATACTTATAGAAGTTAATCTGGAAGTTATATTCGAATAAAGTAACGTAGAGGTTACCAACTTGAGAGCAAGTAATTCTTGAAGTAATCAAAGGTGAGACTATCATTGCAAGTAAAATTATATAACATGATAACCCTAGCTCCCCTAGTGAACATTATCCCTTTTATGGTGAAATTTGTAAAAACGATCCTAAGGTGAAATGAATTGTTAGTTGTTAGAAGATGATAAGATATAATAAGCCGGAGAAAACAATTTGGAAACCACTCAACCTATTCCCTCGCCCTTTTGGAAGGTAAATTTTTCTCTTTGGTAATACTCATTTAGTGAAGCCTAAGTAAGATCTTTGATAATTTTGGTTGAGATCTCTAGCTTCAATTGAATTTTGGCAATAACTAATGAGGTCCTAAAGATGATTTCGATTCAACCTTCTCCCTCTATCATTTTCTTAATAAATGAATTAAGCAAATAAAGGTCAAAATAGAGAAGACTCAAAGAAAATTTCTCTTCAGAGTAAAAGCAAGGAACTTAGCGTGGTAAGAGGAATTATACGAATAATATCCAGAGTCCTAGGAAACTTAAGTTAAGGATCGAAAGATGTTTTAATAAAATAAATAACCATCAATAATTTCTCATTGTGGCTTGCCTATCTATTGTGTCATGTGGTGGTTTCCTATGATGTCTTGTCAAAAAAATAAATTATCCTATATTTACTTTGTGTTGTTAGATTGTGTGAAATTTTTGGGTCGCCTGAGACACCTATATAAGATTATAATATTTGGCCACACCTTATAAGTTATCTATTGGTTATAGCTCCAGTTATCTGTTGGTTCCTTTATTCCTAGACATGTTTTGACTGAGACTCTGATAGACTTTGGACATTTTACTATGATATTTTATCCTCATGGACATTATGGCATTTTGGGCGCGTAGCGCCAATTGGACTAGATTCGTATATTGATATATCTCTTATGATGTTGATGACACTAACAGGGTTATATGGTATATTTATTGATTAGATGTTAGTCTCTTGTGGTTGATTTGATTAATGATATAGTGTTTTGGATTTAATGATGGTAATTTTCATGCTAACCTAAGTGTATGTCGTTGCAATTTTATTTGGTGGTGATTCATGGCAAACTATGTGAATAATTGTATGCATTGCACTATCAATTGTTTAATAATGTTAGGACATTATAAGTTAGATTGAATTTGTGATGTATAGATGATGTTTATTATATTGGACAGATGCGGTTAATGTGTGCAATGAGTGTGCAGGTGATAGGTATAGGAGAGCATGGGTTTCAGGGCAGCTACGCAATTGTGCACAAGTGGCCCACGGGCTGAGTCCTAACCATGCTAAATGTTTGAGGCCTTAGATTAGATGTATTTAATTGGGCACCATGGGTGAACCCTCAATTTGTAATGTAATTATGTCTTGTAAAATTAATTATGTTTAGGGTGTGTTTTATTAAGTAAACTAGCTTAGGGGTTAATGATCTTATCTTAAGTTAAGTATTGGTTTTGGGAAGTGTGTGTGTGTTGGTAGAAGGGATTGGGGACCACATGTGAACCTTGGGTGAATCCCACACCTCTACCCTTGTGCCCAAGCATGCCAAACCCGAAATTGGGTTATTTTGGGTAATTTTAGGGACCCTTTTGAGTTTGGGGTTCCTTAGCATGAAAATGGGCCCTTGGACCCTACCTAATAGGTAGGGGGCCTATTTCCAAGGTTTGGAGGAGTTTCTCCCATTTTTCCCTCTTTAGTCACCATCCATGTAAGATGGTTGGGTTGTGTGAAATTTTTAAAAGTTGATCCACTTTGTTTTATTTTAGTTTTTAGTATTTTGGGTAATAAGGGTAAAAGGTGAGTTTACTCTTACTTATTTGGTTTTGGAATCTTTGACTCTTGAGAGGAGAGGAGGTGACACTTGTCACTTTCTCATTGGTGAGGAAACTTTTGGGTTCCTCTTTTTATTCTTCCTCATGTGGAAGGAATGGGTCTTCTTGGTTCATTTTTTTGGAGCACTTGGAGAATTTTGGGAGCTTGGAGGGAGCTTGAACAAAGGGGAAAAACTTAGAGTCTTGGAAAGCATTATAGAGGTAGGGTTCTTAACCTTTTTCCTTCTTAGTTTTGTTATCTTGTAAACTATGCTTGATCAATAAAATAGTGTGTGAAATGATGTGTTGTGAAGTTGTATGGTGAATGTGGTTGTTTGCTTGTTCTTGTTATTTTTTTTTTGTTTTCTCTCCACCATCATTTGGAATGATGGTTTTTGGAGAATGTAGGGGAAGAGAGAGGGATTTCCCTCTCAAACCTCATGGTTGTTGGTCAAGCCATGAAGGTCCCTTCTCATCCCCTCATATGGTTTGAGGTGGGAGAAAGGTTCATATGGCTTGAACCTTTCCCCATTCTTGGTGAGGAAACCCTTTTGGGTTTGAAAATCCTCCCAAGAAGGATTTCTATAGCATAAAGGAGGAATAAGGAGGATGAATGATTAGGAGGTATAAGGAGTTTGTATATATATGTATTTGTTGGTGCTCCTATGGTTGGACACCTTGATTTGGGCATCCTACTTCCTCTCTTCCCCCTTGTGAGGTTGACCTTGTTCTCCTCATGTTGTTGTTTTCATTGTATAGTAGGTCTAAGTGGTTGAATGGTCTTATGTTTTTCTTGTTGTGTGTTTAATCCCCATTATACTTGTGCACATTGTGGAAGCTAGTTCCTCTCTCCCATGGGCTTGGGGGAGGCTAGCATGACTTCCAACCATGGAAAGGCATGTGATGATGCCTATTGGTTGGGTGGTAAACAAGCCATGTTCTCTTGGAGTTTGGAGCTCAAGTTGGAGATAGTTGGAGTTCCCTATTCATCTTGGTTCTTATTGTATATTTATAAATGTGATTATGTGAAGCTTTCTTTTCTTGTAAAACATCCACTTTGTATGTGATGTTACTTGTAAACTTAAGCCATATTGCTTAAGAAAGTTTCCTTCAATAGTGCAAGGATCTTGTAAAAAAAGGTTGTCTTGAATAGCTATGTAGTTGAGCATATTTTTACAAATGTGAACCCTTGCCTTGGAAAAGTAAGCTTGTAAAATAGATATGAAAGATCTCTTCATAAAGAAATTGTTGCAACTCTATTTTGGAATAAAAGTTGTTTATTGGAAACATTGTGTTACAAAAGAAATAATGTTTGTTGGAATAACTCTCTTGTAGAAATCTGCAATAGTTATCTAGTTATGCATTACATGTTAAAACTGAAAATTTAATGTGTTTGCTTTAAAAATGGAAAAAAAAAAATTGATGGCATTACATTTTGGTATCAGAGCCGTGGTTCAAACACATGGACTTTTGGGTAACTTGTAGATGTCTTAGCCTTGCATTTCACAAAAAAAAATATATATATGGATGTTTCTAATATAATCTCCTTGCATGAAAATCTGAAATATTTAATTAGTTAGTATTGCAAAAAAAAATTGAAAATACCAATTAGTTAGTTCATTTAAGGAAAATTAGTGTTCATTGAGTTTTTTTTTTATAAATGGTTATATTATCATTTTTTTATTAGGTTTTGGCCTGCAAGTTTGTTAGTATTGAACAAGAAAATGAGAACAAATTTAATATAGTTATTTTATTTATTTATTTATTTATTTTTTTTTTGCTTCCTATTTATAACTATATTTTCCTAGAATAAAAAAAAAATAAATAAGTAAATAAAATATATATATATATATATATATATATATATATATATATGCTGATTTTGTTGCATATATATATATATTTATTATATTATATATATATATATATAATAATATATATATATATATGAATTACAAAATAAAATAATATATCAAAACACACACACACACACACACACACACACACACATATATATATATATTCATTTTATTTTATGCTTAAATATATATATATATGTATAAATATATATATAATAATAAAAAAAAAAAAAAAAAAAAAGAAAAAATATGTTTGGGGCCGAACCCCCCCAAACCCCAATCCCCCGCCCACCCCGAACCCTACCCTACCCTTCCCACGCCCCTTCCCCTGGATCCCCGTCCCTCCCAATGACACCCCCGCAACCCCTATACCCTACCCCACGACCCTGCCCCCCCCGCCCCGCCTCCGTCCCCAAACCCTAACCCCGCCCCGCAGACCCCTGTCCCTCCCCACAACCCCTACCCCCTCCCCAAGACCCCCCCCACCACGCGCACCCCCCGCCCCGACACCTGACCCCCACCCCCAAGCAAAGAAAAGCAACAAAAATATATGTATATATACATACATCAAAAAAAAAAAAACCAAAAAAAAATATATATAAAAAATGGCGGCCAACAAATACTGATCCGCCCTTTCTTTGCACATCACAAATTTGTGTGTGTGTGTGTGTGTGTGTGTGTGTGTGTGTGTGTGTGTGTGTGTGTGTATGTGTGTGTGTGTGAAAACAAGCTTCAACAAGGCTTGTAAACAAAACACACACAAAAAAAAGGAGGCATTAACTCCACAAAACCTGCAACAACAAAAAAAAAAATTCATGGGATGAATCACTAACAATGTAGTGAAAAAAAAAAAATCAAGCAATCTCCATGACTCTTCCAACACAGCCTACAAGAAGAAATAAAGCCAAATAAGAGAAAATAACATGATAAAGCAAAGAAAAGGAAATGATAAAGAAGTTAGAGAAATTTAGGGCACTTTTAGGGTAGATTCAAAATCAATGGCCAAGATTAGAATTGATCCTAGGGCTCCCATTCAACCCTACTTTTCTTTAAAACATGACTTTTAATGGGATTGAAAAATAAATTAAAAGGGGAGTGTGTGTGTGGATAAACTAAGTTAAAAGGGGGAAAACAAAATTAAATTTAAAGAGTGTGTAGAAAAATAAATAAAAATAAATAAATAAAATAAATTAATAAAAGGGGAAGACTAATTTATGCAAGGGGTGTAAATTTTTGTTTAAAACCCTAGGGAGCTTAATAGATTAAAATAATTAAATTATTATGGGATAGTATTAATTTATTTCTAGGGGTAAATAAATAAATAAATAAATTATTAATGGGAAGGGGCATTGCTTTTGGTGTTATAATGATAATAACAATAATAATAATAAAATAATAAAAATAATGATAATATAACGCTTCCAACAAACGTTTAGAAAGTTTATAAAACATTTTTTTTTTTTACCTCGGGTTCAGGATGGCACCCAAGAGGGGACGTTCGGCTCGAGGTTCGGGACATAGTGCACCTACGCGGGAGTCGCCGCCCCCGATTTTGGGCCTCAGATATTAGAGACCCTACAGCAGCTGATAGGTGTCAGTACAGGAGCGCCTTCCACCACCGCAGGAGTTCGAGAGAGGAGGACATTCAGTTAGGAGATGAGGAGTTGATTGGTGAGGACGCACATCCAGAGCCACCTGAGCACGACATTCCGAGACGAGAGAGGTCACGCAGCCCTTCCATCCTTGGCGAGAGGGTGGCCTCATTTCATCACAGCTGATCACACAGCTTCGAGGACCTTTTGAGATTTACGACCCTCTCACACTGTTAGACCACATCGCCAGGATCGAGACATAGGCAATGTGATTCGAGACCTTCTTCACCTTCAGCCGCCTACGTCAACGGTTCGACAGATGGCTTTGGGGCAGAGTCCTGGCTCCTTAGCTTGGATAGCTGCTTTGGTTTACACTCTCATGAGAGCAATTTCAAAGCTAGGTTCGCCATACACCTCCTCCGAGATGCAGCAGGCGTTTGGTGGAGGAATGAGGAGCGGAAGCTCCATTTGACTCGGGATACAGTGACATGGGAGTTGTTTAAGGAGCGATTCAGGGCCCGGTATATGTCAGAGAATTTTGTGTAGAAGAGGATCGATGAGTTTCACGACTTACGATAGGGTTCTGGCTCAGTGGTGCAGTATGAGAGCAGGCTCTTGGATCTCTTGCAGTATGTAGACTACCTGCAAGATGAGAAGTTGCAGGTAAATAGGTTCATTCGGGGCCTGAATGCAGATATAGCAGGAGCTATTAGGATGTTATCTCCTCCCACGCTCGAGAAGGCTTTGTTGAGAAGGCCTACTTGGCTGAGGAGAATAGGACCAAGGCTCAGGAGCATAGAAAGAAACAAGAGCAAGTTCCAGGACAGGATTCAAGCATTCCAGAGTCAGAGAGCACGGGAGCAGTACCACCCCTAGAGGAGGATTTTGGTCTTCTCCAGCAGCATCGAGAGCTCCACCACACCCATCACAGCAGACACAACATCAGGGACACCAACATCAGAGGGGTAGATAGACTCAGAGCTTTCAAATGAGGTGGGTCTAGAGGTGGTTTTGGTGGATCTAGAGACAGAGGCCGGGTACTCATCACTCTCAGCCAGCCCGCTCACAGTAGTCTGCTAGGGTTGGACCGGCAGGTTCAGTTCGCCAGAGTACAGGAGGGACCCCATCTCAGAGGGGTACAGGAGGATGTTTTATTTGTGGGGCTCTAGATCATTATGTGCATATGTGTCCGCACAAGCCCACTACTACGGATATGCAGAGAGCTCCTAGATCCGAGCAGATGGTGGGTGACGTGGGACGTGCCCATCGTGTGTATGCAGCGGTTGACAACCACCAGGCTGAGCATCAGGCCACAGTCATTGAGACGACAGGTACTATCAGGGGTATTTCTGTCTCAGTACTTTTTGATTCAGGTGCTTCAGATTCCTTTATATCACCTTCTATAGTGGACCAGTGTGGGCTAGTGGTGGCTAGGCAGCCAGATAGTTGGCAGGTTGAGTTGGCCTCTGGGGCTAAACTCACCGTGGACTCGTATGTGGAGAGTTGTGTACTCGATTTGGGAGTCTTCTCCACTACACTTGACCTCCGAGTTATTCCTTTAGGATCCTATCAGGTAGTGTTGGGTATGGATTGGCTCGAGGCTCATCGAGCTAAGGTGGATTGTAGAGAGAAGGTCATTGAGTGTCAGGATGATTTGGGTAGTGCAGTTGTGATTTCAGGGATGCAGAGACCCATTTCCTTGCGCATGATCTCGGCTAAGCAACTCAAGAGGAGCATGCGTAAAGGTTGCTTGCTTGTTTGCTATCACTATCGCTGATCGTTCGGACAAGATACTCCGAGCATTCACCCCTTGATGATCACACAGTTTTGAGGGAGTATGCAGATGTGTTTCTAGGAGAGCTTCCAGGTTTACCACCTAGTAGGGAGGTGGATTTCACCATTGACTTAGTGCCTAGATCCACACCAGTTTCTAGGGCACCCTATCGGATGACGACTTTAGAGCTTCATGAGCTCAAGATTCAGTTAGAGGAGTTGTTAGAGAAGGGTCTCATTTGCCCTAGTGTATCTCCTTGGGGAGCACCACCATATATTTGTGAAGAAGAAGGATGGTTCTCTTAGGCTTTGTGTAGATTTCAGAATACTCAACAAAGTCACAATAAAGAACCGTTATCCACTCCCTAGGATTGATGACTTGTTTGATCATATGTGGGGAGCTAGAGTGTTCTCCAAGATCGATCTCAAGTCGATATCATCGCCCATGCGCATTTCAGATGCAGACATTCATAAGACAAGTGTTTCACACACGTTACGGGCATTATGAGTTCACAGTGGTTCCATTTGGTTTGACCAATGCCCCAGCTGTCTTCATGAGCCTCATGAATGGAGTATTCAGGACATTTCTGGATCACTTTGTTTTAGTGTTCCTTGATGACATATTGATTTATTCTCGTTCCGAGGAGGAACATGAGGAGCATTTGAGGTAGGTACTTCAGGTTTTGAGAGAGAGAAGTTGTATGGGAACTTGGAAAATGCAACTTCTTTCTAGACATGAGATTCAAGACTTGGGTCATATCATATCGTGTGAGGGTATCTCCGTAGATCCCTCTAAGATTCAAGCTATCTTGATTGGCCAAAGACCCACATCACCACCGAGGTGAGGAGCTTCATGGGTTTAGCAGGTATTACCGCAGTTTGTGCATGACTTTTCTAGGATTGCTCACCCTATTACTTCTCTTCGCAGGAAAGGAAAGAAGTTTGATTGGTCGAAAAATGTGAGCAGCTTTTCGGTTGCTTAAGGAAAGGTAACCATGGTGCCCATCTTAGCAGTTCCACTGACAGAGGATTTTTGTTGTTCAGACCGATGCATCACTAGATGGTTTGGGAGCAGTTCTTATGCAGGAGCATCAGGTTATTGCTTTTGAGTCTCATAAGCTCAAGGACTATGAGCTTAACTATCCTACTCATGACTTAGAGCTTGCAGCAGTTGTTCATGCACTTGTGCGTTGGCAACATTTCCTTTTGGGTAGACCTTTCATCTTGAGGACAGATCATTATAGCTTGCAGCATATCTTCTCTCAACCGAACCTCAACGCTCGTCAATGACGTTGGATGGAGTTCCTATGTGAGTATGACATGGAGGTGCAGTATATCAAGGGAAAGGAAAATGTTGTTGTAGATGCACTTAGTAGATGACGGCATGTGCTTGCTTCTTTGACACTGCAGTCAAATTTGAGAGGCAGGATACTTGAGCATCTTCCAGAGGATAGGTTTTATGAGGGTGCTAGGCAGATGTTGGATTCTTAGGGTTCTTTTGAGGGCAGATATTCAAGATGCATGCTAGAGTCAGATGGTTTGCTTCGGTTCCATAGGCACATTTATGTGCCTAAGGCAGGTGATCTGCGTAGTTTCATCCTTACTGAGGCTCATCGAGCCCCATACGCAGCACATCCAGGAGTGAAGAAGATGCATGCCAATTTGAGAGAGTTATATTATTGGCCGGGTCTTCGTCGAGACATAGCAGATTTTGTAGCACGGTCTTGAGTGTCAGAGAGTCAAGGCAGAGCATTCTCATCCCACAAGACTCTTATACCCTCATGATATTCCCGAGTGGAAATGGGATGTGATCTCCATGGATTTCATAGTAGGACTTCCTATGTCCTCTTATCATCATGATGCCATTATGGTCACTGTGGATAAGTTGACCAAGGTTGCGCATTTCTCACCAACCAAGGTTACCTATAATGCACAGGCCATCGCCAAAGTGTTTATGGAGGATATTGTCAGATTACATGGGATTCCAAAGATGATCATCAATGACAGAGACACCATCTACACATCAGTTTTTTGGACTTCTTTTCAGGAGGCCTTGGGTACACAGATAAATTTCAGTTCGGCTTATCACCCAGAGATAGATGGGCAGACAGAGAGGGTTAATCAGGTTCTTGAGGACATGTTGAGGATGTACGTGATGGACCAGCAGAAGAAGTGGGAAGACTATTTACATTTAGTTGAGTTTTCCTACAATAATAGTTATCATAGCTCCATTGGCATGGCTCCCTATCAAGCTTTGTATGGATGACCTTGCAGGACACCTTTGAGCTGGGATAGACTAGATGACAGGATTATTTTGGGGCCAGCTTATCTTCAGGATTTAGAGCAGCAGGTTGTTCTGATTCGGCAGCGTCTTGAGCAGGCTAGAGCACGCCAGAAGGCGTATGCAGACACCAAGAGGATCGATCGTCACTTCTCAGTGGGTGACAAAGTCTTCTTGAGGGTTCGTCCTCATAAGAGTCCGATCTATTATGGAAAGGGTTCTAAGCTATCGCCTCGTTTTGTGGGGCCTTTTGATATTCTTGAGGTCATCGGTCCAGTTGCCTATCACCTAGCTTTGCCACCACGCCTTTCACGGGCCCACGACATTTTCATGTTTCGTACTACACGTAGATATGTACCGATGTTTCTCATGTTTTGGATTGGTCGGCATTACAGGTGAGAGGACGAGGGTAGTGGAGATTGGAGCCCGTACGCATACCGGAGCACCGAGGTTCACCCTCTGGGGTCGAGATTTGGACCAGGTTAGAGTGCAAAGTGGGACCGATATGACGAGTCATCGCCACTCGGGAGGATGCTACACCACCGAGGGCTAGATATCCCTATCTCTTCCAATGACTTCCGGAGGAAGTCTAATTCTAGGAGAGGGGGATGTAGTGCCCACATTTTTATAGCTCCAAGCTTATCTCGTTGGTTCCTTTATTCCTATACATGTTTTGATTGAGACTCTGATAGACTTTGGACATTTTACTATGATATTTTATCCTCATGGACATTATGGCATTTTGGGCGTGTAGCGCCAATTGGACTAGATTCGTATATTGATATATTCTTATGATGTTGATGACACTAACAGGGTTATATGGTATATTTATTGATTAGATGTTAGTCTCTTGTGGTTGATTTGATTAATGATATAGTGTTCTGGATTTAATGATGGTAATTTTCATGCTAACCTAAGTGTATGTCGTTGCAATTTTATTTAGTGGTGATTCATGGCAAACTATGTGAATAATTGTATGCATTGCACTATCAATTGTTTAATAATGTTAGGACATTATAAGTTAGATTGAATTTGTGATGTATAGATGATGTTTATTATATTGGACAGATGCGGTTAATGTGTGCAATGAGTGTGTAGGTGATAGGTATAAGAGAGCATGGGTTTCATGGCAGCTACGCAATTGTGCACAAGTGGCCCACGGGCTGAGTCCTAACCATGCTAAATGTTTGAGGCCTTAGAATAGATGTATTTAATTGGGAACCATGGGTGAACCCTCAATTTGTAATGTAATTATGTCTTGTAAAATTAATTATGTTTAGGGTGTGTTTTATTAAGTAAACTAGCTTAGGGGTTAATGATCTATCTTAAGTTAAGTGTTGGTTTTGGGAAGTGTGTGTGTGTTGGTAGAAGGGATTGGGGACCACATGTGAACCTTGGGTGAATCCCACACCCTCTACCCTTGTGCCCAAGCATGCCAAACCCGAAATTGGGTTATTTTGGGTAATTTTAGGGACCCCTTTTGAGTTTGGGGTTCCTTAGCATGAAAATGGGCCCTTGGACCCTACCTAATAGGTAGGGGGCCTATTTCAAGGTTTGGAGGAGTTTCCTCCCATTTTGCCCTCTTTAGTCACCATCCATGTAAGATGGTTGGGTTGTGTGAAATTTTTAAAAGTTGCTCCACTTTGTTTTATTTTAGTTTTTAGTATTTTGGGTGATAAAGGTTAAAAGGTGAGTTTACTCTTACTTATTTGGTTTTTAGAATCTTTGACTCTTGAGAGGAGAGGAGGTGACACTTGTCATTGGTGAAGAAACTTTTAGGTTCCTCTTTTTATTCTTCCTCATGTGGAAGGAATGGGTCTTCTTGGTTCATTTTTTTTTGGAGCACTTGGAGAATTTTGGGAGCTTGGAGGGGAGCTTGGACAAAGGGGAAAAGCTTAGAGTCTTGGAAAGCATTATAGAGGTAGGGTTCTTAACCTTTTTCCTTCTTAGTTTTGTTTATCTTGTAAACTATGCTTGATCAATAAAATAGTGTGTGAAATGATGTGTTGTGAAGTTGTATGGTGAATGTGGTTGTTTGCTTGTTCTTGTTATTTTTCTTTGTTTTCTCTCCACCATCATTTGGAATGATGGTTTTTGGAGAATGTAGGGGAAGAGAGAGGGATTTCCCTCTCAAACCTCATGGTTGTTGGTCAAGCCATGAAGGTCCCTTCTCATCCCCTCATATGGTTTGAGGTGGGAGAAAGGTTCATATGGCTTGAACCTTTCCCCATTCTTGGTGAGGAAACCCTTTTGGGTTTGAAAATCCTCCCAAGAAGGATTTCTATAGCATAAAGGAGGAATAAGGAGGATGAATGATTAGGAGGTATAAGGAGTTTGTATATATGTATTTGTTGGTGCTCCTATGGTTGGACACCTTGATTTGGGCATCCTACTTCCTCTCTTCCCCCTTGTGAGGTTGACCTTGTTCTCCTCATGTTGTTGTTTTCATTGTATAGTAGGTCTAAGTGGTTAAATGGTCTTATGTTATCTTGTTGTGTGTAAATCCCCATTATACTTGTGCACATTGTGGAAGCTAGTTCCTCTCTCCCATGGGCTTGGGGGAGGCTAGCATGACTTCCAACCATGGAAAGGCATGTGATGATGCCTATTGGTTGGGTGGTAAACAAGCCATGTTCTCTTGGAGTTTGGAGCTCAAGTTGGAGATAGTTGGAGTTCCCTATTCATCTTGGTTCTTATTGTATATTTATAAATGTGATTATGTGAAGCTTTCTTTTTCTTGTAAAACATCCACTTTGTATGTGATGTTACTTGTAAACTTAAGCCATATTGCTTAAGAAAGTTTCCTTCAATAGTGCAAGGATCTTGTAAAAAAATGGTTGTCTTGAATAGCTATGTAGTTGAACATATTTTTACAAATGTGAACCCTTGCCTTGGAAAAGTAAGCTTGTAAAATAGATATGAAAGATATCTTCATAAAGAAATTGTTGCAACTCTATTTTGGAATAAAAGTTGTTTATTGGAAACATTGTGTTACAAAAGAAATAATGTTTGTTGGAATAACTCTCTTGTAGAAATCTGCAATAGTTATCTAGTTATGCATTACATGTTAAAACTGAAAATTTAATGTGTTTGCTTTAAAAATGGAAAAGCAAATTTCTCTTCGAGTAAAAGCAAGGAACTTAGCGTGGTAAGAGGAATTATACGAATAATATCCAGAGTCATAGGAAACTTAAGTTAAGGATCGAAAGATGTTTTATTAAAATAAATAACCATCAATAATTTCTCATTGTGGCTTGCCCTATCTATAAGTGTGTCATGTGATGGTTTCCTATGATGTCTTGTCAAAAAAAAAAATTATCCTGTATTTCTTGTGTTGTTAGAGTGTGTGAAATTTTGGGTCGCCTTAGACACCTATATAAGATTATAATATTTGGCCACACCTTATAAGTTTTCAGTTTAAAGGTGATCAACATATTAGCCCATTTAATACAAGATTGGCATAACCTATCCTAATCAATTAGTCTAGGCCAGCAATATGTACATCAATAAGATAAGCATGTTCATACTGCCATTGTATTGTAGTTACAATCTTACTCCTTAATTATAATCAAAACATTGTCACCTAGCCCGGTATAAATCAAGATAACTAGGATCATGTTGTCATTGTGTTAGTAAGTGTAATTTTATACCTTATCATATAATCAAGGCTCAAGGTGAGAGTCGAAAAATCACAAAAGGGTACCATGATATCTAATACAACCAATTATACTAGCTAAATTAAATCTCACTTTGAAAATTGAGCACTGAAAATACTAGAAAATGACTTATCCTTTGTGATCATGAACTAAATTTTACGGGGTGTGGCATACTTCCCCCTTAATGAATCATCGTCCCAATGATTTTAACCTCATTAAACGAATTGAACAATTAAACCCAAGTTATATCCAATAATCTAGGAAGAATCAATCATTATTTTTTCCATAAAAATTTAAAATTTCATATCTAAAACTCAAATTTATCAGTTGTAATAGCTTTTCAACCGAGAAAAATATCACATAGTCAAGGATATGATAAAAATTGTCAAGTATAGCTAGTTATTTCATGCAATATTATTAAATATATGATACAAATAACCAAAAACAAGAAATATTTTACAAAAAAACAAGGAAAACACTAGTTTTAATTTCCCACAAGTCTTCCAAAGTTATTTTATTTTGTTACTCGCTTGTTTTTATGGATTTTCCTTGTGCAATCCTCAATTTTCTTTGCAATTCGGCCATTTATTTTACTTTTATGGCTTGTTTTACCAAAATATATCTATAGTTTTCACCCTTTGGTTATCCTCATCATAAATTCATGGTCAATGATTACTTAAATCATCCAAATTGTTCCTCTCTTTCCTTTTAGGCTTGTTGTTTTCACATGCTTCTAGATATTGGTTATCTTCCATATCAACAAAAAAATTGATTTATGTCAGAATAGTCAAAGTTAATCAATATGTCTTAAGTATTTTAAGAACTCATTAACTCCAAATTCTATGATGAGGCTCAGTCAATGTCAATGTTAGTGTTACATTAACAATCAAAGATTTGTAATTTCTTCTTCATATGTAAAGGATAAATCAGATTTATAATTTTATTTAAGCTAATCACTAGATACCAAGAACTCAACTATACTAGTATCAAATTAAAACAACAACATGAAGTTCTACTTAACTTACTTGATGTCATTAGGAAAACTGTTCCTTCATCTTAGCTTATTAGTCACCACAACATTTTTCGCTACTTGATGGAAATCGCAGTAGTCTTTCTTGTTGAACTCATTTTGGAAATCTACATTTGCTGCCACATTGTTTCCACCATTTTTCCTAAAGTTACAGGTGGAGAAGAGCTAATGATCTTGTATATTTTTTTCTCTTTTTGAGTTATAATTTATTACATATTTCATTATATCCTGATTGGCCTTTCCAATCATTGCTACTACAATAAATAGTCCACTCCTATCTACTTCATCTCCCCTTTGCGATTTTTATATCATGTTGGATTCAAGTTCCAAAAATTTCATCATGATAGTTCAACAATCAAACAACTCCCTTGTTGATTTTCATCAATTAGTTAAAGTTATTCTATAAAGAACTGATCATTTTCACACTCGACCATCTGCTCCCTACATCATCCTCGGTTTCATGTGTCACGGATCTGTTAGAGTGTTATATAAATTATATACCATCTAACTTGAACCATAATTTTGTCTGGTTCATTATCCATGGTACATCCTTCTCACATTCATTTTATCTTGTTAATAAAATCATAATTCAGTAAGCGTAAGGACCTAATAAGTCCAAGAGCTACAACCTTCAACTTTGATACCAAAATGTAACATCCACTTTTCACACTTCAAATATAGGGAATTATTTTTTATCTTCATGCTTCATTGTTCTAAATTCACCTAATTTAGAATCATTATCCATCTAGATCAATCCATCCTATAATAGTTAAACATGTGTAGCTGTATGACTCGGTTATTTAACAATCCCTCATAGTTTACTCTTCATGAGTCCTTATACCCATTATAATAATGGTTTTCCTTTTCATAAGGGATAATCAAGTGTTACAGTGTACATGTCTACCTAGGTATCCATCATGGAATCCCATCCAATATCCTACATATTAGATCATGGTAAAATTGTGATACATATCTAGAAATATTACACTACTCCCGCTAGAGTTTTAAGTCATGTTTTCCATGCTTAGTTCCTTGATAACACACTCATCAATTGGAACCATTATTTCACCAACACTAAATTACTGTTATCTAGATTAGGATAATATGTCTTTCCATTGTTAAGTTTATTAAGTTCATTCTTAGACTTCTTAAGTTTTCATGATAGATATATGCATTTCTCTCTTTGAGACACTTCAAAATGGATGCTTCTCTTGTATCGTGATAGTTAGGTTATAATTCCAAGATATTTATTAACTAGGACAAGACGTAAATCAATTCACAACATTGCTCAAGAAGTTTCTTTGCCTAATAATAGGTGTTAGGCCTAATGAGTTTACTTAGGTCAAATCCGATCAACTGTACCTTGTTTAAGTGGTCACAAGGTACTTGGTACTTTACATCTTACTTATGTAAGTAAATTGATTTATATCCCCTTTTCCCACTTATTTCATTTCTTAGAGGATGTATTGTAATTGACTAACATTGTAATCTTCATTTGGACTATACACTATTACAAATTATTGTTTCAACACCATATTTATTTATTCCTCTAAGTCTTCTAAACAATATTATTATGACACTGCCATTTATTTGCACTAAGCACTTGGTTTACTTTCATTACTCGATTGCATTATATTTTTTATTCCTTTGTTATACCTAATCATCCATATGGGGTTCATCAGGGACAACAATGAGAATCATGCTTATTCATACTTGGGAGAAGAATTAGATTTAATAGACACACATATATTCCCTTCATGAATATCATGAATTCTACATATTACCGTTGTTTAGTAGACATCTACCAATAACCTTTTTCACATTTCATTGAAGAAATACAATGAACACATCACTTATTTATATTCACATTCGTACGGATCTCAAATTTACAAACACTCTAGTTATTCATATAAGTATACCATAGGTCTTACTAAAAATTCTCAAGTGACAGAAGAGGGCTATAATATAAAACATGATTCTTTAGATTTCATCCTTCCTGGTTACAAATGCAAGAGAAAATATATATTTATCACTTAAGTTGAATATGAATATATGCTTTTCATTTATGATAATTTACACACATTAAACATTTCCAAAAACTCATTCTTTCTCTTTTAGACTAAAAGATCATATATTCTTTTGTTTCTCATTAGTAAGCTCAATAAAATCATCCAAATTATATTATCCCCCTTTAATCCTCTCGAGAAATCCTTTCAAACCTACATGGTTAAAACATGGCTAGATCTGTGTGAACCGGCATGATACATCCTTTTTCCATCTTAACTATTTGTGTCATTTATTATTTGAGTAATTGAATTACTACAATATTAAAATCATTAAATTCAATTTCTTGACCATAAAAATTGACATCACAATTAATATAATTCCACACTGCAGCATTGTAAGCTTTATCGTATAGTTCTCTTAATCGTATTCAATTATCTCTCACTCAATAATACACATAACAATCATAATGAGCAACTTTTCATTATCGAAAAATTATATATATATATATATATATATATATATATGTAATTGCATCCTAATATTCCACACCAATCAACATACATCCTACACAAAAGGCCACGTATTTTTTTACTCAATGAATGTCATCTTAATGGTAACCACAAAATTATTATCACCTCAAGTAAAACATAACTTATATATTTAAAATTATTATTTAGGCCATAGATCAAGCTCCATCTAAACTATCTTGGGAAGTCCCTTACTTCCAAAAGACAGAGATGAGGGTAATAGCTATGGTTGTCCTTCATAGAGAATCCCCTTTTAACACAACTAACCCTCAAGAATAAAAATACATCTATGAACAGTTGACATGACACCTAAGTCATGCATAAGGTTCCAAGTGTTCCTACATATGCTGCACTATAGTAGTCTATTACTTATAATTTATTTATTTAAATATTTAGAAGTAAATATATATATATATATATATATATATATATATATATATATATATATATATATATTTACTCTACTTCCTTAAGGTAGAAATCATATTACAATAATTTTTCAAAAGCTCGAGATAGACCATTAACTACATGGTTAATGTAATATTCCTCCAAATATAATACGAAGTGGCCAATGTGTAGGAGGAGAATATAGGTTAATCACAAGACTCTAAGAGATCGTAGAGGTGGTGCAAAGAGTCAAGACGAGCTCAAACCAATAGATAGGTTCCCAAAATTTTACAACGCCGAACCCATCACAAATGGTAACAAAGAAGGGTTCACATTAATGATAAACATGAAATTTATTGTCATGAAGTTCATTAGACTACTAAAATCATTCATACCCCTTTATAATAAACTATGTGAACATACAACCCGAATGACTTCTCACATAAGTTAGACACATGATCCCACCATGCCACGAATTCTCCAGAAGTGATATCAATTGGAGAGAGTAACCTAGAAGAAAATAATGAAACAAAGGAACAAGGATCCCAAACATCTAATCAAAGTTGATTTCACCATTTAATAAACAGAAAGTTGAATGGGTCGGGAGGAACTTTGTCATTTCATAGTCTTAACTTATAAACACTATGACCCACCAACCGATAACAAATACCCATTGAATATTAACAAAATCTTACCAATCATCCTAGTTCAAACCCGGGTTCCCGATATGAAGTAATAAAACCGTAGATGTTCGGGTATTACAATAATACAACCCATAAATCATAGAAAATTATATACTCTTATATACTTAAAATATGGTCAATGGGGTTTAGGTGGATCGGTTAAGATGGATGATTTTTCCGGATCCACCCAGTTCAAACCCTATTGGGCATGATCCCTTTGACATAGTTTACTGGTGGTGGTGGGTGTTGCATCACCAGTGGTTACATCTGGCGGTTCCTCTCATCGGTGACTTAATTTACATCATTTGCGTTGGTGGTAGTTGGTGGCTCTAAAAGTTGCGGTGGTGAAAAAATTGCATCATCGGTCTGGGTTCAGTGGTTGTGGTTTGTGATGGATTAATTGTAATATCTTGTCTTAGGAAATTGTTAAGGGAGGGGAACCAATAACCCCCCGATTCATATCTCCGGTCAAAATTGTTTAACTATCAAAAAAATATATACTTAAAAGATACATGTATGATAATAATTTAGTCATTAAAATGGTGATGAAAACACAAACCATTTCGAAATAGATGGATAAAATAGATCAGTCATCCATATATAACTTCATGCATACCATAAAACAACTATTTAACCCTTTATTGATTGCAAAAATTCCATTAAGAAAACATAAAATAAGAAAAAATTTCAAGAAGGAGAAAGAATATATCATGCCCGAGATAGAAGCTTGGCTTCCTTCCTTTCTCTTCCAATCGTTCAGGTTTCCAACCGCAACAAGAGATTCAATCTCATAAAATTTCAACCACAACCTTCCAGTTTTAAAAATTAATCATAGATATTTCATATTTAAAATCCCACAAAAGTGGCCACAAACATCATGACAAATTTCTCTTAAGAAGTAAAATATTTTACCTCCAAAAATACACATCCCAAAAAATTTGCATGCAAAGCTCTTATTTGACTTCACAAGACAGTCAAATGAAACCCTCATGCAATGGTAGCTTCTCGATGAATCTTACACGTTAAAGAAAAATAATTATCATTAATGAACAAGGTGCCACGTAGGTAGCTTAGAAGTTCACACCACCGCCTTCCAAGTTCCTCACCATATTTGGTGGTTTGATATAATTAGCAATGATTCAACTTCAAACATATGCATGGCCAATTGACCAGAGAAATAATAGAGTTATAATTGTGTATTTATATGCATGGGTCAGCTTTAAACTTATAAATCCATAATAATAATTAAACAATGATAACCCTCGCATACCGCCTTATGTAGTTTGCATGTTTAATAATTCAGATAGTCGGCATTAAATCATGATTTGTAATAAGTAAAATATTTCATAATAATTTATTTAGGGTAAGGTATATATACCTTAAGTTAATGGTTAGACATATTCCATCAAGACCATCACCTTAGCAAATATTCAACAAAATTTTTAGATGAATCAACAACTTGAGATTTACCTCTAATATAGGCTTCAAATGTATTTGTACCCATACAATGCATAGTTTAGGTCTAAGGCTCATCCTCAGCCTGATATGTTATCTCAAAACATACTTTAGCCTCTATCCTTATAAGATCAAATTACCCATTATACTTAGTTTGACCCCTATATAAGATTATACTATTTGTCCACACCTTATAAGTTTTCGGTTTAAAGGTGATCAACATATTAGCCCCTTTAATACAAGCTTGGCATAGCCTATCCTAATCAATTAGTCTAGGCCCCCAATATGTACATCAATAAGATAAGCATGTTCATACTCCTATTGTCTTGCAATTACAATCTTACTCCTTAATTATAATCATAAACTTTTCACCTAGCCCAGAAAAATCAAGATAACTAGGATCATGTTTTCATTGTGCTAGTAAGTGTAATTTTATACCTTATCATATAATCAAGGCTCAAGGTGAGAGTACAAAAATCACAAAAAGTGTACCTTGATATTTAATATAATAATTTATACGGATAAAAGAAATCTCACCTAAAATTGAGCATTGAAAATATCGACAATGACTTGACATTTGTGATCATGAACTAAATTTTGTGGGGTGTGAAAAAATCAGTCACAAGCATGAAGCACCAAGTGAAGCAATCACTATGATATGGATTAGAGTGCATAGTTTTGAAGGGATTGAAACCGGTGACAATGTAATTTTTTTGGTTGAGGAGATAGTGGTATAGTTTGGAGGTTACAAATTATAAGGCACAACATAGTTTTTGGCTTCAATATAACAAGTTTCATATTCATGAAGAGTATGATAGTATGAATTTTTTAATATATGGATTGTTCATGACCCTACTCATCTCGATGAGTGAGCATGAACTAGAATCCATGATCCGTGGTGGATATATAAAGTAAAATTCCTTCCCCTTGTGAGGAGGTGTGAGTACAGGTGGTGATAAGAGATAATGTTTGAGTTCATCGAAGGATTTTTGACAATTAAGATCCCATCTAAAGTCAACATCTTTACGAAGGAGATGATGGAATGGTTGATAACGATAAGAGAGTTGAGATATGAAACATTGGATAGATTTTAGTTTACCTTGAAGGCTACACAATTATTTGAGGTTTGATGGAGGAGGCATTTCAATAATTTATTTGATTTTGGCTAGATATACTTCAATACCTCGGATAGATATGATGAACCCTATAAGTTTACCGGTGAGAACATTAAAAACACACTTAGTGCGGTTAAGAAGAAGGAAATAACTAATGATTCGGATGAAGATTTATTCGAGGAAAGTGATATGATATTTGTGTTGTTTAGATTTCCTAAAATTTCATCAACACAGTCTTCTATAGTCTTGTGGATAAGGTAATGAAATATATATTTCATGACGCTTGTATAAATGGCTCTAGTGTTTTTAAGTCCAAAGGGCATGACATGGTAATAGGTCCCCCAAGGGGTAATGAAGGGTGTTTTATGCTGATATTCGGTGGCAATGAGGATTTGATTATAAATAGAAAATCCATCCATAAGGGAAAGCATTTCATGGCCACCTATTAGGTCGACAAGTTGATCGATCTTTAGAAGAGGAAAATCATATTTAGGGAAAGAAATATTGAGATTCGAGAAGTTAGTGAAAATGTGCAGCTTTATCAAAGATTTGGTTATGGGTATGATGTTAGAAACCCATTGCGGGTAGTCAATGGGTATGATTAAATTATCAGAGAGTAGACATTATAACTCTTCTTTAATGAGAAGAGATATACGAGGGTCCATTCTATGGATATTTTATTTGGCTGGTTTGGTTTTGGGATAGGTGATTATGTTTTGTATAATGATGTTGGGATCGATACCTATAATATCACTATATGACCAAGAAAAGGCTTGAATATATTTGGATAAGAAGTTGGTGAAATCATTTAATTTGTGTGTATTTAGTGATTGACCTACTTTAACTATACAAGGTTCCTGAGGGGTGCCTATGTTAATGTCAATAGTGGATTCGTTGAGGAGGGTTGATGTATCGGGTGGTAAGTTTTTTTAAAGAGGATGGTGTCTTTCTCCAATATGGGATATAATTTCTTTATCATCATGAAATTGGAGGATATCAATGGTGAGATAATATTCTTCAATAATTTCTGTCTAGATGAGGGGAAGTGTTTTGGTGATGTGATTATATCGATAAGTAAAATTTTCTAAGGAAACAGTATTGAATAAAAAAATTCATGTGGGATGGAGATGGTATCATCAATGTCCATAGGATCATCAGGTTCTACGGGGGATGATGGTTCTAATTCTGTAATATGTAGGGGTGTGGTATGGGAAGATGTTTCACAAAGGGTTTTTCATATCCTATCCCATAATTTTCATGTGGTTTGGGAGAATGTTAGAAAATCAAAACGTGTACTCCTTATTCATAGCGTCCAAATCTAAAACCCTTCCATACATAGAGATGGAGGTACATTTGAAAAAAAGTGGGATTATATAAATATTTAAAGTCATATTTGAAAGTCATGACATGGTGTTGATGATTGTATTGCAAGGAAGGATGATCAACTCCCCCATAAACAAGGTTTTTTTAGACACACTAGGCTATAGGATATGACATATCCAACATCAAGCTCGTACATAGGTTTTTTTAGGTCTAACATACACTTTAGGTGTAAGAAGGAATTAAGCATGAGGAGACGGTACTCCCCAAATGAGAGACATTCTATAATGTCATTAAGGGAGGATTCGTCGGGTATCTTGGATGATGGAATGGATGCGCTAGTAGATGCTTCATCGGAGGATGTTGATTTTAATTTAGGTATAATGACATCATTTAGATAGTATGTCATGTTACATTCGATGAAATGGTTTGGATCCATAGGGACTGTGAATGTTTTACCCTCATGTTTGTATTTAAGGCACCAATGAAGTTTCAAGGGGACACAACACATGGTACGAATCCAAGGATGTCCTAACAACATATTATATTGGAACTCTCCTTCTATGATGTAGAAGAGCTTAGGAAGGGTTTTGAAGTCGAATTTAAGAGGTAGAATGATAGTACCTAGCATGGGCATGATTATATCGTTAAAATCTTGAAGCAAGACTTTGGTGTTTGGGTGATAACGGTATTTGGTAGTCTAAGTTGATTGAAGGTGATAGATGATATGATATTGATAAAAATGACCCCTTCAATCATGACCCTTTTGACAAGGACATCATTGATTTTGGAGGTAATGAAGAGGGGTAGGTCATGATCTTTTGGAAGAAGAAATGGTATCTCTACGAATCAAAAGAGATGGCCAAGATGTTTTGAGAGAACCTAATTTTTTTGTAAATAAAGTGGGTCTTCTACATGCATTGTGATATATTGAAGTGATTTGATTATGGCTTGTTTATGTGAAGGTTATGTTTAGACCAGCTCGTAAAGTGACATTTTAATAGGAGCTTTGTGTAATTATTTGATGACAACCTTTGAGTACTGCGGTGGAAGATCTTTGGTGTAGCAAGGATAGATAGTTTAGTCTTGGATTGTGATGTTTGATTGGAGGTATCAGGGGTGAGAGAAATGGAAACCTTAGGTTTATATTTGGGTGAGGATGAGGTGAGTTTTAGAGGTGGTGGGATGGTGACAAAGGTCTTGGGTTTTTTTGTTCTGAAGGATTGGATTCATGGGTACGTGTTTGGGTAGTAATGTGGACAACATCAACTTGATGTGGGGAGGAGTTTACTCAAATATTCCTCAATAGTGGTGGATGTAGATGTTGGATGGGATGTTTTTGATTTGCATAACTCTAAAGGAAGAATACCTTTACTTTCAAGTTTCTTAATGACTACATGAAAATCTTTATATTCTTTTATAGAGTGTCTTAATACTCAATGGTAATCACAGAAAGCTTCAAAATTATACCAAGAAGGTTTCCAACCTTGAGATTTGGATGGCTTAAGAGGAGGTAGCATTATGAGTGATTATTGAATGAGTTTCTCTAGAATATTTGCATAGTGTCCTTTTGATGTGGATGTTGAAGGTGATGATGCATCATTTGGTTTGAAAATTACATGAGGAATTTTTTTGTATGGGTTCTTTAGGTTTTTCCCGATGAGTGGTTTTTATTATGGTATGATAATATATGATTTAGACAAGGGATGTGTCCATAGGATAGAGGGATGATGCTTTGATCTTTATATAAGTGTAGTTGAATGGTTTATGATTGTGATTTTCTTAGATGGGGGTGAAGTGAGTTTTGGAAGTTACGGGAGTGAAACTAGGCCACAAATCATTGTAAAAACTCTTTGTGATATGAATAATGGGTTGTTTTTGAGATTTTCGAGAAGAGTTTATAGATGAGATGGATGGAGAAGTGGTAGATGCGGGTGAAGATGTTTTTTCTTTCATGGGTGTTTCTAATTTTTCATCATGTGTTGGTTCGGGGGTGTTACTAGAGGAAGGTGTAGATGTATATTCGGTGATAAACAATGTTTTATTGATGGTGTTTATGGTATGGTTGGTTTGTATGTTATTAGCTTGCAATTGAATACTCGATGGGGAATGATTTAGAAATGGTTGTTTGAAAACATCAAGATTCTAATTTTAGGGTGCATTAGGATTGTATAAATGTAGCTCACCTTTATCAATCAAATCCTTGATGACATTACGAGATGAATGAAACCCTTCAATGTTGTGCCTTTAACTATGTGGTATTTGTAATAATCGTTATCCCTATACCAAGAGGGTTTTGAAATAGAGGTGTTGATAGGATGGATGTGTGGAAGAGATATCATATTAGTGGTGATAAGTTTATTAAAAACCACATTGTAATTCTATCTAATGGGGTATAGTTTCGTTTGGGACAAGAGCATTTAGTGGTCGAACGTTTCTTGGGAGTGGAATTGATGAATACATCGTTAGTTGAGGATTTGGGTTTTTCTTAACTAAATGATGGTTTGGATGTGAATTCAAATTTTGGTTTCTTCAATCTTAGGTTGACTCTACCTTCTTCAAGAGCGTGAAGTTCAATTTTATGGGCCATGGTAACGGCTTCATCATACGTCTAAAAGGATTGGATTTTGAGTGTATAAGAGATGTGTTTAGCGCGTGAATGGGAAAATAATTTGATTAAATTTGTTTGTGGGAGAGATAATGATAATTGACTTATCATACCCTTCTAGCGGGTGCCAAAGTATGCAATGGATTCATCTTCAAATTGTTTGATTGCATAAAGGTCGGTAATGGTGATTTTGTGGGTGATGTTGATTGAAAAGTGTTCAAGAAAGAGTTGTGCAAGTTGTGTAAATGAGAAGAGGGAGTATTGTGGAATGCTATTATACCAATCTAAATCCGTACCTTCCTACGGAATGGGGAAATTTCTTAACATAAGATCCTAGTCATGAGATATAAGGTAACAAGCATGACAAAAATCTTAGATGTGTTGTTGGGGATCCTCCTTACTATAGAATTTGATAAATTTTGGGAGCTCCTAGTGAGGAGGATAAGATTTGTAGGGTACGGATGGGTGAATAGGTTCATTACATATTTGTTCATATGAAAGTGTGTTTTTAGGGCCCATGGAAGTGGCTTCAAGGCTAGATATCTTATTCATTAAAGATTGAAGGGGTCAGTTTTTGTTATTGTTGTGTACTAGATGAAGACGAACCAGGTTGATTAAATGAAAATTGATTAGATTGTTGATATGGTAGGTATTTTTGTGGGATATTTTGCTGAAAGGGGATGTTTTGTTGAGGAATATTTGTAGGAATGTTATAAGTGGGTTGTGAGGCTAACGATTGTGATGGTTGGATATATTGATACTATGAGGGGATGGATGTATTTAAAATAGGTTGTGATTTCTATGGGATGTTCTAAAAGGAATGGATGTGTGGATAAGGGGTTGCGAGTATTGAGGTGCTTGTTGAAAGGGTATGGAGGTGAAAACAAGGGGTTGTGATTGTTGTGGGATGTTCTGAAGAGGGATAGAGGCATGGATAAGGGGATGCAATGGTTGTGGTATAGATTGAGAGGAAGAAAGTGATAGAGATGGTTGAGGTATGTGTTGTGAAATAAGTAGGGTCGAGGACTATTGTGAAACTAGATGGGTACTGATAACATCGCTAGTATTGATTAAGGGTATAGATGTAGGGATGGACATGGTAATGTTTTGTAAAGGTGGTGTAGTTTGTTGAGAAGGTGGTGGTTGGGATACACTAATAGAAATAATGGCAAAACTCATGGGAGGTGTTTGGAGAACAGAGAGGATGTTGGAGGGGTTTGTGTGGATAAAGAAACATTTGTGTTGTTTTGAGGTGGTGTGGAACCAATTGAGAGGTTGAGCTGTTGAGTGGTTGTGTCTTGTGAAGAAATCACATTAAGGTCAAAAATAGGAACTAAAGACATAACATTAGATGTTTCTAGTCTACTACTTGGAAGGATAAGGATATATCATTGGATATCCTGGTTCATGATTTGGATCAATGAGATGGGAAAAACCACATGAAGGATCAGGTATATATGACTATGGTTCAGGTAATGATAATTACAGATGAACACCCCATCTTTAGAAGATAGACATTAGGAGTGATGGGATTTGAATCCAAGATTTTAAAAAGATAGAATCCCCACTATCAAAGAAATAGGGACTAAAAGGATCAGGTGTCTTGGATGAGGAAGATTGGATAATATGATAATGGAGTTGTTCTTGATATTTTGGTCGAGGTTTTGATAGGAAAATTTGATGTTGATCAATGATTCATTGGGTATCTTCTATATAGGATTGAGCATATTGTAAGGTTTGATGGGCATGATGTGCATATTGTTGGAATGGACTAGACATGTTTTTAGAAGTTTGAATATGGGATTGATGTCTTGTGAGAACCATATAAGAAAATAAACAATCACCTAATGAAATAAAATGAAATCTAGATTGGTTGATTATAAGCAAAAAGAAAATAACATAGAGAAATTTTGATTATCTTGATTAACTTATAAAAATTGAAATGTGTAAAACAACTGATAAGGTCCTAGGAAATGGACATATATGAATGGTTTTAGGTAATGTTTAAGGATGGATTCCTTGATATACTTGAAGGTACATGAGGCCTGAATTTGTGTTGGTGTCAGTATGAGGCATGGTATTGGGGCCTACCCCCTCACTTCATAGTCCCACAACAATAAGGGATTCAGGTGCTTAGCCAATATACGATAACCAATTATTTATGCTTATCCGTAGACACCAAGTTGGTTTACCTACCGAGTGATGAAATCCCAATAGTTATAACTTGGGCCTAAATGTTTGATGTAAATTTTGTTTTATGTGATTTGGTTGTGTGTGGGGAAGATTATGTGAATGCAATAAATTAATCCTTTAATTAATCTATGTGATCAAGCAGGATGTAAGGTTTATTTTAAATCCAAAAGAATGATTGATTTTGATGAGGACAAATAACAAAATGCAATGCTTGAAAACAAAAAGGAAAGGAGATAACACACCTGTAAAATGCTTCCTTTTTTATTCTTCAAATTTTTGATTTTTAAGCAATGCAATAATGCGCAAGCAAAAAGTTCCTATAGCGAAAACTTGCTAAAGGTTAGCAAAAGATAGAAAATAAAAAGATAAAATGATGTTAGAGGTTGACTGACTGAGTAATCAAAAGTAGTCATAAAGATCGTCAGAAATTGATAAGAATCAATGGTGATTCACCCAATAATTATTGATTTTACTAGATTGTTTGTGATTACATAGAAGAAGGATTAAAAATGGATGAAAAATTGTTTTAAATGAAATAAAAATATAAATAAAAATAGACTAAAGGTCCCACCGGTGTGCTAGAATGTTCAGAGATGTTTTTACTTTCCAACTTTAAATTAATGAAGTGAAATAACAAAAAAATTGACCTTAGAAGACACGAGGTTTACCGATACCCACAATGATGGATGTTGAAGCTGATGCTTGATTAAAGCTTCGATTTCGATGATTGTATGAGTCCTCATGTTCTAAAAATAAACCTACGCTTATAGACACTAAACAAAAATGATTAGATAAATGGATATATGAGCTTCTTAAGCAATGGCTAATTCCATGAATCCAAAGGGAATTTCTTACAAGATGTCATCTTGTTTTTAGATAATTAATTAGATTGACAAAGGTGATGATAATAAAATGTACTAAATGATGACAAGTAGATGACAAATAGTTTTTTTCTAAATTCAAAATGGATAGGCAAGTCCCGAGCAAACTTTCAAAGGTGGCCCGTAAGTTTAGATGTGATCTGAATGTGTTTGAAGTAATCATACCAAAAATTGTCAATCTATTATTGGATATAATGGAGTAATTCAAACTAATCTTGGATGTCTTGTTCGTCAACGGTGAATTGAATAGCACAAAGCAACAAATCATGCAGGATGTTGTACTACTCCTATAAAAAGGGATGATACACTATGGGAGGGTGTAAATGCTTATAATGGGATGTGAACGGCCAGAACTGCCATCTAATAGAGAGCCATACTTGGAAATAACATGTTAAATGTAGATGTTTTGATACAAATGATAAAAAGTCAGTAAATTGAAAAAAATTGATTTTTGACTGAATTGCTTTGGCAATTAGGGTGAATCACTAGCAATTTCTTTGATTTTGGACAATTTTGCTAAAAACAAGATTTAAAGCTATGAAATGATGTTTTTGATTAATGTAGGATCTACTTATGACTTTTAAAAATGAAAGAAAGAGATATAGGAATACCTTTGAGTAGGTGTGGAGCTAAAAGATGCCTCAAATCCTTTGTGGAAAATATCTGAGTTGATAAGTTGTCTTGTGACGTTGCTGAGAAACTGAGTGATGCAAAAAGCACAAAAATACTTGAAAGTGATTGATGTTGATGTTTGATAGTGCTTGAAGATGTCTTGGATGTTGTTGTGTTGGAAAATGAAGTGCAAGATTGAAAAGGGGGTCTAAGATTAAAGATTGAAGATCCCCGAGGGAAAACAAAAAGTTTCTATTTATAATTGCTTTGACAATTCAACCTGAATCACTTGATGATCTAATTTTTATGGGGAAATAGCTCAAAATTGATTGAAACCACTTCTAATCAAAGGTTTTTGTTTTGGGATGTGGGTAAGTGACTAAGGGGATGTTGAAGAATGAGTTGGGGAAGTTAAGAAGGTTATGAGATTCTTAAGAATTTGTTTAGTTAGTTTTGTCTTTATTTAATTTAGTATCCAAGTGGTTTAGGATGAGGTAAAATGGGATTTTACAACGGTGAAATGAGGTGGGAGATAATATTTATATGGAGTAAATATTATAGGGGATTTATACTTAGGATAAGAGATGTATGGATTTAAAATGGTTTTCTTTGATTTAATATTATTGTGAAGATGGTGCATATAGTAAAGGAAATTAGTGGTGAAAATTTTATGTGTCTATACATTGTGACAATCTGAGGCTCAGGTTTAAGAGGTGTAGGCATTTGAGCATCTATCTCAAAATTGAAAAAGGTATCTTTTCTACACCCTTTGGCACTTTACTTGGGCATATCATTTGTAAGGAAGGATTATTGGTAGACCCCGCTAAGGTAGCTGTCATTTTAGGTTTGGAAGAGCCTACCAATCAAAGTGGAGTGCATAGATTTCTAGGACATACAAGATATTATAGGAAATTTATCAAAGTTTATACAAATATTTCCGCGTTATTGGAGGAATTGTTGAAGGAAAAAGGAAATTTTCATTGGGGTGACACGTAGTCTGAAGGAATTTGAGACTTTGAAGGAAAGTTTAACTATTGCACCTATTTTACACTTTCATTTATGGGGTAAGCCTTTTCATGTACATGTTGATGCTTTTGGCATGGTAATTGGTGCATTGTTTGAGTAACCGTGGAGAGGGGATTGTGGATCATCCTATTTGTTTTACAAGAAGGAATTTCACACCCGCAAAGAAGAATTACACTACCACATAACACGAGGCTTTGTTCATGGTTTACACGCTTCACAAGTTTAGGAAATACTTATTGGCTAATCCATTTATCTTCTATACAAATCATATGGAATTGAATTACTTAGTCAAAAATCTGTTTTACAAGGGAACATCTGTAGGTGGATACTTCTATTTTAGGATTTTTACTTCATAGTTGTTGTCAAGATAGGAAAGAGAAATTCAGGGCCTAACCATTTATCAAGGATTAATTCTAACAAGGATGTGAAAAGCATTATAGATATTATGCTTTATGCGCATTGTTTAGATTGAATGTGCACCCATTGATTTAGAATACATAGTTGTATTTTTGCACACCGAACAAGCACCATAAGGAATGAAGACATTGGAGAAAAATCATCTTGCTATTAGAGCTGAACCTTAACAGTTGATTAGAGATGACTTGTATAAAATGAGCAAGAGACGAGTTCTTATGGGATTGCATGCTCAAGCATGATTATGAATCTTTATGGAGGAAGCTCATGTCGGTATAACAAGATGACATTATGTAGGTGATGCTACATCTTGTAATATCCTTATGGCTAGACTTTGGTGGGCGACATTGTACATGGATACTAAGGAATATGTGAAGGCATATGATCATTGTCAGCACCTTGGGAAACCTGGACATAGAGATGAGATGCCACTTAGACCGATTGCGAGTGCGAAACCTTTTGAGAAGTGGGATTTTGAATTTGTATGACCTATTGCACCATCTACACATAGGATCGACACATGTTATATTATTACTTGTATAGATTATCTGACAAGGTGGGAAGAGGCTACACCTAAAAGGATTGTATTGTAGCTACAATAGGAAAATTTATTTGGGAGAATATTAATAGTAGGTATGACTTCCCATTAATCTTGACAAGTGATAGAGTAACTCATTTCTTGAATGAGACAAACTGAATTTTATCATAGAGTTTATGGTGGCACACCATAAAACTAATCCTTATCACCCACAAGATAATGGTACTATAAAGGCTTTTAACAAGATCTTGTGATAGACATTGACAAATATTTGTGCTGTTGGAATAAAGGATTGGGATGATAAAGTGTCAACTTTACTTTGGGCTTATAGGACCACTTATAAGAGATTGAATAAGGCCATACCTTTTCAGTTGGTGTTTGGTACGGAGGATGTACTCCCAGTGGAATTTATGTTACCATCCCTATGTATTATGCACATATGTGGATTAGATGATGAACATGATATTCAAGAGAGCATTGATAAAATAATATAGTTAGATGAGAGGCATGTCATTATGCATTGGAGCCAAAAGAATGAGAAGGAAAGACATAAAGCATGGCATGATAGGCACATTAAGAACAAGACATTTTCAATTGGAAATATGGTCCTTCACTATGACTCCAAGTTTGTGTACCACCCAATAAAATTAAAGGTTAATTGGTTGGGACATTTTATAGTAACCAAGATACTTGAATAAGGTGCATGTTAGTTATAAGTGCTATATGTCACAATGTTTCCTGGTTACTCTAATGGGAGTAGGATAAATCCCTACTATAAATAACACTTCTTAGTGTTTTTCATAAGGTAATATTTTGATTTATATAAGATTTAATTTTCATGTGTTTCTTTTTCAGTCGTTGTTATGTTTTGTTATTTTATTTCCTTGTTTCATTGTAATTAACACACTTGCGCATGGGAAGATGATTACTATCTATTAATTTCATGGGAAAAGGAGTGCTCATATTTTTAGTGTGGGGTGAACTAGGTGTAAGTATGCGAATAATGCTTAAAGGTGAGTTAAAGCCGAGAGATATATACATGCCTTGGTAAGTTGTTTTGGTTTCCCAGAACTGAGATTGTTAAAAAATGGAAAAAAGTGTCATGTGAAATGAGAAAGATGGTGATAATTAGTAAAATGCTCATGATGAAGATTAGTGGAAAAAGGTTCATGCGATGCTGGCATGGTTAGATGTAAGACCACAAGTGGTGCAAGAAAGGTTCAAGTATAGAGAAGATCATCATGAGATAAAGTGGAAAAAAGCTCAGCCAATTTGAGCCTGAGGAGCATGCTCACATGAAGGACCACAATCGACACTTAAAGGCATCTGATGCTGAGGACCACAATCGACACTGGAAGGAGGGTGCTAGAAGGTGAGTTGGCAGCTTGGGAAAGCTATAAATACAAGTGCCTATGGAGTAGAGGATATACCGATATACACATATACATCTTCATAGAGATACATGGAGACATATAGACATATGGGGAGATATACATAGGGAATAGTGGGTTAGAAAGTGAGTGGAGCTCTGCAGAATTGCTGTGAGTGGATATTTTGGGTTCGGGAAAGAATGTACTAAGCATGGAAGTTGTTATTTTTTTTTTTAGCTTAGTTACATACGTCCAGTGATACGACTTTGCGGTCTGCTCTCTGTGACACTCTGTAATGAACCAATGAATATAATGAGGTTACATGTTATAAATAGACATGGATATCAATGGTTTTAATGCATATTTCTCTCATATGAGTTCTTTGTCCTTTCATGCTAAGAATGGATGTTTGTATATTTCTTTCTGTTATAATATATGTTCTGGATTATGTTAAAAGCCTTCAGTCTGAGTGACTGCAAGGATCTGGAGGCCATTCTGAGCCCTATGGTTCTTGTTTGTCTTAACTTCCTAAATACTCTTATAGTAATCATAGATGATGCTTCCCACTAAACTCACATAAAAGAGAGACTCGGTACCCACGCGTGCCTCGGTGAGTGCTCAGCTTCTGCTGGGTGATAGGAGTGCCACACATGGGGTTTCTTCCTTTTGTGATAGGAGTAAAAATGACTACATCTTGGTTCCATTTCCAGGACCTCTTTTCAAAGTTGTAGTGGGATATAACATACATCATGATCTATTTAATGAGTAATGACAGAGTGGTTGACATTGGAAATTGTTGAATCATGGTTCAAGAGCACGGAGGATGAATTTTCTCAGAGATACAACACTGGACCTGAATTTAATGCATGTAGATGGGTAGAAGAGAACCTCTACCATGATCTATATGAGACCTTCTTCTGTTGCTTCCCAGTAGAGTTATATGAATGGCTTTCAGCCTATACATCTAGATCAAGTTGGCATTATGGATCACATGTATGGGCCGAAGAAGACTACCAAAGGTTACAGGATGTAGATCTGATGTGGACCCATGTTGTCGATCATTGGTGGAGAGGAGTACTAGCTAGCTACACTCTAGAGTATGCCATCTCTACGTATTCTTGTCCAGAGGTTGCTGAGTTTGAATTTCTGTGAGAACCTAGAGGAATGTTTCTACATGTTATTCCTCTAGCTATGAAGATATTGATGGTTACCATGAGTTTAGAGGCTCCCAATGGCCGGCTAAACCATTCTAAGAGTGTTGGTAAGGGAACTTGGGTGGAGGAAGATGGAAGATATCACGACAGAGAAGGAGAGGGAAGAAAGATGGCTCAAGTATAATGAAGCACATGAAAGGGAGATTGTTAGATGACGTGAGGCTACTAGTGTGATGGATCTATGGAGATAGATGTTGTGGGAAGGAGTTGAGGTTCACGTGGAGGACATGGAACCTAAGCAGTATGTGCTACCCCATCTTGGCAAGCACGTAAGGGAGACCCCTTGACTTCTGTGAGAGTTCATCACATGGAGAGAGGAGAGTCATTGGCACATATCTAAACCCACCCAGTGACTCCGAGCCCTGGCACTTGGTTTTCCCGATCCAGGAAGAAGTGTTATTGACCCAGTTGATATAAGTGGAAGAGATAGATCCACACCTAGGAGATATAATTTTTCAGGTTCCTTCTTCTATGGCTGCACATATTCTAGTATTTGGAGGAGTCTTTGGACAAGGGGCAAAGTATACAAGCTTTCGGTCTCGCATCAGGGAGTGGCATGGGGACAAAGTAGTGGTAGTGGGGCACTATCATAGACCATCGACACACAGTTCAGTGGGACCATGGGGGCACTTGGCATAGCTCCTACAGCCCTATTGGACCCAGTGGTTCTGGTGGATCTAGTGGCTCTGAGGCACAGGACCCAGTGGACTTGTGGATCAGGTGGTGGAGGAAACACCGGTGGGAACCAAGGATCAGGCTCGGAGGACAGGGACCCCAACCACCACCTCAAGTATTCTTTGAAATGTCTCTACATTTTCCAGATTATAGGGGCATTGAGGATGTAGTGGAACATGTTCACAAATGTGTGAACTGCTATGGCACGCGAAGGGTATCACAACCCCAAAATGAAAGGCTAGTCAGTTTGTGACCACATTGCAAGGGCATGCACATAGCTGGTATAGAAAGTATGACCCTCATCAAATGGTGGTGGACTACACTACTTTAAAGAATGCATTCTTGGTAGAGTTCCACATTCCTGAGTTTGAGTAGAAAGCATTAGCACTTTGAAGGAGATTCAACAAGGAATGGCAGAGAGTGTGTGGGAGTATGATGCACATTTTAAAACTCTCTTGTCTAAATTATCATATGATATCCATCCTTCTCAGCATGCACAGTGGTTTGTTGGAGGATTGATCACCCCTTTTAGAAGGGCCTTGTCTCATAAAACTTTTACAGATCCACACAAGCATTGGAAGCTTCCTTGCACACGCGAGGCTATTGGTAGTATTGATACTAGTGTTAGCCCATTCTTGAGGCTCAGATTGTTGCTATGGCCAAACAATTGGAAAAATTATCTACAAACTCAGTCCATGAGACTCACAGTGGTTTATGGTGCACATATTGTGAGATAGAGGGGCACGTTAAGGATAATTTCCCCGAGGGATGGTACGTACTGTGATGGTAGATTGTGAGATCTGTCATGGGGACCATGATGCAAGTAGATGTCCCTTGCTTTGCAGCATGCATGATCAGGAAGAATGTATCTTGTTATTAAAAATTTACACCTCCACAACCCATGATACTAAGGACTGTAGGCTCATTGATCAGATCCATGAGGCCATTGATCATGGGGTGTGCTAGACCAGCATTGCTAGTGGTTCTAAAAATGATGATCACCGTTATGAGGAGCACACAGATGGAGGCACGCATGGGAAGGGGTTTTGAGGAGGATTCCATGGTCGAGGTAACCGAGGAGGAAGAAGTGAGTTCCCACGTGAACATGTTTCAACTGTGGATCTACAAAACATTACAAATGTGAGTGCCTGGACTGTTATAGTGCTCATGGTGTGGAAAGAAGCATAAGTATGAGGAGTTCCTAGAATTATTTGAGCATATGAATCAACAACACCAGGAAAGGACAAGGGCACTGCAATGGTCAGTATTAAGAAGGAAGACATATAGTGGATGCCTCGGGTAACACGGGATGAAGGTTTGGAGCCTGTCTTGGTAACAACAAGGGCAAAAGCCATGCGTGCAAGAGAGGTACCAAGACAAAGAACCTAGTTTCAAGAGAAGAGGTCATTCATGGAAAGTATCCAGACCCCGCGCATCAAAAGGAGATATATCAGACACCATGGATGTTATTCAAAGCTTACAAGGGGAGATCCAGTGTCTAAAGGAGCAATCCAGAAGGGAGGAACAAGGAAGGAGAGTCGAGGTGCAAAAGGATGACCTGATGAGGTCAAGGAGGTGTGTAAAATGCTAAGGTAGGAGAACATCATTCCTTTGCTAGGATCCTGGTTGAGAGAGAAGGTACCACACACCGAGAAGAGTGCGAGAGACAGGTCTTGCATGTGAACCTTCCCCCTCACAACCTCGACTATGACAAGGAGATTACATTGAATGTAGTTGTAGATGGATGGCTCCTCAACAATATACTCATTGACACTGGCACGGAGGTTAATGTTCTAACTTTGGATGCATGGCATCAGATGGGGAGACCTACATTACAGCCATCTTTGAATGTGTTGTATATGGAAAAAAAACTAAGGCAATGCCCATCGGTGTCTTGAAGGATGCAACTATTACTATCCAGGGAGCCAAGTTTACTTGGGGACTTCAAAGTCTTGGCACTCACGAGGTGGACAATTTCCCAGCACTACTTGGGTGCCCTTGGTGTTACAAGAATAATGCGGACCTTCGGTTCAACAAAGGGTACATCAGCTTTGAGAACAAAGAGGAGCGGGTCATTATACCCCTGGTTGATGGGAAGTCGACACCCTATATTGAACCATTGGGAGAAGAAGTTCTGATAGGATATATGTGCACTCAATCAGAGACCCTGAGATGATACACCCTACTAACGGGTTATCCAGTTTGAAGATGCTCAGTCAGTGAGTGATACCACCAGCTTGGCATGTGACAATTGGGTGCATGGAACTTATGAATTAATGGGATGACACTTGAGAGGGTCGGTGACCAAGGTAACAAAGGCACACATGGTTAGGCACCTTGGAGGAAAAGAACTACCCAAGTATTCAGGAGGAGCCTTCCCTGAGATCTTTCTACAGAGGTAGAAGCTCAGTGGAAGATGAGAAGGAATGGAGGGAGATGTTAAGTTATGTCTTGCTTGGCACAACAGCTCGGTGGTGGGCCACACATCAGAGAGCCTTTTAGAATGGCACGAGGTAAGAATTTCTCTCTCTCTGTCAGATTTTCTAGGAGTAATGTACCCACCATCATCAAGGACTACCATGGGAAGGAGCCCACCTCTTTCCATATCCAGGAGTGTGAATGGGTCTGAGAGAGAAGGTGCAGAAGCTTTTCCACCATCCCTCTTAGGTGCACAAGTTGTATTCTACACTGCAGGGTTGTGCGTGCATGCATGGTACATTCATTCGAGACACGCCACCAAATGAGGAATTGGCAGAGCTCACGGCTGACCTTATTCAAACCTTTGAGTATCGGAGTACCAAGCCATCGATTGATAAGGCCTTGTAGGGTATCAAGCACCTTACCATGGGGGATAGTGCTAGATGGAGGATAGGCTATTGGAATTATTAGGTGAACCAGGTGTAGTGGCGCGCTTTGAAGAAGTTGAGGAAACAAAAGAGTTACAGCTTGAGCACGCGTGTTTGGAAAAAGAGAAGGGAAAGTTGGTATATGTGATTGATGGAGAGGAATCGAAAAGCTTAGATGTTAGCCATTCTGTAGGGATGCGTGAGGTAGTGGATAGTGTAGATGCTCACACGCATGTGCCTACCATGAGCCTTTAAAGATGAAGAAAGTTAACATCGGTTCAGAAGAAGAACCTAAGGAAGCTATTATTGGGGATTACTAGATAGAGAAGGAAGTATCAAAGATCATTGATCTAGCTACACAAATTTGAGGATTTATTCCCACATGGGTACCATGAGCTCAAAGGCGTTCACCACTCCTTGGGGAAATGAAGATAAAGCTAAGGATGGTGTGTGCACACCTGGTTAGAAAAAAGGCCCTACCGGATGAATCCCAATTTACGTGATGAAGGTTAAGGAGGAGATAGAAAAATGATAGCTTCTAGGATCATTGAGGCAGTGGAAGAATCAGAGTGGATAAGCCCAATGGTAATCAACATAAAAAGATGGGTGGATTAGGATTTGTGTGGATTATAGGGAATTGAATGCAGTTTGTGTCATTGATCCATTTCACCCCCTTCACTGAAGAAATTTTGGAAGGAGTCATTGGGCAAAAATCTACTCCTTTACGGATGGATTTTCAGGGTACCACCAAGTCCAGGATCACAAAGGAAGACCAGGAGAAGACAACTTTCACCACCGAGTGGGGAAGTTTTGCATATATGGTCATGCCCTTTGGGTTGAAGAATGCACCTACTTGTTTTTCACGCATAGTGGTGCAAGCATTCCAGACTTCATCCATAAATTTCTTCAGTCTATTTGGATGATTAGATAGTATATGGTCTAGTTAAAGACCATTGTGACAATTTGAGGTTAATGTTTGAGAGGTGTAGGTAGTTGAGGATATCCCTCAACATTAAGAAATGTGTGTTTGCTACCCCCTTTGGGACTTTATTGGGGCATATCATATGTAAGGAGGGCTTGCTGGTAGATCCCTAAAGTTGTAGTTATTATGGGGTTAAGGGAGCCTACTAGCCAGAGCGCAGTGCATGGATTCCTTGGGCATGCGGGCTATTACAAAAAATTCATTAAGGGATATGCCAAGATCACATGCCGTTAGAGGAACTACTTAGACATAAAAGTGCCTTCCATTGGGGAGAGGCGCAACAAGAGGGTGTTTGATACATTAAAAGATAGGCTTATTACCACACCTATTTTATGGTTTCCCTCTTGGGACAAGCCCTTCCATGTCCATGTAGATGCCTCAGGGACCACCATTGGAGTAGTACTTGCACAACCAGGTGAAGGGATTATTGATCATCCTCTCTTTGCAAGCAGGAAGCTAACACCAAAGAGCAGTAAAATTATACCACAACCGAGCATGAGGCATTGTCAATGATCTACGCTGCTCTTCAAGTTTAGAAAATATCTACTTGGCAACACCCTTTGTGTTTTACACCGACCACATGGCATTAAAGTATTTAGTAAACAAGCCCATTCTTCAAGGGTGCATATGTCGATGGGTGTTGTTGTTTCAAGAGTTTGAATTCACCATTGTAGTAAAACCTGGAAAAAGCAACTATGGGCCTGATCATCTATCAAGAATTGATTCAGGGGAGGATGCGCAGAGTATTGAGGAAGCAATGCCGATGCACAACTATTTAGGTTGTGGTGCACCCCTCGATTTAGAGGAGATTGCAGTATTCTTAAAAGAAGGTGTGGCACCGGATGGAATGAAGGCATTGGAAAAAAGTAGTTGGCCATATGTGCCACACCCTACATGTTGATTAGTGGAGACTTATACAAGTTGGGACGTGATGAAGTTTTGTGTAGGTGTGTATTAGAGCATGAGCACTTGGCCATCATGGAAGAAGCACACGAGAGGAAGTGCGGGTGGGCATTACGCAGGTGATGCCCATGCAAGATTTTAATGGTAGGATTATGGTGGGAAACCTTATACAGGGATTGTAGAGATTATTGTAAAGCGTGTGACCATTGTCAGTGCATTGGAAAACCAGGAAGGAGAGATGAAATGCCTTTGCGCCCTATCCCTAGCACGAGCCTTTTGAAAAATGGGTGATAGATTTTGTGGGACCTATTACACCAGCAATGCATAGGACTAGGTCATGTTATGTCATCACTTGCATGGATTATCTCACAAGGTGGGTAGAGCAGCCCCAACTAAATATTACATGGCAAAACAAAATGAAGGTTCTTATGGGAGAACATTATCATGAGGTATGGATGCCCTTTGAGTTTGACCAGTGATAGGGGTACACATTTTCTTGAATGAGACCATGAGGA
Source organism: Taxus wallichiana var. yunnanensis (assembly GCA_018340775.1). Classification (NCBI taxonomy): domain Eukaryota; kingdom Viridiplantae; phylum Streptophyta; class Pinopsida; order Cupressales; family Taxaceae; genus Taxus; species Taxus wallichiana. Next base: position 475,748,929 of record CM031240.1, on the reverse strand, counting down.
TCCTATTATCAGAGTTCATGGTGGCTCATCACAAGACTACCCTATCACCCACAAGAAAATGGCACCGCAGAAGCATTCAACAAGATATTGAGTCATACCTTGACCAAATTTGTGATGTTGGAAGACAAGATTGGGATGACAAGGTATCAATAGTATTATGGGCTTACAGGACAACGTATAAAAGACTAAACAAAGCCACACCTTTTCAATTGGTGTTTGCGTGGAAGCTATTTTTCCAGTTGAATTTATGTTGCCTTCTCTGTGAATAGCACAGGCAGGAGGGTTAGCCAATGAACAAGCATTGGAAGAAATAATTGAGGAGCTAATGAAACTGGATGAGAGATGATCACTTGCCCGATGGAGCCAAACAGTGGAAAAGGCAAAGCAAAAAAAGGCTTGGCATGATCACCATATTAGAAACAAGAAGTTTGAGGTTGGGAAGATGGTGTTACTATATGATTCCAAGTTTCTGCGCCATCCTGGAAAGTTGAAAGTCCATTGGTTGGGTCCTTACACAATCTCGTACATCCTCGATTCAGGGCATGCCAATTATAAGCGCTGATGGGATGAAGCTTCCTGACACTTCAATGGGAGTAGGCTAAAGCCCTACTATAAATAAGTCTTCTTGGTGTTTGTAAATAAGGTAGTTTTTCCAGTTAGTTTAGAAGTTTCCTTTATGCATTTTTTTCCTTTTTGTGTTTCCCTTTCACGTTGTTGTTTTGTTTTGTGCCTTGGGCACCGGTAACCTTATTGCTATTTTTGGAGAATTTGTGAGTGCATAGAGGACCACACATCACTTTAAGTGTGGGGTGGAGAAAAGTGAAGAAGCGCGTGATTAAAGTACAAAGAAAGTTGTGTTGAAAAGCCTTGTTGAATGGCGGGTTGAAAGAGGTATATAAAGAGAAGATAAAAGAATGGTTGGTGCCAGGGTAAAGCTACTTGTAGATCCCACGTACTGAGAAGGAGAAAGTGCATTTGAAAACAACATGAGGTAGGTGAGAGCAAGGATCAGGATAGAAGAAGTGCCTTCGGCATGGGTTACGCGTGCACAAGAGTCTCCTGTCAGGTTGGATTGGTTGCGCATGCTAGAAGGTTGGAAGAGTTTTCATGCAAGGTTGGGCATGCAAGTGAAGGCGCTGAAGATGGGATTTGCTTGAAAAAATCCACATTAAATGAGCAAGGTATGGTGGTAGGTGAAGTAGCATTTAATGATCAAAAAAGGAAAAACTATAAATAAAGGGTCGAGGCACTTTCATTTTCACTTTGCGAATAGAGAGAAGTGATTGTGCATTTGTGGCAAACTAGGGCTTCCAAAATTTGATCGTGTGAAGAAGAATCTGCAAGGGTGAGGTGCGAGCAGCTAAGTTTGAATCTACAAACCAGAAGGGATTTCACGGGCATTAGAAGGATTGTGAGGAGGCTCCATTTCATGGAAGTATTATCCCAAGTTAGGGTTTTGTGAAGCTAGGGCATGGGAAAAGTGATTTTCTTCACAGAATTGAGATCTGAGACTGGAGGAAGTTGAAAAGTAGAGTGACAAGGAGTAAGTGAAGGGGTAAGAGGATGTAGACAATGGCACCAAAGAAAGGAAAGGGCAAGGCCAAGGCCAAGCAGCAAGAGCCCGAGACAAGTACAAATGAAGAGTGGTATGTAGAGATGCAGTACCCCGATGGGGTAATGATGGGTAAGGAATGGGAGTCTCACCTGAGGAACGTGCTTGTGAGTGATTACAACCATCGAATGAGCATGATCGAGAAGGAGATGGCACTAGAGTTAGTGCACCCCACAAATAAATGGACACTAGAAGGGTTTCCCATTTACAATGATGATGTAAAGGTCAAGATGGAGAAGGTGGGATTGCTGCAACTCTATGAGTTGCCCTATTTTGGAAAGCCAGAGTGCCTATATCAATGGCTGATGTCACGAGTACATGAGGATTACTTCCATTTTGTAGGGCAAGATGCACATTACTCCTCAACTCATCTCATAGTTCACGGGCCTCAAATGCCAAGGAGTCAGCCTAGATGATGACCTGAGTGACAAGGAGGCAATTCAGGAAACCATTACTAAATACGCCTGCAAGAAAGGGTCGAGATACTATGACATCTCAGACATCAAGGACCCAGTGATGAAGATGGTGCACATCTAGTAACAAAGCTAAATGGCCAGGAGAGATGGACTCAGGTCAATAAGCCTTGGTTACATGTCTCAGGAAAATTGTAGAGGGAACCATCTATAACCTACCTACATACATCATGGAGGAAATTGTCAGTTGCGTGAAGGAGGGGGACAAAATCCTCTTCGGAAACATCTTGTTAACTATAGTGTTTTCAGAGATTGGAGTACCAGATGCATCAGACAAGTTTGTATGGGAATACCCTACCGAGGACCCTTCACCCGTGAAGAGGTTTGAGAAGTATGCATGTGTGACACAATGTCAGCACCCCACAAGGCATGCCTAGAGAAGTGGTACATGTGCACCTGAGGAATGCATTCGGGGTGGAATGGAGGATTCTCAGAACAACTTCCGAGAAGTCACTGAAGGAGAAGCCAAATTTGTGGTGTACCAACACTTCTTCTGGGTAGGTTCAGACTAGTAGATGAGTCTTGGAGCCCATGGTGCAAGCTTCCCTTCACGTTCACAGCTCAATACTTCCAAGTGGGAGTAAATAGATTCATGGAGTCCAAAAGTTGAGGCTTGGAGCTGGGTAGTCTAGACCGGGAGCACAGAGAAATGTGCAAGAAGTTGAACTACCCTGGAGGCAAGTGCACATACATAGAGAGATATGTATCACATGAGATACAAATGACAAGGCCAATAACACTGCCCATTATCAGGAGGATCCACAACACACGTGTACCTCCGCATAAGGCCCAAGTTTGAGAAGGGCACATACCTAGAGAATGAGGTCTCCATACCTAAAGATCCCATGGGTAGGAAGAGGCCCACGCCCAAGAAGAGGGGAAGAGAAGGAGAAGCACCAAGTGTGCAGATGGCTCAGATAGTGAGCATGCCATCGACAAGCACCAAGCCCAGTACTTACACATGCATAGAAAGAAGTCCCCAAAAAGAAGACACCAGAGGAAGAGGCACCAGAGCAACCCCTCACCAAGAAAAAGTAGAGGATAGAAGAAGAAGCTGACTCGGAGGAGACCAACAGCTTGGAGAAACACCTAGGTGAAAGAGAGGATGAGAGTGGAGAAGGTGATAGTGGGGAGGATGAACCTGAAAGGGACCAGGAGCCACATGTCCTGAAGTATACGACTCCGAGAGAAGAGAGTGGAGAGGAGAAATAGAATTCATTTTCATGTGGTGAAAAAGAGTACACAGGGTGAGGAAGGCACCCAAGACATGGGAAAGACTGAGGATAGCATGGAAAAGTAGGAACCCATAAGCTTCACAAAGGAGCAGATCATGAGGTGGCAGAGAGAGAGGCAAAGAAAATGCTCGAGGCCTTGGTTGATCAAGAATTGGAGCGCAACGCTGATATAGTGTTGGAGGAAGGAAAAGAGGAAGATAGTGAGAGGAAGCAGGCCAGTATGGGAGGAGGTCCCAACCTAACTGTAAGTTTTCCAAAAGGAGCACACTCGGGAGAAGGGCTCTTGATGCAGAGAAAAGGCCAGTAATGAGCTATGTTGATGACTCAAGGAAGGTGTTGCACATGGTTCCAGAGCACTATACCCACTGAAAGGCTTCTAGCCATGGGGTCATTTGAAAAGGAGGGCACGTACCCCAGGACCAAGAAGATGCTTTCTTGGGTGTTCGAGTCCCACATTGATGAGCCAAACTTTGAAGTCTACTAGAAAGTGCTCATCACATTGCCAGAATCTAAGGGAGACAACCCCTTAGTGAATGCTCAGGAGCTCTCAGATGAGCAAGTATGCAATGCTCTTAATAAGGTCATGGTTGAGATAGAGGCAAGGCTATTTGTGTGAAATGACAACATAAGGGCTCTAGAGGGGAAGTTAGCCAAGAAAGAAGAGGAGCTAGCTGAGATGGCTAGGAACTTGAAGCAAGAGGAGTTGATCAGTGCGTAGCTGAGGCGCGAGCTCAAAGATGAGAAGACAAAGGTGCAAGAAGTCTACAAGAAGGTGGAGTCGATCAAGAGCACCATCATATTGAAGCACCTAGACCTAGCACCAATCCCTCAGAGGTACACATCAACTTTGGAATGCTTAGAAGACCTAACACATGTCCTCACCATGGAGAGATGACCATTGGCCCTAGAGTCTGCAGGAGGAAGTAGCAGCATGTGCTTGAAGGAAGAAGACAAGATGAAGGTGGTAGCACTCATTGCTTGAGTATAGCAAGGTGCTCATAGATGTAAAGATTGCTTCCCAATCTGTTGAGGCCACATATGAAAAATGCATGGATAGGGATAAGGTAGCAAGCACCTTGGTCACTACCCACGAAGTAGAGCTAAAATAATTCCAGGAGAAGAATAAAGGAAATAGGGCGGAGAGGGATAAAGTCCTGGCAGATGTAGAAAGAAAATCCGAGGAGATTGAGGCACTAAGGGGCTCAATCAAAACATGACTGAAGGAGCTATACCCTCAGATCACCAGAAGGATGGACACACTTGAAGACCTAGGCAAGGAGATGGAAAATATTGTTGACACTTTGGGCACCCAGGGGATTGGCCTAACTTTTGATGAGGTAAACATCCTGGTCGGCGACCTCTACGCAAGAGGCGAAGAAGGAAGGGTGAGGTCGATGCATGGAACAAATTGGAGGCTGACTTGCAGAGGGATTTCCCTAGCCTACTAAGCTAATGCCCCCATTCTTTCTTCTCTCCCCATTCTTTCATTCCCTTATTCTTTTGCAAAATGTAAGGCTATCACTAAAATTCTTTAAGGCAGCATGCATCTTAGTTAAGTAGAGTGTTTCCGAGGATGGAGAATAGGCGTAGTGTGGGGTGATGTTGGGCCCCTAGAATATTGACCAAGTATGAAGGCACGTAGGCACGTGGGATCCCAGTTATAGAATGGCATGCACAAGGAAAAAGCATGTAGAGAAAGGTTTAAGGAAGCACATAGCACGCGTGTGACACGTGAAAGGAGGTTCGGGACTTAGCCAATTTGAGCACCTAGGGTAGAACACATGTGAAAAGCGTGATCGGTTGCATGTGGATAAGATGCCAGCCTGGCGATAGGCTGGCCCAGGAAAGAGCATGCCCCGATGGAATCTTCTAGAAGATCATCATGAGATAAAGTGGAAAGCTCAGGCCTGGAGGAGCATGCTCACATGAAGGACCACAATCGACACTTGGCATCCGATCTGGGCATTGGAAGGTGAGTTGGCAGCCCAGGAAAGCTATAAATACAAGTGCCTACGGAGTAGAGGATATACCGATATACACATATACATCTTCATATGGAGATGCATCTTCATAGAGATACATGGAGACATATAGACATATGGGGAGATATACATAGGGAATAGCGGGTTAGAAAGTGAGTGGAGCTCTACAGAATTTACTGTGAGTGGATATTTTGGGTTTGGGAAAGAATGTACTAAGCATGGAAGTTGTTATTTTCTTTTTTTTAGCTTAGTTACATACATCCAGTGATACGCATGACTACAGTCTACTCTCTGTGACACTCTGTAATGAACCAATGAATATAATGAGGTTACCTATTATAAATAGACATGGATATCAATGGTTTTAATGCATATTTCTCTCATATGAGTTCTCTATCCTTTCATGCTAAGAATGGATGTTTGTATATTTCTTTCTGTTATAATATATGTTCTGGATTATGTTAAAAGCCTTGATGTCTGAGTGATTGCAAGGATCTGGAGGCCGTTCTGAGCCCTATGGTTCTTGTTTGTCTTAACTTCCTAAATAATCTTATATGTAATCATAGATGATGCTTGAATCACTACACCATTGATTAGAAGAATTATAGGGTTATGGATCTCGTACTAATATTGCCACATCGATATAGATGATGAAGTATGTGTGGAGGCCACTTTGTAGTTGAAATGGCATATCATAAATTTAGGCACGCAATGGATATTTCAAAGGTGATTGACCTTGTTGTTAAAACTTTTGTGCATATATTGACCAAGTTCAATGGCGAGGAGATATGTGGCCATGTGAACAAGAAATTTCTCCACATCACAAAGAATATGGCAGATGGAATGGTGTATAATCTTGTTGCATTCATCAGAGAGGAAATTTTTGAGGAAGTGCACATGGGTGATAATATTACACAGGGTTTGACCTTCTTATCTATTTTGTTTATAGAGATTGGGGTCCCAAATGGCCCTAAGAACAAGATTTAGAGATACCCACTAGAGAATAATTCATTGTCCGAGAAATTTTCAGACTACACGTGTGATGGAATAATGAATGCCTATAATCTCGGAGTAGAGATGTGTACGAGGAGGATGTGCAAGGAATTTAAGCATGAGTGGTGAATTCCAAGTAATCTTCTGGTGTATTGATGGGAAGGAATAATTTTTCGTTTACTAACATTACTTGCATTGGGATATTATTTTATTAAGAATGGTAAGAAGAGCCCTTGGTTTAAGTTGTCGTATTCATTTACAACATGTTATTTCCATGCTTCAATAAATATATTTTCAGATGTGCTCAAATTGAGGTTTGATGTTGACAAGGTGGATTGTGACTACCACACATTGTGGAAGACCTATGTGTATCCAGGTAAGGAATCTTATATTGAGACTTTGATATCTGATGATATCAACATAAAATCCATGAATTTTGCATTCAAGAAGGAAGAATCAACTAAGGTATACATCTACCTTAACCCTAACCTAGGTTGGTTAATATAAAGTACATTGAGGATGAATTTAAAGTCCCAGAGCTACCTAAGGGAAAAAATAGTCGAGGCAAGGAAAGTGCGTAAGGCCACCCCTCTAAGGATAGAGGAAGAATAAAATACTAAGGATGAAGAGGAAGAGAAGGAGGACAACGAAAATATTGATCATAGCACCGAAGAAAATAGACTATATGAAACAAAATAATGTGTGAGGATACTCCTCCAGGAAAGAAGAAAAAAGAGGTAAGGATTAAACTTGAGGTTGAGGAGACAAAAGCATGCTTGACCATGGCTACTGAAGGAACCTAAGAAAAAAACCCAAAGATCATAGAAGTGGCGTAGGAGCCTCTAAAATGGTTATAAGGTCACCGAGGATGATGCCGCTTAATCCAATCCCATAAAAGAATAAGAATAGAAGGCACAATCTTGTGACATAAGGTGATAGTGGTGAATAGGGGTTGTTAGATAAGGTTGCGTGAAACATGGAATCCTTACTTGTTCATAATGTAGAAGGTGAAGAGGAGCCTAAGGATGAGGAGACCCATCGTGACGAAGAAGTTATCAATGAACATGAGGAAGAATGCCCCACTAAGGGAGATGAAGAAAATGAGAGGAGTGTATACAAGCCATCTAGGGTGCATGGGGAATATTTTGGTGAGAAAGGAGAAGGTGTGTTTTTATGAACTAAAACTCATATACCCACGATAGAAGAGCTAGTAGCTAAAGGGGATAATAATTCTTGTGAATTTCATACCTTGGGTATGTTAATGACCCCACTAAGATCATCCATGCAAGGTTTTAGAGCACACTTACTCCTAAAGAGTTACATGGGTGGGAGATGATGGACCCTAAGTGCTCAAATATTCGTATCCTAAGATGTTAAGCTAGACTATGCAGATGCACATGGAATAACTAGATTTTAATGTCGGTGAGGAAGCATACATAAGGTGGAGAATAAATAATGTGCCTCAAGATACCCATGTGACGATAAAACCAAACGAGTTCAATTACAAACATTCTAGTAATGCCTTGAGAAAAAGGGTGGAAAAAGTAGCTTGAAGAAATTTAGATAAAGGGGTTACACTCAAAACGTTGTTAGAGGATAAGAAGGATAAGGAACATGAAATCTATAAATTAAATTAGGTGCATGAAAAGGATGAGAAGAGTACCAAGGTTATTCTTGATTTCATTTTTGACATTGGAGATGAGGTTTTGGAGGCACGTCCAAAATTTTATGAGTGGAAAAAGAAGACGTACCCATCGGCCTTGCATTTTCTGCAATATTTAGTTCACATGATACTACATGAGAGGTCAACCATGTAAAGGGTAACTCATAAGGATGTTGTGGAAGAAAGGAGAAGAATAAAAATATTGTGGTGCAGAAGATTGTGGAGCTTTAATCCTTGTTGAAAACTATAAAGGATACTTTAGGGAAGGTAGTATGGGCCTTTGAAAATAGTCAAGACCTTGATCCAATCCTCAAAGCATATATTTCTTAGGAGGAGGTAGATTTAGAAAGTGCGCAGGAGGAAATGAAAGAAGGGAATCTCAAGTGAGTAGAGATCCTAGTAGAGATTGCATAGAACAAGGATACCTTAAAGAAAAATTAGGATGCATTTGAAGGTAGGATTAACAAGCTAGGTTCCCGTTAGTGCAAAATTACAGCACCCCTGGACGCTGATCAGATTTCTAGGTTGATCACTCTTGCATCCAGTGTAATTGCACAACATGGAAACCTCTCTCCAAGTGTGGGACTTGGAAACTGAGAGAGGAATCTCCAGATTAGAGGCTGGTTCCTCAAACTCCTCTGATTTAGATCTATATTTTGCAAAACTACAGAGGTTTAGATCCTAATCCTATTCTAACTTGCAAGGAGACAGGGGTAGAAGTGCAAAATTTGAAACTAACTAAAGATGGTGATGCACCAAAAAGGAGTGGTGAAACATATTAGTCATGCAAATAGACACAGACCAAGGTTCACAACATAAAAACATACACAGACTGATAATGTATAATTTAGCATCTGAAATCAAGCAAATAATACAAACAGAGGATTGAAACCCATTCACAGAGCTTGCATCATCAATTTAATATCAAAATACGCATTACACCCTCAGAGAGGTAAAGAAAACATTACAATCCTTGGAGAGGTCTGATACTTCATCAATCCCTTGAAGAAGGTGAAAGAAGAAGTCTGCTATGCCCAAAAATGTTCCTCTCTTTGAAATGAGCCCAAAACTGGCTTTTAAAATGCAAGGGTCGAACCCAGGGAACAGGAGACGTACAAAGGCATGGGAGCCCATTCTTTCTTGACTGTAGGTGTATTAAAATAGCATGGAGGACCTTACAAACCCATACCCTATCATTTTGACCGGATTACAGGAGAATGCGACCCATTCTGCATTAACTCTGGTCGCTGGAATGTCATTTCCGGCCATGAATACGCGTCAGAGCCGTTTCTCAATTTTTCTCCCTCCAGACTGCTCCAAAACGCAAGATTGACCCCGGAATCGTGTAGAGAATTTCACCAGCTTTCCGTTGATATAAAGAACGTGCAAATCCGAGCTCTGGATCAAAAGTTATGGCGATCTGAAGATCTAGGGCACAAAACAGGCGAAAGCATGTTTTGAAATCCTTTCCCGCTCTGCCACCTGGACGACACGTGGCACGTGCTGATTGGACGAGCAATTCTCTCTCCTCTGTATTTCATGGGATTTCATGCTTGTGGGGCCCTTAACTGGACACGTGGCGCTATTTCATTGGTTCGGGCTGACTCTTTTAAAACTTGCCCTTTGACCTTTTTGACCCTTTTTCCCTGAGACACGTGGCGGCTTCTGATTGGTTCTCGGCCCTGCCGGCTTTTTCGCGTACTTCGCCTCCATTTGTCCCGGATGTCCCATTTGATTTTGGGCCCTTTGTGCTCATTTCGGCTGATTCGGCCGGTTCGGGCATTTTTGGCCCGCTTGTCCCACTTGCGTCCGGACTGTTTTGACCTCTTTCGCCCGGTTCGGCCGGTTCGCGCCTTTTTGGCCCGCTTGTCCCGAACTGTCCCTCTCAGCAGTTAGTCGATTTTCTCTCGGTCGAACCAGCATTTCGTGCCCACCACGTACTTTCGTCCCATTTGTCCCATTTTCTTTTGGACTGCCTGTGCTCATTTCGGCCGAACCGGCCGGTTCGGGCCTTTTTGTCCCAAACGTCCCGAGCAACACTTAGCCAATTTTTCTTCCTCTTTCGGCCGGATCGGCTTTTCGCGCCCGCCGCGTACTTCTGGCCCAATTGTCCCAAATGCAATTTGGGCCGCCTAGAGGCTTTTCGGCCGATCCGCTTCCATTTGTCCCACTTGTCCCAAATGCTACCTTGAGCAGGACTTAGCCAATTTTCACACTCTTTCCTGGATCAACCTATTTGCCTTTCTGCAACTTTTTTTGCATTTTCTCAGAGCTTGCTCCCTGTTTCTTCAGCCAGGGGAGTTAGAAAAATACCTGAAGGGACCCTAGAAACCTGATTTTGCTCTGAATCAATCAATTTGCTTGGGATTTGAATCTTCTGATGCATGTTATCAAAATTTACCCTAGGGGGGTGAATTTTGGATAACGATTCCCTCATCGCGCATAAGACAAATATTTTAAAATTATTAATCTCATGTCTCGTAGGATTCATATGATAATTTAATAATAGAGGTGAGAACATGACCCATGAGGAGATGGTGGAGAAAATAGGTACAATTCCATAAACGACCGCTAAGTTCTTAGTAGAATGGGGTGAGTTGGAGATATCCTTCAATAATAAGTTCCCGAGTTGTTGCATCTAATTGAGAAGGAAAAAAATGCACCCGAGGATTTTTATATCCTTCGCCTTATTCTTGTATATTCATTCTTTGGAGAGATAAGTTGAGAAACCCCATTGTCGAGGATGGTAATGTAATTAGTGTGGGGTAATTTTGGATGGATAAATGACTAATTCTGGAATCCACGCATTGTATTTTTGGGCATGCATGAGGGAGGTGCATAGGAACGCACATAAAATGGATTATAATAGTGTGCGGAGGTTCGCACCTGAAAGTTAGATCCCGTGACTTAGCCAATTTTACATATTGTGGGAAAACTAGAAAAGAAGGATTGAGTCTTTGACAAAGAAAAGGATAAAAGTTTGATAACTTGGCGGCTAAGAAAAGGCTATTTTTGGAGAACGGAAATGCAGATTGAACGCACATGGAGGTTATTAATAGGATTAAATAAAGACTTCTTTATAAGATGATATATTATTATCTCTGTCTAAAGCATACATGTGATATATTTTTGGCATGCCAATTATTAGGAGATAGCATGGGCGGTGAAGGAAAGTCCCCAAACCTATATATATCTATACATTGTTTATCATTGTCCTGGGACCACCGTAGGTTCTCGAGTATAGTCTTGGGTGTTGTATACAATCATGTCCTAGGGTTTGATTTTTACACATGTTCCAAAGACCTTGGTATGCATATGTATTCAAATTATGTTATGTATACTTTGTTATGAATGGATCATTGTGGATGGATTATGGTTATTGACGTATTTGAACATGGTGAATTCATCATAGAATTGGTATTAGTTATGATCTGATCTATTATGTTCCTTATTACATGTGTTTCCAATTGAATGTATGTAATGGGTTCTTATGATTGAATGAGTACTTGGTTAGTTTATCATCATGAATTGGTATGCTAGAAACTTGAAAAGCATCACAAAGGAGGGACCTAGTACTTGTGTGTGATTCAGGTCAACATTCAACCTTATTAAATGAGGTGTTAGCACACCTAGCGTTCTATTGGAAAATAAAATACTACAAGAAATAAAAACTTGTAGTTGTGTGTTTTCATTTGGGTAAAAATTATAATCAAACTTATATCACAAAATAACATCCCTCATAGTAAGGAATGGTCCCTTGAGTTTACCTCATGCTTTATGTCCATAGTTGAACCGAACTTGGTCAATTTTTAATTTTATCATTTCATTGCTATATCAATATTAGGTTCTATTGTATAATGAGAAAATGGGTTTCACTTGTTCCTTCATGACCATCTTGGGGTAGGTAAAATTTGTACCTTGTCCATCCTTCATGCATGGTCCATGAGAATGATCCTTCTCTACCCTCGTGGGCCAATTTTTCACCTTCACAAGTAATGAACTAGAGACTTGTTAATGGTGCCAAAATCACATCACAAAAGAACCTCATAGTGACATTCCTAAGCCTTAAGGTTAAAACAAATGTTCCCTTAGTAGGTAGTAATGGAATACCTTGGGATTTTATGAAGGTCTTGTGAGTTAAGGATATTACACTCTAGTTTGATTTGTAGTAGGGAGTAGAACCCTTGGGCATAAATGGAAATATATTAAACCTAAGAACATATAAGAGTTTATTTGTTGTCTCAAATCTATTTTTAACTTGAAACTATTGATATTAAACTCTTAAGATAATGTATTTGAAGTAAAGTGGAATTTTAGATTCACCTCTTAAACTCAATGCAAACCTTCTTTTATGTATCACAAATGATGCAAACTAAATATTTAAATTAAGTAGCTAGTTGTAATAATTTGAAAGTGATTAGAGTGTATCCTTAGTGTTTAAGTGTTTTTATGAATGAGGAATATGTAATTTGTCTATTCTTAGACCTAATAGTCTACTTTTTCTACTTCCCATTAATTTTTCTCATGGTAATGAAAGTATAATGGTATACCAAGTAAACATGCTCATGAGAAAAGAATCAAATCGAATGGAACCATGTTATAGATGAAATGTTAAATGAAGTAAAGAAAATGGAGTCTAGATAAAAAAGAGAATGTAGTTTTAAGTGTTAAGTGCATTTTAAATATTTAAGGTTAAACAATGAAATAGGATTGAAATATATATGTAGCCATAAAATTGTTGTCTGTGAAAATGTCTATTTGTGGGTTTATATTATGATTAGATTGTTATTTTGTATTTTATTTTCATTTGGGAAAATGTGGTTGGATTTAAATCTTGTGCTATCATGTGGTATGTTTCCTTCTTATTAGGGTTAGGTTTCATCATTGATTATTGGATGAATAAGGTGTAGCTAGTGAAGGAAGGAATAAGTGGAAGTGTGTGTATTGTTTTGTAAGAACCAACATAATTTGTGGCTAGTCTTAGTTGAGGGATAAGTGCATGTTATAAGGGACGATAAGGGGTTTGTCAAATTTGATGTGGTGTGTATGATTTAGAGGAAGAAAAGGCTGATAGAGATTCCTTCTTGGAGTGATAAGGGGTAGTTAGAATGATGATCTCTCCCCATTGTAAGCCTCTTAGGTAGACTTGGAAATGTGTTTCATCTCTATTTGATGTGTTTATCTATTCTTTATCATGTTATTTATGTGGCTTCATGTTTGTGTAAATGTATCATGTGATTTGATTTATCATAAGTGATCCATGTAGTGTTGTGTAACAAGTACTAAAAGATTAAAAAAATATTCTTGTTATTTAATTAGTGTAATTGTGTGTTAAAATTTTGGGTGTGACACATGGTATCAAAGCAAAGGTTCATGCTCTCGAACCTCAGGGATAGTTGGTGTTGTGATGATTATGCATGATGGTGGAGGATTTGGAAGAGTAATGAGATATTATTTCGTTATGTGAAAAATGGTGTACTTGTGATAATATGAATGCAACTATTATGCATACCATTTAGTGTGGATTTGTATTTATGTTGATGTGTTTTAGGATGGGATTATTTACTATCTCTTTCATGAATTCAATGTGAATTTCATGTGTGATGTACAAACTTATGCCCTTTTGTCGTGCTAATTTCTCAGTATTTATTTTTACCTTTTCTCTAATAAAACGGGGGATTTTACTTAATTCTAGTCGAAAGATTCTAAACTCGAGATCTAGGGGTTCGGGAGCTGGATCTGGTTTTTTAGATCCATCTCGGACTCCTCCTACCTAGTTGAGATGTGATACAATTGTATCACGATGTCTCAAAACACGATCCAAAAGATTGTTGTATTGAGTAGTCGGGTCATAGTCTCTTACCATAAAAATAGGCCCCTTTTATATCTATATGGCTATCGCCATATCTCTCTATATGGCCCTCCGTAGAATATAGAATCTATGGACCCCCTCATTGTAGTATTTCATTATCATGTGATATTATATGTGTACTAATGTGTTGTATGAAAAAATTGCTTTGTAGTGAATTGTATCATATCATGATGTTGTCATTGTGTTGTGATGTATCATGATGTTATGTCACCATGTTGTATTGTAATTATTTATATGTTGTGATGTTAGTCACTATGTTCATCGTACATATGTATTCATACATTATGTGATGGATTCATGTCATGAATTGGGGCATATGGTGATCTTATGACCCCTATTGTAGTATACTTTCACTTTTGGTGTGTTATGTGGAATCATCATTTGTTATTAGATATGGAAATAATGTTATTTTATAACCTATAAATATATCATGCATAATATGTTATGGCTGTTATGCATAAATAACTATTTTGTTAGTAATGTCATGATGTGTTATGTTTTTCTGGGGAAGTGGACGAGGAAGGCCAAGGGAAAAATACTATTTTTATTTTCCTTGCTAGTAAGATGGAGGCCCTTGAGGACATGGTTACTCAAGTCAAGGCCCAGAACTAGAATCTATTGTGGGGTCTGCAAAGGACAAATGCTGAGGTGAAATTTTTAGAGAATAGGGTTGAGACCCTTCAGGGTATGGTGGTGGGGGATAAAGGAAAAAAGAGGTAGTTGGTTATCAGTTCCTCTGATGATGATGATTTTCATGAGGGTGACGCTGGTCCTAGCTCGCATGAGACCAGGGGCCAGGGGTGTTTAAGAACTTTTGCTGATCTTATGCTGACCGGTATTTTTGTTGTTGGTTTTTTGTTTTTGTTAGGTTGTGTGTGGGTCAATGTTTTGTTGACTCCATTTTTTTGCTGGGTTTTTTTATAGATAATTTTGTTTTATATGGAGCTTCATTGTAATATCCTCTTGTAATGGGCCCTTGGAGCCTTTTTTCCAACTATTATCTATAAAAAAATAATGTGTTATGTTTTACACCCTATACTTGTGATCCTTATGAGTAGTATCAAAAGTGTGTGTGTGGAGTGATAAATATGGACCATTTTCCATTCTATTCGAACCAAGTATGAGATAAGAAGTGCAATCTAGCATAGATTGAAAATCTAATTATGTTTATCTAGTATGTTTTAAATTTACTCAATGGGTGTCATGTATATTATGTTTTGCGAACACCTTAGGCTTGGTGAATGGTCACATGTACCTCTTTCTCTCTCGTTACCTAGTTTTCTTACTGATAATGTTTGTGTGGTTATGACTATGTTGAGCCTTATGGGAGTTTGGAGGGATGATTTAGATAGAGATTATGACAGTTATATTATTTTATAAGTTATTGTTTATATATTGAGATGGATTATCAATGTAGAGATGTGCACTCAATGATATAGTACCCCAATGAGAAGCATATTTGGAGGTTACTATAGTGCTTGTAATGTAAATATTTTCATACATGTTTTATTTGTAAACTTGGTTGTACTTAAAACCAATAGTTTTATTTGATTTTTATAAGATTTGAGACTCTTTATCTACTTTGTGATATTTGTTTTTCTATTTGAATGTGGATACTTAGCCATTTTTCTTGATTTATCATGATTTCCTTTCTTTTAGTTTCCTTCAAAACTCAAAGCTTAATGATTTTGATGCCACTTGGCTATTTTTTATCTAGTGTGGCCCTTCTTAAATGTTTAAATGAGTTAGTTACACCAAGTTGTATGTGTAAGTATATGTTTCTATTGACTTGATAATTTCCATGTGCAAAGTGTGGGGTACACCCAAATGTCATAGGATTGTATTTACCATGGATTCATGTCACCGGCCTTTGGTTTTAGGTGGCGGGGATCTATGTGTTCATGTCCATAGAGTGACTTGCCTTTGGTTTGATACTATGATTATTTTCTCTATTTTTGAGGTTTGTGGAGTTATTTCAGAGTCTTATGGAGTTATTTTGGGAGGCTTGTGGAGTTTTTTTGGGATGGTTATAGATATTGGGAGGTATATGAAATTTTTATTTATGATTCATGATTACTCGTGTGAGTTTGGTTATGTTTTATGTTGCTAAGGATTTATGTTCTTCATGATATGATGTTTAACCCCATCTTGAAAATGTGTAGTTATAGTTATGGTTTTGAGTTGTGTGAAACTTGTGTATTTGTATTGCTAGTAATTCTTTGTTATATTAGTATTGTGTTACGAGTACTATTATTTTCAGTGCATGTGTGTTTGTTGAGTAATATGTTGTGTGGACTGTATGTTTCTTCTCATGGTTGGATTTGAGGTCTTGTTATGTGACATAGTCATGGAAGTGTGTTAGGAAGGTGCATTGTGGGTCATTAGTGTTTTTTTTTGGGCTTTGTATGGAATCGTGATGTTATGTTCTGTTGGGAACCCACAAAAAAAAGTCAATAGAAATCCTAAATAATGAAATATTATGAGCTTGGGATTAAGAAATGGTGTAAAGGAAAAGGATAAATGAGTAATAAAGTAAAACAGAGGAACTTCAAATATTCAATGAACATTAAAAATTTAAGGAAATGTCAAAAGTGCTTACTTCCTTGTGGTCAAGTTTTAACAAAAATATATTTTTCCTATATGGAACTTGTAGTTATTGACTTTCCTTTCTTACTTATCCTTCTCTCCTCGGTTTTGTGTCACATTGAGGACAATGATCCTATAAGGGGAGGGAAATGTAGTTCCCCACCCAACTAAGACTGATCAGAGGAGAGATGGACACTCTCTTACAAGTGAGTTGTAAAATCCTTTGCAATCCATGCTCTGTAAGCACTCGGATAGTAATTGTGCTAGCCATCTCTCTCATTTAATACAAGGAAATCCATATTTTATACCCTATTCAAGATAATGAAAATCACTCCATGATTACATGGTTACCACCTTGTGATGTGTTAAGGTGAATCCATGTTTGATGGATCTTTTTCTTTAGGTAGACATATATAAATCTTATTGACCTTTTTCTCCACACGATTTAAGATGTTAAATAGAGTTCTGATAGTTTTTATTTTTTCATCTTGTGGTCAAATCAACATTATATGTGGTTAATAAAAACTATAAAAAAGGATGAAAATTCAAACAATCACAATATATAATCATAAAATAAAAACAATGAAATGAGAATGGAAATATCATAGAATTAAATTAAAAAATAAAACAAAGTCTATAAACGCATATATTCCAAGTTAGCTAATACAAAAACATACATACGATTTTGTTATATATATATATATATATATATATATATATATATTTGAGAAAATAAGATAAATGTAATGTGTACATAAATAAATAAATATACAATATTAAATAAAATGATATATATGTTTATCTATCTAAAGTAAATTAGTAATTAAATTTAAATGGGGGTAATTACGTTTTGTAGATAAGTGATTATGGTGGTTGGTTTAGGTGAGGGATTGGATGGAGGCATGTGGATGAAGGAAGTCCTACTCATATTGACAGGGTATAGGTGTATTCACCAAGGAATTCCACACCCCAAATGCATCAAATTATTCTCCCACCCAGTCAGTTTCCTCTTGCTAACATCCTCTTCTCTCATCTATTCCAAGATAAGAGTTTTGGATCGGGTATGGACATCCACTTGGGCACAAGTGGAGAGTAGATTTTCATAAATTTTTAGTTTTAAGTTCCCAATAGACATGTATTCAAAATGAGCATAGATACAAAAGGAACATGGACTATTTGAAAAAATGTGTTAAAGAAATGTGGTCTCATGCGGCATGATGATTGCGAGAATGCGATGTTCTTATCTATCCGTAAGGAATTTCAAAGAAATTCCTCATCCATATGTAATATCATGGAATGCAATGGTTATAGGATATACACAAAATGGATTTTTGAGAACACCATGGATACATTCAATCAAATTCTATTAGTAGATTTATATTTAAATCCCTTAACCTTTGACTATAATCCTTCGAGCCTATGATTAGGTAGGAGTTTCAAAATAGTTTATTGTTACCCATAAATCAATGATTGGAAGAGGATAACCATCAGATGATGATAAAGAAATACCATCTCCAACATAAACCCAATTTTGGAAAATATAACTATTGGAGTGGAGTATGCAAATCCACTAAAGGAAGAGAGGAAGAAGATTTTTTTCAATTATTGAAGTTATCTTTCCCCAAATAGATGTGTATGAAATGAGGAAACAAACTCTTTGTTTGTGAATGGTTTATTTGAATGCATTTATGGTCGAATCATGGCTTGTATGTGTTCAACCAGCTTGGTGTCCTATTTACATGCTTCAATTTTCTCTCACATGCATGGTTATCTCCCTATATATTGCATGATTTCAATGGTTTTAATTTCCTTTCTTATGGATGTTAAAAATAAAAAAATAAAAAATAAACCGATGATGAATTTCCTTAGTAAGTTTTAACGAGAAGTAACTCTGACATTTTAAAATTTTCCCCTTTCTACGCAACTTGAAGGATATGTTTTGAGTGTGACCCAATTTTATGTTTTACCTCCTTAGAGATTGGGTTAGATTTAATAACAATACTGGATAATGAAAAACACAACAATGAGTTCAAATTTATTTTCAACTTAAAAATACACTTTTTAACCTTATAAAGTTAATAAAATGTGATATTCGTTTATTCTAAAAACACCTCTCTGAACCCTTAAATGGGAAATTCAAGTTTTGGATGTGTTCCTATCATGTGGGGTTTCATATCAAACCTTATAATTCCATTAAATGACCATTCATGCACTTCTCATCACCCCTCTAGGAGTCCTATTAACCCTTTTTGCAGCTTTGGGAAGTTATTGAAAATCAAAAGTTGGGTTTGGTTTTGGCTTGCCATTTTGGCCTGGGAAAATAAATGGATATCAACCTTGGTATACCTCTAGTTTGTATCCAGAAAAATTTCTTGTAACCCTTAGCTCTGAGAAAAACACTTTGCTAGCTATTTTTCCAAGGGGATTTTTAAGACTCTAATCATTGGGTGAGCAGGTTTAACTAGTCCAATTACAACTAGTGGCTCCGGAAACGTAGTCATCATTTGTACCATGTTCAATAGTTTTGATTTCCATAAAATCTAGTGAATTCCATGTATAGGATTTGTCTCATGGTGCATTCAACCATTGCAGATCAGTTTTTGAATGTGATTGTTTCACAAACTTGTAGGAAAATGTGATAAAATGTTGTAGGAACCTTTTAAGTCACTAATTGATGAGAAAACTTGTAGGAACTTATTTATGACTATATGGAACTCTCTTTTGTTTCTTGTTTTGAGAAATTTGATTTTTGGGAAAATGGTCTCTCTCTCTCTATCCCTCTCCCTCTCCCCTATGTCCCTCCCTCCTCTTCTTGTTAACAAATGAAATGAATGTATCTCTAACTCTCTTGTTGTGTGTGAAGTATTATAACCATATGAATGGAAAACTATGAAAACGTGGATTATTCTAGATTTTGGGTAGATGACATGCCATTAGTTTGTGTTGACCATGTTATAGATGTAGGTACCAGGATAAGGTAAAATTGGATAATTACTGGTGTTTACATAATAACATATGATATTTGAAACAATGTAATTTTATATGATATGTAGTCACGTTTCCATACTCCCTTTAAACCCCAAGCACATCGGCATATCACCCAATCTAGAATGGGAACTCACCCGAGGTAAGCGCAGGTGCCGATCCCCTCCTTTATGTGAGATTTGCAATAATGTTCACCATTAATGGAGGAATTTTTGTAGAGATGGGAGATACGTGCATCGATCCTTTAGGACCAAGACAAAGAACTAAAGCCAAACGCAGATGCACCATAACATGAAAGTAACATCAAGAAACACGAAGAAATAGGTATGAACCTATAAGTAATATCAAGAAGACGAGGGTTTGAATCCATAAACATACATATAAAGAACAACACCATCATAGATTGATTCACAATTGTTTACAATAGCCAAAATACATCAAGAGATGCACAAATGGGCCAAATACATTAGCAGAGTCTTAGTATTATCCTCTAATGGATTCATTATAAGGGTGAGGAGGAATAAATGTGAATGAAGGTGGAAGGTAGAGTGTGCACGTTCTAATTTCCCGATCTAATGCTGATTGAGAACTTCCTTTTTCTAGGAGGAACTACCTATGAATACAAAACAAGACCACAAGAGGAATATTAAACAATATATGTCATTGGACTACCTAGCGTATGCTAGATCCGAAAGTGTGATACTTCCTAGATGGTTGTCAATCCACTATTTAAAACAACTTAATGCAAGAAATGATGTAAACCAATAATGTCCTACTATAGTTGATATGATTTAGGTGTCTCATTCAAGTACAATAAGAAAATATAATCTAACAGGCTAGGTTATGATCAGATCTGGAAGTCAGACAGGTAAATAAGGTGGTTGGGATAGTCAAGGTCAAGCTTTAGGTGATTTGGGTTATTTGGGTGAATGTTATGAGGTTGTTGTTATAGGTAGATTTACTAGACACAGAGACCGACGTCGGTCTAGTATGACCGATGTCGGTTGAGAGATAGACTAACAATGACGGTTTAGGTTAACCAGCATCGGTAGGGTCAGGGATGATAGAAACTTAATGAAGTTTGGTTTTGGTGATTCTCTGTGATTACACAGAATGGATAGAGAATGGTGAGGTTGATGATAGTGTTGGGAATACTCAGAGATGTCTGGAGGTGGGTATGGAGGGTTGAGAGGTTGTAGGTGATTAGGTGGAGGGATTGGCAGGAGAAGGTGAGAGATGATGGGATGCAAAGGAGACTAGAACTCCCAAACAAAGATGAAGAAACTAATCTAAATAAATATATGGAAAGGTGCAAATCCAAATGTACTTACTTGTACTTTAGACCTAGTGGTTGGATGGAGGTGATGGTTGATCCATGGAACTGGTGGTCAGTGTCATGGCTGTGCTTCCTGAAACATTACCATGAATGCTTTCCTTTCAGATCAGTGCTTGGTGTTGGTTCAGATGTCTGGATGTGTAGGAGTGCTCTTGGTGCATGCTTGCATGTAGATCTCTCTTCTCCAAAACTCAATAATTCTTCCAACCTCTCAAAAAAGGTTACCAAAGTGAATATATGGTAACCGATGATGGTTTAGGGTGACCGGCATCGGTTTTGGGTTGACTAGTTTCAAGGTTAAGGTGGGAAATCCTAGGTTTACTAAAAATGACAGATCTTGGCAATCTTTTTGGCAACTCTCCATCCATTGTTCGGATCAAAATGGAATGTTGTGCTTAGATAAGTGGGCATGCGGTTAGAGGAAGAATAGGCATGTGATTTTAGGGTTAAACTAAGTCTTAGGGTAAGTAACTAAGTCTTAGTTAGTTATGGTAAGTAGTGATTAAGTCCTAGTAAAAAGGAAACATGCTAAGAATAGGTTTATGATGAGGTGTCTAGGTGATGTGGTGGGGTGAGGTGGAAATTAGTTTAATTAAGGTAATTAAATAATGAATATTGTGAGAATGTGCATTAATTTAATTATAGGTAATTAAATTAATATACATGTGGGTAAAGGGGGAGTGTGACCCAAATTTGGTGTCTACATTTTTCCCCTTTTTCACATAGCTTGTATTGGTAAGCGATGCTGACAAAAAAATAGAAGTGATTGCCCCATGTGTGGGTGAAGGTGATCCCCCTCAAACCAGAACTGATGAGGTGTAATATGGAATCAGTGAATGGGTTGATAAATGTGTAGTTGGTAGAGGTGAAGGTAGGTGGGGAAGGGTAGTGGTCAACTTGGGTAATAGGTAATAGGAAAAGGTCAAATCAGGGTAATGGGTAATGACAATCAAATGCACACACACATATAGATTATAACATGGTACCAGGTTGAAGAGCTTGCAAACTCTACATCATCCAAGGTCGATAGGTTTATCCAAACAAGGGTGAAGTGATTCAGGTATCCAAGGTATAGGATATGGTCTAAAAACACAACATAGGTTAGGTGTAGGAACATTTAGGTATGTTCCATGGTACACCAAAGGTTTGGTCGGGATAAATGAACATGAAATAGGCAAGGTATGGTTGTTAGGCTAAAACAACATAGGTAACAACATCACAAGGTATAGTGAGTACATAAGGTCAATGGTCACACCAAGTAGGTCAGGTTCAGGAAAATAGGTCATGGCATGGGTAAGGCCAAGGTATAGGTAAAATAACAAATCCCAAGATGCAACTAAGGAAATGTAGGGGTAGTTGGGCTTGTAGGTATGGTTCAATAGGTGTCTATAATGATAAAAGGTGTTTGAGCACTAATGGTCAGGGTAAAAAGAATCTTAGCAAGGGAAAATAGCTATAAGGGTTGACCGATGTCGGTTATATGGTAACCGACGTCGGTTGGCTAGGGCACAAATATGACCGACATCGGTCATGTCAAATTGGGGTTAAAAAGGAAAATTCTACTTTTTACAGAATCATTTGTCATTTTCCAATTGTAGAAAATGAAGAGAGAGAGGTGGAAAGTTGGAAAGTGATAAAATGAGATGAGAGCTGAGTTGGTGAGCCTCATAGTGGGTGATTGGCATTCGGTTGGTGGGTCCACGAGATCGGGTCGAGTGATTTCATTGGTTGTGAGGGTGAGGTGTTGATTTGGGCATGGAAGAGGTGGGAGAGGGTTTGGGGGCCACCGGTAGTGGCCAAATGTACCACCACCACCACATGATGACCAAGATGAGGTAGGATTCTATCCCGATCCTTCATTTGTTGTTGAAATAGGTTGTTAAAATTGGTTTTGTTTAAAATTTGGGTGTAATTTTAATTTTTGAAATTTATGGGTAAAAATGAAGGAAATGAGGGGTGGGAAGGTCCAATGTAGGTTAAATAGGATGGGAATGAAGCTAGGATAGGTTTGGGTAGGTTAGAGTAGGTATTTAGGTCAAAGATTTGAGAATTTTTGAGAAATAGGGTAGGGGTTTGTGGATTTTGACGCCGCGATAAAGTGACCGACGATGATGTCAAGGGTCAGGCCGATCGATCGATTGGCCTTGGCATCGACATCATCAAGTATTAGGTGACCGATGTCGATGATGATGGATGATGATGACCAATGCAATCAATAGTGACCGATGCTCGGTTGGATCTAGGGAAAATAGGTCAATAAAAAGATAGGGTGGGAGGAAAGATAGGTAATGAGATATAATGGTAGGTTTAGTGAGAATGGGTAGGGTAATATGTTCAAATAGGTATTTGTTGAGGGATGGGAAATTGGGATGAGGGAAAAGGGGTAGTATTTAGGGTTGGGGTGTGGTTATGGGGTAATAAGTAGTAAGGGTCTTGGGAATAGGTTGGTTGGTTAAGAGTGATGTTGGGTAAAGTCAAGGTTTAACAATGTTGTGGTTTGTTGGATGTAGGCTAGGGACCAGCATTGTGATGAGAGATAGAGTACCACCTCTATTACTAGTGGTATGGTCAAGCATGACCACCGAGGAGTGGAGGCACATGATGGATGTTGGCCTTGATTGGGTCCGATGCTACAGGAACATAGTTTCGAGCCGAGCTTGATGGTCACACTCATCGATAGATGGGATTCAACAACCAACACATTTCATTTACCAATGGGTGAGATCACAGTCACCCTAGAGGAGGATGTATACAGATCCTATGACTACCTATAGTGGGAGAGAAGGTTTATTCTATTTCTTCAGAGGCATCAGAGGAGCTGATGTTGGTGGTGTTTGGAGAGGGGATGGTGGAGAGAGATGAGGTTCCATAGCATGAGCCTGAGCTATGGAGATATGTACATGGCCCATCCTCGTGGAGATGAGGTTGGTTGTCCTGATTATGGAGGTAGTGTGTTGTTTTGTGCACTAGCTAGATGTGGAGGGTGGGAGATTCCCACGGGTGCATGATGGGGGTTCTCCATGACATGATGGAGGATAGGACCCATTTTTCTTGGGCACCAACATTCTTGGTGTAGTTATACAGGAGCTATGGGCCTATGGGAGGCTATACAGAGGTTTAGTTTGTGTTGTACCTTTCTTCTTCACTACTAGGGCATATGAGCACATCATATGTGTGCATCTAGTTGGTATGCCCCAACCTGATGCATTCAAGGTGGGCTTGGTTCGAGTTGGCTACATGCATTGGGTGCCTATTTGTTGGAGAGCACAGGATTCCATGGCTACACACATGATGTAGCATACTACAGGTGCACATACTAGAGGGGTTTATCTAGAGTGGACATCATTTGGAGGCCATATGTTGGCTTCCCTTCATACAGGAAGATGGAAGTAGAGTTAGATGAGCTACAAATGCTCAGATGGATAGAGGGATGTCATGCCAGAGAGAATGAGATGATACCCATGGATAGGGTTAGATGGCAGTTTGGGCTACCTCAGATGTGCCTCCACCATTCCCTCAAGATATAGAGAGATGATGTGGAGAGGCCTATGCCTCTACCACAGCCGATGGTGCCGACAGGCAGGAGGAGGAGAGTAGTGGACCATGGATTGATGATGCCGAGTTACAGATAGATATAGGTAGTGGTGGGTAGCATCTATGGGAAGCACCACCGAGGCTAGGGAAGCCTGATCTAGCCATGGTTATGGTTTAGAGGGACACATTATAGGGGGTGGCTACCCTTTCCATACATACCTAGGAGTAGTGCAGGGTAGGGATGATAGGATTTGAGGCACAAGTTACCACATTATAGCATAGTAGAGTAGCCCTTCAGCCCAGTTTATATAGGGGACAGGCACCCACAAGGGTGGAGATGGAGATGGGGGATAGTGGCCACCTACAGGCACAGTGTAAGTAGTAGGTTTACAGGGCTAGTTGGCCACTACACAGTGTAAATTATGGCCCTACAGCCCAAGTCACAACACAACACCCTCACAGCCCAGGATAGGGTCCCATTTTATCAGCAGTAGTAGTGGACAGGGTCCCATGGTACAGGAGGAGGGGGAAGGGGTCACAGATACAGGGGTTGAGGCCACCAGTAGTAGGATAGAGCTCACAGGTTGTTGCGAGACCTATGACACCCCCATAGAAAATAATGTCGATGGCTAGATTTAGGGATGCCCTAAATGAGGCCGATACTACTAGGATCATTTGACTACTACTGCATGGATAGATAGACGTCCCTTCCTATGCAGAGTATAGGGTACAATAGGCCTCGAGTGAGAGGATGAGATCTCACACACATAGTGTAGAGAGTACAGGGGGCCAAAGACGAGCCCAGAGATAGGGTCAGGGAGAGGCCACTAGTTCTGGAGGCCCCACCCAACCATAGGCTGCAGAAGGGGAGGTGAGGGCTAGACCCATAGAGGGTGGAGAGATGATGGCAGGGCACGGGTTGGAGGAGAGGAGGAGATAGATGAGACCGACCCGATGGACATCGATGGGCCATGATGATGATTGATGTCATCATTTTGTTTATTATTTTTTATATATATCGCCTGCGTGTTTCGATGATGATGAGTGAGGTTGTATACATGAGATTTTTTTGAGAGTTTTGATCATATACCGGCCTACGTGCCAAAGATGGTGAGGTCAGTATATGAGATTTTTTGAGATACTAGTATTTATTTGTATCTATGTATATATGTATTGATACACAAAACTCTCCCATTTATATAGTTGATGATGTTTATTGATGGATGATGTACTTGTGTTGTAAAATTTTCATTTTATATGTATATGGGTGGAAACTAGGTGGATTAGGCATGGTGGAGTTAGGTTGGTTTAGGCATGGTGGAGTCAGGTTGGTTTAGCATGGTGAGTTAGTCATTTAGGCATGATGAGTTAGGTTAGTTAGTTAGGATTAGTGGTTTAGGCATGTGAGTCGTAGTTAGGCATGATGGAGTTAGGTCATTTAGGCATGGTGGAGTCAGTTAGGCATGATGGAGTTAGGCATGGCATGGAGTCAGTCAGGTTTAGGATGGAGTTAGGTCATTTAGGCATGGTGAGTTAGGTCATTTAGGCATGGTGGAGTTAGGTCATGTTTAGGCATGATGGAGTCTTGTTTTTAATTTTGATTTAATTTCCAAGTTATTGGTAACATGGGAAATAAATGATGAGTTATATGTATGTTATGGTGTAAATTTCAAAATATTTGATATTATGGAAATGTGAAATGATTGATTGGATGTTTTTATGATGTGATAACATGGTAGATATGTATGTGTGGTAATTTTCCAAGTGTTATAAAAATGGAAATAATTAAGATAGAATATGAATAGGAAAATGGGGGAAAATAGGTTAGGGTAAAGAGTGGCCGAGCTAACCTCCAAGGGCCCCATGCCCTAGGAGTGTTTCCTACATAGCCCCGAAAAAAAAGGGGCCTCAGCCGATGTAGTTCTCCCATAAGCTAGGGAAGAATATGATGAATTAGAGGAATGGGTTGGTAGGTTTTAGGCATGATTGAGTCTAGGTCAGGCATGGTTGAGTCTTAGGTGATAGGCATGGTTGAGTCTAGGTCATATAGGTGATAGGCATGGTTTAGGTCATAGGCATGGTTCTTATGGTGAGTCTTAGTGATAGTGGAAATATTTTAAAATGTAGGTGTCAATGGTCTAGTCTGTATAGGGTAATCAATAAGTAATGAAGAAGGTGAATGGTAAGAGGTGGTAAAAGAGCCACTTAATTGATAAGAACCCTAATGAGTCTACCATACCAAAGATGGGCTTATGAACGTAAGACCCTAAAGGCGTTGCATAATGGACTATTCTAAGGGTGAAGAAAGTCACATGATCATGAAATGTCACAGTTACATGGAAAAGTCCCTTGAGTAGATAGAAAATTAGGGTGAAAAGGAAATGAGGTGAAAATGGGTGGTTTAGTGTAACTTAGTGTATGACAACATGTTTACCTAAAAACCATGATCAAAAATAGGAAAGTCCATGACAAAAAGTTATCATTTTCTTCTTTTTTTTTTTTTTTTGATAGACTGATCGATGTGGGAAGTCTATATGGGATGAGTATATTATCTCCTTGAGGTCTTCATGTGAAGTTGATCAATGCGGGAAGCTTCTAAATTTTTATTGTATTTTTGCAATGACTTTATATAGCTGTCCTTCGAGGGAGCAAGTCTATTTATAGCAAGAGAGATAGAGAGAAGAGATGTCCCTTTTGAGGGAGTCATCTTTTTTCTAGAAGTTTGACTCAAGGAGTTGAATCCCATTTTTTTTTGGACATTTAAGTCATGGACAAGACTATAGAGGAAGATTAGGTTCTTGTTTAGAAGACAAAACCATAGCACACAAGGTTAACTATGAAAGAGATGGTTTCAAGTGATGAATGACCATGGGATTCCATCTTTGAAAAAGATGAAAAGTATCCATGAGAATCATGCCATGAGTAGAGCCATGGTACTCATATTGAAGATAAGGCTGAAAGGTGATGGGTAATCACATGATTCTTGTTTAGTCATTGATCCTCAAAATGGGTAACATGGAAGGTGAAATGACACTCAAGGGATGAGCGGTCAATAGATAGAAAGGTGATATAGGACTTGATTTCAACAATAAAATGGTCTAAGATGCAAGGCATTGAGGGGCTCAAGTTTGGGTTTACCTTCAAGTGAAGACAAATGATAAGCACCTGATCCATAGGCATGAGTAATGATATAGGGTCCAAGCCAATTAGGAGAAAATTTTCCCGCTTACTTTTTTCTTCTTTGGTTACATGTTGATTTTCCTTCAGATGAGGTCACCACCTAAGGTTCATTCATGGACACATTTATCATAGGCACATTTGATACATTTTTGGTAGATTTGGAGATGATCAAGAGCATTGAGACATGTTCATCTAATAACTCAAGTTGTGCTAAATGGTCCTAATGAAAAGTCATCATCATTGAGCATGTCTTAGAGTGAGATGTGGAGAGATGGAATCTAGACTTCGAGAGGCAAGACAACCTCGGTACCATAGACCAGAGAGAAAGGTGTGGCTAATAGTCAAAGTGTGAATACTAGTGTGGTAAGCCCACAAGGTGAAAGGAATGTGCATATGCCAATCCTTCCCAGTATCATCAACTACTTTCATAAGAATTTTGTTCAAGGTTTTATTGGTTGATTCTTCTTGGCCATTTGTTTGTGGGTAATAAGGTGATGAGAAACTGAGTTGAATGCCAAAAGCATCACAAATTTTCATAGGGTTTTGTTTTTGAATTACTTTCCATTATCAGTGATGAGGTGGTGAGGGACACCAAAGCGACAAATGATGTGATGGTTGATGAATTCACATATTTTCTCAGATTTTTTTAGAAATGAGGGGAATGGATTCTACCCATTTAGTGTAGTATTCAGTAGCATTTATAATCCATTGATGGCATTGTGAAGAATGAGGATTGATCTCTCTCAACAAGATCCAAACCCCATTGAGAGAAAGGCCAAAGGTCTCGTGTGACCTATAAGGCATGACTAGGTGTGTGATGAAGATTAGCATGTTGTTGGATTTCACACAACATTTGACATAGTCACAATAGTCATGGTTTAGGGTTGGCCAATAATAGCCAAGGTGAAGAATGTGTTTAGCGATAAATAAACCACTAAAGTGACCTCCACAAATTCCATCGTGAACTTCCTTGATGGTGTAAGGAATTTCAAACTTAGTAAGGGCATCGTAAGAGAATACCATCAAAGCCACATTTATAAAGGAGACCACCCATGATGACATACCGAGAGACACTTTTAAGAAAGGCATTTGTCCATTATGAGTGAGATCGGGAGGTAGAATGGAAAGGGAAAGGTAGTCTCATAAACTACTTATACCAAAGGTCACATGGGTCAAGTGCAACGGTTCCGACGGAGTTGACCTCTCGAGATAAATAAGAGGGTGATTGCAACCTTTGTATTGTGACAAATATTTTGGAGTCGGCAGGTGAAGTGGGTATCTGAGAAGCTAGGAAGGCCATGGTATCCACAAATTTATTAGTAGAACATGGGGTGGTTTGAAGTTCATAATGGTCAAAGGTAGTCAAAAGTATGTCGACATGACATTTGTACTTTTGAGTATTTTGTTACAACACTTGGTATATACCATTGACTTGGTTTACAACCAGTTGGGAATCACCAAAGATATTAATTGATTTAACATCTAGGAGATGATGGCTTTGAAGGCCTAATATGAGTGCTTCATATTCATGATGTTGTTAGTGTAAATCAAAATCTAGTTTGAAAGATAAAGGCATAGGTTCACCATCAAGAGGAATGAGGATAACACCTACACCACCTCCATGCTAACATTTGGAACCATCAAAGAATAAGGTCATCTAGTAAGTGGTATCATCCAAAGAGAGGGTAGCAATGGATTCATCTAGGAAATCAAAGTTAGAGGGTTGATCCCCAGAAAGAGGTGTGTCTGCTAGTTGGTCAATGATGGCTTGGCCTTTGACAAAATTTTGATGGATGAATTTGAGGTCAAGGTCTACAAGAAGCATGAGCCAACAACAACACATTGATGTTGGTAGGGTTTGGTGTACATACATGTAATGTAGGGGATCAATGTTAGTGATGAAAAAAAGGTTTTGGTTGAGTAGGTAATGACAAAGTTTAGTGGTGACAAAAACTAAGGCTAAGAAAAAAATTTTCAAAGATGGGTGTACCTAGTTTCATAGTCCAAAAGTGTACGGCTTATGTAATAAACCACTTTCTCCTGTGTGTGCTCATCATGATGAGTGAGCATGGCACCTAAGGAATGGTCAATAGAAAAAATGTATAGGTAAAAGGGTTGGTCATCTTTAGGGGGAATGAGCACCGGTGGTTGAAGAAGGTATTGTTTTAAGGCATCAAAGGCTTTGTGGCATTCATCATCCCATTTGAATGAGACATCCTTTTTGAGGAGATGATGAAATGGTTGATAAAGTGGTCAAAAAGTTGTGAAATGAACCGATGGATAGATTGTAACTTACCTTGCAAACTTTGAAGTTGATGGAGATTAGTAGGCGGAGGCATTTCAAGAATAGCCTTTACTTTAGCAGATCGACTTCTATGCCATGCAAAGAAAATGATGAAACCAAGGAGTTTTCCTGAAAAGCACCATGAAGACACACTTTAGGTTGAAGGTGAACACAATACTTGATGAGGTGGTCAAAGATGACCTTAAGGACTATCAGTGTTCGGCCCGATGTTTGGATTTGGCAAAGAAGGTCATCTACGTAATCTTCCAATATGTGATGCATGATGTCATGGAAGATATAAGTCATGGCTCACTGATATGTAGCACCAACATTTTTTAAGGCCAAAAGGCATGACTCGATAGTAGAAGGTCCCCCAAGGAGTGATGAAGGTAGTTTTGTGTTGATCTTCTAGAGTGAGTAATATTTGATTATAACCCAAGAAACCATCCATGAGTGATAGCATCTCATGGTCAAGTGGTGAGATCAACCAATTGGTCAATGCCTGTAGAGAGAGGAAAATCATCTTTGGGGAAAGCTAAGTTGAGGTCATGAAATCCATGCAAATGTGGAGTCCCCCTATCACTTTTGTGATAGAACGATGTTAGAAATCCATTGGGGATAGTCAATGGGTAGGATGAAGGAAACCGAGAGAAGGCATTGAAGTTCTTCTTTGACAAGAAGAGCAATGCGAGGATGCATTTTCCACAGCTTTTTTTTTATGGGTTTGGCATCAGAATGGTTACGATATTATGGACCACAATGTTTGGGTCAATACTGGGCATATCAACATAGGACCAAGAAAAAGTGTTGCTATGGTCCCAGGAAAGAAGTAAAAGCTTCATGTTTCAACAAATCTCTAAAGATTGGCCTATCTTTAGAATGTGTGGGTCATCCTGAGTGTTAATGTTGATTTCAATAGTCGATTCATTCAACATGGTTTACATCTCAGAAGGTAACGACCGATGAATATAAGAATCTTCCACACCAAGGTAGGTGAGTATAGACTCATCATCCTAACATTGAATGATGTTAATAGAAGGTGTATCATCATCATCATGTCAGATACAGAAGGGAAGAGAAGAGGGAGCCTCACCATCACGTTGATAAGTCAGAGGTCCCAGGAAATCATGTTTACAAAAAAAAAAGTTAGGAGGAATAGATTCAGGATCTATGGACTCCATGGGTGAAGGTGGTGACATTGGTGAATGGGGTGGAGAAGGTTTGTCTTCCTCAATGAGGTCGATGTGGGCCTTCTTGGAAGATGGTGTGGAAAATCCAATGCCACTACGATCATTGTGTTTACAGGGTGGTACATGAAATGATGGTATGGTGGCCTTGTTCATAAAAAAATCAAAGCCAAAGCCTTTCCATGCAAAATGAAGGAAAGTGTGGGTGAAGTGGTGGTTAGTAAGAGATTGAGAGGTCAGATGAAAATGGTCATGTTTGGGATGGAGGTTCGGTGAATAAGTGGTAGTATCAAGTCCCCCATATGTTAGGTTAGTGCGAAGGTGGGGAGGACCATAAGGGAAAACCTCACCTATGTGGTAGTCATAATGAGGGTGTTGGCACAGTTTCCATACTCTTGTAGAGTGAGGAATGTGTTAATATTGTATAGGTGGTACTCCCCCAGAGTGAGGCATTGAAAAACCTTCTAAGGGATCAGTAGTAGATATGTGGGTAGTGGGGATAGATGAATCACTAGATGATTGGACAGAGGGGGGTATCAGTTGGTTGGGAAGTAGATGGGTCAGCAGAGGCTAGGTTAGCAAGTAGTAGGAATAGAAGAGTTAGGTGTGGGAGAGGTGGTGGCGTAGCATTGGTGGATGGGGTCATGGGTGAAGGAGAAGTGGGGGTAGTGGAAGATGCCTTGACTGGTACAAGTACATCATTAGGTCGGTACAACATGTTACAAGTTTTGAATGGTGACGGGTTCGGTGGGGATGGTATAGTTATGCCCTTCATGTTTGAATTTTACACAATGGTGTAAAGTTGAAGGGACACAACCCATGACATGAATCCAAGGTCTTCCAAGAAATAGGTTATACTAGAACTCTCCCTCTAAGACGTAGAATAATTTTGGGATAGTGTGAGGGCCCACACAAACATGGAGAATAATGGTGCCAAGGGTGGAGGTGATGGCATCATTGAAGGAGCACAACATAACTGGGTTATTATGCATATAATTGGAAGGGATGCATTTGATTATACATGGGGAGGAGATGATGTTAATGCTAGCACCACCATCGATCATGATGTGTCATATGCGTATGTTATCGATATAGATGGAAATGAAAAGGGTGGGATCAAGATCATCTTGACTGAGAGGTACAATCTCCTCATCAGAGAAACTGAGGGTGGTGACTTGAGGAGTGGGCATGGGGGTAGAAGAAGGAGATGATTTGGTAAGTGAGGCCACGTGGTGAGGGGTGATAATGGAGGCCACTAGTGTGGGGTCATTGGGTAAAACTTCAATGGATTGCAAAACCTCCATAAGGGCTTGTCTATGAGATTTAGAAGTTTGGACGAGATCATATAAAGACATCTTTAGAGGAGATTGATGTAATTGTTTTATCATTGTGTGATGGGTGACCCCATCAGAGATAGGTATGTATGTGGGTCCTCAAATGGTGATTTTGGGTGTGGTGCAGATGGTATATTGGGCATGGGGTTGGTTGATGGGCTAGTTGTTTTTTCTTTTCCTTTTTCTTTCTAGTGTGGTGGCAACTTGAACCATGTTAATCTGAGGGGAGGTGGTAAATGGAGAAGGTGTAGGATGAGTAGTGTAACAACATGATGGGAAAAAAAACTAATGGGGGAAAATCCTTGTGAAGTGAGTATGGCACACCGACATTTGGGTGGTGATTTGGCCAACTCTCTGATATGGACCATGTTGATCTCAAATTTTGGAGGTGGAAAAAAGGGTTGTGGGGGTGGAGATGTGGTCATTGAAGAAGCAAGGGATGATGATGTGTGGTGACAGGTGAAGGTGGAACATGGTCCTCATCAAGAAGGTCATCATCATCAAAATTTTGTTCAGAGGAAAAAGTTGAGAAGAACAATGTTTTTAGAGCCTTACAATTTTCTACATCATGTCCTAACACACATGATGATAGGCACAAATCTTGGTTTCATCAAACCCTTTTGGTTTGGGTTTGAGAGGATCAAGGTCAAGTGGTGGTAATGTGATGACAAGTCTCTAAGAGATTGGTTAAAATGTTGGCATAGGACCCTCGCTAATGGATCACAATGGGAAGTGAGTGTGGGTTTGGGTAAAGGTGTGGATGATCATGAGGGAAGAGGCTTTATAGGAGGGGGAATGGGTTGGCCCATTGTTTGGTAAGTGGTATTGTCTTAGGTTTTGATGGCATCTTCTTGGGTAAAGGTGTGGTAGAAGAGCTAGCGATGGAAGGTTTTTTTGGTTTAACTACCTTATTGGAGGGTAGTGGGTTCTTATCTTTGGGTTACACCTTCTTGGGTAAAGGTGACATGGGAGTACGGGATGCAGAAGGGAAAGAAGATGGTGGAAGAGGATGGGTTACCCATGGGGACAACCGAGTTGTGGTGGAAGTGGTTGGTAGAGGTTGGGTGGATGGTATGGGTTGAAGTCATATAGGAAAAGTTGGGGTTATAGTAACTGGTGGAGGTATAGGTGGTAAGAAATGCATGGGTGAGGGTGAGGGTGTTTGGTTTTGGGTGAATGAGGTGTAATGAAGGCTCGTGATGAAGCAATAGGTTGCTTAGCTTTTGACTAGCCTTGGGTAGGAGACTGTTTGGTCAGGGTTGATGGATGGGGCCCTAGGATGGATGGAAGGGGGTGAAGGTGACAAAGGTGTGGTAGGTGAGACCGGTGTATGTGGCCTAGAAGGTTGGGTCTTCCTTTTAGGTGGAGGAATAATGTTGGTGTGGTTTGGGAAGATGTGGCTAAGTCCAATTTGATAGGTGGGTGAGTAAGGCTTGATGTCGGCATGACACCCAAGGTAGTGATGGGCCTAGATATAGGTGAAGATATAGGTGTGGGTAGGTTTTTAGGTATTGGAATGGTTTTAGTCATGGGTAAAGGTTTGGATGTAGGTAGAGATGATGAAGAAGATTTTTGATAGGCATGGTCATGTGGTCGATCTAGTTGTTGGAAATACCTTTGGGTAGATCATGGAAGTATCTTCAGAAACATTTTGCATTTGAGTCAAAAAGGGGAGCCAAGACATCCCCAGAGCATGGAATTATCAACGTAATCCAAGTGATCACCAGCCAAAATGGGACTACTTGTAGGAGAAGATGGAGTTGGTTTGGTGGCAATCCCTATAAAATATGTCTATGAGACAGGAATTGGCTAGCCTCGAATCTATGGGTAAAAGAGCAAGATCATATCAATGGGGTCCTAGGATGCTGAGGGAGAATTTCCCCCAATAGGTAGTGGCATGTCTAAAGAATCTCCCATGGGTAGGAGAGATATGGTAGGTGGGGTGAGGTAGACTTCTCCCTTGGTGGAGGAGAAGGTGATGATGATTCTCCTATGGATGGGAGAATTAAAAGTGTTGACTGTCGGTAGGTTGTGAGGTAGATGGTGAAATGGCATCGGTAGAAAATGTGGGTTCCTCCATGGGTGAAGGAAGAGATGAAGGGGACTCCTCTGTGGGTGAAGGAGTAGAAGAGGTATGCTCCTCTATGGGTAGAGGAGCTCATGCCATAATTTCCTCAATAGATGAAAATAGGTGGGATTTGAGGAATGACCTGGTATGATATCAAAAACCACATGTGGACTTCATGGAATTGTTGTTCACTGATGAAGGTTCACTATTTTGATTAGATGATGGTTTATGGTTAGGGAATGAATTTTTAAAGATGTGTAAATTTTGATTTTTCGTGCATTTGGTTGTCCACGATGAGGTCTCCATTATCTATCATCTCTTGAACAATGTTCTTAAAAGTTATGTAGTTACCATCACTATGGCCTTTGACATGATGATAATTACATATAGTCATGTTCCTTATACCATGCAGCATAGGATGAGTGGGATCAAACCAGTATGAGGTTTTATGGGAGGAAGTGTAATGGCTCCAACTTTAAGAAGCTTTTCCAAGACTGAAGAATAGGGCTCTCCAATTGAAGTGTACTTCCACTTCACTTCTCCCACCGAACTGAAAGGTCCTTGGATAGGGAAATATTGGAAGAAGGTTGGGCTTGATTAGAGGGATGAGATGGACCCACTTTGAGAACTACCACATTGGTAGATCCTTTGGCCTTTGAATAATTATTTTGGGGTTTTGAAGATGAAGAAGAATCATTTGGTTTGAATGGGGCATTCTTGTTTCATAATTGGATTTTATTTTCTTCAATGGCACAAATTTCCATCTTTCATGCCATGGTGAATGCTTCATCAAGGTTCAAAGGTTTGTACCTACAGAGTTGGTGAGATGTGTCTAGCACAAGCTCTAGTGAACAACTCAATAAGTTCAGTTTGAGGTAACTAGAACATTAATTGGTTGATAAGACTTCACCAAAGAAACAAAATCTGTGATAGATTCATCTTCATACTGTCATGTCAAATATAGGTCGGTCATGGTGACCTTTTTGACTACATTGATCGAGAAGTGGTCCAGAATGCTTGAGCCACTTGGTTGAAGGAGTAGATGGAATGTCTAGGTAAACTGTTGTACCAATCTAAGGTGGGTCCTATTAGGGACATGGGAAATGTTCATAAGAGAAAAGCATCATCATGGGAAATTAGGTAACACCCATGTTTGAATGACCACAAGTGTTGTTGTGGGTCCTCTTTACTATTGAAATGGTTGAACTTGGGCATTTCCCAATGCATAGGGTATGGGAATAGGAATGGATGGATGAATAGGCTCATTACATATTTTTCATCATAGGTCAAGGAGTTATGAGAGCCAGAAACTAATGCTTCTAATGTCTACATCTTTTCCATCATCATCCTAATGAGGTCATTGGTGGGTTATGAGGAATGGGTGCCTCCCGTAGTAAAGGGAGGTTGATGATGGGTGTATGATGTGGATGGCATCCCAATACATGGGGGTGCGAATATGAAAACTATGAAGGGGGATAGATACAGGGGAATGTACCCCAATAAGTGATGATAGATGATTGGGGGCTCTATGATGATGCATGTAAATAGGTGGGGTGGTCGCAATGACTCTCATGGTAATGGGTGGTAGAGACTAAGGGATAGAAAGAACCAAATTTTGGAAAGGGGTGTGGGTTGCGACACACTGAGGTGGTTGTGATGCAACTGGTATATATGAGGAAAAGGGGGTAGATGGGGCTATGCTCAAGGAAGTCGGTGAAGGAACAGTTGACACCACGGGTGCAATAGATGTCATCATTGGGGTAGTAGTTATGGAAGAGGTGGAGCCTAACTAAGAGACCACATGGGGTAATGTGGATGAGGGAAACATCAAGCTAGTGGTAGCTATGACATGGAAGTGGGTGCGAGGGCAGGAGGGATAGATACATGCATGTCATATATTAACTATCTTGAGGAGTCCCGTAGATGAGTGGGTGAGATAGTATTGTAGGGCCATGAGATTCTAATCAAGGAGTCTTGCAAACTCCTCATCACCAGTAGCAATGGGGATAAGCTGAGTTGGATCCATAGGTGATAGGATGGATGGATGATGGACTAGGTGGGAGTGGTTGATGGCTGGTGATGAAATACAAGGGTGTTAGTTTGGCTATGAGTCAACACCATGTGAATTAGTGTTGACCTGGTAAAATTGTATTCTATAAATGACATAAAAACAATAAAAGCAGAGAAGGATAAAGTCCGGGGGGTAAATTTGGTCAGTGTTTTGATTAAAAATCAAACACAAAAACCAACGATGGTCAATATGACCAATGATGGTTATAAGGGAACCAATGATGATGGTTATGATAACTGATACCAATCACTATGGAAATACCAGTTTCAAAAAATGAAACAAAATTGATGAATATGAATGGGGAAACTATACCTGATAGAGATATCAAAAATTGGGGATATGATGGTGTCCTGAGGACCAAAAATAAAAAATAATAGGTGATGAAGGTTGTTTTAGGTAAAATAACCAAAAGAGCTAGAAGTCGACACCGTTAGGTAAACCGATGATGGTCAGATGTAAACCGACGATGGTCACTGGACCGACACCGATTACTATGAAATTAGAAGAAATGAAGAAAAAATGGATTTTGTGAATTAAACTAGATGAAGGATCAACCCAAAAATATGAGAATGATAAGATGAGGTCTTGACACACTCAAAAAATAACCAAAATACTCCAACTATGATGGGGAGTGTGAAAGGAAGAAGAAAAATGGAGAATCATAACTCACACCTCAAAACACAAGTCAAGAACAAAGCTAAGAAAAACACGTAATCCTAAAAGTGAATTTATGTTTGTTTTAGCTTATGCTATTAAGACTGACTTGTGAATTTAGAACAAATTTTTGGTTGGGAAGGCATCCTATGAAGAAGGAAATCTAAAGGTGAGGTTTCAGGTTATGTTATGGTGGGGGGCGGTCCTTTCTCTGAGGTGATGACTAGACAGAGATAACTAGCTGGGCACCCACTATCAATCCTCTGATCGTGTGATCATTGACAACTTCTTCCGGGTGGGATGTTGTTTAAGAAGATGTGTAAATTCAAATTTGTGTAGTTTGGAAAAGAGAGAGAGAGAGAGAAATGTGCTTTTATACGGTTCAATTGTGTCAACCATCAACTGGGCATGACTTCCAACGCATATAGGTTTCCCTCATTTTTAAATGTGAGCTAATAATGCAACATACAAGGATGAAATGCAACAAATTTTATAACCCAAATCAACAATTATATTCGATGAAGAAAATGATGAATAGGTCAAGAATGTGCTCTTTCACTACTATGCAAATGCAAGAAGGAAGAATTGGTTCATTTTAAGCACCAAATGACAAATGTCATTTTAGACAATTAGAAGAAAAGAATATTACCAGGAGAAGATTAAATGTGTATTTTTCAAAAGGAAAGAAACACACAAAAAATTTCCTATATGAAGAAAATGCAATGAACCCAAGAGAGGGTCCCACCAGGCATGCCAAAATGTTTCACCAAATAGTATGCGTATGTAAGAGAAAAATATAAGGTAAGGGTGAGGAGGAATACCTGTGAATGAAGGTGGAAGGTAGAGTGCGCACATTCTGATTTCCCATCCAATGTTGATTGTGAGAACTTCCTTTTTTAGGAGGAACTACTATGCGAATACAAAACAAGACCACAAGAGGAATATTAAACAATATATGTCAATGGACTACCTAGCGTATGCTAGATCCGGGAAGTGTGATACTTCCTAGATGGTTGTCAATCCACTATTTAAAACAACTTAATGCAAGAAATGATGTAAACCAATAATGTCCTACTATAGTTGATATGATTTAGGTGTCTCATTCAAGTACAATAAGAAAATCTAATCTAACAGGCTAGGTTATGATCATATCTAGAAGTCAAGATAGTAAATAAGGTGGTTAGGACAGTCAGGGTCAAGTTTTAGGTGATTTGGTTTATTTAGGTAAATGTATGAGGTTGTTGTTATAGGAGGAATATTTTACTAGACACATAGAGACCGACGTCGGTATGGTATGACCGATGCCATTGAGGATAGAAACAATGATGGTTTAGGTTAACCAACATTAGTAGGGTTGGGCTGATAGAAACTTAATGAAGTTTGGTTTTGGTGATTCTCTTGTGATTACACAGAGAATGGATAGAGAATGGTGAGGTTGATGATAATGTTGGGAATACTCAGAGATGTCTGAGAGGTAGGTATGGAGGGTTGAGAGGTTGTAGGTGATTAGGTGGAGGGATTGGTAGGAGGGTGAGAGATGATGGGATGCAAGGAGACTAGAACTCCCAAACAAAGATAAAGAAACTAATCTAAATAAATATGGAAGGTGCAGATCCAAATGTACTTACTTGTACTTACCTGGTGGTTGGATGGAGGTGATGGTTGATCCATGAACCGTGGTGGTCGTTGCTGTGGCTGTGCTTTCCCAAATGTTACCATGAATGCTTTCCTTTTGGATCAGTGTTTGTGTATGCTTGTGTTCAGATGTTTGGATGTGCAGGAGTGCTCTGGTGTGTGCTTGCATGCAGATCTCTCTTCTCTCCAAACTCAAATAATTCTTCCAACCTCTCAAACAAGGTTACCAAAGTGAATATATGGTAACCAATGATGGTTTAGGTGACCGGCGTCGGTTTTGGGTTGACGACGTTGGTTAAGGTGAGAAATCCTAGGTTTACTAAAAATGAAAGATCTTGGCAATCTTTTTGCCAGCTTTGTCCATTGTTTGGATCAAAATGGAATGTTGCACTTAGATAAGTGGGCATGTGGTTAGAGGAAGAATAGGCATGTGATTTTAGGGTTGAACTAAGTCTTAAGTCTTAGTTAAGTCTTAGTTAGTTATGGTAAGTGAATATTGAGTCTTAGTAAAAAGGAAACATGCTAAGAATAGGTTTATGATGAGGTGTCTAGGTGATGTGGTGGGGTGAGGTGGAAATTAGTTTAATTAAGGTAATTAAATAATGAATATTGTAACTAAATTGAATTTATAGCTCTTAATCCTGGGCATTAATTTAATTACAGTCTCCATAATTAAATTAATATACATGTGGGGTAAAGGACACCCTTGAACTCATCCATTCATTCCATGATAGAGTCCTAAAGTTCACCAATGCAAAAATCCAACTTCTTACGCTTGGTCTTAATCTTGTCCTTTTGTGTTGTGGTGTCAATGATCAGTTGGGCACGCTCAATTTTTTTTGTCGGGACCTTTTCTTGCAATGCCTTGAGAGTAGCCTCTTCCTCTACTACTCACACATCGACTATGGGCTCACATTTTCTACAACTATTGAAGCCCTTGTCTACCAAAATATTTTCCTCCTTGAGTTGGGTGAGAAAGTCCTCCAACTCGGAACCCAAGATTTAACGAGACCTTGTTGTTTTCCTTTTCCTTTGGAGCTCCTCACCGTTATGGTCCCCACACCATTCTTGATGTTGGTCAACAACATCCCTAATAGATCTTCTAAGTACTCCATTTCATCACTATAATCCATCCTGGCTTGGCTCACCAATGTCAAACATTCCCCAAAGATATTCTTCACTAAGGAATGGGCTCGATCATAGGCCTCCTTGGTATGTGCCTATTTTCCCTTCAATTCCTTGTGCAATAATTCAATATCCTTCTCCTTTCTCTTCTTGTCCATGAACAAGGTTTGAAAAGTCACCCCACATCTTAGCTTCACCTTATTACCTCCATATAAATATTCTATAATACATTGCACGCTTTCTCGTTAGTAAAGTGGCTTAGGTCCAATACTTTGTACATCACTCCTTCTTTCTTATTCAATTGAATGGTCTCAATCACATGGTTATTGACCTCAAATTTAGGCTCCTCTGCATGAAAATGCAAATTCTAGCTTATCATCTTCTTCATTCTTGTCACGGCCCCATCTTGGTCCAATAAATCCCAATTGTGTAAATTTTCTAGGGAAAGGGTTCTCTAGAACCTCACGTGCAACACCTTCATGGGATCATCCACAAATTCCATGTGAGGGGACATAGGTTTCCACTTCTTTCTCTTTGCCTTGTGCTTTGAGTGTTGTTCCTTTGGGGTACTTGTGCTTCACACAATGAACCCTTTATCCTCCTTAATAATGAAGGAGTCTCCTTTACTCTTCTTTTCTAGGCTGGTGGGTTGGATAGGTGAAGTGCCTCCTAGTGGGCTCTTCACATGATCCTCTCGTAGTATGTGCTTTCTCTTCTCTGTGCATATCATTTGTTGCCTTAGTGTTTGCCTCATCTCTTCTCTTTTCTTCCTCCTCAGAGTTTTTCCTTGAGCTCCTTTCTCGAACATAGTGTGATCCTCCTCTGATCCTATCTCCAAACATGTGACATTGTGTACCTTCAATTTTTTATATTCTAGTCCCCCTTTATGACCGCTTAACCTCCTAGTGCCTAGCTATGAAGCCTCGGTGTTACCATGGCGTGAAGTTCCTACATCTCCACCATTACTTAAGCATGCATAATACTTACTTTTTCTGGGAAAGTATCCATATTTCCCTCACTTCCCTCTTCTTCTTATTCCTCTCCTTCTTCTTCCTAGACTACTTTCATTGGCGGGATTGGCACTTCCCACAACTTTGGAAAGGTGGATTCTATGACCTCCACTTTAACTCCCCTAAGTATTCGATCGCAAAATACAAATACTTGGTGGAAGAAGCCCTTAATGGTAAATTGACTTGTGGGTACAAATCCAGAGAATCGGGCTTCAGAGTATCTTTATACGTTGGCCTCGCTCCATACTTATAGGTTGTGTGTAGGGTGTGAACATCACCATTCAATTTTTCAACATTAAAAGTTAGTTTCTACATGTCCTTTAATTGATTGATGGCACACTTCATGTATCTAGCAGTGAATGCGAATGGGAGCTTGCACCATGGCCCCATTTCTCCTTTGGCCATCATGAACTTCACCAAGCAAAAGTGTAGTGTAAGTGAAAATTTTATGTGATCACCAAAAACTTGTGCAACTCATTGGGGGATGCATCATTTGTTCTCGAAGGCCTCACACAACATCTCATACCATTTGTTCATCTATGCCTTGTAGGTGTTTGAGATGGACCCGTCATAATTAATTATGAAAACTACACTAAAAGAGACGAGTGTGTTGATGGGTGAACCCATATATTTATGTTTGGACCATCTTGGAAACCAATTTCCCATAATACAATTAACATGAGTATGGATCC
Organism: Taxus wallichiana var. yunnanensis; assembly: GCA_018340775.1. Classification (NCBI taxonomy): domain Eukaryota; kingdom Viridiplantae; phylum Streptophyta; class Pinopsida; order Cupressales; family Taxaceae; genus Taxus; species Taxus wallichiana. The sequence continues at coordinate 475,707,418 of CM031240.1, read as the reverse complement.
CCACGTGATCTTTGCTCCAACCTCATTCTACACTCGCACCTCCTCAATGATACTACTTGCAATAAACTAAGTGAAGTTTTAATGTACCCTTTTAGATACCATGTACGTAATGTACAAGAATCTCTTGTTAATATCCATCTACCACTCAGATGTGCCTAACTTGTAGCTAATGAGTCAATGCTACACCCATAGTTCTAGGCCAATGAAGGTTTGAGATAACCTAAGCTCTCCCTCCCTTCTCATAGCTCAATTACTTCTCCAATTCCTCGATCTTTGTAGTGGCACACAAATCAAGTGTCATGTCCTCACCAATGTTCCACAGTGCATTAGTGTTCTAATCAATTGGTATGAGTCTCATTCTTCTCCACACAAATTAGAAGAAGTCCTTATACACCTATGACAACAAAACCTAAAGAGTGGGGGGTTTGGCAAATAAGGAAACTCCCATAGCTGTAAAAACCTAGTTTTCTACAATTCCTTATGTAGCAAGTCATCCACCCTAGGGTTTCCTTACTTGTCTAACCACCGGGATCTCCTTCACCATATCTACCTACATCAATTTTCCTAGTCATTCATTCTTGATTGAACTCACTCGATCTTGCACCTATACAACTTCAGCTCCACTTTTACACCTTAACCACTCCTGGGGATATTGTGTTTGTTTGTAAACCTCCATGGGTTCCTCCTTCTCCACCACTAGTTTCTTATTCCGTGCCTTCTTAGGTGCTATCTTTGTTTCTCTTCTCCATGCCCTAGGTGTTTTGATTCCTCCTTATCTACCCGATTTCTCTAAATTTAATGGATTCACTTTCACACAACCCCCTATTGGTCTAAATTTTTTTCTTTCCCCCTTGCTACACCACAAGATTTTTCTATAATTCACACAACTCCACTGGTTCATGAAAATTACCTCACTTCTTTATCAAACCCTCATCACACTTCAATCACTCGAGATCAAAAATTAAAATTTCCAAGGGAAAGTTAGTTAAAATGACTAACCCCACTCCCTATTTATACTTTTTCAATACCTTAATGTATTTTTGACCCACGTATCTTAACATTACTTTTTGAATAAAGCACTTTTTCCACTTAAGTCAACTTCTATGACTCACCTTACGAGTTACAATCATAACCTTCGGCGTGTACTACCATTATTTTCCTTCCATAGACCTCCTCCGTGCACCTTACTACACCGAAGTACTCAACATTTATGCCTTCCATTAAGTAATTTCCATGTTTCTACCCTACCTCATGTTATACTACGTGATCTTTGTTTCTCCCCTGTGTGGTCTACACTCAACTCAACTCTTTTCTAAAACACCTTTACAACAACACAAATTCAAACACATTTTACACTACACAAATCATTCTCCTTCCTTTGCACCAAAGATCCCAGAATGAGTTTTCCAATAGTCAACTTCCTTAGAAATGTGCCAATGATTTTCCAAATTTAGATGCCAATCCACCCCACACTAAAATTATGTGCAGGTCCTCTGTGCATGAAATCACTTCAAATGTAATTAGCTATTGGCGCACCAATGCGTATACAACAAAAATGAAAGGAAACACATATAAAGGAAAATGCATTAAGGTAAATCCTAAGCTAAGTGTTTACACTGCCTTATTTATAAACACACATAAGACTTATTTATAGTAGGACTTCAACCTACTCCCATTAAAATAACCGGGAAACCACGTTCCATCTAGCACTTATAACTAAAAGTGCTTGCATCAAGTATGTAAGATATGACATATAGTCCCAACCAATGTTATTTGAGTTTCCCACTGTGGCACAAAAACTTAGAATCATATAGTAGAACCATCTTCCCAACCTCAAACTTCTTTTTTTAATATGATGATCATGTCATGCCTTTTGTCATGATTTCTCCATCTTTTAATCCACCCAAGAATGGCTTCATTTCATCTAGAACATCATAAGATTATCGATGTGCTCTTCTAAAGCTTGTTCATCAGCCAATCCTCTTATGCACATAATACGAAGAGATGGAAACATGAATTCCATAGGAAAAACTACCTCTGAGATAAACACCAATTAAAAAGGCGTGTCCTTGTTCAATCGTTTATAAGTCATGTGATATGCCCATAACACTAAAGAGTGTTTTTCATCCCAGTCCCTCCTTCTGACATCACAAATATTAGTTAATATGTGGCTCAATATCTTCTTAAATTCCTCAAATAGTTTGTTATCCTAAGGGTGATATGGCGTATTTTTTGATGGGCCATCAAAAATTTACCAATAAAATTATAACAGTTTAACTAAAAAGTGAGTACCCCTATCACTTGTTAAACTCAATAGGCATCCATACATGCTGATTATATTCTCCCATAAGAACCTAGTTGTTGTTAATGTCATGTAATACTTTGTAGGTGCTTGCTTCCACCCACTTGCAAGATAGTCTATACAAGTGATAATATAGCGCAAACCTATCCTATGTGCGGCTAGGGAAATATGGCCCACAAATTTGATTGCCCATTTTTCAAATGGTTCTGTACTATCAATAGGGCTTAATGGCATTTCATCTCTCTTCCTTGTATTTTCAAGGCATTGACAATGGTCACATACCTTGCAATACTCTATACAATTCTTGTAAACCATATCCTACTAAAGACATTCCAATAGGATCTTGTGCGTGGTCACATTCCATGCATAATGACCTCCTACAATGCCACCATGAGCTTCTTCCATGATTGTAGTACGTTCATGCTCATGTATGCACTAACACAGACACAAAACCTCATCCCAACCTAGTTTGTATAGGTCTCCGCTAATCAACATATAGGGCACAACATGTATAGCTAACTATTTCTTCCAAAATCCTTCATTCCTTTTGGTGCCACACCCATTTATAGGAAAACAAAAATATCCAAGTCATAAAGGGTGCATGTTATAGTCTAAACAACTATGCATCTTACATTGTTTCCTTAATCCTTTGCATGTCCTTACCTGAGTTAATCCGTGACAAATGGTCAGGTCCCAAATTGCTCTTTTATGGCTTCACTATGAAAAATAAAACTCTTGAAACAACAAGATCCATCGACATATGAACCTTTGTAAAATAGGATTTTTTACCTAGTAAATGAGTTCCATAAGATCTATATAAAAGGTAAATAGAGTAGCCAACAAGTATTGCCTGAATTTATGTAGTGAATAAATCATGGACAACACTTTGCCCTCCATTGTTGTATAATTATACTCAGGTGGAGTTAACTTTCTACTTGTAAAACATAGAGGATGATCAACAGTCCCTTCATCACGATGTGTTAATATTTCTTCTATGGACATACCCGATGCATCAACATGCATGTGAAATGGATTTTCCTAAGAGGGAAAGCACAAAATGGGCACAATAGTGAGTCGATCCTTTAGTGCATCAAAGGCCATCTACTGCGCCTCTCCCCAATGAAATTTACTCTTATGTTTCAATATCTCTTGTAATGACATGGAAATCTTGGCATATCATTTGATAAATTTCCTATAATATCCCATATGCCCTAAGAATCCACACACCATGCTTTGACTGGTAGGATCCTCCAACCCTAAAATAATGGTAACTTTGGCAAGGTCTACCAATAAGCCTTCCTTGCATATAATGTGACCTAGTAATGTGCCAAATGGGGTAGAAAAAACACATTTCTTAATGTTTAGAGAGATACTTAACTTCCTGCACCTCTCAAACATCAATCTCAAATTTTCACAATGATCCCTTACTAATCCATACACCATCCAGTCATCCAGGTAGACTTGTAAATTTGTGGATGAAGTCTTGAAATGTCTACACCATGATGTGTGAAAAATACAACAGGCACATTCTTAAGCCCAAAGGGCATAACTATATAAGAAAAAACTTCCCCACTCAATTGTGAAAGTATTCTTCTCTTGGTATTCCTTCACGATTCTTACCTGATGATATCAAAGAATCCATCTATGAAAGAATAGATTTCTCACCCTGTGACACCTTCAAAATCTCCTTAGTAAACGGGGTTGGAAAAGGATCTATCACACATGAAGCATTTAAATATCTATAATCAACAAAAATCCTTATCCTCCCATCCTTATTGATACTAATCACCATCGGGCTCACCCACTCAGATTATTCAATTGCCTCAATGATACCAGATTCTATCATCTTATCAATTTCCTCCTTAACCTTTATACATGTAGATTTAGATTCATCCTATAAGGTATCTTCCAAACTAGGCAATGAACCCTCCTTTAACTTAATCCTCATTTCCCCTAGTGAGTGGTGAAATCTCCTTTAAGCTCATGGTACTTGCAGGGGAAAAATATTGGAAGTCACACAAGTAGCTCAATAATTTTTGAAACCTCCTAGTCTGACCAGTAATCTCCAATGACAACTTCCTTTGGATTTGCCTCTATACCAATGTTAACCTTATTTGTTTTCAAGGGCTCATGGTAAGTGCATGCTTGCTCATCTACACTATCTAAAACTTCATGCATACCTTCAGTATGGTTAACATCCAAGTTTTCTACCTCCTCATCATCTATCAGGTAGACTAAATTTCCTTTTCCTTCTCCGGCAGGCACACTCAAACTATATCTCCTTCATCTCTCCTTCTTCAAATCACTCTTCTAGACCATGTTCCCCTAACAAATCCAAGATTTGGTCCTCTACCATGGAACTGTCTCCCATAGTAAGGTGCTTGACTATCTGCAATGCCTCATTCACCGATGGCTTTGAGCTTAGATACTTGAAATTTTGAATAATATTCATTGTAAACTCTTGCTAATTTCCCATTTGATGGCGTGACTCTGAATGAATGTACCATGCACACACGCATACCTGCAAGGTGGAATAGAACTTATGCACCCATAGTGATGGAGGTAAGGCTTCCAAGCTACCATCCAGGGATCTCTCACACTCCTAGACATGGAATGAGGTGGATTCCTTCCCATAATAGTCGTGTATTGCAAAAGGTGCATTTCTCCAGAGAAACCTAATAGAGAATGTGATTCTCACTTCACACCACTCTAGAATATTGTCTCGATGGGTCTCCCACCAACACGCTGTTGTTCCACATAAGGTATAAGTAAGCATATTCCTCCTTTCTATTTGACATGTCCACTATACCTCCATTACACACGAAAATATGTCAGGGTTACCCTCTCCAGTGTAACTGGGTAATTTACTTCCTCCTAGGTGCCTAACTGAGTGCGCCTTGGCGATGTGAGTCACAATTCCCTTCAATTATCTTCCAACTAACTCATAGGTCCCATGTACCCAATTTTCACATGAAATGCTAGTTGTATCACTCATGGACTAAGCATATTCCCATTGAATGACTCCTTTTCTAATGGATGAAAAACCTCGGGGTCTCTAATGGTGCACACACATAGATTCTATCCAGGTCCTCTTCTCCTAAAGGCTCTACATAGGGTACATACTTCCCATCCATTAGTGGAATAATGATGTGCTCCTCTTTGTTCTCAAAACTTATGTACCCTTTGTTAAAGTGTAAGTCAACATTATTCTTATAACACAAGAGGGTGTCCAAGTAAGGCTAGAAATTTATCTTCCTTGGAAAGTGCTAAGACTTCAAAATCTCCAGTAAAATTTCCCCTTGGATGGTTATGGATGCATCCTTTAACATCCTGATGGGCATAGCCTTTTCCTATTCACCATATACAACACATTTGAAGATGGTTGTAATGGGGGCCTCCCCATCTAATTCCATGCATCTAAAGTGAGAACATTGACCTCTACACCCATGTCAATCAAATGTTTCTCAAGAGCCATCCATCCAAAACTACATTTAATGTGATTTCTTTGTCATAATCAATACTGTGAGGGGGAAGATTAGCATGCAAGACCTACCTCTCACGCTCACCTCCAACGCGCGGTAATTTTTCTCTTATCCACTCTCCTAACAGAGGGATAATATTCTCCTGGCACAACATCCTACACACTTCTCTAACCTCATCCATGTCCTTCTGAGGGACCTCATCTTTTCTACTCTAACTTCCGTGATTTCTCCTTTAGACATTGAATATCCCCTTAAAGATTCTAATCACCTCCATGGTATCTTGGTAGACCTCTTTCTGATGAGTTGGATCATGATATTTCCCATGTAACACCTCTTCTCTTAGTGATGAGAGGAATTTTCTTTGGTATTTCCCTGGTGTGTGTAACCTCACTCATGTAGTTACAAAACATGTTCTAATTTAGGTTATGTGCTACCCTAGGCATCCATTGTGGATCATCTCACTTCACACTCACCATCCCCATGCCTTTTCCTTCCTCTATGGTTTTAGCTCATGTGATCATACAACTTATGGAACTCCTCATACTTATGCTTCTTCCTATACCATGAGCACCATGAGCATTGTAGTGTGTTAAAATCTTGTAGACATTCACGGGGAAATTCACTCCTACCTCCTTGACCACCATGACCTTCCGAATCCTCCATAAAAATAGCTTCCTCGACATCCTCCATCTCCACACCCTTCATACTGATGACCTTTGTTCTTAGAACTGCTTCCAATGCTGGTCTGGCATACACCAATATCAATGGCATCATGGATTTGGTCTATCAATCGACAATCCTTTGTATCATGAGTAGTAGATGTACAAATCTTATAATAAGAAGACACATTCTTGTGGATCACACTCTGCAACAATGTGAATCTATTTGAAACATGATCTTTGTGAAAAATTTCACAATCCAATGACATGACACGCACCAAATTTCCTAAACAACCTTCCTTTGTGTGTCCTTCTACCTCACAATCCATGCACCATAGTCCACTATGAGTCTCATGAGCTGAGTTTACAAAAATATTTTCTATTTGCTTCACCATGGCGAATGTCATGTGCTTCCAAAAATTTACTTACCCAGTATCAATGCTTCCTACAACCTCAATGTGTAGATCAGCCTTCAAAGCCTCACGTGTGTCCATGAAAGTATTTTGTGAAAGCACTTGTCTAAAAGGTGTTTTAAACCCTCGAAAACCACTTGAGCATGTTGTGAGGGATGGATATCATAAGATAATTTTGACATGAGCATCTTAAAGTGTGCATCATACTCTCATACACTCTCTCTCATTCCTTTCTAAATATCCTTAAGAGCGCTAATGCTCTTATGCTAAAACTTAGGAATATGGAACTCTACCAAAAAGGCATCACACAATGCAAATAATCTACCATTGTCGATGTGGGTCACACTTCCAGTACCAGCTATGTGTGTGCCCCTGCAATGTAGTTACAAAATTATTTTCCTTTTTCTATGGGGCGTGATACCCTTAGTGCGCCATATAAATTTTCACTTATGTACATGCTCTGTAAAATATTTAACACCATTGTAATTAGAAAATGTAGAGACATCTCAAAAACACTTGCTAAGGTGGTTGAGGCCCTTGTCCACCAGGTCCAGTACCTTGGCCTCCTCCTATATTTCCTCCACCACCAGTACCACTAGATCCACTAGCTCTTATCCCTCTAGATCCACCAAATCCTCCTCCTATAGCAGGTAAGGGCCTAAAGCAGTTGTACTCGGCATCCCCACCATCATGATAAAATATTTGATACCCTTTCGGATGCAATGATACCTAAACTTTGTGTACCCACACCTTTCCCAAATGATGTACTAGATAGGATGCCTCTAAACATAGGAAATGTCTACATGGCCATAGATGAAAAATGAAAAGTTATATCTACTAGGTGTTGCTCAAATACCAATACCAACACCAACTGGATTAACAATACTTATCTCAGGAACTAGAAAACTAAGTGTTATGGTTTGGTCACTAGGTGGGATAAGATGCATGCCTATGGCTCTCCTCCTTTCTCTATATGATAAGCTCTCACCAAAAGTGAGGGGTTTCTCTCCGGGGATTTCCAAGATGGGGTAGCACAAAATGCTCAGGTTCCACGTTCTCCACATGAACCTCAAATCCTTCCCGCAATGTCTACCTCCATAAGTCCATCACTCTCGTAACTTCACATTTTCTCACCAAATCCATCTCATCTGCTTCATTATACTTGAGTTGTCTCTCTTCTCTCTCTACTTCCACCGTAGGATCTACCATCTTTCACCACACCAGCTTCCATGCCCCGTGCCTAGTGGGAGTTTAGCTAGCCATAGGAAATGCTTCCAAACTTAGAGTGATGATCAAAATCTTAATGGCTAATGGTATAGCATGCAAGAATAATCCTCTTGGCTCCCGTAAGAACTCAAAATTAGTAATATATAGGCAATAATACATATAAATCACATATTCCAAGGTATAACTAGTCAACACTCCACTCCACCACCAATCAACAACATGAGTCTAGGTCAAATCAATATCATGCAGCTACTGATAATCTTCTTTGATCCAAACATGAGGTATATAATACCAACTCGACCTTGATGCATATGTTGACAACCATTCATACAACTCTACTTGGGAAATAAAAAATAATGTCTCATAGAGCTCATGATACAGTGCTCCTCTACCCATTTACATGCATCAAACTCAGATCTAGTATTGAACATCTATGTAAAACTATCCTCTATGTTCTTAATCCAAGTCTCGATGATATCCAAGGTCAAAATTTTTGTCATCACACACCATTCTTACAATAACTTCAAAAGATGTCCTGAAATGGAACCAAAATATAGTCACGTTTCCTACTCCCTTTAAACCCCAAGCGCACCAGCATATCACCTAGTCTAGACTAGGCACTCACCGAGGTAAGCACGGGTTAATCCCCTCCTTTATGTGAGATTTGTAATAATGTTCACCATTAATGGAGGAATGTTTGTAGAGACGGAGATACATGCATCCATCCTTTAGGACCAAGACAAAGAACTAGAACCAAACACATATGCACCATAACATGAAAGTAACATCATAACAACACATAAGAACTAGATATGAACCATAAGCAAGTATCAAGAACAAAAGGGTTTGAATCCATAAACATAGATATATAGAAAACATCATCATATATTGATTCATAATTGTTTACAGTAGCCAAATACATCAAGAGATCCATAACTGGATCAGATACATCAGCGAGTCTTAGTATTATCCTCTAATGGATTCATTATAGAAGTTATAATAGTGATCAAACACATCTCTCCCAGCTCTCTCTACCTTCTTTCTCACACATTTCACAGATTACCCATACCCCCTTGTTCTTCTTCCATACCAACTAACTTTGTACTTTCCTACACATACATCATTCTCTCTCACATTCTCCTCCTATATGTTGCCATGTAAATCAATACATAACAAGGGACTCTAAGGAATCTTCCCTTACCAGCCTACTCATCACTCAGAGTGATCTGCCTTCCAAATTTCATCATGTTCTACCATACTCAAGTATTCTAAGCATGTAAGCACTAGCTAAACGTAACTAACTCCACTTTACAACTCCTAATCCTGTCATGATAACCATAATGATGCCCCATAATATTATTTCCTTGAGCTATAAGTCTCCATGTCCTAACCTTATCCATATCCAATTCTAGTCACATCTCCATGTGTTCCTTTATCAAGACTTTAACCGTGATCTAAAATGCGGTTAAGTCTTGACCTTATTTTACATGGGCGCAAACCTCTTGTGCTTTCCCCAAAGTTACTTCTATGCCAACCTCTCATGCGCCCCTTGGCATGCCACAAAACCTTCCATGCCTTATGTTCATAGATTCCTTAGGGGCCCTTATATCTTTTTTATGGAAATTGATGTAAAAATAATCCTATAGATAGTATTGGAATCATTATACGAGAGTGAGTTTTGAAATCTTTTTATATAAAACAAATTATTTCATGGTAATTTTGGATGTTGATTGTACTAGTAAATTGGATAGTAGCAATTTGAGAATAGTGCATATTACGTACTTGTTAGTGATTCAAAGGACTTGGAAATCCATTAGTCTTTAAGAGAAATAACAACTTTTAGGTGCATGTTTTTATTTGGGAGGAAAGAAACAATCAAACTTATAACATGAAATAATAACCCTCGTCATAAGGAATGATCCCCTTGAGTTTATCCCTTGTCTTATATCCATAGTGGAATCAAACTTGGTCAACTTTTAATTGTTTCATTTCACTTATATATCAATATTAGGTTCTATCGTATGCTGCGAAAATGGGTTTCACATGTGCTATCATGACCATCTTAGGATAGGTGAACTTTGTACCTTGACCTTCCTTCATGCATGGTCCATGAGAATGCTCATTCTCTACCCTCGTGGAATTTTTTTTTTCCTTCCAATGTAATGAACTAGAGACTTTTTAATGGCACCAAAATCACATTATGAAATAACCCCATAGTGACATTCCTAAGCCTTAACGTTAAATTTTTTTTTTATAGCAGGTAGTAATGGAATACCTTAGGATTTTATGAAGGTCTTGTGAGTTAAGGATATTGCACTCTAGTTTGATTTGTAGTAGGGACTAGAACCCTTGGGTGTAAATGGAAATATATTAAACCTATGAATACTTAAGGATTTTAATTTTTGGTCAAAATATGTTTTTAACTTGAAACTATTGATATTAAACTCTTAAGATGATTGATTTGAAGTAAAGTGGAATTTGAGATTCATCCCTTAAACTCAATGTAAAACCTCTTACATATCACTAACGATGCAAATTAAGTAGCTAGTTTTAATAATTTGAAAGTGATTAGAATGTATTCTTAGTGTTTAAGGCTTGTTATGAATGAGGATCATGTAATCTATCTACTCTTATACCTAATAGTCTAATTTTTCTACTTCGTAAATTTTCCTCCTAGTAATGAAATTATAATGTTATACCAAGTAACAATGCTCTTGATAAAATAATCAAGTAAAATGGAAACATTCTAGGTGAAATGTCAAACGAAGTAAAGAAAATGTAGTATATATAAAAATGAGAATGTAAGTTTATGTGTTAAGTGAATTTGAAATATTTAAGGTCAACTAATGAAATAGGATCGAAATATATATGTAACCATCATAGTGTTACGTTGTGGAAAGTTCCTATCTGTGGGTTTATATTATGATTGGATCTTTGTTTTATACTTTATTTTCATTTGGGAAGATGTGGTTGGATGTGCATCTTGTGCTATCATGTGGTATGGTTCTTTCTTGTTGGGGTGAGGTTTCATCATTGATTATTAGAGGAATAAGGTGTAGCTAGTGAAGGGAGGAAATAAGGGTATGTATTGTTTTGGGGGAACCAAAGGAATACATAGCTAGTATTAGTGGAGGGATAAGGCACTTGTCAAATTTTATTTTGTGTGTATGCTTTGAAGGAGCAAATGATAGCCAGGATTCCTTCTTGAAGTGATAAGGGGTAGTCGCAATGATGACCTCTCCCCATTATAAGCCTATTAGGTAGGCTTGGCAATGTGTGGTATCTATATTTGAGGTGTTTATCTATTCCTTATCATGTTATTTATGTGGGTTCATGTTTATGTAAACATATCATGTGATGTGAGTTATCTTAAGTAATGACAGATACAAAAATTATTCTGTTATTTTTATTGTTGTAATTGTGTGCCAAAATTTTGGGTGTGACACTATGTCATTGATGTTCGTAATTTTGTTACCCAAGATATTTTGAAACACCTATACAGTTCCATTATCTTAGATATGGTAAAGAGTAATCTTATTATGTGCAAACATAAACTCAAATAAGAAGATCCACATAGTTTCATGGAGAAAATGGGTTCCGATATCACTATTCAAGTTGAGGAAACATCCATAGTGACTTACCACATTCTCTCATTAGAACCTTATAGTATTCACGGCATTGCAATTTCATATGGGTTTGGCTTCCTCCCAATACATGAGGTAGTCAATTGTTATGATGATGTATATTACTCTCATCCTTCACACGACTAGAGAAATTGGGCCTATGAAATCGATGTCCCACTTCTCAAATGGTTCATTCACCATCACGAAATGTAAATGCATCTGATATCACCTATTAGTGTAACACCCATGTTATACTCCAACAAACTAATGGAAAAAATAAATTATAATTACCTTTTATGCCTTTGATTATTTTTATACGCAGCAAATAAAATCCAATGTAATAATAAGTTTACAAAAACACTTAATTATTTTTATATTGTAATAAATAACATTATTACTTAGCTCAATAAAAAGTAATCCAACATTATTTATACTCCGAATCCATCTTGACAATATAAAATAACCATATGTAACTACAAATGGTTTTAGATCCTTCTCTGCCTCCCCCTTCAATACTCTATAGAGCCAATATACATTGTATACCTTTGGTTAAACCTTTTTATAGGTCATGAGAACCTACACATCTTCTTTGTGTCAGCCAATAAAGTATGCAAGTACTTCCCTCCAGCTCAAAACACTATTGAAAGAATAAATGGTGAAAAGACAATGCAATTAGTCATTTTCACTACTATGGCCATAGTTATTAGGCATTGCACTAGCAAGCTAGTTTCGAGACTGCACACTAGCCTACAAAACATGTCTTCCATTCACCACACAACCATCTCAATATAGTTATCAAGATTCTTTTTTGTTGTTTAGAATTTAAGTTAAAGTTAACCATTTTAGTTATTCATTTACGATAAGTAATTGAATTTGGTTTTGAAGTTGCAGGATCATGATTTGATATCCGGGTCACATAAATTATTTTTCAGTCCCATCTTAAGATCCATATATGAAAGGTTACACTCACATAATGACTTGCATCATTACATGATTGTTACCCTCCTCATATCCATCCTGAGCTAGCACAAAAAGGTTCATGTGACATGAATGTTGTCTCATGATACCTACCCTTTATTGTTATTTCGTTATGCTTTCATTCTAAGGATAAGTTATTATGAATCTCTTATGTTATATGTTTCACGATAGAGGTATACAGTAACTCATCGAGTCACCGACTAGTATAAGTACCTCTTACCACATGTCGTAAGGTAAACTATGTCAACCTACGATGATTGAATTAGCTTAGTTAAGCATAAGAATAAACTAATTCATAACGATAAGATAAATAATACTTATAATCATTTGTAGTCATTTAATCATTTTAGTACAATCAAATTAATTAAGTACATATGTACTTTTCTTATGATTACAATGTACCTTTCATACTTTGTTTCATATCGTTGTAATTGTTTTCCCACTAAGGTATAGTGGAAACATATATGATATTTACAACGAATATACTTTATCTTAAACATGTATGTTAATTGTTGTTATGAGACCAACATTATGTCCCTTTTGTTTCATACTTATAAATTGATACATATCATCTTGTTCATTTATGGTGAACTAATGAAACAAATATATCTTATTAACATACTTATCTTCTATAAGTACAATGTTATATTTCCTTGTTTTGTCTTACTATTTTCATCCACATAATATTTAAATTATAATGTCATCTTAAAGTAGTTGTATTAACACATTCAACATAAAATATAGTAAATTCTCTATTGTAAAAAAACGGTACAAGTATGTCACTTTTTGCAATCATAATGATCCAAACAGCCATCAGTAAATTATCAATTAGTAGTAATGGTACATAATCATGAGATGATTATTTGAAGATAATAATTGAATACATTAGGCAAAATTTTCTTATAATAATCCATGAAGTAATAAATTTGTATTAAAATATTTAAAATAATCTAAACATGGATAATTAGTAATCATTGCATAATGATATCATGCGTAATAATAAAATTCAATCACTTCATAATGTTTACCTCGTCCTACAAGTTTTAGGAGAGAGAAAATAGTTTGTATGGTCATTTTATTGAACTGGCATGAATTATCCAGCTTAAATCATATTACATCATTATGAAATAAAGAATATAAATTGGTTATTTATCATCTAACCTATTTAGTACTTCAATCAATAATATTATTAATGATAAAAAATGCATGAAGTGTTATATAATATGAAACAGATTATGAAAAACTAGTTTATAATCAATAGACTAATACAAATCAAACAAGCCACATTAAGTAAAATTAAATAATGAACCAAATCATCTACATAACCAAATTCAATTCCAATCTTAATTTCATTTGCAATATTCTATCATTATCACTAGCATGAAATTATAAAGTTCCTATAATTATATTATCAAGAATAAGGAATCTCATATTAATTCATCAATAAATTAATTCACAAAGAACCCTATAACACCAGTCTATCACCGGCAAGGTGTCTATTTTGTAATGAGAAGGGGGAATTGATTTGTTCCAGTTCAATCCACCTACAAGATGGGACTTGCAATATTGTTGAAGCTCAAGCCATTCTTTTTGGTATGAAGTTAGCTATGGAAAATGGGAGTTATCACCTTTTTATCAAAGGATATTCCCATGTTATCATCCCAAAAATAAATAATGGAAAATCCCCACATTAGAATTTAGAGGATATTATTTATAATATCCTTTTTTGAATTAGATAATTTGGAAGAGTTTCATATATGCCACATTTTTAGAGAGGCCAACGTGGTTGCTAATGATGCAAATAAATGGTAGGGTATGATAGCAATTATTTATCGGGAGTCCCACCCTAATCATTCTGAGTCACTCCCAATAGCACATGTGTGGGATTTTTGTAGGTGTTGGGGATCGGTTCTTTCACATCAACATTTCCTTTTCTCTCTTCTCTAGGAGTTTTTCGGGTTAGTGTTTTAATTGTAATTTTCATGGCAGTTCCATGCATCTTTCTACAGAGGGAAACTAGAGAAATGGATTTATATGGGCTTGTATCACAAGCTCTCCTTAGGAAGGTATTCGGATAGGATCATGTTCAGTTGGAAATATAGTTGAGAACATAATTAGGGAGCAATATTTACAGGGATTTGTCAAAGCTAGATTCAATGCGAGATAATTGTGGCCTTTATAACCAATATTCTCACAATAGGTAGAAATAAAGAAGAGGTGTTGATTTATCATCATATTATCCTCCCGAAGCATGTGGTAGGGCTTGATGAATCAGTCACCAATGTTAACATGTCTTTTGTGGAGGGGGAGAATGACTCAGATTTGAAGGTTTGTTTGGCAAAGCTAAAAAGGAAGAATGTAGTTCTTGATTTTTTAGTAACTGTTCAGAAAATTTGCAAGATGAAAGGATCAAGGCCAAGAAATATTCATCCTCCGGACCTAGATTATTTGACTTCCTTATCGGCTCGTAACCTCCTAAATAGTCTCATCTTCTGGAAAAGAGTAAATCAAGTTATTATTTTCTACTAAAATATCCCAAGGTAGGAGAAGTAGGGCGCATGGCTAGACTTTGTAAGAGGAAAGTGGAAGATTTAAAGGTGTTTAGGGTCATTGAGAATAATTTGGTAGCTCTTGTTTCCCCTATCAAAAGTGAAGTTATAGATGTTTTTGATTAGAATGTCTATTGTAGTTTGTTTATTTTAGTATATAGTATAGTCTTTTTGGTGTTTTGTTATCGGGATGGTGGTTTTAAAATATCCTATGTTTTACCACCCAGTATCTCGATTGAATTATACTATATGGGTGGGGTCCCCTTAACCCCGGTTCATAGCTCCTAGTAAAAGTGTTTTTATTATAAAAATAACCCTATAACAAATTAACTACAACTTAGATTGCAAAGTAAGATTTTGGTCATCAAAAATAGTTTGGATAATAAAACCCAACTCTATAAGTTCCTCATGAGAAATAAATTTCCATAACAAAATTGAGACACCCATTTAAGAAAATATATATAACTCAAAAAAATTTGATAAGAGAAAATTTAAGGTTTTGATTCACAACCTAACTATTATCCGATCCAAACGAACCTTAATAATTAATAGTGGTATTTAATCCTAAAGATTCAATAACCATTAATTCACCGATCTAATAATTTATAAAAAAATTTCTATCTAGAATATACTTTCACCCAAATTTGAATGAGAAACCAAATTTCACCATATTATTTTGAAGAGTTGAAAGGAATTCTACACTTGAACAAATCGAGGATCAATACAATATGATTATAAAGAATTATTCAGCCTTAGACACAGTCGACTATCTTGTACAAATATTTTAAGCTAAAATAAGATCTAACTAGATCGAATGAGCTAGAAAATTTGTTTCAAATAACTTGGAAAAATATGCAAACGCCATCGATTCATCATTCACAAAATTCAAACATAATAGTCGAGATACTACAGTACAAATCAATATACCCAAATCAACCCGGTTTCACATTGTTGATGATTATCCTTACAAATGAACTATCAGAGTCATTGGTTACCTTAGGTTAGTAGGACGTGCGCCCTAAGCTCACCTCCGGATTTTAAATAAGTTGGCTCTTTTCTAGTGTGGGATAGGGTTAGGAGAAATCTTAAAAGAAACATAAAACTAACTAAGGTAATGCTTGAATATATCCTAAAGAGACGGAGATATAGCCAGGTATATTATCTAAAATAGTTTGAAGAGCTTTAAAGCATGATCTACCTATTTTTAGAAACACCTTAGATTTATCAAAATCCGAGGAGATGAAACACATGACAAACACAAATAATAGATAAGTTAAAACCCAAGGGTGCATAACACGATAAATTTCTTAAATTATCTAGAACTACTTAGCAGAAAATAAAGACTCGAGAATATGAAATCCAAAGTGCATAAGACAAGGAATCTTATTTATGGAGAAAATGATACATAAGGCCGAAGTGGCACATATTACAATTTTATTTTGTAATGGAGTCTTGATAAGGCTAGACATTACAAAAAATGAACCTTGAATATCTTTTTGCAACTTCGTATTCTTTTCTTAAAAGGATCCCCTTCCTTCCTGGATCAAACGTCCTTTTATAGATGTTCATGGCTCTTGCTTCAATGTCTAGAATCAAAGCTTATAGTGGCGGTATTTAATTTTCTTCAATGATCTTCTCCTTCTGGATCAATATCTCAACTACCTATTGAGATATTTGTGTTTGCCTTTAATTCTCCCAACTGTCCCTCCTTGAGTCGGTGATGATATTTTTCTCGCCATGTGGAGAGTGGACACTTGTTTGAGGGCCTTTTCTGGAACTTGATCCCCCGAAGTACACCTGAGAGACACGTGGTGGGTGTGTGCTAGTTTAGGGAGGATTACTCTTTTCTCTATTTGAAAGTGCACTCGGGTGACACATGGAGGCCTTGTGCATCCTCGCTTTGATTTTTAATTTATTGGGCCTGGGACAAGTGGATAGTGTGATGCAAGTTTGAGAGCCTTTCTTCTTTTTCTCTATTTGAAAGTGTGCTCGGGTGACACGTGGAGGCCGTGTGCATCATTGCTATGCTTTTAAATTTTCAACCCGCCGGGGAAACCTTTATCAGGATTGGGACACGTGGACATTGTAGCGCAAGTTTGAGAGCCTTTATTATTTTTATTTATGCCCCAACTGCACCAGTGAGACATGTGGACACCTTCTACATCCAACTTCATACTTCTCGATTTTGAGCTGAGAGAACAAAAGAAGCTAGGCCGGGGTAACAAAATATGGTGATTAATGAAAGAGTCTTATGAAAAAGAACTCTACAATTATTGTGACTCACCAAGGGAGTCTATGCCAGCCATGGAGGAATATGAAAATATTATCGACCTCAAAATATCAAAATGTGGCTTCAAAATGCCACTCAGAGTTGCTGCAAGGCAGCCTGATATCCAAGCCATTCTACTTCGTTGGATAGGTCCTTCTCTACAAGGCCTGGAAGGCTCGATCCAACTCAATTATCTCCTTATGTGATAAATTTTGGAGATTCTACACTACTACATGTAAGCAGAACTCCAACTACATGATTGGGTTTAAAATGGCTTCCACCTCGGAAAAACTAGAGATATCTTTTAAAGACTAAAAGACAGTATTGTCTTGACATTTGGAAACTAGGAGCTATTGAATTTGGTCCTTTGCAATGACTGCAGAATCATCAGGGAAGGGGGAAGGGAAGCCTAACTAAACTAGTTCATTGATGCTTTTCTTCCTCTCTTTGATTCCCTAGTGGAGTTGTGCCAAGAGATTCTAGAATTTGATAGAGGCCTTGTTACAACTTAGAATCTCATTGATTTTTACAATGATCAACCACCTTTCAGTAATTCCTACCCCTTGAAGGGAAGATTCTAAAGCATCATAAAGTTTCTAAATCAAGAGCATTGATTTAGGGACCTTGGTGGACATTGCGTTGGTGATGGTGGAAGCTACGGTTTCCACATTAGAGAACAATCCCTAAGAATTGGATATAAATCCAAGTGTGGGGGCTAAATCCATTTCCTTTATGAAAATTCGGTCACAAAAGGAAGCATATAGATCATGTACTAATGTTATAATTCCCCCCTTCTGGGATTGTTTCCCCATTTTTTGGGTCAAGTCTTTGACCACATCCTCAAATGATTTAAGCTTTTTTTGGAGGCTACCATTTTCTACCTCGAAAGCACACAACTTGGCTTAGATTATCGTCACCTCTATCTTTCTTCAATCAGCCAACTATTGCATTGCTCCATTTTCCTACATGATCAAAATGACCGAGGCCTCGAATGTGGTGAGTTTTTCTACTAGAGTCTTAGCCTCCACTTGAGAAGTCGTAAGGGCCTCCTATGATGGGGCTCCCTTCAACTCCTTATGGAGATGGTTGATTTCTCTACCTTTGGCCTTTATCTCAGCCTCATGGTTAGCTACAGTGGCCTCTACCCTTTGAAGGCTAGATTGTACCTTCTTCAACTTATTTTTGAGCTTTAGGTAGTCTGTAGTGACTACCTTTGTTGTCTCATTCATTAATTTGACCTCATCTTTGAGGTCGAACTCAAAAGGTTATTGCTACAACATTGATAGAGTAATCATCTAGTTGCATCTATTCTATAGGTTTGGATTTTTGAGGGACGATTGAAGTGATTGTTAATGATCTCTACCGATGGTTATATAATGACCGTATATGTTTTTTTTTCTCATGCTACCATTTCCTTCTTCTTTTGTTTTTCCCTTTAGCCGTCTTAGGTGGCCTTGATGGACTCAAATGAATCAAGAATTTAGAGGAAGAAGGGACCATTGCTACCACAAATGGGAATCCAAGTGGTAGGCCATAAGTAATTATAACTTATATTTGGGGCATAAAAACCACTAGGGATGTATAAGATCCTATTACCACACGGGCGAAGGTTGGGATGGTTGAGGAAGTTAAGGAAACAGGGGGGCACCGAGAGAGAGGGAGAGTCTGTGATGGAGCTACAAATAAGGGAATACTTCCAGAAGGGGAAAATAGAGGTGGAGGGGGATATTGGAATGGATCCCCTAGAGGAGGGATAGGAAAAGGTGAAGTAGGAGCCGCATATGATTTCAACATCCCGCATAGTGGGCTTGAGGCTGATTCTTCTGTATGTTTCATGCCCAAGGGGATGATTGTTGGGTGCAACATGGGAACCTGGACTAGAAGATTCTATTGAGGAATGGAAGGTGGAGGTGGAACAAGTAATTATTGTTGTTGGGGATGGAGGATTCTGCGGTCAATTTTGTGGACTACTCCAAAATAATTGTGACCATATTCTCGCTCTCCGCATCGAAGTATGATCTGCATCCCAAAAATCTTCCCACATCTCATCACTGGAGATGAACTCAAACTTCAGGGTGGTTTGGACAATCTCCTACCTATATTTTCAATAGGCTTCAATTTTATCCTCTCTCCAATCTCTTTTCTTTAGGGTTTCTCGGAGTCCCTTAGTAATGGTGAGAGTGGGGTATTATTTGTACTTGACCTTGTGGAATGCCTCCTAACCCGGGGTTGGTATGTCTTTGAGCTCAATGAACATGTATGGAGAATCTTCCCGGGGTTCTACCTTGCTTTAAAAAATTCCCTTAGCTCATGCTTACGAGTCTCGTGACCTTTTATGAACCGGACTCGCAGCCATTCAGACGCGTCTAGGTCATACCTCCATGAGTCTCGAATTAAGGCAAACTCGTAGGAAGCCGATTATTTATAAGGCTATGATTCACCTTTATCTTAAGCATGGTGATTCCTCCCTTTCTCAAGGGGATATCAAAAAGTGTCTTCTTCTTTCGGTCTGAGCCAAACTCAACATCCAAGAGCACTAGCTTCTGGCTATTTTGAGGCCCACCATGTGACTGTGAGGACCCTAGGGAGCATAAAGGATTCTTCTCTGAAACCATGCAAGATAATGGAGTGTCCTCTAGCGAAGAAGTAATCACAGGGGTGTAGGGGGTCTACAAGGATAGATTATACCGAGTCGTTCATCATGTTTTTGATCCCTTCAGGATCAATCTCGAGAAAGAGGGGCTCAAAAAGAATTAAATAATTCATATACGTCTGATGAGCGGGACAATATATGGGTCCATGCGGACATTGGAATGATTTTTTGAGGATCCACCTCCATGTCCCATAGAGTCAGAGTCATGAATTGACTGAAATATTGGGCATTCTGATATAGAATGAGATGGAACAGATAGGATGAATACCTAAAAGTTAAGGTCACCGAGAATTGGTCGAGTGTTTGCAAATAGATTTCACAATGACTTTAGTGAAATCGAAGTGGTAGGTCTATTTTTTTACATACCTCATTCGAAAGAAGGCTTCCATTTGTCAATCCTCAATGCCTCTGTCTGAATCTTACCCAAAGATGAATGCCAACATGGAACAAGCATCCTAAGAATCTTCTAACAACAATTTCAATGGAATGGGAAATCTCACGGTCCCCAAACCGCCCATGTCTACTTATCTCAGCTCCCTATTAAGGAACAAATCTTTATTCTGGCATTGCACCCAGACACTTTGGAGTTTTGCCATATCATAGAAACTAGCCATTGGGTCATGAGTTAGAGCCAACATGTCCCTAATAGCTTATGGTGTAATCATCACCATTAAGTTTCTACCCTGGATGGTATGGGTTATTGAATCAAAATAGTCCATGTACATTTGTATGAGTTCTAGGTACGAGTGTACGAGAGGCACCATGTATTGGGTGAGAATTGTACTCCATATTCTAGAGTCGAAAGATTCATAATTTCCTAGGTTGAGGAACTCTCAAATCCTTGGGCTTCTTGTTGAGGACCAGGTTGAAGACATCGTCAGTGGGGTTAGAAATCACAGTAGGGTCACTAAACCGAGACCCTCCATCAGGGAACCTCAACTTTGGTTGTAGAGGATGAGGGGGAATGGGTTGTCCTATGTAATATTTTGTTGGTGGTGGTGTGGAGCTAGAGGTTGTCATGGTGTTTCTCTAAATTTAGGGAAGGATAGAATTCCTTTACCTCTGATACTCGACAATCATTTTGGAAGACTCTAGAATATTAAATGGTCTTTTTAAATGCTCCCAATGTCTTAAATAACTTCCCTTACTTAGAGAGTAATGGCTTACACGTAAACATGGTCACTTCACACAACGACCCCTTTCTAATTAATGACCTTAAGTGCCGAGTTTTACATTCTTTGAGATATTTTTAACAATCCAAAATATTTTCTCTTAAGTGTCAAGGAAGTTGTTGGGTCATTAATTTCGGGAGAAACAGGAGGTACACTCCCTCCAAAATTTTTAAAAGAGGGAATGGGGATCCGTGAAGGATATGTGTTTGAGACACTTATTAAAAAGGGAAAAAATAGACAAAGTAAATAACAAAGAGAAGCAAAAATATACATATGTTATAATCCTTTACGAAGGGACTTACAAGAAAATGTTTCAAGTTAATTCCATTCATTAGAATTGCTAAGGGATCACCTTCCATAGTTTTGAGTTCAAACGCGTGGTGTTACTTGCACGCATTGATCCTAAAAGGTCCCATCCATAATGGGTCAAAATTTCCATGATTTCTAGCTTGGAATCCCTTGCGTCCCATTTCAAAACCATAGGCCCAAATTGGAATTCCAATTCTAATGTCCTTTGATCAAACCAAGTTTTTCCCACTTGCTGATGACTAATCATGGCCTCATGAGTGGATTCATGTTTCTCTTAGAGCTATACTAGCTCAGTGAGTCTCAACTACATATCTCTATTCTCTTCTATCTCATCCTATTTCAATATTTGTAATGCAGGGATTTTGAGGGAAATTGGTATTACGACGCTTTTCCCATATACTATCTC
Source organism: Taxus wallichiana var. yunnanensis (assembly GCA_018340775.1). Classification (NCBI taxonomy): domain Eukaryota; kingdom Viridiplantae; phylum Streptophyta; class Pinopsida; order Cupressales; family Taxaceae; genus Taxus; species Taxus wallichiana. Next base: position 475,685,376 of record CM031240.1, on the reverse strand, counting down.
ATACGGAATTTTTTTAGGATCACCTTTAGGATGATCCAATCAACCAATAAGGTTTTCCCGATATGTTCATGCCATAATCTCTTACGCTCATACCCCATTCACTTTATGAGTCTAACCAAGTTTTTTTGGTGGATTCCGCAAGACCATTTCCTTGTGGGTAATAATTGGAGGACATTTTAGGTAGATCCCATGCTTTACCACAAATTCAGATACTTTGGCTCCCACAAAGGCCTTAGCATTATCTGATATAACAATGTGGAGGGGGCCAAAGCATGTAGTTATATCATGTAGGAATCCTAGGATTACATTCTTAGTGGCCTCTTTAAGGGGGACTCCTCCACCCATCGGGTGAAGTAATCGGTTTGTGAGGATCCATTTTTGGCCACCGCTTGAAGTTGGATTAACCATTCTGATGAATTCCAAACCCCATTGTGTGAAGGGTTCCTCAACTAGGATGGGGTTGAGAGGAAAGGTCACGTTTCTCTAGAAACCGGTGAAAACTTGGCAAACCTTACATTTGTTTACCTCTACTTGACTTGTCAGTGAATAGGCTTGGCCAAAAGTATCCTGCTTGTAGGATTTTCATGGCTATAGTTTAGGTAAAAAAATGGCCTCCCGAGCTCTCGTGATGTAATTCTCATAAGACTCTTTTAGCTTCTTCATTTTCCAGGCATCTCAGCAGGATTCCATTAAAATTCCTCTTAAAAAGGAAATTGTTGATCATAGTAAAATTGGCCCCTTATTGCCTATAATACCTCCTCTTTTTCAAGGGGAGATGGCTTGGATACTCCCAATCTACATAAAATGGACCCTGTCTGAGACCCAACTATCTGAATTACTTTCTGGAGATATAGTATCTCCTCATGTTCATCTTCAATTAGGGGCATGGAGTCCTGTGTTAAATATTGACATAAACCCCTACCCCTTACAAGCTTTGTGGGCTTTACCTCAATGTCATACTCAAGGATATTAGTAATCCAATTGGCTCTTTTATCAGTTATCTCACCCTCCATTATGTATTCTTTGATGTTGGAGTGAGCCACCATGACTTGGATCCTATTATGAGTGACAAGGTGTCAGAATTTCTTCAGACCTTTAACTATGGCATAAGCTTGTCTTTCTACAAAATTGTACCTTGTTTCATAGTCATGGAGGGTCTTTGAAAAGAAGGCGATCAGATGTTCCTCTCCTTGTGACTCTCCTTTCTACGTTAGTACAGATGTTACACTATGCTTACCCCCATATACATACATAATGAAATATTTTGAGAAGTCCGGATTGCGCAACATAGGAAAGATGCAACAACCTCTTTTATCACCTTGAAGGACAGATGACCTTCAGAGGTCCACTTGAAACTAAGGTCCTTTTTAACATGAGAGTGATCAAGCGGATCGTCTTGACAAAGTCTAAAATGAACTTGCTGACAAATTTGATTTTTCCTAGGAAATATTGGACTGCTTTTTTATTGATGACAAGGGTAGCTCTAGAATGGCCTTAATTCTCTCGGGATCAATGGAGATTCCTTCCTTTGACACAATATGTCCCAAGATTTTTCCTTGGGGCACTCCAAAGACACATTTATTTGGGTTCAGGGAGATTCTGAATTCTTGACATTTTTTGAATACAACCTCTAAGGCGTCGAAGTGCTCCTCCACTATTTTGGTGAACACCATGAGATCATCAAGATATATAAGGATCACTTTGTTTATCAGTGATCCAAACATAGAATCCATGGCCCTTTGAAAGGTAGCCCCAACATTTGTGAGTCCAAAAGGAATTTTTGTATAAGAAAAATTTCCCCATTTGGTTGTGAACGTCATCTTGTGTTGATCCCTTTCTGCGAGCCATATTTGATTATAGCCCAAAAAACCATCCAATAGAGAAAACATCTCGATCCTATGACTATCTCAGTAGCATTTGGTCCATGGATAACAAAGGGCGGTGATCCTTTAGGGAGGCCCTATTTAGATCTCTGAAATCCACGTAGAGCCTGATTTCACCATTTTTATTTCTTACCGGGACTAAATTGGAGACCCACGTTGTGTGTTTGATAGGAAATATTATGTGAGCCTCTAGTAGTTTCCTCAACTCCTCAGCCATGAGGGATTCTATCTTTGGATTCACGGGCCTCTATTTTTGATGCACAGGATTAGTCCCTTCTTTGAGGTCGATGGTGTGTTGAATGATGTCTTTATTGTAACCATGCAGATCATCATATGTCCAAGCCATCACCTTATCATACTTATGACATAAGGCCATGAGTATCTCTCTCTCCTTTTGAGTCATTAATTTCCCAACTTTTAGTCATCTCTCCTTAGTTACTTCTAGTTTGACATAGTCCTTTATTGTTGAAAACTTCCTTTGATCAAAACTAGCATCGTTTGAGTCAAAGAGACTCTCTAGGGTTATTAACCATTTTGGAAGTTTATTTATTTTCAACTAGATAATATGATCTCCATATGCTTCCTCAATCTTAGGCTGGAGTTGATTTGCAAATTGATCATTCTATTGAAGGAATTTTATTATCTATCAATCGTTATTAAACACCTACCAATGATCAAAGTTGTCAGGGATAGTAGGACGGATGACTAGTTTTATGGTGTTCTCATTTTCTATCAAATCCTGAATTGGGTTGAATTGTGACCCGATCAAGGCCATCCTATCAGCCTCCGTATTTTGATTTCGGGAATCACTTTGATATTGAAAGCTTCAAAATCATCTATGAGATCCCATACCTAATGCTGATAGGATCTCATCCTAGGATTCTTTGTGGCGGAAGTATTTCTTACTTGTGTTACTACCAATTCTAAGTCGTCAAAGACTCTCAACTATTTGATGCCTTCTTTTCAGGCCGTAGTCAAACCATGCACCAAGGCCTCATATTCTTCCTCATTATTGGTATAGGAGAACTAGAAATTGAATGATTGAAGTATCTTTCTTCCACTTGGGGACAGTAAGCACACTCCAGCTCTTGAGCCGTTCTTGCTTTTGGCCCCGTCGAAATGTAGGGTCCATATCTGGGAATATTTGGAGGGATTCCCTTTATTTTTATCATATCCTTTTTCCACCTTAGGGATCATGGAGTCCTTGTTGAAAATGATATAAGTTCCCAAACTAGTGGAGTCAAATTTCCCAAAAGGATCACCCAGAGGAAGGTTGGCTAAATGACTGTAGCTTGGGGGGTCTCCATCTTCCGTGCATGATTCCTCTTCCCTAGTAATCATAGCATGGGAAGATTTGAATCCAAGAAGTGTGTGCAGTCCGCATTATGTACTCCTTTATGAGGGTTCTGAAAATACCTTCATTTTAGACCCATATTTGGTTCACAAAATCAAATGAGACCAATCTAGAGACATATAACCTCCAATATTAGCTATAAAATCACAAGAGAGGAAAAGTCCAAAGACTGACGGGACATCCATTACAATGATATCCTGCATGATGGTTATATTTGGGTAGGAATAGAGTTATAATGGGAGTCCCTTGATAGCCCCAATGGTTTGGAAATACTTCCCATCCATTTACATGACTCCCCTCTTTAAGGGTTCATATTTAATGCCCAAGGCATCTGTAATTACTTTGGGCATGACTGTAGTGCTAGCACCAAAGTCTATCATAGAATTATGTAGTAATTTTTTTCCTATGATAAGATTCATAAAGAAGGGTTTGGGCCTTGGTTTACTCACCTCTACCTTTTGATTCAAAATACTACCTCCATTGAGACTTGGGTGGCTTTTACCCATTCCTTCTCCTTTCCAGAGGTGGTTGGATCATCATTTGGTTTGAGTGCTTCTTGGAGCAATTCCTTCTACTCTGGGATGCTTAGAAGATCCCACAAGGATGTGTTAGCTGGTGCTTTCTTGAGTTGTTGGACCACGTTAATTGGTCTAGGAGGAAATAATTTAGATGATGATTGGTGTTTCATTCCCTCACTGGCAGGGTGGGGGAAATCTTGGTTCTGAACAGTTCCTCTTGGAGATTCTTTTACGGTGATAGGTGGTGACGTGGTTATGATGGTTGAAGGCTCTTTCTGCATCTTTCCAATCATGCTTGGGATCGGAGTGTCAACCTCTATGATCCTTTTCTTAAAGTGAGTGTTATAATTAAACTGAACCAACTTTGAAATAGATGCTTCATTTGTAAATACGGATTCTTCTCCTTCTACCCAAGAGAAAAGAGTGTGCTCTGGTGTGATATTTTCTTCTGTTCTAGGAAATCCCTTGAATCTGTGCAATGAAAGAATAATTTTGGACTCCCATGGAATGATAAGTTCTAGATGTATCCATATCATAGCCTTCTCTTGATCATTTTTGGCCACCTTTTATTGTAAGTTCCCTTAGGGGAAGTCTCTTGGCATGTGGGAATTATTACAAGGGAAGCACCACACATTGGGGTCTTCAGCCAAATGGTTTTTCCCGGGTACCATCTCTCTTCCGCTATTGGGTGGAATAATCTAGAGCGGTGTTGGTACATGAACTAACTAGTTAGACAACTAAAAATGCGGTGGTCTCTAGGTATTTTGATATTGATAGGAATAGGTAGGCATAACACTTTGATAATTTTGTCTTAGATAAGTGGCTTGATTCCTTGTAAGATCTACTATCTCATTAGAAAAGTTTCTCATTTCCTCCATTTTGGGAGAAGAGGATGATGACATGGTAGTGGGAATTGGGTCCAAACGAGTAGATGGGTAGTTATACAAGGAAGTAGAGGCTTGAGTGGGGCTTAGTACTGTGTTTGTGGAAGGGGAGCTATCTTAAAGAACATTGGAAAAAGGGTCCTAGGGGAATTTTCCCGACGTCTATTAAATTGTTCTCAGCTTGGAAAACAATGTTATGGGATTTCGATAAGTAATCTTCTCCCAATGATTGAATCATTACGAAAATATATGATTTTAGAGTTTTAAATAAAAACAATAGCCATACCTGCGGGTGGCATTGCCAGAACCAGAATCCTTTGCCAATTTTTATGGAAATTGGTGTTGAAATATGTCATTAGCTCTTACATGACCTCTTGATGTTGATAATATGTTGTAGGAGCGATGATCTATCTCCCTTTTCACTGAATATTTCTACCAACACATTTCCTAACTGGTCCCAAGTCTTTGATAGTATTAGGATTCAAGGATCGGTACCAATCCAAAGCCTTTCCTTTGAAGGAAGTGACTAACAACCGTAAGGTGACATCTTGTTCCCGATATAATGTACCACACATATTTTTGCTATGTCCTGGAGATGTTCCTCTAGAGTTTTGAAATCTTCTCCACTAAATTTGGGTAGCGCGTTAATTGAGATAGGATTCCACACCACCGAGGGCATGGGAAAAATGAGTGGACTCCCCTGGTTCCATGAAATGAACTACCTCGGCTGAGCTTGAAGGTGAGCCATAAAAATAGGTCTAAGGGTTCTAGTTGACTATGTGAAGGTCCTACCTAGCGGAGGTGTTGAAAGAGTCTAGTTTGGAGGAGAAGGGGATCTCTAGATCTTTCTGCCTCTTCTATTGTGAGGTAGAGATAGCTGTAAATATTCAAACACACCTTCTTCCATAGTTCTCACCCTTGTTGACATTCTTCTTGTAGACTAGATCAAACCAACTAAATATTTCTATAATTAGTATATTTTTTAGGATGAAATATCCAGATGTGTAGATGCTTGAGTCCCATCGGGCATGCCAAGAAATTTTTGATGATTATCCTTACAGATGAACTATCAGATTCATTGGATACCTTAGGTTAGTAGGACATGCACCCTAAGGTAACCTCCAGATTTTAAAGAAGATGGATCTTCTCTAGGTGTGGGATAGGGTTAGGAGAAAGCTTAAAAGAAATGTAAAACTAACTAAGGTGATGTGCCAAGAATAGATCCTAAAGAGATAGTGAGATACCCATGGAGATTATCTAAAATAGTTTGAAGAGCTTTAAAACATGATCCACCTATTTGTAGAAATAACTTATATTTATCAAAATCTGAGGAGATGAAACACATGACAAACATAGATAATAGATAATTTGAAACCCAAGGGTGCATAACACAATATATTTCTTAAATTATCTAGAACTACTTAGTAGAAAATAAAGAATTAGAATATGAAAGAAAAAGTGCACAGAAACAAGGACTCTTATTTATGGATAAAATGATACATAAGGTGAAGTGGCACATATTACAATTTTCTTCTATAATGGAGTCTTGCTAAGGCTAGATATTACAAAAACTAAACCTTGAATCTCTTTTGCAACTTCTTTCTTCTTTTCTTAAAATGCTCCCCCTTCCTTCTGGATCAAATGTCCTTTTATAGATGTTCATGGCTCTTGCTTCAACGTCTGGAATCAGAGCTTCTACTGGCAGCATTCAATTTTCTTACATGATCTTCTCCTTCTGGGTCAATATCTCAACTACATATTGAGATATTTGTGTTTGCCTTTAATTCACCCAACTATCCCTCCTTGAGTCGGTGATGATATTTTTCGCCATATGGAGATTGGATGCTTGTTTGAGGGCCTTTTCTGGAACTTGATCCCCTGAACTGTGCTTGAGAGACACATGGTGGGTGTGCACTAGTTTGGGGAGGATTCCTCTTTTTCTCTATTTGAAAGTGTGCTTGGGTGACACATGGAGGCCATGTGTGTCCTTTCTATGCTTTTGAATTTTCAACCCACCAGAGAGAAACCAATCGGACCTAGAACACGTGGACAACGCAACACAAATTTTAAGAGCCTTTCTTATTTTCTCTATTTGAAATTATGCTTGGGTGACACTTGGAGGACCTATGCATCCTTTATATTCTTTTTAATTTTCAACCTATCAGGGAAACCTTTATCAAGATTGGGACACGTGGACAACACAATGCAAGATCTAGAGAATTTCTTCTTTTCTTTATGCCCCGACTACACCATCAAGACACGTGGACAACTTCTACATCTAACTTCATACTTAGCTGATTTTGAGCTGAGCGACAAAAAGAAGAAATGTAAAAGAAACAAAATATGGTGATTAATGAAAGAGTCTTATAAAAAAAAATCTATAGACATCAAACGATACACCTCATACACTTAAGAAATTTTTGTATGCACATTTTCTAACACTCATAAAACTAAATAAAGTGCAGACAATATCATTGATTCCTATAAAAATTCCTTATTTGTTAATATCCCAAAAAGGGTACGAGACAAAGAGTCATTTTGGAAGATAAATGCATGTAAATAGAACCATCAATAAACATATCCAAATAAAACATTTTATGCGGTCATATGTTCAAACAAGGGAGTAATATGTTTCCTTTACCTAATATATCATCTAGGTTGTAGTCATTTATAGAAAAATATAAAACAAAAGATGAATTCTTGAATGTATTTGAAAAATAATATCCATTTTATCTTATTTACAACAACATATAGTCTCAAAACACCCGGTTCATACGTAATTCGATTTGAACCCGGAGAGATCAAAAAAGGAATACCTACAAAATAGATTCATTCACATACAAGATATTATCCAGATTTTATGGTTTAATACATAAATATTTCCTATATTTACAAATATAGAAATAAACCCAATATATATGCTATATTTCAAAATGAAACAATAGAAAAGTTAGAACAATTCATTCTCGTAAATTGACTTGAGATTCTCAATGTTTACTTTCCTCTTTTTCTTTTTCTTCAAAAATTGTAATAGATAGAATAAAAAATAGTAGATTTTCCTTCAAAATCTCCCAAAAATCAAAGCATAGGAATCCCCAATTAATTTCCAAATTTATACAAATTAAACACCTTGAATCCATATAATAACTTCCTCTATTTTTAGCATAGAAGACCCATTTTTATCCAAACGTAAATAGCTTATAAAATCTCCATGCACATCTCACCAAAAGATCTAAAAAAAAAAACAAAACAATAAAAATGAAACCTTTAGTGCATGCCTTGTAGCTTCTCCAAGTATCTTCCGGATTTCGAGGAGTGAACTATCCATCATAAATGCCATTCAAAGTTTGCGGGTGCCACGTAGTGGCTTAGTAAATCTCACCACCTCCATTTTCAAGTTTTCCCTCTAACATTACATGGATTTCACAAGCAGTCTAAGATGATATTTAAAACATATATAAACCAAAATCCATAAGTTTACATGGGGTTAAAACATACCATCAAATTTCCTCATAATGCTTGGTGGTTAGTCTTTGACCAATTTTATTAATAACCAAATGATCATAAAAATAATGAGTATGGTTGGGGACCTTCAAAATAAATCACATAATATCCTTATTCAAGTTTCATGTTGGTCAATGACCCTAATGATATTTCCTTCTAAGTATAACAATGCTTTGGTAAGGTCAATGGACTTTAGAAATAAAATCAAACCATAACCTTTTACGGTTCACTAAGGTCCATAAAAGTTTAAAGATTTAAACAGTGTATCGACATCTTACCACCTTCTAAGTACCTAGATAATATCAATGAATTTAGTGAACACTATTGAAATGCAATCATGCTCAATGATCACTAAGCGATAAACCAAAGTAATCACAAATCAACTTACCTGTTATTGCCTTGTAAAACTAACATGGAATTATGGTAATATCCTTAAAATTCCTTACGGTTACGATGACCAATAATGAAAAAGAATTTAATCAAATTATTAAATCTATAATTATTTCATAACACTAAAGTAACACAAAGTAGAGAAATTGGGTCATTTTTTCATATAATTATGAAATTATCAGCTATGCAAAAAGGAGGTGCTTGATATCCATGTTAAGTATAACACACTAAAAATGATGTAAAATAATCACAATATACATTATTACGAGATGTGACAATTGGGTTTCCCAATGTGTTGTAAATGGACACAACCTTGAACATATTCCTTTGTGTCTTTTAAAAGTGTTGGCCACCATAAGCATACCATTAATATTTTTCTTTCTATTGCATCCCAACATAATTTCCTAACACAATGACATCATATTCCTCTCAAAAACTATTTCCTCTCATATTCTAGAATGTGTCAACATAATACTTCATTATGACCCATTTTATACAATTCACACCCTATGAGTTGATAAATCACTACGTGCCATGATTAATTATTTATTTTCCCGGTGTTCATGTTCTTACGTACATTGTAATTGTTAGAAAAGATGTTATATCATTCAATTCATTAGGTGTGTGCATTAAAATTTGAAATTATACACTTATGGCATGCCCTCATTAAGATCATAAACACCCTTTTAATTGTTGATGTGTGATAGGTGGGAAGGCCCAAAATTACTCTTTCTAGGCTTGAAAATAGTAGATAATTGAAAGCCCTATAATAGAATAATCCATGAACATATGTGTCCATGTATAATAGAATTATTTAACATGTGCTTCAATTTAATGTGATGTGTATAAAACACAAGTGAGGTTGCCAATAAATACTTGGTAGAAATTTTGTAGCATATACATCGTTGAGGTTTTTTCATGCTTCGTTGTTTTGTAATTATGTTCCATTGATGTTAGCTTCCTACTAGAATTTTTTTGATTGAAAAGCATATCCATATATTAATGATGAGAAAAATGTACAATGCTAATCATACAAAATCGGGTGGAAAAGATCACACCCCATATGCGAGATCATAGTAGCCATTAAAGGCTACGAGTGGCACAAGTTACATAATCATTTCGATAGAAGCTTTTCAATCAAAAAAAAAGTTTGAGCAAAATTTGCAAAAAACCAACAAAAATCTCTAGACATGGAGCTAGGCGGCGGCAGCGAACATGGAGGAAGGAGGCGGTTGAGGCGGGCTCTTCAGACGATCACCCCAACCACCAAGAGTGGTGGCGGGGTGTTATCAATCAGCTCCCAGCTGTCTGTCTGCGGTTGTTCCTCCTCGGTTCCCCGCTGGGAGGGTGAAATGGCCAATGAGAGCCAAGGAAACTTTGACTGATCAGGCACCTAGCCACCCAGAGCCACCGCCGCTCAGTGACCAAACACCCCAGGGGTGGGAGGAGCCCATGATGGAGGTGGAGAGGGGACCCGCTGGTGAGGAGAGCTGCTCTACCACCCACGAACCGGACCCCTACCAAAATTATGCAACCCATGGGAACGGGAGCGGTGACCTTGTGAGCAGGAGCAACGGTGAGGAGAATCTTGCGAAATGCGACTGACAGCACAAGGGGCACTCCCCCAATGGTCTAGCAGGGTTTGGAGGTGTTCAACCTCGATGCGGACTTTCTCCACTTGAACCTGGATCTGAAGCGAGACATTGGAGATGACAGCAAGCTTGTTAGAAATAGCAAAAATTCTATCCACTTTGTCTCCTTATTAAAAATAGCAGCATTTCTAGATTTCCAAATATGATATAAAATAGCTGCCCTGAAAGAATGCCAAATGTTGTAAAAATTTTAGGAATAAAGGCCGAATCCCCCAGAAGAACCATTTTCCATGTAAAGAAGGTGGGCAAAAAGGTTGAAAAAGGGTGTGAATCCAGCACCAGGCAGACTGAGCATGAGAGAAAAACAAAAAGAGATGAAGAAGAGTCTCAATGTGGTTGCAGAAAGGGTAGTGCAATAGAGGAGCACCCAAAAGAATGAGGCATTTTCCCACGGGAAGCCCTTGATGAAGAATACTCCAAAGAAAGTGAGCAACTTTGGGCTCTATAGGAATGGTCCAAATGACAGAGAAGCGTTGCTTCCACCCAAAACGAGTGGAATGCAAGCTCCAACGAGCATTGAGCTTGTTGAGAGGGAGCTGCTTCTGTGTGAGAAGCTTGTAGCCCACCCGAGGTTTATAATTTCTGAAGGGGGTGGTAGAGGGCCAATGCCAATCAAACCACCATGGGCGCTACATAGTGACACCAATTTTATGTAGACAATCACCAGGTATGAGCTCTTGAATAAGAGAAATGGCTTGTTTATCATTATCATGAAGAGAAAATGTAGCTTTCAGGTTGTCCCATGTAAGCCAATCCCTGGTGATAGGACAGAAAAGGTCCTGAATAAACTTAATTCCTTTTTTGAAGAACCGCAAACCCTTAAGTTGTAAGGAAAGAGCAAGAGGCTTGTCATGATATTGAATAACCAAATTCCACCACAGACTGAGAGAGTTGAGAGAGAGCCCATTCCGAAACCATCACCCCACCAAAGCAGGTGGGGTTTGAGAAGCTCCCAGGCCTTCCAAATGCTTTTGGCCACAAAAGAACCACCAATTTTGATAGGAACAGGGCATAGCAATAAGGAGTAGTAGTTCAAACCCTGCCAAGCCTTCCGATTAAGAGGAGACCCTTGAGATATGTAATTTCTGAGAAGAATTTTCCAAGACTCCTCACCTTCAAGGTTGTGAATGATCCATTTGGCAGTAAGAGCAAACCCTTGCAATTGAATGTTGATAAGGCCAAGACCCCAATCTCTTTGGGCATACAACAAATATCCCAAGCAACCCTATGAAAACCATGATTCCCCTCAGAGTTGGCCCACAAGAATTCTTGCAGAATTTTCTCCAACTTGTGATAAGCAGCTTTAGAAGGTGCCCAACATGAGGAGTAGTAAACATGAGTGGCAGCCAAAACCTTGGAACAAACTTGAAATTTTCCAGCAAGAGACAGATGCTTTGTGATCCAAAAGGATATTTTTTGTTCAACCCATTGGATCACATAGTTCCATAGGTCAGCAGGGGAAGCCATAAAATCAAAAGGAAATCCAAAAACTTAAATTGAACACCCAGTTCAATCCAAAGCCATTGAAATCCCTCTAGCCAAGGAGGTTTGGGACCCATTGCCTGTCTATAACATTGGGTTTTCTTCCATTGGATGGCAAGAACAGAAGCAAGACAAAAAGTGTCAAGACATTACATAGCATTAGTAACAGAGGCCTCAGACTCAGCCAGAGTGGGAAAAGAGTCATCAACGAAATGACCATTAATCAATTGCTTAGGAGAAGAATGTAGTTGGATACCTTTGACTAAACTGGCATTAGCAGCATTAGCGAGCAAATAGCTGAGACCTTCAGCAACAATGACATAAAGAGAAGGAGCAAGAGGGAAACCTTGTTGGATGGAACGATGAAGATAAAATCACTCAATTCTTGGACATTGATAGTAATACAAGTACCAACATCTTGAAAGAGCATATTCACAGAGTGGATGAACCGGGGTCCAAAACCAATAGCCTGTAGCATGGCCAAAATGAAAGGCCACTCAACTCTGTCATAGGATTTTTCAAAATCAATTTTAACAAATAGAGTCGGTTGAGAGGTCTGACGGCATACTCCATGCCCTCCCACACTGTAATAATGTTGTCCAAAATATATCTATTTTTAATAAAGTTGGTTTTCTCACTCCTGATGATCAAAGGCAATAAGTTTGTTAGCCTGTTAGCAAGAGCTTTGGCAATGATCTTATATGAAACATTGAGTAGAGTTATGGGCCACCATTTGGTGATAATATCGGGTCACCAACCTTGGGTATTAATTTATGTTACCTCGATTAATTAGAATTCCCATAGTGTTAGAGGACATAGCTTCCAGATAGACCTGGTAGAGATCTGGACCAACAGTAGGCCACAGAGCCTTGTAAAACTCACAGGGAAAACCATCAACCCCAGGGGCTTTATCGGAGGCCATCTGAAGAGCAGCTTCTTTCAAATCATTGAGAGTGAGAGGCCAATCACAAAAATGTGTTAACTTTCGGATAGCTTACAGGGAACAACATCAATGCATTGGAGGAGAGCAACATCACGAGCCGGAGTAGCAGGTTGAGCAATAAACATAGCATGATAGTGATGCACAAAAGCTTGCAGCATATCTGGTAAAAGCGTAAGCCTTTGATTTCCTTGTTTAATTTCTTTGATTTTGGTGAGAGTTTGATAAATTTAAGAGAAGCAAAAAAATCCTTAGTAATTCAGTCACCAATTCGGAGCTAGTGCAGTCTGGCTCGAACTTGAGCTCCTCTAGCCTTATAGTGCTCCTCAACCTGAAGCTTATGCTTCCAATGAGCAGCTTGCACTTGAATGTGAGTGTTGAAAGGAGATAAATTAAGCTCTTGAATAGCTCTTGAGTATTCAATATGAGAGGCTTCATGAGCATTCTTACAAAAAAAAAGTAGCTTGTTTCCCATAAAGCTGAAGAAAGGAAGTGGTGTGAGTGATGGCATGAGACCACCAATCAATCCAGCCAATCCCATCAACAGGTCTCGGGTCCAGATTCCAAATACGTCTTATGTAATCCAAAGTCTTGGGATGAGAGAGGTGAGACGTATTCAAATAGAACTGAGTGGACTTGGGCTTGGGACACTGAAAGTTCCATTGAAGCCCAAAGAAGATAGGCTTATGGTCAGAGACCAAAGCATTGTCCACGACCGAGACCGGGAGGTTGTGTGAAGCATCAAAGGAGAACCATTGTTGTTCTGAAAGTAGAGCTCTGTCAAGGCATTTATAAACTCTGTCATCGCCAGCTCTAAAATTAGACCATGTGAACCAAGGAGTGGCAGTATTAGAATGCTTGCGGTGGTTGGGATCAAACAAACAGAGCTTATTGTGCAAGTAAAACTAGGCTTCACGCTCACCAGCACACCAATGCATAGGAAGCTGGCCCAATTTGTCTTCGGGAGATTAAACCATGTTGAAATCACCACAAAAATATAGGTAGTAGAGGGCAGGTGATCAGCTAGACACCGCCAAAAAGAAGAGCATTCAAAGCATCATTGGAAGCATAAATATTAGCCAACCCAAGAATGTGGCCATCAAAATCAAAAAGGGTCCACACCACCTGATGGGTGGGGTTAGAACCCCATGAGATGATGTTAGAGGTGAGGTCAGGGCTTAAAAGAGTGACAACACCACCTCAACCATTATCATGCGCTGACATCTGGTAGAGAGAACCAGGCCAGATGGTATGCATAGATAAAAAGATGGAAGCCTGTGATTTTGACTTCCTGCAAACATAACACCTGAAACTTTACAAAATGATTACAACTATCCCTGACAAGATATCTGTGAGTCAGATCAGTTAGCCCCCTGACATTCCATGAGTAAACTATCATGGAGAACTATCAAGGTGCATGTTTTCCTCCTCGAGGCCTGCTAATGCTCCAAAGTGGTTAGAAAAAGTGACTTGCCATGCATTCCCATGCATATAATCTCCGAGCTCAAACTGCCGGTGAGGTCTCTATGAAAAATCCTCCTCGGAAGGAGGGGAGGGACTTTGTGAATGGTATAAGGTAGGTTTTCTCTCTATCTGAGTAGCCAAACCACCGACAGTGTTATCCAAAAAGTTTGAAGTTTCGGGAAGCGAGGGGTGTGACAAAGTAGAAGCTGATGACAATAGTAGCTTGTGGAGTCCAGGAAATAACGAGAGGTGGGCTTGGGAAGGGTTGTAACAGATGGCTTTATAGGAGCAGAAGTGGAAGCATTCACTAGTTTATAGGTAGCTTGTTGGGGCTTGTTGTGGGCCGAAGGTTTTCGGCCGAGACAGTGGTCCAACCATCAGAGGAGGGGGTGTTGGATTTATGGTCCGACGGGGGTTTCTCTAAAATTGGCGGTGAGCTTTGTGTCATGAGGGGACAATCCTTGATCATATGGTCTGTGGATTGGCACTGGAAACAAGTATTGGGTAGGTTAATATAAAGGACCTTCTGTGAAAAATGTGTGTCCCCAACCTGTATATCTAGGGTATCCTTAAGATCTTTTGAGAGATCAATCTCAACACATACTCGTTTCTGGGGTCGAGCTGAGTAGAACTTAGGTTGCTCATGGTAGATGAGATGACCCAAGGGTTTGATAAGCTGGTCAATAAAACCCCAGAGAGGCAAGGGAAGACCTGGAAATTCAATCCAAACAAGGATCTTGAGTTTTTCTTTCTCGGAGACTTGAAAGTCTCGAGTCCAGTGGGAGAACACCACAAGGGTATTACGAATAAACCAGGGACCATGATTGACAACAACTTTGTAATGTTCAACATTGGCAAAGTGAAATAGAAAGAAACCCTTAGTCATATTCTGGACTCCCTCCACCTTGACTCTATGGGGTTGCCAATGGTTATGGATCCATTGGCGGAGGATACCCTCAGGGGAACTCGGCCCACAAAATAAGAAACAAGAGAAAAAGATTAAAACCAGCTACATGTTTTATCAAAAGTAGGTAAATCAAGAATAGTATCTGGGGAAGGATTATTAGAATCCTTACCTCATCAAAGAATTTTAGAACAAACTTCCTTTCTCTTTTCGGTGCCATTGTCTAGAGCTCCCGCATTAAGACCAACATCAATGGATGCATGGCCCACGAGGTGGTCATTATATAAGCCACCACCCAAGGGGCGGAAAGGTGATCAATACAAAATTAATGCAGATATTCCCACATGGATCTAAATATTGGTGGTGTGACGCGTTGGTGGCATATGGCAAGGCCAAGCATTCACTTTGCGCATAACACTCTGCAAAAAATTTCCTTCTTTATTTTTTCCTACTAGAAATTTAAATGGGGTGATCCAATTTTTATTTTCCTAGTTATGAAAGAATGGTACCAACTAATTTTCTATACATTTCTATATGTACATTTAAAGGGTTTTCCAATCTATGAATTACAATATTAGCTTGTTCGCTAGCTTCTACTTTGTGGATTCAAAAGTTTTTTTCTATGAATCTTTCCATTAAAAATTTCATGTTTTTCAAGTAAAATTTCTAGTGGTTTGTAAATGTTTTTATATCCCATTATGAACTTTCTATATTCATTAGATCAACTAAAATTATCTCATTTTCTATGGTATGACTAGGCAATGTGCCAAAAGGAGTCACGATGACAAATTTGTTAGGTTTAAATATATTTGTAACTACTACAAACATTCAAACATTTAGCGTAGGTAGTTATAATGATATTTAAATAAACCATAGATATTTCATTTATCGGGACATACTTGAAGGAATATTAAGATGAATTATTTAAATGTTACAACCACAATGTGAAATAATACATAAGGTGTGTTCTTCAAATAGAAAGGCATCATGGTGTAGGAAACATATCCCCTCTTGGTAGAAAATATAGCCTCATTTATATCCTCCTCTAATATACTCACCTACTAGTACACTAAAAACACATCAATAAAGTGTATATCTCACATAATACAACACCTTTTATAATATATTTAGTAAGAGTCATTGGGAAGGGATAAACTACACATAGAACATTGAGTTATCGATAGTCCACATAAGTGTGTGTGCATCCATATTTCTTAATTATTATCACCATAGATCTCACCCACTCTAATTTCTTAATATGTTTTATCATGATAACATCCAACATGTTTTCAATCACTTCCTTCACCTTGGCATGAAATTTTGGGTTCATTCATGGGATCTCTTATGTACTAGCTTAACCCCATCAATTAAATTTATGTGGATTTTTCCCAAAGATGAATGCACACCCCTTATTTACTTGTATTTATTTGGGAATATATCTTGGTAGGACAATTTTAATTCAATTATAGTTTACATATATACCTCATTATAGTAGTCACTAATAGTAGTGACCTTAGGCTCATCTTCCAATATAATGTTAACATTCACATACTTGAGTGGTTAATGATATGGATCATTTATGGATTCCTTGGTATCAATGACCTCACGTGAGACAAATGAGGTCTAGAAGATAATATGGTTGTATATGTACTCTTCATCTATTTAAAAACCATATTATCATTTCTTTTTGCATCCAATTCCATTCACACTTTCTCATCTTCTTCACAAGAATCATTGTGAACACTATGCTATTTTAATTTCCTAGGTAAATCCATCCAATTTTATTTTAAAAATGAAACCATGCACTCCTCCCAAATATCATCATCACCAAATATTGTGCACTAAATTAAATGTATAGACTAGTTTAGGTATAGTGCATGGGAGGTAAAAGTAAAATTATACACAAAAGATAACTTCAAATCCTCCCAAATAGTTGTTTTATGATGCACTTAAAAATTGACACACCAAACATGTGCCCAAATATTTAGAGTGAAGTAGAAATAATTTTTCTAAATGGATGGTTTTAATTTCAATGGTCTTTATGCCTAAGTTTCTTCACACGGAAAAATGCTTTTCTATTCGATAACCCCACTATATCTCGGCAAGGCAAGTGCACAATTGTTGTACACAAATATAGCATACATAGTATATTACTCTTGACTCCATAAAATCAGTAAGGAGAGATGAATATCCCACCAATTTTGGTGGTACATACAAAAATATTAAACCAGAGTGTTGATTTTTCATTCTTCATGGTAATATATATTATCATCTCATCAAGGAACTATTTGACATTCCATCTACCTTAATCACTTATATAGGGACAATATTTTCCTTTTCCATGTGTTGCACATACCTCATCCTTGGTCATGATTGAACATCATGTGGAGTAACTTGTTTAAATTTAAGGATCCATAATCATTTCTCATGAGCTCATAAGATTCATGTACCTAATCATAACATGCAACACTCATTGTGTCGAAACTAAGAGAGCATTATCCTATTAAAGGATACCATCTCAAATATGAAAAAAATTCCTCGTGATATCTATTGTGATGGTTTATGTGTTTAATATCATTTACAAACTCAATATAGGATGGCCCTTAGTTACTATCCATCATAATGATAACACATTTGGATTAATTCCCATAATTGATGTAGTGTTTCTTATAGAATAAGTTAGTGTTATTTACATAAACCAAGGTCTACCTATGAGAGATGGGAAATATTATACTTCATCCAAATCTATCACTTTAAATTACTCTTGGAAATTCACCCCATGATGTTGATGGAAGTGCTCTTTAAGACCCAAATTGGAACCTCATATGTATTGTTTTCCATGAACAAAACATGTGGATATAGATGAAGTGACATATGCCTCATATTATTCCATGCATCAAGATTAACGATGTTTACCTCTACACCCATATCAACTAGGATATTTTTAGTGACAACCCATTTATAGTAGTATCTACGTAAATATCTTGATCATATTCCATGTTTTATATAATCCTTTCTTATTTACTACGCACATGATCAAAATGAACTTTCCTAATTCAATTCCAATTATATGATCTTAAATCCAATGCCTATGTAAAATAATGACTCCTTTAGTGTGTAATATCATACACACTTCACATAACTCATATTTTCATACTATTCAATATGTGGAGTTCTCCACAAGTGGTTATGCATAGGAAATTCTTATTTCAAGAGCTTGATTTCTCACTAGAGTTATCTGAATACCCTCATGGTCTCATGAAATATATCCTCTTTTATCTCCCATGAATATATCCTTCTTTACATCAAGGATCCTATCAGTTGAGTTATTCTAAATTAGACTTGGGGGTTTTATGTCATGCAACCACTTCTCATGTGGTTATGTTCACCTAAGGACTTGGAATAGATGTCATTCTTTGCAGGATTTAGCTGAAATTCAGGTGTTTTAGAGTGCATAATATTAATCATACATGAACCTTGTTTACTTTTTCCTTCATCATTACCACATATAATTCTATGTAATATTTGACCTTATGTTGACCTCGATGATAAAAAAGTGGTAAATATAGGAATTCACATTAATATTGATTTGGTGACCTATATTTATAACAAGTGAAAGGTGTAATCCTTCTACCTCCACATTGTCTTCTTTAGTTAAATCCTTCCCATCCAAGTGTATTCCCATTTTGGTTCTCATGTTCATTTACGATAATGTTTAGTATCAACCTAATGGAGTATGCTTCATGAATTTGATCAATTATGTGAAAATCCTCTATGTTTTATAAGTGCACATGTCATATAGTTTAAATTATAGAGACACCTTCATTTTAGTTTTTCGATAGAGTAGAGGAAAATTATAGACATCATAATCCTCCATATAAATCTTATAGGATTTAAGTAGAGTATGTACAATTCTCCAAGAAAAATTGTCTTATCATGCCATTACAATTCACAATCATTACAAAAATTACCATTGCACGTATCATGTGAATTATATATAATCAATGTCTCCATATTATTATCCATTATCATGATTTGTGCTTCCATAAATGGCCTTAATTTATCCCTAGTATTTTTAAAGACTTTTGTGAAAGGGAATATCAAAAGGGCATAGGAAATCCTAAAAAAAACATAATACACATTCTAAATAGGATGGATCTCATATGAAATATTGGAGATCAAAGTATTGATCTAAACATCATGTGTTTCTGCACTTTCTATCATCGCATGTTGGATAGCATAAATGCTCTATCATTAAAACTTATGAATTAAAATTTATTTATCATAGCATCTTTCAGTTATTTTCAATCAACCATAGTTTTTTTGGATCATACTTACAATACCAAGTATGGTCCCATTCTAAAAGGATCGTGGAAAATTTCCTTTCCTTATGTTAAAGAGAAATAATCCCCTTCATGTGCCATAGCAATTCACACTTGTGAACATGATCAATTGTATTCTCCACCTTGTGATACCCTAAGATATGTAAATGCATATCATAAAATGTATGGGTTATAAGAACCCCAATATGTTCTATGGTAGAAATAAATCTATCTTATACGAGAACACCTACTCCTAATGTTCTTGTTTCAACACTTATGCCAGTGTAATCCCACTTCTCATCATCCTAAACTTTTGTGTACTAGTTTTATTGAATAGAGGCTTAGACATTCCTCCACTTGATTTACTAAAGAGTGAAAAAAATTAACATGAAAAGAGACATATCTTATATCAATTTTATTGTGAATATATTATTTCATTCCATTTAAGATTTATTATTCTCCTAACACACATAAAATGATGAAATATTACAACAAGAGGCTATTGTGATTTAATTAATTTCCTACATTAATTTCCTAACTAATAACAACACTTTAAAAAGTGACTATTGATATAAAAAATATTAAAACACAAAGAATAAATTTCACTTAGTTGATTCTACTTGGATGTCGAGGTGATTACGAGTGATCTAAATGCAAGAAAAGACTGATATGGAACTCAAAATGCTTTAGTGTAGAGACTAACACTTGAAACTTCACTTGGTCCAAACTATATAACTAGGTTAGAATTATTTGTATGATTCTGACCCTTTTGTAAAGCCTTCTACCTACTTGGATATATCTCCTACTATTTTTGTGTTCTTTTCTTTCCTAGAAATGAGTTTTGTTGTCTTTCAGTCTTCTTTTCTTAGCCTCGGAATGGATCTGTAATATTGATCAAACACTCAAACCCTCATAGTGTAAGATAAAGTTCCTACAAAAAAAATTAGGTGGGTGTTGGTCACCCATGTACACTATTAACGCCACCAATACTATAAATAAGTATCAAACCACATGTCATTATTCTAGCATGTGATGTCTATCATAATACAATCAAACTTTGACAACTATGTTTTGAAAATGCTTCTCCTTGAGTTTCACACTTTCTTGAATATTTGGGAAGGGTCACTTTACATGCATGTGGAGAGAAGATGGAGACTTTGGATCTAGAAGGAGACTTGAGACCCATAGATTGTGTTTTCCTAATGGATTTTCATAAATTACTTAGTTTTTAGGGAGAAGAGATTTCCTTTTATGTTCTCTTTAAATTGAGGAGAACATAAAGTGACATGACCTAGAATGAGGTATAATTGAATTTCTTATATAGGATTTTGATTATTGTTATGTCATGAAAGTATGACCAAGGGGAATATTAAACCATATTAAGATGATTTAATTAAAATTTCAAGTACATAATGTGTCAGTCAAGACCATAAAATAGGTTTAGGCTATAGATTTGTACAAAGTGACCCAAATTGTAAGTCTTTACCTAAAGGGAAAAACATGGTTTGGCTTTTTGAGTTGAGAATAACATTTATAGATACATTTTATGTTATAAAATCTCAATTATTGATTATATAAATGATAATAAGATACTCGAAGAGCTATTAGGGTGTGCTAAGAAAGAGTGAGGATAGTGTATTTTGTACATGCAAACATGTAATGTTAATATTATCATCATCAAAGGATAGATTGTCAAATCTGAGTGACTACATTTTCCCCCTTAAGTATGAAATGAAAATTACATGTTTAAAGGAAAATATACTTGAGTGTGTAAACACACTTTGTCTTTTCTTGCAATAACTTTTTTTTGTAGTGTCCCATTATGTTGGTGTTAACATGCTCCAAAATAAAACCTGCAACACAAAGTGTATTCAATGTCCAAAAGAGGAAATTAAAATTTAACTCAAAATGTAATAAAAGTATTGTAAATAAATGTGCAACAAGAATACCAAAAGAGAGGCAAAATAAGGAAGGAATACACATGTTTGTCTTGCGGAGGGAATGTGATATCATTCTTATGCTTTGGAGATTCTAAACTATGATGAAGGATTGGGGTGATCAGTCCCTAATATTGTTGAGGATGTTTCAATGTGCTAGGTGTAACAACCCAATGCATGAATGTCGAACGAATAACCAAACATAAGAGCCAAATTACCCCTTCCTAAGGAGTAAAACATGTCAAATCCTTTCAATAACTTTGATATCTTCCCCTAAATTACAAAGAGGATAGGAAATCCTACCCACAAAGAACTTAGTTGCTTTGTTTCCTTCCATAACCCCACGGACCATACCGCTACTGAAGCCCAATTTTGTAACTATAGAGAAATAGATAATGAATTATTTCTTGCCCCTAAAAGTGTCCCAAATGAGTGAATCATAACATTAATCAGTATAAAATGCACAACAATAATGATGAAAAATATAAAAATGAATAAATTCCCCCAAGAAAAAAATATATGGTAGGTTCATAACCTTTCATATGGTCCCAACCTTTACGTACGGTTTTTACCTTTTGTATATTTTGTAAATTTTCTATATCTGAACCTAATTTTGAAGAATTTTTACATTCCCCTACATATTTATGTACCTTAAAGATGCCTCTATCTTCCATAAATTTAGAATAGAGCATCAAATGATTTCCCCACTTTTGACCTAGGTATGATGAATAATTTGAGAATGTGGTTCAAAAAGAGATATGTATGCTCATAGTTGAGATAATAATAACTTGTAAATAACCTATAAATAGATGATGTTGTGTCCACCAAGAAGAAACTATACCTATGAAAGGGTATGTTATCCAAAATGAGCCCCTTGCCCATTTTGTGGCTAACTCCCTTAATTATTCCCTCTGTTGTGCCTCGGTCATAATTTTTTTCTTTTCGGCACTAAAGACCTTCTAGAAATGGAAACATTTGATAGAAATTTTTCTCAACTTTCCGAAAAGGTAAAGTTTTCTTCCTAACTCCATGTATTTTTGAAGTTATGGCTCGTGAGCTTTTGTGTGAAATTTTGCCCTGAAAAGCCCAGGCCAATAAGGTGAGGCCATGTGTCCTCGGAAGGGAAGAGGTGGAAGTAAACTTGGAATTTTTACCAAGTGTTTGGCAAGATTTTGGAAGGAATTTTTGGCCCCGAAGGCCTGTCGGCGAATTGAATCTGCCACGTGTCTAGGTGGAGGGAAGATAGAAAATTGGACTAAGTGTTGGCACCCTAGAAAAATCTCCAGGAAAGGTCCGCACCCAATCACATTATGCCATGTGTCCTTAGGCAAAAGGAGTGGTGGAGATCAGAGATTTTTTGGGAAAATTTTACCAAATGCAAAAAGTGGGAAAATTTCAAATTTTGGGCCCGCCATCCCGTTTTGGCCATATTTTGCCCGAAATCTTCAAATGACCATAATTTTCGATCCAGAGCTCAGTTTTTCACGTTATTTATATCAACAGAAAGCTAATGAAATTATCTACATGATTCTGAGATTAATTTTGTATTTTGATAGATTTTGGAGAGAGAAAATTGGAAAATTCCTCTAGCATTAGGAAATCAAAAGAAATGACGTTTCAACCACCATTTTTAATGAAGAATGGCTCGCATTCTCTCCCAAAGATGGTGAAAAATGTAAGGGAATGGACCTATAAGGATGCCCATGGTGTTTTATTAAATTTTGGTCGAGTGGTTGGAGATCCTCTCATGTTTTCCCACATTTCTCTCTCCTGGGCTCGTTTATGGCATTGTAAAAGCTAGAATGGGCTCATTTTTGAAAGTAGGAGACACTCTTTTAGCTCTGCAACTTCCCTTTTCTTCCTTTTGGGAAAAATTTGTGGAAATTTTTACCTTTCCATGCAAATACAACACCTATTTTGCCTCTTGGTCATTGTAATGCACTATGTTGGACCTGGAATGATAATATATGCTCTGTGATTAAAAGTTTTCTCAATCCTTTCATATGTTTATCATTTTTTTCCTAACCTCTCATCACATTTTGGAAATTTGTGCATGTTTTGTGCTGTATTTCTTCCTGGACTATGTATTTTTTGCAGTAGCAGGTGTCTACTACTCCCTTGGTGCATCACCTTATCAGTATTAGTCTCATTTTTCTTGCATTCCCTATCTCTGTCCCCTTGGAATTTAGAGTAGGAATTAGGAATTTAAGCCTCTGCAAATTTCATGCATACACCTGATAAGAGGAGTTGAGGGACCAGCCTCTAATCTAGAGATTATTTTCCATTTTACAAGTCCCACACTTGGGGAAAAGATTCAATGTTGTGCAATCACACTGGATGTCCAAAATGTCAAACTAGAAATCTGATCAACATCTAGGGGTGCTACTGATTTGCACTAACAGTTTTGGCATGCCCGGTGGGACCTTAGAGGTCTTCATCTTCATTACAAAAAATTGATGTGCATTTGTTGCAAGTTTCTTGCTTAAAAGAGCCCTAAATTGCACATCTGGCGACTCCAAGGAAGAAGAATCAGTTGGTTTTAGCAGTGCAGACCTGAAAAATCATGAGAAGAATCACCACAAGGTCAAGAGTTAGAGAAGAAGAGGTGTTGTTTGAGTATCTACAATTATCTCCAAGAAGAAGGCAAAGAGGGAGGAGAATTCAAAGGTCTCCATCTCCACCAAACAGAACTCTATCAACTCCTCCACCTGGTAGACCTTTCATCTAATCAACGAGGGTTCTAAGGCCAATCAGAATGGCACAACACAACCCATATGTCAATTTCACTAGCAGCAGCCCACTTGCTCTCAATGCACAAAATCCAATCCTAGTTATAGCATTGAAGAACATTCCATACTTTACTAGAGAGAATCAAACCACTCCTGGTGATCATGTCAAGGATATTGCTAATATTTGTGCAATCCATGAGATTAATGAGATGCAAGTTGTTGTCAAACTGCTGGAATCTTCATTCAAAGGGAAATCTTTGCAATGGTTCAGGAGTCTTGCCTCAGGTTCTATCCAAAATTGGAACCAGCTATGTATAGCCCTCCATGAGCAGTTTGGAGAAAAGGGAGATAACTTGTCCCTTTTAGAATAGTTGACAACCATCAAGAGATCTCCCAATGAGCAGCTGGCTGACTTCAACTTCAGGTTTCAAATGACTTGAGAGAGAATTCCAATGGCAGTAAGCCCAATAGCAGAAGATTCTTTTCTATATTACCTTAAAGCTTTAAATTATGATATTTCTATGTTAATTCAATCCATGTTAGGCACAACTATCCCTGTTGCTTATATCATTTCCATAAGAGCTGAAAATTGTTTGATTCAAGCTGGCAAGCTAGCTCCTAGGCCTCCAATGTGATTGTATGCAAGTTTAGAGATCCCAAGTACTAGTCAAGTGCCTATTTTAGCTCCTATTCCCACTCCTAGAAATCATAATTCAAGTGAAGCTTCTACTTCATCTTCTAGTGCCTCAAATTAACTTCAAGAAGTCATGAAGCAATTGCAAAATTTAGGAAATGAGCTGGTTACACTGAAGAGGCAGCAAGCCCAAGGTTTTAGACCTTCTTTCTAGCCTCAAAATCATCCTAACAAGTAGCCATATCAGCCTCAAAGACCACCCAATCCAGTTGTAAATCATAATCAAGCAAGACCTTCTACCAACAGACCATTTCAGCCCTATAATCCCAATGCTACATCTTCCTCTAAAGAAATAATGCCAGGTGCAAAATAACATAGCTCAAGAGTATGATTGGTGTTTCCCATGCAATGAACCTCATAACCATTCTATGTGTTTCAACATGCCTTAAATAAAGCATTAATGGTGACAACTACTTGGTGTGGAGGGTGAAGGGAGTGAAGGAAATAACTAACAATAAGAAACATTCCAGCAACAATCAGCTCTAAATGATACCACACTTGTAAACCGACAGCGAAAGATTTTTGTGGCATGAATCAAACAATCTCCCAAAGTGTTACAGCCAACATGAGGTCAAAATGAAGAAATTTGGGTGAAGAACAGCCATTGGCTCCAAGTAATCCACAACCTTCTACCACTCCACAAATTATTGGCAAACAAAATGTAGTTCCAAACATGCAAGGACTACCTAAAACAGCTCCTAGGCCAACTCAGATACCAGTTGTTGCTTCCCATGTGCAAGGAATGAATGTGTAGACCAAGGGACAACACAGAGATGCTTCATCTCCATTCAACATCATTGATCAGATGAAGAAGACAAATGTAAACATATAAATGTGGGAATCACTATCCATCCCAGGCCAAAGAGATTTTCTACAAGCTGCCATTAAGGACTAGTCAACTTCAAATCAGCAGGTCCAAATGCAAGAGAAGGTACTCACAAATGCTGCCTAGCTTGAGAGGAATCATGGAGGACAACAAGGTAAAATTTTGAAGCCCCCTCCATTCTATGTTTCATTGATCATTGGAAACCATTTAGTACACAACTACATGATTGATTCTGGGGCAAGTAGTTTAGTAATGCCCAAGAAAATAGCTAATTAGTTGGGGCTCCAATATGAAGTCATATCTAAAGGGGTAGTGCAATTGGATGGGACAGCAATAACAACAATAGGAGTGATTAAAAACTTGAGTCTTACTTTGCATGCATGCCCCAACGTTGTTGTTTTACAAGATGTCTCAGTAATAGATCTTCCACCACTCTTTTCCCTATGTTTGTCAAGGGATTTCACAGCCAAGATTGGAGGTTACTTATCTACTGATTGGTCACACATGTTGTTTAGAACAAGATATGGAACCAAGGCCACAATCAGATCTGAACCTATTGCAAACTTTCACATTGAGCCTTACACTCCAAGCCAAATCAATACCAATTGTTCAACGATTTGATCAAGAAGATTATCCAAGCACTGATGAAGCTGACACCAAGGTTGGAAGTATCCTAGATCTGAATCTTGATGAATGGGCAAACAAGGTGCATGCTTTTGATCCTTATCAAGAAATAGAAGAATCTGAGCTAGGAGTCTATTGCATGCATGAAGAAAATCAGCCTATTCCTAGCATCACCAAGCCAGACCACAAGGATGACAATGAGGTATGGAAGTTTTTTTTTTATGGATCAAGGAGTAGACAAGGTGTAGGAGGGGGAGCTATGTTTGTTTCACCTCAAGGAGTTAGGTATTATTCAGCTTTTAGATTTCAGTTTGCATGTTCTAATAACACTGCTGAATATGAAGCTTTGATACAAGGAGTACATTGGTCAATCAAAATAAGGATAAAGAACTTGCAAGTCTTTGGTGACAGTGATTTGATCATCAACCAAGTTAAGGGGTAGCATGCTGCCAAGAATGATCTGCTCAAGCACTACAAAAACAAGGTGTGGAACGTCATTGAAGATTTTGAGGGCTTTGGCATCAAATCCATTCCTAGAAAAGAGAACCAAGCTGGCACAAGCTTACAGCATTGGAGCAGCCTTTGATGTTGTTGAAAGCAAGGTACAACCAAACATCCATGTGATTGTAAGGCCTTTGGTGCTGAGACAACAATGTAAGTTGGCAAGTGTTTGAAAGTGACCAACAAATAATCCATTTCTTTCAAGAAGAGGCTAAGTTCTCAGCTAAAAATCAGGAAAATTTGGAACAACAGTATGGTGACCAAGTGGTAGAACTGAGAACCAACAAACTACCAAAGGGACTTATCACTTTGGAGTCCATTTTCAATCCTAATGATCAGTTTAGGAAGGAGAAAGCAAACATCTAAGTCGAGGGAGAAGATTCAGTGTCCATCTTGGTGGAAGAAGGCAAATCACTCCAAATTGGTAAGATGACAAATGAACAAGAAAGGTATGAGTTCATACAACTTCGTCAAGAATTCCCTGATGTGTTTGCTTGGAGCTATAAAGACTTGAAAGGTTTCAATCTGAATTAGCTCAACACACTATTGAATTGGACCCGAAAAGCTAAACCCATCGAGGCTAAAACAAAGGCCGGTCAATCCACACATGGAGCCTCTCATGAGAAAAGAATTTAATAAGTTGATAGAGTCAAGTATCATATTCCCTATCAAGCATTCTAGTTGGGTAGCCAACTTGGTTCTAGTTAGGAAGAAGAGCAGAGAAATCAGATTGTGTGTTGACTTCAGAGATTTGAATAGAGCATCTCTCAAGGATCATTATCCACTTCCTTCTATGGAGAAAATTTTGCAAGTTGTTTCCGGCTCGAAAGTTTTTCATTACTTGAAGGCTATTCAGGGTACAATCAGATTATGGTGAAAGAAGAGGATCAGTTCAAGACAGCCTTTACAACCAAATGGGAAACTTATACATACGGAAAATTCTATTTGGGTTGTCCAACACTAGACCTACTTTCCAAAGGGAAATGGACATGGCATTCAAGGATTTGATTAACAACATGGTGCTGATATATCTTGATAATATCACTATTTTTAAAAAAATGCAGCAGACAATCTCTTACATTTGAGACAAGTGATCCAAAGGTGTAGAAGATTTGGAGTATCCTTGAATCCTAAAAAGTGTATTTCTCTATCCCATGAAGGAAATATCCTTGGCCACATCATCTCCAAAGAAGGATTATTAATTGATCCGAAAGAGTTGTATCCATAAGAGCACTACCATTGCTAAGCCACAAGAAGGCCCTTCAAAGTTTCTTAGGGAGAATAAATTTTGTTTGGAGGTTTGTCCCAAATTTTGTAGCCCTAATCAAGCCTATCACAAAGATGTTAAAGAAAATCATAGCTTTCAAATGGATATCGAAGGCAAGGAAAGTTTTGAAGTAATCAAAGAAGCCATCTCTCAAGTCCCAACTCTCATTAACCTAGATTTCTCCAAAGATTTCATCCTCTATGCATTTGGGGGTGATGATACTATTTCTGCAATTTTGGTATAGCGAACAAAGACAATGATAAGTAGCCAATTGCTTTCTTCATCCAAATTCTGTAGGACTATGAGGTGAGGTATTCTTTCAATGAGAGGCATTTTTTTAGTAATCGGGAGCTTGAAGAAATTCAAGCATCTAGTTTTGAACAACAAGGTTCAATTGCTGGTTTCTCATGTGGGAGTTAAAGACTTCCTCCTCAACAAAGAACTGAATGAAAAGAGAGGAGGTTGGATTACTTGTGTCATGGAGTATGACATTGAGATCAAAGTCACCAAGTTTGTCAGAGGAAAAGGATTGTGTGAGTAGTTGGTCTTGAACAAATCCAAGGAAGCTCTGAATGAGAAGGAGGTTGTTTTGGCATTGCAAGACAGCCATGAGCAAGGAGCACACAAGAAGAAAATGATGGTGTCCTCACTCCTTGCTAGACCCAAAAATAATACACTTCCAAAACATAGGTCTATGCCCTCCAGAGATGAAAAAGACCAAAAGAAGACACTTCAGATTGCAGGTTGTCCCATATGCCCTTGTTGATGGTGTTTTGTTCAAAAGGGATGTGAATGGAGTGCTGCTGAGATGCATTGGTACAAATCAAATTCACAGAGTGTTGGAAGAGTTCCATGGTGGATCAGCTGGTGGTCATTTTTCACCGAGAGTGATAGCTCTGAAGATCATGAGGGCTAGCTATTATTGGCCCAATATTTTCAGTGATTGTTATGCATGGATCAAGAGGTGCAAGAATTGTGCATTCTTCATGGGTAAGGAGAGACTAGCTACCCTTCCATTGCATCCAATTTCAGTTGACCAGCCATTCATGCAATGGGGTTTAGACTTCATTGGAGTCATTAATCCAAATTCAAGCCAAGGGCACAAATTTATTCTAACAGCAATACATTATTTCACCAAGTGGACTGAAGCAGTAGCACTTAAGGAAGCAAATGAATCTAGCATCCTAGACTTCTATGAAGGGATAACAACTAGATTTGGCATACCTGCTACAATAATATCAGATAATGCATTGGCATTCATTGGGTCCAAGGTAATTGAATGGGCTATCAAGAATGGGATATACCTAAGCACTTCATCAAATTATTACCCTCAGGGTAATGGCCAAGCTAAATCCACAAACAAGAACTTGTTAAGGATCATTAGGAGGACTCTTGATGAGAATCAGAGGTCTTGGCATACTAAGTTGAAATCAGCCTTATGGGTTGATAGGATAACTCCCAAGAGATCTACAGGTAACTCTCCATTCAAGCTTGCTTATGGAAGAGAGGAAATTTTTCCCATGTCACTTGAGTTGCCAACATTGGAACTCATGAAACAGTTGGATTTGTTGGAGTTTGAGCCCATGGAGGATAAATATGCAGAATTGATAGAGCTCCAAGAAATCATAAATCAGGTGTCCCAAGCAATGGAGAAGGATCAAGCTTTGATCAAGAAGACCTTTGATAGGAAGGCCAAGGACATATCTTTCCAAGTTTGAGATCTACTGTTAAAATGGGATGCAGAAAGAGAAAAATTGGGGAGGCA
The DNA here is from genome assembly GCA_018340775.1 of Taxus wallichiana var. yunnanensis. NCBI lineage: Eukaryota > Viridiplantae > Streptophyta > Pinopsida > Cupressales > Taxaceae > Taxus > Taxus wallichiana. Next base: position 475,655,736 of record CM031240.1, on the reverse strand, counting down.
TTCAAAATTTGATGCCATTTGGAGTGGCCAATACATTGTCACAAAGTGTAAGGATAGTAATGCCTTCCAATTGTCTTCATTAGATGGTGAAGAATTACAGATTCCATTCAATGGAATCCATCTGAAGCATTGCTACTAAAGGAAATTCTCCACCTTGTACATATTAGCTTAGGTTTTCATTCCTCCAAGTGCTTATGCACATTGTTTGTTGTAGATTAGCTTCGCTTTCCCTAAGTGCTTTGGCACAAGCTTGTTGTTCCAGAAATGTGTTTTGCAGGCCTTACTCCAATTAGATGGTGTTCTACCCTCCATCTTCCTCCTTGTAGTGCTCTAATCAGTTGGGGTACCAAGCAAAGAATTTAATGACTCCATGCCCAATGGATTGTTTCAGGCAACTGGTAACCTCATCCAGCAGGCACATGACCCCTCTGAGTTGCCAAAATTGTTATCCAAAATGAGCCCCTTACACATTTTATGGCTAACTCCCTTCATTCTTCCCTCTCTTGTGCCTTAATTATAATTTTTTGCTTTTCAAGCACTAAATACCTTTTGGAAATGGCACCATTGGATAGAATTTTTTCTCAGCTTTCCAGAAAGGTAAATTTTTCTTCCTAACTCCATGTATTTTTGAAGTTATGGCTCGACGGAGCTTTTGTTGGAAATTTTCCCCTGAAAAGCCCGGCCAATAAGGTGAGGCCATGTGTCCTCGGAAGGGTAGAGGCGAGAAGTAAACTTGGAATTTTTACCAAGTGTTTGGCAAGATTTTAGAAGGAATTTTTGGCCCCGAAGGCCCGCCGAAAAATTAAATGTTGCCACGTGTCCAGGTGGAGGGAAGATAGAAAATTTGACTAAGTGTTGGCGCCAAGGAAAAATCTCCAGGAAAGGTCCGCACCGAGTCACATTATGCCACGTGTCCTTAGGCAAAAGGAGTGGTAGAGAGCGGAGGTTTTTGGGAAAATTTTCCCAAATGTAAAAAGTTGGAAAATTTCAAATTTTTGGCCCGCCATCCCATTTTGGCCTTGTTTTTCCCTAAATCTTGAAATGACCATAACTTTCAATCCAGAGCTTGGTTTTTCACATTATTTATATCAATGGAAAGCTGGTGAAATTATCTACATGATTCTAGGCTCAATTTTGTATTTTAATAAATTTTGGAGATATAAAATTGGAAAACGCCTATCACACGTGGAAATCAACAGAAATGACGCGTTTGAACACCATTTTTAATGAAGAATGGCTCGCATTCTCTCCCAACATGGTGAAAAATGTCAGGGAATGGACCTATAAGGATGCCCATGGTGTTTTATTACATTTTGGTTAGTGGTTGGAGATCCTCTCATGTTTTCCCACGTTTCTCTCTCCTGGGCTTGTTTATGGCATTGTAAAAGCCAGAATGGGCTCATTTTTGAAAGTAGGAGACACTCTTTTAGCTCTGCAACTTCCCTTTTCTTCCTTTTGGGAAAAATTTGTGGAAATTTTTACCTTTCCATGCTAATACAACACCTCTTTTTCCTCTTGGTCATTGTAATGCACTGTGTTGGACCTGGAATGATAATATATGCTCTATGATTAAAAGTTTTCTCAATCCTTTCATATGTTTACCATTGTTTTCCTAACCTCTCATCACATTTTGACAATTTGTGCATGTTTTGTGTTGTATTTCTTCTGGATGTGTATGTTTTATGAGTGTCTACTACTCTTTTGGTGCATCACCTTATCAAGGTATTAGTCTCATTTTTCTTGCATTTCCCTATCTCTATCCTCTTGGAATTTAGAGTAGGAATTAGGAATTTAAGCCTCTGCAAATTTCATGCATACACCTGATAAGAGGATTTGAGGAACCAACCTCTAATCTGGAGATTCTTTTCCATTTTACAAGTCCCACACTTGGGGAAAAGATTCAATGTTGTGCAATCACACTGGATGTCCAAAATGTCAAACTAGAAATCTGATCAACATCCGAGAGTCTTTGCTGATTTGCATTAACAAGGTATGTGCGAGTAAAAATCATGGCACAAAACAAAAGTAATAAGAATAATAAATGTGATAACAAGAATAGTGCCAATGAAATAAAATAGTAGTAACAACACTATAAAATGATGTGTTAGTAGAAGACAAGTGCATATAATAGCAATCAATCTTAGGAAAAGGTAAGAATGCTGCGCAAACATGGGATACCCCCAGTTTCACAAGCCAATATAGGATCATGAGCCTACAAACAATAGATACACAACCATGTGCAATAATTACACTACAAACATGGAACAAACATGGTGGCACAATAAAATCAAGGCCCTTGGGCTTTAATCGAGTAGAGAACAAGTATACACATACACACAACCATCAAAAATGTACGAAAATTAATCATTTAAAAATGAACATATGATATATGATATATGAAATCGCTAGTAGTAATTGTAAATGTTGTATGTGACACATGTTTTAGTATTGTTATTCCAAAATATGGCAAATACGCAAGATATATAAGTAATCAAGTGTAATGAGTAAATAAACTAACTATAATGGAAATATATCATCTAGATGTAATATTTAAAAGTAATATGCCCCATAGGTTTGCAATATGGATAAATGGTTCACTAACACCTATCATCATGTACCACTCTATGTATGTCATGCATCACATTTAATATACCATGTGAATGAATGTGTGTAAATGATAAATGTTATCAATCAAACCAAATGAGTAAACAACATGTATAGTAGAGGCGAGTAAACAATGTATGCTATAAATATAGGTCATGATTTTAAATTTTCTACATATAAATGTTTTTGCTTTTTTATGCCCTCCATAAGGGTATAAATGAAACACTATTCTCCTCGAAGATAAGGAAGGGTGGTCCAATAATTCCCCCATAGGAGGGGAAGATATCGAAATTATGAAACCAAATGGTGGGAATTAATGTTTCCCCCCATTATGTGTGTGAAAAGTGAGGTTCAAGTGTAGAAACTACTCCCTTAACATTCAAGTTAAACCTATATACCGATTGTGTCATCAAGTAATAAAAATTATAGAATGAGGACTAACCCAAAAGGACCTTAAAAAGAGGTGAAAAAACTACAAAATATTATGGAGGGTCAAGTGTTTAATGCTTCAAATAATGTGACTCAAGTGCAAGTAAAACTATGGTGGTGACGTGTGCCATAAAATGTATATGAGGAGAATTGGAAATTAAATAATAGTGACAAAAGTGCAATGTTTCATATCTACAAGGTGGAATAGAAGAATAAGAACTTGTATAAGAGGAAGAAGAATTAGTAGTGCAAGTTTCTAAGCTAGAAAATATACATAATATATTATGATTTTTTAATCTATGAGAGATAATATGCACGAAGAAGGCTTAAGTGGACATGTAGAGGACCTAGAACTATGTGATGTAAAGTGTGCAACTAAACACTTATCAAGAGACATAGAAAAATTTTAATCCATGTGTGTAACCAAATTCCTAGAGGGAAACCTAGGAGAACTAGTGTAGTGTGAAAGAGTGTGTGAAACAATAGGCATATTTGTATATATAATAGGAAGTAGGGTGAGAGATGCAAAATATTGAGGCACATAAGAAGATAAATCCCTAAAAGAAACACCTCAGATAGTAACAACTTATTGATGAGTAATTAACTTGATGTAATGATGAATGATAAATGGGACATATCTAAGAGTAATTATCCAAGGGAGACCTAAATGTAACACACCATTAGTTATAGATTTAGTAGCTAAGAATGAAGTATGTACAGTAGTGGATCCAATGGTGATGAGAAGTAATACATCTAAAAGTTGGATCACAATCAAGCACAAAACTCTCAAAAGAAAAACCAATATATTAAGGTAAGGGCCATGCACATATGGTATCTACACAATGTGGGTTAACCAAAACACCATAAATAAGAATCTAATAAAATAAAATGGAATAGATAATGTATTAGAGACAAGTGTAGCATCTATATCATAATCATAAAAAAAAATTTATCAGTGTAGAAGATTATCTATGAGAGATAGTACCAATCATTAAATCTAATGTGTTCTCTTAAAAATATGGTAGCGGTACCGCACGATGTTTGATATGAGTTACTAAGGTAGATGGATCATTAGTATGCTTAGGAATAGGGTCATTGAATATTTTCAACTTAGAATTGTTATTAACTAGCTTGGAATTGCATTAGTATCGATAAGGACCTGAATGATGTGTCGTAGGTTAATAAATCAATTGTTAGGGTGAACAATACATTTATGATAATCACAATAGGAATTAGCATCAAATATCTTACTTTAGGGCTTACTCATATCGATATCAAATGGTGGAGGGAGAGACATGAGATTGTATTCAAGTAATTTCTTTAATACCATGTGCGGAGGAAAAGGTAATCGTGTAAATTTTTGTCTTGCAGGTTATAATTAAATCTTACTAGGTTGAGAAACAATATTAATAGTGTATTTAGAAGCAACCTTAGGGTTGTGAGGTTTACTTTTAAATTAGTCATGCATTGAAACTTGGTGTTGGAAGAATTATAGGTACTAGCAACATAGTTGATTTTATTCATATGTAGTATCATGGATTCATTCTCTTTTATTGTATGACATATATGCTTGAAAGATTGAAACTTGTTGAATATGACTAATTCTTGGAAGGGAGGAAGTGAAATTTGAACAAAAAACTCTTACAATTCACTATCAACTAAGATATTGCTCATTTTAGTAAGCATTGTATGATAATTAAAGACATAGTCACTGATATGCTCTTCATATCCTTTTTGATTTTGTATATTAGGGTGTCATACAACTTATCCCCGATATTGATTGAAATTTGTGCCAAGAGTTTATTTTATAATGTAGTAAAGGAATGGATGGAATTATTGGGGAGATTAGAGAACTATTGAAATCCAAAGTATTTAAGGCTCTTATGGAATATCTTGGTAAGCGATGTATCATTAGATGCATAATCAAATCATGTAATATGAAAATATCAATAATGTTCTTGTGGATCACCTTCTAGCATATATAGGAGTCTTAGGTGTAATAAAACCAATAGGAAAGGGTTATGAGACAACATTGCGTGCAAGTGGGTTATGCAATAATTGAGAAGATTTCACAACATTAGAAATAGGAGAGACACCTTGTTATAATTGCAAAAATTTTGGTTAGAGGAATGAACAAGGGACTCAAGAGCATTTGTGCTAGATGAAGATACATGCAAACCACTATGGCGATAAGTGTGAGGAGTATTAACAATAGTGGTTTTAGGAAGAGACATAGACATATTTTTCATGGGTATGTTATATGTCCTCAAAGAAACATGCACAATAGAGTTGGGTATAGTATATGCTTCCCGAGACCGATTGATAAAATATACATCTTTAGATTATTGATTGCAAGTAATTGTGGAAATGAGCATAAGATCAAAAATAGTATCAATATGATGTGGATTATCGTGGAGTTGATAATGAATGTTAGATAAGAGTGCAAATGTTAGAAATTAGGGCACTTTGAGAGGGGGTGAATTTCTATCAATTCAACCTTTGTATGAAAATTCACCTCCAATCATATTCTTTAGCCTTAATATGATATTATGCAGACACAATACACATGTAACAATAAGAGGACACAAAATATAGACAAATATGTTTTAGTGGGAAACCCAAAATGGGATAAAATGAATGGAACCAATTGACTATGCTCATAAACATTACAAATTAGTTGAATTACAACTCAACATGAATCACCAACTTCAATATTCAAGCTACTACTTGATGGTTTGTAAGCTACAACTTACAATAAATATCCTAATTTCAAGATTTGTTGAGATACAACTAAAAATTTACATTAAATTTTGACCACTCACATCATCAGTTTGTTAAGACAACAGATTGTAATCCTAAATTTTCACATATGCTCTCTTATATCCTCATCTAATTTGACATAGTTTCATTATATCACCACTCTTTTCTTCTCACAAACTTGCACTCACTCTCATAAACTATCAACAACCATTTTCTTACCAAAAAGTGAACCTTTTTAGAACCCTTTCAAAAATTGCACATTTCCTTTCACTTCATATTCAAAAATCTTCACCTTTTAACACCGATTTTCCACGTACCAAGATAATGAAGAGGTTTAAAGATTATAACCGCCTTGATGGTCATAACTACCTCTGTCTTACTTATTTTAAGTCTTCATATTTTTGTAGGATATTTTTATGAAAAATGATGAATAATAAAGACTTATGAACTCTCTTACACTTTGTCATATCAGATTATATTCCATTTCAACTTGTATGATATGACTTGTAACATTGTCTCGAGACTTTTTCTTATTCCCTATCGGGTAACTTCCATTTTATAGCTTAATAAGGTCTTATTTGTGTGTAGTTAATGAATTAAAATGTTTCACATACCTCTAATATTTCTTATACTCCATTACCGTAGCATTTCATTTGTAAATTTTGAGTTTCAAAACTTCATTTGAGTATATGGGAGCACATTAAGTGTAAAGGATGACTCCCACAATATTCAACATTTAAGGATAGTCAAATAGTCATATAGTCATGATCATGATATGTACATAATATCCAATTCACCTACAATAGGTTTCAAGAATGAGAGCATGAAACAGTTCCTTCAATCCTTTCCTTGAGTTGAGAAGAGCTTTATCTTAGTGAGCTCGAGAACACTAAACAATACAAAGTGTCATCATCATATTTTCCCAGATTACAAGCCCGAGGATGTAATTTTATTGATTTTAGTACATCTTCAACAATTAGTATAGAGAAATTTATCCCTATTTTTCTTATAAACATGTAATAGATCGGGATATGACCAATTTTCTATGTACAAGCTTGGAATCTTTCAAATTTGAGTAAGGTAATACAAGGATTCTGTCATCTTGACTTTAGTGACATATTTTAAGTATGAGAAGGATGTAATTTAGTTCACATAGTTCTTCAGATGCTTCACTACATAGTTGAGAAATTAATATTGCATGGTTTTTTAAAATGGACAAGGTAGGGTTTCATGCTTCAAACCCTAGCTCATTATTTAGAGGTTTAAAGAAACTTATATTTAATTATCATACCAATACAACCACATGATCACTTCAATGGATGATTTAAATACCAGTTCCAAGCACTTAATTGCATGAAATGAGAGGAGATGATCAAAAGCGGTGATACAGATCTATAAATTGAGCAATAAGGGCGAAGCTTCGATAAATAATATTAAACTTAATCAACCATTACAATGGAGCACTGCAATATTTATACATATTGGACAGCAATATACAAAAAAATAAATGGGTTGCACAAATACAACTAAAATCATAACAGCTTCCAAAATACATCCGGGAAGCAACAATAATTAAATACAAACAAATAATAATTGTTACAACTACGTAACAATATAACCTATGCAATAATATGACAAATATTGTTATAAAGTTTTATAACAATATATAAACTAATTATCTTATTAAATAATTAAATATTTAAGGTAATATAATGCATAAATTAACCTAACATTCCCCCTTAATTTTTCATTGCCTCAAGGGATGAGGAGAGGAACTCTCTGAACAACTCAAACTTGTCACATGCAAGTGACTTTGTGAAGATATCTACCCATTGTTTAGCTATTGGACAAAATTGAAGCTGTATATTGTGCTTCAACACATGTTCGCATATGAAATGAACATGTACTTCAATATGTTTTGTTCTTTCATGAAACACTAGATTGCGAACAAGTTTGAGAACACCTTCATTGTCAACATACATGGTGGTCATTTTTTCCTATGGTATTCCAAGTCCTTCTAGTATGTGACATAGCCAAATCACTTCACAGATAGCTTCTCCTGCAAAACGATACTCGGCTTCTATGGAAGAGTGAGAAATAAAGTGTTGTTTCTTGCTTCCCCATGATATTGGTCTAGATCCCATAAAGAATACAAATCCAAAAGTGGATTTTCTATCATCAATGTTACCTACATGATCTGAATCCAAATATCCAGTCAAGAAGAATTTTTCATTCTTCTTGTATTCTAGACCAAGATCCATTGATCCTTTGAGATATCTCAAGATGTGCCTTGCTACTTTCCAATGAAAAACTTTGGGTTCTTGCATGAACTTGGATTAATAGCTCATTGCAAAGTTGATATATGGTCTAGTGTAGGTCAGGTAAATGAGACTCCTAATCAACTATCGATAGAGAGTGGCATTTACATCAGGAGATGGATCTGAACGAGATAACTACAATTTTTTCTCCATAGGTGTAGCAATTGGTGTGTAATACATCATCCTGAATTTCTCGAGAGTTGTTTTGGTATATTTAATTTGATAAACAAATATGTGATTCTCTTTCTGCCATACTTCCAATCCAAGACAATAATGCATTAGCCCAAGATCTGTCATGTCAAATGATCAATTAAGATCTTTATTTGTTGCATCAATCATCTTCACTAAAATTCCAGTGATGACTAGATCATTGACATAAAAACAACAATCACAATCTCCCCATTTATTTTTGAGGTAAAGATTGGGATCGTATGGATTTATAACAAATCCATGTTGTATGAGATGCTCATCAATCTTGATGTACCATGCCCAAGGTTTCTGTTTAAGGCCATACAAAGATTTCCTGAGTCTGCATACCTTTTCTTCTTGACCAGGTACTACATATCCCTCAAGTTGAGTCATGTATACTTCTTGTAAATATCTGTTTAGGAAGGAAATTTTTACGTCCATCTGGTGGACTTTCTATCCAAACTATGTAGCTAGAGAAAAGATAATTCTGATTGTTTTGATCTTAGCTATGGGAGAAAATGTATCCTCATAGTCTATGCCTTATTTTTATGCATACCCCTTTACTACTAGTCTCACTTTATACTTGTCTACAGTCCCATCTAATTTGTACTTTGTTTTAAATATCCATCTATATCCAATGGGTTTCTTCCTGGTGGAAGATCGACAAGCCGCCAAGTGTTATTTTTCATCAACTTTGATATTCGAGTCCATGACATCTTTCCAAGATTTTGACTTTAGGGCTTCTGGATTTGTAGAGGGCTCATCGGACTCAATAACTCTATTAATCAAATCAAATTTAACTTCTTCTCTTGCTTTACTACGAGTCCATGGTCCAAGGGTGTATGTATCTGGTGGAGCATCCATTTTTGCATCTTGTAATGTACTAGTACACCATTTGGGCATACATTGAACCCATGGGTTGTGGTTCTATTTGATCAACACCATCATCCCCATCATCACTTTCATCTTCCGAGGGAACATTAGTTTCAATTTTTACAACCGGTGAAAAATCTACATTTGGTGAGTATAGAGGAGGAGACTCTCGCTTCCTTCTTCTCAAAAACTCAACATCTCTACTTTGGTGTAGAATTTTCTTATCTTCGATCCATCAATATGTACCCAAGAGTCTCTTCATTATACCCAATGAAGATGAGTTTTAATGAATTCATGTCTAATTTCTTTCTTACGATTGGGTATGTACATGCTTGAGTTTCATCCAATACTCGAGTTGTGTAATAGATGGTTTCCACTTTGACCATGATTCTTGTGGTGTTACTCCTTTAAGAAAATGTGGGCACTCTATTGCTTCACAAATACACTATTGTTTTTGCTTTGCTTCTTCCCATAATGTCTTTGTAAGTCTAGAATCATTGATCATGAATCACACCATTTCGATTATAGTATGATTTATTCTCTAAACAACACCATTCTATTGTGGTGTGTTTGGTGGAGGCATTTGTCGATGAATCCCATGAGTTTTTAGGTGGTACTTGAACTCATTACTGGTGAATTCCCCCCTTGATCTAAGTGATGATTTCTAATGTGATGACTAGTTTCATTCTCAACTACTACTTTGAACTTCTTGAAAGTTTCAAAAGTTTCACTTTTCTTGCGAAGACAAAAAAATCCACATTTTCCTTGAATAGTCATCAACACAAAGCATGAAATACTAGAACCTAGAATGACTTGTTTGCATCAAACTATAAAGATTGGTATAAACCAGGTCAAGTTTTCCATGAGCTCGATATGTACTCTTCTGGAATGATGCTCTGTGTTGTTTTCCTACTAGGCAGTGAGGACACTTGTTTGTATCCTTCTGAAGAGATGGTAGCCCATGTATCATATTACTCTGACAAAGTTTCTTGAGATACTTGAAACTTACATGACCAAGTCTCCAATGCCACAACTATGCTGAGGTAGAGTTCTTAGCCATAAGTTCTGATCGTCTCTATGAACAAAATCAAGTTGGAACATGTGTCCCACATTGGAGGCTTTTGCAACTATTTTTGAGCCTCATGATTTATCTCAAATCAAACATGTTTTCTTGTCGGAATGACTATCAAATTCAATTTTTAGGTTGTGATCAAGGAGTTGATTAACTAAAAGAAAATTCTTTGTCAACCCAGGGACATAAGACATCGAGATACTTTGCGATTGCGTGAACCAAGGGGTAGAGAAATGTTCCCAATCCTTGAATCTGAATATGAAGAATCATCACGCAACGAAACATGGTTTTTCGAGGGTGTGTCCCTTATTGAGATAAACCAATATCTATAGTTAGTCATGTGTTGAGTGGCTCCCGAATCAACATACCAAACATCACTAAAGGGCATAGATGGTTCACTAGATCGAGCAATGAACAAGTAGTCTTCATTATCTCGACTATTCTTGTTACTCAACAATATTACCTTGTTGATGGAGTCTTCTTTTCTAGTTCCCTTTTACTGCCCATGATTTTTGTTAGAATGTCCCTTATAAGATTTTTGTTGTTGAGGTCCAGAGTTGCTAGATGAATCTTTCTTGTAAGTATTATACCAACAATATTTTAGGTCATGTCCTCTTTTGCAAATTGGACATTTCTTCTTCAGTTGTCTATCCCCTTGATACTAATTTTGATTTTGGGACTTTTAATAGGAATTAGGTTTTCCTTTGCCTTTTCTTTCCATTTTTGATGTGAAGAAAGTGCCTTCTCCTCTTCATCATCCTTATTATGTATGGCTTCCTCTTGTTACATAAGAAGTTACCAATTTGTCAAAACTAACAATGATCGTATCGACACGTTTAATGTTATAACAAAAATATAGTAAGAAGAGGGGAGTGCTCTTAGAATAATGGGAACAAGAGCATCATTTAAGACTACTTCTCCCAGGGAAAGAAGTGAAGCCCTCAACTCTACAACTCTTCTTAAGAAAGCTTTGATTTTCTCATTCTGCTTGAACTTCAATGTGTGTAATTGATTCTACAAATTTAGTAGAACATTCTTGTTTTTGGCCTCATATATTGTGCTTAACTTATCCCATGCTTCTTTGGTTATTGTGGAATCATGAATGTGGGGTTGCACATCGTCAGTAACTCCAAAACAGATGATGAGTTTGGCTTTCTGATCTTCTCTATCAAAATACCTCTGCTATGTAGTATCAGTAGTTGATCTGGTCAAAGTACCAGTCACAATAGGCCATATTTATTCAAACTCAAGTTGTGTCTTAATTTGTGTCTTCCATGTAGAATAGTTGTTTCCTCCGAGTATTTGTGAATCGGAAGAAAAAAATTTGGGGGCATTGGTGCCCATTTTGTAAACATCATCGTGAAGGTTTGGCTCTTATCACTCCGGATATAAGCTCTCCCAATCTATATATCGTCAGTCTAATATACCGAACCTTTCTATATGCATGCCCTTCCAATATACCCAATGGTACATGGAATAAGCTCGCCCTTTCTATATATCTGGTGGTATGTGAAAGAGGCATTAACATACGTGAAAGAATTCAATATGTGGTACCAAGATAGTACTGAAAGGGGTCTATGCGATTATTGACACCGGCTCAAAGAAATATCCTCATACGCATGCATAACTTCACTATATACTTGGATAATTTCTTAGTTTGGATTTATGTCGTGTAATCGTTCATAGATGGATGGGATGGTTCATAGTGTGTACACTATGACCTTATTACTCCCCATCAATTTAAAGGGTCAATGCCTAGATGACATTATTGCAGCTTTATTAGGCATTAAGTGTAGGAGTAGTCGTAATGGATTTACCCTTAGGTGTTGTTGGTGCAAATTAGTAGCACCCCTGGATGTTGGTCAGATTTCTAGTTTGACACTTTGGACATCCAGTGTGATTGCACAACATTGAATATTTTCCCCAAGTGTGGGACTTGTAAAATGGGAAAAGAATCTCCAGATTAGAGGTTGGTTCCTCAACTCCTCTGATCAGGTGTATTACTTACAAGTTGCAGAGGTTTTGAATTCAAGATCCTACTCTAAATTCCAAGGGGACAGAGATAGAGAATGTAAAAAACTAAAACTAATGCTAATAAGGTGATGCACCAAAGGAATGGTGAACATTCTTTACTTCTACAAATAGACACAGGTCATAGAAATGCAACAAACATCATGCACAAACTGATAGAATGTAATGAAAGGTCAGAAATGAAGCAAACAACACAAACAGAGGATTGGAGCTCATTCACGAGCTTACATTGTCATTTACAATATATAAAAACACATGCATTACAACATCTAAGAGGCAAAAATAGGTTGCATTCTTAGAAGAGGTCGATATTCCACAAAATCACTTTTTTTTAAGGTGAAAAGGGAGCCCGCAATACATGAAAAATGTTCAACCCTTCAAAATGAGCCAAATCGGCTTTTACCATGCTAGAAATGACACCAGAGAGAGAAACATGGGAAAATATGGGAGAGATTCAAACACGACCAAAAATGCAATGAAATAGCATGAGCATCCTTATAGGTCCATTCATTGACATTTTCCACTATGCTGGGAGAGAATGCAAGCCATTATTCATTAAAAATGGTGGTTGAAACGTCTTTTTTGTCCATTACCACGTGCCAGAGGTGTTTTTAAATTTTATCTCTCCAAACTCCATCAAAATACAAAAATGATCCCAGAATCTTGTAGATAATTTCACCAGATTTCTGTTGATATAAAGAACGCAAAAAATCTGAGCTTTGGATCAAAATTTATGATCGTTTGAAAATTTAGGGCAAAACAGGGCCAAAACGGATTGGCGGGTGAAAAATTTGAAATTTTCCCACTTTTTGCATTTGGGAAAATTTCCCAAAAAATCCCCATGCTCCATCACTCCTCGGTGCCACGTGGCACGTTCTGATTGGATGCGGGCCTTCTGTGCTTCATTTTCCACTATTTTGGCCATTGGAATTTTTTTTTAAAAAATCTCCACCGGCCGATGATCTGAGGACACGTGGCGTGATATGATTCACTGCGGGCCTTTGCCCCTTAACTTTTCCATCGCTTTTGGCCATATTTTTACTTAGACACATGGCGAAACCCCATTGGTTGTGGGCTTTTCCTTTCCTTTTTCCTGGGCCTGTCCTGTATTTTTTTCTACCACTAGACACGTGGCAAGATTCCATTGGCTCGCATTTGGGGGGCAGACTTTTCCTTTTGAAATTTCCTTCATTTTTCTTTGGGAAAATTTCCAACTTTTCCCCACGTTTCGAAGCTCTAGTGCCATGTGGCAAGATCCCATTGGGCATAAGCCCTGGGGGCAACCATCTCCTTTTGTAGTTACCTTTGGGAAAATTTCCCAATCTCCCCCTGTGCTCCACCATTCTGACCCCATGGGGACACGTGGTGAGCTCTGACTGGTCGACGTGGCGGCAGGACAAAAAAATTAACATTGTACCTTTACCGATCACTTTTCCAAATTTTCAATCTTTCCTCTACCGTCTGCCACTCCCTTGGCCTAAGGACACGTGGCATGATGTGATTGGGCGCGGCCTTTCCTGGAGATTTTTCCATGGTGCCAACACTTAGTCAAATTTTCTATTTTCTCCCCCTTGGACACGTGGCAGTATCTCATTCGTCGGCGGGCCTTCGGGGTGAAATATTCCTTTTGAAAACTTGCCAAATCACTTAGTAAAAATTCCAAGTTTACCTCCGCCGTCCACCACTCCCGAGGACGCGTGACATGATATTACTAGCTGCGATCCTTTCGGGGAAAATTTCCAAAAAAACTCCACTAAGCCATAACTTCTAAAATACATGGAGTTAGGAGGAAAACTTTACCTTTCGGAAAGCCGAGAAAAATTCTATCCAATGGTGTCATTTCCAAAAGGTCTTGAGTGCTTAAAAAGAAAAAACTTATGACCGAGGCACAAGAGAGGGGCGAATGAAGGGAGTTAGCCAAAAAATGAGCAAGGGGCTCATTTTGGATAACAATTTTGGCAACTCATAGGGGTCATCTACCTATTGGATGAAGTTATCGTTTGCTAAAGCAATCCATTAGGCATGGAGTCATCAAATTCTCTGCTTGGTACTACAACCGATTAGTACACTACAAGGAGGAAGATGGAGGGTGGAACATCACTTACTTGGAGCAAGGCCTGCAAAACACATTTCTTAGAACAAAATGAAGCTGTGCCAAAGCACTTAGGGAAAGAAAAGCTAATCTACAACAAAACAATGTGCATAAGCACTTGGAGGAATGAAAACCTAAGCTAATATGTACAAGGTGGAGAATTCCCTTCAGTAGCAATGCTTTAGATGGATTCCATTGACTGGAATCTACAATTCTTTGCCATCCAATGAAGACAATTGGAAAGCATTGTTGTCCTTACACTTTGTGACCATGTATGGGCCACTCCAAATGGCATCAAATTTTGAATGCCTTCCTGGTTTTTCTCTGTCTGCATCCCATTTTAACACTAGATCTCCAACTTGGAAAGATCTATCCTTGGCCTTCCTATCAAAGGTCTTCTTTATCAAAGCTTGATCCTCTCCATTACTTGGGATGCCTAATTTTTGATTTCTTAGAGCTCCATCAATTCTACATACCTAACCTCCATGGGCTCAAACTCCAACAACTCCAACTATTTCATGAGTTCTAATGTTGGCAACTCAAGTGACATGGGAAAAATTTCCTCTCTTCCATAAACAAGCTTGAATGGGGAGTTACCTGTAGATCTTTTGGGAGTTATCCTATCAGCCCATAAGGTTGATTTCAAATTAGTATGCCAAGACCTCTAATTTTCATCAAGAGTCCTCCTAATGATCCTTAACAAGTTCTTGTTTGTAGATTCAGCCTAGCCATTACCCTGAGGGTAATAATTTGATGAAGTGCTTAGGTAGATCCCATTCTTGACAGCCCATTTAGTTACCTTAGACCCAATGAATTCCAATGCATTATCTAATATTATTGTAGCAGGTATGCCAAATCTGGTTGCTATTCCCTCATAGAAGTCCAGGATGCTAGATTCATTTGCTTCCTTGAGTGCTACTGCTTCAGTCCACTTGGTGAAGTAATCTGTTGCTGTTAGAATCCATTTGTGTCCTTGGCTTGAATTTGGATTAATGACTCCAATGAAGTCCAAACCCCATTGCATGAATGGCTAGTCAACTGAAATTGGATGCAATGGAAGGGTAACTAGTCTCTCCTTACCCGTGAAGAATGCACAATTCTTGCACCTCTTGATCCATGCATAACAATCACTAAAAATCTTGGGCCAATAATAGCCAGCCCTCATGATCTTTAGAGCTATCACTCTCGGTGCAAAATGACCACCAGCTGATCCACCATGGAACTCTTCCAACACCCTGTGAATCTGATTTGTACCAATGCATCTCAGCAACACTCCATTCACATCCCTCTTGAACAAAACACCATCAATAAGAGCATATGGGACAACCTGCAATTTGAAGTGTCTTCTTTTGGTCTTGTTCATCTCTAGAGGGCATAGACCTGTGCTTAGGAAGTGCATTATGTCTTGGTTCCAGCAAGCATGGGACACCATTATTTTCCTCTTGAGTGCTTCCTTGCTCAAGGTTGTCTTGCAATGCCAAAAAACCTCTTCCTCATTGCATGTTTCCTTTTGTTTTCTCAAAATCAGCTTCTCACACAAACCCTTTCCTCGATCAACTTGGTGACTTTGATCTCAATGTCATACTCCATGACACGAGTAATCCAACTGCTCTCTTTTCATTCGGTCTTTGTTGAGGAGGAATTCTTTAACTCCCACATTAGAAACCAGCAATTGATCCTTGTTGTTTGAAACTAGATGCTTGAATTCTTTAAGCTCCCGATTACTACAAGAACATGCTTCTCAATGAAGGAATACCTCACCTCATAGTCCTCCAGGGCTTTGGCTTAAGAAAGCAATTGGTTGCTCATCATTTTCTTTGTTACTTGTACCAAAATTACGGAAATAGTATCATCACTCCCAAATGCATAGAGGATGAAATCCTTAGAGAAATCCAAGTTAATGAGACTTTGGGCTTGAGAGATAGCTTCTTTGATTACTTCAAAACTTTCCTTGCCTTCTGCTATCCATTTGAAATCTATGCTTTTCTTTAACATCTTGGTGATAGGCTCGACTAGGGCTGCAAAATTTATAAAAAACCTCCGAACAAAATTTATCCTCCCAAGAAACTTTGAAGGGACTTCTTGTGGCTTGGAAATGGTATTGCTCCTATGGTTTCAACTCTTTCTGTATCAATTGCTAATCCTTCTTTGGAGACAATGTGGCCAAGGAGCTTTCCTTCATGGGCTAGAAAAATACACTTTTTAGGATTCAAGGATACTCCAAATCTTCTACACCTTTAGAACACTTGTCTCAAATGAAAGAGATGGTCTGCTACATTTTTTGAAAAAATAGTGATATCATCAAGATATATCAGCACCATGTTGTTAATCAAATCCTTGAATGCCATGTCCATTGCCCTTTGGAAAGTAGCTCCAGTGTTGGACAGCCCAAATGGCATTTTCCTGTATGCATAAGTTCCCCATTTGGTTGTAAAGTTTGTCTTGAACTAATCCTCCTCTTTCTCCATAATCTGATTGTACCCTGAATAGCCATCAAGTAATGAAAACCTCTCAGAGCTGGAAACAACTTGTAAAATCTACTCCATAGAAGGAAGTGGATAATGATCCTTGAGAGATGCTCTATTCAAATCTTTGAAGTCAACACACAATCTGATTTCCCCACTCTTCTTTCTAACTAGAACCAAGTTGGCCACCCAACTAGAATGCTTGATAGGGAATATGATTCTTGACTCTATCAATTTATTTAATTCTTTTCTCATGAGAGGCTCCATGTGTGGATTGACTGGCCTTTGTTTTTACCTAATGGGTTTAGTACTTGGATCCAATTCAATGGTGTGTTGAGCTAACTCGAGGATTGAAACCTTTCAAATCTTCATAGCTCCAAGAAAACACATTAGGAATTCTTGACAAAGCTATATGAATTCATACCTTTCTTGCTCAGTTGTTACTTTACCAACTTGGAGTGATTTGCCTTCTTCACCAAGATGGACACTGAATCTTCTCCCTTAACTTGGATGTTTGCTTTCTCCTTCCTAAACTGATCATTAGGATTGAAAATGGACTACAAAGTAATAAGTCCCTTTGGTAGTTTGTTGGTTCTCAGTTGTACCACTTGGTCACCATATTGCTGCTCCAACTTTTTCTGATTTTTAGCTGAGAAATCAGCTTCTTCTTGTAAGAAATGGATGATTTGTTGATCATTTTCAAATGCTTTCCAACATATATTGTTGTCTGGCACTGAATGCCTTACAATCACATGGATGTTTGGTTGTACCTTGTCTTTTTAGATGATTTCAACAACGTCAAAGGCTGCCCCAACTACTGCAAGCCTATCAGCAGCTTGGTTCTCTTTTCTAGGAATGGATTTGATGCCAAAGCCCTCAAAATCTTCAATAAGGTCCCACACCCTGTTTTTGTAACACTTGAGCAGATCATTCTTGATAGCATGCTACCCCTTTACTTGGTTGACAATCAACTCACTATCACCAAAGAGTTGCAAGTTCTTTATTCCTCTCTTGACTGACCAATGCAATCCTTGTATCAAAGCTTCATATTCAACAGTGTTATTAGAGCATGCAAACTAAAATCTAAAAGCTGAATAATACTTAACTCCTTGAGGTGAAACAAGCATAGCTCCCCCTCCTGCACCTTGTCTACTCCTTGATCCATCAAAAACAACTGCCATACTTCATTGTCATCCTTATGGTTTGGCTTGGTGATGCTAGGGATAGGCTGATTTTCTTCATGCATGCAATAGACTCCTAGCTCAGATTATTCTATTTCTTGATAAGGATCAAAAGCATGCACCTTGTTTGCCCATTCATCAAGAGTCAGATCTGGGATACTTCTAACCTTGGTGTCAGCTTCATCAGTGCTTGGATAATCCTCTTGATCAAACACTGAACAATTGGTGTTGATTTGGCTTGGAGTGTAAGGCTCAATGTGAAAGTTTACAATAGGATCAGATCTGATTGTGGCTTTAGTTCCATACTTTTACGAACAACATGTGATTCCAATCAGCAGATAAGTATCCTCTAATCTTGGCTATGAAATCCCTTGACAAACATAGGGCAAAGAGTGGTGGAAGATCTATTACTGAGACATCTTGTAAAACAACAACATTGGGGCATGCATGCAAAGTAAGACTCAATTTTTTGATAACTCAAACTGTTGTTACTGCTGTCCCATCCAATTGCACTACCCCTTTGGATATGACTTCATATTGAATCCCCAACTAATTAGCTATTTTCTTGGGCATTACTGAACTACTTGCTCTAGAATCAATCATGCAGTTGTGTACTAATTGGTTTCCAATTATCAAAGAAACATAGAATGGAGGGGGCTTCAACATTTTACCTTACTATCCTCCATGATTCCCTTCAGGCTAGGCAGCATTTTTGAGTACCTTCTCTTACATTTGGACTTTCTGATTTGAAGTTGACCAGGCCTTCATGGAAGCTTGTAGCAAATTTCTTTGGCCTGGGATGGATAGTGATTCCCACATTGATATGTTTACATTTGTCTTCTTCATCCGATCAATGATGTTGAATGGAGATGAAGCATCTCTATGATATCCCTTGGCTGCACATTCATTCCTTGCACATGGGTGGCAACAATGGCATCTGATTTGGCCTAGGAGCTATTTTAGGTAGTCCTTGTGTGTTTGGAACTACATTTTGTTTGCCAATAATTTATAGAGTGGTAAAAGATTGTGGATTACTTGCAGCCAATGGTTGTTCTTCACCCAAATTTCTCCTTTTTGACCTTGTGTTGGCTGCAACACTTTGGGAAGTTGTTTGATTCATGCCACAAAAATTTTTGCTTGCCAGTTTACAAGTGTGGTATCATTTGGAGCTGATTGCTGCTGGAATGTTTCTTGTTGTTGGTTATTTCCTTGACTACCTTCACCCTCCACACCAGTTGTAGTCACCATTAATGCTTGATTTAAGGCACCGTTGAAACACATAGACTGGTTGTGAGGTTCATTACATGGGAAACACCAATCATACTCTTGAGCTATGTTGTTTTTCACTGGCACTATGGCTTTAGAGGTAGATGTAACATTGGGATTATAGGGATGAAATGGTTTGTTGGCAGGAGGTCTTGTTTGATTTTGGTTTGCAACTGGATTGGGTGGTCTTTGAGGCTAGTATGGCTGCCTATTAGGCTGAGATTGAGGCTGAAAAGAAGGTCTACAACCTTGGGCTTGCTGCCTCTTGAGTGTAACCAGCTCATTGCCTAGATTTTACAATTGCTTCATGACTTCTTGAAGTTTATTTGAGGCACTAGAAGATGAAGTAGAAGTTTCACTTGAATTCTGATTTCTAGGAGTGGGAATAGGAGCTAAAATAGGCACTTGACTAGTACTTGGGCTCTCTAAACTTGGATATAATGGCATTGGGGGCCTAGGAGCTAGCTTTCCAGCTTGAATCAAACAATTTTCAGCTCTAATGGAAATGCTATAAGCAACAGGGATAGTTGTGCCTCCCATGGATTGAATTAACATAGAAATATCAGAATTTAAAGCTTTAAGGTAATATAGAAAAGTACCTTCTGCTATTGGCCTTACTGCCACTGGAATTCTCTCCCAAGTCATTTGAAACTGAAGTTGAAATCACTCACACTCTCATTGGGAGCTCTCTTGATGGTTGTCAAATTCCCAAAAGGGACAAGTTATCTCCCTTTTCTCCAAACTCTTGCTCATGGAGGGCTATACATAGTTGGTTTCAATTTTGAATAGAACTGAGGCAAGAACCACCGAACCATTGCAAAGATTTCCCCTTGAATGAAGATGCAAGCGGTTTGTGATAGAATTGCATCTCATCAATCTCATGGATTGCACAAATATTAGCAATGTCCTTGACATGATCACCGGAGTGGTCCGATTCTCTCCATAAAGTATGGAATGTTCTTGATCAATGCCGCAACTAGGATTGGATTTTTGCATTGAGAGCAAGTGGGTTCTGCCAGTCAAATTGACATAAGGGTTGTTTTGTGCCATTCGATTGGCCTTAGAACCCTCATTGATTGAATGAAAGGCCTACCAGGTGGAGGAGTTGATAGAGTCCTATTTGGTGGAGATGGAGACCTTTGAATTATCCTCCCTCTTTGCCTTCTTCTTGGAGATAACTGCAGATACTCAAATAGCACCTCTTCTTCTCCAACACTTGACCTTGTGGTGATTCTTTTCATGAGTTTTTAGGTCTGCACTGTTAAAACCAGCTGATTCTTCTTCCTTGGAGTCACTAGATGTGTAATTTAGGGCTCTTTTAAGCAAGAAAATTGCAACAAATACACATAATTTTTTTGTAATGAAGATGAAGACCTTTAAGGTCCCACCGGCATGCCAAAACTGTTGGTGTAAATCAGCGACACCCTAGATGTTGGTCGATTTCTAGTTTGACACTTTGGACATCCAGTGTGATTGCACAACATTGAATATTTTCCCCAAGTGTGGGACTTGTAAAAATGGGAAAAGAATCTCCAGATTGGAGGATGGTTCCTCAAATCCTCCGATCAGGTGTATTAATTGCAAGTTGCAGAGGTTTTGAATTCAAGATCCTACTCTAAATTCCAAGGGGACAGAGATAGAGAATGTAAAAAACTGAAACTAATGCTAATAAGGTGATGCACCAAAGGAATGGTGAACATTCTTTACTTCTGCAAATAGATACAGGTCATAGAAATGCAAAAAACATCATGCACAAACTAATAGAATGTAATGAAAGGTCATAAATGAAGCAAACAACACAAACAGAGGATTGGAACTCATTCACAAAGCTTGCATTGTCATTTCCAATATAAAGAAACACATGCATTACAACATCTGAGAGGCAAAAAATAAGTTGCAGTCTTAGAAGAGGTTTGATATTCCACAAAATCACTTTTTTAAGGTGAAAAAGGGAGCCTGCAATACATGAAAAATGTTCAACCCTTCAAAATGAGCCAAATCTGGCTTTTACAATGCCAGAAACAACCCCAGGAGAGAGAAACATGGGAAAACGTGGGAGAGCTTAAACCACTAACCAAAAACAAAATGAAACAGCATGGACATCCTTACAAGTCCATTCCCTGACATTTTCCACCATGCTGGGAGAGAATGCGAGCCATTCTTCATTAAAAATGGTGGTTGAAACGTCTTTTCTATCCATTACCATGTGCAAGAGGAATTTTTAATTTTCTCTCTTTAAAATCCATCAAAATACAAAAATGATCTTGTAATATTGTAGATAATTTCACCAGATTTCCGTTGATATAAAGAACACAAAAAACTGAGCTCTGGATCGAAAGTTATGATCGTTTGAAAATTTAGGACAAAACAGGGCCAAAACGGATTGGCGGGTGAAAAATTTGAAATTTTCCCACTTTTTGCATTTGGGAAAATTTCCCAAAAAATCCCCAGGCTTCATCACTCCTTGTGCCATGCGGCACGTGTTGATTGGATGCGGGCCTTCTGTGCTTCATTTTCCACCATTTTGGCCATTTGAAATTATTTTAAAAAAATCTCTGTCAGGACGATGATCTGAGGACACATGGCATGATATGATTCGCTGCGGGCCTCTACCCCTTAACTTTTCCATCGCTTTTGGCCATATTTTTGACTCGGACACGTGGCAAAACCCCATTGGTTGTGGGATTTTCCTTTCCTTTTTCCCTGCGGGCATGTCCTATATTTTTTGCCACCACCGGACACGTGGCAAGATTCCATTGGCTCGCGTTTGGGGGGGGACTTTTCCTTTTGAAATTTCCTTCATTTTGCTTTGGGAAAATTTCCAACTTTTCCCTTGTGTTTGAAGCTCTGATGCCACGTGGTAGGCTCCCATTGGGCATGGGCCTTGGGGAAAACATCTCCTTTTGCGCTTACCTTTGGGAAAAATTCCCAATCTCCCCGCGCTCCGCCGTTCCGACCCCCGGGGACACGTGGCGAGCTCTGACTGGTCGGCGGGCCAAAAAATTAACATTGCGCCTTTGCGATCACTTTGCCAAATTTTCAATCTTTCCTCCACCATCCACCACTCCCTTGGCCTAAGGACACGTGGCACGATGTGATTGGGCGTGGGCCTTTCCTGGAGATTTTTCCATGGCACCAACACTTAGTCAAATTTTCTATTTTCTCCCCCTTGGACACGTGGCAATATCTCATTCATCGGCGGGCCTTTGGGGTAAAATATTCCTTTTGAAAACTTTCCGAATCACTTAGTAAAAATTCCAAGTTTACCTCCACCCTCCGCCACTCCCAAGGACACGTGGCATGATATTACTAGCTGCGGGCCTTTCAGGGGAAAATTTCCCACAAAAACTTCATCACCGAGCCATAACTTCAAAAATACATGGAGTTAGGAGGAAAACTTTACCTTTCTGGAAAGCTGAGAAAAATCTCTATCCAATGGTGCCATTTCTAGAAGGTCTTGAGTGCTTGAAAAGAAAAAAATTATGACTGAGGCACAAGAGAGGGAAGAATGAAGGGAGTTAGCCACAAAATGAGCAAGGGGCTCATTTTGGATAACAGTGCTTCCTGAGAGGCATCAGATATATCGAACACTACAAATGAGATCTAGGATCTCGTTAGTGTTGCAAAACCAATTTTATACTATTTTTGAGTATAAATATTCTACCAAATTTTCTCGAGATTCTAATATGTGTAGTTGACTATGGCAACTTGCAAATTATCACACTATATTGTAGCATGTAATTACATTCAAAAATTTATACAAAATTGAATGACAAGAAAAAAATTGTTTTGGAAGCCCTGTTGGCCTCCGGAGCCCAATACAACCCAAAATGCTGGAAACCGTTAAAAATTCCCAAGATGAAGTTTTTAGATGGTACTCCTTTGGAAAATGTTGCCCAAAATAAAAAAATAGGCTTAATGGAGAAAATAAATGTTTACCCTAAATTAGGCTTTTTCTCACTAAATATTTAGTGACCTGTTTAGTTATAACTAACAAGTTTAGTGAGGTTTTTCTGCCAGATTTGCCTCCAACTGTGGTGATTTTTCTAAATTTGCCTCCATTTTAAAATTCAAAAAACTTGTGTTTTTTGTGTGATTTGAACCATGCACCTCCCACTCCTAAGCCACTTCCAATTATCCAACTTGGCACTATGTGTGCTTCGCATATGAAAAAAACAAACTTATATTTAAATAAAGGTGAATTTGACTCACCTATTAACAATGGCGACCTAGCTAAATCTCCATGTGGCGCCGCTGCGTGCATGGAATGTGAATTAGGGTTTGTGCGTGCTTGAAAAATGAAATTGAATTCCTTGTTATCTCTTTTCCTTCACTATCATTCATTCACGCCTTTGTATTTAGCCACCATTTTGATTGATACGTTGCCTCTGTTTTATATTATCTCCATGGTTTGTTTTGATTATGTTGGCTTCTGTAGGTTGTAGGGGTGCGTGGAAGGTGGAGCGACCGATGTGTTTCTTATCGCCATTAAAATGGGTTGATAAACTCCACAAATCACTATTTATCTCTTTCACAGTCGCAATGTGGAGAGTGAAGGTAGAAAACGGATTTGATTTTTGAAAACAGGGCTTGATCCATCTACGAGGTCACCATTGTCGATGTGGAGGGGGACTCACCTTTGAACGATGTAGAGAATAGCCACAAATCATTTTATATGTAATGCTAGCTCTATCTATTGTTTGAAATGGAAACTCCCCTACAATCATAACTCAGATTTTGGGAACACGGATATGGGCTCATGAACTTTCCTTTCATCTACACAAATTTTATTGAGGGACCCGGTCCCGATCAATGCTCTTATCCACTTTTTACCCCTTCTAATGGCTCATATTTATAAAATAGAGAACATCTCGTCAAGATTGTTGAGGGAGCTCACCAATGAAGGGTGTGGAGGGGAGTAAAGGAGCTTGAAAATGAGCTTGATGGAGAGCTCTACAAATAGCTCAACCGAGAATGCAAAGTAGCTTAATCAGTAGCAAATTTTACCTGGTGTTGGGTGCACCAGTGTAAAAAAAAATTGCGTTCCAAACACCTAGAATGGAAGAGGGGGTTGTGGGGATGCATGGATGTCTGGAAATTCCACGAAGGCAACACAGGCTCTCCTAAAAGTAAAATTCTTCTCCAAGACACTTCTCTTCCTACTGTAACTTCTCCTTCAACCCTTTGCTACTTCACAGTCTAGATTCTCACTCTGGTACCAAATGTAAATTGAGCAACAGGGCGAAGCTTTGATAAATATTATTAAACTCAATCAACCATTACAATGGAGTGCTTCAATATTTATACATATTGGATAGAAATATATAAATAAATAAATGGGTTGCACAGGTACAACCAAAATCACAACAACTTCCAAAATACATCTAGGAAGCAATAATAATTAAATACAAACAAATAATAATTATTACAACTACGTAGAATATAACCTCTTCAATAATATGACAAATATTGTTATAAAGTTTTATAACAATATATAAACTAATTACCTTATTAAATAATTAAATATTTAAGGTAATATAACACATAAATTAACTTGCATAAATAATGGATGATTTAAATACTAGTTTCAAGCACTTACTTGCATGAAATGAGAGGAGATGATCAAAAACGGTGATACATTCTCATTCCTTCATTATTGTCATAGAAAATAGACCCAATTCTCCAACATGACCCAATTTTCACAAGAGAAACATTGTCTATGGCACCTAGATCACATTTTGAGAGTATTAATTCTTTATACAACTTATCATAATGATTTTATTCACAAAACAATTACATATATGTCATGAGAAGTAGCCATTTTGAGTCTGATTTCATAGTTTCTAGAAGCATTACAAGGAAGACTGATTTTGGGAACTCCTTTTTTACCAAAATCTCACTTAACATGACCCTCTTAAAGAATACACACTCTAAACATAACATATACACTGCTTCTACAATCTTGAGTACAAAGTTGTAAAGGAAAATATTTCAAACACAACAGAGACCACATTTTTCTTGAACAAGAATTGTACCATAGCAGTTTAGGGACAAATAGCTTTAGACTTAAAATTAAATCAAAATAACATACCAAAATATTCATCAAAATAATATTGAGATGTGGAAGGAAACTAGGGTCATTCTCTATCTCAATATTAGTTTTTTACATCACCATCATGATTGTACCTTTCGAGCACCATGATTGTATGAACACACTATTGCAAGAGCTGAATTGGACTAGTATGGAAAAGACAAGATTAAAAACACCAATACCATATTTTTGACCCAAAGGGAACCTTATTCAACCTCGAGTAGTTTAAATACCTTACAAACTTTATTGGAAACAACATGACTCATTTCATGCCTATCACTTCAAGAAGGAGGCTTGGAGAGAAGAACAAGGTTAAAAATGAAGAGAACTTTCTTATTCTTCCACCTTTGGTCCTCAAAAATTTTGTAAAATTTCAGGATTGGAGTGCTCTCAAAAATTTCTTCTATTATTTATCTGAAGGATGCTTGATAATTTTGTTTGGATGATAAGAAGATAAGGTGCTCAATTTGCATGTTTTAATAAACCAGTTTTGGTAAAACTTGAATAACTTCAAAATTTGATGAAATTTTACATAGAGCACCACAACACATCCCTTTACATGATCCATAACTTGGTTTCTCATAAATATGCCATTATAGTTAATACCAATCTCATTTTCCTAAGCATCCACTATTATTTCTCAAAGGTAGTTTTAGTAAAAACTTGAATTGTGCCTCTTATAGACACAAATATTGCACATTAGAAAATATTTAGCCTGGTCATATACTACTATTTAGAAGGTTATCAAGTGTACAAATTACCAATTAATCCCACATTTTTTCTACCTTTATTTTATATTTTACTTTGTTTTCCCATGTATTTCCCAATACCTATCCACCCATTTTGCAACTTCCTTGAGATTCTAGCCACTGATTACGGGTGCCCAAACATGTACTGGGGCACCTCGAGGCTCCCTAGTCCCACCTTGGGCATCCCTCTCTATGTTTAACCTCTTTCACTCTTCTTTGGGTCACTTCTAGCTGTTATTCTCCCTTATCTTTTCCGCAGTCGGCATTGTTGGCATTAATTGTGAAATTAAACTTGAGAACCCTATAAATATAAAGCTTATAAGACCATAATAAGGGTCCTAGGTCATTGCATCCTATCACTACTATCACTCCATCTAGGGCTACATCCATTACACCATCTCCATCTACATAGATCTATGCATCATAGCTAGCAAATTCTACATCACATCCACTCACACATTTTAGAGGAGGAATTTTATCTATTCTACTCTACATTCTACATCTTCTATAGCTATCATAGCTCATTCTACACAAATGTGAATGGAGCGAGAGAACCTAGGGCATGGCATACACATACTCACTTTGGAACTACATCGGTGCATGTGTAGTGCGGTGCTCAATGATAAGTCCATCGGCTCGGCACTGAGGTCAATATGACCCCTTCTTCTTCTTTATGTGCGGGGTGTCACTCGGTTCATCCAGAAATCTAACGTGATAGACAAGAAGGGTTTCAGACCTATTTACGACACTTTGTCAAACACAATTCTTGAGTTTCTACATAGTTCACAGCTCCCATAATCCATACCAATACACCCCGTGGTACCCGAGTACACTCCTGAGCACCTGTGTCACTTAAAATAGTCTAGATCTATCCTTCGCAGGGTCCTTGAGTAATCGTCTGCATAGCCGAGCTCAAGTTCCGGATCTGCGACAACCTCGATAGTCTACATTAATCAACTAAGTCATTTTCCTACTCCCCTCTTGTATATTAGGGTTTCTATTTCACTTATAGTAATTATTTGAAGTTATTACATATTGCTTTACTTTATTTACTACATTTATACAGTGTTTTAGTCCTCCTACTTAGATTAACATTAAAACCCTAAATCCCCTTTAGGTCCTTTAGGCAACTAATTTTTGTTAATCATTTTGGTGAACATGACCATACTTTATACCACATTCCCATCCTCTTTCATTCTATCATCATGAATATTTCTATCACTCAATACCTACTTACCCATCCTAATTTTCTTCATCGAGTCCAAACCCTTTTTTCTACTACCAATGTTTCTACCAACATGCACCCAGATTCCCTATACGACACATTTTCTGAGACATTTTCCCAACACATAGCATTCCAAGACAATATTACTACTAACAATCACCCTTTTGAAAATAATCCACCACTTTACATCATGTCTCGCATCTACAATGTTGTTGTCAAGCGTACTCTTATCGATAATGGCTCTGAGCTTAATCTATGCCCCATGTCCTTTATCCAAGCCTTAGGTTTTTCTACCCATGACATTAACCCTTCTTCCATTTCCCTCCATGCTTATGATGGTTCCATTTGTCCATGTCTATGCCATGTTACTTTTCCCTTAACTATTGGTCCTAAAACTCTCCCCACCATCTTCTTCATTATTTATTTCCATGTCTCATATAATTTCTGTTAGGTATACCATGGATCCACGCCATGCAAGTCATTCCCTTTACTCTCCATCACTATTTAAAATTATTGCATGAGCATGTTGAGTATACCATCTTTCGAGACCATGATCCATTCCAATATTGTGTCCATGACCCTCATACTAGTATCCTTATTCCATACATTGACA
Source organism: Taxus wallichiana var. yunnanensis (assembly GCA_018340775.1). Classification (NCBI taxonomy): domain Eukaryota; kingdom Viridiplantae; phylum Streptophyta; class Pinopsida; order Cupressales; family Taxaceae; genus Taxus; species Taxus wallichiana. The sequence goes on along the minus strand of CM031240.1, from coordinate 475,627,778 downwards.
CCACTGATGAACCTAAGCCTTTGGATGATCAAACACATTTTCCACCACTCAAGGGATCTATATGTTTAGTAAATGAAATCCCATCTCTATTACCCATTTCCACTATTGTAGTTCCATACCAACCGCCCCCTCCCTCCATGAACACTTTCATCCCATCTCTGCCGGTTTCGGCCCCGCACCTACCCTTCACAAGTACACTCTTTATCCATGACTCATTCGGCACCATGTTACCCTCAATCCCACATGTGATGAAACCATCTACTCTCCTATTGGTCTAGCTCACCTTGGCATTACTCTTGATGACATTTAACCTTCTACTCATATCTCTCATCTCTATTACGTTTTTTCACCATCACCGCCAATTATGGTTTACATGTCTTTGATCTTCTCATTTATCTATCGTGCACCCATTATCCTATGCAACTCACATTAGGGGAATCTGGCTTACTTACATCGGTGGTATGATAGACCCTCATCACACTGATATCTCAAACCCCATTCCTTTTGGCCATATTTTCATTTTCAATAGTTCCTTTCTGGGCCATTCCCCCAACCTCACTCGATGGTACGCACACAGTTGTCCACATCCTTCCTTTACCAATGAATAATATGCTATGGGAATGTACCATTTGTCTCTCACTAGATCATTACGTGATCAACCTCATACCATAGCCTTCCAAGTTTCTAATTCTGATCCATTTGAATTTGACCCAGAGGATGACGATCTTCTTGATGAGTTCACATAGCCTCTTCTCACATTACTTTGCTAGGGCGTCTCATCTAACATACACCCCCTCCCCTTCTCTTGTAATTTCTCATTTCTGCCCCTCATACACATACATGTTTCCTTTCCTCGCATCTTATAATTTAAGTCATTTGTTGTCAAGCCCTCATTACCCGATGACACACCCTAGTGCTTCGATTCACACTAGATTGTTGAGGTATCATTCTTACATTGAATTCCACACACTACACTACCAGGCCCATTCATATACATCATACATCATCTTATATATACCTCCTTTGTTAGTCATTTCCACATCATCCTTCTCTTACACGCAACACTAGTCATCATCCTATATGAGACTAGTTTCCTATGTCATCCATACACACTATACATTCTACATGCTACACTAGATTCCCTTATACTTGGGTCTAGTCTTATCTCTTATCATTGTGCATGCTATTCCTATTGACACACTTCTTCCATTTACACACTTACCCACAATGCATTTATACACCCTACCTATCCTACACCTCACACTATATTTCCTTATACTTGGGTGTAGTTTCATCTCTCATCCGTACACATTCTATTTCTACCTACCTACACACGCTACATTACATTTCCTACAACCTACATTCACGTCCCTTGGACAGCTACACTACATTATTATACATGTTGTACTCACCACCCTATGACGCACTTTATTTCCTTGGTTCATACTTAAATGTCGAGGGTTTACCAATCAAATGGACCTTACCTACATGTGACCTATCTTCATAACACATTCCCAGGACTAGTGACCAATGCTCTGGGCTATATAAATCACCCACACCCATTATCACATGGTAGTATACACCTTAGCATAAAATACCACTCCTATCAATTCTACATCATTCTATTACATTATATCATCTCTTATCATATCATCCTATACTCTTCTCAATCCCAAACTATTCCATTACATCCTCACACCTTCAATTATTATGTAGTGGTATACACCTTAGCTTAAATCACCACTCCCTTCATCTAATTCGTATTATCATCCTACATTGTATCATTAGTTATTCTACTATCCTATCATATGTCATTCTATTAGATCACCATTCCTCCTACTCATCATGTTGTGGTATACGCTATAGGATAAATCACCACCCTCACCTTGTTCATTACATAGTGACATACACTATAGGCTAGATTGTCACCTTCTTCTTCCATCATGTAGTGATATATGCTTAGGGCTAAATCATCACTCCTCTGATCAAAAAATTCATGATATACACTTCAGCTATAGGGTTCATGCATATCATTTCTCCTCATGTCGCATGACATCACCACTACACATACACACTCATCACGGTGTGCTATCCAAAATGATGCTTAAGGCTAAATCATCACTCCTCACGATCAACAAATTCATGATATACACTTCAGCTATAGGGTTCATGCATATCATTTCTCCTCATGTCGCATGACATCACCACTACACATACACACTCATCACGGTGTGCTATCCAAAATGATGCTTAAGGCTAAATCATCACTCCTCGATCAACAAATTCATGATATACACTTCAGCTATAGGGTTCATGCATATCATTTCTCCTCATGTCGCATGACATCACCACTACACATACACACTCATCACGGTGTGCTATCCAAAATGACAACTACTTGACCATTTCCCAATTACTCACTCTCATTTTTGGTTCATTCATAACTAATGAGGGGGAAAACAAAATGAACCTCATTGTATACACATTCCATCAACTCAAGGGGCACGTTGCTCCTATTATTCCATTTTTATTCCATTTCATCCATCCACAACACATTACATTGTCTTGGTAGCATTTAATTTTGCTTACTAGTGTTTTGCATGATCATTCTATTACACATGTTAGCTTTCTTTCCTATATGTCATTATCATACACACATGTGTTTTAACACCTTTGTTTAGTGTGATTACAGATACATGACTATACACGTGGCATAGATGTTTTCCTTCTACTCTTACTATATTGGTCATTAGGGGCATCCACATTCAAATTATACAAGTGTTATTGTTTCATTTTGTACTTAAAATATTATACTACTTGCTTATACATGATTTGAAATATTGGTTTTCACTCTAACATACTAATGGGTGTTCCATGTGCAGCACTTGTTTTACATGACTACAAGTTCCCATGACTACTTGTATGCTTTGATTTCCATTATATGCAGGAATTTCCCTTTGATTGTGTGCACACTTGTCTACTTGTTGTGGCCATGATGTACTTTGTGTGTCTTGCAACATCATGAGATATGTCCCATGTTTGAAACCCACTTTGTGCAGTCTCCTTGCATTCTTGTGTGTTTGTACTAATGTACTTTTTATTTTTATATAATATTTACATTTTTTACAATTTTTGCATGCATGTGTTCGAGACTAACAATTGTATTAGATAGTCATCCCCTTTTGTGTTCACCTTGGTACCTACCAAGATTTTCCCTTTCCCCCTTGTAGGGATGAGTTGATTACAAAGTCGAGTGCATTTGGTCCTCTTATGGGGCCGATTCTCCTTCCGGGGTTGTCACATGCACCCCCAAAGAGGGGGTATCACTATGGGTTTTTAATAACACAACGTATCTACACCGATTCAAACACATCGAGTGAGTTCAAATCGACTAAACTCCATACAAAACAAGTGAGTTCAAATAAGGCCAAACTCCATACACAATAGCCTCAATAGGACATGGTGTCCTTTAGTAATTCTCTGGATCGGTCATGAGATTAGGAGTTACGGTGGGTTTCCTCTCAACAATTCTCTATCCAGGTTGTGTAGGATCACCCAAAAACTAGTGAAGTACAAAGATCTCTTCAAAAATTGAAGCGAAGTAGTTAGAGTTGGAGGACACTGAGTATTTCCTCCCTACACTTCTTCAACCATGGTGGCATGAGATTGCCCAAAAAACTTATGACATCATAGGATATCCTTCTACACCCTTTCTCTCAACATGGATCAAGTGCACATGTTCCATTTTTCCATTTACACTTTCTATTCTAGCGTGCTTTTCATTTTCATACTTTACCAAAACTTTTTACATACATATATATTTGACTACTTGAGCATTTTCTCCTTGCAGGTCCATCGTATGAGAAACAAGCAATCAAATTAGGGAGAACAACAACAAATATAACACATCGTGACATTGCTTTCCATACTAACCATACAAGTAAACCACACACATACAGTAGTTACACATGTGTTCCAACCTAGGTTCACTCTCATAAACTTTACTTACATTTTTCATCTTCAAAATCCACACTCCTCCACATTTGAGTCTAGTCCATTAGCGCATTTTCTTCTACACTTTACATGGATTTTAGGTATGCTTCTATGACTACTTTACGTTACCAAGCTGTTCGCTCACCAACATAAAGTGGGGGAAAATCTAGACACAAATATTACACATTAGACAATATTTAGCCTGATCTTATACTACTCTTTAGAAGGTTCTCAATTGTACAAAGTACCAATTAATCCCACCTTTTTGTAACCTTTGTTTTACATTTTACTTCATCTTTCCTGCATATTTCCCGATACCTATCCACCCATTTCACAACTTCCCGAGATTATAGCCTTGATTCTAGGTGCCCAGATCCCACCACAGGCATCCCTCTCTATGTTTAACCTCGTTCACTCTTCTTTGGGTCACTTCTAGCCATTGGTCTCCCTTATCGTTTCCTCATTCGACATTGTTGGGATTAATTGTGAAATTAAAAGTGAGAACCATATAAATGTAAATCTTATAAGACCATAATAGGGGTCCTAGATCATTGCATCCTATCACTATTATCATTTCATCTAGGTCTGTATATACATTACACCATCTCCATCTACATAGTTCCATGCATCATAACTATTAAAGTTTTCATCACATCCATTCACATATTTTAGAGGATGGATTCTATATATTCTATTCTACAATCTACATCTTATACACCAATCATATCTTGCTACTTACACAAAGTGCACTTGGCACGAGAGCACCTAGGGCACAACATACACACACTCACTAGAACTACATTAGGGCCCGTAATGTAGTGTAACTCTCAATGATAAGTCCACTAGTTTGGAAGCTGAGGTTAGGCTAACCCGTTCTTCTTCTTCATGTGTAAGGCGTCATCCAATTCATCTAGTGAATCCAGTGTGACATATAGGTAGGGTTTAAGACCTAGTTACGACAACTTTGCCAAACACGCTTCTTGAGTTCCTACATAGTTCACATTGCCCAAAATCTAGACCAGGGCACCTCGTGGCACCTCGGTAGTCTCTCGGTGGTTGTGTCACTTCAAATAGTCCATATCTATCCTTTTTAGGGTCCCCGGTGATCATCTACATAGCTGAACTCTAGTTTCAAATCTATGACAACTTTGTGATAGTCTACCTTAATCAACTAAGTCATTTTCCTACTCCCCTCTTACGTATTAGGGTTTATCTTTCACTTAGATTAATTATTCGAGCTATTACATATTACTTTACTTTATTTACTACAGTTATATAACATTTTATTCCTCCTATTTATATTAACACTAAAACCCTAAATCCCCCTTTAGTTCCTTTAGGTAACTAATTTTTGTTAATCATTTTGGTGAACCTAACCATACTTTATACCACCTTCACATTCTCTTTCATTCCATCATCATGAATATCTCTATCACTGAATACCTACTTACCCATCCTTATTTGCTTCATGACTCCCTTTTCATGACCTTTGAAAATACATGTGACATAATCTCACTATCACTCCAAAAAGTTATGTCATCTACATAGACAACAACAAGCACCATGTGACCTTATTCTTCTTTTATGCATATATTTCTATCAGCTACTCTTCTTATTAATCCTTTCTTAATCAAATACTTGTTCAATGTACTATACTAGGCCCTAGGGGATTTATTGAGACCATATAGTGCCTTCTTCAACCTACACACATAATCCATGTCTTCAAGTGAGAGAAAATCCATCTGGTTTTTCAATGTAGACCTCCTCATTCAAGTTCCCATTTAGGAATGTTGACTTCACATCCATTTGATATAATTTGAAGCCTTTGTGTGTTTCATATGCCAAGAAGATCATAATGGCCTCCATCCTAGCCACATGATAAAATGTCTCATCAAAATCTACCCCTTTAACCTAAGCATGTCATTTGCAAACCAGCCTTGCATTATTTCTTATAACATCACCTTTTTCATTCAATTTGTTTCTAAACACCCACTTCATTCCAATGATGTTTTAAACCTTTGTCCTAGGTACAATCTTCCATGATTCATTCTTCTCAATTTGGTCCAACTCTTCATTTATTGCATTGATCCAATTTTCATCCTTGCTAGCCTCTTTGACATTATTTGGTTGTATTTTGGACAAGAGAGAAAAAATTTCTTGATTTTGATCATTTTTAGCCTTCTTCTTATTTGAATAATTGCTTCTTTATTTCCTATGATCTGACTTGGTGGATTATCTCTTTTAACCTACCTTTAAATTGATTTTGTATCAGGTCTTTCTTTTTCATCATCGTCTTCTTATTGATAAAATTCTACAATTTCATCATCATCCTGATTTTGGTATCTTGTGGAGTCTCTTTGGGATGAGTTATGGTCTTGTTTGGATGAGATTCATTAATTGTAAAATTATTTCTCTCAACTATTTTTTTGGTTCTTATTGTAGCACCTATAGGCTAAACTAACAGCTAAGTAGCCTAAGAAAATTCCTTCATCACACCTTAAGTCAAACTTACCAAGATTGTTAGCATCTCTCTTGATGTAGTACTTACTTCTAAACACTCTTAGGTGTTTTACACTTGTAGGTATTCTTCTCTAAATCTCATAGGTTGTTTGATTTTGGTTGATTCTGATTTGATCTCTATTTAAGATGTATATTTTTGAGTTAACTTCCTCTCTCTAATATCCATCTGACAATATTGATTCATTCAACATAGCTCTATCCATTTCTTCCAATGTTCTATTCTTTCTCTCTACTACCCCATTTTATAGAGGTTTTATTACGAGTTGATAATTTTCTCGTTATTCCATGAGTCTCACAAAATTCATCAAATTAATTTGACTGAAACTCTCCTCCTCTATTAGACCTCGTACTCTTGATTTTTCATTCTTTTCATTATTTACTAGTGCTTTGAAGGCTTTAAACCTTTATGGTGCTTTTGATTTTCCTTGAGGAAGGAAACTATACGAGATGAAAATTAACATGCAACCTTCAACTACACTCGACCCCCGAGCTCATGCGAGCATCCATGTTTAATGTGTGTGGATAAATGTATCATGATGAGTGACTAAGATATGGTAGTGTGATCTCCTAGTAGCTGAGTTGGCCAAGGGGATATTTAGAGGTTATGAATGGGTAGCATAAATTTCCTACGGTTTATTTGCCTAACTTGGATCTAATTGTTTATCTAGTTTGAAGTGTCCAAATTAACTAAGTTGAAAATGAAAATCCATGTTATTTCTTAAAGGAAACTAATCCAAACAAATCATAAAACTAAAATATTATAATCACAAAAAGCAATTTGCTTCTAGTCTAAATAATTAAAAATATCTCTACACTAAAATTAAATAAACAAAATGACACTGAAGTGGTTATTCACCTGTGTTGAGTGTATTGAAACTAAACTAACTTAAAACAAGAAATTTTCCAAATGATCTATGATGTGTAGACAAACTCCAACATATATTCTCTCCTTCAAATCCATAGAGATGGGAAGAAGAGGATCCGTCACCGGGAGATGTTGTTAATGATTTAAACCCTCTTGGAAATTAACTAATTACTTGCAAATGAAAGGAAATTGATTTCTACTCTATTTTATATGATGTAACAATGATAAATTGTAAGAATGAAGGAAATCAAACAACAAATCCAACTTGGAGTTCACAGAACAAAGGTAAATCTAGATATGTAGTGATTTTTCCCCTCATTTTGTCCTTTCTGTCTCTATGTGTCCATATGAGTCCAAGGAATTGGGAATGCAAAGGCATAAGTAGGAGGATGGCACTTGAGCAATAAAAGCTTGAAGTTAGTCTGGATGCAATGCAAGTAGAAGAGAGATAACATAAGAGATCTAAGCTTGGCTATGTGATTCCTAGCAATATTGTGACAATAATACAATGTAAGATACACAAAAAATTCTCAGGCCTTTTACTTGACTACAAGCATGGAATATATAGGAATCGGGACTTGGATGTACCTTCATCCATAAGGAAAGAAGATTAGGTTCTAAATAACTAAAGCACATGCAAAAATAGAAGAGGGAAGAAGAACCAAGCAATCAAAAATATTTTTAGACAATTTGGCCCACATATGCATGCTAAAAGTTAAGTTAAGTGAATCGTCACATGTCAAAACACGCATGACGGAATGCGGAAAAGTCGTTCAAGACCACCACTTTGTTTTGGGTGGCGGTTTGAAGCTGTTGCCTAGGTAGGGTACTGAGTCCTTGCACTAAAGGCTGAAACATGCACAAAAAGAGGAAAAATCTAGAAAAAACATAGGAAGGCTAAGTAAATATGTCTAGGAAACAAATATACACTTTGAATGGGCTTTGGAGCTCGAACACCTTCTTTAAAGGACCTGAATCATCATTGAGGAATTTTTAAACATGTTTCGGACAATGTAGCACATGCAAATTTGGGTGCGTACATATTTCCCCCTTGGAGAAGTGTCTTAGCCATGAAAAGGTGTAAAACGTGAGAGTCTGAGTATGGCATTCTCGAAAATGGGAGAGAGAAGTTATACGACACGCCCGTGTGTCAAAATTTTTCCACCCATACTCCTGCTACCTACCTAAGAAAAAAAAAAAACTCAAGTACAGATAGATAAAATATTGAAAAATAAACACTAAATCAAACCGACAAGAGGACTTACCTTTTTGTGGGGATATAGAGATATACCTATGCCAACACTCTAGCCCTATGAAAACATACACTCAAAACAAGGTTAAAAATAACATATATATATATATCAAAATGAACTCACTTTTAAATTCATTTGTGCATTCTCGATTTGGTGAATTTGGAGCTCTGGATTCACGGTGACCATTTTCAATGAGAGTATAGCCAAAACAACCATTGTGGGATAGTGATCATGCCTCCATGTGTGGGAGATTGACCAACATGGTTTAAGGTTGGTTATTTTCACTTTTGTCTTTTCATACCTAAAATGTAAAAACATTGAAAAGTTCATCTAAGAGGATTATTTTCAAGAAAAATTGTCTTAAATGAGTCTCTAGGGGGCCATAGGGGCATTCTTTTATTTTGTCAAAAATGGATTTTTTTTACATTTATGAGAATTTTGTAGGGTTAAGGGCATGTTTGGAAAATAGGCTTAGGACCACCTCCTAAAGAAGGGAAGGGGTCACGGGAATACCATCCTGCTTGGGTGGTGGTCGTGGAACCACCACCCTGCACTGGGCAGTGGTTTTGAAACAGAATGACCAAAATGTACATTAACTTGATTTTTTTTGGATTTTTCATGTTTTTAGTGAGCTTGTCTTCTTGTGTACGTTACTAACTTGCTCTTTTTCCATATTTTGATGAATTAAGAAGGAGGATTACATCTGCTAGAGTCGAGAGAGGGAGTGTGATTGGCTCCCTGGGATTTTGGACCAGTTGACCTAGGTTGAGAGGGACACCCTCCAGAGGGTAGGCATATGGAGGATTACATGTGTTCCCCATGTTGTCCCTACTAGTCACATATTGTGTGACTTATTTTCTTATTGGGACGTAGACCGGAACACTTTCCCATTACCGAGTGCTAGAGGTGAATGGATCATCACCTTGGAGGAAGTATATAGTATTTTTGGGCTCCCGATACTTGGGAGGAGACTAACTCTAAAGAAAGTAGGATCCAAGGCTAAGATGACACAATGTGCCACATATATGGGAGATGTCATTGTCTCATCTAGTTCAAAGAAGGGGATGAAATTCCAGTCCATTACTACTACTCCTATTCTTATCATTCGAGAGATCCATTATGGGTATCTTGTCCTCACGATTGATCGGGGACAAGGGAGGTGACACTCTTCTCTATTGTTGGGATCCTATTATCACACAGATTGAGGGACATGGCCATAGGTATGCCTGGGGAGTAGACATCCTAGGGACTACCTACCATGACTTATACATGGTAGTTCGATTGCAGGGGAAGTCACTGAGCCACCCCACTCTTGTTATGAGTTGGGTATATGAGCATATCACCCCCTATGGAAGGGGAGTATAGGTATTGGATCCAAGGGTTGTCCGGGAAGTGAGGTGGACAGCTATGTCATTTATTAGGACACCTCATCACCAATGGATTCTTTGACTATGGAAGACATGGTTGTCACTCCCTACCAGGACATGACAGGGTTATGGGGACATGAGGTGACCATGGTGGTAGCTTGTTCTACCATAGGCCAATTAGTTGATAGGGTCAGGGAGAGTCGAGATTCATCCATTTGATCAGGTTCCTCAGTAGTTTGGCCTACCATATGCTAACATAATTCCACACAGAGTGGTATCGATCTACATAAATATTCGGGAGGCCTAGAGGGGCCTAGAGGAATTCTTAGATGGACAAAGGTGGTCACCCTAGGTGTGCCTATTGCGATTAGGTGCATGGTTTGTTCTATACGGGAAGGCTGATGCCCCTCGAGAACCTTTATTCCAGTTATGTCTGCTCCTTCTCGCAATGGAGAGGAGGATGAGCCTATTGGTGTAGACCACCGATTAGAGGAGCATACAAGAGATGAGACCAAGGAGGAGGATGATGATGAGTGTGTAGTCGTGGTAGCCTATTGGCTTCTAGCTTTGGGGAGGCCCCACCTACCAAAGATACTCACTAACCCTACCTAGATGCCCATATATCCGAGTATGTTTGATACTCTTCTCTCGACTTTGTTAATTTGAAATATTAGTTTTGGTATTCTCTTTTGATTTACATCTTGTAGTTTTCTAACTTATCTATTTCTTCTTTCCTTTCTTGCTGAAAATGCACAGGAGTGGTGAGTGCTTATCCGATGGGTGTGCATGAACACCCTGTTTATTCCTTAGGGAAGACTTGACCCAAGTGGACCGAGGACTCGGGCTATCCACTAGCTTCCTGAAGACACACTGACATGTTTTCTCCTGTTTGGAGGACAACGGAGGTGGTGACCTCCCTTCATACCTAGGTGGCCAGATATGAGGCCACCGAGAATCTGATGAGGCAAATCCATTCTCGTATTGAGACTATGGGCATCATACATAATCATGAGCACTCACACCATTTGGTTCATTCCCAATGTCATCGCGGATCATGCGGTGAGAGCCCTAGACGTGGCCATGTACCATCCAAGGGATCCCACGAGGATTGACGAGGCCATTGGGTCTTTTTATTGCTTTTTGCCATTTTTTTGGGAAATATATGATTTTTTTGTATATTTCGGGCTCATTACAAGTGTTTTTACATGCCTTAGCGCGTGATGGAATTATATACAAACTTGACTCACCATGATATATACTGAGACATATATATATATATATATATATATATATATGGTTTGGTAATCCATTGTATCTAAGTATACTCTCTTTTGGTTTATTTCTCATGTGTACTCTAGATGTTTAGAATTTCCATTTTTCTATGCTTTTCAGAATGCATGCAGTGGATGTGAAATGATAATAGAATGATTTCTTTTTGTATTTTATAATGTTGATATATGATAATGCGAACACAATGTGATGTTGAACTTTAGTTTCTTTAAGCAATCTTTGATACTTCATATTGTCTTGGTAAAACGTGATGATATAATGATATGATAATTAAATGTACCTTCCCCACTCCCAACTCCATATAACCAGTAGGATGCAAGGGCTCAACACCAAGAGCTAGAAAGGGAACAAGTTACGAAAAATTGTTGAATGGTAATGATGAGGGAAAGACAATGGTTTGACAGGACCAAATTGAGACACTACAACCTCACCCTACTCAAGTTACTTCATAGCTTAGAATGTGATTTAATTTCCAATTTATCTAGACTTAGATCCATAGATGGCTACTTGGTTGAAAAAATCTGGTTTTGAGGTTTTAAACTCTTTTGGAATTTTTGACATCTAACTCACTTTGTTTTTATTTATGATTTCACAACATTTGAATGAACTGCTTCTAACTTTCAATTTTTTCAAATATACCCCCTACACATTTCCCCATGCTATTAGTAGGAATCATGGGATCATCACCATGGGAAAGGCATATGTGAGTAAGGGCATTTCTCTCTTTTCCCAACCCTACATCACTAGTAAGAGACACATGCTCAACACCGAAGGTTGGTAGGAAAAGAAATGTGTAAAATATTTTTTTTTGTGGATTTGCGCTTGACTTATTTATCTAGGAAAAAGGTCTAGAATGTTCTTATTTCCAAAGAGATGTTTATGGGATAGATGTGACACCATGAAGCTTCTCGAACAAACTATAGGAAAAGAAATCTAACCTAAAAAGAGACTATAAGTAGAGATAAGTATGTAGACCTTGGTATGGTTACTTTCAAATATTTTTCTTATCTTATTCGGATCAATTAAATGATTTGGAAACAATTGATAATACCATGAAGATTTGAAGAGACATGATTTGTTTTGCCAATATTTTCAGAAGTTTCTAGGAATTTCTATAAGAATAAGTCACTTGATCAAAATTTAACAAAATGAACTAGCGGATGAAAATGTAATTCGGATGCAATAATGTACATATGGAAATGTAGGTAAAACTACATGTCATGATGCCTAAGGTGAAGAAACTTGACGAATATTGAATTCTTTACCCCTAAAATTACACAAAGGAGAACCATTATACTCAAAAATTCCATTCTCTTAACAAGGGCCTACCATTCGGATTTAAACTTACAACCCTTGCCCAGTAATCGTATATGCCCAATAATTAAAATCATTTGTTTGAAAGATGTGTTCATGCACCTATTTGTCACATTCTTGAGACATGGTGTGTGGGTGAGCATGACTATGCTGTTTTTCCTTGTCTCCTATGTAGAGCGTTGTGCTCACTTGTAAATCTTGTTGAATGATGAGGCCTTTCCCCATGGATATGGAAAACTTAGTTTCAGATGCACATGGGTCAAAACCAAGGTTTAGAATAGAATAACCCCTAGAGATGGTTTTGATGGGCATTGTTTCAATATCATATTTCCCTTCTTCATTTGTTAATTCTATCATGTTCACACCTAGATCTAGGTTGTCGGAGGGAAGAGATGCTAAACCGAGAAGACGCCCATTACACGTGGTTCAAATGGGAGGAATATCTTATCGTCACCCTCTAATATTTTCATCATTCCCATTGTGGTTTTAGTGGACACTATTTCAAAAGTTATTGATTTAACCTTATCGGTTTTTACCACCTCAAATGTTTTTGGGTCAATGACTTCAACCTTTGGAACGCCCGAGGTGACCGGGACTAACTCTTTTGTTAGAGGTGGTTTATCCAATTGATTCGCGGGAAGTTCATACTCAATATAGACTCCTTTATTCTTTTGAGGTGTTCTAAGTGTATATCGAAGGGCTTAGGATCCCCTTGAGTGATGAATACCTTACCCAAATGGAGGAATCTAATCTCTTGGAATAGGGTAAAGGGGATAGCCTTCATTTGATGAATCCAAGGTATCCCAAGGATCATGTTATAACTTGTTTCCCTTTCGATAATTTAAAACTCCATCAAGATGGTTTTTGGACCAAGTGTGACTAGAAGAACTATGGTTCTAATTGAGATTGCTTTAAGACTGTTGTACCCCGTAACATGTTTCTTGTAGAGGAAAAATTTTCTCTCCATATCCCAAATTCTGCAAGAAAGAGAATGGAACCACATTTATAGCATCCTTGTCATCAATCATGGCTCTCTTAATGCAATTTTTATAAACCTAGACTAGTAAAAATAAGGCAGGATCACCTCTTCGTGAAATTTCAGCATTAGATGGCATCTTGTCTATATCAAAAACAAACCCAAAGTGTCCCTATCATTCGTCCCTGGGAGGATGTTTTCAAATTCTATATTTTTATTTGAGCACTAGGAGGTGGTGAAACATAGAATAGATGACCAAGACCTACTACATTGAGCAATGCGAGTGATGCATAGGTGAATTCTTCAATAAATCTAGAAACTAAATGTGAGGAAAGGTATTGTTCAAATCGATATTAAATCATAGGCTCCTACTGTTTTTGATATTATAGGAATGTCATCTTGCAGGAAGGAAAGAGTGGTTAGGGGTTATGAAATGTACTCCCTCATCTGAGTTGTTACATTAATTTCACGCTCAACCTCTAGCTCAACTAATCCCAAGATTTTTGTGTTATCGTTTGAACCAAGGTTAGGAGTGACCCAAGAGTTATTGGAAGTTGAGGCTTCATGGTCATTATTTCCTATAGGAATGCCTTTGTGTTTTTCAATTCACCTTTAAATTTTCAAGACGTGTAGGGAGAGGATCTTGAAATATGCTCACATTAGCGTTTTGAGGAGCTATAGGTCCTATATAGTTAGATTACAAGTTTGTTTCAAGATTTTCGAGGAACATGTCTTCAAAGATTTACCTTTGGTTTTCGGGAATTCTTTGTAGAAACTTATTGCAATCACAGAAATTCCTATTGACATGACCTCGAACCTTATGGAAACCAAAATATAGGTTAGATTCATAATCTCTTGGTTTTTGATAAGCATCTTACTATTGTTGATTATAAACTCGGTTGTAGTTTTGAAATTGGTTGTTATAACCATGATTTGTTGCCCCTTGGCCAGAGTTTTGATACTTGTTTTGGGCCTTGGGTTTGATTTTTTGTGGTGGATGATTTACATCGACCGTGTTGACATGAAATACACAATGTTAGGGCATTTTTATTTCCCAAGTTGTTTTTATTGTTAGTGTTGTCATTTTTTGGAAAACCAACGTTCTTGGATTGATTAGTAGCACTATTCATGTTAGCACCATGATTGTGATTCACGCCCTTAGGTCCTTGGTTATTGGCACCATTTTTTGATAATTTTCATTACTTTGATTTGGAGAATCCAATTTCCCATTGGTACCATAGATCTTATGCCCAATATCTATAGTGGTTTGGTCAATCCAAAGTGCACCTTCCAACACTTCCTCATAACCACAAAAAGGAAACTTCTAGACTTCCTCCCTAGTCTCTCGATTGAGTAAGTGAAGGAAAACATTACAAAGTTCCATCTGGTCCATATTGGGCACACTTGCAAAGGAATAAGGAACTTGGCACCATATTTGGATGAAATTGAATATATATTCATTTTTCTCCTATCTAATATGCAAGAACACCCTAATCCCTCTACGTAACAACTTGTTCATGTCAAACGCTTTGATGAAATCTGAAATATGGTAATACCAATCTAATGTGATTCCTTCAAGAGTATTTGGAAAGATATTATCCACTAAAACATCCCAAGGAAGTAATTCCCTGATAGCATTAGCATAGGCCTTGATATGAGCATTTGGGTCTCCTTATCCCTTAAATTTTGGAAGATCCAATATTGGGCACAGAAGCATGACACCACATATGGTGAATTCAAGAGGTTCCTTTAAGTACTCAGCATATGTACCCATTGCGTAAGATTCCACCATCAAAGATCCTTGATGAGGAGGTGGAGGAGGAATTGGATAATATGCATTATAAGCATTGACGAGAACGTATGGGGTCCTTTGATATGGCATGTAGGGAGTAGGAATGGCATATGGGTCCATCTGGGGAGTTTTTAAATACATATGCATGTAAGGTAGGATAGTTCTAGGATATGGACTAGCGGACGTAAAACCAAGGAAAATCACATTGCTTGTTGTGGTGGTATTCAAGAACGCACTTCCAGAAATCCCTTGTGTCGGATAAGCTTGAGAAGGATGACAAACCATCTCTAGTGTGTCTAACCCTATGAGAATATCACCTCAATTTGAATGAGCTGATAACCTTGTTCTACATTGTATTGCGTTGGTTTCTCATTGGAAGGGATGTATCCTTTATTGTCAACTAGATACCCCATGTTATGCCCTACTGCATGTGTTGGTTCTAAAGTCTGGGAACTTTCTAGTTCTCTAATCTTCCCCACTAAAGAAGAAATGAAATAGTTGGGAGAGGATTGATTCCCTTGTTGGGGTGCCTGTGGCGTAGGGTTTGATTGAGTGGGATCATGATACCCTGTCATGAATTTTTTAGTGTTATAATTATTTTCTTCCTCAGAAGTAAGAATCTTAGGATAGGTATTATAAATCTTAGAGGTTGAATCCTTCATTTTATCCAAAGACTCATCTATCTGATGAAGAGGATTAGTTATTCATGCAAATATATCATCCTCTGTTGATTGCATGGCAATGTAAGGTCTTGACAAGATCCTATGGTAAGAACATGTTCCATTTGTGCTAACAATGTGGTTTGCATTGGGTTGACCGTATTTCATGTCTAATGGGTTATCAACCTCCTCCATCCTTACATACCTAATGGGGTTTGAATTGTAACTAGGGGAGGTTTGGATGTTGCTTGTGTAATCACACCCCACCTTGAAAGAGAATTGTATTGTTGTGGTTACACATTGGTGTAATATCTATCAAAGCCAAATGGCCCACTAAACTCTCTTCCAGACATATTTTAAAAGGTATAAAATACTTACCAAAATAGGGGAAGAAATGGAAAGATGAGGTAATAGCAATGAAAGAAAGGAAACAAGAAGGAATTAATCCTTCACTTCACATTCACTAATTTATATGGATGAAATTTGGCATTCAACCTTCAACCGCACTCGACCCCCAAGATCATGTCGGATCATCTGATGTTGAATGTGTGTGGATAAGCTGTAGGATGATTAGTGACTAAGATATGGTAGTGTGATCTCTTGGTAGCTGAGTTGGCCAAGGAAGATTTAGAGACTATAAAAAAGTAGCATAAATTTACTATGGTTTGCTTACCTAACTTAGATCTAAGTGTTGATCTAGTTTGAAGTGTCCAAATTAACTAAGTTGAAACCGACAATCCATGTTCTTGCTGAAAGGGAACTAATCTAAACAAATCACAAAACTGAAATATTACAATCACAAACAAAAATTTGCTTCTATTTTAAATAATTAAAATATCTCTACACTAAAAATAAACAAGCAAAATGACTTTGTGTGGTTATTCATCTGTCTAAGTATATTGAAACTAAACTAACTTAAAACAAGAACTCTTCCAAATGATCTATGATGTGTAAACAACCTCCTACAAATATTATCTCCTTCAGATCCACGGGGATGGGAAGAAGAGGATCCATCACCAGGAGCTACTTTGTTAATGATTTAAACCCTCTTAAAAATTAACTAATTACTTGAAAATGAAAGAAAATTGATTTATACTCTATTTGATATGATATAACAATGATAAATTGCAAGAATGAAGGAAATCAAACTATCCCCTCATTATGTCCTTTATGTCTCTATGTGTCCATATGAGTCCAAGGAATTTGGAATGCAAAGGCATAAGTAGGAGGATGGAGCTTGAGCAATGGCAGCTTGAAGATAGTCTGGATGCAATGCAAATAGAAGAGAGATAATACAAGAGATATGAGCTTGGCTATGCAATTCCTAGCAATATTGTGACAAAAATATAATGCAAGATACACAAAAAAATTCTTAGGCCTTTTGCTTGACTACAGGTCATGGAATATATAGGAATTGGGGCTGGGATGTACCTTCATCCACAAGGCAAGAAGAGCCGGTTCCAACTAACTAAAGGACATGCAAAAATAGAAGAGGGAAGAAGAACCAAGCAATCAAAAATATTTTCAGACAATTTGGCCCATAGATGCATGCTAAAAGTGAATTTAAGTGAATCGTTGCATGTCAAAACATGCATGACAGAATCTGGAAAATTCATTTAGGACCGCCACCCGGGAAGGGTGGCGGTCCTGGCACTAAAGGACAAAACATGCACAGAAAGAGGTAGAAAGATGGAAAAATCATGGGAAGGCTAAGTAAAGATGTCTAGGCAACAAATATACACTATGAATGGGATTTGGAGCTCGAACACCTTCTTGAAAGGACTTGGATCATCATTGGGAATTTTGTAACCATTTTCTGAAAATGTAGCACATGCAACTTTGGGTGTGTATAGAAACCCATGTCATTCTTGTGAAATCATCAATCAACAACATTAAATAGATATCTCCTTGAATACTTTCAGTTCTTGTTGGTCCTATAATATAAGTATGGATCAACTCTAAATGTTTTATTGTGGAGTATTATTTTTCCTTGAAACTTATCCTTTTTTTTCTTCCGTGAAAACATTCTTTACAAATCTTATCCCTTTTTTTTATCTTAGGCATGTTACTTACACACCCCATGGAGATGATTGTGACAATATTATTAAATTTGAGGTTTCCTAGCCTCTTGTGCAAAGCCAACTCTCATCTACTTTTATTGTGAATCACTTTTCTTTGTTGATATCCTTTAGTACGTACATATTAATTTTTGTTCTCTTTACCTTTCCAACCACCTTACCTAATTTTTCATCTTTATGTCATACCCGTTATCATGAAACAACATTGTATATCCCTATTTGTACATTTTAATGATACTCAAAAGATTGTGCTTCAAACCCTCAATGTACAACACATTTCATTGATGGTCTTGTCATTTTCAAGACTTAGTTTTCCTTTTCCCATAATTTTAGTTAAGGTATTATCACCAAAAATCATTGTACTTGATGCATTCTCTTCTAGAGAGATGAACTTACTCTTATTTCCTATCATGTAGCTTAAGCACCCATTTTATATGTACCACTCCATGTATTCACTTTAAGAGTGGAAGGTGGTTTGGAATATTAAACCTTGTTCCTTTGTACTTATAATATCTAATTTCACAATGTAAACCTTCTTGATTTGCTTTAGAGGCTTTTGATAGAAAAATTTAGCTATATGTCCATAATTTTGGTAGTTGTAGCAAATCAACTCATCATTTCTTCTCAAGTGATAAAATTTAAGATGTATTCCATGACCTTTAGAGTGTTTCCTACACTTTGAGGCTTTGTGACAAAATTCATTACATGAAAAACAATATCCATAGAATGAATGAGCATACCTTATTGCATGGTGTTTCTTACTTGAATGGTATTTCTTCTTGACATCAGCTTTCTTTGCTTTGGGTGGTTCTTGAGTTGTCTTGATTACCTTCTTTCTTGTTGGTTTATCATCCTCATTCTCCTCCTTAAATAATAGACCATATTTTCATTGAAATCTCTTTGCTTTCCTAGAAATTTATCTAGCTCATTTGTGTTTTTTAATTTTTGATAGGCCCTAAATTTTGTAGAAGTTTATCTAATTGAATTTGCAGGTAGCTCCAATTTAGATTCAAGTTTTAGATGTTATTCTTCCTTGATTTTAAAATATTCCTCTTTCAACTAAATTTGTGCCTCAAATTCCTCAACCATGTCTTCATGTTCTTGAGTATCCTTTTCTTGTTTTTCCTAAAAATGGATGATTTTTCCTTTATACTCTTTCACCATTAATTTCAATTTTTATTCTCCTTTCTTTGATATTTCAGTTCTTCTATAGCTCTTATCAACTCAGCCTCAATATTTAATCCTACATATTCTTCATCTAAGTTATTGTATTCAAACTAAATTCTACCTTTTGAGTCACTTGCAACAATCACCTCCACAGACATGAACAAATTTTCAACTTGAGTCCCTTCATTAGCACTTTCGGTGTTGCTAGAGTCACTTCATTCGGATGATCTTGAAACTTCTTGTGTATATATTTTTTCTTGTTCTTGAATTACTTCTTCTTGCTACCATGTTTCTTGAATTTCTTCTTTTTCTTGTGATAAGTTTTCTTCATCGTGTTCATCTTGATCTCCCTTATGTTTTTTAGGACATATTGAAGAAAAATGACCAACTTGGCCAAAATTGAAGCACTTGAATGGTAGATTTCCTTTGTACTTACCTAATCCTCTTTTCAATTTTCTTTAAAACATAGATTCCACTTTCTCATCATCTACCTCCATATCAGACTCATATTTATTCTTCTTGGCTTGTGATTCCTTATCATCCTTGAAAGTTTCTTCTTTCTTGACTGATTTTAATTCAGTGGTTATCATCTCATATGTAGTTAAAATACCATGGAGATCATCCGTTGTTAAGGTGGTTAATTAATTCTCTTCCTCTATTCTTTGACACCTTGGAATCATATTTTGAAGATAGGGATCTCAACACTTTTTTACAACCACGTTTTTATAATTTCTCTCATAAACCTATGTTCGGATATGTCACTTCATACACTCTTTACAAGTATGATGCAACACTCTCACTTCCTTAATTTTCATGCTTTCAAACTAAGAATTGTAAGTCTGCAAGTTGTCTAATTTTACCTTAATAACTCCTTCCTATATGGTTTTTAATTTGCCCCACATATTCTTAGTTTTGGTACAATGTATGACCTATATAAATTCAGCCTCAGCCAATCCATAGAGAATTACATTCATTGATTTTGAATTGTTTTCTCTCTATTTCCTTATGCATTAGTACGATGTGTAGATTAAATAATTAACCCACTAGAAATTGATTCTTGCATGTCAAACCCAAGTGACATGAGGTAAGTTTTCATTTTGACACTCTAGAAGGAATAATTTGATCCATTGAACATAGGTTCTTTGGAGGTAGAGAAATCACTTTATGACTGATTGCTTATCCTTCTGAATTTTCTGAATCCCCTTTAAGATATTAAACTCACTAAACAAGGACCACGATCGATACCAATTGTTATAAACTAAGACACGAGAGGGGGTGAATTAGCGACAATTCAACCTTTGTAGGACAATTCAGATCCAATCATATTCTTTAGCCTTAATATGACGTTGTAATGATACAATTCACATGTAACAAGAAGAACACACAAAAAGAGACAAATATTTTTAAGTGGAGAACCCAAAATAGGAGAAAACCACTTTGAAGAAATGAACTATTCTCACAAAATTTAAAAATTATTTGAGCTACAACCCAACATGAAGCACCAACTTCAAGATTCAAGCTACTACTTGATGGTTTGCAAGCTACAACTTGCAAGAAAGATCCTACTTTCAAGATTTGTTGAGCTACAACTCAAATTTTACATCAATTTTTGACCACTCACTTCATCAGGTTATTAAGACAACAAATTGTAATCTTAAATTTGTACATATTCTCTCTTACATCCTCACCTAAATTTACATAGTTTCATTATATCATCACTCTTTCCTTCTCACATACTTTCACTCATGCTCATGAAATACCAACAACCACATTCTTACCAAAAATTGAACCTTTTGTAGACCCCTTTGAAAATTTTCACATGGCTTTTCACTTCACATTCAAAACTCTTCACCTTTTCACATTGGTTTTCCATGTACAAAGAAAATGAAGAGATTTAAAGATTATAATTGCCTTGAAGGTCATAATTGCCTTTGTCATAATTTAGTTAATTTTTCATATTTTTGTAGGTTCTTGTAGGATATTTTGATGACAATTGATGAAGAATAAGGACTTATGAACTCTCTTACACTCTGTCTTGTCATTAATATTCCATTTAAACTTATCTACTCTAACTTGTGACATTTGCTCAGACTTTTTCTTATTCCCTACCGAGTAAATTCTATATTATAACTTAATAATTCCTTCTCCATGTGTAATTAATTAAGTGAAATGTTTCACATACCTCTAAGAGTTTTTCTACTCCATTACCATATCATTTCCTTCGCAAATTTTGAGTTTCAAAACTTCATTTGAGTCTATGGTAGCACATTAAGTGTAAAGGATGAATCCGACGGTCTTAAACCTTAAAGGATAACGAAAAATTCATAGATCCATGATCATGATATGAACATATTATCCAACTCAACTACAAGATGTTTCAAAAATGAAATCATGAAACATTTCCTTCAATCCTTTCCTTCACGGTTGAGAAGAGTTATGTCTTAATGAGCTCAAAATACTAAACATTAGAGTGCCACCATTATATTTTCCTAGATTACAAGCATGAGGATGTATTTTTATTTATCATAGTACATCTTCAACAATCACTACAAAGAAACATATCTCTATTTTTATTTGAAACATGTAATAGAATAGGATATGAATAGTTTTCTATGTACAAGTTTGGCATATTTCAAAGTTGAGCAAGGTAATATAAAGATTCTATTATCTTTACTTCAATGACATATTTTAAGGATGATAATTATGGTATTTAGCTCACATATTTCTTCATATGCTTCACTCTACAAATTGAGAAAGCAATATTGCATAGTTTTTCAAAATGGACATGGTAGGGTTTCATGCTTCAAACCCTAGCTCACTATTTGGAAGTTTAAAGAAAATTCTATTTCATCTTTATACTAATACAACCATGTGATAACTTTAATGTATGATTTGAGTACTAGTTTCAAGAACTTACTTTCATGTAATGAGAGGATATGATTAAAAATGGTGATACAATATCATTCCTTCATGGTTGTCATAGAACACAGAACCAGCTTCTCCAACATGACCAAGGTTACACAAGAAAAGTATTGTATTTGGCACCTAGAGCACATTTTCAGAGGATTCCTTATTTATAAAACTTATCAAAATGAGTGTATTAACAAAAAAATTGTAAACATGTCATAAAAAGTAGCAATTTTGAGTCGATTTCATAGTTTCTAGAAGCATTACGGGAAAACTAGGTTTGGACAATCCTTATTATTAAACTCTCACTTCTCATTATCCTATTGTGGAATATACACTCCAAATAGGTCATATACACTTCTTCCACCATCTTGAGTGCAAAGTTGTAAAGGAAAATATTTCAAACACAACACATGCCACAATTTTCTTAAACAACTATCTTTTAGTAGTTTAACGAAAAATATTTAGACTTCAAATTCCATCTGAAGAAAATACCAAAAGCTTCATCAAAAATTTGACCTATGTAAGGAAATTAGGATCATTTTATATCCGAATACTATCTTTATACATCACCATAATGATTTTACCTTTCAAGCACCATGATTGTATGAACAAACTCTCACGAGAGATAAGTTGGACTATTATGGAAAAAACATGCTTAAAGAAAACCAATTTCATCTCATTTTAACCTGGAGGAAACATTATTAAACCATGATTAGTTGAAAAAACTTACAAACTTGATTCAAAAACAACATGACTCATTTCATGTTTATCACTTTAAGGAGGTTTGGAGAGAGAAAAACATGGCTAGAAAAATGAAGAGAACTTTCTTGTTCTTCCACCTTTGGTTCTCAAAAATTTTGAAAATTTTTAGGATTGGATTTCTCTTCAAAAATTACTTTTATTACTTATCTGAAGGAGGCTTGATAATTTATTTTGGATGCTAAGAAGACAAGGTGCTCAGTTTTCCTTTTTCAAGAAACCAATTTTGGTAAAACTTGAATAACTTCAAAATTCCTTTTCAAAATTTGATAAACATTGACACAAAGCACCACAAAAAATTCATCTACATGATCCATATCTTATTTACTCATATACATTCCTATATGGTTAATTTCAATCTCATTTTCCTAAGCATCCACTAATATTTCTCAAAGGTAGTTTTAGTGAAAACTTGAATTATGCCTCCAGAAGATAAAGTAATCCCTGTAGATACTCATAAATTCCCTAATGAGTGTTCTTAGGCTTCTACTATGCTTACCTAGGATTTTCATGGCCTATATTGAGATATCACACCTCATTATGCACTAGAACTAGACCTAAATGAGATAGTTTCAATTGTGACTCCCAACACATGACCTGATGCTCACTATAAAAGATATTACACATGCTAAAACATCATTTCTAACATGTAGTACATCCGAGCCAAGAATACCTACCATATCCACACTTACATTGGACACTAACCTCACTATCCAAGCTTCAGCACCAAATTATATTGAAACCATCTTGAATGTTCACTAAACCATCTTGAGACCACTAAACACCATTTATGGGTCACCTATCTATATAGAATTTCACTCTTGATTTTCCATCAATTTCATGTGACATCAATGACAACAATAACTAATGCAACACAATTTAAAAATTAAATTTTATTGACATTGGTGTCCTCGTCATGATGAAAATCATAAGAGTATTCATTATTGGTTTCAATTTCATGTATGGGGACATCATGTGAGGGTGGATCAAAAAATAACTGATAGAAAGATAAGAATCCATTGTACTATGATGATTTTGAGTAAAAGGTTAAATCTCAAGATGCTCAATAAATTTATTAGAGATTCAATCACTACACGATTAGGGCATGAAAAGAAACCATATGGAAATTAAGAAGAAATCAGACTCAAATATCAAAGGAAACCCTAAGGCCACTAGGGTTAGAGATGCAATGCTTGATTAAAGTGTCATGTTCACCAAATGATTTCACTATTATTTTGAATATCTTATTTCATTCCCTTTAATATTTATTATGTTCCTAACATACATAAAAGGATGAAATATTAAACAGGAGGCTATTCTAATTTAATCAACTTCTAACTTGACACTTTACAAAGTAACTATTGATATAAAAACTATTAAAACACAAAGGATAAATTACACTTATCTGATTCCATGAGGATATGGGAGATTTTGAGTGATCAGAATGTAGGAACAAACTTGTCTAGAACTAGAAATGCTTTGATGTAGATATTGGCATCTAAAACTTCACCCAGTTAAAACCATATAACTAGATCAGAATTATATTTATGGTCTTGACCATTATATATGGTCTTGGACCAGCTTGAATCTATCTCCTAAAAAAATTGTTTTCTTATTCTTCCTATAAATGGGTGTCTCTCTTTGATAGTATTATTTTCTTAGCTTCAAAAAGGATATGTAATTATGAGAAAACCCTCAAACCCACATAATCCAAGATAGAGTTCCCAAAAAATAATTTAGGTGGTTTGTGGGAACCCCTATGCACTTTCGAAATTATCACTATTCTAAATAGGGATTAAATGACATATCATTATCTTTGTATGTGATATCTACCAAAGTGTAATCAGATTTTTACAATCATGCTTTGACAATCCTTCACCTTGAGTTTCACACTTGTTTGAATACTTGGGAAGGGTCACTTTTCATGTATGTGGAGAGAAGACAAAGAATCTTGGACCTAGAAGGAGACTTTATACTTGTAGTGGGTGTTTCCCTAATGGATGTACATTAGCTACCTTATTATTTAGGAAGCATAGAATGCCTTTTTTTTGTTTTAACTCTAGGAAAACATAAAGTTCCATGACCTAGAATGAGGTACAAATGAATTTCTTATATAGTCTTTCGATGATTGTTATATCATTAAATACCAATAAATGGGCAATATTATACTATATGAAGATAATAAAATTGAAAGTTTGAATGCACAATGTGTCATTCCATGATCTTCAATAAGGTTGGGTTATAGATTTGTATAAATTGACCCAAAAGTGAGGTTTTAACGTAAAGAGAAAAAACATAGTTTGGCTTTTTGGGTTAGAGGATAATTATTTTAGATGTATTTTATGCTATGAAATATCATGAATATACAATAGAAATGAGTAAAAATAAAAGAAAAAACTCAAATATCTATCAGGGTGTGCTAATAAAGAGTGAGGAGAGTGTATTTCATGCATGAAAGCATGCAATATTAAGATTTTCACTATCAAAGGCTAGATTACCAAATATGAGTGACTATAATATCTATATCTTATCTTTCCCCTTGTATAATTCCTTATCACTAATGATCAATACTTAAATTACCTTAAATATCATTAGATCCAATCACATGATCAATATTCTCTATATCTTTCTCATATCTAATGATGTGTACCCATTATTCCCAAAGCATTTTTCTTTTCACTTGGTCATCCTCATAACATTCCTACTCACTCTAGGTATTTTTGGTGCTTCTTGAGTTAGACTCACTCTCCTATGAAAAAATATCTATTCATTATACCCTTCTTCTAATATTCCTCATATTTATATCGCATATGCTCTCATTTTACTAAGACATCCTTTTGAACTCACAATCAATCACACCCCTCCTTTCTTCAACATTTCACATTAATCACACATGTTGGGATTGATTCAACCATAGGAAAATTATCGATCCTAATATCTACCATGATATTTTTATCTTAAGAGGAAGATTTTTCAAGTAAGTTTTGTATGTCTCATAGAGGAATTTGAACTTTGATACCTTGGAGTGAAATTATGTAGAAACTTTGTACTCAAAGGCTTAACTATAAGATGTTACACTTCACCAAATGTCAATTACACGGTTCTATGCAACTCTAGTTTTGTAAGTATCCAAAGGCATTCCTTGATCCAAGTGTACATCTTCCCCACTTTAAATCCATGACATGTAGCATAGGTAGCCAACCAATCATGCAAATGTGTTGTTTCACTAAATAATGTCTTCTAAAAACATCATATAGATGTCTCTCCACCTATTTTCTTAGGGAATAGTTGCCCAATTAGGATATCACTATGAAAATTCTTCTTCAACCCTTTCCAACCAGTATTAAATTTTTTCTTGAATAAAATGAAACATTTTGTATCAACACTATCATGGAAACACAATGAAATAATTCCAAGCAATGGAACCAAAATTTTGTTCTAATTTTCCCCTAATCCCTAATATCAATGGAAAATGCATAATCTCAATATACCACAAAATTCACACTATATAAACAATACCCTCATGTTTTTCATATCACACAAGGTAACCTCATGAACTCATCTAAGGAATAAGACAACTAATTTCTATCAGTTTAGGTTGTGTCATCATATCATTGAGACATTCATACATCAGTCTCTAGTGCGGAGAACACATTCACCATAAGAGATAAAAACAAAATATAATTATCCTCATAATAAGTTCGACATTATTGAACAAGCATATGAATAGTAAGAGATGAATCTATTGGAAAAATATTATATAGTATCAACAATTCTCAATAAATCAACATGTACGTGTTTCATAACCCATATAATTAACAACAATTCAATATACTAGTTCTCGATAATGATCATTAACTATGCATTCATCAATCTCCCACTCTTACTAACTCCTACTATGATATATTAGAATGGTATTTATATTAGATGGGAATTATCCTTCACCATATCAATCATTAATTACATTAGCTACCAAGTATCGACTTAAAAATTCCATCTTAAATATATGGTATCAATGCATATCTCAAAATTTTATTGTCTCCCTTTGGTACACGCAAGATGTCCCATGTTGGTATCCTCTTAAAATGACACCTTGTCCCTTGTCCTACATCATGATAATTGTGTAAGCATGTTCAATGGTGAAACCTACTTTATTTTTAAACTACATCAACACATCAATGTTCAAAGATCCATTTTCCTCTACACAACTACTCTTTAAATAGAATACTAAAATCTTTATGATCTTCGATGAAAAAACATAGAGTCTCATGTGACATGTTTTTGAAAGAAATTTTAGGTCTTTCATGCCTCAAGTATCAAGAGCATTTCCTAGTATTTTACACACTAAGTGTGATAATTTTATTTAGCCCACTAGATTCCAATGATTCAATTAATATGAGTGTGTTTCATTTTTTAAAATAATCTTCGTAATAATTTTGATAAGTTTTCATTGATGTCAAGTTGGTCAAGGTGAGTTTGGAGTGTTGTCATTGATATTAGGATGATAGTGTTATGCATGGTTGATGTCAAATTAGATATTGTGCCTTGTTGATGCCAGAGAGTGATGTGGAGAGTTTTTGTGAGTACTCATTAATAACAAATGATGCTTAATGATGTTTTCAAGGTTTGTATGATGTATGTAAGTTTTTGTCTGGTCATTTGAGACTTGAAAGAGAGATAATTTGAAGAAAAGATGAAGAAATCAATTCCTAATGAGGTGTGTGCCTCTTTTTCCAAGGTAAGTATGGGCATGTGAGTATTTTAAGAGCTATAACATGTTTTCCTATGCATTTTCATGAATTTTTGAGGTCATATCTTGAAGCACAAAGTATGTATTGTTAGTTTAAGGTATGAACCTAAAGAATTCCTTGAGAATTACCTAACCTAATCAGGTAGATTGATAATTTTTAATGCCGGTATGAAAAGGTGAGTATTTATTTAGGTACATGGACAAAAATTTAGGTTATGGCTTGGATTATTTTACAATATATTGAGTTTTTAGTAAATCCATGTTCTTGAAAGTGTTGATTCCCAGGTGTAAGTCAAGTTTTTGATGTTTTTTCTACGTTAATATTCTACATGGGAACCTAATATCTTAGAGAAATGTTGTTATGTGTCATAGATACTAATTTTTGCATTAGTTTGGGTTTTAAGGTCCACGTCTTTATGAATAATCGTTAACACTGAAATAACTCCAAAACCCTTAAAAACCCATAGTTTAAAGTTGATAGGAAAAATATTGATGGAACATTCCCATAACTTATTTGTTTGAAACATTTTATGATTGCATCATGTAGAGGAATCTCCCAGATATCTATAGGTTTTTTTATGTTCGGATGAGTTAGTGGGCCCAAAAAAAAGGATTTTTCTTAATATTTAATTGTATCTCTCAAGTTTTGAAAAGAAAAAAGTGAATAAATGGATTTTTCATGCTTACATGGACCTAATATGCATTTCTATGATGATTTAAAGTAAATTTTGAGTCCCTAGGTTTCCTATCCAAGTCAATTTATCATGTCTAGTTTTGGGACAGTTTTGGCAATTCGAGTGTGCATCGTGAAGAGATGTCGGTGAGCCCTTGTGTTCTGATTTGTAAATTATAATAAACTTGGTTATTATTTTTAAGTGTTTTATTACTTGTACATGTGTTTCATTTTTCTATTTTGAGTTTGTACAAGCTTCATTTCTTGAATGCATTTTTATAGGTATGCGATTAGGACAGGTCTTGGTTATTTAGTGTTTTCATGGTATAAATGGATGATGCGGAGATATTTCAGTATGGAGGAAGTATGAAGGCATCATATAAAATTTATTTTAAGAGTTTAAATCTTTTAATAAGTTATTATTTTATAAATAATTATCAATTTGCTTTATTTTGTAAGAATACCTAGTTGAAGTGGTTTTTTGAGTCCTAAAGAAGAAATTGATCCAATGGAGCTATTGCAAACCTAATGGAGTTTATATTATTAATTTCTCATGTTTATTGGATTCATTTTACTCTATTATGTCTAAAATAAGTTCATATGGCTGACCTATATGGTGTTTTGTGCTTGAGATAGGTATATATACAAGGTAGTTTTGGTCTAATTGATCTAGTCGAGTATGGAGAAAAGTGCGACATAGAGGCTAAGTGTGAGGGTTGTATGAGGTTTTAAAGACCATGTATAATGTATTTATAATGAATATATGAAGTTATAAAGCTATGAATTTAAGTTCATCCATGACCTAATGAAGGTGAAGAAGAAGAGCGAGTGAGATAAGGAGGAAATTTTGAGTATCTTCAAGGGAAGATGGGTTTGTGTATGAATCATAGCTTCTATTTGAAGATAAAAATATGTGTTAGATGCATGATTTCATGCTGATATATCAGATATAGATAGAATACCAAGAATAAGAGATAATAATATAGATAAAGAGAAGTTTCAAGACCATTAAATCTGTGACCCCTCTACGAACCCTAAATGGTTAAGAGAAGACACGGCGGCCATGGAGGTAAGAAAAATGGCAGAGATGCTGGTAGATGCACATAGGCAGAACAATCATGAACCCATGGCACACAAACAAAACAAGTCCTTTCGTGGATTGATCAGGCATTTTGTGACGCTAAGGTGGCTTCTTCGGCTCCCAACCCTGCTAGTTCCTCTCATGGGGACGGATCTCATCTGACACCTTTACAGAAGGCACGATCTCCCTGTGCTGATCACTTTGCTACTAATGGTGATTGCAACAGTGGTAGAACTATAGGCGGTGGGTCTCCAATACAACCTCTGAACCGCTCTTCTTTAGTGGATTTACACCCAAAGCTCACTATGACAGACTGTCCTGATACCAGGGTTGATGTGAATCATGTCCTAAATAATAACCCACACAGATCAACTACATTTAAAGATATTTTATAGGGTAGGAGTCTCACACAAGGGATGAGTCCCATCACACCTTTGACCCTACGGTTACTAACCCTAGCATTTCATTTGGGGATGAAGTCCTCGATTCAGAACGTTTCTACCTAGAGCATGCCCTGATCAGGAGATTCAGTGGGCTCTGGCCAAACCTAGCTACCCTTCATGACTGGATTACAAAGCACTGGATCCCGATTCTATCTAGTAAGTTAGATCTTTATCCATGTGTGAAAGGTACATTTATTGTTGCTTTTTCCTCAATTAGGGATAAGGAAGTCATAGCTAAAAAACTCTGGGCTTTGCAATCCCACTACCTGGTTTTGAAACCTTGGTTCCCATCTTTTAACCCAATCACTGAATCCTTTTCCTGCAAACCAGTCTGGATTAGACTGCCCCATTTACCGCTCCAATTTTGGGACCGTACTTGTCTAACTACTATTGGAAATACTTTGGGTCATACCCTTTTCATTGACCCCCAAACCATTGATTTCATGCACACAACCTTTGCTAGAATCCTTATTGAGCTGGACACATCCAAAAATCTACCTGCAAATATAGAGCTTATAGTCCAAAATAGAACTTGGACACAATCATTAGATTATGAAGGCTTTCCCTTTAGGTGTAGAAAGTGTTTTGCTACTGGGCACACCACTGATGTTTGCGGAGTAGAAAAGAGAAAAAATGGAAAAAACAACTGGTGGAAAAATGCCCTTCTTGAACACCTGATTTTTGAAGCCAAAGAGGAGTCAAATACAGTGCTTCAAGATGATTTTGTCTTGGAAACCCCTCTTTCAGAAATTCTAGTTGTTGAATGCGCCAAAGAATCTCATTCAATTGGTGACAAAAAGAAAGATACAAAATAAGACAATGAATCCACTCTCCCAATTGGATCTATGGAGGATAAGGAAAATACATCTCATTTTTTCAATCCTATAATTGTGGAGGCTTCTACAGGCTAGATTACAGTGCGTAAAAATTAAAAACTGTTCTTCAAGAATGCCGCTTCTCTACCTTGATAGTTTCCCGGTGCTGCTCGGCTAATCATCAATGCTTCACTTTCTTTTTCGAGCAAAGCAATTTGTTTGATCACCGTAAACCAGTTTTTTTTATGTTGATTTGCTGTTGGTCTTGGGTTTTATTCTGTGCGAGTTTTTTTCCTACTTTTGTTCTTTTTCTTGTTCATTGGGCCTTATTTGTTCACATATGGATTTTTGAGCCTTCTTGTATAAGGGTATAGTCCCTTTCAAAAAACTATTTGCCCTTAATAAAAAAATATAGATAAAGAGAAATTATTCCATCATTTATTGAGTGAGAAATAAGAAGAAGGTGGAAAACATTCTTAGGTGGCTAAGTTTGTGCTTGTTATTCCTTGTGGAGTTAGTGCTTCACTAAAACCCTAGGAAGTTTTTGCATCCTTACAAGTTGTTACTTGATAAAATTAATTTAGTTCCTAATAAATTAGGGAGTTGATTCCTCTTTACAAGTTGTTGCTTACAAAATTCTAGTTGGTGCTAGATAAATTAGGTGTTGGTGCTCCTTGTGAAGTTGGTGCTTCACTAAATCTTGATTGTTGCTTATTAATGCAATTATCGGTGATTTTTCTTCCCCTTGAGTTTTTTACACGAAATTATGTCTTCATGTGTTCTCTCTTGTTTCATTCTCATATGGATGAATGTTATGTTACTTTGATAGTTTTCTAAGATAATTGACATTTCTCATATAAAGGTTAATGTTTGATGGTTAAAAAAATAAAGGTAATTGAAGTAAAAAGTTTTAAGACACTAATTCACCACCCCTCTCACTAATTTTTCTTCCAACAAATACATGAACACACCAATACAAAGGCTCCAAAATCTCTTAAATCTCATTCCTCATCATTAATTGACCATAATTCCTTATGTTATGCTAAAAATGTATATTCATATAAAATAAGGACATATTTTTCAAAACATTTTTTCAACAATACCTTCTACCTAGCAAGATCATATTACAAGAAGTCCACAATGACCTTCTACCCACATTTTGTAATTTTAAAAGCTATGAAATATCATTATGTCACACTCACACATTTTTCCCAATAGTCACCCATCAGAATATTTCTACAATAATTTACTAACCACACTCACAAATGTGGTGTAAACACTCAAATTTGGCAATTTATCCTTTTGAGACTATTTATTATAATTTTTCTTCTTTGCTAAGACAAACACCCACATCTTACCCCACTCAATGAATGTTACTATTTATTTCCTAACTTACAAATTTTCACACTTATGTGTGAAAAATATGAATATCAATGCATAATACCAATGCTCAAACTCTACTTTACAAGAGACAACTTTCATATTTTACTTAGCTCCTCTGTATCCAAAAATGTATAATTCGGTGATATTGTATTATCCTACCCTATCTGAATTGTATAGTATTTAATTAACACCTTTTCTAATGTTATTTTTATTCATTATTATTTTTTAGGTTTTTTGAGATTCTTGATTCTTCCTTATCATGTTAATTTACCTTAGAATCCCTATATAAGAAATTTAACATCACCTCATTTACTAACCGAGAAATTATATGGCATTCTATTGACACACTCAATTACAAACACATGCAAAATGCATTCAAGGATCCCTAAATCTTCCCAAAGCTTATGCACATCCACTTTGGGAAGTCAATATTATAGTTCTAAAGCACTCAACTAGGTCAAGAAGTCTAAATTCCCTTTAATACAAGAACACCAAGTTCTCACTTCCAATTCTTAGTAAGAGCATAATTATATCAATCGCGATTGAATAGGTTCAAGTTCCTAACTATCTGCATTCATATAGATGTTATGTGTTAGGTGGAGAACTACATTTGATTTGATGCATATTCATAATAGTGTCAACGTAGGTATTGCATGGATTTTACTTCAACCCAAACACTAACATTCTTACAAGGTTTTATACCCATGGTTCGGTTTTGGAGTGCTTAAGTTGATTACATATGATATAAATATTTTCCAATAATTAGGATTGCACAATGAAGTACATTTTTAGACCACTGAAGGAGTCACCAAGAAAGTTACATAAACCCATCATAAAGGCATTCAATACCATATAGAAGGGGAAGGAGTGGATTATACATCCTCACCGATATGTCTGGTCTTACACCAAGGCATTATCAAGTCAAATTTTTAGTAGTGAAGATTCATTAACATCTACACTCCCAATTTGTCTAATCTATCTTCCCATATTC
Organism: Taxus wallichiana var. yunnanensis; assembly: GCA_018340775.1. NCBI lineage: Eukaryota > Viridiplantae > Streptophyta > Pinopsida > Cupressales > Taxaceae > Taxus > Taxus wallichiana. The sequence goes on along the minus strand of CM031240.1, from coordinate 475,594,699 downwards.
TTCTTGTACAACTCTATCTAGATAAGTTTCTCTTCCTTTTGTATATTCAAGATTGTATGCATGCATTGAAAGAACCAATGCATCATTTATTATAATATAGAATTAATGTTGGAAGTTAATTTATCATAATAGCTCTCATTTCCTAACCTTACATTCATTTTTATTGTTGTGTATTCCATAACAAATATAATAAACTTAAAAAAGAGTGTACAAATTTTGGAAAACCCAACTCTTGGATCAAAGCCTAGATAACCTAAGGTTTCATTTCTAACTGTATATTTTGATCCAAACCTGATTTTATATCTATCACCTACCCTAATTTTGGTTTGCACAATTTCTCCTAAGATCCCATGGTCATTCCTACCCTTTGGATCTTTTCCTAGGGCTCATAATTACATAATCACCTTTCATTTCATATCTCAAACATAATGACTCTACTTTAAAATTCCTTTGAGGTTATAATTAATTTTTATCTAGTTAACAAAACCTCTTTTTCCCTTAATTCCTAAAAATAGAAATTAAAAATTACTATTTTTAGTAATCGAGGAATAATTAGAAAATTATATGCTTTTGTGAAAATTCCTTGGAGTTTTTTATTCCACATAATATTATTCAAAAATACCTCTTTTATTTCATTAAATTCGCTAATTATTTTCATTTTTGGTTGTTTTAATAATTTGACAATGTATATTTTTTTGTTCAACATCATTATTGGGTCGTATCTTCTATGATCTCTTGACTTTTAGCCTTCTATTTGTTGATTCTTATTATTTATTATCTAATTGGATGTTATTATATCATTTTTTCCATCATGGCTCATGTTATTTCAACTCCTTCTACTAATAATGATGTCATCTTTTATAAAACTCTCCTAGATTTTATTCAAGTGTTATAACATGTCTTTCAAGCCCAAATTCAAGCCATGAGTACTAAAATACAATATCTTAAGTATGAGATATTACATATACAAGATTCTTCCAATTTCCATGCTCCTAATTTCTTTACACATCATGATCAACATAGTTTTAATTTTACTTGAAAAGCAAAATCATACAAATTTTATACATGATACATGTGCTCATACAAGTGAAGTAAAATTCCTACATAAGGAAATAATGTGTATGTTCCACAAGATCAATCTCAAATACTAAGGAAACCAAAATAGAAGGAACCTCTTTGGTTTTCAAGAATGCTAGAAAACATGATATCCTATATGATCTATTAAATAATTAGTTAATCACTTTACTACCTACTCATCACTATCCATACTATCGATTGAAAAATTAAGGGCCATCCATTTTGTAGTTATCATGGAATTAACGAGACATAACAACAATGCTTTCTATGATTTACACCACTGAATCCAACAATTTGAGAGTAATGGTTTTATTTCATTCAATACACGCCATTATACTATGAAATCATCTCAATTCCTAAAATCTCAATGGGTAATAAAATCTATAACATCTATATCCCATGAGCATAATATTGTGATGTTGAATGATACACATTTGAATATACAACAAGATTCGTCTACTCAAAAAGAGGATTAAAATGAAATACCTCCTTTGGAAAATGCACTCTCAATAGAATTACATCCTACTATTGTGAAAACAATAGTGGCAACAATACTAATCGATCATGAATGATTTCCCATACATAATCCCAATCAAGTGGTAACACAACAATAGATTGTATAGATATCTTTACTCCACAACAAACAAACTCTAATTTGGATGTTGATATCAATGAATATGATTTTGATGACTATCTATCATTTGATAGGTCAAATACACATCTACGCACGTTAGATTTCAAAGTCATTGGGGGAGTTGAATCTTATATATATATATATATATATATCGGTGATTATGAATAGATTAATACATCAATTGATTCTTTTGTAAATCTCTCTACTCCACAAAAATCTGATATTAATTCAAATGATGGTATCGGTTGTAACATAAATACAAAATCGTATTCATGTTCCATTACTAATAATGTGACACCTATTATATATGGATGGAAATATATAAATATAAATAATGATGATGATGATGATGATATGAATCTCTAAAAGCATAGGAACATACTAGATAAATCTTAAGTTTACTTCTAAAAATTCTTCTACCATCACCTCTCCCAACCCTAAAGGGGGAAACATACATAATACTCTCAAGAATAGAATATAATTATCACTACTATCCCATTTTGATGAAAGATTTGGTTATGATCTTGATTACTATTGTGATGACTATACATAATCAAATAGGTATGTGATTAAACAAAATATCGACAAATTAATAAACTACCTAATATAAATATGTAACAGTGTTGTAAATTAAATATGTAATGAAATATAGGTTTGACCCAAGAAAATTATGCTAGAAATTATGAAACCCTAATTGAAAATGAGGAGGTAAGAAGACTTAGCTGATTTGCGATGATCTCAAAGGTGTGTAGAGATGGAAGATAGATAAATAGGAAAGGCATACCATCATCACTTCTTAGATGAAATTTTTGATCTCACGGATGAGGCCGGTCACGGGTGCCTATGGGAGGTTAGGAACACCTACAGGCTCTCGCTAACTTTGATCCGGGCAATAGTGTCTTGACAGATCCTCGAGTTCTAAATTTTTTCTGGGTTAGAAGGGTGTCACAAATTTTCACTTTTGGCCACCTGTATGTCACAATATGATCACCAAAATCTCCCGTAACCTACAAAACAAATCATATCTTGCAAAACCCTAAAATTTATCAAATCCTAAAAATAAAATAATGTAAATTAGGGTTCGTACTATCTTTGGCTATCAAACAAGTGAACTTATGACCAATTACTACACTACATTTTAGACCCAATGTAGTTCCACATGAGTGTGTGCTAAATCATTCCCTATGTGGATCTTGTGTGTGTCGCACTTAATAGTGAGAAAGTAGCTAGATGTAGAAAATGTAGATAGATATGTGCATGAAATAATAAACTTATCCTTCTATGCATGTATTCATAAGAATGCACTCCCTTTTCCCTTATATGGAGCTAGAATGGATGCTTGAATCCTCTAGAATAAAATTTGAATGTAACCTTAGGTGGTGATAGTTAATGATTAGTGTTTGGTCCTTTATTATGGTCACATAACTTTATATTTATATGATTCACTTTCTTTAATTTCTTAATCAACCCCAAAAATACCGAATACCAAAAATATAATATTCCCAAATGGATAGAAAGGACCAAAAATGTGTGAGAAAAATATAAAGAGGTCAGGGGCACTCGGAGGAGACAAGGGCACTGACGTCTTTGGCGTCTGATCTGGGTGTTGGTGTCCATGGTGAGAAATGTTGAAGTATAAAAAGATAGAATGGGAAAGAAAGAGTGTAAGATTAAAAGTGACAATAGAAAGAAAGTAAATATGGCAAAAAACATGGTTTAATTAGTAATTTTCTTACTTAGGAATCATATGAATAGTAGTATGTGATCAAAACTAGATAGATACCAAAAGTGCATGATTTTGTGTCTACATTTTCCTCCACTTTATGTTGTTGAGTGAAATATCAATAAAATAAATTATATAATGGATGTGTACCTAATAACCATGTAGATCGATGGTGAAAAGCTTGCTTTGAGAGATAATAAAAAGCTTGAAGTGATAAAAATGTGATGCGTGGATGCTAGAGAGGAGAAAGTGAAAATAAGTGATGAAAATGAATCTAGGGTGAGAGATTATGTGTAGATGTCACGATATGCCTATTGTTGATGTTGATTGTGTTTATCTATGTTTTTGTGTGATGATGATGTGAATGATGTGACTACCACTTCCCATAAGGAAGGACATGTAAAAAGAAGAACAAACAAGTAGTTAAATATGCATATATGATCAAAAGGAGTAAAAATTATGTAAGAAAATGTGTATAAATGCAAAAAGGAACATGTGCACCTGATCCATGATGAGTTAAAGCAATATAAAGGATCTTGAAGATGTTGTAGAAGAAAAGTTTTTAGGTGATCTCATGCTAGTTATTGATTGCAGTGCAAGTTTTTTAGGTGATCTCATGCCAAGAACAGAAGAATTATATGGAGAAAATTATAGATTCATCCTCCAACCTTTAATGGCTTCCTAAAGTTTAGAGCACCATTGCATCTAGTTCGAAAATTCCAATCCAACGTGAAATTAGAAAATAAGGTGTAGTGCATGCATTCCGAGTGCTAAAGGACTGTGTGCCCTGTAAAAGGTGCTATGAAAATGATGAAAATTGTGTTGAACTGAAAAATGTTATGTAACTTCCCCCTGGTCATAGGCATCTAAGAAGGCTCATGGACACCCAGGTGTTATTTTCATGCTCTGGGTGCTAGTGTTTGTGTTGTACTGAGGACCCAAGTCAGATTCTCGTCCCTTCCTAAGATTGAATATTGTGTTGTACCAATACTAAATTATGTTTTTCTGTGATTGTAGACTGATGTATGGGTTGACTTATTCACCCAATGATGCCCCCTCATTTGGGTGCATGTGATGTTGTTGAGGAGTATGTGACCCAAAGGAGGACCAAACGCTAAACTAAAACTAATTCCCTGCGTGGGGAGGGATTTTTCTTAGTATAAATGAGGTAACATGCAAAAAAATTGGCTAGAAACAAGTGTTAGTGCAATAAAAAACAAACATGCATGTAGAAGACAATATGTAAGCTAAGTAAACAATGTGTAATCTAAGACACAAGAAGACAGTGTAGAGCGTGAAAAGTGGGTTGTAAACATGTGACATAATCACAATGATGTAAGACATTTGATTTCAATGTGGCCAAAATAATATAGTTTGTACATAAGACAAAGGGAAAAAGTACACAAACAATGGCAGATAAAAAGCAAGAAATGACAAACGGTAACAAGCAATGTATCAGATAACCATGATAGAAAATAGACCTACAAATAAATGTTACACATAAATCACCCATTAGCATGTTAGATAGAAATAGAGTATGTCAAAGCATGTATAATACGATAAAGTAATGTGCTATGAAAAATTAAATAATAACACTTGTAGTGTATGAGAGTGGATGCCCTCAGAAGCCATTGTGGGGCTGGTATGAGGTATTGTGCCAAGCATCCATGCCACATGTATTGATCTATGTAAAGCCTATGATCACAAATAGAATGAAATTAAATGTGCACGTTTATATGATAAAGGTAATGACATATAAGATGTGTCTAGCTTGTGTAATATAGTGTACATGTAATCATAAGAAATCAATAGTAAATGCGAAAAAGATATGCAATATGTTATGGATGAGATGGAATGGAATGTAGAGTGAATGATAGGAGGAGCATGCCCAACCCAATGCAAATATGGATTGTTATGTATGTGATGAGGTTCATTTATACATGCCCCCTCAGTATTCAAGAATGAACCATAGAAAAAAGAGTGTCTTTGGGAAAAGGTTTGAATTATGTGCTAAAAATATGTGATCAAGAAAGTGTAAAGTGTAGAGAGTGCATGAATGTGTTAGTGAGTGTGGTGAGGTTAATTTTATATTGATACCCTCATCAGTCAAGTATGAACCATGGAACTAGAGTTCATCATAGGGTAATGAGCACAGTATGTAGAAGTAGATGTGAGAAATATGTATCATGAACGTGTAGAGTGAATAATGCATAGAATGTGTGGTAGAAGATATGAAAGAAAGATGTCAAGCGTGTGTGAAGCGTGAAGTTTGTAATGTGTAGTGTGTGGTGTGTGAGGTTCATGTATATAGTATGCCCTCAATAGTCAAGTGTGAACCAAAGCACGAGAGTGCATCATTGGGTAATGATGATAAAAATGTATCAAGAGGTTTGTAATAATGCTTAGATAAGATTAGTCATTAAGTATGAAGCATCAATTACATGAGATGATAGAAATATTTAATAACAATGCAAGGGGAAGAAGCTATGATGCCCCCCAAGTATGTAATTGATGGATATCTAGTTGATGACACTAAGTGGATCAATGTAAGGATTAGTTTCCTTGAAAAAATTAATTGGATGTTGAAGTGGTGATGGCTTAGAATCCTCGAGCTGCGGAAGTTGAAAGAGGCTAGCTAGAGTTTTCTTGTCTTGCGTAGTGAGTGGTTGCTTGTTTGGTAATGTCGTAGAAGACTTGAGAGGAGGAGATGTTGGTTGCTTTGTTTGACTTGGTAATGTTATAGATGACTCAGTAGGAGGAGGTGTTGAATTTATTTTTAGAGGAGGTTGTTTGGTTTGAGTAGATTGCATAGGTGGTGCTTGAGTGAGAAAATAAGGAACATGAGAAGTGGAAGCATGATGCTCATTATACATAGATGTACCAAATTTAAGAACCCATTGAGATGTAACAAGTGGAGATGACCATGTAATAAAATGTTGTTTGGTGAATGAGATTAATCCTTTCCACTCAAGATGCTTGTTTCTTCAATGTAAAGCATCACAATAATTGTCATTATGTTCATTCACTTGATGATAATTACAATATAGAAGACCTTGATATTTTGAAAGTTGATAAGGAGGATAGAAATGAGTAGATGGAAAGTTTATTAATTGATGAGTTATGAGATGCGTAAGAATATCTTGTTACTTAGAATTGAGTGCAAAATTGAGAGGTGCGGGAGCGAGAAAGATTTAAGGTTTGGTAATATGAAAACATATATAAGACATAGAATGAGGATGCGAATAAAGAACTAGCGTGAACTCGAGAAGCATCCTTAAGATGTTGGATTTCATATTTAAGAGATGTAATCATGGATTCCATAGCCTAAAATTTATCTTGAAATAAACAATACAAATCTTGGATTGACTCTAACATGGGTTGATTAAATGGATGATCATGAAGGTTGGTTTTTTTAGATAGACGATCGAAGATAGCACTCACTTGATGTGGTGGCGTATCTCTAGGGAGATATATGGTGTCTAGATTTTTTCAGAAAACCTTGCAATTGGGATGCATTTGAAGTAACTCATACAAATAAATTTGAGGAATTTTAGGAGCCATGAGAGAATAAAAATGAGGATCCTAAGTGTGAAAGAGTCAGTTCACCAAAATGATTAAGAAAAATATTGACAAATGAATAAATTACCTAATATAAATATGTAACAGTGTTGTAAATATAATATGCAATGAAATATAGGTCTAACCCAAGAAAATTATACTAGAAAGTATGAAACTCTAGTTTCAAATGAGGAGGTAAGAAGACTTAGTTTATTCGTGATGATCCCGAAGCTATGCAAACCTAGAAAACTGATAAATAAGAAAGGAAAACCATCATCCCTACTCATTAGAAAAATTGGATCTCACAGATGAGGCCAGTTATGGGCACCTACAGGAGGTCAAGAGCGCCTGTCAGCTCTACTGACCTAATCTGGGCACTATTTTCCTGGTAGGTCCTCGAGTTATAAATTTTTCTAGCTCAAAAGGGTGTCACAAATATTCACTTTTTGCCACTGTATGTGGCAATAGGATCACCGAATTCACCCGTAACCTACAAAACAAATGATATCCTATAAAACCCCAAAATGTATTAAATCCTAAAAATAAAATAATGCAAATGAGGGGTTAGACTATCCTTAGTTGTCAAACAAGTGAACTTATGACCAAGTGCTACACTATAATTGTAACCAATGTAGTTCTATGTGTGTGTTTAAAAATCGTGCCCTAGGTGGATATTGTGCATGACTTGATAATGAGCAAGTAGATAGATGTATAAAATGTAAATAGATGTGTGCATGAAATAATAAACTTCCCCTCCTATGTGTGTATGTATAAGAATGCAATCTCTTGTCCCTTGTATGGAGCTATAATGTATGATTAAATGCTCTAGAATAGCCTTTAAATGCAACCGTAGGTGGTGATAGTTAATGCTTAGTGTTTGGTCCTTTATTATTGTCACATAAATTTATATTTATATGATTCTCTTGCTTGAATTTTGTAACTAACGCTAAAAATTATGACTACCAAAAAGATAGAAAAGACCCAAAATATGTGAGTAAAATATAAAGAGTTTAGGGGCACCTAGAAGGGACAGGGGCACCTAATACTGCATCCCGGCTGGTCGTTGGTGTCTAGGGTGAGAAATTCTGAAGTATAAAAAAGGAATACTAGGAAAGAAAGAGTGTAAGATCAAAAGTGACAATAAAAAGTAAGCAAAGATGGCCAAAGAAATGGGTTAATTAGTAATTTTCTTACTTAGGAATCATATGAATAGTAGTATGTGATCAAGACTAGATAGATACCCAAAGTGCGTGATTTTGTATCTACAACAAGATGAAAATTTTCAAACATTATATTTCACTCATGTAGGGGATTTCAATCTAATATTAATTCCAGTGGTGATATATAAATAGATACGCCAAGTGAGACTTTTACGTATATATCTACTTTTCCATTATAAGTTAGGCTAGATCCTAATGTTGAAGCTCTATATATGGTTAATGATGATTATTCTTTCCCTATCCGTAATGGCTCTAGGTATTTTCACATTGATTAATCTAAAATTCTCCTCATGTCAAACAATGTTTTTCCATGGTCAATGAAATTCTAGTAAATCAATGTTTTCCTTTATTCATTCTCCAAGTATAATTCTATAATGCATAATTTTGTTTGTTATTTTCATCTTGATATTATATCAATATGCACCACTATATGATACCTTTTCCAATACTTATGGGTACATATGGATCTCCATTCCTTCTTTTCCAATATTATCTTTCCTTCCACTATAACTCCCCACACATACTTGGGTAAGGGAGACACTTCCAATATGTTTTATAATATTGTTAACACTATTCATCATAATCACATGATATATCAAATCTCTTAATTCACAATGGGTTTCCTACATTACTAAAAATAAATATAAATTAATTTCAACCTCTTAAATACATGATGCTCTAATCACAAGTATCAATTCAAATACTTCTAACCATATCTCATCTTGAATCTATCCCTCTTTGGATTTCTATCATGTTATTAATCCTCTGTAGTTTCTATATATACTCGACATTTTAATTTATATTCCTCTTTCACCATTTTGGGTTCATCTTTCCCCCTGATCAAGACTAATCTAAGGTAGTTTTGGTGTTACCCATCTCTCTATATGTAGTCATATTCAATAATACAAAATAATTTGTATATTTGTAAAAATACAAAACTAGGACTTGTACACATAGCTCACATTATTAATACTTTACATTACATATGTTTTTAGTCAATATGGTTTTGTTACTAGAAAATGTTTTCTAATCTTTACAAAAATGTGTTCACAAGGTGTATTGATCTTGATGCGGACACACGGATCGTTACATGCTAATAATATCTACCAAGGTTCTTTACGTTCTTATCCTGGGGAATCTCTCCACATTATACAAGTGTTATTGTTTCATTATATTTCCTTTTTGCTTTCTCATACAGCTTGATTACATATATCATGTATATTTTATTTTCCAAACTAAAAATACTAACACATATTTCTTATGCAAAGTTGGCATATTTTGATTCATGTTATCTCTTACTACTTATTACTTTTATCATTATTTGGCATTACTACCTATTTGATAGTTGCATGTGCTACTACTTGTATGCTTCAGTGTACGTAAACTAAGTGTTTTTACTTCCTTATGACACCATGATATTGGAATCACAATCAATGAGGGGGAGGGGTGAATCGGTGATTGATAAAAATGTTCAATTACTCTTTCATTTACATCTATTAATAAGTCCATTCAACCTAACCATTTAACCATATATGAGAAAATAAGAAGAAAAAGACACATAAACACCAAATATAAGTGGGAAACCCTCAAGAGGAAGAAATCCCACTAAAAAAATCTTTATTATTTCCATGTTTCAAATTTAGTTGAGCACTAACCCAACAAGGAGCACCAACCCCTAGGTTTAGTGAGGCACTAACCCCACAAGGAGCACCAACCCCGATTTTAGTAGAACACCAACCCTATAAGGAGGCACCAACCCCTAGATGACTCAACACCAACCAAATCCACATAATTTGTTTTTCACATTTGAATTTTTGCACCAACTAATGATGCTAGTAAGTTATCTCACCTTCTCTCTATCTTCCTCAAAATCAGCTTATAGTCTTCCTTGCTCAAGATATTCTTCCTTCAAGTTGATTAGGTCATCTGACCTAGCTCACCAACATCAACACAATCTATATAATATCACATCATCTTATTTTCCTTCTTTTCATGGTCAAAAATACCTCATTTACCTTCACAAATAGCCCTCTAGCTCGTTCTTTTCATTATAACCCTCAACTAACTCAAATGAGCCTTAAATTTTCTTCTATACATGATTTATGATCCTAAAACATGTAGGTTAGACATGATATGACAGATTAAATATTAACATCATAAAAACATAACAATAACACCATACATATGACTATATAGGTCGACAATACCATCTAGAACCATCTAATCCTCCATTAGGACTCAAGAAGCCTAATTGCACCCAAAACACCTTCTCACCAAAATAAAATGTTCTAGAGAAAAAACACCTTCACCAAACATCATGTACCACTTATAGATTCTTTCTAATCCTTAAAAAACTTCATAAAGCTACTACACCTCTTCACCATCATCTCACCTCATGAATCCAATTGATAACAAGGAAAACCAACATGCTCCAAAACTAGTCTTCAAGAATGAATCTCGAACCCACATCAAATGACCTCGTCCATGAAATTGTAATATATAAATGGAAATATTATGACCTCGGGGTCATCAAGCAAATGCATAGGATACCATAAATCAAACTGAAACACCATGAAAACACCTTTACAACCAGGTCACCTGAAATTTCCCAAAACTAGTCTTTAAAAACATGTTATAATAGAAATCCTAAGGGAACAACCATGATCTGAAACCACCATGGAAATGTATAATATCTCCCATACTTCCTCAAACACCAATTTAGCTGATGCAAGGGCATCAATTTAAATACTTCTTGAAGTCAAAAAAATCATGGTGAACATGTTTGAGGGATCATGAGAGTTCATTTGATGTGTTTAGAGGTCATTGGAAGACTATAAAATTTGAATTTCTAGCCTATATAAGTTTTCCCTCCAAAAACATATTTGAATTCCTAGAGTAGGTATCTAGCACCTTTTAGTCAATTTTTTCTCGTTATAGTCTTGTTAAGGGTCTATAATGTGTTAGAGGGAATGAATAATGTGTTTTAATTCTTTATTAAGGGTTTTCCTCATATTCTAGTTGGTTTTTCATGTTACTCCTTGTAAAGTTCTTAACTCACTATGCTTGACTCAAGCTATGGGAGTCTAGTTAGGTTTATAGTTGAAAAAATTTAGTTACTTAGATGATATATCTGAATAGAGAATATTTTGGTAGCATTAGAAGGAGGATTCCATGTGAGGAGAGGAAAATAAAAGGAATAATGCCATTATTTCAAAGAGGGCAAGACTGTATTTTGTGAAAAACAATCAAGAATAAAGAAAATTTTAGTTTGAAATTTGTTGGTTTGAAAATCTATCATGAGAGCAGATCTATGGATAGACGAGCCAACAGTGTGTAGGGCATAGCCCCTCTTTGAGTCAGCAAAGCGAAACTGGTTTATTGCTATTCTACCAGTAGGAATCTTGTGCAAGTCTCACAATATTCTGCCTTCAGGGGTTTGGGATCTCATCCCAGTAGATTAGTTCCGACGAAGAACAGAAAGGAATGAAGGAAAGAAAGGAAAGAAGATGGATCTGAAGGGAGAAAAGAAATGAATTCCAAAGTAGAAAGGTCAGAGGGTCTACGTTTTGGGCTGGTAGTAAATAGAGCCAAACCTACTTGCATAGAAAAACAAAGCAATACTGATGAAAAAATGACAAAAAAAGTAGAAATAGATCTAACAGAATAAATGCACAAATCTGACATAAGAAAGATCAGATGCACACAACACACATATTCAAAGACAAAGTCTTAATATTTGTATTAATGTTTTCTTCAGTTACAAAAAGTACAAAGCCTTTTCTCCTCACTTCTATTTTTCATCTAAAAGATATCCACCACTTGAATACAACAAGTATTCAAGTATATATAGAAGGAGAGAAGAAAAGAAGACAAAAGCAAACCAACAACTAAATTACAAAAATATCTTACAAGAGATTCTAAAGTCATTTGTTGACTTTTTGACAACTTTGTGGATGACATCATCCCATGGTGCAACATGGATGATGTCATCGTTTATGTCAACACACTTTAGATAATTACAAGGAGAAAGTCGGGAAGAAGAAAACTATTCATCGTCGTCCCGTGGCTAAAAGGGAGTATCCTGCTTTTGTTGTTGCTTAAGCGACGAGATGTGGAACTGGGCACGGTACTCCATGAACTTGCTGATCATGGGTTGAAGTTGATCCTGGGAAGGATCCTTGTGTCGATCACTGATAGCTTCGCAAGTCTCCCACTCATCCGTGAGCTTTTCTGGGAGTTTGGAATAATCATTTTCTGCCTCTATCAGGTACCCGATGAAGTCATGACAAGCCAGCAGGTTGTTGATGGATTCGGCATCGAAAGTGACCTCTGGTCCCAGCCCTTGTGAAACGATCTCCTTGAAGATCCGAATAGTTTCCTCTACCTTTCTTAAGGTGAAAGAAGGAGTGAGCAAACCTGGAGACATTCTCAAGACAATCTGCTCCATTTGATGCATTGCATCCAGGGCTTCCTCCTTTATCTTATCAATCTTCTCCAGGACAAACTCCAGCTGATCAACCCGATAATCCAGAGTAGAAAGGATTTTGTTGAGGGCTCTGGGGTGTCCAAAGATGCTGAACTTGACCAAATCTTCAACTGAACAGTCAAGTATTTTCTAAAAGGTCTCATGCTTCATCTTGGAATGGTCCAGCTCTTTAGAGATGGGTCCTGCTATTGCTGGAGCTCTCTGTTCACCCGATTGATATGCTGATATAATTTGGTGAACTTAGCGATCACTCCCTCACTTTCTTTGAGGATTTGGCTCCTCCAGTGGAAACTGCCATGCCCTGCTCACCGATTTTGGCATATTCATTAATCTTGTCCTGGCTCAAAGGCTCAGGAGCTTCGGCGGCAGTTGTAGGAGGCGCACTGCCCATTTTCTGCAAGGCGTGGAGAAGATGTTTATTTTGCTCCTTTAACAGCCTTTTCTCTTCCTTTACTTCCTAGAGCTTCTTGCAAAGGGTGTCAACTGCAGATAGGGCCTCTCCTTGAAGGATTTCCGAAGATGTCCCCATTGTGACTTGGGTCACTGTGTAATCTATCGAAGATAGATCCTTTTTATCCTTTAAAGGATTGGGGTATGCTATCTCCATTACTCTCTCTCCTGACACACTCTGAGAGAAGCGGGTTAAAGGCTTTTGCTTCTTGGTCCCCTTTGATGGGATGACAGAGAAGTCCATCAGTGTGATGGGAACTTTCCTCTTTTGTTGGCTCAGGTGCTGAGAGATCCATGCTGGACTTATGGGAGAGGGACCGGAAATAGTAAAGGGAGCAGCTGCAGTAGTAGAAGGAAAATGCATGGAGACACTTGGAGGCTTCATTCAGAGGGAGGCTGGGGAAGTGCTCACGAGAGGAAGAGGTACTATAGGGGAGGTAGACATGGGAAAGGAAGGGAGCTGAGAGATGAGGGAAGAAATGGTGGGGGACAGCTCCGCAAGAGAAGAGAAGATGGATGATGAGGAAGGGGGAACAGCAGAAGACGGGGGAGAGGATACGACCAAAGGAATGGTCGCTTGGGTCACCTGAGGAGGGGAAGGAGGAGAGGGAGAAGGGATAGAAGGGACCTCAATGGTTACAGTAGTGGCAACATCCTGAGTGGATGTGCCTATCGGAACATCTTCCGCTGCTTCTTTCTCCAGGCTTTCTGGGATTACAACCCGTTCTTGTGAAGCGGAAGGAGGACTTTCAGGAGCTTCCTCTTGGGTGGAGCTTGACTCACCCTCTTTGTCTTTCCCTTTGCTCTTTGGCAGCTATTTTGACCTGGAAGGTGTGTTGCCCAACGGAGAAGTGGTGAAATCAACTCCGAGGTAGATGAGACCATTCATCCCACGCACTTTTGATACTTTGTTCTTTGCAGAGTTTCTTTGACCCTTTCCTCTATTGTTTGAGGTGCTTTGGTTCTGTCAATTACAGTGAAAGGCCAGTCGTCCCCACCCATGTCAAGATATACTTGATCAACTTCTTGATCAGCAGTTTGATAACCTTTTGGGATGATGGCCACGCCGTACTAGATGATTTCAGCCAAGGCCAAGCGGGAATGGTCTTTCCTCTTGAGCTTGACCTCATGATATAGGTCGATATAAATATCCTCGATCTGTGGAACGTGGATCAGATCGAGTTTGGCTCTGGGCAGGAAATTCCTTGGGTTGAAAGTGGGCCTTGCCGGGAAGTTGTGCTTTAAATTTAGTAGCTCCAATTCTGCAAACATATCCCATGCTTTGTGGTGAGAGAGACAAGTATACCTACCCACTGTGAGGGGGAAAGGAGTTCCACCCTTCTTTCTCTTTAGGCACTTCTCGTGGTAGGTTATAAGCTGTCTTGACAACTCCAACAGGATCAACTTGGGGCCGGCGTATCTCGGCAATTTGGTTGGTTCCCCCAAGAAGTTGGCTGCCCTTAGATAGGTAAAGGTGGGGAATTGTGTGAACAAGGCTCCCCATTTCTCTGTAGCTGCAACAATGCTCTTGGTCATATGACCGTGAGTCATGTTTGGCCTCAAAAGGCAGATGATGCCGTAGAAGAAGGCATCGTTAATCTTTGTAAACTGGGGGATACTATTTTCCAGCTTTAGTTCTGGATAGTATTCATATATTTTGACTTGGGGCCAAACCCCGCACCGCATTAAGGCTGGATAATCTCTTTCTGAGGCCGCAGCATAAACTACATAGGAGTTCATGTAGAACCTCCTGTTGTGGTAAGTTGTTGGAGCTGCTCAGATATGGTGCTGCTTATGATCTCCGCCCACTCGAAGCGTTGATCTGGCAGATTTTTGTTCATTGTCTCCAGGTATCTAAGCATCCATTTGTGAAAGTAGTGGGCATCAGGAAGCCCAAATACTCTGCTCAGGAATGTGATTGTATCACTGAGTTTTTCTCGAGAAATCACCGTGATGAATGATGTGTGGCCATCTGGTCACCACCTTCTTGTTTTTCAGGTATACCTCATTCATCAACTACATACACTGATCCTCATTATCTTCCCAAGCCTTGGTGCAATCTTCCTGGCTTACGGCCATAAAGTTCCGGTGGTGAGGGATGCCGAGCATTATTTTGAAATGTCGGGTAGTGAGGTTGATCACAACCTTGCCCTTCTCATTCTAGAGGCATCTTGTCTCTTTGTTGTAGCAGCGAACTACTACCATCATGAACTCATTGTTCACAGCACTAACTGGGATCCCTCCAACAAAATGCAATCCACTTTGCCTACTAGTTTGTCCATCCACGGACTTCCTGTGACCCTTCCGTTCGACCCAAAATCCTCCATATCAATGTGACCAAATTCCGAGTCTCTTATGTCCAGGTCACACTCTGCCTGGGATTCGAGCATCCTGACCCTCTGATACTTGTACTTCATTTCTTCCTCTATGAGATTGGCTTTGCCCTTAGACTTGGTAGGTCTCTTACTTGATGTTGACATATGTAGTCCGAACTCGATTCTTGATCTGCAAGAGAAGTGAAACCCAACGCAGAAAGTGATATTAGTTGTTTGATCTTCCATTAAAGTGTTGATAGAAGGAAGAGTTAGCAATTTTAAGGCCTCAAGGTGCAAGGTGCATGAATACTGCAGGTTGCAGGGTTAAATAGTATGGCGCATAGAAAAGGGGTGCTGCAAGGGGTAAATCAGCACCAAAGGGCACAGGGTGCATGGACGCTGCAGATGACATTTTTGTTGTTGCAAGCAGAAGTGTGCCTGCGCCATATATATGCATTTTATAACGGGCGCTGATATTTTTCATGTTACATGGGTACAGGATGTGCCAAAGGGCGCAGGTTTAATGCATGTAACATCATTTTTTCGTGTGCCACAGGGGAACTTGGTGCGGCGCATGGAAGGTCTTCATGACATTTGTTGCTGATAATAAGGGATGCACCTGCGCCGTTAACAGTTTTGTACTTGGTGCAAATAAGGTTGGTGTTGCATGGATGCGAGGTGCGCCAATGGCGCAAGTTTTTTCAATGTTGCATACGAGTTTGTGCGCCAAGAGGAACAGGGGTTAGTGGGTGTAACAAGCAAGGAAAGTGTGCTTTGAGGGCGCAACTATTTTTTATGCAACAGGCATGGTGGATGCACCGTTGGCGTGACTGTACTTCATGTTGCAAAGGTGGCGACTGCGCCAAAGAGGAAAAAAGTAGTCTATCAATTTTTAAGTCTTTGTTCTTCCTCTGGAGGGGTTACATGTGTTAAAGTCTCTTCTGCAGGGTCCCTTGGATGATGAACGGGCTAAAACAAAGAGAACCTAGTGATTTTTTCAAAGGCAGAGCCCTCTTTACCAGCAGATCTGGAAAGAGGGAGAAGTGCATGGGGGAGGACAACAAAAACAGCAAAGGGAGGTTTCATGGTTTCACAGATCTATTTTATCCAACCCCATAAACAAACAGCCAATAACCAAAACACAAAACACAAGAGCAATAAGGACCACTTACCAGAAATATATATAATGTGAGAGGTGAAACTGGGTCCATGACGTGATACGAGAACGACAGGCGTGCTGACAGGTGCAGAGGGAAAAGAATAATCACGTGTTTTCTGACTGGTGAAAGTGACAGGGTGGATGCGCCTATATATAGGCAAAGTTGTAATAAATGTGCCAACCACTTTTTGAAGTGGCGCATCAAAATGCCTGTCGACACGGAAAGCTTGCGCCCTTTGGCGCATCAAAACACATGTTAACACGAAGTTATGTGCGCCCTTGGCACACCAAAAGTGCTGTCAACACGAAATAAGTGTGCCTTTGGTGCACCAAAATGCGGCGCAACAAAAGTATTGTTGACACGAAGGCGCATGCACCTTGGCACATGCAAGAAAGGCGCAACATGGTGAGGTGCACCAAAATGTGTGTCGACACTTCAAACCATGTGCCAAAGGATTTAAAGGGGGCGCATGCTTACTCTATGTTGCATAGACATTAGGTGCGCCCGACCAAAAAGACCCAAAAAAGGCTAAGTTCGGAAAACCAGATTTCCCAGAAAAGGGTTTTTTGCAACGTTCCAACGTGGAGGGGTCCCTGACGAGGGACCAGAACAAAATTTTGGAATGGTTACCCGTAAAATTACCCTTGCCAATTTCACGGGATAATAGCTGGCTCTTTCTGGGGACTATCTCTGAACGAAAATCAGGGGTAGAGAATCCCAGATCCACATGTGCCTATCCATTGGGCAACAGAGTCAAAAACAAGGGCGACCAAAAAGGGAAACACACAACCAACAAAAGAAAACACATGACAAAAACAAACACACAACTGAAGTAACTGTACAAAGAAGAGAGCAAGCTCTACTTCCTGAAGATTTTCAGATGCTACCCGCTATAGGGAAGTGGGAGTCTAGTTCCGTCTGGATACGAGAGATAGAAGTTGTTCTCTCCATTGAGCTGTTTGATCTTGAAAGGTCCCCTCCATAGGGAATCAAATTTTTATGCATGCCCTTTGGCTCTCTTCGTTTGTCCCACAAAAGGACAAGATCTCCCACCTGGAAATTTCTTTGCTTAGATTTTTTATCGAACAATCTTTTTACCTGATTCTGATGCTCGGTGATCCTGTCAACCACTCTTACTCTCTTTTCTTCGAGCTCTGCTAGATACATGATCCTCTTCTCAAGAGAATTTTGGAAAGTCTCATCTTCGATTGCTTGTGCCAAGCACGCAGTAGGAGTTCAGCAGAAATGGGAAGCTCGGCATTGGTGCCATATAACACTTAAAAAGGTGACATGCCAAGAGACCTCTTGGGAGTGATGTGGTCTGCCCACAAAGCATCGTATACTGATTTGTGCCACATTCGTTGATTCTCATCTACTAGCTTTCGTATGATGGTTACTATGTTTTTATTACTGGATTACGCCCACCATTTCCTTTAGGGTAATAATTTGAGGCATGAGCCAGAGCTATTCCATATTCATAGCAAAAACCAACAACCTCTCATGAGGAGAAGTTGGAAGCGTTATCAGCAACAATCTTGTTTGGAACGCCAAACCTGACAATGATATTTTCTTTGATGAAACTGCAAACAACCTCGGAAGTGGCATGTTTGACAGGTATGGCTTCTACCCATTTTGTGAAATAATCTGTTTCCGTCAGGACATAACTATGTCTGGAACTCGATTAGGGATTGAGTGCACCAATAAAATCAATTCCCCACTGCTTGAATGGTTTGTCAATAATGACCGGCCTGAGGGGAAAAGAAGCCAATTTGGGCTTGCCGACAAACTGCTGGCAAGGTTCACACTTTGCTACCCAGGTGGCTGCATCTTGGAAAAGCGTCGGCCAATAGTACCGCCCGGATGATCTTGTGTGCCATCACGAGAGGAGGAGAAATGGCCCCCACAGGCTGAATTATGAAAACTCTCAAGTAACTTCACTTGCTATGGTTTGTCAACACATCGCAAGAAGATGCCATCTATTCCGCGTTTGTATAAACCATCATCCCAGATGATATATCTGGCTGCTCTAAGCTTTATAGCATGCTTCTCCTTTGTAGTCAGATGGGATGGGCATTCGCCATAGGTGAGAAAGAAAGCAATATCGGAATACCATTCGTCGCTGGTTGCGAAAAATAGGACCATCGGTGGTGAATCGGTTTTCTCCAGCTGGCTTTGCGCTCCATTGGTGTAATCATCCTTTTCTTCAGGGTCTTCTGAATCTTTGTTTTCAGCCATAAGCTGACATAGGCCCTTACCCCTTACCAGCTTAGTTGGTTTTATATCTAGATCATACTCCTGGACTTTCGCAATCCAATTCCCCCGCAGGCTTCCTAACTCCTGTTGAGTTAAAATTGACTTGACTACCATGTCAGGGACCAACACCACTGTATGAGAGTTTAAAATGTAATACCTGAAATTCTTGACTGCTTTGACAATGGTGAAGGCATGCTTTTCCAACTGAGACATTTTTAATTTGTGAGGCTTGAGGGGAGAGCTCATGAACGCAATTGGGGATTCAACATCCTCAGAATTCTTTTGCATCAAGATGGCAGATACAGTATGCTCAGATGCATAGCTATACATGATAAAATCCTTGGAGAAATCGGGGCATACCAGGACTGGCGCGTGAGCAACAGAGGCTTTTATTTCCTCAAACGACTTCTTCCCTTCTTCACTCCATCGGAAAGTTGGCGATCCTTTCATCATGTCTAATATATGACGAGTCTTTTCAGCAAAATCCGGAACAAAGCGCCTGAGAAAGTTCACCTTTCCAAAAAAAGAGTGAACACTGGTCTTGCTTGTGGGTAAAGTAAGGCTCTGAATAGCCTTAACTCTTTCGGTATCTATCTTTGTCCCTTCTTTGCTAACAACATGTCCTAGCAATTTTCCTTCTGTGACTCCGAAAATGGACTTTTTCGGATTCAGGGAGATCCCGTGCTCTCGGCATCTAATCAATACTTGCTCCAAATGATCAGAATGATTATTTCATTGTTTGGAGAACACAGTTAAGTCATCTAAGTAGACTATGATGACCTTCCCCATCATACCTTTGAATGCGAAGTCCATCGCTCGCTGGAAAGTAGCGCCAGCATTGGTCAGGCCAAACGGCATCCTGTTGTAAGCAAACGTACCCCAAGGAGTAGTGAATGTTGTTTTAAATTGGTCTTCAGGTGAGACTTCAATCTGATTGTAGCCCGAGAAACCATCAAGCATGGACAACATTTCTGATCTAGTTACTGCTTGCAGAACCTGGTCCATTATGGGAAGCGGGTAGTTTTCCTTCAGGGACGCTTGATTTAGGTACGAAAATCTACACATATGCGTATCTCGCCATTCTTCTTGTGCACTGGCACAACATTTGTGACCCAGGTACTATGATGGATAGGAAAAATAATCCGTGCGTCCAACATTTTCTGAATTTCAGCCTGGATAGTACCTGAGATTTTAGGATTATAATGTCTCTGCTTCTGGCGAAAAGGTTTGACATCTTCTTTCAATGGGATATCATGCTGGACATCCTTTGGCTTGAAAGACTTTAGATCAGCATAGGACCATGCCAATACATCCATGTATTTCTTCAATAGTTTGACAAAATTCTGCTTCTCTTCAGGTGTGCAACATTTTCCAATGGTCACAAACTGTGGATGTTCTACCGAACCTAAATTGACCGGTTCGGTTTCTGGGGAGGAAATAGGATCATCTCACCTCTTATTTTTAACAAAGAGATCATGCCTATTGAACAACCACTCTAGGGAGACCAGGCCTTTTGGGATTTTATTTCCTTTGAGCTGACATATGCCTTGTCGTTCCCTTTTGATTCTTTGTCTTGATCCGTAACAGATTCACGGCATGCAGAAGTGGATCCTTCAAAATGAAGTTCACTAAAAAATTTCACCTTTTCTAGAAAGGCAATGAGTTGGTTGTCATTGTTGAATACTTGCCAATGCTGAGAATTGTCCGGCACGCTTGGGAGAAAACCACCTCAATGGTATATTTGTCTGTTTTCAAACCTGGGTGAGGGAGCATGAGGGATGCTGAAATGGCCAATGAATCAACCATGTCATTCTGAGCTCTTGGGATGGCTTTTATTGAAAAATCATCAAACTCCTCGATGTTGTCCCACACCGTGTTGCGGTAATGTCTGAGCCTTTCATTCTTCACTTGGTATATCCTCTTAACTTGATTTACGACCAGCTCTGCATCACCTTGTACCTTAAGATTTTTGATCCCTCTTTCCTTCGTGGCTTGCATGCCAAGCAGCAGGGATTCATACTCAGCAGTATTATTCGTGTTGAAAAATTGTAACTTGAAAGAGAGAGGAATAATCTCCTCTTCGGGAGATATAAGCATGGCACCAGCGCCACACCCACTAGTCACGCAGCTGCCATCGAACTGCAAAGTCCAGATCTTGTTAAGATCCTCTACTTGGACGAGGACATCCCCCTTGTCAGACTCGGTAGACAAGAAATAGTTTCCCATCCCTGATGATTCGAAGAGAATTTGGGCTTTGGGGTCATCGGAGTTAGTAACCAGGTACTTCTTTTGTGATTCAGGCTCCAAGGTTTGCATTACACCTTTGACAGGGATTCTAGCCTTAGACCAGTCCATATGAATCTCCCCACCAACTTCACTGCAAAAGCTCCTTCCTAGTAGAATTCCATATGCTACCGGAATATCGGCAACAAGGACGGTCATCTTTACTCTTTTCTCTGGGAATGCCACAAATGCGAACTGAGCGTCCTTGATTTGACCAATCAGCGGAACCTGTTTGGTTTCCAAGGAATAACATCTGCCGAAAGGCTTGGTAAGGGTGAGGCCCAGAGCATGGGTGACTTTGCTTTGGCATGACATTATCGGAAGCTCCAAAATCAATTATGCAGTTGCTTAGTTTGTGGCCATTGATTAGGAGGGAGAGGTAGAAAGGTTCTATCTTGCCTGATGCTGAAGTCAAGGCAACATTTATGCAGGATGAAGGAGGGGTGGAAAGGATTCCTTTTGGGGAAACCTGATTAGTCATGACAGCCTGACTTTGGATGTATTCAGTCAACCTTACAAGTTGTTCGGGGTTTGACTGAAGGTACTCGGCTTCGGACATTTGAATCTTGGTCTTTTTAGCATGGTCAATTATGTCAAATGTGGCCAAGGGTTGTGTTGATGGAGGAATGAGTCCTTCATTTCATGATGGTAGGGTAAAGTTACTGGTCTTCATGGAAATAGAAGAAGGCTGATTTGGAGGAGAGATGGGAGGAAAAGATTTCTTTGTAAAAGACTTAATAGGGGGTTGAGCAGGAAGAGGATTACCTCTTTTAGCAATAGTTGGGGGCGTGGAAGACGTAGCCTTCTCTTTCTGCACATTGGCAGCGACCTCTGCTTCTTTTCCTTGCGAGCGGGTAAAAACAACATATGATTGTCTGCTTGCACATCCTTGGGTACCCTCTTCTTCGTCAAATTCTTCCTCATCAAATTCCATATACCCGATAGTAGAGTCATTAGTTGGTTCACCGACATCTTGATCATCTTCGCCTTGAGATGAAGGTTCTTCGTAATTTTGTTCCTCTTCTTCAATTTCGGCCAAAGCGTTGACCGGAGGAGCCTCAAGCGCCAACCGCGGAGTAGTTGCAAGCAGACATGGCCTATGCGGGATGCTTTGTTGGGAGTAAAATTTCTTCGTGGAATATCTCGGTACGAGGAACTGGGAAGCTTGGGCTAACTGCTTCTTTAATGCGAGCAAGTCATTTGCCATCTTCTGAAATGCCGGATCAGACGAAGTGGCCTGAGAAGGATTTGCAGCTTTGAACTTGGATGACTCTCGTTTCAATTCGCCAGATATTAGCAAGTTGTCCTCTATCCGAATGGTAGCAGCCTGGGCAAGAGGCAAGGTAGCTACTTGTTCTTGTAGGAGTAAGAAACTTACTTTCGAGCTCATAGCGTTTACGAAGAAACACTTTTGATTTTTGGTGTTGGAAGCATGGCAACAGGCACACGGTTGATTAATGCATTGAACCTGCGATAAAATCACGCATAGTTTCATTGGCCTCCTTCTTTAGGTGAGTGATCTTTGATAGTAACGTGAACATGTCTTCAGAAGGCTTATACCTGTCTTCAAAAGCATCCCGCAAGGTGGCCCAACTAGTAATAGATCCGGCCGGCAAATGCTGAAACCATTCCGCTGCGGGCCCTTGCAAAGTTTCTAAGAAGAGGCGAACTGACACATCTTCATGGGTCACATCCAGGATGCTGCATGACATGATGAATGTAGATATGTGTGAATCCATGCTTTGGTTTCCGCTCCCATCAAATTTGGGAAAATTCTTTCGGTTTCCATGTGGAAGTGCGTGAACAGGATGTGGTAATGCCAAAGGGCCCATAGCATTTCCCCATGGCACCGCCATTTGAAAAGCTGGAAAGAGGACGCGAGCTGGAAGTGCGGTTCCGCTGAGCAACAGAGCACTGCAAAGTGATGTAGATGTTCCTGATGAGAGACGCTTCCTTCGTGGAGGCGAGACACTCCTGGATGACCGGTCAGCTGAAC
The DNA here is from genome assembly GCA_018340775.1 of Taxus wallichiana var. yunnanensis. Lineage (NCBI taxonomy): Eukaryota > Viridiplantae > Streptophyta > Pinopsida > Cupressales > Taxaceae > Taxus > Taxus wallichiana. The sequence goes on along the minus strand of CM031240.1, from coordinate 475,571,544 downwards.
TTAGTGACGAGAAGCGAGCCGGTGTTATACTGAAGTTGTGCCTTTGAAGCAGGTCAAAGGTAAGATCGACTTCTCCATGAGCTCTCCTGCTATGAGTAAATGGTTCACCCACCAGTGTACCTTCCAGATCTGTAATATTGTGGATCAGATTTAAAACTCTTTTTGGTTGTACTTGCTGATTTTCTGATTTTTCTGACAAAAACCAGCAGCATGTACTTTTCTAAATATTTAAATTTTATCCCTCTTTTGAAAACCGATTGTGGTTTAATGACAAAGAACAACGAGGATAAAACAATGGTAAAGCTTAGTAAGCTGATTTTTGGATCTAGAGTTGACTTTTTGAAGAGTTTGAAAATTTTGGTAAACTGTCAAAAACTCAGATCTACGGAAAAATACAGATTTTTATAAAAACTCAGCGAACTAAAGATCTCCTACTAGGCCCGATCTATGGATCCCTGAAGAAAATTTTCAGTTTGGATCACTTTTGCAAAAATTTTGGGTTTTGAACAAAAGTTAAAATTTGCAAACAGGTAGTGATTTTTTCAATTTTCACTGATTTTTTAAACACACCACCATCATAGATCTGATAGATCTGTTCGATCCCCAGTGGAGTCGCCAAAAACTATTGGTTTGAAAATATGTCGTGAGAGCAGATCTATGGATAGACGAGCGAGCGAAGCGGTGTGCGCCGCATAGCCCCTCTTTGAGTCGTGAAAGCAAAATCGGTTTATAGCTATTCTACCAAAGTAGGAATCTTGTGCAAGTCTCATAATATTCTGCCTTCGGGGGTTTGGGATCTCATCCCAAAGAGATTAGTTCGATGAAGAATAGAAAGGAATGAAGGAAAGAAAGGAAAGAAGATGGATCTGAAGGGAGAAAAGAAATGAATTCCAAAGTAGAAAGGTCAGAGGGTCTACGTTTTGGGCTGGTAGTAAACAGAGCCAAACCTACTTGCATAGACAAACAAAGCAATACTGATGAACAAATGACAAAAAAATTAGAAATAGATCTAACAGAATAAACACACAGATCTGACATAAGAAAGATCAGATGCACATAACACACATATTCAGCACAAAGTCTTAATATTTGTATTAATGTTTTCTTCTGTTACAAAAAGTACAAAGCCTTTTCTCCTCACTTCTATTTTTCATCTAAAAGATATCCACCTCCTTGAATACAACAAGTATTCAAGTATATATAGAAGGAGAGAAGAAAAGAAGACAAAAGCAAACCAACAACTAAATTACAAAAATATCTTACAAGAGATTCTAAAGTCATTTGTTGACTTTTTGACAACTTTGTGGATGACATCATCCCATGGTGCAACATGGATGATGTCATCATTTATGTCAACACACTTTAGATAATTACAAGGAGAAAGTCGGGAAGAAGAAAACTATTCATCGTCATCCCATGGCTGAAAGGGAGTATCCTGCTTTTGCTGCTGCTCAGGCGACGAGATGTGGAACTGGGCACGGTACTCCATGAACTTGCTGATCATGGGTTGAAGTTGATCCTGGGAAGGATCCTTGTGTCGATCACTGATAGCTTCGCAAGTCTCCCGCTCATCCGTGAGCTTTTCTGGGAGTTTGGAATAATCATTTTCTGCCTCTATCAGGTACCCGATGAAGTCACGACAAGCCAGCAGGTTGTTGATGGATTTAGCGTCGAAAGTGACCTCTGGTCCCAACCCTTGTGAAACGATCTCCTTGAAGATCTGAATAGTTTCCTCTACCTTTCTTAAGGTGAAAGAAGGAGTGAGAAAACTGGAGACATTCTCAAGAAAATCTACTCCATTTGATGCATTACATCCAGGGCTTCCTCCTTTATCTTATCAATCTTCTCCAGGACAAACTCCAGCTGATCAACCTAATAATCCAGAGTAGAAAGGATTTTGTTGAGGGCTCTGGGGTGTCCAAAGACGCCGAACTTGACCAGATCTTCGACTGAACAGTCGAGCATTTTCTAAAAGGTCTCATGTTGCATCTTGGCATGGTCCAGCTCTTCGGAGATGGGTCTTGCTATCACCTAGAGCTCTCTGTTCACCCGATTGATATGCTGATATAATTCGGTGAACTTAGCGATCACTCCCTCACTTTCTTTGAGGATTTGGCTCCTCAAGTAGAAATTGCCATGCCACCTTTCGCCAATTTTGGCATATTCCTTAATCTTGTCTCTCGCTCAAAAGCTCAAGAGCTTTGGTGGCAGTTGTAGGAGGTGCACTGCCTGTTTTCTGCAAGGCGTGGAGAAGATGTTTATTTTGTTACTTTAACAGCCTTTTCTCTTCCTTTGCTTCTTGGAGCTTCTTGCAAAGGGTGTCAACTACAGATAGGGCCTCTCCTTGAAGGCTTTCCGAAGATGTCCCCATTGTGACTTGGGTCACTGTGTAATCTATCGAAGATAGATCCTTTTTATCCTTTAAAGGATTGGGGTATGCTATCTCCATTACTCTCTCTCCTGACACACTCTGAGAGAAGCGGGTTAAAGGATTTTGCTTCTTGGTCCCCTTTGATGGGATGACGGAGAAGTCCATCGGTGTGATGGGAACTTTCCTCTTTTGTTGGCTCAGGTGTTGAGAGATCCATGCTGGACTTATGGGAGAGGGACTAGAAATAGTAAAGGGAGCAGCTTACAGTAGTAGAAGGAAAATGCGTGGAGACACTTGGAGGATTCATTGAGAGGGAGGTTGGGAAAGTGCTCACGGGAGGAAGAGGTACTATAGAAGAGGTAGACATGGGAAAGGAAGGGAGCTGAGAGATGAGGGAAGAAATGGTGGGGGACAGCTCCGCAAGAGAAGAGAAGATGGACGATGAGGAAGGGGGAAAAGTAGAAGACGGGGGAGAGGATACGACCAAAGGAATGGTCACTTGGGTCACCTGAGGAGGGGAAGGAGGAGAGGGAGAAGGGATAGAAGGGACCTCAATGGTTACAGTAGTGGCAAAATCTTGAGTGGATGTGCCTATCGGAACGTCTTCCGCTGCTTCTTTCTCCAGGCTTTCCGGGATTACAACCCGTTCTTGCAAACTAGGAGGAGGACCTTCAGGAGCTTCCTCTTGGGTGGAGCTTGACTCACCCTCTTTGTCTTTCCCTTTGCTCTTTGGTAGCTGTTTTGACCTAGAAGGTGCGTTTCCCAACGGAGAAGTGGTGAAATCAACTCCAAGGTAGATGAGACCATTCATCCTGCACCAGTGCTCTGTTCTTCACAGAGTTTCTTTGACCCTTTCCTCTATTGTCTGAGGCACTTTGGTTCTGTCAATTACAGCGAAAGGCCAGTCGTCCCCACCCGTGTCAAGATATACTTGATCAACTTCTTGATCAGCAGTTTGATAACCTTTTGGGATGATGGCCACGCCGTACTGGATGATTTCAGCCAAGGCCAAGTGGGAATGGTCTTTCCTCCTGAGCTCGACCTCATGATATAGGTCGATATAAATATCCTCGATCTGTGGAATGTGGATCGGATCGAGTTTGGCTCTGGGCAGGAAATTCCTTGGTCAAAAGTGGGCCTTCTCAGGGAAGTTGTGCTTTAAATTTAGTAGCTCCAGTTCTGCAAACATATCCCGTGCTTTGTGATGAGAGAGACAGTATACCCTTGCCCACCGTGTGAGGGAAAGGAGTTCCACCCTTCTTATTGTTTAGGCACTTCTCGTGGTAGGTTATAAACCGTCTTGACAACTCCAATAGGATCAACTTGGGGCTGGCGTATCTCGGTAATTTGGTTGGTTCTGTATAATGGGAAAGTGACATGCGAGGATGATAATCGACAAGTGACTTTCCGTACCCGACCTCCCGAGGTCGTGCCGAGATAGCCGGTGGTTTGAAATGTGGGTGACTTAGATGAAGTCACAGCCGGGATTATGGTCAGTTTTCTATGATAGAAAAGCTACAAGCGAGGATGAGAATCGGCAAGCAACTTTCTTATGGCTAACCATGGGAGGATCAGTGACTAAGATCTGGTAGTTTGATCTCCTGGTAGCTAAACTGAAAAAGGGGAGATTTAGAGGCTATGAGCGGGTAGCATAAATTCCCTAGTGATTTACCCTCCTAACTAGAATTTAAGCGTTTAATCTAGTTATGGAATCTCCAAATTAACTTAAACTGAAAATAACAATTTATACTACTACTGAAAGGGAAACTAATCTAAACAAAATATATGATTGAAACATTATAATTACAAGCAACAATTAAACTACTTTTATACTAAAACTAAACAAGTGAGATAACCCGGTGTGGTTATTCACCTGTGCAGATGTGTGAATCTAAATAAAAGACAGCTAATTAACTTAATTGAAAACCTTCAATCCTACCTCAGAAGTGAGGAACAAATCATAGTTTCTCAGAAACTATCATTCCCCACAGCTTCCCCGGCAATATTGAAAGCGAGCTTTAACTGAAATAAAATGATTCACTACTCTATTTGATAATAACTTTGACAATTTAAACCTGGAGTTTACTGAGCAGAGGCAAATCCAGTTGTGTTGTAGCTTGTCCCCTCAGAGTGATCTCTTCGTTCTTGCATGTTCACGTGAATCCAGAAAGAGTAGGAGTATGGCAACATCAGCAAGAGAAGGAACTGGGATGACAATTACTTTGAAGTAAAATGGCACAAAGCACAAGTAGGAGAGGGATGGCGCAAGTGAACTGGCTTGGCCTATGTGATTCCTAGCAGGGTTGTTGCAGCAATGATAAAACAAAATGATAAACAACAGGTACTCAAACAATGAATAATAGCAGCTTCAGAGAAATACAACGAAGTACAAGTAGGAGAGGGATGGCACAAGAGAACAGAGCTTGGCCTATACGATTCCTAGCAGGATCGTTGTCGGTGTACAGTGAGGCATAACTAAATACTCAAAATTCTAATCCATGCTAAAGATAAAATGATTCATAAAATAAATCTAGGACTGAGTATTGAAGACTAAAATTCAAGAATGAAGACTCCAGACCAAAGAACCAAGACCATTTACTTGTAAACAAGCTACATATTTATAGCATTTACAATGACTAGAAGGCAAGTTCAAATTGAACTCTCCCACTATTAAACAAAGATAAATCACTGTTCAGTCAGCAAAAACATAAATACAAGCTTTAGTGGTTGAGAAATGCGAGTGAAAATTGAATTTTCATGCTTGACGCGATCGTCGGAACATTCTGGAAAGCGCGTACAGGACCGCCGCCCTGCGCAGGTGACAAGCATGGACCGCCGCCCGGCCCACGGGTGGCGGTTCTGGGACCGCCGCCACCTGGCTGGTGGCGGTTCTGACACAGGACCGCCGCCCTGGCAAGGAGGCGGTCATGTAAATAACAACAAAACAAGGAGGAAAAGAGAGAAAAGGCTAGGACAAAACGTGTAGAGGCTAGACAAGGATTTTTGGGATGCAAATGTATACTCAACAAGATTTCTGGATTCCGAACACCTTGCGAAGAGATCTTAATCATCATTGGGGCTTCTGTAACCAATTTCCGACTGTACAGTACATACAATTTTGGGTACGTACATATTGCCCCCTCGGAGAAGCGTTTTAGCCATGAAGAGGCATAAAACGTTGGGTCCGAGTATGGCGGTCCCAAAATGGGGAGTTAGAGGCTATACCTGACATGCCCGTGTGTCGAAATGCCGCCAATTTTCACATGCTTTTCAGAATGTATGCAATGGATGACAAGTGATAACAAATGTTAAACAGAATGTTTTTACTTTATTTGCTTTTGCAATGCTGATATGTGATGACAAACATGTTGTAGTTTTGAACTTTTGGCCTCTTTAGACAATGTCTGTGATTTCTTCTCATGTTGGCAAAACGTGATGAATGTATAGCGATAAAGAGATGAACTTGCCCCAATCCCAAATCCACGCAACTAGTAAGATGCGAGGGCTCAACACCAAGAATTGGGAAGGGCACAAGTTGTATGAGTTTGATTTGAGTGGAATGATGAGAGACATACAAAACAAGAACAAGAACCAAATTTGGACCTACACACCCACCCTACTCAGAACTACTACCAAGCTTAGAAGGCCACTTACTTTTCAGTTTATCTAGACTTAGATTCATAAATGGCAACCTGGTTGACAAAATCTGGTTTTGACGATTTGATCTCTTTGGAATTTAGATGTTTGGATATTTGCCTTCTTTTAACAGAATTTGACTTGTGTTTTTAGCATACCAAGATTTGTTAGTTTGTGTGACTGGACCCCCCACACCTTGCCTCACGCCACTAGTAAGAAGCATGGGTTTGTCACCAAAGGCAAGATACAGGCGAGTAAGGGCACTTCTTTCCTTTCCCAACCTCACATCACCAGTAAGAGATGTGGGCTTATCACCGAAGGTTGATGGGGCAAAGAAGTGTGTAAAATAAAATATTTTGTTTGCTTGGCGCTTTTGATTTCATTTGATTTTTACATTTTTGATCTATGACTTTGGGATATCCTTTCGTTCCAAGAGATTTTAAGAGGGATAGATGTGACACCAAGAAGCTTCTAGAACAGACCGTAGGCAAGGACAACTTCACCTAGTAGAAAGAACAAGCAAAGCCAAGTATGCAGGTCTTGGTATGGTTTCCGTCAATGTTTGTCTGTCAAACTTGATGAGAAGATTTGAAAGTACTTGATGATGTTTGAAGAGATGTGATTTGAATAATTTTGCCAATATCTTCAGAAATTTGTAACAGATTACTTAAGAGTAAGTTCCTGGACTACAATATTTATGAAACGAGTGAACAAAATGAACCAACTAAATTACTAATGTAATGCAACTGCAACCATGTACATATGAAAATGTAGGTGGAACCATATGTCATGATGTCTAAGGTGAAGAAAGTTGACGAATATCGAATTCTTCACCCCTAGAAGTACACAGCGGAGAACCATTATCCTCAAATTTTTCATTTTCTTGACGAGGGCCTACCATTCTGGGTTTGAACTTACAACCCTTGCCCAGAGGTGTATATGTCCCATTATTAAAAACATTTTTCTGAAAGAGGTGTTCGCATGCCTCTTTGTCATGTTTTTGAGAGATGACATGTGGGTGAGCATGACTATGCTGCTCGACCTTCTCTCTCATAGTGAGCATTGTGTTAATGATGAGGTCTTGCCCCATGGATAGGGAAAACTTAGCTTTAGACACGCATGGGTCGAAACTAGGCTTTAGAATAGGGCAGTGCCTAGAGATGGTTTTGATAGGCATCGTTTCAGTTTTAAATTGCCTTTCTTCACTTGTTAATTCTATCATGTTTATATCTAGATTTAGGTCATCGGAGGGAAGAGATGCTATGCCGAGAAGACTACCCATTCCTTGAGGTTCGAATGGGAGAAAGATCGGTTCGTCATTCTCCAAGAGTTTCATAATTCCTGCTGTGGCTTTAGTGGAGACTGTTTCCACAGAAATTGACTTATCTTTATTTGTCTTTGCCACCTCGTATATTAAATCATAGGATCCTACCGGTTTAGCATTTGTAGGAACTTCATCTCGTGTGGAGAAAATATCGGGTAGGGGTTGTGAAACATACTCCTTTGTCCGAGTTGTTGCATTAATTTCACACTCAACCTCTAGCTCAACTAATCCCAAGATTTTTGTATTACCATTTGAACCTAGGTTAGGAGCAACCTGAGAGTTGTCAGGAGTTGAGGCGTCTTGATTGTTATTTCTTATTATGATACCTTTGTTTTTCCCATTTGGATCTAACCTGTTATTGTTAGAATGATTTGGGAGAGGATCATTGAAGATCTTGAGAGGTGCATTTTGAGGGGAAACTGCCCCTGCAAAAGTATTTGGTGCTGGTGACACAGGATCTGCCAAGAACATATCTATGAAAAGTTGTTTTTGTTCTTCTGGCAAGCGTTGCATGAATTTATTATAGTCATGGCAAGTCCTAGTATCATGACCCCTGATTTTGTGGAAACCACAATATAGATTGGGATTATAGTTCCGTGGTCGTCGGTTTGAATCATGTTGTGGCCCAAAGTTCTGATTGGGCTGTTGGTTGTTATAGTTGAAATTTCGAGGTTGTGGCCTTTGGCTTTGGTTTTGATATCCATCTGGGCCCCGAGCAAGGCCTTGTGGCTGGATTTGCTGTTGTGGAGGATGACTAGAATCCTCCGTATTGATCGCTGGGGTGAAGTTATTATTGCGTTGATTGTTAGTAGGTGCCGGGGTGTTCACAACATTTGGTCCTTTGACTTGATCAGTGAATCCATCTGTTGTAACCCCATGGTTTTCATTAAGGATATTGGGTCCTTGATCGGCATTCGTTGTAGTAGGATAAGTTGTAGTGTTTTGGTTGGGGCGATTAACCTCCCGTTTGCTCCATATGTCTTACGACCACTATCTATCGCTGCTTGATCTATTCGCAGAGCGCTCTCAAGTACTTCATCATAAGTCCTTAGTGGGAACTTCTGGACTTCTTCCTTCACTTCTCTACTAAGAGAATGAAGGAATAAATCACATAGCTCCATCTGATCCATGTTTGGAGCGCTTGCCGAGGAATAAAGGACTGTGCGCCACCTTTGGATGAAATGGGCGACAGACTCATTATGTTCTTGCTTGATGTGCAAGAACTCCCTGATTCCTGTCCTTAATAGTTTGTTCATGTCGAAGGCTTTGATGAACTCAGACATGAGTTGTTTGAATGAATGTATGGAAGCCTCGGTATTCTATAATACCAATCGAGAGCAATGCCTTCCAGCGTTTTGGGGAATATTTTAGCAACAACCCCATCCCATGGGAGTAATTCTCGAATGGCTGTAGCGTAAGCTTTGATATGCGCGTTTGGATCTCCCTCACCCTTGAACTTGGGAAAATCAGGGAGAGGTCTTGGAAGCATGACGCTTCGTATGGTGAAGTCTAAGGGTTCCTTTAGATATTCTGAATAAGTCCCTATTGCATAGCTTTCACCATTGATGATGGTTGCTGAGGGAGCGGTGGTGGGATAGGTTGTTGATACGGTGCAGCGTATGCGTTGGCAGGGGCATAAGGAGGTCCCTGCGTTGGAGCAAACATGCCGGGGATGAGTACATATCCCCTTGTGGTGATTTGGAGTACATGTTTAAGTACGAAGGGGTACTATCCAGGAATGGATTGCTCTGTACTGGACCAGGAGGAACTGTGCTAGCGATAGTGGGTCTAGTTGGTACTTGTTGTGAATACTGAGGAGTCATACCTAACGTGCCTACTCCTGTGAGGAGATCTACTTGGCTAGGATGGTGCGGAGGATTGGAACTCCCTGTTTGTATGAATTTCAAATTTTGACTTGCTTGGGCAAGTTCTAATCCTCTAACCTTTTCTATTAGAGTTGAAATGACTTCGTTTGGTGAAGTCACGATATCGTGCCTTGGTGGCGTTTGTTGTATAACATGGTTTTGCGGAGGTATGTGATATCCTGCTATGAACTGATCACTATCCTGCCAAGCATTTCTGAGAGTATTTTCTATATGTGATGGCATAGAGGTATTTTCTTGAGGAGAGAACTCGGGCTGTATTTGCAAAATTCCTACAGGGGGGTACATGCCTTGAGAGCGTTGTTCATTCCTAGGATAACGTATTGAGTACTCATCATCTAGAACTGAGTATGGATCTGATTGTCTGCTAATATGTGGTCTAAGTAGCACCTGAGGAGATGAAGCAGATTCTCCAGTCAATGTCATATTGTTTGAGCCTGAAGGCTTTGTTTGTGTTTGAGCGAGTTGATCTAACTCCTCAGTTTGAAAAGATGAACTATATCTGATTCTTGGGGTTTGTGTTGACAACTGATTAGTTGAATAGTTGTCACCCCATACTGAGAGCGAGGGTGATGATTCCCTATTCTGTTGGGCGTAGTATGCCTCAAGACCCAGGAGGGGTCTGCCATAAGCATCAAATCCCGACATATTCGGGGGGTATATGAATACCCGCAGAATAATGGGAAAGAGCGAAGGTGAAAGAGAGAAGATGAAACTTCTCAAAGAGAAGGTGAAATAATTGTTTGTTTCACGTCGGGTTCACCAATTTTGTACGATGGGAAAGTGACATGCGAGGATGATAATCGACAAGTGACCTTCCCCGTACCCGACCTCCCGAGGTCGTGCCGAGACAGCCGGTGGTTTGAAATGCGGGTGACTTAGATGAAGTCACAGCCGGGATTATGGTCAGTTTTCTATGATAGAAAAGCTACAAGCGAGGATGAGAATCGGCAAGCAACTTTCTTATGGCTAACCATGGGAGGATCAGTGACTAAGATCTGGTAGTTTGATCTCCTGGTAGCTAAACTGAAAAGGGGAGATTTAGAGGCTATGAGCGGGTAGCATAAATTCCCTAGTGATTTACCCTCCTAACTAGAATTTAAGCGTTTAATCTAGTTATGGAATCTCCAAATTAACTTAAACTGAAAATAACAATTTATACTACTACTGAAAGGGAAACTAATCTAAACAAAATATATGATTGAAACATTATAATTACAAGCAACAATTAAACTACTTTTATACTAAAACTAAACAAGTGAGATAACCCGGTGTGGTTATTCACCTGTGCAGATGTGTGAATCTAAATAAAAGACAACTAATTAACTTAATTGAAAACCTTCAATCCTACCTCAGAAGTGAGGAACAAATCATAGTTTCTCAGAAACTATCATTCCCCACAGCTTCCCTGGCAATATTGAAAGTGAGCTTTAACTGAAATAAAATGATTCACTACTCTATTTGATAATAACTTTGACGATTTAAACCTGGAGTTTACTGAGCAGAGGCAAATCCAGTTGTGTTGTAGCTTGTCCCCTCAGAGTGATCTCTTCGTTCTTGCATGTTCACGTGAATCCAGAAAGAGTAGGAGTATGGCAACATCAGCAAGAGAAGGAACTAGGATGACAATTACTTTGAAGTAAAATGGCACAAAGCACAAGTAGGAGAGGGATGGCGCAAGTGAACTGGCTTGGCCTATGCGATTCCTAGCAGGGTTGTTGCAGCAATGATAAAACAAAATGATAAACAACAGGTACTCAAACAATGAATAATAGCAGCTTCAAAGAAATACAACGAAGTACAAGTAGGAGAGGGATGGCACAAGAGAACAGAGCTTGGCCTATACGATTCCTAGCAGGATCGTTGTCGGTGTACAGTGAGGCATAACTAAATACTCAAAATTCTAATCCATGCTAAAGATAAAATGATTCATAAAATAAATCTAGGACTGAGTATTGAAGACTGAAATTCAAGAATGAAGACTCCAGACCAAAGAACCAAGACCATTTACTTGTAAACAAGCTACATATTTATAGCATTTACAATGACTAGAAGGCAAGTTCAAATTGAACTCTCCCACTATTAAACAAAGATAAATCACTGTCAATGGCAAAAACATAAATACAAGCTTTAGTGGTTGAGAAATGCGAGTGAAAATTGAATTTTCATGCTTGACGCGATCGTCGGAACATTCTGAAAGCGCCAGACAGACCGCCGCCTGCCGCGCAGGCGGCGACGGTTGAGACCACGCCGCCGGCCTCGGGTGGCGGTTACAGGACCGCCGCCCCCGGTTCGGGTGATTTGGCATGAGACCGCCGCCCTGGCAAGGAGGCGGTCATGTAAATAACAACAAAACAAGGAGGAAAAAGAGAGAAAAGGCTAGGACAAAACGTGTAGAGGCTAGACAAGGATTTTTGGGATGCAAATGTATACTCAACAAGATTTCTGGATTCCGAACACCTTGCGAAGAGATCTTAATCATCATTGGGGCTTCTGTAACCAATTTCCGACTGTACAGTACATACAATTTTGGGTACGTACAGTTCCCCCAAGAAGTTGGCTGCCCTTAGATAGGTAAACGTGGAGAATTGTGTGAACAAGGCTCCCCATTTCTCTGTAGCTGCAACAATGCTCTTGGTCATACGACCGTGAGTCATGTTTGGCCTCAAAAGGTAGACGATGCCATAGAAGAAGGCATCGTTAATCTTTGTAAACTGGGGGATACTATTTTCCAACTTTAGTTCTGGATAGTATTCATATATTTTGACTTGGGGCCAAACCCCGCACCGCATTAAGGCTAGATAATCTCTTTCTGAGGCCAGCAAACATAAACTACGTAGGAGTTCATGTAGAACCTCCCTGTTGTGGTAAGTTGTTGGAGCTGCTCAGATATAGTGCTGCTTATGATCTCTGCCCACTCGAAGCGTTGATCTGGCAGATTTTTGTTCATTGTCTCCAAGTATCTAAGCATCCATTTGTGATAGTAGTGAGCATCAGGAAGCCCAAATACTCTACTCAGGAATGTGATTGTATCACTGAGTTCCTCTGAGAAATCGCTGCGATGAATGACTTGTGGCCATCTGGTCACCACCTTCTTGTTTTTCAGGTATACCTCATTCATCAACTGCATACACTGATCCTCATTATCTTCCCAAGCCTTGGTGCAATCTTCCTGGCTTACGGCCACAAAGTGCCGGTGGTGAGGGATGCCGAGCATTATTTCGAAGTGTCGGGCAGTGAGGTTGATCACGACCTCGCCCTTCTCATTCTGGATGCATCTTGTGTCTTTGTTGTAGCAGCGGGCTACTACCATCATGAACTCATTGTTCACAGCACTAACTGGGATCCCTCCAGCAAAATGCAGTCCACTGCCTACCAGTTTGTCCATCCACGGACTTCCTGTGACCCTTCTGGTTCTGGCCCAGAAATCCTCCATATCAATGTGACCAAGTTCCGAGTCTCTTATGTCCAGGTCACACTCTGCCTGGGATTCGGGCATCCTGACCCTCTGATATTTGTACTTCATTTCTTCCTCTGTGAGCTTGGCTTTTCCCTTAGACTTGGTAGGTCTCTTTCTTGATGTTGACATATGTAGTCCTGAACTCGCTTGTTGATCCGTAAGAAGAAGTGAAACCCAACACAGAAAGTCATATTAGTTGTTTGATCTTCCATTAAAGCGATGTGAAGGAAGAGTTAGCAATTTTAAGGCCTCTCGGGCGCAGGCGCATGAATACCGCAAGTCAGTAGGGTTAAATAGTATGGTGCACGTAAAAGGGTTGCTTAATGGTAAATCAGCACCAAAGGGCGCAGGTGCATGGATGCTTTGCAGATGACATTTTTTTGTCAGCAAGCGAGTGCGCATGCGCCATATATATGCATTTTATAACAGGCGCTGATATTTTTCATGTTACACGGGTACATGTGGGATGCGCCAAAGGGCACAAGTTTAATGCATGTAACATCATTTTTTCATGCGCCACAGGGGAACTTGGCATGGCACATGGAAGGTCTGCATGACATTTGTTGCTGTAATAAGGGATGTGCCTGTGTCGTTAACAGTTTTGTACTTGGCGCAAATAAGGTTGGTGTTGCATGGATGTAAGGTGCGCCAATGGCGCAAGTTTTTTCAATGTTGCATACGAGTTTGGTGCGCCAAGAGGGCGCAGGGTTAGCGGGTGTAACAAGCAAGGAAAGTGTGCTTTGAGGGCGCAACTATTTTTTATGCAACAGGCATGGTGGATGCGCCGTTGGCACGACTGTACTTTGTGTTGCAAAGGTGGCGACTGTGCCAAAGAGGAAAAAGTAGTCTATCAATTTTTAAGTCTTTGTTCTTCCTCTGGAGGGGTTACATGTGTTAAAGTCTCTTCTATAGGGTCCCTTGGATGATGAACGGGATAAAACAAAGAGAACCTAGCGATTTTTTCAAAGGCGAGCCCTCCTTACCGTAAAATCTGGAAAGAGGGAGAAGTGCAAGGGGGAGGACAGCAAAAACAGCAAAGGGAGGTTTCATGGTTTCATAGATCTATTTTATCCAACCCCATAAACAAACAACCAATAACCAAAACACAAAACACAAGAGCAATAAGGACCACTTACCAGAAATATATATAATGTGAGAGGTGAAACTGGGTCCATGACGTGATACGAGAATGACAGGCGTGCTGACAGGTGCAGAGGGAAAAGAATAATCACGTGTTTTCTGACTGGTGAAAGTGAGAGGGCGGATGCGCCTATATATAGGCAAAGTTGTAATAAATGCACCAACCTCTTTTTAAAGTGGTGCATCAAAACACCTGTCGACACAGGAAAGCTTGCGCCCTTTGGCGCATCAAAACACATGTTAACACGAAGTTATGTGTGCCCTTGGCACACCAAAAGTGCTATCAACATGGAAATAAGTGCGCCTTTGGCGCACCAAAACTCGCGCAACAAAAGTATTGTTGACACGAAGGCACATGCACCTTGGCACATGCAAGAAAGGCGCAACATGGTGAGGTGCACCAAAATGTGTGTCGACACTTCAAACCATGCACCAAAGGATTTAAAGGGGCGCATGCTTACTCTATGTTGCATAGACATTAGGTGCGCCAACCAAAAAGACCCAAAAAAGGCTAAGTTCGAAAACCAGATTTCCTGGAAAAGGGTTTTTGCAACGCTCCGAACGTGGAGGGTCCCCGATTTAGGACCGAACAAAATTTTGGAATGCTTACCCGTAAAATTACCCTTGCCAATTTCACAGATAACAAAATTTTAGTAATCTTATGTTTCTATGCCATTTACATTGATATGATGTTTTATAGTATCTCATGGGAGCATGTTATTGTTTGTTTCAATTATTTAAATATTATAAATATGAATAAATTATAAGAAATATAACCACATGCCCGATATAAGGTAAGGAACCTTATTTTTTAGAAGAGAAATATTTTGTTTTTAATGAATTTTTGGGTGTCTTTATCGTTATGATATTCTTAGGAACAAGGATATGGATGAAAAAAACCTCCTATAAAATATTTTTGGATAATAGTATGTTTTAGAGTCAGCACATGCTTTCATTTATAATATTTTTCTATCATTCGGGGTCAGGAGGATAATTTCTCATATAGAACCCGAAATATGACCGATAAAACACATATTTCAAGAGATTGGGGAAGATTTAGGCCTTGAAATTTTTGGATATGTTATAAGGGTTATTACATACCTTTCGTAACACATTAAGGCCATAATATTAAGACCTTAAAAGTTATAGCAATCAGATTTCTCGTTGCCCTGTGACTGTCCCTATTTGGACAAATTTCTAAAAACTTCATAATTTGAGTTTTATCAAGTGGGTTACTATAAAATTGGAATTGTAGGGTATTTATACCCATAATAATATGTTTGTAAATTTTAGCACTAAATTCACACGTGGGATAAATATATGGTCAATTTTTAGTTTTGGGTTCTTGAGAAGGCCTAGTAGAAAAAGCTAGTACAAGGAGCATGGTGATTGTTAAGAGACTTGCATTGTGAATTGAATAACAAAATTTTTCACACACCATAAGGATCGTAATGGTTGTCTAAAAATGGTATCACATTATTTGGTTTGTCTCTATATTTCTCCCAACATGAACTCACCAATGACATTCTTCTTGAGAAGGCTTATAGGGCAGTTTGGAGTAGTTTGATAGAATTTTAAGTTATTAATTGTTTCCAATCAGTTTAAAGGTTGATAATGCATGTGAATAATAGGTGAGGAATTTTTATGAAGTTAAAAATTCAGAAAATACTCCTAAGAATCAATTTTGTATGTTTTTATCCTTATAAGCTTGTGAAGAAGGATCCTCTCTTGCAGAGGTGAAAGGAAAAGTTTGTGTTATTGTTGTTGTTTTTGTTTTAACTTGTGGATATGATAAGTTTCCTTAAAATTCCTCTACATAATTATCCAATAGTTCTAATGAAAAACATGAGATCAAACAAAACTTATTCATAAATTTTCCTTTTTTAGTGGGGTCCACATACATCCATGACACCTAAATTGCACCTGGAGAAACCTAAGAGATTCCTCTACAACCAGAAATCATCATAATAGGAAAATCAATCCATTTTGGTCATTTATGCTCAATATATCCTCCATTTCTTTTTACTTTGGGTTTAAAACAAGTTTAGCTTCTTAACTATTGTTCATAAAATTTTGGGATTTAATGTCCGAACTAATGATCTAGAACCCTTCCCCACATTTATTGAATATATAATTCTCCCATGCAAAGGTTTTGTAACACCTAATTTTCAATACTTCAAATTACAAGAAAAAATGAATTTCTCAAACTAACTTTTTCCTTCAATTATTTAAATGTACAACATTACATTTAAATCTAAAGAACTATATAATTACAATTCATCAGATAACAAATCAATAAATCATGTGCATAACTATGGGTCAATTAGATCCACCCAATCCCCATAGAATACTCTTTCGAGTTAGTATACAAAGTATATAAGTGGTGCCCTTCTTGGCATTGATTTACAAGTGATGTTTTCTAAGTGTCTGCCTCAAACTTACTCAATCGAATCCCATATGGGATCTCATACTATTGTTTAGAACTTGGTGAACTTGACAATGTAATGAATTACACTACTTCACCAAATTTTAAGATTCATGCTTTGCATGCTCAGTTTCTAGATGAAACATTCGTCAACATAAACATGTCCCATCACCATATCACTTTGTTCAGTTATCATAATTGAATCAATTAGTTGAGTTAAATTATTTGCAAGCTATACACAAGGTAAAAACCTATTCAACCCATGTGAAAAAGCACATATGTGCCAACTTAGGTTGCCTATGGGAGATAAAATTCTTACATAATGACTAGCATCATTACCCAACCATTTCCTCCCCGTAGCCAACATAAGTTGGTACCAAGGTGACTTGTTTGTGCAAGATAAAAAAATTTTATGTCTTTAGCGTATCACACATTCCATCCAATTATGATAGTCATAATTAGTGGACCTTAATAGGAAAACTTAGGATGTCTTCTATATAGCAATATTCACTTAATTACTTGCATCATTAAATGTATATTGTGTTACAAAAGCCACCCAAAGTTGGCCTGCCGAGTTCCATTAACTAGGAACGTCGTATCACTTAACTTATTTGATTATAAGAGAATTAGTTTTATGACAGTTTTCCTTCATATCACAATGATATATTTATTGCAATATGAACATGTTCCTAAGGTCCATAACTTAGTTTGATATAGATCATAATCATTTCCATAAGTTATTTACTTACATCCATTATGCATCTTAAATGTAATTTAAGATAGCTTGTTGCATCATTATCATAGTCCATAAATTGTTTGTTTATGACATTGTCATACTATTCTACAAGTACATATTTAATTGAACTTATCAACAATATAGTTTACAAAACATTCATAATTTTATTTGTTCCATATATGTAACTATATCATGATTAATCCTTAATCATTTAATATGATAATTTATAACACATTAAATCCATATAGCATTAATTCAACATATGCCACATAATGTTGAATTTAGTAAGTACAACAATATAACTTATAGAAAAAAATTATTCACTTTATAAATAATAATTCAGTAATAAATACAAGTTTAATATTCCATTTCAGAATAGTACAATAGCATTTAAGGCTAAATTTCCTTCAACAAATAAGACAACGATGCTCTTGCTTGCTTATACAATTATTCCTTTCAAATGAAGACAACTTAAAATCATAATCAAACATAATACATTCATGATATTTCACAACTCGGAATATCATCAACAAATATGTCGATCCTTATATCGAACCAACCTTTTATTCTTTTTGCCTTGTTCTTTAACCTGCATTCTGAAAATGTTGAAGTACAAAATTGTACATGGTCAGTTCCAACCGAACTGGCATGAAAATGTTATCCACCTCATCTTTACAATTTATAGCACTAAAATATCTCAATGATCAAAATCTAGTTATCCAATCATTTTCCAAAATCAAATAAAAGATAACATTTTACCATTTCCCTTTTTTTTTACTTTTTCCTATCTTTCATAATAACATTACAGAAAGGAAACACACACACACACACACACACACACATATTATGATTTCACAAAACACACAATCATTTAGTGATCATGATTGGATACAAAAATAGACCATAAATATAAATCACTAGTTTCCAAAAACATATTAACTATGTTTTCCACCCACCTTGGTTGTGCAAGAAAATGAAGTAATCATTGAACTATTTTACTAGGAATTCCTTTACATTCTCAATCATCATAATGTAATATTTTTGCTAAGTCAATAGATTTCAATATATTCTAAACAATCCAAACAACCTTCATAAACAAGGACCATTCATTTTCCTTTCAAAGAAGAGTAGAATTACCCAAATCACTTAGTAATAATAAAAGTCATAATATTGTCCTAATAAAAGTCATAATATTGTCTTAATAAAATTATTTGTTTGATAATTAATACCTTAAAATTATCAAAATTACCTTAACAAATCCAACCACATCAAAATTTCCTAGTAAAACATGACAAGATAACCAAAGTATAATCATTTTTAAATGATTCAACTAAGCCCATACAGTCAACCTTAGGTCATTTAAGATTCAAACCAAACCCATTATACTCACATAGTGGTCTAAGGTAAATATTAAATAATACACATGTTCGATCAAGACATTCCATGTAACCTCCCAAGTCATGATTCCCTTTAAAATCATCAAAGTATATTTATATAAATGTATATACATATTTAAAGCTTAAACAATGAATAACTCATTGTATAAAACCACATAACCCACACTAAGGTGAGAATATAAAACAAGCCCAAATGCGTTTCATACCCGAATTCGATATTTATCCATTCGATAGGTTAGAAACATTCAGCCTTCCTATCATACTCATAAAACTTTAGTCCTAAAGGCCGAAGGTTTTCCTTTTGAAAATGGTGAATGTATATTTCCTATACATGCCTAACAAATACACACAAACATATGCCATAAACCCATATGGGTTTATATTATTTTATTAAACCATATCTAAACTGAACTCATTGCTTTACTTACCATAGCAGATCTAGAAAAATAACAGGGGCTATTTATGGATACAAAACCACACTATTATGAAAACACTTCATTCGTATAGACTATACGATGAAGAATACATAAACCTAAATATACTCCACTAAGACCAAACTGAAACTCTAACTGGGTATTTAACCCAACTTCACAGAGTAAAATCTTAAGTGAAAATAGTCACAAAACAATACACATGACCATTCACAGACTTGTCAAACGACAATATTTGAATCTTCACAATAAAACATAACCATAACCATTTTATCAAAGATGATCATACAAAGATTATCTTAAGCAAATACCCATTCATAAATCATTCTTTGTCCAAGTTAATAACACAAGAGAATGATTTGCAAAACCACAAGCCATTAAAACATTTGAATGTTATAAATAATAAAGATGGGGGAAGAACGATTTCATTCTGAAATGTACTTCCCATAATTCCTTTAAGTTCCTTTTGAATTCGATTGAGTGTAACAAAATATTTTCCAGAAAACTTTCATAAGTTCTCTCAAAATCCAAACAAGAAATGTATCCAAATCGACCAAGAAACCCCATTCTTATCATAACAACCATCATATATAGCCCATAAAAATATCACAAACAGTTTATGCAGAGTTTCAAAACATCCATGTAGGGTAATTACGCTTAAAATGAAAATAGCTCCATAATTTGTTACATGCAGAGCTCGATAGAGCCAAAAGAAAAGATAAATAAGAGAAATGAAACCAAAATACCAATAATCTCTCTGGTAGCTTCCTCCCAAAGCTTCTTTCTTATTTCGAGGAGATTTAATGTTCATTGAACGCGTGTTAGGGCCATTGTCGCCCCACCACCAAATTTTCTCACCAAAACATTCAATTAAACTTAGCAATAACTAATAGTCCGTGTTATGTCATTCGATCCCCACCATACACTTGGAGGGAGTATTAACATCAAACGGTAGAAGACCTTTTATTCAATAACCAAATTTTAGCATGGCCACTCTAATGGACCAAATAAAATCAAATATCCTTCGTTTAAACGTAGCTTAGATGGCCATACCAATGGTCAATGAATAATAAGCTTATTAATGTGTGTGTGTGTGTGTGTGTGTGTGTGTGTGTGTGTGTGTGTGTGTGTGTGTGTTCGGTCAATGTTTGATCTTATTATATCTTGTAATATCAATTCAATTGATAATGAAAATGTCCTTAGCATGGTTTATTGACCATTTAAATATTTTAAATAATATATAGTTCATAAACCTATACCATGTTATACATACCACCTTGTACATTATTTTTGATTTCGCATAACCATTTTATAATTCAATATCCAACCAAATAATGTGACCCCATTTCAATATGGTCAATGACCATTGATTTATTTGTGTGAGTTTTATGATATCTAGATCATAACAAATACTATCACCTTTTATTATCAACCAATCAAGTTATAAACAAAGGAATGATGATTTACCCTTACCGTGGTCATTCTTACTAGCCTAATTTATTAAGGCTTAATCCTTTTTCTTGAACAGTGGTAATATTGTATTCATCATTAGAGTAACTTAGATCAACAAATTCTGATATAGAAATTACAATATAATTAACGACGTACTCTAGAATATTATAACATAGTAGTGAAATATCAACAAGTATATAGAATTGATTTTACGATTATAAAAAAATCATTGTCATCCAAATCAACCTGCTCTCCTTGTCAACTTACTTTGCAATTCCAAAATCATAACTATGATTTCAGTCCAAGCATCATGCAAAAGTAAGATAACCAAAAATATTATTACTTACAATATGTAAAATATATACTCATGGGTTATACTAGACGAGTTTTGGTATTCAAAGAAATTACTTACGAAACATGATGGCAAGTGCCAATGTTGTCATTATGCTAACATCAGGTTTATAGAAACTTTTCTTCATATCCTACAACCCGATTGATTTCAAAGATCATTTATCAATCATCCAAAATGAAACCAAAGGGGTATGATAGGTTTCACATGCCAATGAGTATCGAAAGTCAAATTTGAGCTGGAATTCTCGATTTGCAAAAACTTGGTAGAGTTAAAAATCACATAATTTGCAAAATATTCATCATTAGAACCTAAAATTTGGACCAAACCTCTAAATAAACATGAAAAAACATATTCAATACTCACTTTTTCTAAAATACACTCATAAATGATGACTCCTCTTCTTTAGAGCATGTTTTTAAGGACTAGGTCTAGGAGCATACCTAAAACTCACTTTTCATGCAATATCCTCAAAACACTAACCTCAAAATTCACCAACATTCTAGATTCAACTTTCTATAGATTTTTATATATCTCACATTTTCATTCCAATCTGAAATTATACCAACTCACCTCACTAGGTCACCTAGGGCTTGAGAATAGGTATATTGCAGGCCTAGAAAAATGACTTAGCCTTATACATACACTCTAAGATACTTATGAGTGTCTCTACAATGCCTCTACATGTTTCCCATGATAAAACAAAGATCAAACATTTATTACATACATGTACTCTATTATATCATACCATACACGTTGATTAGGTCTCAAGAACAAGCACCTTGAACATACTTACATCACAAAACTTGACCTCGTTATCACTTTTTCATCCTTGAAAACCTGCAAGAACCTTCACCACACTACATGACATCATCACATCATCACCAAACCACTAATAACCTCTTTAAGTCACTACAATCCATCATACCTACTCAAGAACTCATGCGACACCAAACAATATCAACATGTAACTCACATTGACTTGACACTCGCCAATCAACCTTCATGTTTCTTACCTATTTTGACATAAATTAAAATCAATGAAACATCATACATCAATGACAACATCACTCTAATTTCATCACTTTGACATCAATGGCAACACACTTCCAATAATCTCCCCCTTTGTCATTGATGGAAAAACACACAAAGCTCAAACTCCCCTAAGGTAATTACATGCCATCGTCTCATTATCCCCTTCGACATTAATGAAAAATAAACATACATGTAACAACTTGGTCAAATAACGCATTAGGCTCACCTTTTGGTTGGAAACATCAACCAAATCAATCATGATCCATTTGACTTTCTTCATCTCTGATTTGACACCTTAGAGCAACACAACTCCCCTATGCAGATGTTTATCTTCAAAGAACTAATCTAAATTATCCTTATACACCAATATCACAGTCACAACTTCCATCCATGTCTTCATGAGCTAAGAACATTACATTCCCCCTATGTCATGCATATATTCATGATGAGCACTTTAAAATAGCTTACTTCTACAATATATTCTTGCTCTAAAAATGTTGAAATCCCCCTTTGACCAAGCATACCTAATCATGAAGATCTTGCTAGAATACCAACCGATATAATAGTAAAGAAGAAATACTAACTCATTTTCATACCTCGGAATAACTCATGGAACTAAAAAGCACCTACTCAGTACCCTTTGCTTCTTAACTCCTGATTTCATCAATGATGGTTGGACACCAATGTAAACTATTAATGCAACTGGTACCAACCTTTGATCACCTACTCGATCCAAAATTTCTCCCCTAAGATAAATATCTCATCTTTTCAAATCCACCAATGCTCCCCCGAACTAACAACCTTAAAATTTCTTCAATAAGGCATGTTTCATGTTCCTAAATTCACCAAACACAATCAACAAGGACTGAGTATTCATTTCTCACTATGCCAACAATTTTCATACTTGATACCTTCATGATTTGTAAGCTAGGACATCCTTCTTTGATGTATAAACTCTAACTTATGCATGCGAATAAGCACTTAAAATAACACAGCGTACCCTCAAACAAGAGAAATCTACTTTTTTGACTTCTAGGACTAACAAGATACTTATTGTGACCCATACCAAGATATTAAATTTTAGTATGCCATCATATGCTTCAAAGAATAAATACAGACCACACGTCACCATACTTAATTCATCAAACTAATATTTACATCAAATATTTCTTTGACACATTCTAACTAATTCTCCACATCAAGAATTTTTATGAAAACCACTATCATACATTCTCAAGAAAACTAAGACTGTGCAAGATATGACATGATCTTAAATGCACATGAAAAACACTACAACACATACCTTGTTCCTTCAAGAATTATATCAACTCGCCTACTTCATAATAAAATGCATAGATAACTCAATAGTAATTCTCCATACACAGACCTATATTAGGCCTCAAGACATAATCCAATGCTCAAATTATGTATAATAGCATGTATTACTATGACTATCATACTTCTTGATCAGAACACAACTTCAAAATCTTTACAAATCATTTTTAAAATCCTTTACACTATTATACCAAGATCCTAGAAGAAGGATCCTCTAAGAGCCGATGAATCCAACTATTAGCCATGTATGATTCATTCCATAATATATCTAACCAACTACCCACCCTACCTTCTCTACGTTCTTGACAATCTATCTTTGTATCAATAGAGTTTTTGAGTGGCATGTTTAATTCCTTTTCCCCATTACTGAGAAAACGTGAGCCACCGCTCGGGTAAAAATACTACCATTATTGTCTTACCCAACTAATCAAGAACAAAATAGAACATATATTGTGATCATTACAATACCCACAAGATACTTCATCAAATTGATGAGATTTTTTTAAATAAAACCCTTAAATAACAATTAATTCCTTCAATGATTTTCAGCATGCAGCAATTAAATCCAACATAACATAATGTTTATAATTCATCCAATAACAATGATAACCATGTGCAGTTGTAAGGGTCCATTAGTTCTACCCAATCCCCCTTATCATCACTTTAACAGAATGAGTATAACTTGTATACCTTTTGGTTAAAACTTTATAATAGGTTTTGAGAACTAAGTTCAACTCATATGTGTCGACCTAGCAAATATTCATGTTGCAATACATCCGGCATTCAACACTATAGAATAGGAGTATGGTGATCAAATTGTGTAATCATCTAACTACACTATTTTTCCAAGCTTTCTAGCAAGAAATGAAAGATTAGTTTCATGACCACACATAATTCAAAAAAACTTGTCTCTTTCACCACATAACTATCTCTACATAGTTATCTAGATCTTAATTTTGTTGTTTAAGAAGTTTAATTTTTTATTTCAAAGAAGTAGGATCTAGGACTCACCACTCAATTTGAGAGTATACTATCAGTCCCATATTAGGATCCTTATGGGAAATATAGTGACCACATAATGACATTTTTCATTAATTACTCACTACCCTTCCCGTATCCATCCTAAGTCTGGGTACAGATAGGGTTTAATTGAATGGGAAGGCGGGTCAAAGAACCCACACTTCATTCAAACAATTTTCGACTTACTAGGTATGTCATTTTGTCATGATGTTAGGTGTCAAGACACATTATCCTTTTTGATAGAGAATTGTACTAACTTACCTTGTCACTAACTTTAATGAGTATCTCTTTTTGTGATATCACAACGTAATATTAGTTGCTAAGGATAGGTTTAGTTAATCATGTCTCATTTTATAATGATCCAATATCATCCTAGTTATATCGTTAGTCTCATAAGTTTATTATCTAATGTGTATGTTTCACTTAAAATTAAGTGAGATAATCCAATGAATAATAGGACAATTTAAGTTTTCCATATAGCTTGATTATATTTATTCATGTGACGCGTATAGTTATCACAATTAACAATTATTGAATGGTACATAAAATAATGTATCGTTATTACATTATAATTAGTGTACTTTATTTTACCAAAATACGACAACACTATAATAATTTTTTTGTATTATTGTTACCATGTTGTATTATTCACATTGATGGATTAATTAATCATTCATAAAGAAACTATAATTCTAAGACGAATAACATTATCTCTTAAATGTGTATTGTTGTTATTAACAACTTATTAATCATTCTTAGTTCCATTTGCGTACAATAATGATATAATTGTTATTCCCAGTATAATAATTTCCATTTCATCATAATTGTTGATAATTGTTGTATACATACATTTGTATTAATCTATCAAAAATATTATTGTACGTAACATTTAAAATTTAATAATTTTAAAAACACACACTATTGTAAAGACATCGAGAAAAGCATCATTACAACTCAAAAATGTGATATAATGATGAACCCTTATTTTTCTCAAATTATATCATACTAAATTTCAGAATATTACAAGTAGGAAAAAAGCCTTTAATAAATCACGACATAATATTTTTACTTTCCAATGAAATACAATAATCTAAAAACAGATTTTCAAACAATAGTCTATGAATAAGTAATGTGTATAAAATCCCATAATCACTTCACTTAATTACTCTTTCCTACACACTATAGGAGAGATTGTATACAATGTTAGTCCCACGAATTGGCATAAATTATCTACTCGTAATTATGCTATTCTATTTTGAAATAAATGACTATGATATGGTTATATTTTACGTAAAATCATAAAATTCATAATATATACACATCATTTAACACATGAAGTAGTTATAGTAACGAAAACTATGATTCTATCTATCAATGTCCAATAGGAAATTATGTCGATACAGAATTGATAATAATGGCTTATAAATTCAGTTTAATAAACGAGTTCATAATTTTTTAACATCGATAGTCAAGTTTACTAATATAACATAATAATAATATGCACTTATTTGTGGATCATCTAGGTATTGTATTTAGTTTTTTTACTAAATGAACTAGTATACCCCATATTCCGTAAACACCTATTTATGAATGTATACTAATTTCTTCCATCTTTTACATTCTCTTAGTCAATATGAGAAAAATGGAACAACAATAAGAATCCATACTTTTACCTACCTTCAACATTATTTAGTTCCAAAATTAAAGTTCCACAAGCACCCAACATTCACACTTTTTATGCACTATTTTTACCTTAACTGATTATAACAACAATTTTAACACTCAAAAGGTAAAACAATTTATACTCAATCAATATTCAATCCTATTTAAGAAAGGAAAATATTTTATCCTTTTAAGAAATGATCATATTCGACACAAAATCAATATTTCCTCTTAGTAATAAATACTAAGCTTCACTATATAAATAGTATCGTAAATTCATCCCCTTATAATTTTATTATGATTTTTAAACAAGGGGTTTACCCACACATACAATCTTAAATGATAAAGTGAAGCATTTCATACTACTTTAAATGTTTATATTGCCATAACTAGACCTAAAAACACCTTTTTAAACCGTAAATAGAATTGATATGAAAACAAAAATATTTTATAAGCAAATACGCATTTCCCAAAAAAAAACTTATACATGGGGAAAACAATATTAACCATTTCCACAAATACCTTGAGATAGCCATTAGTTTTTCTCTTCATTTTCCCATCAAGTTATTTTTCATTTTCTTTTAATAAAACCCAAATAGCAGCTTTACACAATTTTACCACATAAATCAACTACTTGAGAGATCTATAGGAAAAATAAGATGTAACATATTTAAGCACTTGTAATTATTATTTTTAAATGATATTTTAATCAAAAAACAAAAATCCATAATCTATTGCAAACCAAAAACACCATTTTTAACAACAACATTTTGAGGTGCAAATAGAAATAGAATTTTTAAGCAAAAATCATGACCTACAACATTATTCACTCATTTAACAAATACCCTAAACTTGCAAGAAAAAAACTTCAAAATAGAAATAACATAACACTCAAATTGATCTGGTTTTGCAAGTATTTTGTATGCCACAACAAGAGTGAACTATTTTTACAACTATTTTGAATGCAAGAGAAAGAATGATATTTTTTTAATAAATACAGATACCCAAAATGGTAATGATAAGAAAACAATATTCATTTTTTTTGTAAGAACCCAATATTTCTTTTTTTATATCCAAGCGTATTTTCTACATGGGTTTTCTCAAAACTTAGAAAAACATTCCATATTTTTATAACAAGAGAAACCCACATTATAATCATCTATTGTAAGATAAAGTAGTAAGGAAGAGGAGGAGGATTTCAAAAACCAAATGGGTGGGAAACGATGAAGGACACAGGTGACCCTAAAAATGGGGTTCTGCAAAATGGGGACCCATGGATTCTACATAGAGGAGGTAAGTCAAATATATATTTTTCTCCCTCGTGGTCTGACAGGCTAGTGGGTCAAAATAATGAATTATTAAATCATCCTTTGGTTTCAAAAATTAAGTTTGTTGAAAAGGATGGAGTCCTAAGTTTAGCTATTCCTAATGGGTTAGCTGAGAAAGATAAGTCCAAAATGGAGCACTCTCTAGTTGGTAAGTTTTATGGAACCAGACCGAATGTGGAATGGTTTCATGAGTGGGCCCGGAGGAAGTGGAGTCCGAAGGGTTCTCTAGAAATTGCTTCATATGTGAATGGATTTTTTATTATCAAACTTGTCAACCCTAAAGACTATAAGAAGATCCTTCTAGGGGGCCTTGGTTTATGGGTAGATCTAGTTTGTTGGTTCAGAAATGGTACTCGGGGTTTGATCCATATAATGAGAAACTAAATGAGTTTCTGGTCTGGGTCAAACTTTCGGGCTCCCTATGGAGTTCTGGGAGGAATAAATCCTAATAGAAATAGCTAATGAAATAGGGTCTTTGGTTTTGTTTGATCCAGTTATAAGGGCAATAACGAGGCTTATGTATACATGATTATGTGTTAATGTTCTAGTAGGGAACTTGCTTCAAAGGAAATTGAACTTGAATCAAAATTTTGGGTCTGGATCCAGAATATTGAGTATGAGGATTCACCATTGTTCTGTCAAAAATGATTTTGAATGGGGCATGGACAAATACAATGTAAAGAAGCTAAGAAAGGTAAACAAGTTTGGGATAAGAAATATAAGGGGCTAGAGATTAAACTTGAAAAGAATCGGGTTTCACCCAAGAATTGTCTCGGTTGAAATATGATTTCAATGTGTTAAATATAAAAGAGACTGAGGAAATTGAGGTTTATGAAGAGATTTAGGTTCACAAGGTAGATCAAATGGAACAAAATTAGGAAGAGAAGGTAATCTTAGATCAACTGTAGGATGAGAAATAAAATGTTGATTAGATCCAGAATCAGGAGATCTCAAAGGATGAGGTTTTCCAAGAGAAATTAGAGGTCAATAAGGACATTTTAATTCCTTCGGGAA
Organism: Taxus wallichiana var. yunnanensis; assembly: GCA_018340775.1. Classification (NCBI taxonomy): domain Eukaryota; kingdom Viridiplantae; phylum Streptophyta; class Pinopsida; order Cupressales; family Taxaceae; genus Taxus; species Taxus wallichiana. Next base: position 475,543,546 of record CM031240.1, on the reverse strand, counting down.
AACATATGATAATATAGGATAATATTCCTAAAAATGGAGGAGGTTTTCATAGATCAAGAGGTAGTTTCATGTTATTTGGATTCGAAAGGAATACACAAGAGTTAGAAGAGAAGAAATTAATACCAGAAGTGTTCATAAACAAGAAAGAGCTAAAGCAAATTGTGGGAAGCCTTTTTTAAAAAGAGGTAATATGTCTAATAGGGATAAAAGGGAAAAAGTAGCTTCAAAGGAAATTGATTCAGGTAAATACCGCTCTATTGAGAAGAGTCTTTCTCCGAACAAAAAAATTATGAAGTTGATATCTTGGAATATAAGGGGTTTAAATAATCCCAATAAACAAAGTATGTTGTCTAATTTTAGGAAAACTCATAAGCCTAATATTCTTTTGATTCAAGAGACTAAAATGATAAAAGAAAAAATGGGTGAAGTTAAGAATAAAGTTTGGTTTAGATCTAATATGCAATGTGTTTCCTCGGTTGGGGCTTCTTGTGGCATCTCTACTTTTTGGATTCAAGGAAAAAGGGAGTGGATTATGTTAGTTCATTCATCTCATCATCTAGCCATTTTTTTCAAAGAAAAGGAGAATGGTTTATTATGGATCTATTCAAATATATATGCTCCCAACTCTAATGTTGAGAGAAGAAAGCTTTGGGTGGATATTTTGCATTTTCACGGTCAATATAAGGATATAGACTAGTTGATATGGGGACTTTAATTCACCTTTAATCCCGGAAGATAAAAATGGTGGAACCAATCGATACGAGTGATAATAGCATGGGGATTTTGCAAATTTGATCGCAGCATATAATCTAGTGGACATTGAGTTGAGAGGGGAAAGGTATACATGGTCTAACCAACGTGTGGGAGATGGTCTCATTCAAATAAAGTTGGATAGATTTCTCATCAATCCTTCTTGGTTCTCCTCTTTTGGAGGAACTTTGTCAGCCATGCCAAGAATTAGATCCGACCATAGTCTAATTTGTCTTCAATCTAGTAATAATATTGGTTTAAGAGGAAGACCTTTTAGATTTTTTAAAATGTGGTTACTACATCCTAGCATCAAGGAGGAGATTCAATCATGTTGGAAAATAAATGTGAAAGGTAAATCCATGTTCAAATTGGTTTCTAAATTAAAAAATGTGAAATCTAGAATGAAAATCTGGAATAAGGAGACTTTTGGCAACATTTTTTCTCAAAAAACTTAGATAGCTGATGATCTTAGGAAGATTGAGGATCAAATAGAAAATTTGGGTTTGAGTCAAGAGTTAAGGGATAAGGAGAAATATTTTTTGTCTGACTATCATAACCTTGAAGCTAAAGAAGAGGCTTATTGGAAACAAAATTCTAGGGTTATGTGGTAGAAGGATGGGGACATGAATAGAACGTTTTCCATCTAATGACTTTAATGCATAAAAATAGTAATACAATCTTGGAAATTGTTGATAGGAGAGGTGTGAAAATAAAAAATCAGTCGGAGATCTCAGAGGAATTCATAGGTTTCTTCTCTGATTTGCTTGCTTCAGGTAGGGATTCGATCCTATTAAGGAGAGTAATATTGCCAATTTATTCCATCTTGTTATCAATAATCAGGAAAATGTTGAAATGGTTAAAATTTCATCCCCTAAAGAGATAAAAGCTATCATTTTTTATTTGGAATGGGGAAAATCCCTGGTCTAGATAGTTTTTCAGCTTTCTTTATTCGGGTTTTACGGAAATTGTACATGAAGACATTGAATATGTTGTACAAGATTTCTCCAGGCATGGTAAACTTCTGAAAGAGGTAAATAATACTTTTATAGCCCTTGTTCCAAAGGTCCTAGGTGCTGAAAAGGTTACTGATTTTAGACCTATAATTTTATGTAACATTGTCTATAAGATTATCACTAAAATAATTTCCTTCATAATTAAATGTTTACTTGGAAGGTTTTATTTCCCTAAATCAGGGAGCTTTTGTGGAAGGTAGACATATTTTAGATAGTGTTATTACCATTCATGAAACTATTCACTCTGTGGATGTTTCTAAAAGGGAGGCTATGTTGTTAAAAATTGATATGAATAAATCATATGACAAGGTGTCATGGAGATTTCTAAGTATCATTATGGAGAGACTGGGTTTTCATGAGCATTTCATCAAAATGATAATGGAATGTATATCTACCCCCAAATATTCAATACTTATTAATGGTAAGTCTAAAGGTTTCTTTTCATCAAGAAGAGGATTGAGGTAGGGAGATCCACTATCACCTTTTCTATATATTATTGTGGTAGAAACCTTAGGTAAAATTTTATGTTGACCGAAAACAAAGGAAGATTCTTAATGGGTTAATCATTTTGAATGTTCTGGACCCTATTGCTCTGTAGAAGTTTGTAGATGATACTTTTCTTTTGGGTAAGGCTATTGTTTCATAAATAAATGCTTTCAAGCATATTCATCAAGATTTCCAGGATGTCACAGATCAGGTCATTAATTTCCAAAAATCTCTATTTTCTTTATGAATGTGGATGAAGAATTGTTGATGTTTTGGAGTGCCCAATTAAATATTTTTCAATTTCATATTTGGGTATGCCTCTCTTTAAAGGGAAAATGGTTCGAACAATCAAAATACTCTTTTCAGTAGATTTTTAAAAAATTAGCTTCTTGGAAGGGGGATTTGTTATCTCAGGAGGGAAAATTATAATTGCTCTAAAGCTCCTTACAAATTCTAGTGGTCTATCTTATGTCATCCTTCAAAATGTTGGAAAAAATCAGAACTATCATTACTCATATTCAGTTGAGGTTTCTTTAGTCAAGTACAAAAGCTAAGGACAATATCCCTCTGGTGGCATGGGATAAAGTAATGATCCCAAAGAGTGTAGGAGGACTTGGTCTGAAGGATAATAAGAGTATGAATATGGATTTAATAGAGAAATTTGGTTGGAGGTTTATGCATGAATAAGGATTGTGGGAAATTATTCTAAAGGCTAAATACTTGTATAGGGATCAGGGGGATTTTATTTCTAATGATTTTATTCCTAAAGGCTCATGTTTTTGGAATGGATTATGTAAATGTAGAGGTTTACTGTTGAAAGGAAGTAAGTGGGAGATTGGGGATGGTATAAGGATTATATTTTGGGATGATTAGTGGTTCAAATAAGAGCCCTTAATCAATCAAAGGTAGTGGAGTATCTTATCTCCTCATTTTAAATCCTCAATGGGAAGCCTTCTCAGTAATTATTGGGGGTGGACTTGGAAACCTCTTGAATGGGTAGGTCAAGATGAGGTTGCTAAAGGAGGTAATAAGAGTGTTGAATACTAATTTAGGTGGTATGCATATACCCTCTTTTCCAAAATAGGATGCTTTGATATGGGATTTGACTAAGGATGGTGATTATTCTGTTAGAACTAGTTATGGGGTGGCTTGTGATACCCCCCCTAATATTTTTTGGAAAAATATGTGGGACAATGCTCTTATTCCAAAGGTAAATTTGTTCTTATGGCATGTGGTTCAAAACAAAATTCTAACTATTGATAATTTGCAAGCCAAAGGTATGATGATACTCGATTAGATGCATTTTATGTAAAAATGCTAGTGAAACTGTTCAGCATCTCTTTCAACAATGTTCCTTTTCACAAAGAGTTTTGAATAATGTTTTGAGAGCATTTCAGGTAACTTGGGTCTTTCCGAAATCTTTTGTTGACTTGTATTTGAAATGGGATAGTCCCTTTTCTTCCCTCTATCTTTCAAAGGCATGGAGGTTTTTTTTCCCTCATTTTTTATGGGGAATTTGGTTGGAAAGGAATAATAGGATCTTTAAGGAAAAATAGAAAAGCTCTACCATATTGGGGAATTTTATTTTAGTGGCAATGGATAATGACCATTATCAAGTTCAAGGAGCTAAAAGGATGTCTGAATCATGAAAAAAAAATTATTCAAGTGTTAGGAATTAGTCAAAGTCTCCAGCAAATTTCCAATTGGAAGAAAGATATTAGGAACAATGTAAAATGGGAAAAACCTCGGGAAGGATGGTTGAAACTTAAGTTTAATGGAGTAGAGAAGGGAGGCTCTAGTTTAGCTAGAATCGGAGGTATAATTAAGAATGAGGAGGGTTCCCTCATTTTATTTTATGCTAATCCCATAGGTAATAAAAAATAACTATTATCCAAAATTCACCCCCAGGGTAAATTTGATAACATGCATCAAAATACTCAAGTCCCAGGAAAATAGATTGATTCAAGGAAAAAATCATGTTTCTAGGGTTCCCTCGATTTTTTCTAACTCTCCTTTCCAAGAAGAAAGGAGCAATTTCTAAAAAAGATTGAAAAAGTTGCAAAAACAAGCTTGGGCCAGAAAAAATCATGAAAATTGGCTAAGTCCTGGTCCAGGCGGCCCTTGGGACAGTTGGGACGTCGGGCGTGAACCGGCCGAAAAGCCTCCAGGTGGTCCGTGAAGCAAAGGGACATCTTGGCCGTGGGGACGATCGGGACGCGAAAGGGTGAACCGGCCAAAGGAGGAAACAAATCGACTAACTATTGTGTAGAACAAGCTGGGACATCTGGGTCGTGAGGACGCGAAGGACGCGAACCACCTGGATCATTCGAAATAGAGAACTTTCACACTTGGACAGTTGGGACAAAGGGATGCGAGGGACGCGGAGAGCCGAAGGAGCCGAGAGCCAACCAAATCATGCCACGTGTCTTCGCCTCAAAGAGGGACAGGGAAGCCCGAATCAAGCGGATCGGAGGAATTTGTCCCAGACAGTTTGGGACAACCGGGCCAAAGGGACGCGAGGGACATGAAAAGCCGGTAGGCCCGTGGATGAATCAGGAAACGCCACGTGTCACAAGGGAAAATGTCCAAAATTTCAAAGGGCAAGGTTTGAAGCGTTGGCCTGAGCCAATAAAATGATGACACGTGTCCTAAGGAGAAGGGGAGTGTGGAGCTCGGGAGGAATTAGAAAATTTGGAAAAAGTTTTGGCCAAAAACTAAAAGGTAAAGGATGACCCCGCGCCCCTGTCCTCCAACCAAATCATGCCACGTGTCCCAAGTGGCGGGGACGTGGGAAAAAATGGGAAATTTTCCAAAATTACAAAAAGGTCAAAACTTTCAAGGAAAACCCATGGGTAAGGGAAGGAGAGAGAATTTCTCATCCAATCAGCACCCGACACGTGTCGTCCAGGTGGCGGAGCGCGGGAAAAATTTTCAAAACCCATTTTTTCCTATTTTGTGCCCTAAATCTTCAGATCACCATATATTTCGATCCAAAGCTTGGATTTGCATGTTATTTATATCATTGGAAAGCTTATGAAATTCTCTACATGATTCCGGGGTCAATCTTGAATTTTGGTTCAGTCTGGAGAGAGAAAATTAAGAAACAGCTCTGACGCGTGTTCATGGCCAGAAGTGACATTTCAACGACCAAATTTAATACAGAATGGGTCACATTCTCCTCCAATTTGGTCAAAAATGGCAGGGTATGGGTTTGTAAGGTCTTCCATGCTGATTTAATGCATTTGCGATCAATGAGGATGGGCTCCCACATTTTTGTACGTTTTCTCTCTCCTGGGCTCGACCCATGCAATGTAAAAGTCAGATTTGGCTCATTTCTAAAAGGGGGAATACTTTTGGGCATAGCAATCTTCTTCTTTCACCTCCAGCAAGTGATTGTTGCAAGGATCAGACCTCTTCAAATCATCAACAGTTTTTCTACCTCTCTGAGGTTGTAATGCAGTGGTTTTGACATTGGAAATGATAATGCAAGCTTTGTGAATGGGTTTCAATCCTTTGTTTGTATTATTTGCTTCATTTCAGATCCTAAATTATATCTTATCAGCCTGTGTATGTTTTATGTTGTAATCTTTGGTTTGTGTCTATTTGCATGACAAAATATTCACCACTCCTTTTGGTGCATCACCATCTTTAGTTAGTTTCAATTTTTGCACTTCTATCCTGTCTCCTCCTGCAATTTAGAGTAGGATTAGGATCTGAACCTCTGTAGTTGTGCAAACATAGATCTAAATCAGAGGATTTTGAGGAACCAGCCTCTAATTTGGAGATTCCTCTCTCAGTTCACAAGTCCCACACTTGGAGAGAGGTTTCCATGTTGTGCAATCACACCGGATGCTAGAGTGATCAACCTAGAAATCGATCAACATCCGGGGGTGGTGTGATTTTTCCTAACAATAACTATGCAGAAGCATATGTTTTTATTAGTGGAATTAAATGGGCTATCTCTCATAAAATAAGGAAGATTTATATAGAGGGAGATTCTTTATATATTATCAATGTTATGAAGGGTATTGTTAAACATCATGTTAGTATTAATTCTATCATTGTGGATATTATGGGCCTTTTATCTAAGTTTTAAGAGACTCATATTGGGCATGTGTTTCAAGAGGCCAATCGTTGTGCGGACACATTGTCTAATATTGGAGTACAGGCGCATGCCAAATCTTTATGGAGAATTGAGGATGAATTACCTGTCATTACAAAATCCATCTTTAATTCTAAAAAGTAAATTTAATGTCAAGTGTGTGGGAGGGATTCGAGTTATCTTGTTCATTATTTTAGGTTGTGTGAAGGTTCAGATCATTCACATTATTTCTCAACTTGGTTTTTTGTGGGTTTTAGTACCAACTTGGTACAGGTTTCATAATAGAATTTTGGAAAAGGGAGGGATTACGGTTAGGTTCGAAAATTCTTCTTACATTGTCTTGGAGAGGGACTCTATCATCTAGGATATTTTTCGAAATAGGGGATCACACATTTCCTTCAAAAACTAAGAGGTCATGATGAAAATCTGTTAAATGAATTTTCTACAACTTGGGACAATGGTGTTGTGAGAATTCATGGAATCAGTGTGTTGGTTTTGGAGGAGCTCATAAGACGTGTCACAGTTATGGATTGTTCTAGTACTAAGGTGTTCAAATACGGGACCGGCTTCGGAAGAGGTTTATACTTTCCTTGAGGATGATGAAAAAATATACTACATAGAGGATGGAATTTCTCGCACGTCGCTTCCTGTAAGGTGGTCTGAGGTATGTTTCCATCTAATGAAGTACATAACGTTGGATGGAAAGTTTAGAAATATTCATACACAACATTTTATGTTGCTCAATCACTTTAGGAGGGGTAAAAAGATGAGTATCCCATTTTATCTTTACAAATCACTTCAATTTTCTATTAGATACTTTCAGGATGAGAAAATTGTGGCTCCCCTTCACCAGGGGCTTATTTTATTACTTGTGAAAGTGGGTAATCTGGTTCCTCAAACTAGGGTTGTTGGGTCTAGTCTGGGTGAGGATTGGGAAGATCACCTTACTTTGGAAGACAGTTGAAACTTAACAAAATGAAAGAAAAATCCAAAAAGACTTGGATGCTGTGACTGTGCTTCAAAATTTAGTAGGACAGATCATGTGGAAGATGGATCTAATGATGGTATGATACGGGGTAATACTATGATAAATTTCCTTGTTAATAAAATTGATGCCCTGGAAGGTATAGTGAATTAATTAAAAGTAAAAACATGAATTTAATAAGGGGTGCTCAATGTACTAATGTTGAGATGGTGGTTCTGGGTCATAGGATTGAGGCTTTACAGGGTATGGTTGTTGTTGATAAAGGGAAGAGGATGAAGCTTTCCATAAGTAGCTCGATGATGATGAACAACTTGACATCCAGAAGGAGATCACAGGACTGAGTTTGAGAATAAGAGGAAAATGTGTTTAGGAGGGCCTTTTCTACCTCTTTGCTGACCAATCATGTGGTTTTTTGTTTTCGATTTGTTGTGTTTTGGTCTCTATTTGTTGTTAGTTTTGGCTCATTTCTCTAGCTCTGTGGATTCAATCCCTTTTGACTCAAGCTTTTAAAAAGATTTTTTTATTTTATAAGATCTTCATTGTAATATCTTATGTATATGGAAATTGGAGCCTTTTCCAAGTATTATCTATTAAAAATAGCAACTTTAAGAGTAAAGAATTCATGCTTTGGAATACACCCAAATTTCTCTATTTCCTCTTCAAAAATTAGAAAAACTATATCCTTGAGAACAACGAGTATTTTTCCAAAGAAAATTCACCCAATACCCAAAGACAACTTGTCATTTTATTTCCATAAACATTTTACATGCAACTATCAACCATCTCCCCTATTTTCTCCATGTTTATAGAGAATAATTAACCACCGAGAAAAAAATTTGAGTGGGGTAGATGAATACTCTAGCTTGCTATGCAAGCTTCTCCCATTCCCCAAAACCGTACAAAATATTTAATGTTCATTAACTTATGATAGTTACTTTTTTTTTTCCCCAATTTCTCTAAGTTTCCAAGTAATGTGCCTATTCACTAACTTACAAGATTTGGTTTTAACCAAATTTTAAATTTAATAATCATTTCTAATTAAACACAATTTTAAATTTAACATTATCCAATTCCCATGAAAAGTCTAAATTAAACACAAGTAATAACTATTTAAAATGCCAACTCCCATGGTGGTGGTCATGATTTTATATTAATCACTTATTTACCATGCAGACTATGGTCAAAAACCTTAAACAATAACATTCAAAGTTTTAAATATCTTCATGGTCCATGACCACTTTCATATTAACAATAATACTTTTACAATATGGTTCATGACCATCACAATGACATTTAACTTGCATTATGGTCTAAGACCATTGAACAAAAATAACTTGTATCACGGTTTAAGACCAACTTTGAACTCATTATTTGATCTTTGGTTTATGACCACTTAAAAACTCATTACTTACAAATGACAAGCAATGTGGTATATGACTGAATTACTTCCACATTTTCTCCTCTGGTATTTGACCAAGTTTGTAATGCCAATAAGGATAATTATATTGTAAAAACATTTAAACATCACATGATTATTACCTTGCATGAATGGTATGAGAATAATCAACAAAATGTTAGAAATAAACTATTGCTTTGCATGACAGTCCAAGATGATAATCAACACTTATTTACTTCAATATTTTAAAATATTTCGTAGTAATGCAAACAGTTTAGATTTATTAAATAATAATGAAATAATTAACTACAAAACCAATGGTGGTGTCCACCACCCAAATCCGTATACAACAAATTCATCAAATTATGATCATCAAACAGCCAATGAATGTTAGATGGTAAGTACTAATATAGTGTCATATACACCTATACATGTGTATATACGTTTCAATAATATGTATACATACTTACAAATATATATATATATATATAACATTCTATTGACAACGATCAACTAACATTTGCAGCTTATTTAATAATCCACAATTTTTATAGCAACATATCATAATTCAAATGCGGGTGTGACATACTTCACCAATTTAATAATCATCATCCCAATGATTTTACATAATGTAATAAACATATCAAACAGAAAAACATTTTAGACATCGCCGAATAGAAAAACAGCTTCTCATTTTTATAAAAAAACATAGGAAATTTTCCGAATTTTCAGTTATTTATTTTTAGAAATCTTGGTTGAACAACCTAAAAATAGCGATTATTGCAAAAATTATATTTATAGAAACAAGTTTCCATAATAGATAATCAACTAATTATTTTGTATCTCTCAAACAGAGATAAGGAAATGTAGTTTTCCTCTCTTCCATATTTTCCCAAGTTACACTTTTTTCATAATATTGGTTCCATTGGACCTTGCATTGTGTAATATCTTGATTGTGAAGATGCAACCTACGAGTTTCTAGCACTTGTATCGGTTCAACCATGATTATTTCTAAGTCAAGAAAATGTAAATAGTTCCAATTTATGACATGTGTTATATATGAAACATACTTTTTAAGTAATGAAATATGAAAAACATCATGCATTCTATATAATGTGTGAGGTGATGCTAATTGGTATGCTACTAGAATTATGAATTCAAGTATTTTAAAAGGTCCCACATATCTAGGTGACAGTTCCACGACTTTTCCAAATGTGATTGAGATCTTTTTGGTTTAATCTTTCACACCCCACATTTTTATTTTGCTATGTTACAAAAATAAATTGTGGGTTATTAAATAATTTGTGAAATTTAGATGATCGATATTGTTACGAAGTTGGGTATACATATATACATATGTACATATTTCCAAAACTAATATATACATATTTGTAGGTGTATATCAAGCAACATACCTACACTTTTCACCTCACATTCAGTAATTATTTATCGATCACAACTTGTTTCTTGTTGTACTTGACTTGGGTGACTCAACACCAACTTGTTTTTCGTATGTTATGATTTCACAATGTTTTAAAAAATGTTATGTTGCAGTATTTTGCATTATTTCAGTACTTGTAAATAATTATCATTTTGATGTTATGAATAACCTCTTTGTCATTACAATATCGGTCATAGACCGCAATGCATTAAAAAATTGGTCTTCATTACTTCTCAAAAAAGGTTTATGAACATCGAAAAGGTAAAATTATACCTGTTTAATTTTTTTAGCAAAAATGAATAATAACATATAACTTGTCTCGACCATAATGCAAGTTAATATTATGATTGTGTTGGTTTTGATCATAATGTGAAAAGTACCGGTCTTTGATCGTAATGCAAAGTTAATTATTGCGAGGAAATGGTTAGTAAGTTTAATGTTGATTGACATGGTTATTGTTTGATTCAATTGGTCATTGACCATGATTGCATTTAAATATTTGGTTGTAGAAATTAATGATTTTCTCCTTTGTGTTTAACATGTAATAAGGTAATGTTGCTTTGATTATTTTTTTGGTCACACAAAATAGCAATTCTAGAAAAGTTAAATTATTTAATTTAAAATGGTATTAGACCATATGAAGGGTTGCATTGAAATGTTTAAATTTATAAATTATTATGGTCCTCGACCATACCATTGGGAATACAAATGTTTAATTAGTGATTATTGGTCATAAACTGACCACCCTGAAAATTTGGGAAATTAAATTGTTTTGTTGAATGTGTCTTCTACCGCTCGTTTGAACCACCATTCATTTTTTGGATGGAAAATATGGGTGAGTTCACCCTTTCCATGACCTAGCACTGCTAAATATTAAATGGCATTTAATTCCTTGAGAAATGGGAAGCTTCTTCATGAAGTCATAGCATGCAAAAACTTAATTCATTTTTATTCTCTCTCTGTTGTTTTTGCTCTTCTCTATATGTGCATGGAGGTTATGGAGTGGGTATCTAATTGATATTTTTCTTGAGACGGTTCACCTAAAAATAGATTTTTATTTTTGGATTCAATGGCATTAAATTTGTTTAAAATGGGATATGTATTGGAGGCTTTTTTGTTCTATTTTTGGATATTTTGGCAAGGAAGCTTGGGGAAAGTTGAAGAAAATATTTATATGCTTCAAAATGAATTTTCTTATCTTATCCTTGTTTTAATTTATAATAAGAGAATATATCATGGGGTTTATTGTATGGTTTTTAAATCTAGAATTATTAAGATTTTAGAAAAAAAAATGAAGGAGATGGGGTTCAAGGAAAACGTGGGAATATTGTCTTTTTAAATAATATATGATGGGCTTGTGTTTAAACTATAATATTCGTGGTTATTGGTTTGTTTCTATAAATGTTGGAAATTGACCTAAAGTATGAAAGGTATTATTTGATCTCATTAAAGAGAAACATATTATCTTACAAAATAGTAATCTTAAATAGATTCATTGATTACTATTTGGGAGATCTGAATTATTTCCTTTAAATGGATTTTGGATTCCTTCGTTATGCAATAAAATGTACTTGGACTAATTTAATTTGACTGGTTTATTTGAAATATTGATAGTCAACCTACTAAATTTGAGTCTTATGTGTAGATGACAGTGCAGGTTGTGTTCGAGTATGTTACTTCTATTATTAGCATTTCAAGAACAAATGTTTGAAATTGCATGGTCAATATCCTGATGGTTATGGGTTTTACTTGCTTAAAGTTATAGCATATAACTAAATTGATAGGGGTAGATACATGTGATAACGTTTAATGTGTTTTTATTATACGAGCTCTACCTTCGGCTAATTATTTTGGTTAGTTGATAGCATTGAATTGGATGTAGTATTGTTATTTGAAAAAGGTGTTTAATCCCCTTTACTGGAATAACAGAATAAAAAGATCCCAAATCATTAGAGCTCACATGTGATTATGGAATTCTTTTTGTATAAGTGGATTCACGTTGTAGTTAGAATCGGTAATGTTTTTTTATGTTACTAAACCTATGAGATTGATTGATTGAAATATTGGTTTTATAATTAAAGTTATAAACTGTTAAGGTAAAATAATTATTTATTAAGTGTCGAATACCTCTCTTAGGGATTATGTATCTTACTTTACTATATTCTTGTATTGTGTGAAGGTATTTTAATTATCTGGATAATGATTGAATAAATGTTTATTCATCTTCTTGGTATTGTTAACAAGATCCTCATTAATAAAAAGTCACTTGATAAGCTTTCTTTTTTTTCCTGAATAGTGATTATTTAGATAACCCATGTAATATTTTGGTTATGAAAATGGTTCACCTAGAATCTTGATTAGCGAAAAAATAGTTATACTATGTGATATTACTTGATTGATTATTGTTGTGCAAACTTGTTAATGTTTTGTGATGATTGAAATTTTTCACTTAGGTAACCTTATCATTTTCTCTTATCTCAAATTAATGCAACATGAATGAGGGTGGAAAATTCATGTCGAGTTCCTTGAACTAGTCATGCATATCATTTTCTCTCTCTATAATATGTGGATGGAGTAATCATTAAGAATTGATTGAATTGATTTTTACACATGATTTTCATGCAATGATTTTTATTCATCCTATACAGATTATTGCATTTATTTGAGATGTGAAAGTATTACTTCACGAGATATTATAAAAAGGCATTTTTCCTTATGTATTATTCTTGATTAATGTTGATTATTGTTTCGATAAAACATGAAAGTATTCCATATTGTTATTAAATAATAACCATGTTGTTTTTTATAACTTATTTGTAAGAAATGAATGTGTTAATGAGATGTTTTACAACATTGTATAATTACCATCGATTAATTTTGTTTTATGATACTATATCTATTATCATGACATCATAATGAATGAAAAATATGTTTTAAATAGGCATCATATGATGTTGAAATCATCAAGACGAAATAATGAATTATATTATTGAACTTGTAAAAATAAATATACTAATATAATATAATTGTTTTCATTAGCTCACCATGTATGAAAAAATATGATATGTATTAGATATAAGTTATAAATAAATAGCAACATATTGTTTTCTTTTAATAACATAAACATATATGTACATGATAATGTTTATTCATTACGAAAACCATGTCTATTTCTATTAAACACTAGCGGGAAAATTATTACAACGATAGAACACAGAGTACAAAAGGAACATCAGAACAATTATAAGATATAATACGATATACAAAAATAATTTAAAGTGTACTAATATGATTAAATGATGATGAATGGTCATATATACTATCTATCATAAATTTATTTATTGGCTTATCTTTGTGCTTATTTATGTTAATCGATTCATCATAAGACAACATAGTTTACCTTATGATAGTGTGGTACAAGGTACTTATAATAGATGGTGACTTGATGAGTTACTATATATCTCTATCGAGTGTAGATAAAATTTGTGATTCGAATAACTTATCCTAGGATGAAAGTGTAACAAAATAATAATGAAGTTTAGATATTATGAAATGACATTCACGATGTTTGAATCTTGTCTATGCCACTTTGGATGGCTATGGTGACTATAACAATCTCTTAATGAAACAAGTCATTATGTGAGTGTTAAATTTTCCACAGGGATACTAAGATGGGAATGACATAATCCATATGATTTGAATGTCAAGTCATGATCCCTGTAGCTTCAAAACTGAAATTTAAATCTTAAACAGTTAAATGAAATCTAGATAACTATGATGAGATGGTTTTTCAATGACGAAGAAATTTTTTTATGTTTAGTGTAAAAAATCATAACTAATCTTGCAAATAAAATCTTGAATCTTTAGCCAAATTAGTCTAACTAGATGATACAACTATTTTTCACCATTTTCCTATCATAGTGTGTCGAACTCGAATAAAATTGGGTTTACTAATTTCTAGGTTCACACTTAGGAGATACACATAGTTCTTCAAACTCTGTTATAAAGGTTTAACCAATTGTATATAGGCTATACACACTTGGGTAGAGTGAATTAAGGGGGATTGGGTAGCTCTAATTGACCCTTACAATTGTACATGGTTATATTGTTATCAGATGAATTGTAAAATTTATTTTATGTTGGATTATATTTTTTACAAGCTATAAATATTTGAAGGAATTAATTTTGATTAAAGGGTTTCTTTCAAAAAAAAATCCCTTAATTTGGATTAATAATAACAAGGGTGTTACATAACCCTTAAGATAATTTTATCTCCAAGCTAAAAACATTTGTCAACTCTTTTTAGATTTGCGTAGCTTTTATTCCTAATGGAATCTTCCTTCAATCTCTCATGAATGAGCTTCACTCTCTTTTCCATTTATGTTAACATTTTAGGGCAAACTACCTCTTTTTTCTTAGTATTATTCTAAATGATAGGAGTTCTCGCACTTTCTCCCATACAACACTTCAAAAGGTGAAATTTTCAAAGTGAAGAATGATAAGTTGTTGAACAAAAAAGTATAACACTAAAGAGAGGGCACACAAAAGATTTTTGCATGGGAAAAAGGTGCATTTGAAGGTGTGGGAGGATAGGAAAGGAAACATGTGCCAAGACAAGCTGATTTTGGACTTAGCCATTTTTCATGGTTACGGGCTATTTTTGGAGATAACGTGCAGAGCACACAACGGGATGGAGACTTGTGCGACACACAAATGCTATTTTGAGGATGAGTGTATACTAAGCGCCATGCATGAGTTTGGGATAATAATAGGATTATTATTTCCAGTTAACTGTAGGAGATCTATTATTAGCGCACTTACATGTGTGCATATTATTGTAAAGGTGCATGGTTATTTTTAGCATGCAACCTATTTTGGGAAGTGCGTAAGTAGTGAAGGTAAATTCCCACCCCTATAAGTATGTATTAGTCTATGTAGTTAGATAGAGACACTGTGTATGATTTATTGTAGAGTTATGTTGTTGGATCTGTTACACGCATAAACTTATGGTAATGCTATATGATGTAAGAATATTTTGTATTTACTATGTTTAATATAATGGAGTATATTGGGTGGATAAAGGTGTTAAACATGACTATAACTGGTTCTTGTATGGTTGATTTCATTATGATTATTGTTTAATTCATGATTCTTTAAGATTTAGATCTAGAATGTGCTATGTGGAATGTTTATGATTAGTTAGGGTTTTGGATTTATGCTTTATCTTCAACATGTTAACATCCTACACAAGTAACTCTAAAGAGGGGATTGGTTAACATCTTCTTTTTAATTTTCCCGGTATAATTGTATGAGTGGTTGGTTTATTATGCGTCTAAATGAAATTGGAGGTCTTGCACACTTGTATAGATGCAGGAATAATTTCAAGCCATGTATGGTGTTGATCTGATTTAGACACACACTTGTGGATACTTGGTTCCATGGTTTTTGAACAACTATATTATGGAGTACTTAATTTCCACTTATTCTTTCCCAGAGGTAGCTGAGTTCCAATTTTTACATTATCCCAAGGGAACTTACTTGCAAGGCATTCCACTAGTGATCAAGATCTTGATGGTGATCCTGAACTTGGAAGAAAAACCGATGGCTAGCTAAACCCCACCACGCATGAGCGAAAGAACAGGTTTGGTGAAAGATGGCGGACCTAGTAGTAGAAAGGTAGAGAGAATAAAGGTGGCTTAATTATAATGAGGTGTGCAAAAGGGAGATGGAAAAGTAGTGGGATATTGCAGAGTAGATGGCATTGAGGAGAGAGATGGCACGTGAAGTATTTGGGGCTCACATAGAAGGCGTAGAGTGAGAGCATCTAGAACTCCCCATTTTGGCAAGCATGATAGAAACCCCCTCAACCTCATAAGGGATCACACCAAAGGTAGAGATGACTGGGCCACAAGAACACATCTGAATCTACCTAGAAACCTAGCCCTTGTGCTTGGTTTTCTAGTATCTAGTACATCTAATAGTCAATAAGCTAGTTTGGAAAGTACGGAAGCACGGGTAAGTCACATAGCAAATACATATATGGTAGGAAAACATCTTTATTGTTATTTGGAGGCACCTTTTTAGTCACATCATCAAGCACAAAATTTTGGAATCACTTAGGGAGTAGTACCACCACGTAGACCGTAGGAGTTCGGTTCGGTACTATTGTTGGAACACATGGAATTACATATTTTTATCCTCTTCTAGCTACATTTGAAGGATCATAGGCATATATGGATCTAGTTTTGGTCGATCTGGTGGTTCGGAGGCGAGGTAACATAGGAGGTTCTGGATCGGGTGGTCGTGGTCCACACCAACCCCGAATATTTACATGGAGATGTCTCTCTATATTCCATAGTATAGGGGCATAGAATATGGTCTTGAACATGTCCACATGTGTGAGATACTATAGCATGCAAAAGAGATCACAACTTCTGAGTGAAAGGAAATTCAATTTGTAACTACATTACAGGGACGTGCACATAGTTGGTATAGGAAGTTTGACCCTGATCAAACTTGCGTAGATTATGCAACATTAAAAGATGATTTCCTTAAAGAGTTTTATATCCCTGAATTTGAGTATAAGAGTATAAGTGTGCTCAAGGATATTAAGTAGGGAACTACTAAGAGTGTTTGGGAGTATGATGCCCATTTCAAAACACTTTTCTAAGCTTTCTTATGATATTCATGCAAGACAACATGCACAATGGTTCATTGGAGGACTGATCACACATTTTAGAAGGGATTTTTCACATAAGACATACACTGATCCACGTGAAGCACTTGAATTATTTTTATGCACCGAGGTAGTTGGAAATATATACACTAGAGTCATCTCGTTCCTAGAAGCACAGATTACAGCTATGGAAAAGTATTTGGAGAAACTATCGGTGAATTCAGCACATGAGACGTGCACTAGGATTTAGTGTACAGACTATGAAGTGGAAGGGCACACCAAGGATATTTTTCCCTACATGACAGTGTGTTCATTATTGCTAGACTATGAGATATGTCACCTAAACTATGATGCCAAATGCTGCCCATTATTACAACGTGTGATAAGGAATAATGTATCTTGCTATTGTAAAAAAATTTGGTCCATGACTCATGATACATGAGACCGTAGGTTGATTGTCGATCTATAATGCTATAGATATTGGTGTGTGACAGACAAGAGTATCAGATAAGTCTAAGCATAAAGGTGAGCACTAGGATCAAGATAATAATCAAGCACACTATGATCGGAATGAGGGGTACTATGTAGGAGGATGTGGCAGAGGTCAAGGATACCGTGGTGGATTCGGGGGTTGAGACCGTGGTGGTGGACGAGGTGAGTTTCCTCATGGAATGTGCTTTACATGTGGATCTCCTGACCACTACAGGCACAAATGTCATCAGAATATTACTTCTTATTTTTGTGGGAATATTCATAGCTATGAGGAATTCCCAGACCTATATGAGCATCTTATCAAGTAACGTAAACATGAAAACAAGGGTGCACAGATGGTTAGGATATAGGGTTGAGGAAAATTAGTGGATACCAAAGTTGGTACCAAAACCTAAGGTATTACCTGTGAAGATTACTACACGTGATGAAGTTACACACATCGGGAAGTGTTACATTAGAATCCTACAATCATTAAGGAGGACATTTTACATGCAAGGTATATGGATCCTATGCACCAGAAGGAGGTTTATAAGGAGACCATGGAGGTACATAGAAACCTTTAGGGGGAAATATAGTGTTTAAAGGAATAATCATAGAAGATGGAATAGAAGAAGGAAACAGAGACGGTCGAGTCAGATATTAATGAATAGAAGGAGGTATGCAAAATGTTGCACCAGGAAAATATCATTCCATTACTAGGGAATTGGATAAAGGAAACACTCCAAGTGTGAATATTGAGAATAGACGTTAGATCCTACATGAAAATCTTCCCCCTCATAGCTTAGATTAGGAGATCACTCTGAATGTTTTTATGGATGGATGGCTCTTGAGTAATATATTGATTGACACAGGTGCGGAGGTAAATGTGCTAACTTTATATGCATGGGTACATATGGGGAGACCTCAATTTCATCCATATCCTAATGTATTGTTTATGTCTAATTGAACTAAGGCCACTCCCATCGGAGTTTTAAACAATGCATCCATTACTATACAAGGGGAAAAGTTCATTGGGGACTTTGAGGTTTTAGCACTTACGTAAGTAGATAGTTTTCCAACTCTGCTTAGGCACCCTTGATGCTACCCAAATAATTTTGATCTACAATTCAATAAGGGATATATAATTTTTGAGAAAAAGGAGGAAAGAGTTATTATCCCTTTAAATGATGGGAAATCAGTGCCTTATGTTGAGCCTTTGAGTGAGGAAGATCTAAACAAGATTTTTGTACTCGCCATTCAGGACCCAGAAGTACTTGATCCATCTAAGGAAGGAATCCTCCAGTGGGAATATGCACAGTATATTAGTGATACCACAAGTATTTCTTGTGATGATTAGGCTCATGGAACTTATGATATCATTGGGCATGAATTAAGGAGTGCATTTGTGTGGAGAAGTAAACCTTGTTGTATTATTAGGATAGGTAATAACTTTGTACCTCGGTATACTGGAGAAGGATACCCTATGGTAATCCTATGTGCCATGGAGGAATAGTGGACATACCAATTTGAAAGAAGAAATGTGTTAGCATATACCCTACGCGGGACAATAGTGCACTGGTGGGTGGTTCACATGGATAATCTTGTAGAATAGAATGAATTCAGGATTGTTCTCACAACTCAATTTTCCAGGAGCAACACACCTACTCAAATCTACACATATCTTGGTAATCAACTTGTTCAACATGACGTTCGAGTGTGTGAGAGGCTCTGGATAGAGGGGTGGAAATTTTTACCACCTTTTCTATGGGTACACAAACTTTATTCCACTTTACAAGGATGTGCATGCACTTAGTATGTATATGTGGAGCTGCATAGAGAGACTGGAAATTGACAGGATTTGATTGCAAGAATGGTCTTGAATTTTGACTACTTCTCTACTAGACCTCTAATAGAAGAGGCATTAAGGGTTATAAAGTGCTTAACTATGGGAGACAGTGTAAAGGTGGAAGAACTCATTCAAGATTTATTTGGTGAAACAGACTCAGGAGTGCATTTTGATAAAGAAGACAAGACAGATGCCATGCTACTTAAGCGCACTTTTTTGAGAAAGAAAAAGGAAATATGGTCTGCATAGTGGATGATGAGGAAGTATAAGATCTAGATATAGATCATTCAGCGGGTATGTGAAAGGTGTTAGAAATTGTGGATAAAAGTGCATGTACCTATCATGAACACATGAAGAAAAAAAAATGAATATTAGTACGGATGCTAAACCAAAAGAGGCAACAATTAGGGATTATTGGTCCAACTCGAAGTGGAAAAAATCATTGAGTTACTACGTGATTTTTATTACTTATTTCTAGGGGCTACCATGAATTAAAAGGAGTACGTGAATCATTCAGAGAGATGGATATTAAGCTTAAGGAAGGTGTGTGCCTAGTTAGGAAGAGACCCTACAGGATGAACCCTAACTTGCATGTAAAATTTAAGGAAGAAATTGACAAGATGTTAAAATATGGCATGATCAAGCCCCTAGAAGAATCGGAGTGGGTTAGCCCCATGGTCATCAGTATAAAGAAAGATGGTCAGATTAGGATTTTTGTGGATTATAGGGAACTAAATGTTTCGTGTGTGATTGATCCCTTTCCTACACCTTTCACAAAGGATATATTAGAAGAATTTCATTTCATAGTTGTGGTAAAACCAAGTAAAATTAATTCTAGCACAAACCATTTATCAAGAATTCATTCAAGGAGGACGCGTAGACAATTGAAGAAGATACAATGCCGATGCAAATTTATACAAGTTACAATGTGCCTTCGAGAATTGGAGGATATTGTTGTCTTTTTACATACAGTATGGTGCCGAGAAAAATTAAATCCTTAGAGAAGAAACAACTTGCAATTTGCACAACACCTTTTATGTTGATCAGTGGTGACCTATACAAGTTAGGCCAAGATGAAGTGTTGCGCCAATGTGTACTAAAGCACGAGCATATGGATATCATGGAAGAGGCTCATGGTGGTATTGTAGGTGGGCACTATGTAGGTGACTCCATTGCGTGCAAGACTCTACTCACTATATTATGGTTGGATACCCTCTACAAAGATTGTAAATCATATTGTAAGGAATGTGATCATTATCAATGCCTTGGTAAACTAGGAAAAAGAGATGAAATGCCTTTAAGACCTATTCCTAGTGCAAATCCATTTGAGAAATGTGCTATAGACTTTTTGGGTCCTATTTGGCCAGCCGCATGTAGAAATGGATCACGCTACATCATCACTTGCATAGGTTATCTTACAAGGTGGGCAGAAGAAGCACCTACCAAGGATTTTACAATGAACTAAAGTAGCCAAGTTTTTATGGGAAAATGTTCTTACAAGGTATGGATTCCCGTTAAGCTTGAAAATTGATGAGGTAAACATTTTCTAAATGATACAATAAGGATATAATTGGATGAATTCATGATTACGTACAACAAGACTACACCCTATCATCCTTAGGCAAATGGGACTTCTAACGCCTTCTATAAGATCTTGAGCCAGACATTGAAAAAAATTGTGATGTTGGAAGGAAAGATTGGGATGATAAATTTTCTACCATGCTTTGGGTGTATAGAACAACATACAAGAGGTTGAACAAGGCCACACCCTTTCATTTTGTGTTTGGATCAGAAGTAGTTCTTCTATGGAATTCATGTTACCATCTTTGTGTATTGTGTGCACTAAAGGTCTAGCCGATGAGCAATCATTAGAAGAAAGAATTGATAAATTGATACAATTGGATGAGAGGTGCACCCTAGCACGCTGGACTTAGAAGTAGGAAAAGGCTCAACAAAAGGAATGGCATGACATGCACATTAGGGACAAAAAGCTTGAGATGGGATAGATGGTGCTTCTTTATGATTCTAAGTTTTTTTGCCATCCACGAAAACTTAAAGTGCATTGGTTGGGACCGTATGTTATTATTCATATACTTTAATCAAGTGTTTTTCATTTAGAGATGCTTGATGCAATACATTTACCCAGATTACTTCAATGGGAGTAGGTTGAATTCCTACTATAAACAAGTCTTCTTGGTGTTTGTAATAAGGTAGTGTTGCCATTTAGAATAGGGTTTCATTTTTGTATTTTCTTCTTCGTCACTATGTTTTGTCAGTTTATTTTGGTGTTTTGTGTAATAAACACATTTTTTCTTTGGAATGTAATTACCATCTGAAGTATTTTTATGTGCGAGATGACTGCACATACCATTAGTGTGGGGTGGTTATTTACAACTGGTACACATGATAACAAAATCATTACGAGTGTTATTAAAGTGTGGAAACTCAATAAATGACCATAGATGAAGATAAATGAGGGAACAGTATAACATGAGGTAATAAGTAGCCATGGAGACTACCAGGGAAAGGCACACTGGCAAGGTACTCAGGTAGATAGAAGTGCACTAAAGAGAAGTTAGTAGCCAGAAGGTAAGAAGGTGTGCTAGAAGGTTATAGCTAGGGTGTGAAGATGTACCACGCAGATATTGTGAAAATGGTCAATTAATGAGAGGATTGTTGGTAGGTGAAGGAGCAATAAATGCACTAACTTTTTAAAAATCTATATAAGGATGTGATGCAAGTTCATTTTTACATTTGTGATCACAAATAATTGATTAATCTAAGTGTGATAGAGCCCAATGAATCGTTTTGAGGTGCGGAGTGTTGTGAAACTAGACTTGGAGAGCAGATTATTGCATGGAAGAGGCTTACATACCCATTGGGGAAGGGTTTGAGTGAAGCATAAGCATTGAGAAGGAGCTAGGGCACGTGAATTCAAGCTAGGGCATGAAAATTTGAGCTAGGGTTTGATTTTTCTCGTTACAGATAATAAAAGGTGGGATTTTTACGATGGCACTGAAGAAAGAACCTGTAGTAGGCATGAAAGGAAAGAAGAAGGTAGAAGTTGAAGTTGAAATTGCTCCCGAGAGTAATTTTTCATAGATGCAGTACCTAGAAGGAGTAATAGTCAGACAAGAGTGGGATTCCCACATCCAGTAGATGTAAAATAAGTGACTACAACCACCGTACCACTGAAAACAAGGGAGAGTTAGATAGTTTTCTGAATAAAAAGACCAACAAGCACACGGTAGAGGATATGCTAGTGTATGACGATGCTAGGGAGAAATTACTGAAGCAGGTAGGAGTTTATCAATTGTATGAGATCCTATATTTTGGAAAATATGAACCCTTATACCAATGGCTGATGAGCTGAGTCCATGAGGACTTATTTTATCTCATCGAAAAAAGGGTTAGGATCATAACAACCCTAGTTTCAACACTAATAGGATTGAAGGGAGAAGGGGTAGACCTTGTTAGTGTTGATAAAGCGGTGGTCATAGAAACAAGAAAGGAGTTGGGGTATACCAAGGGTCTACATGGAATGAACATTGATAAACTAAATAATTTTCCTGCAGTACAGTAGTCGTACATATGCTAACAAAGTTTAATGACCAAGAGATATCATCGCAGGTAAACACCATGTGGCTTCATATTGCAAAGAAAATGTCTCGGGAGTAGTATATAACCTAGCAAGCTATATTGTAGACACCATTGTTGAGGAAGCATGCATAAGAGAAAATATATGTTTTGGCGCTATCCTACTTTCTCTTGTGTTTTTAGAAATTGGAGTGCTTGATGGGCCAAAGAACAAGATCTAGGAGTACCCCTTGGAAAATAAGTCCCTCGTGGAGAGGTTTGAAAAATATTTATGTGAAGGATAAATGAGTGGGTCATTTAAGTAGAGGGTGGAGATGTGGTATGACTGACTTCACGTGGTGTTTGAGGAGGAGTGGTGCATTCCCAAGGAGCTACCTTTGGTAGTAGGTAAGGTAGTATAGTTTGCGGTGTACCAACACTTTTGTATCGTTCATTTTTATATGAGGTATGGGTCATGGAGACCATGGTGTAAAATTCCCTATGTCTTCACAAAGGCACTACCTCTAGGCCTTAGTTCATAGATTATTGATGTGCACCGTCTCGAACTTCAACACGATAAGGTAGACTGTGACTACCATACCCTCAAGAAGACATATGTGTATCCATGCCGGACTTCCTACATTGAGAGGCTCATTTCAAACGTCATAATTATGAATCTAGTAAGCTTGGCTATTGGGGACAGTAGAGCTTTCCTCGTATACCTTTAGCTTAAGCCTAAACAAGATAATAAAAAGTATGTGGATTATTATTTTATGCTCCTAGGGCCACTAAAGGAAAACATACATTGGAGAATATGTCAAATCCAAATCCTACAACGACTATAGAAGTAGACGAGGAGGAATAAGAACATGAAGATAATGGTGGCTTGAATCATAGAGGCTAGAGGCAGCCCATAGATAGAGTGGAGACTCAGTGCATGGATACTCCACCTCAGGCACAAGAAGGAGACAAGGACTTGGATGTGGGGACAGTCCATGAAGAGCGCCACTTTAAGAGGGTATTCAGAATAATGAGTACCAAAGGCGTCCGAACTCCGTAGCTTGTAAGGAGATCACTACCAATCTCCCCTTAAAAAGAGGAAAATGAGAAGAAGAGGAGAAAGCTAAAGTTTAATGATGAGGTAGAGGAGTTCCGCAAAGAGCATGCATGGAAACCCAATGCAGGCTAGAAGATATGGAGGATCCTAGAGATGAGGACATGAAGGATGAAGAGAAAGGTGTGAAGGAGGCGAAGACTCAGAGCATGAGAAACCTCAAGCACATAATACTACTCAGACGTTGAAGGGCCAACTCTAAACCTTAACACTTAGGTTCCTAAAGGTCCAAGAATAAGGAGAACAAGTGGATAATACATTGTTCCGAGTATGGGCTATATTGAGGACACAAGAAAAATTATCTGCCCCGTTTTCAAATCATAGTGGACTGAAGGATTTATATAGGTGGGAGATGATGGACCCAGACACATGGCCACTACGCACACAAGTAAATAGTTTTCTTGGTCCATGTAGAATCGGATGGATGAGCCATATTTAGATGTATATGAGGATTCTTGTGTGTCAAGAAGAGTGAAGAAGGCACCTCAGAGCATGCACATGACTATAAAGCCCACTCTCATGTCTGATGGGCAGGTGAGAAATGCCTTAGTTAAGGTATCTATAGAGGTGGCATGGAGGAATATTGATAAGTATGCCACTATTAGAGTGCTACTTGAAGATAACAAGGCAAAAAATGCATAAATAGTGCATCGAAAGGAGAGAAGGATCTGGAGCGAAAAAAAATGAGTCCTTCATCGGCATGGCGTAATAAATTGGTGACTATGTTCTAAAAGAAAGACCACATCTGGAGTCTAAGGTACCTGAGAATTTTCCTTCGGCTATGCATTATGTGTGCACATTAGTTGATTTGGTTCTTGAAGATGGACCGATTTGAATGCCAATGCCAAAGGATCCTGAACAGGAAGTAGAGAGAGCAAGGGCCTCCATGGTTAGAAATATTTCATCTTACGAGGCATTACTCCAAACTTTACAAGATGAGCTGAAGAAAGAAGATCAAGCTCTGAACATATGTGTAGCACTAGAAGCAAGTGATCAAGATCATAACTATAATAGAATATAATGAAGTTTTGAAGGCAATGAAGGATGAGACTTTAGGGCACGCAGAAAGATTGGAATTAGTAAAACAAAAGTGTGAAGCCCTTGCAACAACACAAAACCCACATAAGGAGAGGCTGGATGAGATTGGAAATCTCATAGCGTAAAAGATGGATCTTCTAGAGGGAAGGATGTCATTATGTCCAATGTTATCCTAGTACTATAGAATGAAAAGGAAGAGATAACCCAGGATGAGTTGGAATCCATTGCTACTGAGATGTTCTTGAGAAGACAAGAAATGCACTAGATGACTGGAAAACATTGGAGGCTGAGATTAAAATAGAATATCCAGAGTTGATCCTCCCAGGTTGAGGCGAGATGGTGTTGCATAATAGAATTCTATTCTTTATACGGTGATTCTTTACTGATCTTTCCATTCTTATTCTTTATTTTTGGGATAATCGGGAGGAACCCCATTCACAGGACAAAAATGTATGTTAGTGTGGAGTAATTTTGAGTAGACAAAGCATGACACTAAGGAGAGGGCACATAGAATATTTATGCACAGGAATAAGCTGCATTTGAAGGCACGGGAGGATAGGAAAGGAAACGTGTGCTAGGACAAGCTGATTTGGTACTTAGCCATTTTTCATGGTTACGTGATATTTTTGGAGATAGCGTGTGGAGTACACAACGAGATGGAGACTTGAGCGAAACAAAAATGATATTTTGAGGATGAGTGTCTACTAAGCACCATGCATGAGTTTGGGATAATAATAGGATTACTACTTGCCAGTTAACTATAGGAGATCTATTATTAGTGCACTTGCATGTGTGCATATTATTGTAAAGGTGCATGGCTATTTTCAGCATGCGACCTATTTTGGGAAGTGCGTAAGCGATGAAGGAAATTCCCCACCCCTATAAGTATGTATTATTTTGTGTAGTTAGAGAGAGACACTGTGTATGAGTTATTGTAGAGTTATGCTATCGGATCTGTTATGCGCATAAACTTATGGTAATGTTATATGATGTAAGAAGCTTTTGTATTTATTGTGTTTAATATAATGGAGTATATTGGCTGGATAAAGGTGTTAAACATGACTGTAACTAGTTCTTGTATGGTTGATTTCATTATGATTATTGTTTAATTCATGATTCTTTAAGATCTAGATCTGGAATATGCTATGTGGAATGTTTATGGTTAGTTAGGGTTTTGGATGTATGCTTTATCTTCAACACGTTAACATCCCATAAAAAAATCTAAAGAGGTGCACAGTACCTTTGTGCACTTCAGGTGAGCACTCATCTCGAGGCTAAGTGATGTGTCGGCGCACATGGGTTGTTCGTGGTAGATTCTAGGATGCATCATAAGTTTTGTTATATGTAAATTTCACCAATGGAATATATTCTTCCCATTTGAATTTCTGGTCCATGCATAAAATCGAGAATATCTTTCATAACCTAGTTGACTCTTTCCATTTGACCATATATTTTCATATGGTATGTTGAATTGAAGTTTAGTTTTGTTCCTAAAGATGAGTTTACGGTTTTCCAAAATTGAGAGGTTATCCTAGGATCTCTATCAAAAATAATTAATTACGAATTCCATGTAATTTGAAAATTTCATGCATAAATTATTTTGCAAGTATGGGTGAATCATCCTTTAGATTACCCAGTATGAAGTGAGCTACTTTATTTAGTTTGTCAACCACAACTAAAATCATGTCATGCTTATTTTTGACATTGGCAGTCCTTACACGAATTCCATAATAATCACTTGCCATTTGTAATGCATAATGTTGTGAGGGTATAACCAACCAAGAAGATGCATGTTTTATGCTTTAACATGCTTACATTCAAGATGATAATAAATGTAATTTTTCATGGCTTTCTTTGTTCCTTTCCATAAATATTGTTGTTTTACATCAGCCAATAGTTTTTTCACTTTGGGATGTCTAGAATAAGGAGCATCATGAAATTATTTTATGAATTTCATTCTTAAGTCATTTCCCAAAGGAACATAAAATTTATTATTATATCTTAAGACTCCTTCATTATCAAACTTAAATCCTTCATACCTTTTATCATTTGGATATGTTGCTAACACACTTTTACATGCTAATAATATGAATCATTTTACATTTGTTTATTTACTTAATATTTAAATTAAATCTTGAGGGTCACTATTGCATTAACATGCTTCCTATGATTTAGCACATCAGTTGCATGGTTTTATTTTCCTTTAATGTAACTTCTATCAAAATCATACTAAGAAAAACTCAATCCACCTACGTTTTCTTGCATTTAAATTAGGTTGTGTAAAGATATATTTCAGCCCCAAGTGGTTTGTTTTCATTTCAAAAGGATTTTCCAATAGGTAGTGCCTCCAAACTTGTAAAGCGTGAACGATGGCAGCAAGTTCTAATTTATGGGGAGCATAGTTCAGCTCGTGCACCTTCATTTGTATGCTTTCGTAAGCAATCATGTGATTGTTTTACGAAGTGTTTCACTCAAACCTTGACCATAGTTATCGCTACCATGTTAAAGCTTCATTGGAATCTAAGACATTAAAAATAGGTTTTTTTGTAAGTTTCTCTTTGAGAAAATTAAATTTCATTTACACTTATTAGTCCATACAAATTTATTGTCCTTTTTCGTAAAGAATTTATTGGAGCAATGAACTCTAAACAAATATTTAACAAATTTTTTTGTAATAACCAGACAACTGTTGGACCCCTGGAATATTGGCCAAGTATGAAGGTGCTTAGGCGCGCAAGGTCCCAGTTATGGAAAGGTGTGCAAGGAAAAAGTGCACAAGAGAAAGGTTTAAGGAAGCACATAGCACGTGCAACATGCGAAAGGAGGTTCGGGACTTAGTCAATTTGAGCACCCAGGGTAGAACACGTGAAAAGCATGATCGGTTGCGTGTGGATAAGATGCCAGCCTAGTGACAGGTTGGCCCCAATAGGGGCATGCCTTGGAATCTTCTAGAAGAACATCATGAGATAAAGTGGAAAGCTCAAGCCTAGAGAAGCATGCTCACATGAAGGACCACATTCGACACTTGGCACTAGATCTGAGGGTGCTTTGGAAGGCGAGTTGGTAGTGTAGGAGAATTATAAATACAAGTTCTTGTGGAGTAAAAGATATACAAGTTTGAGATATAGCGGGTTAGAGAGAGTGAGAATTGATATATAGATCTAGAGAGTGACCAAAGCTCTGCAAAGATACTATGAGGACTCTGTTAATGGATAATTGCATCAAGCGAAAATGTATTGGGTATGGAGTTGTAATTTTTCTTTTGATAGCTTAGTTACACAAGTCCAGTGATATGCATGACTATGCAGTCTGCTCTCTGTGACACTCTGTAATGAATCAATGAATGTAATGAGGTTACCGATATAATATATACGTGAATATCAATGGTTCTAATGCATATTTCTCTCTTATAAGTTCTCTTTCCTTTCATGCTATGAATGAATGCTTGTATAATTCTTTCTGTCATAATGCATGTTCTAGACTCATAAAACATTCATCAAGTGACTGCAAGGATCTAGAGGCCATTCTGAGCCCTATGGTTCTTGTATGTTTCAACCTCCCTCATGAAAAATCTTACAATAATCATAGATGGTGTTCCTCATTAAACTCACATAAATGAGAGACTCGGTACCCGCATGTGCCTCGGGTGAGCACTTAGCTTTCATTGGGTGATAGGCCGATGCACATGGGATTCCTTCCTTTTGTGATGGGAGTAAAAATGACTACATCTTGGTTCCATTTCTGGGACCTCTTTTCAAATTTGTAGTGGGATATAACATACATCATGATCTATGTAGTGAGTAATGACAGAGTGGTTAACATTGGAAAATGTTGAATCGTGGTTCAAGAGCATGGAGGATGAATTTTCTTAGAGATTTATTACTAGACCTAATTTTAATACACGTAGATGGGTAGAAGAGAACCTATACCATGATCTGTACGAGACCTTTTTCTGCTACTTCCCAGTAGAACTATATGAATGGCTTTCAGCCTATGCATCTAGATCAAGTTGGCATTATGGATCACATGTGTGGAACAAAGAAGACTACCAAAGGTTACAAGATGCAGATCTGACGTGGACCCATGTTGTAGATCATTGGTGGAGAGGAGTACTGACTAGTTACACTCTAGAGTACGCCATTTCCACGTATTCTTGTCTGGAGGTTCTGAGTTTGAATTTCTGTGAGAACCTAGAGGAACATTTCTACGTGTTATTCCTCTAGCTATGAATATATTGATGGTTACCATGAGTTTAGAGGCTTTCCCAATGGTGGCTAAACCATTCGAGCCTTTGGGTAAGGGAGCTTGGGTGGAGGAAGATGGTAGATATCATGATAGAGAAGGAGAGGGAAGAGAGACGGCTCAAGTATAGTGAAGTGTGTGAAAGGGAGATTGCTAGACAATGTGAGGCTGCTAGGTGTGATGGATCTATCGAGACAGATGTTGTGGGAAGGAGTTGAGGTTCAGTGGAAGATGTAGAATCTAAGTAGTTTGTGCTACCCCATCTTGGCAAGCATGTAAGGGAGACCCCTTCGGATTCTGTTGAGAGTTCGTCGCACAGAGAAAGGGGAGTCGTTGGCACATATCTGAACCCATCTAGTGACCGAGCCCTGACACTTGGTTTTCCTAAACTAGGAAGAATTTTTATTGACCCAGTTAATATCAATGGAAGAGACAGATCCATGCTTAGAAGGTACAATTTTATAGTCCCTTCTTCTATGGCTGCACATATTTCAGTATTTGGAGGAGTCTTTGGACAAGGAGCAAGTGAAAAAGCTTTCAGTCTCACATCAGGGAGTGGCACAGGAAACAATAGTGGGAGTGGGGCACTATCATAAACCATCAATGCACAGTTTAGTGGGACCATGGGGGCGCTTGGCACAGCTTCTATAGGCCCTATTAGACCTAGTGGTTTTGGTGGATCTGGTGGCTCTAGAGGCATAGGACCCGGTGGATCAGGTGTGGAGGAAACACTGGAGGGAACCAAGGCTTTGGCTCAGGAGGACAGGGACCCCAGCCACCACTAGTTATTCTTTGAAATGTATTTGCATTTTCCAAATTACAGGGGAATTGAGGATGTTGTGGAACATGTTCACAAGTGTGAACTGTTATGGTGTGCGAAGGGTATCACAACCCCGAATGGAAGGCTAGTCAGTTTACAACCACGTTATAAGGGTGTGTGCATAACTGGTATAGGAAGTATGACCCTCATCAAACGGTGGTGGACTATACTGCCTTAAATAATGCATTCTTGGTAGAGTTCCACATTCCTGATTTTGAGAAGAAGAGCATTAGCGCTTTGAAGGAGATTCAGCAAGGAATGGCAAAGAGTGTGCGGGAGTATGATGTGTGATTTAAAACTCTCTTGTCTAAATTATCATATGATATTCTTCCTTCTCAGCATGCACAATGGTTTGTTGGAGGATTGATCACCCCTTGTAGAAGGGCCTTGTCTCATAAAAATTTTATAGACCCGCACGAAGCATTGGAAGCTGCCCTTCACGCCGAAGCATTGGTAGTATAGATACTGGTGTTAGCCCATTCTTGGAGGCTCAAATTGCTGATATGGAAAATCAGTTGGAAAAATTATCTGTGAAATCATCCCATGAGACTCATAGTGGTTTGTGGTGCACAGATTGAGAGATAGAGGGGCATGTTAAGGATAATTTCCCCAAGAGGATAGTATGCATTGTAGTGGTAAATTGTGATATTTATCATGGGGACTATACGATGGAAAAGTGACAAGCGAGCATGGGAATATATAAGTAACTCTTCCTCACACTTGACCTCCCGAGGTCATGTTGAGACAACTGGTGGGGATGGACTATGTGTGGGATGCAGAAAAACTAGTTAGGCAATCTTATGTCTTCAACGTGCACTAGTGGAATCTATGAATCTAAGGCAAAGAAGGCCCTCCTAACCTTAACTAGCATTGTAGATCGATCAGCGAGGATGATCAAGCTTGAAGGCTCCAACCAATATCGATCTCTCCTCGCATAATCCAGTCTATAGGTTGTGGGATATGGGAAAAATGACCTGGGATTGTTTCGTGTATATCTCCAGATAGGGTCATAGGATGGATGATGGATATAGTGGACTCTACGGGTGATTCTCCTGGTCTAGTCCAGAAATCCTTAGCTTTGTTAGCTGCTATATCCAAAAAGGATAACTATGTGATGACGATAGGTGGAAGTGGAGTGGATCTAAATACTAATGTGTGTAAGCCAACGTCAACATCAGATTGACCTATGGACTCATTGGGTTGTGGGATTTTTGGATCACAATCGTAGATTTGTGGTTGTTGTGGACCTACTATGGTCATGTGTGGAATTAGTCCCTAATCCCTAGTATCCAATAGTCATATGCCTTTTCAGCCTTTATGTTTAGAACTACAGGTTGTGTAATCTTCTCAATGTACCTTACAGGCCTTCCGTAACTGAATTCTTAAGCTAGTGTCTATATCAGTGAGAATCTCTCATGCGTCTGGCTTTGGGACCAAAGGTTCACAACCGAATGTTTTCTCTCTTTCAAGCCCCTCTACAGTCATGTGGATTTTTATCTAGGGTAATATGTAGTTTGGCTGGTCTAACCGTAATGTGTGTGCTTGGTCGTCTTTTATGTTTAACCCTCTTAACTGTGAGCTGATCTGTTGTAAGTCTATTGTTGTTCGAAGACTTGGATTCTAAGATTCTGATCTATATCAGCTATTGCTGTAACAAGATTGGGTTGAGGCACGATTGGCTCGAATACGTATTCTCTGGGCTCTCTAGGTCCCGTGATTGTCATGCAAAAGAAACAATGTAAATCTAACTGTAGCAGAGTAAAATTAACTATGTAAAGTATATCTACGGCATATATAACTTCTCTATTTTTTTATTTTTTGATGAACTATTGAACAAAATTGAAAGAGAAATTATTTAAAATATCTAGAAATTAACAACTAAACTAATAACGAAATTAAAACAAACAAAGTAGCCGAGTATAGCTACTTGCCTATGCAGTTGTAAATCTATTCTAAATAACTAGATAACTGATCTAATCTATTTGAAAGACTCTCGATCCTACCTCAGAAGTGAGGAGTGAATCATAGTTTCTCAGAAACTATCAATCCCCATAGCTTCCCCGGCAATATTGAAAGTGAGATTAACTGAAATGAAATGATTGACTACTCTATTTGATATGTTTTAACTAGAACTTTGAAAGCTTGAACCTAGATTTTGTAGAACAGTGGTGAATCCTGGTTGTGTGTGGCTTTGTCCCCTTCGGTATGATCTCCTCGTTCCTTCGTGTTCACGTGAATCCATAAAAGTGTGTGATGTTAACATCAACAGAAGTTGGTATCGAAATAATGACAGCTTAGGATGCAAATTGAATACAATGTGAGTAGGAGAGGGATAGCGCAAGAGAACAGAGGGATAACGCAAGAGAATCATACAACATAAAACATCCAAAACCTAAAACTATCTTTCTTGATTTAACAGGACTGTAAACTTTGATGGCTTCCTACTGAAAATCAAACTATCCTATTCCAATGAATTGCATGAAATAGTAACTACACTAGCACAAGAAGATTATGTGGCTTCCTAACAGCTAAACAACACTAACCATGCATACAACAAATGAAACTATGAATCCTAAGCAAAATTGAAAGGCTAAGCTATTGAAATGAGAAATTGAGAGGCAAATTTGAGGGGCCATTTGCTTGAGCACAAGCTAGCTATTTATAGAATTCCCATTTACCCAAAGGTGAAAACCAAATTGAACTCTTTAACCATAAATAATGCCAAAACACTATTCCAGGGAACTAGAATCATAAATACAAGCAAAGGCGGTGAAAAAAGCTGGTAAACATTGAATTTTTACGTGAGTCATGTTAAAAGAAAATTCTAGAAAATGCATGAAGACCAAAATGCAAAGAAAAGGAGGGGAGAAGAGAAAACAAAGAATGCAGGGGCTAAGCGGGGCATGCAAGATGTTAACACATACTTAGAGAGCTTTTCCGGATCCCGAACACCTTGCGAGGAGACCTGAATCATCATTGGGGCACGTGTAACATTGTTCCAGGTGGTGTAATACCCTACAATTTTGGGTACATACATATTTCCCCCTCGAAGAAGCATTTTAGCCATGAAGAGGCGTAAAATGATGGGTCCAAGTATGGCAGTCCCGAAATGGGAAGTAAGAAATTATACCTGATACGCTCGTGTGTCGAAATGACGCCCTCCGAGATTCCCGCTACCTACAAAATGAAAAGAGGAATCAAGTGCAGATAGAAAAAATAGATTGGAAAATAAATACTAAAATAATATGAAATGAGGACGTACCATTTGTGCGGGATAAGAACTTACCTCTGTCGGTGCTCTAAACCTGTGAAAAAGGGGCATTCAAAACAAGTTAGGATGTTATATATGTAAAAGTGGGCCCATTTTCCTATTCATTTACGCGTGTCGATTTGATTGATTTTGAGCTTTGGGACCCACAAGTGATAGTTTCGATGTGAGTATAGTCAAAACGTTTGGATGAGATTGTGATCATGCCTCCAAGAGTGGAACACCGACCCACGAGATCACAAGTTAGTTTTTCTCGATTTACCGTTTTTATCCCCAAAATGTTAAAATGGTGAAATCTTTGTCATGGGGGGATTATTTTAGAAAATGTCGGTTTTAATAGGGTCACTCGGGGGCGCCTAATGGGTAGGATTTGTTTTGGTCAAAATAGTCTTTATTTTGCATTTTTAGGTGTTTTTAGGGCACGTGACCCGTGTGGAAATTCGGGACACGACCGCCCTGAGCAGGGCGGCGGTTACACGACCGTCACCTGATCAGGGTGGCGGTTACAGACCGCCACCTTTAAGGTGGTGATTATGGAACCGCCACCCTGCTCAGGGCGGTGGTCCTTCACAGAATGCATAAATAACACTTATTTGAATTCATTTTTACATTTCTAGCATTCTTATATGTTTTCATGATTTTTCTAATGTCGTTTGAATACTAACTTACTCCGTTTTGTGTGTTTTTGGGTGTATGCAGGTGAAGGAGGAGTATATCCGATGGAGCCGAGAGAGAGAGAGAGAGAGAGTGATTGGCTTCTGGTAGTATTGGATGCCCTTTCTCAGGATGAGCAGGACACTCTTCAGAGGGCTGGTATATTACGCATATCACGGGTCCCGCATGTTGCACCTTCTAGTCACATACTTTGTGACTTGTTTTCATATTGGGATGTTGATCGGAACACTTTCTAATTTCCAGGAGTCAGAGGTGAGTGGACCATCACTTTGGAGGATGTTTACCACATCTTGGGGTCTTGATCATTGGGAGATGACTCACACTTGAGACAGCAAGTTCACGGGCTCAGATAGCATAGTGGGCTTCATATATGGGAGACGTAGTTATCTCCACTAGTTTGAAGAAGGGGGTGAGGGTCCGATCTATTCCTATCTTTCCTATCCCCTTGATTCGCCAAGCCATTATGGGGATCCTTTCCTCGAGATTGATCGGGGACAAGGGAGGAGACACTTTACTTTATTGCTGGTCCCCCATCATTACACAGATTGAGGGACATGGCCGGATTTACGCCTGGGGAGCCGACATTCTTGGGACCACTTATCATGATCTGTATTGGGTGGTTTGTTTACAGGGCAGTCCTTGAGCCATCCGACCCTAGTTATGAGTTGGGTCTATGAGTGTTTCATCCCCTATGGGAGAGGTGTAGAGGTGGCAGATCCCGAGCCGTGAGGGCAGCCAGATGGACAGATATGTCGCTCAGAGCACCCCACCAGCCAGTCACCTCCTTGACCACTAATGACATGGAGGCCACACCCTATCAGGCCATGGCAGGGTTATGGGGCGAGGAGGCTCTTACTTTGATCTCTTGCTCCACCACAGGGTAGCTTGTGGACAGGACGGGGAAGGTGGAGATACATCCTTTTGGTTGAGTGCCTTAGCAGTTTGGCCTTCCTTACATGGGTATGCTTCCCCCAGTGGTGCCAATATACAGATCAGTCCGGGAGGCTAGAGGAGGTCCTAGAGGCCGGGGTTGGACATTTGTTACTCCTGGTGTCCCCATTGTAGCTAGGAGGGTAGTACATGCTCGAGGGAGAGCCGGTGCTCCTCAGGAACCCTTACTTCAGATTGCCACCGATCCCACCCATAACAGCGATGACGACCCCATTGATATAGACTCTAAGTTTGAGGAGTTCACAGGGGGAGAGATAGAGGAGGAGACCGAGGCTGAGGTCAGTGAGTCGGGTGAAGAGGAGGACAGTGATCCTGAGTGGCATGACACTCAAGATATCTTACAAGCGGAGAGGGCGGAGCAGAGTGCGAGAGAGGGTGACCCTAGCTTCAGAGGATCTACTTTCTCAAGGCTTGGGTAGAGAGGATGAGTCCGTAGTAGGATGTTATGTGGCCCCAGGCATAGGAGGAGCACATCGAGGTGGCGACATCTCGTGGCAGTGGACCCCTAGAGATTCATCTTAGAGGCCCAGAGATCCGAGTGAGTTATCATCCTTCTCTTTAATGTTTGTTTTTAGCTATATTTGTATTAGTTTCTATCTCTCCTTTTGTTTACTTTTGTTTTTATCTTTTGAGTATTTCTAATTTGTTTTCTCCTTTGCTTGCAGAGACTGCTGATGAGTGGCGAGACTTGATTCACCGGGTATGCACCAATACCCTA
Source organism: Taxus wallichiana var. yunnanensis (assembly GCA_018340775.1). Lineage (NCBI taxonomy): Eukaryota > Viridiplantae > Streptophyta > Pinopsida > Cupressales > Taxaceae > Taxus > Taxus wallichiana. Next base: position 475,507,978 of record CM031240.1, on the reverse strand, counting down.
ATGATCCCTATGGAGAAGACCCATGTGGAGCTATCCATGGATGCAGGGAGCCCTTAGCAGCTGGTAGGTATATCAATGTGTTTTCCCCTATCTGGAATGTGTCCAGATGGTGTCTACCCTCCATACCAAGTTGGTAGGATACAGGACAGCAGAGCGCCTAATGAGGAGTCACTCTCATGGCGAGGCTGCAGCTGCTCCTCGGATCATGAGCCCTCCGTGCACTCAGATTACCGGTGTAGCCGGAGTCCTATACATGGGCGTACACCTTCGTAGGGATCTCATAGGGGTTGAGAAGCCACTTGGCTCTCTTAGATTTTTGTATGATGTATTTTGTATTTCCCGAGCTCTTTGAGCATTTTGACCATGCTTAGCGTATGATGGCATTGTACAGGAAACGTTGATTATATATATAGACATTATTTTTGATTAGATTCTTGGTATCTATGTTTTTGTGATTTTTATCCACATGTAAACTATAATGTTGTTTTTATATGCTTTTAGAATGTATGCGGTGGAGAACAAATGATACAAGTTCCTTCTTTATTTTTGTATTTCGTGATGTTGATATATGATAATGTAGACATAATGTGTTCTTGAACTTTAGTTTCTATAAGCATTTGTTTGGTACTTCATATTTGTTTTGAAAAAATGAGATGATGAACTGGTATAATGAGTAGATGAACTTTCCCCATTCCTAACTCCACGTAACTAGTAAGATACGAGGGCTCATCACCGAGAGCTAGAAAGGGCACAAGCTACGAAATTTGTTGAATGGTAGTGATGAGAGATAGACAAAGATTTGGTGGAACCAAATTAGGATGCTACAAACCTACTCTACTCAAGTGACTCCATAGTTTAGAATGCTACTTGCTTTGTGGTTTATCTAGACTTAGATCCGTAGATGGCCACATGGTAGACAAAATCTGGTTTTCGGGGTTTTGAGCTCTCTTGGAATTTTGGACATCTGATTCATTTGTTTTTTACTCAAGATTTCAAAGGTTTATTTGAATTGTTTGCTTATGACCTTCAATGTTTATTTGTCAAGAGGACCCCCTACACCTTGCCCCATGCTACTAGTAAGAAGCGTGGGCTTATCACCATGGACAAGGTATAGGTGAGTAAGGGCATTCCCATCCTTTCCCAACCCTACGTCACTAGTAAGAGATGCAAGCTCATCACCGAAGGTTGGTAGGGAAAGGAAATGTGTAAAATAAAATTTTCTGTTTGATCTATGTTTGACTTATATACTTGAGCAAAATGTCAATATGTTCTTATTTCCAAAGAGATATGTGTACATGATAGATGTGACACTATGAAGCTTCTAGAACAGACCATAGGCAAGACACCTATCCTAGGGAGAAACCAAAAGTGAGAACAAGCATGCAGACCTTGGTATGGTTACCGTTAAGACTTTGTCATATCTAGCTTTATATGGATGAAATGATTCTAAAATGGCGATGATGTTATGAAAATGAAGAAGTATGATTGGAATGCTAATGCCAATACCATCATAAGTTTGTAATGAATTTCTTTGAGAATAAGTTCCTTGATCACAAAATTGTACGAAACAAGTGGGAAAATGAACCTAACTACATGAAGATGCAATGTAGATATAATTATACAAATAGTGTTGGTCGCTTATGCATAGAAACGTTTAAGGTGTAGGAAATTGACAGTTTGACCAAATTCTTCACCTTCTAGTGTACATAAGAGATATGCACCATTTCCATAGTCTTTTGTGACTTGGTATGGGCCCAACCATTTGGGCCAGAATTTCCTTCCTTCGCCGGTATTTTTATCGATCCAAATTGCCTAGTCTTAGAACTAGATCTCCTCAATATATATCTCATTCATAGACCTTTTTATTATACTACTTTGGCACATTCGGTCGCATAGACTCTATGCCACTTGTTCAAAGATCTAACCTGGCCTAATCTAGGCTTTCTAGTTAGGAGAGACGTGCTTCTCTATAAGCGTCTTCATCCGTAATCCTTGTAGTGAGATACGGAGACCGGGTATTTCAACCTCAAGTGGGAGAACTGCTTCTACTCCGAATACCAATGAGAAAGGAGTTGCTCCTGTGGGTGTTCTTATTGAGGTTTGGTGGGCCCACAAGGTAGGGTAAAACTTTAAATGCCAATCTCATTTATTTTCTTTTACCGTTTTAAGGAGAATAGTTTTTAATGTCTTATTTGTTGCTTCACCTATCCGTTGGCTTTCGAGGGTAATACAGGAGGTCAGATGATGGCTTATTTTAAATTTATTACATAATTCACAAACATCATCATCCTTAAAAGAAGTTACATTATCTCGAGATAATGATTTGTGGGACATCGTACCTATAAATGATCTCGGTTCAAAATGAACTTGGTGATCACGGCACTGCACAAAGTGGTAAGAGGCATACCCTCTACCCATCCGGTAAACTACTCGGTGACCATGATTACGAAGTTATGGATATCTCGTAGATGAAGGTGAGAATTTCCCTATCAAATCTAGGCCCCATGTAGAAAAGGGCCATGGAGTTGCGATTGGTTGTAGATCTTGTGTCGGCATGTGAATCTCATGGGAAAATTCTTGGCATTTATGACACTTGCGTCAAACTCTCATCACATCATGTTCTAGAGTGGGCCATAAATAGCCCATCCAATTTATTTTGTGAGTAGTGGTGTGACCACCGAAGTGGCCTCCACATATTCCACTTAATATTTCGGAGAATGTTTTTGGATTCTTCTGTGAACACACCTTAGAACCATTCCATAGAAATCCTTACGATAGAGAACTTGTTCTATAATAACGTATTTAGCCATGATAATGCGTAACCACCTTCTTTGTTGTAGTGTAGCACCTTCTAGATATGCATGGACCATGATATAATTAATAACATCAGTATACCTTGGACATTCAGAGATGGGAGGTCTAGTTTCGACGTAGTATATGCATTCATCGGGAAAGTCTAGATCTACTAGATCACCTCCGTCTAATGGGTTATCAGCTAACCAATCCATAATGATTTTTCCCTTAATGGACTTCTAATTTACAAATGTTAATTCGAATTCACCAATTAAGGTTATAAAGCATCCATCCTTTTTAGACAAGGACCCTTGCGTGAGGAAGGTTCGTAAATGGTCTATTTTTACAATGCCCCTTGTTTCTTGAATTAGCATGTAATGTCTTAAACATTTGGTTGCAAAAGAATCAAGCGAGGCATTCTCACTCGCTTGCATATAACGTGTCTCATAATCAAGTAATGTTCAGCTAATAAAATAGATCACACGTTCTCTCTTGTCATCATCTTCTTGAGCCAAAGATGCAAAGCTAGCGAGACATTGGTAGCTTGCGAATATAAGATTAAAGGGCGGTCTCGCTTAGGAGGCATTAGTGTAGGTATTGACAACAAGAAACGCTTAACGCTTCAAATCCCCATTGCATTCTTCTATCCAATTGATACTGTACTCTTTCTTGAGTAGATAGTTGATTGGATGAATGGTAAAGCTTAAATCGGGATGAATCTTCGGATTGCACCGATTTTCCCAAGAAATGACCTGATTCCAAATTCATCCCCCGGTGGGATCATTTCAAGAACAACCTGGATTTTAGCTGGGTCTACATCGATCCCTCATGACGATATAATGTAACCTAGGAGCTTCCCTCCTATCACACCAAATATGCATTTTTCTGGGTTTAGTGTGACTCCATATTCTATTAAATGTGAAAGAATGATGCGGAGCACTTCCGGGTGATCACAGTGCTTCTTGGCTTTGGCCAATAAGTCATCTACGTAGGATTCCATGATTTTGTGAATAATATCATGAAATATATATGTCATTGCCTGCTAGTATGTAGTGCCAGTGTTCTTGAGACCAAATGGCATAACAACGTAGCAATAAGTTCCCCAAGGAGTTATAAATGTGGTTTTGGCTTGGTCTTGTTTGGATATTCTGATTTGATTGTATCCTGAGAATCCATCCATGAGAGAAAAAATCTCAAACCCAGCTGTTGTGTCAATGATGATGTCAATGGATGGTAATGGGAAGTCATCCTTAGGGCACGCTTTGTTAATGTCTCGGAAATCTATGCAAATGCGTATCTTCCCATTATTTTTTAGAATGGGGATGATATTAGATACCCACTGAGAATAATCAATAGGCTTTATGAATCCTACTTGGAGGAGTTTCATTACTTCTTCCTTCACCATGAGAGCCACCTTGGGTTTCATTGGCCTCAATTTTTGTTTAATTGGCTTTGCATCTGATTTGGTGATGAGGTTGTGTACCGTGATGTGTGGTGCAACCCCTGTCATTTCTTTATAATTAAATGCAAAATCCTTCTGATGTTCTTTGAGGATTTGAGTATGTATTTCTATCTCTTCTAGAGTTAACGAAGATCCTATTTTTAAGATCTTTGGTTCATCCTTCGCTCGATGTTAATAGCAATTATTTCTTTGATTAAAGAAGTGTTGCCTTCTTCAAATTCAAAGTATCCGGAGGTAGTTAAAGATCATCTCCATTCTCTACCGTGTATATGCCAAGTTCTTTTTGTGGGGAATCTCTATCATGGGATTCCCAAGTAGAAGATGAATGTGGGATTAAGGACAAATCTACCACGTGATGGGTGAGATGTAACATTGTATAGGCGTTTAAGTAATCAAGAGTAGCTCTATCACTATCAACGTGATCCATGCTAGTAGATTTGTTCTCAGCTATGTTCGTTAAAAGTGGGTTTGACACTTTCTTCACTAATGGTTCAATGCAAAGGGATACTATGAAATGGGTGTCCTCTAACTCACTACTTGGAGTGAAACATGAAGCTGAGGTTGCTATCGAATCTGTGAGAATATTTTGTTCTCGCAGGATTGCTTCAATTGATATGAAGTCAAACTCTTTGCTCAAATCTAATACTATTGTTTTGTAGAGCTGTAAGTGTTCAGCTCTAGTCTCATACACCTCAGAGACTTGGTTTTCTACTAATTGAGAGTCTCCTAACACCCTGATGTCATTAACACCGAGCCTTTTAGCTAGGATGAGGCCAAGGAGGAGGGCTTCGTATTCAGCACCATTGTTTGTACATTCAAAGTTTAATTTAAAGGCGAATGGTAAGATCTTTCCTTCGGGCGAAGTAAAGATCACACCTACCCCAACCCCATAACGACATCTAGCTCCATCAAAATGGAGAGTCCAATATTTAGTTGGGAAGATGGACATTGGGACATTTGCTACGTCAACTTCTTCAGTTTCGGTTACTTCTACCATGCAGAGATCCTCTGCTGGAAGAGAACCAACACCTAGGGTATATCCCATGCCTACATAATCAAATGGTAGGAAAATTGGTAGATCTTGTTCTAGCAATTTGACAATCTTCACAGTAGTTCCTAATGATACTATTTTGACAATGTTAGCCTCATCCTTGAGGGCTGGGATATTCTTGACTAGGCTCATAGTTTCTAGTTCATTGTAGGTACTAGCTTTTCTTCTGGTTTCACGTCGGTTGGTTTATTAAGTTGGTTTGTTGGGAGTTCAAACTCAAAGTGAACACCTGGCCTTCTCTTTAAGTTAGCTAGGTGTATATTGAATGGTTTTGGATCACCTTTGGCTACGAATACCTTTCCTAAGTGAAAGAATATTACTTCTTGGAATAATGTAGAAGGGATTGCCTTCGTACGGTCTATCCACGGTCGGCCAAGGATCATATTATAGTTGGTTTCCTGATCTATAATATAAAACTCAATTAGGATTTTTTTGGATCCTAAGGTGACTAGTAGTATTATAGTCCCAATTGACATGGCTTTAAGGCTATCATAGCCTCTTAGCATATTCTAAGTCATGGAACAATTTGTTTCTCCATACCCTAGCTTTTGAAGGAAAGAGAAGGGGACTATGTTAATTGTTGCCCCATCATCAACCATTGTGTGTTTAACATAATTATTATAAACCCACACTTGCAAATGTAAGGTTGGATCACCTCTATGTGTAATCTCAGTGTCTATTGGCATTTTCTTTATTTTAAATATAAAATTAGTATCCCTATCCGGCTTCCCCGGAGGGTGGATATCAAATTCTATATGGTTTACCTATGTTTCAGGAGGTGGAGTGATGTTAATTAAATGACCTAAACCTAATGCTTCTAAAAGATCAGCCCTGTGGGTAGGAGAGTTCTTCAATGAGTCTAAAAAGGAGATGTGAGAGAAGGTTTTTGTTAGGTCATTAATTAAATCATAGGCGCCTATAGGTTTTACTAATATTTGTTGGATGTTATCTGCCTCTAGTGGGTAACTTGGATTTGGCTGAGAGGAATACTCGTGTGTCCTTTTACGCTTCTTCTACGTGTAGTTTGGTGTCTAACTCCACTAAACTGACTATCTTGGGTCGTGGTTGACTCCCTAATTGTGGTGTAACTAGTGGGTTTAGTGAAGTCGAGGCTTCATGATCATTGTTTCCTGCCATTATGCTCTTATTCGTCCCATTTGGATTTAATTTTTTGTTATCATGATTTATGAGCGGATCGTTGAAGATCTTGAGGGGTGCATTTTGAGGGGAAACTGCCCCTGTAAAAGTATTTGGCGCTGGTGATGCGGGATCTGCCAAGAACATATCTATGAAAAGTTGTCTTTGTTCCTCTGGAAAGCGTTGCATGAACTTATTGTAATCGTGGCAAGTCCTAGTGTCGTGGCCTCAAATTTTGTGGAAACCACAATACGAATTGGGATTGTAATTCCTAGGTTGTTGGTTTGGTACATATTGTGGTCCAAAACTCTACTCAAACCATTGCCTATTAGGATTAAAGTTTTGCATTTGTTGTTTTTGGTTTTGGTTTTGGTTTTGATATCTAGTTGAGTTTTGGTTTGGACCCTGTGTCTGGATCCGCCTTTGTTGTTGTTGTTGTGGATGACTAAAATCCACCGAATTGATTGTTGGGGTAAATTTGTTTCGTTGATTATTAATTGGCGGTGGAGTATTTACAATATTGGCCTTTTTAGCTTGGTCAGTTACTCCATTTGTGGTTACGCCGCGATTTTTGTTAAGGATCTTAGGTCCTTGATTGACGTTTGTGGTAGTAGGATAAGTCGTAGTATTCTAGCTGGGGGTGATTAGCCTCCCATTTGTTCCATACATCTTGCGACCGCCATCTATTTCCACTTGATCTATTGAGAGCACTCTCAAGTACTTCATCATAAGTCCTTAGTGGGAACTTCTGGACTTCTTCCTTTACCTCTCTGCTGAGAGAATGAAGGAATAAATCGCATAGTTCCATTTGGTCCATATTTGGAGCACTTGCCAAAGAATAAAGGACTATACACCATCTTTGGATGAAGTCAGCAATAGATTCATTGTGTTCTTGTTTAATGTGCAAGAAATCCCTGATTCCTATTCTCAACAGTTTGTTCATGTCAAACGCCTTGATGAACTCTAAAACGAGTTGTTTAAATGAATGTTCGGTATTTTGTAATACCAATCGAGGGCAATGCCCTCTAACATTTTGGGAAATATTTTAGCAACAACCCCGTCCCAAGGGAGTAGTTCTCGAATAGTTGTGGCGTAGGCCTTGATATGTGCATTTGGGTCTCCTTCCCCTTTGTATTTGGGTAAATCAGGAAGAGGTCTTGGAAGCATGATGCTTTGTATAGTGAAGTCTAAGGGTTCTTTCAAATATTCTGAATAAGTCCCTATTGCATAGGTTTCGACCATCGATGGTGCCTACTGAGGGGGTGGAGGTGGAATGGGTTGTTGATATGGCATAGTGTATGCATTTGCAGGGGTATAAGGAAATCCCGTGGTTGAGAAAAAAGGATGCCAGAGAGGAGAACACATCTCCCTGTGGTGATTTGGAATACATGTTTAAGTATGAAGGAGTATTGCCTAGAATGGATTATTTTGTATTAGATAGGAGGTAACATATTCGCCACCGGAAAAATGTTAGAAATGGCAGTTCTAGTTGGAATTTTTGGACTCTACTGGTGATTCTCTGGTCTAGTAAAGAAATCCTTAGCTTCATCACCGTTATATCCAACAAGGATAGTTATGTGATGATGATAGGTGGAAGTGGAGTGGATCTAAATACTAATGTGCGTAAGTCAGCGTCAACATCGGATTGACCTGTGGCCTCGTTGGGTTGTGAGATTTGTGGATCACAACCGTAGATTCATGGTTGTTGTGGACCTGTTATGGTCATGTGTGGAATTAGTCCCTAATCCCTAGTATCCAATAGTCATATGCCTTTTCGGCCTCTGTTCTTAGAACTACAAGTTGTGCAATCTTCTCAGAGTACCTTACAGGTGTTCTGGCAACCTAAATTCTTAAGCTAGTGTCTATATCAATGAGAATGTCTCATGTGTCTGGTTATGGGACCAAAGGGTCACAAACAAACGTTTACTCTCTTTCAATCCCCTCTATAGTCATGTGGATTTTTATCTAAGGTAATATGTAGTTTGGTTAGTTTGACCAGAATGTGTGTGCTTGGTCGTCTTCTATGATTAACCCTCTTAACTATGAGCTGATCTGTTGTAAGTCTATTGTTGTTCGAAGACTTGGATTCTAAGATTCTGATCTATATTAGCTATTACTGTAACAATATTGGGTTGAGGCATGATTGGATCGAATACATATTCTCTTGGCTCTCTAGATCCCGTGATTGTCATGTAAAAGAAACAATGTAAATATAAATGTAGCAGAGTAAAATTAAATATGTAAAGTATATCTACGGCATATATAACTTCTCTATTTTTTATTTTTGATGAACTATTGAATAGAATTGAAAGAGAAATTATTTAAAATATCTAGAAATTAACAACTAAACGAATAATGAAATTAAAACAAACAAAGCAGCCGGAGTATAGCTACTTGCCTGTGTAGTTGTAAATCTATTCTAAATAACTAGATAACTGATCTAATCTATTTGAAAGACTCTCAATCCTACCTCAGAGGTGAGGAGTGAATCATAGTTTCTTAGAAACTATCAATCCCCACAGCTTCCCTGAAATTTCGAAAGTGAGATTAACTTAAATGAAATGATTGACTACTCTATTTGATATGTTTTAACTAGAAATTTGAAAGCTTGAACCTAGATTTTACTGAATGCAGTGCAAATCCTGGTTGTGTGTGGCTTTGTCCCCTTAGTATGTTCTCCTCATTCCTTCGTGTTCACATGAATCCAAAAAGCATGTGATGTTAGCATCAACAGTTGGTATCAAAATTACTACAGCTTAAGATGCGCAGACTCGAATACAATGTGAGTAGGAGAGGGATAGCGCAAGAGAACAGAGCTTGGCTTATGTAATTCCTAGCGGATTTATTACGAGTCATACAACATAAAACATCCAAAACCTAAAACTATCCTACTTGATGAACAAGACCTGTAACTTTAATGGCTTCCTACTGAAAATCAAACTATCCTATTCCAATGAATTGCATGAAATAGTAACTACACTAGCACAAGAAGATTATGTGGCTTCCTAATAGCTAAACAACACTAACCATGTATACAACAAATGAAACTATGAATCCTAAGAAAAATTGAAAGGCTAAGCTATTGAAATGAGAATTTGAGAGGCAAATTTGAGGGGCCATTTTCTTGAGCACAAGCCAACTATTTATAGAATTCCCATTTACCCAAAGGTGAAAACCAAATTGAACTCTTTAACCATAAACAATGCCAAAACACTATTCTAGGGAACTAGAATCATAAATACAAGCAAAGGCAGTGAAAAAGCTGGTAAACGTTGAATTTTTACGTGAGTCGCATTAAAAGAACATTCTGGAAAACACGTGAAGGACCATCACCCCGAGCAAGTAGTGGTTACAGGACCGCTTTGCCTCGCCTAGGCGGCGGTCACGAGATCTACCCCTGTAGGGCGGTGGTTTCGTCATTAAGACCAAAATGCAAAGAAAAGGAGGGGAGAAGAGAAAACAAAGCACGCAGGGGCTAAGCGGGGCATGCGGGATGTTAATGCATACTTGGAGAGATTTTTCGGATCTCAAACACCTTGTGAGGAGACTGAATCATCATTAGGGCACATGTAATGTTGTTCTAGCAAAGGCACCCTACAATTTTGGGTACGTATAGGGACCATGATGTAAGCAGATGTCCCTTACTTGCGCAGCACATAATCGGGAAGAATGTATTTTTAATTGAAAAATGTTCACCTCTATAACCCATGATACTAAGGATTCTAGGCTCATCGATCAGATCCATGAGGCCATTTATCATGGGGTGCGCTAAACCAGCGTTGTCAGTGGTTCCAAGGATAATGATCACCATTATGAGGAGCACGTAGAAGGAGGCACGCATGGAAGAGGTTTTTGAGGAGGATTCTATGGTCGAGGTAACCGTAGAGGAGGAAGGAGTGAGTTCTGCATGGAACATGTTTCAATTGTGGATCTACAAAACATTACAAACATGAATTCCTAGATCTGATTGCAGTGCTCATGGTGTGGAAAGAAGCATAAGTATGAGGAATTCTTGGAATTGTTTGAGCATATGAATCGAGACACCGGAAGGACAAGGGCACTTTGATGGTCGGTATTAAGAAAGCAGACATACGGTGGATGCCCTAGGTAACATGGGATGAAGGTTTGGAGCTTTTCTTGGTAACAACAAGGGCGTAAGTCACACGCGAGAGAGAGGTGTCAAGACGTAAAACCTTGGTTTCAAGGGAGGAGGTCATTCATCGAAGGTATCAAGACCCCACGCATCAAAAGGAGATATATCGAGACACCATGGATGTTATTTAGAGCTTACAAGGGAGATCCAATATCTAAAGGAGAAATCCATGCGGGAGGAATAGGGAAGGAGAGTCGAGATGCACAATTATGACCTGGATGAGGTCAAGGAGGTGTGTAAAATGCTAAGGAGAATATCATTCCCTTACTAAGGTCCTAGTTGAGAGAGAAGGTACCACATGTCAGAGAAGAGTGTGAGAGACAGGTCTTGCACGTGAACCTTCCCCTTACAAACCTCAACTATGACAAGGAGATTACATTGAATGTAGTTGTAGATGGATGGATCCTCAACAATATCCTCATTGACACATGTGTGGAGGTTAATGTTCTGACTTTGGATGCATGGTATCAGATGGGAAGACCTACATTACAGCCATCTTCGAATGTGTTGTATATGGAAAACAAGACTAAGGCAATGCCCATTAGTGTCTTGAAGGATGCAGCTATCACTATCTAGGGAGCCAAGTTTACTAGGGACTTCGAATTCTTGGCACTTGTTGAGGTGGACAATTTTCCAGCACTACTTGGGCACCCTTGGTGTTACAAGAACAATGCGTACCTTTAGTTCAATAAAGGATACATTAGCTTTGAGAACAAGGAGGAACGGTTCATTATACCCTTGGCTGATGGGAATTCAACACCATATATTGAACCATTGGGAGAGGAAGTTCTGGATAGGATTTATGTGCGCTCAATCAAAGACCCTGAGATGATACACCCTACTAACAGGGTTATCCAGTTTGAAGATGCTCAGTCAATGAGTGATACCACCAGTCTGACATGTGACAGGGGTGCATGGAACTTACGAATTAATGGGATGGCAGTTGAGAGGGTCAGTGACCAAGGTGACAAAGGCGCATGGTTAGGCACCTTGGAGGAAAAGAACTGCCCAAGTATTCAGGAGGAGCCTTCCCTGAGATATTTCTGCAGGAGGTGGAAGCTCAGTGGAAGGATGGAAAGGAACAAAGGGGGATGTTAAGTTATGTCTTTCTTGGCATAGCAACTCGGTGGTGGGCCACACATTAGGAGAGCCTTTTAGAGTGGCGCGAGGTAAGAATTGCTCTCTCTGTCGATTTTCTAGGAGCAATGTACCCACCATCATCAAGGAGTACCATGGGAAGGAGCCCACCTCTTTCCATATCTAGGAGTTTAAACGGTCCGGAGAGAAGGAATGGAAGATTTTTGCCATCCCTCTAGGTGCACAAGTTGTATTCTACACTGCAGGTTACACACATGTATGGTACATTCATTCGAGACACGCCGCCTAGACAAGGAATTGGAAAGAGCTCATGGCTGACCTTATTCAAACCTTTGAATATCGGAGTACCAAGCCATCGGTTGATAAGGCCTTGCAGGGTATCAAGTGCCTTACCATGGGGGATAGTGCTAGGATGGAAGATAGGCTACTAGAATTACTAGGTGAACCAAGATTAGAGGCGCATTTTGAAGAAGAAGAGGAAGTAGAAGAGTTACAGCTTGAGTGCACGTGTTTGGAAAAGGAGAAGGGAAAGTTGGTATATGTGATTGATGGAGAGGAATCGAAAAGCTTAGATGTTAGTCATTATGTAGGGACGCATGATGTAGTGGACAGTGCAGATACTCACGCGCACACCTACCATGAGCCCTTAAATACAAAAAGGTTAGCATCGGTTCGAAGAAGAACCTAAGGAAGCTATTATTGGGAATTACTTGGATAGAGAGGGAAGTATCAAGATCATTGATCTGCTGCGTGAATTTGACAATTTATTCCCACATGGGTACCATGAGCTCAAAGGCTTTCACCACTCCTTAGGAGAGATGAAGATAAAATTGAAGGACAGTACACCCTGGTTAGAAAAAGGCCCTACCTGGATGAATCCCAACTTGCGTGTGAAGGTCAAGGAGGAGATAGAAAAAATGATAGATTTTGGGATCTTTGAGGCAATGGAAGAATTGGAATGGATAAACCCGATGATAATCAACGATCAAGAAGGATGGGTGGATTAGAATTTGTGTGGATTATAGGGAATTGAACGTATTTTGTGTCATTGATCCATTTCTGACCCCCTTCACTGAAGAAATTTTGGAAGGAGTCACTGGGTGTGAAATCTATTCCTTTACGGATGGATTTTTAGGGTACCACCAAGTCCTGGATTGCAAAGGAAGACTAGGAGAAGACAACTTTCACCACCGAGTGGGGAAGTTTTACATATACGGTCATGCCCTTTGGGTGGAAGAATGCACCAGCTGTCTTTTCGTGTATAACAGTGCAAGCATTCCAGGACTTCATCCATAAGTTTCTTTAGGTCTATTTGGATGATTGGATAGTATATGGTCTGGTTAAAGACCATTGTGACAATTTGAGGTTAATGTTTGAGAGGTGTAGGTAGTTGAGGATATCCCTCAACATTAAGAAATGTGTGTTTGCTACACCCTTTGGGACTTTATTAGGGCATATCATATGTAAGGAAGGCTTATTGGTAGATCGCACTAAGGTTTTATTTATTGTGGGGTTAAGGAAGCCTACTAGCCAGAGCACAATGCGTGGAATCCTTGGGCACACAAAGCTATTACAGAAAATTCATTAAGTGATATGCCAAGATCGTCGCGCCTTTAGAGGATCTGCTTAGAAATAAGAGTGCCTTCCATTGGGGAGAGGTGCAGCAGAGGGTGTTTGATAAATTAAAGGATAGGCTTATCACCATGCCTATTTTACATTTTCCCTCTTGGTAAAATCCCTTCCATGTCCATATAGATGCCTTAGGGACCACCATTGGAGCACTGCTTGCATAGCCATGTGAAGGAATTGTTGATCATCCTCTTTGTTTTGCAAGCAAGAATTTGATACCATCAAAGCAAATCTATACCACAACCGAACGCGAGGCATTTTCAATGATCTACGTGCTCTTCAAGTTTAGACAATATCTACTTGGCAACACCCTTTGTGTTTTACACCGATCACATGGCATTAAAATATTTAGTGAACAAGCCTGTTCTACAAGGGTGCATATGTCAATGGGTGTTGTTGTTTCAAGAGTTTGAATTCACCATTGTAGTAAAGCCTGGAAAAAGCAACTGTGGGCCTGATCATCATCAAGAATTGATTCGGGGGATGATGCACAAAGTATTGAGGAAGCAATGTCAGACGCGTAACTATTTAGGTTATAGCACGCGCCCTTGGATTTGGAAGAGATTGCAATATTTTTAAAGGAAGGTGTGGCACCGAAAGGAATGAAGACATTGGAAAATAAGTAGTTGGCCATATGTGTTGTGCCCTACATGTTAATCAGTGGAGACTTATACAAGTTGGGACGTGATGAAGTTTTGCACAGATGTGTCTTAGAGCATGAGCACCTAGCCATCATGGAGGAAGCACACGAAGGAAGTGCAAGTGGGCATTATGCAGGTGATGCCACCGTGTACAAGATATTAATGGTAGGTTTGTGGTGGGAAACCTTATACAAAGATTGTAGATATTATTGTAAAGCGTGTGACCATTGTCAACACATTGGTAAACTAGGAAGGAGAGATGAGATGCCTTTATGCCCTAGTCCTAGCACAGAGCCTTTAGAAAAGTGGGAGATAGACTTTGTAGGACCTATTGCACCAGCAACGCACGTAGGACTAGGTCACATTATGTCATCACTTACATGGATTATCTCACAAGGTTGGCAGAGGAAGCCCCAACTAAAGATTGCATAAAGCAGCAACAATGGTACAAGGTTATTGTAGGAAAACATTATCACAAGGTATGGATGCCCATTGAGTTTGACCAGTGATAGGGGTACACATTTCTTGAATGAGACCGTGAGGATCCTATTATCAGAGTTCATGGTGGCTCATCACAATACTATGCCCTATCACCCACAAGAAAATGGAACCACGAAAGCATTCAACAAGATACTAAGTCATACCTTGACCAAAATTTGTGATGTCGGAAGACAAGATTGGGATGACAAAGTATTAGCAATATTATGGGCTTATAGGACAACGTATAAAAGGTTGAATAAAGCCACACCATTTCAATTGGTGTTTGGTGTGGAAGCTATTTTTTGGTTGAATTTATGTTGCCTTCTCTATGAATAGCATGCACAGGAGGGTTATCGATGAACAAGCACTAGAAGAAAGGATTGATGAGTTAATAAAACTAGATGAGAGACGATCACTCACCCGATGGAGCCAAAAATGGAGAAAGAAAAGAAAAAGGCTTGGCATGATCGCCACATTAGAAACAAGAAGTTTGAGGTTGGGCAAATGGTGTTACTATATGATTCCAAGTTTCTGCACCATCTAGGGAAGTTGAAAGTCCATTGGTTGGGTCCTTACACAATCTCATACATCCTTGATTTGGGAACATGCCAGTTACAAGCGTTGGATGGGATGAAATTTCCTGGACACTTCAATGGGAGTAGGCTGAAGCCCTACTATAAATAATTCTTCTGGATGTTTGTAAATAAGGTAGTTTTTCCAGTTAGTTTAGAAGTTTCCTTTATGCATTTTCCCTTTCTTTTGTTTCCCTTTCGCGTTGTTGTTTTGTTTTGCACCTTGGGCGCTGGTAACATTTTTTCTATTTTTGGAGAATTTAGTGTATAGAGGACCATGCATCATTTTAAGTGTGGTGTGGAGAAATGTAAAGGAGCACGTGATTAAAGTACCAAGGAAGTTGTGTTGAAAAGCATTGTTGAATGGCCCAGTTAAAAGAGGTATACAAAGAAAGATGGAAGAACAGTTGGTGCTAGGGTAAAGCTACTTTTAGATCCCATGTACTAAGGAGGAAAAAGTCACATTTAAAGCAACACGAGGTAGGTGAGAGAAAGAATCAAGATAGAAGAAGTGCCTTTGGTGTGGGTTACGTGTGCACAAGAGTCTCCTATTAGGTTGGATTGGTTACGTGTCAGAAGGTTGGAGGATTTTTCATACAGGATGGGTGATTAAGTGAAGGCACTAAAGACGGGCTTTGTTTGAAAAATATGCATTAAATGAACAAAGTATAGTGGTAGGTGAAGTAATATTTAATGTTCGAAAAGAGAAAAACTATAAGTAAAGGGTCGGGGCACTCTCATTCTTACTTTACAAAATAGAGGAGTTTGAGATATAAGCGAGTTCTATAAACTAGGGTTTTCATATTCGATCGAGTGAAGGAATATCTGTGAGATTGAAGCATGAGTAGCCAGTTTGAGTTTGTGAACCAGAAGGGGTTACACGGCATGGAAAGAGTTGAAGAGGCACTGTCTCTTGTGAAGATTTTATCCCAGTTAGGGTTCGAAAAACTAGGGCACGGGTTCAAAAGAGTTGTATCATGGATTTGAGATTGGAGGATTGGAAGAAGTAAGATAGAGTAACAAGGAGAGAGTAGGAGTGATAAGAGGACCTTGACAATGGCACCCAAGAAAGGAAAGGCCAGGCTAAGGCCAAACAACAAGAACCCGAAGTAAACACAAATGAAGAATGGTATGCAGAGATGCAATACCCAGATGGGGTGATGATGGGGAAGGAATGGGAATCCCACCTAAGAAGTGTACCTATTAGTGACTATAATCACTACACAAACACAATAGAAAAGGAAATGGCACTAGAATTAGTGCGCCCCACCAAAAAATGAACACCAGAGGGTTTTCCAATATACAATGATGACGTTAAGGTCAAAATGGAGAAGGTAGGGCTTCTACAACTCTATGAGTTTTCCTATTTTGGAAATCCAGAGCACTGTACCAATGGTTGATGTCACAGTACATGAAGATTACTTCCACTTTATAGGCGCAAGATGCGCGTGACTCCCCAGCTTATTTCACAATTTACAGGCCTCATATGTGAGGGAGATAGCTTGGAAGATGACCTTGGTGACAAGGAGGCTATTCAAGAGACCATCATTGAGTATGCCTGCAAGAAGGGGTCACGATATTATGACATTTCAGACATCAAGGACCCCATAATAAAAATAGCCATGCATCTGGTGACTAAGTTGAATGGCCAAGAAAGGTGGACATAGGTCAACAAAAATTGTCTACATGTCTCGTAGGAAGATTATAGAAGGCACCATATACAACCTATCTACATACATCACAGAATAAATCGTTAAGTACGTGAAGGAAGGGGACAATATCCTCTTCAGCAACATCTTACTCACCATTTTATTTGCAGAGATTGGGGTGCCTGATGCACTGGAAAAAAATTTATGGGAGTATCACACTGAGGATCCTTAGCCCACAAAGAATTTTGAAAAGTATTCCTGCAATACAATGACAATACCCCACAAGGCACGGCTGGAGAAATGGTACACATGCCTGAGAAAAGCATTCAGGGCAGAGTGGAGAATCCCTTAACAAATCCTAGTAGACACCAAGGGAGAAGCCAAATTCATGGTTTATCAACATTTCTACTTGGGCAGGTTCAAGCTAATAGACGAATCATGGAGCCCTTGGTGTAAGCTCCCCTTCGCATTCACTGCTCAATACTTCCAAGCAGGAGTGAACAGGTTTAAGGAATCAAAGAGGTTAAGGCTAGAACTAGGTAGTCTAGACCGGGAGCATAGGGAGATGAGGAAGAAGCTGAATTACCCCGGTGGTAAGTGCACATACGTGGAAAAGTACGTGTCACATGAGATCCAGATGACTAGGCCGATAACACTACCCATCGTTGGAGGAGCCATGGCGCGCGTGTACCTCCATATAAGGCCAAAGTTCAAGAAGGGTGCATATCTGGAGAATGAAGTATCCATACCTGAGGATCCCATGGAGAGAAAGAATCCCACACCCAAGAAGAGGGGAAGAGAGGAAAAAGCACCAATTGTCAGCTTCTTAAGACAATGAGCATGCCAACAACAAGCGCTAAGCCAAGAACCTACATATAGAGAAAGAAGTCTCTGGTGAAGGAAAAGATGCCAAAGGTAGAGGCACCTAGAAACCCATCACCAAGGAAGGGTCACTGAGGAAGAAGATAAGGCCAAATCCCCTGATCAGGAGCCACCTCTCAGGAAAAAGTAGAGGGTGGATAAGGAAGTTGACTCGGAGGTGACCGATAACTTGGAAAAATACTTGGGAGAAAGAGAAGATGAGAGTGAGGAAGATGACGATAAGGAAGAAGAAGAGGTAGAGAAAGACCAGGAGCCACATGTGTTTAGCGTCTATGACTCAGAAGAGGAGAGTGGAGATGGGAAGTAGGAGTTCATATTCACATGACGCAAGGGTGCACAGGATGAGGAAGACACTAAAGACATGAAGGGGGATGAGGAGGTTTCCAGGGAAAAGTAGGGAGCCATAAGTTTTACGAAGGATCAGATCACTAAGGTGGCGGAAAGAGAAGCACAGAAAATGCTTGAAGTCCTGGTAGACTAAGAGTTGGAGCGCAGCGCGGACATAGTGCTGAAGGAAGGGAAGGAGGAGAACATCAAAAAAGAGCATGAAAACCTAGGAGGCCCTGCTCTAACAGTAAGCTTCCCCAAAGGCATGTGCTCAGGCAGAAGAACTCTTGATGCAGAATAGAGACAAGTAATGGGCTATGTTGATGACACAAAGAAGGTGTTACATGCACAATTCCAAAGCACTATACCCACGGAAAGGATCCTAGCCATGGGGTCTTTTGAAAAGGATGGTACATACCCCAGAACTAAGAAGATGCTCTCTTGGGTGTTTGAGTCCCACATTGATGAGCCAGACTTCAAGTCCTGTCAGGGGTACTCATAACATTTCCAAAATCTAAGGGGGTCAATCCCTTAGTGAATTCTCAGGAGCTCTCAGACGAGCAAGTCTATAATGCACTTAACAAGGTCGTGGTCGAGACCGAGGCTAGATTATTCATGCGCAATGATAGGATCAGAGTGTTGGAGGGGAAGTTAGGGAAGAAGGAAGAAGAACTGGTAGAAAAGGCCAAGATCTTGAAACAGGAAGAACTGATTAGCACACAGTTAAGGTGCGAGTTAAAGGAAGAGAAGATAAAGGTGCAGGAAGTGTACAAGAAAATGGAGTCTATCAAAGGCACCATCCTTTTGAAGCACCTAGACTTAGTGCCACCCACACAGAAGTACTCGTCCCTCCTGGAGTGTCTAGAAGATATAACATGTGTTCTCACTATGGAGAGACAACCGTTGGCCCTAGAATCTACAAAAGAAGTGGCTGCACACTTGAAAGAGGAGGACAAATTGAAAGTGGTAGCACTCATTTCCGAGTATATCCAAGTACTCGTGGAGGTTAAGGTCACTACCCAATCTGTGGAAGCCACATATGATACATGCGTAGATAGGGATAAGGTGGCGAGCTCCTTGGTCACCACACTTGAAGCAAAGTTAAAATATTTCCAAGAAAAGAACATGGGACATAGTGTGGGGAGGGACAAGGTTCTAGCTGAAGTAAAGAAGAAATCAGAGGCAATTGAGGCTTTAAGGAGCTCAATTAAGGCCCAGCTAAAGGAACTATACCCCTAGATTACTAGGAGGATGGATAAACTCGAGGACCTAGGAAAAGAGATGGAACAGATCGTGGACACTTTGGGCACCCAGGGAATTGGCCTAAGTTTTGATGAAGTGAGCACCCTGGTGGGTGACCTCTGCTAGAAGGCACAGGGCAAGGTCGAAGAGTGGAATAAGCTAGAGGTAGATCTACAAAGCTTGAATTGATGTCCCCCCCATTCTTCATTCTTTCCCCAATTCTTTCATTCCTTATTCTTTGTAAAGTGTAAGACTATTCATTGATTCCCTAGACAACATGCATCTTGGTCAAGTAAAATGTTTCCGAGGACGGAGAATAGGCATAGTGTGGGGTGATGTTGGACCCCTAGAATATTGGCCAAGTATGAAGGCGCTTAGGCACACAAGGTCCTAGTTATGGAAAGGCATGCAAGGAAAAATTGCACAAGAGAAAGGTTTAAGGAAACACATAGCATGCACAGCGTGTGAAAGGAGGTTCGGGACTTAGTCAATTTGAGCACCCAGGGTAGAACACATGAAAATTGTGATCGGTTTCACATGGATAAGATGTCGGCTGGCAACAGTTGGCCTCAAGAGGGGCATGCCTTGGAATCTTCTAGAAGAACATCATGAGATAAAGTGGAAAGCTCAAGCCTGGAGAAGCATGCTCACATGAAATACCACATTCAAAACTTGGTACCAAATCTAAGATCATTGGAAGGTGATTTGGTAGTGTAGGAGAATTATAAATACAAGTTCCTGCAGAGTAAAAGATATACAAGTTTGATTATAAAGGGTTAGAGAGAGCAGAATTGATATATAGATCTAGAGAGTGATCGAAACTCTGCAGAGATGCTATGAGGACTCTATTAATGGATAATTGCATCCAAGATAGAATGTCTTGGGCATGGAGTTATAATTTTTCTTTTGATAGCTTAGTTACATAAATCCAGTCATATGCATGACTGCAGTTTGCTCTCTGTGACACTCTGTAATGAATCAATGAATGTAATGAGGTTACTGATATAATATATGTGTGAATATCAATGGTTCTAATGCATATTTCTCTTTTATAAGTTATCTTTCCTTTCATGCTATGAATTAATGCTTGTATAAATCTTTCTGTCATAATGCATGTTCTGGATTCTATTAAAACACTCGGTCTGAAGTGAATGCAAGGATCTAGAGGCCATTTTGAACCCTATGGTTCTTGTATGTTTCAACCTCCCTCATGAAAACTCTTACACTAATCATAGATGATGTTTCCCATTAAACTCGCATAAAATAGAGACTCGGTACCCATGCGTGCCTCGGATGAGTGCTTAGCTTTCACTAAGTGATAGGCCGGCACACATGGGATTCCTTCCTTTTGTGATGGGAGTAAAAATGACTACACAACCCCATGAATCTTGTGATTTCATGTGCAATCCTAGGTGGTGGCCATTCTATTATGGATTTGATTTTCTATGGGTCACCGAGATCCCATCTTAAGTGATTATGTTCTAATGTATTGCACTTCATTTTGATAGAATTAACATTTTGATATCTTCCCATATAGTTTTCTCTTTCTAAGCACATCCAACACTATTCTCAAGTGTTCATTTTTTTCTTCTAAATTCTTGGAAAAAATCATTATTTCATCCAATAATACTAGCAAGAATTCAGCTAGATGTTCTGAAAAATATTTTTCATTAAGTTCATGAATGCAGTTGGTGCATTAGTGAGTCCAAAAGGTAACATTGTGAACTCATAATGATCATATCTTGTTGTAAATGTCATCTCATGAATTTCTTCATAATTTATCCTAAGTTGATGATAAACTTATCATAAATAAATCTTTCAATAGATAGATGCATCTCATATTTGATCGAAACGTCATCAATCCTTGGTAAAGGATATCTATTCTTGATTGTGGTTTTGTTAAGAATGTTATAATTGAAGCATATCCTTAACATGTCATCTTTATTTTTAATGAAGATGAATGGTGCTCCTCAAGGAGACATTGATGCATGGAAATATATACACAATCACTCCCACAATAAGTTAGATTGGACAAACAACTTCAAGTTAGTTTTAGTTTGCAAAAATGACTCTTTTTCTCAATGCTAGAAAAACCTTCAAACATGAAATTTTTCTCTAACTTCTCAAAGTAGATTTTTGAATGCTTGTAACATTTTCACTATCCTCTAACCATGCTAACTCAATCATCAAGTTCCTTGAATCAAAATAAATAGTCATTTGGTATCCTTTTTGTAAAATTGTCCTATCAGTTTCTCAAAGAAGTTGTTTGGTGAGTTAGAGTTGGGAACAAAATAAAATTCCCAAAATAAAGTGAAGGAACTTTTGAGTACTCTTTTCCCTTCTCTAGGTGTGGACAAATTGTTTTATCTCAACTCTCAATGTATACATATTTTCCTTATTATCTCACCTTCTTGGCTTAGTCATTCTCTACTAGTCTTATGTCAAGACAAAATCAAACATATATTTTGTTTCAATGCCTTAATTCACATGTTAATCATGATTTTGAATACCATTTGGGCCTATATTCTGTGTGTAAAAATTCAAGTGGTGCTTCTTTACAAAAATATCTCCAAAATCACAAAGACATACTCTTAATTAGTTCTTCGCTATTTTTCTACAGTGTTGTACTCACACTGTCATAATTTTATCTCCTAGGGTTCATACTTGACAAATTTCATCTTGAATATTATTAGGAAATTTGTATAGAGTATTCCTACAAATTTCTAGCTCTTGGTTTTGGGTTTAAGGACTTCAAATGCTCTTTCTCCTATAAACCCTAGGTAGGGTTTCTCCTAGCCCAAGAAGAGTAAAACAAGCATTGTCCCTTTCTTACGATATTTTAAGTCATAAAATAAATTTTAATGGATTTGTACCAAAAATTTAGTGCTTTTGATATTGACAAGAAACCTTATTATGCTAAATAGATGTAAAAATAAGTTTAAAATTGATTGTTTTGTCCTTGAAATAAGGGTTCCTTGGTTTTATTAAGTATATCTTACCTCACATTCAAAATGTGACCATCCACAAATTCTCGGGAGTATAATAGGGTATAAATACAAGCTCCAACACTTCGAATAGAATGGCCTTGACTTGTAAAATGAGTTGGCTTCACTCAATGAATGACAAACTTTGAGTCAATTTTGATCTTTCTACAAACTTTCTATAGGTTTCCAAGTTGGTTCAAATCCTTGATTCACAAAATCTCAATATCCTTACTCAGTAATATCTTTAAAAACCTCTTATAATGTTCCTCACCAATTTTAACAATCATAAAACTTCATGCACAAATTGATTTGATTCACAAACCATAGCATACTGACTTGCAAGTCACTCTTAACGATTTGTAAATAGTGTATTTTCCCTCTAAATGTTCTTAGAGATCCAAATTCTCACTTAATATATTGATACATGCCTGAAAAATAGTTATAATTTCCTTCTTATACCTCTTATTTGAGTTCTTTCTTATAACCTATCTCATTGTTACAAGACCAAGATCACATGTGGAGGTTCATTTGGTAAGGAGCTAAGAGAACAATTTAATAGTTGTATGACCCCAATAATACATCATGTTGAGTCTCCAAGACTATATTAACACCTAAAACAATCTAAAACACTTCTAAAACCCCTATTCCTAACTAGAAATCTGAAAATGGATCCAAACAAAAATTTAAATTTTCAAATTGTTAAAATGGAGGGAAACTTCATAGTTTGAAATTTTGACCCTTCAAGCTCATCAAACCAAAATTAAAGGACTCTAGGACCTATAAAGACCTTATCAAGCATAAATTTATTATTTCATGCCTAAATAATCCCTCAGATTGATACTCCTACATTATACTCCTAGGGAAAGAGGAAGCCTTCTCATCATATTTTTGCTTACAAGCTGATTTTCTCCTTATTTCTTTGCTTCCAGTTGAACATGAGATTGTGATGGTTTTCCTTTACTAAGTTATTTTCTTGTTTCATAATCCTTAGTTGTACCATGCTTCTCACAAGATCTTTCATCCTTGAATTGGTTATATTCTTGATCAAAATAACTGTACTTAGAATGTACACCATATTTTCCACCTTGTTCTTGTCAATTGTTAGTTGATCCATGCTCATATGTATTGATCCTTCATGGTCTTTGACTATCATATTGTTCTTGACATATTATTTTTACTTTCCTTGGATCACTTCATCTTCAAAACTAAAAATTACAGTTTTTTCTCATTGAAGTATTCATCTTCATATGACTATTCTTTCACCTCCAATTGACAAACCTATATACACAACATCCAAGGAAATATTAGATTGGAAAACCTGAGTTTCTTCTTCATTATTTACCTTCATGTCCTCTCCATGATTACTCTCTCCTTTCTCTTACAACTTTATGTCTCCTTGGACTATTTTGATGCATGCTTCATGATTGTTTTATTCCTCTTTAAGGTCTGATTTTTGCACATTCACATCATGTTCTGAATTTTGTCCTTTCTTGTTTACCTCTAAGAGATTGGCATTGACCTTATTCTTAGTATGATCTAGTTATCCTCCTTGTTCACCCTTCTCACTCATTTTTCTCTACATGTAACTCTAATATTCTTCCTCTCCATTCAACCACTTCCACATCCTCTTAAATTTTCCTATTGTGTTATCCATCATAACATCCTCTTCTCCTTGCTAAAATAATTATTTTAACCTCATTAGCATCACTCAAGGAATATATTCATGTCATGCTTTCTTATCCTTCATTGCATTAAGTGTGCACCTAACTCCATCTTTCACAAAGGTATAAGTATTTTCCCATCCATCATGGATGGCTTTCCTATCAAATTTCCATGGTCTACCTAGCAAAAGATGACATGCATCCATAGGAAATATATCACATAAAATATGATCATGATATCTACCAATATGAAATTTAACTAAACACTAATGACTCAAAAACACTTGATGATATCTCTAAACCCAATAGACCTTATATGGATTAGGATGCCTCATTCTCTTCAAATTTATCTTTTCAACCATCTCAAAGGAAACTAAGTTATTTATACTACCATTATCAATGATGATTTTGAAACATTTACCTTTTTCTTTGCATATGGTCCTGAATAATGTCCTTATTAATATTGCTTCTTCACTCCTTTTGCTTTCATTCATAAAATTTCTCCTCATCATCAATGTTTCACTAGTTTCTGCTTCCTCCACTAGTGATGGTGATGCCACACTTTCTTCCTCATTAGCATGTGTAATCTAATTTCTTGCCTCATTATCTCTGATGTTGTTTTATTGTGAATGTTTAAGACATTCAAATGACCTATGACCAAAAAAATTGTTACACTTGAAGCACCTACCAGTGAACTCACCTCTTCTCTTATGAGTAACCACATCTAGTATATCCACCTTTATATGTACCCCGTGTGTTTGTGATTTGTTTACCTCTTCCTCATGTGTTTTTTTGTTGTTTTTGGCCTCTATTTTCTGATTTCCTCTTCTTTTCATTCCTCTTCCTCTACCTATGAAGTATTGTGTTTTCTTTCTAGACAATTTCTCTTCTTCCTTCAAGGTTGCTTGGTATGCCTCCTCCACTATCCTTAGATTGAACAAACTGATTTCATCCTATATGTTTAGTCTCAAACCATTCACATATCTAGCCACCTCTTCAGCATCATCTTCTATGTGACCAGATCTCATTTCTAATTTGTAAAACTCTTCAATATAGTCAGCCACATTCATTTCCCTTTGTCTCAAATTTTGCAACTTTTTAAACAAACTAGTTTGGTAATCTAAAGGAATAAAATTACCTTTTATTTTTGTAACCATCTTATCCCATTTCTTGATATTATCTTTTCCTCTACTCACTCTTTCCTCTTGTAAAAAATCCCACCAAATAGTAGCATGCCCTGTAAGTTTTGTACATGCAAATTTCACCTTCTTATCCTCTGCAATGTTCTCAAAATCAAAGTACTTATCCATTTTTTCTATCCATTCTATCAGCTCTTCTGGATGCATGCTTCCACCATACTTTAGTACCTTCATCCTTTTCTTAGTACCTACTCCCATGATAGCCTTTAGTATTCTTACTTTTGCTCCTTATTCTAGTTCTCTCTTTGGTGCCACTTCTCTTTATTTCTTTCTCTTCTTCCTTGTCACTATCTTCATCCAATGCCTTTCCTCTTCTCTAATTAATTTCCAATGCTCAAAATGTTTCTTTCAGTTTTATCAACATGGAAAACAACTCATTTCTCTAGTTTTCTTTCTATTTCCTCCTCTAACCACTCTTCTTGGTGGCATCTTGACAATCTCTTCACTTCTCTTGTAAATATCTTCTCTTCACTACTTATTTCTCTTTCATGTATTTTATCTTTGTAAATTTCTTCTTATTACTGATACCAAATAATGCAGATCAATATATACACAATCACTCCCACAACAATTTAGATTGGAAAAACAACTTCAACTTAGTCTTAGTTTGCGAAAATTGACTCTTTTTCTCAATGCTAGAAAAGCCTTCAAACATGAAAATTTTCTATAAATGCTCAAATTATCTTGTTCAATGATTAGACGTGTTCACTATCCTATGAACATGCTAACTCAATCATCAAGTTCCTTGGAATCACAAGAAATGGTCATTTTTTCTCCTTTGTGTAAAGTTGTCCCTTGAACTTCTCAAAGGCAAGGTGTTTTGTGAGTTAGAGTTGGGAAGAAACTACAAATCCTGAAATAAAAGTGAAGGAAATTTTGAGTACCCTTTTCCCTTATCCAGTGTGGGAAAAAGGTTTGGCTCAACTCTTAATTCATATGTATTTTCCTTATTATCTAACCTTATTGGCTTAGAATTCTCTACCAGTCTTGTATCAAGACAAAATCAAGCATATCTTTTATTTCAATTCCTCAATTCACATGTTAATCACTATTTTGAATACCCATTTAGGCCTATATTATTTTTGTAAAATTTTAATGTGTACTTCTTCACGAAATCTCTCCAAAATCAATAAGACATGTTCATAATTAGGCCTCCAATGTTTTTCTACATGTTATACTCACACTATAAAAGTTTTCTCTCTCATGGGGTTTACACTTACAAAATTTACTCTTGAATATTATTATGAAATATGTATAGAGGGTTCCTACAAATTTTAGCTCTTTTTTTGGGTTTAAGGCCTTCAAATGCTCTTTCTCCTATAAACCCTAAGTAGGGTTTCTCCTAGCCCGAAAAGAGTAAAACAAGAAATGTATCCTTCTTACTTTATTTCAAGGCATGTAATCATTTTTAATGGATCTATACCAATAATTCATCTCTCTTGATCTTTACAGTAAACCTTATTATGTACAACAATAAGTTAAAAGTTGATTGTCCTACCCTTGAAATAGGGGTTTCTTGGATTTTATTAAGTATATCTTAACTTACATTTGAAATATGGCATTCCAAATATTCCTAGGATAGTGATAGGGTCTAAATATGTACTCCAACACTTCTAATAGCATGGCCTTGACTTTGAATTTCATTTGGCTTCAATGAATGAAAAACTTTGAGTCAATTTCTCTCTTTCTATAAACACAAGTTACATGTTTCTTAGTTAGCTCAAGACCTTGATTCAAAAAATCTCAATGTCCTTACTTTCTAATATCTATAAAACCCTATTATAATGTTCCTCACTAATTATAACAATCATAAAAATTCATGCACAAAGTGATTTGATTCACAAACTATATCATACAAACTTACAAGTCACTCCTAATTATTTATAAACAATGTAGTTTCCTCTAAATTTTCTTAGAGATCCAAATTTCCATTCAATCAATTGATCCATGCTTGAAAAATTGTTTCAATTTCCTTATTATACCTCATATCTGAGTTCTTTTTAATAATTTATCTCATGGTTACAATAACAAGATCACATGTGGAGATTCATTTAAAGGGAAGGGGCTAAAAGCACAATTTAATAGTTGTGTGACCCTAATAATACATCATAATGAGTCTCTAAGACAAGATTATGACCTAAAACAACCTAAATCACTTCTAAAACCATTACTCCTAACTAGAAATCCAAAATTGGCTCCAAACAAAATTACAAATTACAAATTGTTAAAAATGGAGGGAAACTCCATAGTTTGAAATTTTGACCCTTTGACCTCATCAAACCAAGATGAAAGGACTCCTAAGACCTCTAAATACCTTATCAAGAAAAAATTGATTATTACATGCCTAAATTATCCCTTGAAGTGATTATCCTACAAATGGACACACTTGGTCTAATTAGTCCTTTAGATAATAACTTGAAAAGTTGTGCTTTTAGTTCCACTAATTCAGGTGTCATGGAGATTGGTCTAGTTCTAGGTTTGATATCAATTGTAAAATCAAACTCACATCTCGGAGGAATTCCAGGGGATTCCTCCATAAATACATTTGTGTACTCTTGGAACAGGGGATAGTCCTCCAAGGAAGTCTTACCTTCCTCACTAAAATTTTATATCTTTATGGCATAAAGCATACAACCCTTATTCTTAGCCTTTTTGAGTTGCATTGTTGAAATATGCCTTACTTAAAAATTTCTTTTTATGACTTGTATGTTTGTTATTTTTAGCAGATCATCTAAGTATTTGATTCAATTTTTGTGACAATAAATAGTTTCTTTATGTTAAGACATCCAATTTACACCTATAATGACATCATAGGAACCTAGAGGAGTTACGTATAGGTCAAATTCTGTGGTAAAGCTAGGTAGTTCCAATGCTACATCAAACAAGCACTGGTCTACAGTTTGGATAACATTATTCCCATATTGTATAATCCATGAATTTTTCATATAACCATCTTTCTTTTTCAGTTTTTCAACTAATTTACTAGAAATGAAGCATTCAATTGCACCAATATCAAATAGAATAGTTACAGGTAGTCCATATAACTCACCTAAAACTTTGATAGGTGTTTCTTGTTTTTTATCTTGGTGGTTTTCCACTGCATCATGGATTCTTTGTTGTGGATTATTTTCCTTTTTATTCAAGGGACATTTGTTGGCATAGTGGTCACCACCACATTTGAAACACCCAATAAAAGGTCCCTTCATTTAAAACTTATTGTCATTAGTTATAGCACTATTCTATCTATTTTTACTTGTATTTATAGCAAGTTTTGTTGTTGTGTTATTTTTACCATTTCTATCCTTATTTCCAACCTTTTTCCACCAAGTATTTCTAGGTTTCAATGGAAAAGGTGAGTCAAAGATCTTCTTTCGTTTTTCATCCCTATGAGTAGATATTGCTTGTAGCTTCTACTCTTTCCTAATGGCCTTCTCAAAAACATCTTCCATGGTAAAAGGACCATGGACATCAACTTCACCCCCAATGATTGGGTTCATCCCCATAATAAATTTTTGTATCCTAAATTTCTCATATTTCGGTATTATTGAACATACTTTGGCATCTTGGTGAACTTTTCCCAATATTTGGTTAGATTCAGTTTACCTTGAGTTAAATTTTGAAACTCAAACATCTTTTGATCAAAATACAACTGTGGTAACCAATTTTGACGGAAGTATAATTTAAATTATTCCCAAGTGATGTTTGTAGGGTCAACTCCCAACTTTTCCTTCCAATTATCCCACCATGAGGATGCCTCATTAGAGAGATAAAAATCACCCCAAATAGCTTTAATTTCTTTAGAGAAGTCTCTTATCTCAAAATACTTCTCCATTTCTCAAGGTTATCCCATCAAAATTGGGTGGGCTGATTCATTTAATGTCCCTTAAAAATAAGTCTGCAAAGCGGGATCTTTTATTTTTAGGATAGTTCCTAGCATTGGGATTTCCAGCATTAGGATTGACTACATTATGATTTACATCATTAGGATCTCCTACATTGAGATTCCCAACATTTTTGTTTCCATCATTAGGCTAAACAAGTTTTTGTACATCACTATCACTTTCACTTTCCTCACCCATTACATGTTGTTCTAGAACATCTATCTAGTTACAACTATCTTGAAGAACATATATAATCTCATCGAATTTTTGGAAAATTGTTGCTTCACCCATGTTGTTTGCATTATTTTCTCTTATTCTAACCATTGTGTTTTGTTAGACAAGAATAAAATATTTTGTTAGTGTATGGACCCATTAAGTCCAAGAGATAATAACCTCATGCGACTCGATACACAAATATAACACCCATGTTAAACTTCATCAAATTAAGGGGAAAAATTAAAATAAAACTATTAAATCACAATTAATTCCTTCAATTATTTTCAACAAGCATCAATTATATCCAACATAATATAATGTTTACAATCCATCTAATAACAATGATAACCATGTGTGGTTGTAAGGATCCATTAGTTCTACCTGATCCCCCTTACCATAACTCTAAGTATAACTTGTATATTTTTGGTTAAACCTTTATAACAAGTATTTATAACTAAGTGCAACTCTTATGTGTCAACATGGAGAACATTCATGTTGCAGTCCATCTGTCATCTAACACTACAAAAAAAGAGTATGGTGATTTGATAGTGTAATCAACTAGCTACACTACTTGGCCAAGTTTTTAAGTGAGAAATGCAAGCTTAGTTTCATGACCGCACATAATTCAAATGAAACTTGTCTCTATCACCGCAAAAATATCTCTACACAGTTATCTGGATCTTAATTTTGTTGTTTATGAAGTTTAATTTTCTATTTCTAAGAAGTAGGATCTATGACTCACTACTCAATTCGAGAGTATGTTATCATTCCCATCTTAGGATCCCTATAGAAAATATAGTGATCACTTTATGAAATTCATCATTAAGTACTCACTACCCTTATTCTATCCATCCTAAGCTAGTATGGATAGGGTTTAATCGAATGGAAAGGTGGGTCAAATAACCCACACTTCATTCACACAGATTGTTGACTTACTAGGTATGTCATTTCATAATGATGTTAGGTGTCGGGACACATTATCCTCTTCGATAGAAAATTATAGTAGCTTACCTCATTACTAAAGTTAATATCTCTTTTTTTGTATTGCAACATAACATTGGTTATTAAGGATAGGTTTATTTAGCCATGTCTCATTTTATAACGATCCAATTTCATCTTAGTAGTATCGTTAGTCACATAAGTTTATTATTTAATGTGTGTGTTTCGCTTAAACTCAAGGGATATAATCCAATGAATAATGGGAAAAATTAAGGTTGTTGTATAACATGATTATATTTATTCATGTTACGCATATAGTTATCCTAATTAAATATTATTGAAATGGTACTTAAACTAATGTATCGTTATTACATTATAATTAGTGTACTTTATTTAACCAAAGTACAACACTATAATAATATTTGTTATTATTGTTACCACGTTGTACTATTCACGTTGATGCAATAATTAATCATTCATAAAGAAACTATAATTCTGAGATAAATAACATTATCTCTTAAATGTGTATTGTTGTTATTAACATTTTATTAATCGCTTTCTTCATTCCATATATGTATGATAATGATATAATTGTTATTCTCATAATCATAATTTCCATTTGGCTATTTGTAATCGATTTATGTGAAGAAAGACTAGATGGAGTGTCGCACTAGTGAAAATTGTGAATTATGTGAAAATTGTGAAAATAGTGAAATCTATGAAAAATGTGAAAAAGGAAAAAATCTTATTTTTTCAAAAATAACAAAGGTCATGGTGGGAGATGGGTTTCCCACACCAAGTGCCGGGGTCCTCACTAGTGTGAACAAGATCCCAGTGGGAAATGGCTGGTGAGGTGGCACCCATGGATCAGCCCGTGAACTTGAAGTGAAAAATGTTGTGCTTGAATTGATAGGACAATTCGACACTAGCTTGGTTGTCAAAACCCTAGTTTCTTTGTTCGGGGAGTCGGTACTAGAAAACATGGTGGCGGAAAAAAGTCTGGTGTAGGTTGATCTGACCATTAAGGTGATACAGAGGTCCTTTCAATATATCCCCGGTTGGGTATGATAGGCTGAAGATCTCGGAAGACTTCAAGGTTGATGGAATTGATTTCAAAATCACTACAAAAAGTTTACATCTCTCGGTGCCTCCTCCTCCCAAAGCTGATTTTTCTGATTCACGGGTGAAAAGGGTGATTTTCTGTAAGTTTGTAGGCACTGTTTCTCTCAAAGGAGGATTTCAAGCTAGGTCACGCGCTTCTGGGGCTCAAATGCTAAACCAAAATTCATTTTCCATGCCAACGGCTTTTTCCAAGTATGTTTCCCCTCCCCTAATTTTCTGAATTTGGTGCTTAAAGAAGGACCCTAGTTCATGAACTCTTCCAGCCTATACTTTCATCCTTGGTCACCAAATTTTGACCCCTAGAAGGAAAAAATTTCCAAGGCCCCGCTTTGGTTAAGCATTCATGATCTGCCTTTGGATCTCCGTAAATGGTCTATTCTGAAGCCAATTGTGAACTCCCTGGGGACCCTCGTGCCCATCCGTAATCTTGCCTTGAATTTATGGTGCAAAATCTTGGTGCGTCTCTAGTGTGGTGATGGACTTGACTACCCCTCTACTATCATCTTTGACTCTCCAAACAAATTCGCCCCAAGTGCTTTACCATTGAGTATGAGGGTCTAAATGCAAATTGTTTTTATTGTGGGTAGTTGGGTCATCTGAGTAAGGCCTGCTCTTTGAAACTGGCCAAGGCTTCCAAGGAGTTGGATTCTCATAAGGTTGGCTCTATGATGAAAGGGTTGGAGGAGAGAGAAATGGCATCGCCTCAGGTGGATGATAGTTCACCTCTTTTTCTTCTAAAAGAAACTAAAGAAGTGCATAAAAACTCTAGGGAATTAATTTCCCTTATTAAGGAAGGTTTCAATCAAGGGCAAGTGGCTTCCTAAACTCACTATAATATTGGCTCCTGGATAAAGTTGAGACAAATAAGCTTAAGTCCCTTTTAGGTGATGGCATCTTAGAGGAAGGATAATTTGAGCCGATTTACTAGTATCGACTTTAGCTTCCTCAACATTGGCTTCAGCTCAAGTAGGGTTGAAGGTGGCCATATGCATCTCACCGCCCGAAAAAAAGGCAAAAAATCCAAACAAGAACTGGCATTATTGGAAGTGGATGATGGCAAACAAAGTGTCCTAGAATTTTCCAAAGCTGTGTCTAGGAAGGCAAATTTCCTTCCCTCTCCTAAATGATAATACTTTCTTGGAATATTATGGGTCTCAACACCCCTGATAAACAACACTTGTTTAAGTGTTATCTCTTCTCCTCGAAGGCGAGTGTGGTGTCGCTTCAAGAAATAAATATGGCCATGGAAAAAGCTTCTACACTTTGGAAAAATTCAGTTAAGGGCTGGAATTTCTTCTTCTCCGATGCTACTAGAGCCTCAGGGGGCTTGGGATTCTGGTGGAAGGAATGTCAGGTTTAGGTTTATCTTATCCACCAAAATCATAGTTGGTAGTTGGGTGAAGTTTTCTGAAACATTCTCATTCAGTCCTCTACCTCCTTAATGTGTATGGTTTGAATAGCATAATTGGAAAAAGAGAGGTTTGACAAGACATCTCGAGTATTTTCTCCCCCTCAAGGATCAATTGTTTCTTCTTAGTGGTGATTTCAATGCTATCACCTCTGAAAGATAAAAATGTGGTATTTCTAGAAATCGGCAATCCCAGGAATATTTTTTATTCCTTTATCTCTAATAAATCTATTTTAGATATCAAGCCCAAGCAAGGTTGGTTCACCTAGATCAATCATAGGAAGAGATTTAGTAATATTTTTGAAAGGCTCAATAGGTTCTTAGCCGGCCCTAAGTGGTCTCTAAATAATTTTGTCTTAGAATGCTCGATTCTACCCTGGTCTAGCTCTGATCACTTCCCGCTTCCCTCTCACCAATATCAACTTTTCCCCTCGTGAATCCCCTTTTAAGTTTGAGCTTATGTGGCTAAGGGATACCTCTCTGGAAACCAACATTTCACAATGGTGGCACTCCTATCAGGTTGAATGTTCAAAAAAATTTGTGCTTGCACAAAAACTAAAACTTCTCAAAAAGTATCTAAGATCTTGAAACAAATCTTGTTTTAAGAATATTTTCCAAGAAAAGGATAGATTGGAAGGTTTGAGTTGAAAGATCTCGAATGAGTTAATTTTTGTCTCGACATGGGGGAGGTGAAGTTTCTTCTAGATAAGTCTTTACTAGCCAAACTTGGTGAATTTCTTCTACACGAGGTCTTCTCGAAACAAAAATTGTGGGAATTAGAGCTCAAGGATGGGGATAGGAACACAAAGTTTTTTCATTCATCTGTAAAAGCAAGGTAGAGCTCGTCTTTCATCTCCAAGATAAAGAGTCATGATGGTATTGTCCTCTCTAATCAAAAATAGATTTCTGATGAAGGGGTACAGTTCTTTACTTCCCTCCTTCAAGGTGACATTGCATCCTTTGATTCAGAGCAATCCTCTTTCCTTGACAATATCCCGACATTGGTCACTAATGCTCAAAATGTGGCCCTTATTAAGCCCTTCACTATGAGTGAAGTGGAGAAAGTGGTTTTCTCTATGGCCAAGAACAAAGCTCCGGGTCCGGATGGTTTTCAAGATGATTTCTTTCAGAAATTTTGGAACATCATTGGCTATGATGTTTGGGTGGCTATGGAAGAATCTCACAGATCTCATTCAGTGCTTAAATCACTAAATTGTACCTTTATAAGTCTCTTCCCAAAGATCCCTCAACCCTCTTCATTCGTGGACTTCAAGCCGGTTTCTCTGTGCAATACCTCCTACAAAATCATCTCGAAAGCCATTGCTTCCAGACTCAAAGGGTTACTGGAACCTATGATCTCTCCAGAGCAATCTGGTTTCTTACCGGGAGGTCAATTTTTGATGGTATTTTTCTCTCTCATGAACTCATTCATTCTCTCTCCTAGCAATAAATCCCCAGGTATGTTACTAAAACTAGATATTAGCAAGGCCTTTGACAAGATCAACTAGCGTTTTCTAATCAGAATCCTTAGAAAGTTTGGTTTTTGGTTTAGTTTTGTAATTGGGTGTTCAGTTGCATAGCTGGGCCTTCTTTCTCTATGTTAATTAATGGTAATGCTGAAGGTTTATTTGAAGGTAATTGGGGTATAAGACAGGTGATGACCCTCTCTCCTCCTTTCTCTACATTTTAGTGGCTGACTCGTTGAGTAGGGCCATCAGCAATAAAGTTCGGGAAGGCAAATTACAGGGATTAAGAATTACAGGGGGTGGATCCTATTTCTCACCAGCAATTCATGGATGACACTTTCTTGTTTGGAAAATCTAGCATTCAGGAGGCCAGAGAACTAAGGGGTTGCTCGATGCTTATGCAGTCACTACTGGACAAGAGGTTAGCCATGTCAAATCCTTCATCTTATTTTTTAACGTCCCCCTTCTCTGGAAGCTAGAATTCTTAGCATCTTCAGTTTCAAAAAAGGCTCCCTTTCGGTCAAATATCTTGGTGTGCCTTTTTTGGTGGCTCAGGTTAGATCTCGATGTGGAATGATCTCCTCTCTTTAGTTAATCCAAAACTCAACTCCTGGAAAGGAAAATGGCTATCACTAGCTGGAAGATTCATCCTCATCAAATATGTTCTCAGTGCCTCCCCCTTATACATGCTTTCCATACTGAAAATCCCCAAAAGTGTTCTATCAAAGCTTATCGGGATTATGTAAAAGTTCCTATGGAAAGGTCCCTCTATGGAAAGGAAAATCACATTGATCAATTGGGAAACTTTGTCCAAATGCAAATATCTAGGTGGGGCTAGCATCCTCAACTTGGGTATTCAAAACTTGGCCCTGGGTGCCAAGCTTGTCTAGAATCTCCTCACAAAACCTTTGTGTCTTTGCAGCCAAGTGGTGGAAAAAAAATATTTGGGGGCCCATCTTCCGGAATCAATTCTTTGCATTGTTAATCCCCCTCGTGGTTATCATATATGGAACTTCTTAGTTGAATGTCGGGAGCTCTTCTTATTTAATGCGGCCTAGAAAATTGAAAAAGGTGACAGGTGTTATTCTAGGATGATCCTTGGAATGGTTTTCCTGTGCTTGGGGAAAATCCTGAGTTTGGGGAAATCAAGAGGCTCTTAGTTGAAGAATGGGGACCATATGTTTCCAACTATGGGCTGATTCCAAAAAAATTTCTTGCTCTATTGGAATGGAAAAGTATTGATCACCTAAATATCTCTTTGGAAACTAAGGATAGTTTTTGCTTGGCTCTATAGGAACGTCAGATAGTGCTTTCTGGGGGTAATGATGAAATTGTCTAGACTATGGCCTCTTCTGGGAAATACTCCCCGTGTTGTGGCTATAAATTATTACATGCTGAGCAGGAAGTTGAGGCTCTAATTTGAAGGCATGTTGGTCCCCCTCATGTCCCCCTAAAGCTAGCCTTTTCACTTGGATGGCTTTTAAAGGAAAAATTCTCACTCAAGAAAGGAGGAAGAGATTTGGTTTTCATGGTCCCTCAATGTGCTTTCTATGTGAGAAGCATGAGGAATATCGTGATCATCTTCTGCTTCATTTCCCATTCATAGCTGAATGCTAGAGTTGGTTGTGTGCCAAGCTCAATCTCCCATGGGTCCAGCCCTCTACACTCCTGGCAGCCATTTGGCTTCACTTGTAAACCTCCACTCTAGCACTCTCTCCTCGATTTGGTTATGTGGTATCGTGTTATTTCTCTAGCACATCTGGTAGGAGTGTAACAAAATAGTCTTTAGCGAGGAGTAGAACTCAGTGGACAGGGTCATTCTCATGTTGGAATGGGATATCTCTGAGGCATTTTTTACTAATTGGTCCTTCTTTCATCACTTCTCCAACATTGACAGAGAAATTGAGCAACGCTAGCCTAAAATCATCAAGCCTAGAACAGGTTCTTAGTGCCCTTCAATCTCCTTAGCCTCGCTCTGTCGGTTAGCTCATTGGCTCCCCCCCACCCTAGGTTTACTCAAACTAAATTTTGATGGAGCGGTTAGAGGTAACCTGAGCATCTCCAGCGCTGGATGCATTATAAGAAATGAAAAGGGATTATTGGTCAGTATCACCTCCTACAAGCTCAGGGATGGCACTTGTAATTTGGCTGAACTACAAGCTCTGAGCAAAGGTCTAGATCTAGTAGCCTCCTTAAAGATAGAAAATATGTAAATCAAAGGGGATTCGCTAGTAATTGTGAATGTCATAATTAAAAAGAAAGCCCTGTCTTGGAAACTGGACCTAAGAGTTAAAAAGGTCCTTTGGCAACTCAGGAATTTCAGTGCCTGGAATAGTAAGCACATGTTTTGGGAAAGTAATAATTGTGTGGACAAGCTGGAAAATGCAATGATCGAGCAAGCACAATAGGAGATAGTGGCATTCAATTCCAAAGCGTGGGAAGGATTCGGGATATTGATCTCACGTGAGGTGGATTTCAGAGCACACGTCGTCTAATGATTCACTTGTGGGATGTGAAGGGTTTATTTAATGCTTTGGACAAGAGATTCTCCTTATATTTTTTTCTCCCTCATTTTGCTAGCTATGGTTGTCCCTCATCTACCGTGAATTACCTTGAGTTGTGATCTGCGTGAAATGGTGTTTCGTTCCAAGATAACAGACAACCGGCTGAAAATAAAAAATTTCTCTCTTGCGTCGAAGAGTTGGATGCCATTAAAGGAATCTTGGGTGAATACTATCTATCTATTATTGGTTGGCCACACGTCAATAGTGGCATTTCCTCTGTATTCATTGAGAACCTATTGATAATCCATCCCTCTAAAGTGGATGTCGTGAGTCTCGGCTCTATATTGGCTTCGGCCAAGCATCTGTGTGGTAACTCGCCTCCAAGTGGCAAATTGTTGTCCGCATTCTGGATGTGCATGAGTCTTTTTCGAGTGCATCGGGGGTGGATATGGGTGTCTTCAATGAACTCAAAAATGGTTCGGCATTCTCCTGGACTTCACTGAGCAACTGGTGGTGTATGCCTAGGACCGGGCTGCCAACCGTGCCCACCTGGTGCTTCCTAATCTAAAGACCCTCTGCGCTCCATTGGACCCTATCCTTCCTAGATGGATTGATCTGTGGTTGTCTGCGGAAGGTGCCTATGACTTTCTCTAGCTAAACTGGGTGAATTCTGAAGTGAAAGTTGAAATGGAAGATGATACCAGCCTTGGACAAGTGTCTCAGGCTGCTAGTGTTGCTTTGTCACCTTGGGGTCTGAAGAGTAATCCCTCTCTTTCCTAGTACTATAGTTATAGTATATCTTAGATAATGTTGGCCTATGTTCATGTATATCTAGCTTCTTTTTTGCTCTTATGATTTTGTTGTTTTGCTTTGAAATCTTGAGGTCGGGCCTCTATTTATGTAAATACATAATGGGTCCCTTCAACCCGCTTTATCTATCAAAAAATAATAATAATTTCCATTTCATTATAAGTGTTGATGATTTTCATATACAAACATTTGTATTAATATATCAAAATTAGTATTGTACTTAACATTTAAAATTTAATAATTTTAAAAACATATACTAATGTAAAAATAGCGAGAAAAGCATCATTACAACTCACAAATGTGATATAATCAAATAGTTTATTTATTCAAATTTATAAGTATGAATCCTTATTTTTATCAAATGATATCATACTAAATTTTGGAATATTACAAGTAGGAAAATGCCTTGAATAAATCTGCAAAATAATATTTTCGCTTTTCAATGAAATACATCAATCTAAAATAGATTTTCAAACAATAATACATGAATAAGTCATGTGTATAAAATCTAATAATCACTTCACTTAATTACTCTATCTTGTACATTGTAGGAGAGAGAGTGTATACATGGTCAATTCCATGAATTGACATGAATTATCTATGCGTAATCACGTTATTCTATTTTGAAATAAATGACTATGATATGGTTATCTTTTAGATCAAATCATAAACTTTGTAATACATACATATCATTTAACACATGAAGTAGTTATAGTAACAAACACTATGTTTCTATCTATTAAGTTCCAATAGGAAATTATGTCGATCTGAGACTTGATAATAATGGCTTATAAATTCATTTTAACAAACCAGTTTAGAATGTTTTAACAACAATAGCCAAGTTTAAGAAATATAACATAACTATAATATGCACTTATTTTTGGATCATCTAGGTGTTGTATTTAGTTTTTACTAAGTGAACTAGTATATCCCACATTCCGTAAACACCTATTTAGGAATGTATACTAAGTTCTTCCATCATTTACATTCTCTTAGTCACTATGAGAAAAATGGAACAACACTAAGAATCCATACTTTATAACTACCTTCAACATTATTTAGTTTAAAAATAAAATTTCTACAAGCACCCAACATTCACACTTGTTATGCACTATTTTTACCTTAATTGATTATAAAAACAATTTTAACACTCAAAAGGTAAAACAATTTATACTCCATCAATATTCAAGCCTATTTAAGAAAGGAAAAGATTTTATTCTTTTAGGAAATGATCATTTGACAGACACAAAATCAATATTTCCACTTAGTAACAAATACTAAGCTTCACTATTTAACAGTATTATAAAATCATCCCCTTAGAATTTTATTATGATATGTAAGCAAGGTGTTTACCCACACGAGATAGGCTCGAATGAACAAGTGAAATAGTTCGTGCCAATTTAAATGTTTCCATTGACATAATTAGACCCAAAAATGCCTTTTTCAACCTCGACAAAATTGATATGCAAACAAAAAAGAATTTACAAGAAAAAAGCATTTCCCAAAACTTTTATACACAAGGAAAATAATATTAAACATTTCCACAAATACCCTAGTCATCTATTTTTATTGTCATTTTTCCATCAAGTTATTTTTCCTTTTCCTTTAATAAAACCCAAATAGCAGCTTACACAATTTTTACACATAAATCGACTACCCGAGAGCTCTATACAAACAACAAGAAAGAACATATTTAACAACTTGTAATTATTTTTTAAAAAATTGATATTCTAATAAAAAAAAGAAAAACCCACAATCTCTTGCAAACCAAAAACACCATTTGTAATAGTTGCAGTTTGAGGTGTGAATAAAAAAAGGAAATTTTAAGCAAAAACACATGACCCAGAACATTATTCACTTATTTAACAAATACCGAGAACTTACAAGCAAAGACCTTCAAAACAACAATAATTCAACAACAAGAGTGGACCATTTTTGCCACAACAAGAGTAGACCATTTTTGCAACTATTTTGAATTCAAGAGAAATAATGATCTTTTTCTCAATAAATACATATACCCATAATGGTAATGATAAGAAAACAATATTCATAAATTTTTATAAGAACCCAATATTTCTTTCTTATTCCTAGACGTATTTTTACACGGTTTTTGTTAAAACTTATGAATACATTCCATATTTTTATAACAAAAGACAAAACCACATTATAATCATCTATTACAAGATAAAATAGAAAATTTAAGAGCAGATAATTCATGCCTTAATATGCCCAAAATTCTCTATTTTCTCTTCAAAAATAGAAAACCCATATGATTGAGAACAAGTATATTTCCAAATTTTTCCAAAGTAAATGTGTTTAATAACCAGCACAACTTGTCATTTTATTTCCACAAAAATTTTACATGCAACTTCCAACCATCTCCCTATTTTCTCCATGTTTATACAGCAAAAGTAACCACCAGTAAAAAATGTGAATGGGGAAGATGTGTGCTCTAGCTTGCTATGCAAGCTTCTCCCATTCTCCCAAAACCGTGTAAAATATTTAATGTTCATTAAAAAGTTCAATTCCCTTTGTTTTGTCTCCCAATTTCTCTAACTTTCTAAAAATGTGTCTTTTCACTAACATGCAAACTCTGGTTTTAACCAAATATTAAATTTAATAATCATTTATAATTTAAACTTATCCAATTCCCTTGAAAATTCTAATCTAAACACAAATAATAACTATTTAAAATGCCAAGTCCCACGGTGATGGTCATGGTTTTATATTAATCGCTTATTTACCATGCAGGCTATGATAAAAAACCTTAAACAATAACATTCTAAATTTTAAGCACGGTCCATGAAAATTTTCATATTAACAATAATACATTTTACAATATGGTCCATGACCATAGTCATTTAACTTGCATTATGGTATAAGACTGTCATAACAAAAATAACTTGTATCACGGTCTAAGACCAACTCTGAATTCGTTATTTTCTCTTTGGTCTATGACCACTTAAAAACCAAGGCGGTATATGACCAAATTACTTACACATTTTATCCTTCGGTGTTTGACCGTGTTTGTAATGCCGAGGATAATTAGAATGTAAAAACATTTAAACATCACATGATTATTACCTTGTGGAATGGTCTCAAACCAATCAATAAAATGTATAAATAAACTATTGCTTTGCATGTGAACAGTCCAAGATGATAATAAACACTTATTTTCCTCAATCCTTTTAAAATATTTCCCAATAATAAAAACATCCCATATTTATTAAAGAATAATGAAATTATTAAGCGTGTGGCAACTAATGGTGGTGTCCAACCACCCAAACTAGATACAAAAAATCCATCAAATTACAATCATCAAACAAGCCATTAAATGTTAGATGATGAGTAATAATTTAGTGTTAGGTATACACCTATACATATGTGTATATACATTCCAATAATACACAAACACACAGATATATATATATATATATATATATATATATATATATATATATATATATATATATATATATAACATATATAACATATCAACATTGATCAACTAACATTTGTAGTTATTTAATAATCCATAATTTTGTATAGCAACATATCCTAATTCAATTTTTGGGTATGACAATCATTGTGACAACACAACATCAATGTTGTAAACCTCTTTTGGAAGCACCTCACAAGAAGAATATTACTCTTCAATCCTTGAAATCATCTTTGCTGACAATAAATAATATCATAGGATCCTCTTATCTCCATGAATATTCAATTTTATATCATGAACCAATACACATCCTTTCATTTTGAATACCTTTGCCTTGTTCCTAAGAAAATTGTGAACACAGAGATTTATGAGAACTCTATCCTTTTATTCAACTTAATACCCTCGAGAGATACATTTAGGGTCATCTTCATCTCCTCAAAATGACATGTTGGTCTTAACATACCATTCCACTACTCACAAGACAAATAGAATTTTAATATATAGTCCATACCCAACCATGCACATATTTTACTTCTACACAAATGTGCAAAATCAAACCTATATAGACAATGAAATGATCATCAAACAAACAATGTATACCTTAATCACCAACAAGAAAGATTTTATTATCAAAACTATTGAGTTTAATTAGCTCTCCCAGTCTATATGCTTCCACTTATTGACCTTACTCCTTTGCAACATGACTATAATAGATCCGATCAGGTCACTTTACACTTACCTTATATTCCAACCTTTACCGTCCTTCTTAGGAATCATATACCATAAGCGTGTAACTGTACTTTTGCAAGAAACTCAAACATATTTATTGACCAGTCAAACCTCATCTCTTTTCAACTATCATATACCTACTAAAAGTATTGTCACAACTTTGAATGAATTCATACCTATTTGAATTTCTCTTCCTTTCTACAATATCCATACAAACCTTAGTTTACCTTCACACACCTTTTAGTAACATAAAATCTTGTAAAAAGAACTTAAAGAAATAAACATACTCCCCAGATAATACACCTTTAGCAAGACACCCTTCTTGATGTTTCAATCCTTCTTGGATGATCCTACTAGTACATGAAACTAAACTACAAAACTCCTTCATGAAAATAAAATTGATCCTGAACACATACTTATCACATCATATTAAGATGCAAAGAACATCTTGCTTTCATGACCTTAAAGTACTTACACTAACTTGAGCACACTTTGCCAAGATTTTAACCCTTTTATCTTGCTACTCAGACTATCACACATACAACTAAAGTCACCCAACACAAAAAATTTATCTATCAACAAACCGATACATTATTTTGCACCCCTACAAAATGGACAACTTAACAAGTTTGAGCATTATCAGTTGATGGATGCAACACTTTCTGATTTATAGGGTAGCTCATGAGTTAGTCTCCTCTCATTGCTGTGAAAAGGTCTGAGCCGATTTGTGGGTAGTATTTTAAGATGTTACCGGCTATTAGCATTTTATATGCTATCGGCTAGTAGTAGGTGCGGATCTTTATCAACCAATAGTATATTTCATGCTACTA
This sequence comes from Taxus wallichiana var. yunnanensis, assembly GCA_018340775.1. Classification (NCBI taxonomy): domain Eukaryota; kingdom Viridiplantae; phylum Streptophyta; class Pinopsida; order Cupressales; family Taxaceae; genus Taxus; species Taxus wallichiana. The sequence continues at coordinate 475,465,674 of CM031240.1, read as the reverse complement.
CTCGTAAAAACCATAGAGGGAAAATGGCATAGGGGCACCGGTAGCATCTTTAGATGCTAATGGACGTTAGCACTCAAAATTCTACCATTCGATAGCATGTATGGATACTAATGGACAAGAGAAAATTCGGGGACCTAGTTGGCGATAGTGACGGTTCCCACTAGCGAGTTTTAAAATTCTCTGGAAGGTTGTAAAAGGTGATGATGAAGAGAATTCATGCAACAACAAGGGCACGGGTAGCATTTGTACGGATGCTTACTAGGTGACGAGAAAATTTTATGCTACCAATCGATGTGAAAAGCAAGTGTTCACACCATGATGAAACAAAATGTTAGTATCAAGGGAAAATGTTACCGGTCGGTTGCATTTATGCAATCGGCCGACACAAAGGGAATTATGCAACGGGAGATGAGAGAATGAAAATGTTACTAGTTTGGGAGTAAAAATACATGCAACCGCCCAAGTGCATAAATAAACCATGCATTAATGGAAGTAGTACAAAGTTGTTCAACTACCAGTTTAATGAGGTATGACGCCCATGACTACCCATGCAAGAAAAGTACCAAATTTTAATGGCTTCCCATACCTCTTTAATGAAATATGTTGGTTGGTGAGGCAATTTTAAGGATCTTCTTCTATATATTTTAAAATTTTCCTCATTTTGAGGAGAGACATTCTAGAATGTAAAGGAACTCTGTCAAAATTGTTCCATCACTTTTATGAGTTGCAGCCTCAAATTTATGCATTTTGTAAATGATTATTTCCTTGTACCTATATTGTAATATATTTTTGCATCATTCTAAGTAATAAAATTGGTGTTTTGTGGATTTTCTCTCCCTAGCTCAAGTTGTATTGTGTTCTTTTCCTTCCATTATTTTTACAGGTTTATTTTGCATAGTGTGTCCTCTTGCGAAGATTCAAATTCATTTTTATCCACGAAATTGGAGGTTCAAATGTGTTCTTTGAACTATGGCACATTTTTTTGCCCTCTTCTACCTCATTTTCTTCCATTTTTCCTTACTAAGGATATCTCCACTCCCTTTTTCTTGGTGTTATCACCTCCCTTAGTTTAGGACTTTAATTTCATACATCTTTCTCTTCCCTGGTCCCTTGGAATTCTAGTTTAGTGTTAGAATAGTTACATTTTTCTTTTTAGGATTATTTTTAGAATTTGGAATAAGTAAAGGAGCCAACCTTCTCTGGAGGTTTGTCTCAATTACAAGGGTTCCACACCTTGAGACAATCCCATGTTAGTTAAAAGTAGGGATCTGTAATGTGCAAATCCTAGGGTGCTACTTTTTTGACATAACACAAACCTTCTTGGATAACATTTCTATCATCTCATAGGCATTACAAACCTAAATCGGGTCCAAGACACTTCCTTAAGCTTCAACCATGCTTATCACACTTCAAATGTTCTAAAAAAGTATAGGTCAATCATCATTCACTATCATACTTTGCTTTCAAAGTCTTAAAATCATATTGAATCCTATAATCACTTTACAACACATAAATACATACCTTATGACAACATTGCATCTATTCAAATCCTTACAAGGAAATTTTAATTCTATCATGATGGCAAACTTGTCATCTTCATACACGAGATCTTAAGACACAAACATAAAGCTCAAGCATATTTGTCTAACACCTATATCTATCTCTGTTATATTTTTATTGAAATAAAACACCATCTTATGCCAATCAAATTGTATATCATGACATTTAAAACCTTTTTATGTCTCTCATAACTCAATAGCTCACATATAGTTTTTAAACCTTCATACCTTCTTGACACCGTGTTAGGCACTCATATACCTTCTTGCATGGTTGTTTAAATACACTAATCATGGCTCTAATCCTACAATGACTTGTAATATTTTTAGTAGAGAACACCTAGGCTTCTATTTTTAATAAATGTCTTCAATAAGCTTAGAAAAAACACCCCATGCCTTCACATAGCTCTAAAATAGCACAACCTTAGAATATTCTCAAATATTCATGTCCTTCTTCTCATCCAACATGTAATCAATATTTAAAATCATTTTTCTCATCTTTTTCACATTATGATTAATAATTACATCTTCCTTTTATTCTTCTATAGATTGGATTCTGTCAAGCACACATTATTTTCTTGGATTACACGCTCTTTCACTATCATGGAAAACATTCTTCCTCATGCAGATCATAAATGGACTTGATTGGTTTAGATTCATCCTTATTAACCTCATTTACATCATCATCCTTCTTGAATATATATGATTCTTATTTGACTATATTTGGCACCCATTCCATCTTGAATTTGGGAACAACAAACTTCTTTTCATGACTTGGAGTAACATGATGAAAATGCCTTGTAATATGACCCTTCTTATGACAGCTTAAAGAAAACATCATTATACATACCACTTTATCGATGATGACCGTAATTTATTCCACTTTTCTATGGGTACTTATTCTTGAAGGAAATCCTACAATATTTTTCTTTATGACCATATTGATTACAATTATAACAATAATCATGAAAAAACTTGCATACATCATAGTATTAGATTACCTAAGTGAGTTATTCTTCTTGATGTTGATGTTTTTTTCACTAGAATCCTTATTTTGATCTCCATTTCAACTAGGACCATCATCTTCTTGTCTTGTTTCATTATCTTTTACGTCTCCTTGAAATATATTCGTTTTCTATTAACTGGAGCCTTCGATTGCTCAAATATCATCTAGATCATTGGAACTCTTTTTAAACTTCTCAAACTCCTTCAACCTACAAGATACCTACTCCAACTCTTCCTTCAATAACGTCATCTCAGCTTCATATCTAATATAATATTCTTCTTTATATTTTAGGGCTTATGTCACTAACTCAACTTGAGTTTCATACTCTTCTTCTTTGACCTTGAGATAAGTTGTCAAACCTTTAATCTTAGAATCCTTCTCCTTAATGATATTATTGTATACACTATCCATGTTAATGATTTATTCTTCATGCTTCTTGGATTCTTTGACCATGTCACCTTTTAGGGACATACCTACTCCTCAATAACTTTGACCATAGATGTTAACTCTTGGTTCTCTTTCCTTAACTTCTTAGCCATATTGTGCTTCGAGGATCACCTCAAGCTTGTTAAGCTTGTTTTAGAGATACCAATTTTTGGAAGCACAGTCACTAATATGGAGGTGAATCGGTGATTGATAAAACTTTCATTTACTTTATCATTTTCATCCATTAAACTTAACCATTTAACCATTCATTCAAAACATAAACATAGAAGAGAAAATAAGAACAAAAGACACATGAACACCAGATATAAGTGGGAAATCCTCAAGGGGAAGAAAACCCATTGAAAAACAAAATTAGTATAGCCATGTTTTAAATTTATTTGAGCACCAACCCAATAAGGAGCAAAAACCCGTAGGTTTAGTGAGGCACCAACCCCACAAGGAGCACCAACCCCTGATTTCAGTAGAGAACCAACCCTATAAGGAGGTACCAACCCCCTAGATGACTCATCACAAACCAAATCCACCTTATTTGTTTTTACCTTTGAAATTGTTCACCAAAACTTATGATGACATCAATTTAGCTCACCTTCTCTTTATCTTCCTCAAAAATACCTTGTATCCTTCCTTGCTCAAAACTTCTTCCTTCAAGCTAATTAGGTCATCCGATATAGCTTAATGACATCAGCACAATATCTAGAATATCACATTATATTATTTTCCCTCTCTTCATGGTCACAAATACATCCTTAGCCTTCACAAACAACCCTCTAACTCATATTTTCCTTACTGACTCACAATTAGCTCAAATGAGAGTTATAACTTGCTTGTATGCATGACATATGATCATAAAACATGTAGGTCACCCATCATATGACAAATGTCATCTTAACATCATATAGACATAACAATAACACCATATATAGGACCATATAGGTTGTAAATACCATCTAGAACCATCTAATCCTCCATTAGGACACAAGAAGCCTAATTGCACCCAAAGCACCTTCTCACCAAAATAAAATTTCCTAGAGAGAAACGACCTTCACCAAACATTAGGTACCACTTAGACATGTTTTTAAGCCTTAAAAAAACCTTCAGATAGCTCTTACACCTCATGAAGCCACTTGAGAACAAGGTCAACCAACGTGCACCAAAAATAGTCTTCAGAATGAATCTCAAATCCCCTCAAATGACCTCATCTATGTAAGTGTAATATATCAATGGAAATATTATTGCTTCAAGGTCATCACAACATTCATAGGATACTATAAATCAGACTAAAACACCATGAAACCATATCACCTTAAACTACCCAAAATAGTCTTATAAAACATGCCATAAAATAACTCCTAAGGGAATAACTATGATTAGAAACCATTATGGACATGTATAATAGATCCCATAGTTCCTCAAACACCAATTTATCCAATAGGTCCAATGAAAAATTAATATCAAATAGAACTTCTTCGTAAACTTACCTTTTTAGTGGGGTCCACATACAGCCATGACACCTAAATTCCACTTGGAGAAACCTAAGAGATTCCTCTATAACCTCCAATCATAATAATATCCAAATTAATCCATTCTAATAAGGTATACTCAGTACTTCCTCCATCACTTTTTACCTAGGGTTTAAGAAAGGTTTAAACCTAGTTTATCTTCTTAACAATTGTTCATAAAATTATAAACCTTAATGTCTAAACTAATGCCACAAAACTTAAGCTATAAACCTTCCCCACATTTCAAAGAGATCATACTCCCATAAAAAAATTCAAGTTCCAATGAGCATCAAAAATTCAAATTCAAGCTGGGATTCTCACTTGCAAAAACTCGGTAGGAGTAAAAATCACATAACTTGTAAAATATTCATCATTAGGACCTAAAATTTGGACCACACCTCTAAATTGAAATTTCTACAAATCTATAATACTAAAATTTTCTCAAATACACTCATAAATGATGACTCCACTTCATTAGGGCATGTTTTCTCAAGGACTAGGTCTAGGAACAGACCTAAAACTCACTTTCCATGCAATATGCTCAAATTATTGACCTCAAACTTCACCAACATGCTAGAAACAACTTTAAATAGCTCTAAAATAGCTCACATTTGCATTTCCAATCTGAAATCATACCAACTCACCTCATTAGGTCACCTAGGGCTTGAGAATAGGTCTAGTGTAGACCTAGAAAACATGACTTAGCCCTATACCTACACTCTAAGAAACTTGTGAGTGTCTCTACAATAAATATACATACTTCCCATACTCTCACCAAGCTCAAACAACTTCTACATACCTATACTCCATCATATCATACCATACATGCTGACTAGGCCTCAAGAACAAACACCTTGAACATGCTTGCTTCACCAAAACTAACCTCCTCATCACTTTTTCATCCTTGAAAACCTGCAGAACCTTCACCACAATGAATGACATCATCACCATAGCACTAAAACACCATGTAATTCACTACAAGCCATCATACCTACTCAAGAACTCTTGAGAAACCGAGAAATCTCTACATATAACTCACCTTGACTTGACACTACTAATCAACCTTCATGTTTCTTACCTCTTTTGACATTAATGATAATCAATGACACATCATAAATCAATGACAACATCACTCTCATATTTTCACTTTGACATCAATGACAACACATTGCCAACACATGGATGTCCCATGTTTGTGGCTTTATGTCTTTCTTGTCTTGTGACACTATGGGTGTCTCATGTTTGTGGCTCTATGCCTTCCTTATGTGAAAATGATTCTATTGTATGTTTTATCATTGCCTCGATTGTCTTGTGACACCATGGGTATCACATGTTTGTAGCTTTATGCCTTGATTTAAATATTTTTACATGCTTTTATTTATGTTTTCTCAATGGATCATTGTTTTGTCTCTATTCTAGTTCTATTACACATGTGTTGTTTCTACTACAGTTTTTCTTATTGATGGCATTACTCTTGTTGCTATGCTTGTTTATCTCTTTTCACATCATGGTTCTCACCATGTACAACCCCCATTTTAAGGTACAGGGTTCTAGTTTCTCCTACAAATTCATGACACATCTCTTCTTTTGAACCATGTGCTTAAATGGGTTTTCACATGTGCTTGAAAAGAGGGGACATTTATCAAGGTATATTCTACACTTATAGGTAGAAACAACAATTTAGACACATGTTTTCACATGGAAAAATTATTCAAAAATAACTATGTATATCCACTTTTGGCATAAAACACACAAGTTTAAAACCATACATATGGGTCAAGATTGTACAGACAGTCCTAACCATACCATACATTTTCACCCTAGGAAAAAACACTATATTTTTCTACAATTTCTAATTTCTCATCATGAATACAGGTTTTTAGCATAATCTCAAACTCAATTGACGCAATTCAGATCAATTTATAGGGGGTATGAAATATTTATCATCTTAACCACTCATATTTGGTTACACAATACATGTATTTTAGGGACATGGATCTCCTTCACTATTGATATTTTAGCATATTACATACTCTTACTCAAATTACAAAACGTGAGAAGAGCATGATGGAACTTTTTCTCTTTTTACATTGTGTCTATATACTCATACATTAGGCCTACATATGTCTAAAACTATGTGGTATGTGGGGTTATGGAAAGTATCGGCTTTACGACTAATTTCTTCATAGGAAGTATTTCCTCTCCTCATTATTAAAGGTGAATATATCATAATTACTAAAATCATTGATATATGGCCTTATTCCTTCATGGTTTATATTTTTACCTCTCTTATCATCTCTCCATCTTCCATTTTATGTTAGGTATCATGCACCAAATACTATATTTTCTCCTTCGACACAATTGGGGCTAATCACCCCTAATCCTTTAGGAAATTTCAGCAAAAACAATCCAAATCTCTAACCGCAAGAAAGGAACGGAAGATATTCCCTTCACAAACATGTGTACTCTTTCCATGTTTTTCATCTCTTTAATTCACTTTATTTAAGATTAAATTCTATAGTTTTTATATTTGGTAAAAAGAGGGTTTTGAGAGGGGCACTACCTTGTTACAACAAGGATCAATAATCTAGATACACTCATAAAGATCTCATGAATCCAAAAAATACCAAAAACCAAAAAAATAGTTGGTGGAGGCACAAAAACCAACACAAAACCAAAAAAAAAATAGCAAAGAACCAAGAAGAATCCCACAGGTGGAAAGAGAGGAAACTTGCAAGGCCCCCCCAACCCAAACAACAGAAAAAATGAAATAAACCCCACACCTCGGAGGCATATCAATTCTGTACTTTCCTTTTTTCACTGTTAATAATAGTTAAAATATTAGTTGCAGTATTATCATTCCCAATCTAATTTTTAAGCTTATCGAATTCACTTTGTATTTGTACACAAATATGCAACCTTATTTCCTTCCTTGAGGATGTGATAAATTTCATATCTTGGAAAATTCTTTAGAATGTCGACATAGTCTTAAATAATTGTGTTGATTTTCCAACTTGTCAAGGACTTTCTTTGTAAATAGTTTAGCATGTTCATAGAGTCCCCTTCAGCCCGGAGGTTAGTGATATTCGAGGATTTGGAAAGTTGAATTCCCCATGAAGCAGCTAGATCCTCGGCATAATGATTAGTTTGAATTCACATAAATCCAATATAGGAAATAATGAGGTCACCTTTATCATTTCTAATGACTCCTCCTCCCCACTCCTTCCGGGATACCTTTGGTCACCCCATCAAAATTTCACTTGTGTCAACCTTCTTGAGGATGTGTCTAGACATTTTTCACTCCTAGAAACTTTAGAGCTCTGTTTCTTAGGATCATGCATGAGTTGTAGGTTCCATTTATTGATAAATTTGATGTCGAGTCTTTCAAACTTCCTTTGTTATATTTGATGTGATTTTTGAAGTTCTTAGTTATCACTTGATCGGATGTTTGAATACGATGTCCACCTTAGAAACTTTCTCTTCAAAAATTATATGATTCCTTTCTTTGCATCTAGCTCAAATCGTGTGGGGTGGAGTTAAGTCCCATAAAATCCTAACTGAGAAATTTTTAGTATGGAAATACCATTTCTCTTTCAAGCCGTGCATCGATCTAGGATGTGCCCATTTCAATCCTTTTTGTCAAGGATGAGGCCCCACGGAGTGTACAAAAATTTATAATGTATGAAAAGGTGATCAGCAAATTCTTACTCTTCTTTAAAAAGGATTCACCTATTGATAATAATATGGCATTTCTTTCTTAGATTGTCAATTGTGAGTATCTTCTTCTAGACTTTGAGCCACCATAAGAAGTTACCCTTAGGTATCATTTATTTGCACCAAAAATTTATGGAAATTCTAAGGGTTGGGTGGGTGATTTTGACTATAATATACATATTGGACACTATAATTTCCATCACCTAAATCTTTCCATATTAGCTCATCTTCAACCTTTTTGTTAGGAATATAAATTTTTTCCATATTTTTTCATATTAGAGAGAGCTTATCTCTTTCCAAATCATTTACTTCCTCGAGAGATAGTATTTTCCAAGTAATTTTCCCATTTTTGTCTTCAAGGTAGCCACTTATATTCTCTCCATACTTCAATTTATATTTTTATCTGATTCTCAAGATATGTCCTATGTTTTTATAAAGTTCCAAGTTCTATATGTCTTCCCAAAATTTGATCCTAGTTTCATTTCGAGGTCCCATTTGATTCCCTTAGTAATAAGTCCCCTACTTTTATTAGGGAGTTCTAGAAATGGGAACCTAGAGGTAAATCCATAGAAGAAGTGAAGTTTTCAATGAAGTCCTCTTGTAAATATTTATTTTTATTATGTTGCACCAAGTTGAGTCTTCCTTGAGAAATATCCAACCCATTTTAGCAAGGAGGGTAGTATTCATTTGTCTAGATGTTTCTTATTCCTAACCCACCATGAGATTTCAGCTTGTAAACTTTTTCCCGGGCCACCAAATGACTTCTATTATGCTCCTCAACCCCTAACCATAACATTCTCTTCTGAATATTTTCGATCAAATTGATAATATTTTGAGGCATTTTGAAAAAGGGAGAAGGTATACCAAAAGGTTTTGAAGAGTACATTTAATCAAAGTAATTTTGGCAGAAATAAATAGCACATCTCCTTTCCAACCTGCCAGTTTAGACTGAAACCTATCCATGAGTGGATCCCAAGTAGATATTGGGAGGCTTCCTTGAACATAGGAATCCCTAGATAAGTGGCTGGTAGATTTTTTATCACATAACCCAAAATTTTAGCAATTTTCTTCTATCATTCTTTACGGGTATTTATGAAAAAGATCTCTTACCATAGTTAGTTAGCTACCATGAAGCTTCCTCGTAGCATTTTAACAAAATTTTGAATTTATTTCCTTCCTTGAATGAGGAAATGGAGAGGATAATGGTGTCATTCACAAACTATTGATGAGATACTAAGAGATTCTTTGATGATGGATTTAATCCATTAAGGTAACTTGCTTCGGTATAGTTGTTTATAGCTCCGGTGAGGCTTTCTAACATTATGATAAAAAAGAATGGGTGATAGTGGGTCACCCTATCTTATACCTCTAGATTTTTCAAAGAATCCAGATGAAGAGTTACATTTAAGAGAATGGAAAACATGGGTTTCGAAATACACTCTCGATTAATTTTATGAAGTGTGGATTAAAACCAATTTTCTCCAAAAAATTCTCAAGAAATTCCCATGAGACCCTGTCAAACACTTTGTTCATATAAATCTTGATGGCCATACCTGATTTATTTCTTTTATCCATGTAATGTAAAGTTTCATGAACCATAACTAATTCATCTTGGATTTATCTTCCCTGAACAAATCCTCCTTGCTTCCATGCGATGATATTTTTGAGAAAAGGTTGAATTCTAGATGTAATAGTTTTTCTAAAGATTTTATATATCGTATTTAAAATAATTATTGGTAACTCCTTGAAATCCTTTGCCCCATCTCTTTTAGGGATAAGTATTATAAAATTATTAGTTATCTCTTTTATAAGTTTTCCTAGTCTTTGAAGAATTTATTTATAACATTGAGAAAATTAGTTTTTCAAAATTCCCAATAGATTTGGAAAAAACAAGCTAGGAAGCCATCCGGTCCTGGGGATTTTTCTCCTTCGAAAGAAAAGACAATATTTTTCAATTCTTCAATATCCACCGATTTTGGAATCTTTCTTAAGTCCTCTTCGATATATGTGCAATGAGGGATGAAATTTAGTTATAAGTTTGTGTTTTTATCATTGTCATGTACCTCTTTAGAAAGAAGGTTTGTATAGAAATCTATTGCCTCTTTTTTAATTAATTCAATATCTCTTCTTTGTTGTCCTAAGTTGTCTATAATGGATTTTATTTTGTTGTGGCTTGTGCGCTTCATGGTAGTCGATGAAATAATTTTGTATTTTTGTCTCCTTCCTTTAACTAGATCACTCTCGATTTATTTCTCCAATGTATCTCTTCATAAGTTTTGAGATTATGCGGTTCGCTAAGGAGCTCATTTTCCTTGTAATAATCACTCAAATCCATTCTAGAATTCTGTACTTTAAGTTCTATAAGTTCCAACTCCTTTCTTTATTTTCTTTTTCTAAAATATATTTTCAAAGCTGTTTTATTCCATATTTTGGTGTTTTTCTTAACATTCTGAGCTTCGAACCAAAATGTACATGGCTGACCCCTTTTTGTTATTTTTCCACCAATCTAAACTCTATTATAAAAGTGTGGATGCTTAGTCCACATTTTCTCAAATCTAAATGGAGAAGGTGAGAATTTTCTTTTATATTCCATACTCATGACTAAATGATTGTGATCGGAGCCTATTTTATGAAGTTCTCGAAAGACAAAAACTCTTGGGTGGAAAATCAATGCATTGAGACTAGAATTCTTTCAAGTTTAACCATGATTAAATTTTCACCCAAAATCTTGTTACTCCATGTGTATTTGACCCCTATTAATTCAATATCCATTAATGAGTTATGAGAAATAGTTAAAATTCTATAGTTACTATTGAGTTACGCTTTAATTTCTATAATGTACATTGACTACACTTTATATTGCAAGTTTCATCATGGAGAATGACAACACCAACACATATGGATAATAAAATCTCTTAGAAAAGACAATGTCTCTCTACACACATAGGTATATTTTCCTTTAAGAATTTAATTTTCATTTCATACTTAAAGGTGGGGAATGTAGACACTCAAATTTGGAGCTTTACCCTTTTGACATTTCTTATTGCAAGTAATCTTCTTGGATAATAAAAACACCCACATCTTATTCCCACTTAGTGCATGTTACTATCTCTTTCCTAACTTGTTCATTTTCATACACTTATGTGTCAAAAAATCTAAAATACATTACATAAGATAAATGCCCAATATTTTTTTCCAAGATGTAACTTTTAGATTTTACTTAACTCCTCTCTATCCAAAAAAAATATAATTCGATCAAGTTGTATAAGTTGGTCCCTTCCGACTGTAAGATCCTACACTGACACATTTTATAACTTTACTTTAAATGCACCATTTTTCAATTTTTCAATATTCTTGGGTTGGCCTTATCATGATAATTTACCTTTAAAACCCTATATAAGCAATTTAACATCACCTCAATAACTAAATTAGAAATCACATAGCATTCTATTGACACACTCAATTGCAAACACATGTAAAAGGCACTCAAGGCTCCCTAAATATTCCCAAATTTGATGCACATCCACTAGGAAGTCACTAATATAGTTCTGAAGATCTCAACCATGTAAAGGGGTTTATCTTCCCTCAAATCCAAGAATAACAAGTTCTCACTTCCAATTCTTACCAATTAGTTTCAAGTTGCCAATTAGTTGCATTCATATAGAATTTGTGTACTAGGTAGAGAACTATGTGTGGTTTGAGGCCTCTTCGAGTAGTTTTGATATTAGCAATGTATGGATTGAACTTTAACCTGAAAATTAACCTTCTTACAGGGGTATTGTACCCATGATTAGGGTTTTAGAGTGCTTCATCTAATTACAAATTAGATCAAGATTATGTGACAACTATTGTTGGATATTTAAGTACATTTTTGAACCATTTAAGTACCCAAAAATTTACCGAACACCATTTTAAAGGTGTTAAAGACTGAATATAAGGGTTAGGAGCAAATTATACATCTTGAAACGGTTTTGATCTTGTAAATAGGTGTTCTAGAGTCACAATTTTAGCACTAAAGTTTCTTCAATATCTAAACCCCAGATTCTCCAATCTATCTTCCTAGATTCTTCTTGTACAACTCTATATATCTAGTTTTATCTTTCTTTTTATATTTGAACTTGTATGCATGCATTGAAATAACCAATATGTTATTATGATTTTGTACAATTAATGTTGGAAGTTAATTTATCATAATAGCTCATAGTTTCCTAACCTTACATTCCTTTTTATTGTTGTGTATTCCATAACAAATATAATAAACTTAAAAAGGGTGTAAACATGTGGAAAATCATAAAGTTACATTACCAATACATGTAATGAAATTAATCCCTTCTTTTATTCTAATTAATACAAATACTTTGTAAGAGATCCAAATAAAGAGAAACCTTTAAGCACTTAGCCCTCGTAATACACACATAAAAATAAATCAAATAGAATATTATGCACATACAAGGATAAAAAAATGAACACATATTTGAAACATTGAACAAAAAACAAGGATTTGGTTCATATACTCAATAAATAGCACAAACAAATTAATCACAATTGATGCATTAAATACGTCATATAATCATTCACCTATCAAATACACATTTTTTTCTCTTAATATCACATCCAAAAAACTAAGATAAGTCAAACCCCTCCACTTAGCTAATTCCAATGTGTTTATATATGCATACAAGTCACCCAATGAAACATGCTAAGACTCCTAAATTTATGAAATTCAAATTCTAAGTCTGAAGGACCCATTACATGACCCAAACACATAACCAATTGGTCTTTCTAAAACTTATGCAGCTTCAAATAATCAATCTTTATAATTTCACAACTTCTAATAATTTTTAGTGTTTCACAAATCTAGATAGTTCTCTACAAATTCAAAAACATCTATATATATATATATATATATATATATATATATATATATATTAATTTAATATTATGGTACTTCCTTAGTGTTCTATGTCTCTTTCATATGCTTGTGAGACCTTTTATACTTGTACAAAATGTACAAAGACTCCATATACTGCAAGGCTTGCACGTAGATGGGACATTCCACAATAGGATTATGCATAGGTAAGTATGTTACACACATTAGAAAAATTCAGGTTACAACAGTAATACTACATGAGACACTAACAACATATTTTATTCACAATGGTTTTGGACAACAATATATAATTAAAAATAGAATGCAACACATCTCGATTCTAACTATTTAGACTAGTTTTAGTTGATCCAATATTTCATGTTTCTTAGATGCTCCTACATAAAACACATGGGTGAAACATAAGTAAATTTATAAACACCATCATAAAATCCCATAAAAATTTACACATTAGGCCAAAATATTTTCTCATATCTCTATGTCTAGTGTTTAAAAATTGGGTACATAATACAATCATATACAATCCCCATTCTCTCACACACCTCCTTTGCTCCTTAAAAATGAGCCAAGGATTTCACTCTAGATCCAAGGCTTCATATTCTAAAATAAACTATCACAAAGTGAAAATTTAGTATATTGACCTAAAGTTCATAGACTTTAATTTCAATTTTTAAAACTTTTTCTCGTGATAACTAGATTTCTTCAAATTGTGATATCTTTACAACTATAACATTGATTTAAATTCTATAGAAAGTTTCATAATCATATTCTCATATATATATATATATATATATATATATATATATATATATTTCATGTACTTTTCCAAAAATATTGAAAAATCACCTATTTTTCAGGCATATGATCCTCACCCATCTAATTTGTGATTACGCCTTCTTACACAATTCCAACATACTTACAACCTAATTATAACATATTTATAATCGTATTACACTGTTCACCCTATTAAACCTATTTACAACCTACTTGAAACTTATTTATGACCTCATTGTGACCTAATTATATCCTTCCTACCATCCTCTTATCCTTTTATGATCTCCCCTTAGGTTAGGGTTTATTGCTTATTTATCTAGTTTATATTCTAGAGTTTCTTTTCAGTTGTGCATTACTTAGGTCCTCATATGATCTCTTTCTAAACTATAGTGATTCACAATGTGTCAACACATGAGGAGAAAAGTATATAGGTAGGTATTCTTTATTTTAATTAATGTTTTCATCACTTTTTGTACTACACATCCATTTTCACTTATATAGATTTTGGTATTACATTTTATTTACTCGAACACCATATCATGTACACTTTTGTGAAACATTATGATCTTAAATTCAGGCATATGTTTATATTCATTTTGCTGTTTTTTTGATTCACATGCATCATTCATGCATTGGATTCTTGGGATTGGTATCCTTGAGGACACTAGTAGGAGCAGGGAGTAGCCATAAATGGTTGATTGTAACCTTCACTAGTTATATTGGGATGGTTAGTAGTGGAAATTATGATAGATTATTAATGTGTATTCACATGTTTGCATACCTCTACAATAATATTTTAAGGTCTCCCTATGACATCACCTCAACATCCTCTTATAATAACCTTCATGCATACTTACAACACACACATACCTTTTTCATGATAAATTTTAACAAATTCAACTCTCTCTTAATCAATTAGGAAAACATTTTTACCCCCATGATTTTTATTCCTTATAGTTGATGATATTGATCATGATCAATGCTTTTTGGATTACTAATTTTAAAATCTAACGGCATCATCCATAGTATATATTGTTAGCTATTATATACTATAATGCCCTATCATGATTTCAATGTATACTTAACATTTGAGCTCGTATTCTAATACATCATCAATGCTCGTTATGTTTGTTTTCACTCTCTAATATTCCCTTAAATCTTTATAGTTGTTAAATTTATTCTTACTTGTATGTCTTTTAGGTGTCCACTTAGAGCATTAGGTACTTAGGATTCTCAAGTATATGTGTTGTGCTTATTATGGTTTGCCCAAAGTTTAGAGTCTTTATAGTCTTCAAAAAGATGTTTTCTAGGTATTATCTTATTATATTTTGATACCCCTCATTAACTCTCTCATAAGGTGTTTCTAACTCAAAGGAAATTTAATGCACCAAAGGGTGTTTTCAATCGAGTAAGTATCTATAACCTTTCTTTTCTTTTATGTTATTTCAAATTTGGATGATTTTTATGTGGTCATGCATAGGTTAGAGTATAGCCGCATATTATCAATATATTACATCATTTTTCTATCATTTTTTACCTTATAATCCATCCTATGAATTTTTCAACCCTAGCATAAGAATTCGTATATTGTTACCACTCAATTAAAACCATATTATCATCAATTTACTATTGATATCTAGTTAGATGTCACTATCTTATCTTAGATCTAGGCTTAGTAACCCTACATTTTTAGAGCGCGGATTATCATATTCCTAGTTCCACATATTTTTAGCTTACAACCTCAATGTTTTCATCTTTATTATGGGCCTCTCGTTATCTTAGTCTAGACCACCCATTATTGAGAGATGAAGAATATATTTCATTGGGCCATTCTTTATTTTCATACACTTTGGAATCTACGCTAATTTAATGTCATTTTTATGTATATGCTTTTGTTGATGATTCCCTCATTATGCCAATAATATTTTTAAAATGGAGGGGATTCACCTCTCTTTATACCATCCACAAATGTAATTTCCTTTCCTCATTGTAACATTGATGAAAACCATAGTTTTCATTGATTATTTTTTATCCATGACATGATAATGAATAATGTTGGCTCACAAAGGAAGACAAGACAATAAATAGTGGGTTCCGTAGAAAAATAAGTTTCCTTCATTATGGTATTCTAGAAAATGTATCAAACAAAAACAAGGTAATTCCTTGAAAATAATAAAAATCTCTTAATGGATTAAGAAATCTTAGTTTTATAGGCTATATACCGTAATTGTTAATCGATAAATTATGGATTCTAAGGAAGTGGACCTCTTTTTGCACAATGATCCATTAAACAACAAGTATACCTTTTAAGAGAATGGATAGGATAAGTTTGATCTGTGAACTCCTCCACTATTTAACTTAATAAAACCCATTGTGAAGCATTTTTGGTGAGGTAAATTTGGAAGTCACGATATTATTTTCACTTTCAAGCAAGAGCTATGTTTTTCAATTGTGAAGGGAAAATGCTATAGTAACTTTTACTTTGAAGCCACAATTGGTTAAAAGTTCATA
Source organism: Taxus wallichiana var. yunnanensis (assembly GCA_018340775.1). NCBI lineage: Eukaryota > Viridiplantae > Streptophyta > Pinopsida > Cupressales > Taxaceae > Taxus > Taxus wallichiana. Next base: position 475,449,279 of record CM031240.1, on the reverse strand, counting down.
AAATTCTCTCTTTTTCTATTTTATGGAATACCCAAAATTTATTTTATTGACTTCATTCACTAAATCCAAGGAGAGTAACCCCTTTCAACAATAAACACTTATTCTTGATTTTTCTATTTTTAATTTTCAATATTGTTTATATGGAGAGAACCATCATAAATGCATGATTAGCTAGTTTAATCATTTATTTTTATCGTTAGATCCATAAATTTGATTATTTGGATTCCCATATTAGTGAAGTGTTTTAATCTTAATTAAATATAATTGGCTAGTTTATCTTTAATTTGGATCATAACTTGAAACTAATGTAAATCATATTTTATAAATTCCAGATCTGAGATTACGATAAGTGTGATAAAGAATAAGATTTAATTATCTCACCTAGAAAATTTAAAAAACAAAATAAGATGGGTTGACTTAGTTTTTCATATGTTTCATAGAGTATTTTGGATTTAGATTTAAGAAAAAAAAATTGTGAATGTTCCCAATCTTCTTTTTCTCAAAATTAATTCTCTAAAACCCCATCATATTCTAGTGCCACACTACACACTATTTCCTAACACTTTTATCCTTCCTAGCATTAATATCTGGCTTTACAAACACTTTTGGTCTTTCTTAGGTTTCTTCATCCTTGTTTATAGCTACTTCCTACGCTTCCGATTCCTCCAAAACCATCGGGTATGAACATTTGTGATCAAAACCATAGCATATTTTACTATCACCCAAATGGTTATTACATAACAAAATAAAGTGGTGTGTGGTGGATTTGGACTACCCTTGTGGCTAACCCATTATATATTCTAACTAAGCATTATACTACATTTCCCAAATGAGGGGCTTAAAATGTGCTCATGCAAATGTTAATGCAAATCTAGAGTACCACCCCTATTTTTTCCATTGCATCTCAACATTATAATGGTAATGATTGTAGATAGAATGTGCATTTCATGAGTGATAGATAGATTTCTACAATGAATTTCCAAAGTAGATTGCTTGTAAATAGATTAAAAAAACCCTTAAAGTGCCCTTTGGTGTATATGGGATTGATAATGCTTGATATGAATTTGGATTTTTTTAATTTTCTTTAGATACTCCTAACTTAGCTTGGAGTGATTTAGACATGCATATAGGATTATCCTAATGTATTCTATTTATTTAGGTAACTTTAGGGATATTTTCTAGATAATCTTTTAAGAATTCAAGGTGAATAAATGAGAGTGTTTGAATTGCTTTCATATTTTTCTAGGATATAATTTTTCATTAAGGATGAACTCAAAAGGGGAATCAGGTAGACTTAATAAATATGATTGTTTAGAGATAGAGGAAATCATTTCTAGAAGGTAACAAAATTATATGACGCTTCTATCCAAACTGGATGGTAGTGTCCAAGGAGCTCATTAATAGTAACTAGAAATTTAGAGGAGTATGACATGAGATAGAATTTTTGTATAAGTGATTAAATCATTTTTATATATGTTTAAGCCCCTCAATAAGATAATAAGAAGTATTACAAAAAGTGAGATAGTGTGTTTAGCTCGATTTGTATGTGCAATTCATGACTAAGACATATGCACTAAATTAGTGTTACTAAGCACCTAATTACCAAACTTATGTGTCTACATTTTCCTTGATTTAAGATAATAAATGAAATTTTCTAGGATAATGGAAAAATGTACTTCACCGTGTATACACACTTTTCATTTGTATGATTTCATGATCATTTGAATGTTTTAACAAATGCAAGATGTCCCAAGAGTGAAACATGTTGTACCATAGTGTAGTCAATATCCCTAAATATGAAAAGTGAAACTTTAAATCTATTTAACATTGAAATTTTGAATTTTAAATATGTAAATTTAAAGAGGATAAAGTAAAGATTACACTTAGGTGTGTAGAACCAAATCTTCCCTATAAATATAGAATACCATGCTTATTTTTTAAGGCATGTGTATATTGAAACTTGTGATGGAAGTAATAGAGAATTGGGAGTGATAAAATCCCCATTTGGAATGATTTTTGGGGGACTATCCATCCCAACTATAAGCAAAAATAGAGATCCAGAGGGCATAGAGTGTCTTATAGACCCTAATCTGCCAAATTTTTGGTGTCACATAGACCCACATGTATCATTAAACTTTGAGTATCGCATAGACCCAAATAAATTGAAGCACGCCAAGTGTCTCATAGACCTTGATTTCTCTTAAACCACACAACTGAAAATGGATCTAGGTTTGTAAATTCTTGAACTTATTGAAAATTCTTGATATAGAAATTCTTGAAACATAAATAACAATAAACCGATAATTTTAAAATCTATAAGTGTCATAATTGTCATTCCTTATGCATTCTTTCCATAAAATGCATCAAATTTGTTATGTCATGTATTCATGTAAGTGTTTTTCTATATGAATCTCTATAACTTCTTGAATTTTATCTTAATATATGTTTTTGACTATTGACATTGAGCTAAACACAACAATCAAACTATAGGACACTAGTGTTTGATGTTAGTTTTCAAAATTATATGATATTTTCCTTACATATAAATTGCACTTATTCATGCATGTAACTCGCATATATGTTCTTGAAATTTGTATTATGTAATAATGTATTTTTAATTATACATATGTGTCTAAATTGCATGGATATTATTGTGATAACCTTAATGAATATCCCTCTTTTAAGGTGAGTTAGATATATTTTACATTGATCGAATAAAAATAATTGAAGTATGTCTATGTCAAATATATCATATGATCATCAATGGAACATGTAATATAATTGTCTATGAACATTGTGTAGAACTTGGACATGCAAGAGAGTGTGTGAAAAAATCATGCCACAAGGATCTATCACACACAATAATAATACAGCACACAATCTCACACATAAAATGATGTATAGTATGATGTATAAAGGCCAAATATACACATACAAGGGACACACAAGTTTCACACACTCATAATTGGAAAAAGGTATCACAATCAAAGGACAATGAGATCATTAAAAAGGAACACCTAATTTTCACACACACACACACACACAAAAATAGGAAAAGGGTTGCACATACATAAGACCAGAAAATAAGTAATCCAATGTGTAGGAATATATATGTGTGTTTGAGGCACAACCACTAAGAGGGGGGTGAATCAGTTTCTAAAAATTTTTACTTCAATTTCCTTTACTTGTATGAATCATCAAAGCATTAACCATTATATGAGTAATGTAAATTAACTTAGCAAACAATAAAAACAACATATAATCCATTCACATGATCAAGAAACAAGAGAGAACACGTGGACAATATATTTATGTGGGAAATAATCAAGGGTAAGAAAACCCACTGATCATTGCATTAAAAGACAACAATCAAAATTAATTAAGCACCAACTCCACAAGGAACACCAACCCCTAATTAAGCAAGCACCAACTTACAAGGAGGCACCAAAACCCTAGTTTAGTGAATAACCCACTTCACAAAGAGCATTAAACCCTAGGTTTTTAGTGAAGCACTAACTCCATAAGGAATACCAAGCACCAACTCAGCCACCTAAGATTGTTTTCCACCTTCTTCTTGTTGTTATCTCAACAAATGATGGACTTATTTGCACTCCATTTCTCTTCTTATTGGTCTTCTCTCTATCTCTGATAAATTAGCATATTCTCAGGTTTATATAACTCCTTTTTATCCTTAAATATCATATACACTTCATACACAATATCATATTCCCTTGAAAACGCTCAAAAATGTCTCCTTTGTTAACTTGCTCTTCTTCTTCTTCTCTAGGTCATGGCTGAAATTATCTCTACAAGAACACACACTTCGTATATTTAGATTTAATACATTATTCATGGTATTTAGGAATCCATACACCTCATTCAATCCCTCATAGGTCACACTTTTTTTCTCCTTGAGACTTAAAGTCCTAAAATTGTCTTTATACACCTATATATATGACTCAAGAACTCAACCATATAGGTCAGTTATACATCATCTAGGTCAGAAATGAAAAGACCCAAAAACATTAGGAAAACATATAAAAAATTACATGAAAACCATTCTCAATAGTTACATGACTCAATTCATCTTTTTACATCATTTTTGGACTCGAGAATCCTTACCAAAACTAGGTCTACAAACATGAATTTACAAATTGACTTATTTTGACCAACTAAGGACTTCATCAAGGATTTTAAATCATCAAGGAAAATGTACATGACCTCTTCATAACCTATTCATGATTATAAATATTTATACCATCCATTTTCACCATGAAAACATCTCAAAACCAAGATTGTCTTATTAGGATTGCATACCCATAAAATATGCCTTGAAATAATGAAGCATATACCACCTCAAAAACATAAACATGCCAATTAAAAACATGTATATGGGATAAATTATATCTAAAACATCACCATGTGAATTATACTCATCAAATCAAAGCATAAGTGCTCAAGAACTTCACTTCTCCAAAACTATTCGAGTTGTATGTAATAACCCAAAAAAGCAGACATGAGAAATTGACTCGGTTAGGCAACCAAATGACTATAAATTATCCATAAACCTTAATATAAGTCTATTAAATTTCCATTTCATCATGAAACATCAATTTTTTCAATATTTCCTTTGCAAAACTTGATATAACAACAAACTATTCACAAAACGACATTTTTCTATAAGGCCCACTAACTCACCTAATCACGAAAAACCACCTAGATATATTTGGGATATTCCTCTAAATGAGAAAATCATAAAATTAAATTAAAAAATACATTTTGGAAATTTTCCATCAATATCTTTTCTATCAACTCCAAGCTAGGGTTTTAGAAGGTTTTTAAGTTGTTTTGGTGTTAACGATTGTTCATAAAGATGTGGACCTTAAAACCTAAACCAATGCCAAAAATTCTTAGCTAGGAAACATATAAAATTTTCCCAAATATATTAGGTTCCCATGTAGAATATTTACATTCCAACGAGCATCACAAAGTTGACTTACAGCTAGGAAACACCATTTCCAAACACTTGGTTTTGCCAAAAACTCAATATATTATAAAATAATACAAATCATAACATGAAATCTTGTCCACATACCTATATCAACATGTAAAAAAAGTTACCATACTCACCTTTGCATATTGGAACTAAAAAATGATAAACCTACCTCATTAGGATAGGTAATTCTCAAGGATTCCTCTAGGTTAATACTTCAAATACAAATTTCAATATTTCTCCTTCAAACCATAACCTTAAAAATTCATCAACATGCCTAGGAAAACTTGTTAAATATATTAAAATACTCACATATCCATGATTTCGTATAAATTGAGTCACATGCATCATTCATCCTTGATTGCTTCGCTTTTTTCCCTGCAACTTGGTCTTCAAGAAAAAAGCTACCATGAAATTGACTTCATACATTTTCCATGCACTCTAAACATTTTTACATGTTAAAAACAACTCTAAAATACTGTGATAACTCATGCTTATTCCATCTAGCTCTATACTTCATGACTAGGCCATGACTAGGCTTCTCAAGTACCTGAATACTCTTCAAATCTTACCTTAACAACCATGTTGACCTCAATGAATCCATCCAACTATATTGACATCAATGACATAACTCCATATATATTTACATAAATGAAAACTTTACAATAGGGTGGTATCCAATAGGAACATAGAAGAAGATATATAAGTCTTATACAATCCACATGTGTTAGTCCCAAAATCTAGATATATAGCTTACATTACAATAAATATAATAGAAGCATAACCAAGATGTGAAAGATCAATATGTAATAAATATAAATTAAGAACCTAATAGTGTAAAATATGGACCCAAATTAGCAATGCCCTGTGTAAAAGGTAAATATAATACCTGAAATCATGTACGAGTCATGTGAATCTTGCATCATACTCTTATATCTTTTGAAAAACATGTTTGTATGATTAAAACTAATATGTGATCTATACAATCAAGTGAAAAACAACATATATAAATTATAAAACTTATAATTGAAGTTATACTCGAGTCTTGATTTTTTATTTTGAGGATATTTGAATGTTTTTATATTTTTGAAATATTTTAATTTGTATTTTGCTTTTACAATATTGATGATGCTTGAAATTGTTTTATGTGATGACTTTATCATATGGAGAAGCATCAGGAACTATGAATGAATGATATATTTAAATGTAATTATGTGCCTTAGTAGTATAATGTCTTGATGTAGGAGAATGTGTAGGATGGACCATTAGAGTAGAGGTTTTCCACGATTGAGTTATACAAGAGATAAGAGATTATGTTTCTTTAAGCTTAGGCTAAATGGCATGGTGATTTGATTATAATTCTCAATGAAAATTCACTTACTTAGATTCAAGTGATTTTTATTGTGGCTTATGTTGAGTAAATGATATGATACGCATTCCATCCAATTGATTAGAAATTGGTTAAATTGGTTATGCAAATATAGGTTATTTGATAGTTTTCACACGAGGAGAAACAAGAATAACATGTAGATGCAAAAAGGATACTCGTAAGGTATTCCCTAAACATTGAAAAAATCATTATAGCATATGTATTTGACACAATTGTGCACAGTGGGAGAAACATCATGGAGCTTATGAATCGAGGATGTCCTAAGCAACATGTCACATTTTCTAAGGCTTCTAAGAACCAAGAAAGTTGAAGATAGGAGAGATTCCCACTTGAAGGGAAACATAATATGTTTGATAGAACTATAAGAGCTCAAGAAGTAGGCTATAAGATTTTCTCGTTGTATCTCAAATATTTACATGATGTCATATTACATAGATTATCACTAAATTTATTACCAATTTCAACACTGAAATAGTTTTTCATTGATATAAGCACAAATATAGAGTGCATTTTTATATGAAACATCATCCATAATTTCATGCTCATCAAATGTGGTAGTAAGTTGTGGAGGTGGAAAATAGTAATTGTTCCACTAATCGAATCTAAGGCATGACTATAAGAAGTGGGAGGAGGATGCATGTTGTACACATGATGAACCTCAAGATTTCCTTTGGATTCTATTGTATGTTTCAATAATGGATCATTAAATATTTTATCTTTGAATTCCCATTAATTGGTGGTATAGATTCCTTTAGATTAGTTTCCAATTTGATAGTTATATAAATGATGTCTATTATGTCAAAATTACAGCACCCCCCCAATTTTTACTATGTGTGTGGGGAAATAGGTGCAATTTTTATAACATGGGGTTATCCCTCAAGTTGTGGGACTTGCAAACTTAAGATAACCCTCTAAAGAAGGTAGGTTTCCTCTTCTTAATACTAATTCTAAACTACTCCTAAAGTAATAAAAACACCTAACTACACCTATCTTAGTAATTCCAAGGAGACAGGGAGAGAAAGAGTGCATAAAGGGAAATCCTACACTAAAGGGGGTGATAGCACTAGAAAAAGGGGGTGAGATACTTTGCTAAGGGAGGAAGAAGAGGGAAAATAGAGTTGGGAGAGTTCAAAACAACAGTGACACAGACCCAAATCTCCACTCACCATCAAATCTCCATGAAACACAACACCCTGCACCTACAAATGTAAAATACATGCATAGAAAAACAAACATGAAATGGAGAGGCACAAAGATACAATAAAACATGAAAATGAGTTAAAAAGCACCACAAAAGCATGATTTTATTTCTCTATTACATGTATAGACCATTACATTGTTGAATGGATGCACAAATACGCTTGTCAGAACATGAGAGGGCTTATAGCTCATTGGAGTTGAGGAAAAATATGTAATGGTTTCCCGGCTCCCATAATTTCACTACAAAAATGAGGGATTCGACTACATTATATAGCCAAATTTGTCATCTCGCCCTCATTAAAGAGGTATGGGCAGCCATACAAATTACTTCCCGAGGGTACCTTATGTCAGAAAAGACATGGGAGTCATATTGAATTAATATCGATTGTTGAGCTATCATTCACCCACCTACCTTTACTATTATATGACTCATCCAACCATGCCTGGGTTGGACAGCCCTATAACCATGAACTGTAAAAAATGTGAGTGGGTCATCCACCCATGTGACTCGTCTAACCCTCGTCTCGCATGCAGCTACCGGGTCATCCAACTTTGTGACCCATCCAACCCCTATCTATACAACTACTTTGGGACATCTAACACTGGGTACCCATCCAACCTGCAATGCCATATGATGTCTAACTTTGGGTTGGATGGCCGTCCAACTCATTCGTCCTAACCCCCAGTCGTCCAACCTTTAGAGACAAACTTGCGAGAGAAATATCTCAAGATCCCACATGAGTTTTGAGGAAAAAATTTATATTACTTCACATAAAAACAACCCACTAAATCCAATGGTGGTGGTCTTAAGATCAACTTTTTACTTTATCACCTATAAATTTCCCCTTTTTCTCGGGATGGCTAGTTGTGCGTCATAAGAACGAGTTGCCTCGAGAAGTGCATGATGTTTCAAGATGTCTCGTATTTTGCACCATGTAGAGAATCGAAAAGGACTTCGTAGGAACTTTATTGGGCTTATAATTCCTTACATAGCTCCCATAATCTTTCATCAATCTCATACCCTCTTTCACAAGTATACTCCTTTAGGCCTCGAAAGCTCGCTTATGATGAATTAGCCCCAAAACCTCCAAAACTTCCCTGAATCACTTGAAATGTTTTCCAAAACTTGGAAAATCACCCGAATCATTACATATCTCTCCACGAAGCCTTGTCCAATGCTCAAACTCATCTTCCCAAGTTTTCTATTTTTCTCGGAGGTAAAAACAAATAACAATTGACGATCTCTCGGGAAATTTTCTGCTATATGTGTGACCGTTGCCTTAAGTGTCCATTAGGAATGGAGTCATTATTGGTGGCTTGATACTGATTCAAACTATGAATTTTGTCTCGAGTCATTGAAACATTGGTGTTGGAACCTAGAACTTCCTGTCACAATTACTCAGATTTTCCATCTCATTCATAAGATTATCTGAATTAAGGTTTGTGAGAGTAGAAAATTGTCTTGAACTTGTAATTTTCCTCTCCTGCAAGTCTGATCTATGGGATGAAGGATGAAGCTCTCTGAAACTATCCCGAACTTGATTTCTTTCCAAGTGTGAAGCACAACCAACTGGTGATTTCTTGACAAGCATAACACTGCTGCAATTTATGGGAACATAATTTGATTGGAAGAGGCTAGAGATATTTTTAGAACCTAATTTCTCCTCACCGACATGCCTCTTCTAAAATAGATTGTGCAAGAGCAATAAAAAATCCAAAACTATGTACAAAGGAGAAAATCATACACACCCCAAGTGAAGCATGTAGAGTGTGCATACGCACTTGTTCTACTAAAAATAACCTAACCACCCTAAGCTAACTAGAGGAAAAGGGAACTCAAAAAAACCCACAATGGGTTGTGATAAGTAGCTACCCTTCCTCACAAAATGCATCCATATGATTTGATTGGCAAAAACCACATGGTGGAAATAAAAACATGTCTTTCACTCCAAAATTCTTCAAAGAATCCACAAGAAACAAGATGAATACCTCCTCAAGTTGTCGTGCATTTGGTTGGAGGAATTTTTGCTAACCTTTGGTACTTTGATGATCATCCACATGCTCAAATGTAAGCATGACTTGTTGTGGCTTCTCATTTGGCTCCAATGAAGCCAAGTAGCTGATTAGGCATGACCTGTCCGCCACATCTCGCCCATTGGTATGAATTTCAACCTCCATGATGAGGCCTTCTTGCAGAGTTTTCTGGAAGAAATGGTTGTCTGCGAGATGATTCTCCTTTTGTTTCTCATCTAAAGACAACTGAATTTCTACCCTGATGATTGGTATGCAATGGGTGTCATCATCATTTTCCTTCGTGTCTAGTGAGTGGATTATAAGATTCAATTCCTCTAATCTTGGCTCCAGAGGGGCATTGTGAAATGTAGGGTGTTGCACTTGAATGCTCTCCTTCGTGACACCAAGGTCATGTGCTTAGAAGGTGGATGATGTAGGAGCAAATGATGTGATCTCTACAGGATCCTATCCATTAAATCAATCTTCCAATTCGGATAGATAATATGCCTCTTGATTGTCCTACTACACCGCTTAACCTCCTCCACGGGGTTCTCCCGATCTCGCAACTTTCTCACAATGGTTCATGTGTGCATGTATTTGTTAGCAATGCCAAAAGAATTAGAACTAACACCTATTAGTCCTAAAACAAAGATAAATCAAAATCAATGCACCATCATGCTTAGATCTTAAACAAGACTAATCTACCAACATCCTTGCATTAGACCATGAATAAATATTCAAACTAACATGTTAATCCATTAATCTTTATCTCTATTGAATTCTAATCAAATAAAGTTAACCTATTTAGATCCTTAGCAATCAAAGGTTTGATTGTATGTTTGAATCCCAAGGTTTTCAATAATGGAGTTCTTGTCAATCCATGGCTATAAGACCATTTGACATATCCCATATGACTTCAAAACTTGGATGGATGAATACAAGAAATGAAAGTAGCTAGCTCCTCTAATGAAGAATCCTCTAAGATGATAAATGGCTATAGTGTATGCTCTATGCTCATTTAGGTGTGTAAAGGTGTAGGTGTAAAGGTAGGAGGAGGGCTCTTTATATAGCCCAATGGATAGAAGAATCTCTACATCCTCCTTCATGTGGGATAAATGGAGAGGTTGGGTTAGTTGTGGATAAGGAAGGTTTAGAAAGGGTTGAGTCAACCTTAGGAGAGTTTAGTTTGTCCTTTAGTGACCCATGGGATTTGAGGGGCTTTATTAATTAATCAAAGTGATTAATTAATAGATGTGCAAGCTTATAGAAGCTTTTTAGAGGAATAATTAGCATGATTTAGACTATGAGAGGGATTTAATCAAATAAATGATGATTTATTGATTTAATGGAAGAGGAAGCTAATTAATTAATAATAATTAACTAGTCTAGGTAGAAAGGGGGATTAATTAATTAGAAATAATTAATTAATGTAGATAGAAAGGGGAGCTTAATTAATTAGAAATAATTAATTAATCTAGATAAAAAGGGGAGCTTATTAACGAAATGTCATTAATTGGCATCATTGTTGGATAGAAGGGTTAATTAACTAGCGTAATGTAGCTAATTAACGATGATAAAAGAGGAAGTGCGCTATATTGACGATATGTCGTCAATTTGTGGGAAAGGGTATAATTAGTGCAATTTAAGTATTTAAATTGCTCAAGCTAAATTATAGGTGTCTACATTTTCCCCTCTTTGGGGTGGCGTAAGTGATGCCACTTCAAAGATAGTAGATAGATAAATTTTGAAGGCGTAGAAGAAAAATTAGTAGAAGTGAGAGATGCCCCCTCGAGTGTCGATGGGGTGATGAGAGAAGGCAATCGACAATCGAAAAAATTTAGAGTGAAGGGAAATAGAAGAATGGGCAGGAGCAGGATGCCCCAAGTGAATAAGAAGAATAATGTTGATAGGAGAATGATGTAGAGGAAAAATGGAGATGGAAAGAGAAAGCTTTCATCCAATGTATTGAAACAACTTTATTGTCATCATATTGCCAAAGATCTACATCATCGGTCCTTATTAAAAATATAAGCATATGAAAAAAGTAGGATGACATGAAAAGCCATACTACGAATAATTGTCCATTTTGAAATCACCCACTCAATGCAACATACAAAAAATAAATGCAATATGAGAAGGAAACAAGCTCATTTAATAAGGAAAACAAGTATGAACACACATATTCCAACCAACAATGGTCAAGACAATTATAAAAATGTTTTTTATCAAGCTGAAGATCCCTAAATGTTCGTGATTAATGACAAGGGTTAAAAATGATGCCCCGAGAAGGATACATGCAAGGGAAGATGATGAAGGACATCGGGTCCAATGAGAAAGCATAGTGCGCTACTAAAATAGTACCAAAACTATATGTGCCCCAGAGTACTAACGAAGCAAGTAGGCTAGCTTTATAGATGATTGTAAATTTGATGATCCATGATTCATTTGATCATGAAAATGTGAAATTTCCAGCAAGATATGGAAAGAATACCATGCACAAGACACAAGTTTCAGCCGCTATGAGCTGGTTTACCTAGTTTTGTGAGTTTTACAATTTTTAGGATTTTGTTGAAGAATTTTTTTTTTTTTTTTTATGGATTTTGGAAGGGTATATATATATATATATATATATTTTTAATTTTTGGATGGGTTGGAGGTGTAGAAGAAAGTAGAAGAAGTAATCAAGAATCTCCCAGATGCAAAAGAAATGCCCCAGGAGAAGAAAGAAGTAGACACGGTAAATAATGCCCCAACATAATGGAAAAATTAATAAAATAATTATTTATTAAAAATAATTATTCGATGGAGTGTGTAGAAGAAAGGATATCACCTAGGAGCAATAAAATTGTCCTAGTGAGAAGAAAGGGGTACCATGTGGCAAAGAATGCCCCAACACGATGGAAAATGAAAGAAAAATAATTATTTAAATAAAATAATTATTCACGGTGAGTAGAAGAAGAGTTAGAGCCACAACGGTGGTCAAAACAAGCTTCCAGGCACCACGATGGGAAAAAATGGTTTAATATACCCCACCCGGGGGGGTAAATCATCGCACCAATTCATTTTTACCGAGCACTAATGAAAAATTTACCGTGAGACCCCGATAGTGATGAGGATGATGGTGAGAGGACGAGCCCATAGGAGACGCATTGACTAAGTTCAAGAGTACACCCAACACGCAGATGATGGCTTCTTCGTGAGTAGTTTGACCTACTTCATAAATTTTTAGAATTAATACCACATTTAATGCTTTAATATAAGACTAGAGGTAGGGTATGATGCACAGATGCATGCATGCGTGCGTGGGGCACAGGCACCTCTGAAGAGCATGCACGCATGTGCAGGTATGATACATTTGTGTGCGCACACACTTACACCCCAAAAAGGTGTATGCGCATCCATGCACATACACATGGCACATGCACACACACAAGCATAAAAACCCTAGCGCACACATGTAGGAGTCAAAAACATGGTGCAAGCACCCTTAGGCATATATGTGTGCATGCGCACACACCAAAAGGGATGTGTACACATACATGTATGTGTGCATGCACACACATGTGTACACGCACATGCACACATGCCCAAAAGGGCGTGCAGGCACCTAGAAGAGATGAATAAGAGGAAAAATGTCAAAAATGACACTTAGAAGAAAGAGAAAAATTAGCAGAGGATAGAAGAATAGTAGAAAACTTAGAAGAAATTGTTAGTGTCTAACACATGCCATGTTTTGCAGAGATGGTTTCCAGCGTTGCAGATGCGAGAGAGACACACTTGTATAGCCAAGATGGAGGAGGATGCGCCAACGTGACCATCGCGTGATGGCAATTCTATTGGAGGCTAGTTGATTAGGCTATGTAGCATGGATGTCATCTATTACCTTAGACCATGGCCTATTGACCACTTTGATTGAGTGGTGGCATAGTGAGAGCCAGTGTTTTAGGATCCCTACAAGAGAGATGACCATCACACTAGAGGACGTGTGGTGGATTTTACGCATTCCTATTATGGGCTCGATGATTGAGTATACGAGTGACTTTGGTCGATTATACGATGCATTAGTGACATATTTGAATGTGAGGAGATACCCCACGAGGGTATGATAGTGTCCTTTCATGACTACATAGTTGATCCGACCCTACACCGGGGACCACTTTATTTGATGGCTCTTATCAGTGGGTTCTTACTCACTGATAAGATTGGGACATCATTTTTGATGGGGCTGATGACATTAGTACATGGAGTGTTTAGTGGCGAGTGATACTGCTGGGGCTAGTGCATACTGGCACATCTATATTGGGATATGCACTGATTACTTACCACCATCAAAAGATGGTGGGGTCGGTGTCTTTATTGCAGATATGGTCCTGGGACCATATAGCGATTAGGCACCCTGTAGGTGCATTGCACACACCCGAGCACCGGAGGAGCCAACATTCATGGCATGGGTCTCCGTGGGGGACAATGTATGAGGGAACTTAGGTAGTATTTACTACTACTATCATGAGTTTGATGAGCTACTAGATAGAGACATCATTTGGAGGCCCTATAGACATATACAATGGCTTGAGGATGGAGTAGAGCTTAGCGTCTGTGTGGTAGAGCACTTCCTTCTTGGCATCCGCAACTATATTATTGAGATATACATGGTAGATCAATGTCAGCAATAAGTTTGGGACGAGAGATTAGGGCATCCCATAGCCTAATATGTGGTATGCTTACCGAGATGCAGAGAGGTGGACCATGGGGCCATATATATAGTAGCTTGAGCAAGGGCTATCTTTTTTATGTGGGTACCACAGGGTTTGGGACCCTTCCCAACAAGTTAGAGACACTGAGAACCACACCCCAGATTACATGGCTCAATATGTGACCATTTTACCGCGGAACTTGACTATATCGATGAGGCATAGAGAGTAGGTTTGGGACCCTTCCCAACAAGTTAGAGACACAGAATCACACCAGATTACATGGCTCAATATGTGATCCATTTTACCGTGGAACTTGACTATATCGATAAGGCATGAGAGCGGGTGTTCGAGCACCATCCGAGGTCTCAAATAGTAGTGACAAGGCTACGGCTATGGGTCATGTGGATTATATTTTTATGGGAAGTGACACGATGGGTAAGGTCTAGTACAGGATCCTAGAAAGAGGTAGTATGCACCCAGAGATGGGACAGGCACAGGCCGGGTAGAGGTTCGAGGCCTAGATGGTGCCTCAAGGATAGCCATGGAGCACAGGCAGATGCCATGGCACAACTAGCTCCCATGGTAGTAGTGCCTCGAGGTTAGCTCAATCTCGGGTGAGATGTTGATACCGATCTCAGCTTCTAAAAAGTGTGGCAGGTGATAGTGGAGAGAGATCGGCCAGATCCCAGTGCCTACCAAGGGGGGATGGTTCCACATATTTTCAGCATACACCATATGGGCTCTCAAATGGCTCAGTGATAAGCCTACTACACCTACTGCCCATACCCATACCCATACACTGACCAGATGATAGTCAGAGATATCAGCTTTGCGTAGAGCGAGCCGGTGGGTCAGGCTGAGATTGCACATGCTAGCGATGAGGTAGTGTCATTTTTATGCATATATGGGATAGCAGTGACATCCCACACTCATCGATACTTGGCTACAGTGGAGGGTAGAGCCTCGTATTATCAATCACTCTATTATGAGGTAATTCTAACTAGTCAGCGGGAACCTACCTATAGTTAGCAGTCGAGTGGATTGACGAGATCAAAGAGGTTGCAGGTATCAATGGAGAAGCCATGAGGGTAGCCTACAAGACCGCATGGGACACAGGTTATGGGTCCACCTCCATTGCATAGACCAACCACTTCTCTAAGGGTTCTAGTCAGCCCTAACTCTCATTGTATTTTTTGATTGTATTTATATCATGATATACATGCCTCTTATGAAGGTGTTATACTTGATAGATGTATATGATGTACCAATTTTTTGATGCACACCTTTGATGAAGGCTTTATTCTTTTGATCGTGTATAGCATTTTTTATGTACACCTCTGATGAAGGAATTTTTATGAGTTGTTCCCTTTGATGGCCCATTTTGTATCGATGATGTATATATTTTGTGAGACAAACATTTTATACTTGTATATATGGACATTTTGATGTGGCACCATTGTTATGAGATGATGGATAATTTTATTTTTTTTATGATTGATCGTATGGATTATGAATGTGTCATGATGTTATATGATTTGATTTCACACTTTGTATGTATCATGATGATAGTTGAGATGTTTGTACCACATGTGTTTGATTTTTATATGATAGATCCATAGATGATATCAATTGATTGTACATGTGATGCTCTAGATTAGTGGATGGGATGACATGATGATATTGGTGCGGGGGGATAGATTTTGATATTTGTGATCCCTCTTGCCCCCATTTGATGATACGATATGTGATGATTAGCTTAGCATTCATGTGTGATGTATACTTAGCTTTTTATTTATATGATGTATAGATGATGTTAGATGTGATGATATTGATGGAAATATGATGATATGATAACAAAAAATGTACATGCAACAAGCAAACACAAGCAAATGCTAACCAACCGAATCACATACACAGTGCTAACCAACATGAATTAACACAAATAAATACAATTATTTACAAGCATGCAAAAACACATTGCATATGTACAAGTAAGAATGAATCTAATCTAAGCAAGAAAAGATGAATCTTACCAAAGTATGTCTAAGCAATAAACTATACAAATGCACAAGCAACAACTATACAAGCAAACAATGTACATAAACAAAGCAAGAAACAAGAAAACAAGGAAACTAATGTAATTTTTTTGCAAGACTGTTTTGTGAAACAATTTTCTATTGTTTTTGTGATTTTCTAAGGTTTTCTATTATTTTTTGTGATTTTCTAAAAAAATCTATTGTTTTTGTGATTTTCTAAACAATTTTCTATTGTTTTTGTGATTTTCTAAACAATTTTCTATTTTTTTGTGATTTTCCAAGGTTTTCCGAAGCTATGCATAGTAACCAAGAAACATGGATGCCCCCAAGCGTTAGATAGAGAATATACAAGGGCAAGTGCCACATGCTATAAATAGGAAGGTGAAGTTGTAGAAGTGCCCCATCATTAGATGGGGAATATGCAAAGACCATCCTTTCACATATCAACAAGAGGAGAAAAATTTGGATCAAGGCTTGACAGGATAGTTCATAGGGAATCTCATATGTAGGCGTAGAACTAGCCCTAAGCTAAGTAAAAGTACCCTCCGATGTAAGATGCTTATGAACAATGAATCCTCCCAAGGTCGCTAGAAACTGGTTTTCACCAAGGGACCTATCCAACATGCCACAATTGCGTGGTTTTCACATATGGACAACCTATTTTCTCTTTTTCTTTTTCTCTTATTTTAATTTTTTTTTATTTTGATCATTTTTACTCTTTTTTTGTTTTCTTTTTCTGATTTTTGTGCCATGTTTAAGCATAGAACCACTTAAGGTGCATGGAATTCATAGGTTCATGGAGCTCATCACCATTGGGATGGGCAAGTTTGTATGCTCCTATACCATATTTGGCCACAATGATGTAAGGTCCTAACCAATGCGGTTCAAACTTGCCTTTCTTCTCTCTTTCCCCTATGTTGAACTGATTTTATTTCATGACCAAATCTCCGACCTCAAATTGACGAGGTATGATCCTTTTGTTGTAATTTCTAGAGACTCTATTTTGATACACTTTGAGATGGTTAAGGGTGTGGATGCGCTTTTCATCCAGGAGTTCTAATTCTGCCATCCTGGCTACTCTGTAATCCTCATCCTTGTCCAGATAATCCCTAAGAGATATTCTCAAGGAAGCAAGCTCAATTTCCAATGGGATAATGGATTTGGTTCCAAATACTAGGGAATAGGGTGTCGCACTAGTAGGAGTGTGAATGGAGGTCCTATAATCCAAAGGGTGGGGTGAATTTTCAAATGCCAATTACGACCTGTCTTACTCACCATCTTTTCCATTATTCGAACCAATGTTTTGTTAGTGGCTTTAGCCTTCCCATTACCTTGTGGATAATATGGTGTAGACCATTTCAATTTTATCTGAAATCGATGAAAAATTTGCTTCGCTGTCTTGTTCTTGAATTATTTTCCATTTTCAGTAAATATGGCCGCAGGAATGTCATACTGTTAGATAAGGTGATTCATGATAAAATTTGAAATCTGAGCTCTTGTAACATAAGTCAAAGGAAAATCCCCCACCCACTTAGTGAAATATTATGTAGTTGTGATGATTTGAGTATGACCATCAAATGAGGTAGGGGTGAGCTTTCCTATTAAATCCAGTCCCCATTTGGACAATGGTCGTGGGGTTGTGATTGGCTACAGTGTCTATCATGGCACATGGATGAAATTTCCATACTTTTGACATAATACGCATTTCCTTACATAGTTATAGTAGTTTGTTTCCATAGTAGGTCAATAGTATCCTACTCTCAAATTTTCTTATCTAGACCATTCCATTTGTATGGGTGTCGCACACCCCTTCATGTGACTCTTTAATCACTTGGATTGACTCTGCTAAATCTAGACAATGCAATATAGATTCACATCATAGCCATGACGATGGAGTGTATCTCCTAAGAGAGGTGTAATGGGATATCGACGGATAAGGATTTGTTTTTTTTGAATGGGATATGTTAGGAGGGAAGGTGTTTTGTTTAAGATAAGCATAGATGTGCACATAACATTTGGGAATAGGGACCAACAACTTCACAAGCCAAAAATGATTCAGAATATCATACGCAGAGCTGAAATAGATTCTCAACAAAGAACGGTATGTCATTGCTCTCTGGTGGAATTTGTAGCATAGAACCTATGGTTTCCATAGCATCTCTGAGATCTGTTTTGTGCTCTTAGAATCTGCTCGAATGTGATATGCACAAAAATACTCTTTCAAGGTTTCCACCAGTTTTTTGTAGGGGATGAGTTTCTCATCCTTGAATTTATACTCATCGTTAACTTGCTTGATGATCAACTGTGAATCACCAATGATCTTAACATGATGGATATCCCATTTGATTTCCAACTTCATCCCTGCATGATGAGCACTTCATATTCTACAATGTTATTTGTACAAGGAAAACCAAGGTGAAAATCTTGAGGTATAGGGTCTCCTGAAGGAGTAATTAAAACCACACCTACCCCGAACCATGAAAAGTAAAAGATCCATCAAAGTGCACCTACCACATGACATATTCCTCAATATACAATAATGAAGCGTCTGGAAAATCCAGACTTGCAGGCTCTATCCTTGGTAATGGTGCTTTTGCTAACTGGTCGGTGAGTACTTGCCCTTTTACCAACTTTTGATGCACATACTCAATGTCAAATTCACTTAGTAGAATGATCCAATTAGCCATTCTACCTGTAAGGGCGGGTTTTGACAACAGGTACTTAAGCGGGTTAAATTTGGATATAAGCTTGGTTTTAGTGTTCAACAAGTAATGGAAAAGTTTTTGGAAGGTGAAAACTACAACCAAACAAGATTTTTCAATCTAAGGGTAGTTGAGCTTGTAAGTAATGAGAGTATGACTAAGATAGTACACATATTTTCTTTATGGCCGAGGTCATATTGGGAGAGCAACGCACCAATAGCAAAGTACGTGGTAAAAATATACAAAAAAGTGGCTCACCAGAGTTGGAGGCATGAGGACAGTGGATTGGCTAAGTACTTGCTTAAGAAAGGTGAAATCATGTTGTTTCTCTGGTCCCCAAATAAAGGCAACATCCTTTTTAAGTAGGTGAGTGAATGAATGACACTTATTGGCAAGTTGGGAAATGAAGTGGTGGATGGCCTGTATCTTTCCTTGTAAGCTATGCAGTTGTTTGATGTTTTTGGGAGGAGGCATTTCAGTAATGGCAATAACTTTAGCTAGGTCTACCTCAATCCCTCTTTGAGATATAATGAATCCAAGAAACTTCCCTGACAATACACCAAACACACACTTCTTAGGATTCAATCTAACTTTTTATTCCCACAGGTGTTTGAAGATACACCACAAAATCTCAGGGTGATATGCTCTTGTCTTGGATTTCCCAAGGATATCATCCACATAGTCTTCCATGATGTCATGAATCATATCATGGAAAATCACGGTCATTTCCCTTTGATAAGTTTCTCCTACATTTTTAAGACCAAAGGGCATTACCTGATAACAAAAATTCCCCCATGGGGTTTGTGAAGGTCGTCTTGTGTTGATCCTCATCTACTATTTTGATCTAATTATATCCTAAAAATCCATCCATAAGAGATAACATTTCATATCCTATAGTGGAATCAATAATCATATCAATATTGGGCAATGGGAAGTCATCTTTTGGACATGCCTTATTAATATCTCAAAAATCCGTACAGATTCTGATCCCGACTAGTTTCTTTTATACGGGGACTATGTTTGATATCCATTCTAAGTAATCAATAGGTCTAATGAATCCCACTTTGTGAGTAATCTTTCTAGCTCCTCTTTAACTAGAAGAGCCACCCGTGGATGCATTTTTCTGAGCTTTTGTTTGATGGGCTTGGCATCTGCATGCACCACTAAGGTTGGATCCAGGCCCAACATATCCTTGTAGGACCATGTGAATATATCCACAAACTCCCGCAGAAGCATGGTGAAGGTTTTTGTTCCCGTGCTGAGAGTGAAGCTCCCAATTTGACTATCTTTGGATCCTCTTTTGTTCCAATATTCACATCAATGGTTTCTTCTACTAGCATTGTTGACAAATCCTCCATACGCGTAGGATCGGGAGGAAGGTTGAGATCTTCTTCCAAGGGCATCTCTACAAGATTTTCACCCTTGGTGTGGTCACTTTTCTTATCCATTGATTTTTTTACTTGTTTTTCAGCCAGTGCCTCAAAGAGGTTTTCACTGTGTGACTTGGACTTTTGTTTTTGCCAAGGCTTTTCATTGGAACTCTTGCCCTCACTTTTTCTTAATTTTTTTTGACCATGAAGCTCAACTTCCTCACCGAAGTACATGCAGGTATCTAAGTCAATGTAGAAACCTTTCTTATGGTCTCCGATCAGAATTGTATCCCGAACGACCATGAATTCTGTAATGGATTCATCATTTTCAAAGATCCAGATGGCATGTGAAATTATTGGTCTCATTCGAAAAGACAAGGGTAAACAAGGTCGATTTTAGGTTTAGTAGGGGTTATGGTAAGGACAAAGTGGTATTCATGAATAGATTTGGGAGGTAAGATCCTCGTATTGGCTACAGATTTAATCAGTATTGCTATCTAAATAATCGATCTATCTTCGTGCTCGTAAGCAATGGCATATTGATCATTGGGGTGTAATCCATAGGGTCAAATTTTGATGGCATACCTTTCATCTTGAAATGTGGGAGATGAACTAGTTCTATCTGTCCTTGCTCATTATTTCTACATCTTAGACCCTTGTAACCCATGGAATACATCATTCGGCTAGACTTATCATACTCGGGGATTTTGTAGCAAGTTGGTTGAGTATCTTCTAGGACCTAAATCATAGGTGGGTCCTGTTGTTGCGAGCTCATAGCACCCCGGATGCGAGATCAAGCTTCTAGGTTGATCACTCTAGCATCCAAGTGTGATTTCACAACATGGAAACCTCTCTCCAAGTGTGGGGACTGTGAAATCCCGAAAGAGGAATCTCCAGATTAGAGGCTGGTTCCTCAAACTCCTCTCGATTTAAATCTATATTTTACAAAACTACGAGAGTTCGAGATCCTAATCCTACTCTAAATTGCCAGGGGGCATGGATAGAAATGCAAAAATTGAAACTATCTAAAGATGGTGATGCACCGAGGAATGAAGAACACCTATCTTGCCAGTAAACACAGACCATTCAAATGTGATATAAGATCATGCACATATAACATAACTTACGGTGAAAGACCAAGAGGATGCAAAATTAACACGAGAGAGGGGTGAGAATCATCCACAGACATGTATTACTTGCTCCAAAGATTGATACAATACACTATAGAATGCCAAGAGGCAGAGTCGTATTACAGTTCAAATGGGAGGTTTGAACTCCACAAATTCGCCTGATAGGAGAAAAAGGGAGGAGCAAAACAGAAAAAATGTTCGACCTTTTTAAGAAGCCCCTCTTTACAATATATAGAAAGAATGAGAGAGGGAAGAGAGAGGAAATCCAGAATCTGCCCCAACCACTTCTAGGTCACATTTAAAATCATCTCATTATGGCAGAAGTGGCCGATCCTAGCAAAATGGCGAGCTGTCTAACAGAAGCGGCGAACTGTCTGCTGCATTAAAGTTGGTTGTTGAAGCATTATTTCTGTCCATTATTTCATGCCAGAGGAGTTTCTCAATTTTCTCTCTCAATACTACACCAAAATGCAATATTGATCCCGAGAATCATGTAGAGAATTTTGAACAGCTTTCCGTTGATATAAAGAACTTGAAAATCCAAGCTTTGGATCGAAAGATAAGTCGATCTGAAGATTTAGGGCACGTAAGCAGTGAAAATGGGTCAAGCGGGAAAAATATTTGAACTTTCCCCGCGCTCTGCCATGTGGATGACATGTGGCAGGCTCTGATTCACTGAGAAATTCTCTCTCCTTCCTTGCTCTACATTCCTTGCTCCATAGGACACGTGTTCTCTTCTGATTGGCTCGAGCTAACCCTTCAAAACTCGCCCTTTGACTTTTGGACCTTTTCCCTTGTGACACGTGTCATGATTTGATTGGCTTTGCGGTCTGCCGGCTCTTTTGCATCCCACGTGTCCCTTTGTCCCAACTGTCCCAGTGTTGAAGTTCCTCATTTCGGCCGAACTGGCCGGTTCGTGTCTGCGCGTACATTTGTTCCAACTGTCCCCAGTGCATGCAGGGACAAATTCTTCGATTCGCTTGATTCGGCCGGTTCGCATCCCCATGGCCCAAATGTCTCGAATGTTTAGTGTGAAATTTCTCCTTTTCAGCCAATCTGGGTGGTTCATGTCCTTCGCGTCTTCTTGTCCCACTTGTCCCAGAAAGCGATTAGTCGATTTTCTTCTCCTTGGCCAAACCGGCTTTCCACATCCCACGCGTCCCGATGGGCGGATGTTCCTTTGCCTCTGCCAGACGCTGGCGGCCCTTTCGGCCGATTCACGCCCCGATGTCCCTCATGTCCCGACCGTTGCGAGGACGAGGACTTAGCCAATTTTCATGATTTTTTCTGGCCCAAGCTTGCTTTCTGCAACTTTTTCACATTTTCTCAAAGCTTGCTCTTTCCTTCTTCGGCCAGGGGAGTTAGAAAAAATATGAGGGGACCCTAGAAACATGATTTTAGCCCCGAATCAATCCATTTGTCTCGAGACTTGAGAATTCGATGCGTGTTATCAAATTAACCACAGGGGGTGAATTTGGATAATAATTAGCGACTTAAGCGGGGTTACACACTGCTAGGTAGAAGATACCAGTTGCCTGAAGCAGTCCATTGGGCATGGAGTCATCAAATATTCTGTTTAGAACCTCAACTGACTCAGAATGTGCAAGGAGGAAGATGGAATGTCACCTGATGAAGGCAAGGACTACTAAACATCTCCATGGATAGCAAGTCGTGCCAAATCACTAAGGGAAAACAAGACTAACCTACAACAAAACAATGTGCACAAGCACTTGGAGGAAAGAAAATCTAATCTAATATTTACAGAGGTAGTGAACTTCCCTCTAGAAGCAATGCTTGAGATAGATTCCATTGACTGGAATCTGCAGTTCTTCACCCTCTAGTGAGGCTAATTGGAAAGCATTGTTGTTCTTGCACTTTTTGACCACGTATGGGCCACTCCAAATGGCATCAAATTTTGAATGCCTTCCCGGTTTTGCTCTGTCCACATCCCATTTCAACACTAGATCTCAAACTTGAAAAGATCTATCCTTGGCCTTTCTATCAAAGGTCTTCTTGATCAAAGCTTGATCCTTTTCCATTGCTTGGGATGTCGATTTCGATCTCTTGCAGCTCCATCAACTCGCATACCTCACCTCCATGGGCTCAAATTCAAGCAACTCCAGATGCTTCATGAGTTCCAACGTTGGCAACTCAAGTGACATGGGCAAGACTACCTCTCTTCCATGTAGACAAGCCTGAATGGAGAGTTACCCATGGATCTTTTGGGAGTTATCCTTTCAGCCCATAAGGCTGATTTCAGCTTGGTATGCCAAGACCTCGATACTCATCAAGAGTCCTCCTAATGATCCTTAACAAGTTCTTGTTTGTAGACTCGGCTGCCATTACCACGAGGGTAATAGTTCGATGAAGTGCTTAGGTAAATACCGTTCTTGACAGCCCACTCGGTCACCTGGATCCAATGAATGCCAATGCATTATCGGAGATTATTATGGCGGTACACCAAATTTGGTTGTTATCCCCTCATAAAATCCTAAGATGCTAGACTCAATCGCATCTTTGAGTGCTCTTCTTGTCCATTTGGTGAAGTAGTCTGTGGCTGTCAAAATCCATTTGTGCCCTTGGCTTGAATTGGGATTAATGAATCCAATGAAGTCCAAACCCCATTTCATGAATGGCTGGTCAACTGAGATTGGATGCAATGGGAGGGCAGCAAGTCTCTCTTTTCCTATGAAGAATGCACAATTCTTACACCTCTTGATCCATGCATAGAAATCACTGAAGATTTTAGGCCAATAATAACCAGCCTTCATGATTTTTAGAGCTATCACTCTTGGTGCAAAATGGCCACCAGCTGGTCCACCATGAAACTCTTCCAACACCCTTTGAATCTGATTTGTGCTAATGCATCTCAGCAGCACTCCATTCACATCTTTCTTGAACAAAACTCCATCAACAATGGCATACGGGACAGCCTGCAATCTGAAGTGTCTCCTTTGGGTCTTGTTCATCTCTGGAGGGCATAGGCCTGTGCCTAGGAAGTGCATAATACCTTGGGTCCAACAAGGAGTGGGGGAAGCATTGTCTTCTTCATGATTTCCACTTGGCTCATGGCTGTCCTGGACTGTCAAAACAGCTTCTTCTTTGTTACATACTTCTTTTTGCTTCCCTAAAACCAGCTGCTCACACAATCCTTTCCCTCTTACCAGCTTGGTGATCTTGATCTCAATGTCATACTCCATGACACGAGTGATTCAACCTACCCTTTTCTCATTCAAATCCTTGTTGAGGAGGAAGTCCTTAACCCCAAAGACATGTGAGACCAGATGAATTGGACCTTGTTGTTTGAGACTAAATGCTTGAATTTCTTCAAGCTTCGATTCTTTGCAAGTACATGTTTTTCAATAAAAGAGTACCTTACCTCGCAGATCATCTAGGCTCTGCAGTGAAGAAGGCAACCGGATGCTCATCATTATCTTTGTTCTGCTGCACTGAATGGCGAAATAGTGTCATCACCTCCAAATGCATAGAGGATGAAATCCTTGGAGAATTCTCAGGTTGATGAGAGTTGGTGCTTGAGAGATAGCTTCTTTTATTGCTTCAAAACTCTCCTTGCCTTCATTGTCCACTTAAAATCCATGCTCTTCTTTAACATTTTGGTGATGGGCTTAACAAGGGCTGCAAAATTTGGGACAAACCTGTGGACAAAATTGATCCTTCCCAAGAAGCTCTGAAGGGCTTTCTTGTGGCTTGGCAATGGTAGTGCTCTTATGGCTTCAACCCTCTCTGGATCAATTGCTAATCCCTCTTTCGAGACAATATGGCCTAGAAGTTTCCCCTCATGAGCCAGGAATATGCATTTTTTGGGATTCAATGATACCCCAAATCTTCTACACCTCTGAAATACCTGCCTCAGATGAAAAGGTGATCCACTGCATTTTTGGAGAATACAGTGATGTCATCAAGATATATCAAAACTATTTTATTGATCAACCCCTTGAATGCCATATCCATTGCCCTTTGGAAAGTGGCTCCAGCATTTGATAGGCCAAATGGCATCTTCTTGTAGGCATATGTTCCCCATTTGGTTGTGAAGGCTGTCTTGAACTGATCTTCCTCCCTCACCATAATCTGATTGTAGCCTGAGTAGCCATCAAGTAGTGAAAACCTTTCTGAACCAGCTACAACCTGCAATATTTGCTCCATGGAAGGGAGTGGATAATGATCCTTGAGAGAGGCTCTATTCAAATCTCTGAAGTCAACACACAACCTGATCTCTCCATTCTTCTTTCTGACTGGGACTAAGTTGGCGACCCAACTTGAGTTTTGATGAGGAAGATGATACGCCCTCAATAAGCTTGCTTAACTCTTTTCTCATGAGAGGTTCAATATGGGGATTCACTGGCCTTTGCTTTTGCCTGACATGCTTGGATTCCAGATCTAGCTCAATAGTATGTTGCGCCAGCTTTGGGTTGAAACCTCTTAGATCTTTGTAAGTCCAAGCAAAGACATCTGGGAACTCTTGACAAAGCTAAACAAAATCAGATTTCTCTTGTGAGGTACTTACTTTGCCAATCTACAATGTTTTGCCTTCTTCCACTAAAATAGGCTCTGAATCTTCACCCTTTACTTGAATGTTCACTTTCTCCTTCCGGAACTGATCATTCGGGTTGAAGATTGACTCCAAGGTTATGAGGCCTTTTGGTAATTTGTTAGTTCTTAGCTGCACCACTTGGTCACCATACTGCTCGATGCAGCTTGTCTTGATTCTGGCGAGAGAACTCAGCTTCTTCTTGTAGGAAATTAACAATTTGTTGATCATTCTCGAAGACTTGCCAACTTGTATTGTTATCCGAAACAGTGGTCTCACAACCACTTTGATATGAGGCTAAGGTTTTTCACTTTTGATATTTTCTACAACGTCAAATGCATCCCCAATTGCTGCCAGTCTGTCAACGGCTTCATTCTTTTTTCTTGGGATGGAATTGATGCTAAAAGCTTCAAAATCTTCAATAAGATCCCATACCCGATTTTTGTAGTTCTTCGACAGATCATTTTTGGCAGCATTTTTCCCTTTGACTTGGTTTACAATCAGCTCACTATCACCAAATACTTGTAAATTCCTTATGCCTTTCTTCATTTCCCAGTGCAAGATCCATGAATTAAGGCTTCATACTCAAATTGTGTGTTGTTTGAACAGGAAAATTGGAAATGGAAGGCTGAGTAATACCTTATATCTAGTGGTGAAACGAGCATAGCTCCTCCTCCTGCACCTTGTCTACTCATCGACCCATCAAAGAACAATTGCCATACTTCATTCTTGTCTTTATGATCTCGGCTTGGTGATGCTTTGGGGAGAGATTGATTCTCTTCATGTAAACAATAAACTCATAGTGCAGATTCTTCTACTTCTTGATAGGGATCAAAAGCATGTATCTTGTTTGCCCATTCATCGAGGGTTAGATCCGGGATGCTTCCAACCTTGGTGTCAGCCTCGTCAGTGCTAGGGTGATCTTCTTGATCAAATGCTAAGCAATTGGCATTAATCTGACTTGGAGTGTAAGGCTCAATATGGAAGTTTGCAATAGGTTCGAGACTAGTTGTAGCCTTAGTTCCATACCTTGTTCTAAACAAAGCATGTGAGACCAATCCATGAAAGATAGCCTCCAATTTTAGCGGTGAAGACTCTTAACAAGCACAATGCAAAGAGTGGTGGAAGGTCTATGACTGATACATCTTGTAAAACAACAACATTTGGACATGCATGCAAGGTAAGACTCAAATTTCTAATCACTCCAACTATTGCTATTGTTGTCCCATCTAGTTGTACTACCCCTTTAGATGTTATTTCATCTTTGGCCCTAGCTAATCAGCTATCTGTTTAGGTATTCTTGAGCTACTTGCCTCGGAGTCTATCATGCAATTATGTACTAGCTGATTTCCAATGATTAACAAAACATAGAAAGGGGGGGCTTCAACATTTTACCTTGTTGTGCTCCATGACTTCCTTCAGGCTGGGCAGCATTTGTAAGCACTTTGTCTTGCATCTGAACCTGCTGATTCAAAGTTGGCCAATCCTTCATGGCAGCTTGCAGCAGATCTCTTTGTCCTGGGATGGATAGGGATTCCCACATTGATATATTAACATTAGTCTTCTTCATCTGATCAATGATACTGAATGGTGATGAAGGATCTCTCTGTTGTCCCTTGGTTTGCACATTTACTCCTTGTACGTGGGCAGCAACAGCTGGCATTTGAGTTGGCCTAGGGGCTATTCTTGGCTGCCCTTGTGCATTTGAAACGGGACTTTGCTTGCCAATCATTTCTGGAGTCATAGAAGGTTGTGGGCTGGTTGGAGCTAGTGGCTGCTCCTCACCCAAATTTCTCCTTTTTGACCTTGTGTTGGCTGCAACACCTTGAGAAACTACTTGATTCATGCCACAGAAATCTTCTGCTTGCCAGTTCACCAATGTGGTGTCATTTGGGGCTGATTGCTGTTGGAATGTTTCTTGTTGTTGACTATTTCCTTGACTGCCCTCACCCTCCACACCAGTAGTTGTCACCATCAATGCTTGATTGAGGGCACCATTGAAACACATGGATTGGTTATGAGGCTCGTTGCATGGAAAGCACCAATCGTATTCCTGAGCAATGTTGTTCTGTGTTGGCACTAATGCTTTAGAGGCAGATATGGCATTTGGATTATAGGGATGGAATGGTCTATTGGCAGGAGGCCTTGTTTGATTCATATTTGCAGCTGGATTAGGTGGTCTTTGTGGTTGGTATGGCTGCCTATTAGGCTGAGCTTGGGGTTGATAAGAAGGTCTGAAACCTTGGGCTTGTTGCCTCTTGAGAGTAACTAGCTCATTGCCTAGGTTTTGCAACTGTTTCATGACCTCTTGGAGTTCATTTGAAGCACTAGAGGATGAAGTAGAAGTTTCACTTGAACTTTGATTTCTAGGGGTGGGAACAGAGCCAAAGTGGGTGCTTGACTAGTGCTTGGATTTTCTAAGTTTGGATACAAGGGCATGGGAGACCTAGGAGCCAGTTTAACAGCTTGAATAAGATAGTTTTCGGCTCTAATGGCAATGCTATAAGCAGCAGGTAAGGTTGTGCCTCCCATAGATTGAATTAACATAGAAATATCAGAATTCAAAGCTTTAAGGTAATATAGAAAAGCACCTTCTGTTGTTGGCCTGACTGCCACTGGAATCCTATCCTAAGATCTTTGAAATCTGAAGTTGAAGTCAGTTAGCTACTCGTTGGGGGCTCTCTTGATAGTTGTCAGCTGCTCCAAAAGAGACAAGTTGTCTCCCTTCTCTCCAAATTGCTCGTGAAGTGCAATACATAGCTGATTCTAGTTTGTGATAGAACCAGCTCCAAGGCTCCTAAACCATTGTAATGCTTTACCCTTGAATGAAGATGCCAGTAACTTGACAGCCACTTGCATTTCATTGATTTCATGGATTGCACAAAGGTTAGCAATATCTTTAACATGATCACCTGGAGTAGTCTGATTTTCTCCAGTGAAGTACGGAATGTTCTTCAAGGCTGCAATAGGAACTGGATGTTGTGCATTGAGAGCAAGTGGGCTGCTACCTGTGAAGTTGACGTAGGGGTTGTTCTGAGCCATTCTGATTGGTCTTAAAACCCTTGTTGACTGAATGAAAGGTCTACCAGGTGGAGGAGTTGAGAGAGTTCTGTTTGGTGGAGATGGAGACCTTTGAATCCTTCTTCCTCTTTGCCTTCTTCTTGGAGATAGCTGCAGGTACTCAAACAACACTTCTTCTTCTCCAACTCTTGACCTTGTGGTGATTCTTCTCATGAGTTTTCAGGCCTGTGCTTGGAACCAATCGATTCTTCCCTTGGGAGTCGCCAGATATGCAAATAATAGCTCTTTTAAGCAAGAAAATTACAGCAGATGAACATCAATCCTGCTACAATAAAAATGAGACCTCTGGTCCCACCGGGCGTGCCAAAACTATTGTTACAGGCTCACAGCACCCCTGAATGCATATCAGGCTTCTAGGTTGATCACTCTAGCATCCGGTGTGATTGCACAACATGGAAACCTCTCTCCAGTGTGGGGACTTGTGAAACTAAGAGAGGAATCTCCAAATTAGAGGCTGGTTCCTCAAACTCCTCTGATTTAGATCTATATTTTGTAAAACTATAGAGGTTCAGATCCTAATCCTACTCTAAATTACCAGGGGGGGGATAGAAATGCAAAAATGAAACTAATCAAGATGGTGATGCACCGGGAATGAAGAAAACCTATCTTTCCAAAAGAAACACGGACCATTCAAATGTGATATAAGATCATGCACGAGATAACATAACTTGCAGTGAAAGACCAGGAGGATGTAAAATGAACACAGAGAGGGGTGAGAATCATCCACAGACATGTATTACTTGCTCCAAAGATTGATACAATACACTACAGAATGCCAAGAGGTAGAGTCGTATTACAGTTCAAATGAGAGGTTCAAACTCCACAAATTCACCTGATAGGAGAAGAAGGGAGGAGCAAAACAGAAAATGTTTGACCTTTTTTAAGAAGCCCCTCTTTACAATATATAGAAAGAATGAGAGAGGGAAGAGAGAGGAAATCTAGAATCTACCCCAACCACTTCTAGGTCACATTTAAAATCATCTCATTATGGCGAAGCGTAGATCCGGTAAAACGCAGTGCATTTGTCTAATGTGCAGCGAAGCGTGTATTTTTTGCATTAAAGTTGGTTGTTGAAGCATTACTTCTGTCCATTATTTCGTGCCAGAGGCATTTCTCAATTTTCTCTCTTCAGACTACACCAAAATGCAAGATTGATCCCAGAATCATGTAGAGAATTTCAACAGCTTTCCATTGATATAAAGAACATGCAAATCTGAGCTCTGGATCGAAAGATAAGTCGATCTCGAAGATTTAGGGCACAAAACAGGAAAACGGGTCGGTGGGAAAAATATTTGAACTTTCCCGCGCTCTGCCACATGGATGACACGTGGCGAGGCTCGATTCGCCGAGTAATTCTCTCTCCTTCCTTGCTCTACATTCCTTGCTCTATAGGACACGTGTCCTCTTCTCGATTGGCTCTGGTGACCCTTCAAAACTCGCCCTTTGACTTTTGGACCTTTTCCCTTATGACACGTGTCGTGATTTGATTGGCTTTCGCGGTCTCATCCGGCTCTTTCGCATCCCATGCGTCCCTTTGTCCCAACTATCCCAGTCTTTGAAGTTCCTGTTTCGGCCGAACCGGCCGTTTCACGTCTGTGCGTACATTTGTTCCAATGTCCCCGCCCTGCATGCAGGGGACAAATTCTTCCAATTCACCTGATTCGGCCTGTTCGCGTCCCCACGGCCCAAATGTCCCGAATGTTTAGTGTGAAAGTTCTCCTTTTCGGCCGATCCAGTGCTCGCGTCCTTCGCATCTTCTTGTCCCACTTGTCCCAAAGCAGTTAGTCGATTTTCTTCTCCTTCAGCCGAACCAGCTTTCCGCGTCCCGACGGCCCGGATGTTCCTTTGCCCTGCAGACTGCCTGGCAGCCTTTCGGCCGATTTGTGCCCCGATGTCCCTCATGTCCTGATCATTGCGAGGAAGAGGACTTAGCCAATTTTCACGATTTTTACTGGCCCAAGCTTGCTTTCTGCAACATTTTCACATTTTCTCAGACCTTGCTCTTTCCTTCTTCGGCCAGGGGAGTTAGAAAAAATCTGAGGGGACCCTAGAAACATGATTTTAGCCCTAAATCAATCCATTTTTCTGAGACTTGAGAATTCTGATGCATGTTATCAAATTAACCCTGGGGGGTGAATTTGGATAACAGTCCAACAATCTCTCTTCAACGAAGAAACCCTCCGGATAAACATGACCTAATAGTTTGCTCATCTCTAGGCCTTCTGAAATGATAGTTGAGTCGGCCTCTAGTTTTTGGTGACAATGAAAAGTCTGAAAGCAAAAGAGCTTGTTACATATTATACTCTCCACAACCATATTCTAGAACCTTCATCTCCCATGAATCAAAAGGAGAAGTTGAGGTAGAAGCCTCATGGGCACAAGAATTTAGGGAATCTAAATCTACTCGTGACTCCATGGCTTTGGATTGAAGAGGAACAACTATATCACCAGAGGGACACATGTAGGCACCATTACGTGCAAAACTATTGAGATCTCTACAGTGAGCGAAGGGCTCTAGATCTCCTTGTATCATGGCAAAAGTGTGTCCTTCATGTTTTATTTTGATGCATTGACGGAATGTTGATGGCATGGTCTCGTATGGCATGAATCCATGATCGGCCAAGAAGCATATTGTATGGGAGTTCCAAGTCCAAGACATGAAACTTCGTGTGATAATAAGTGAGTCTGAATTCCATGGGTAATGTGATTGTTCCAGCTGACTCCCTTTCCACATTATCGTAAGTTGTTATGGGAATGATGTGGGACTCGAGGTCTTCTTATGTATGTCCCAATTACTTAACTAATTTCAGTGTGCATATATTCAACCCTAATCTGTTTTCCACAAGAACCCATTTTATCTTTTAGCGGGTGACAAATACCTCAATATACAAGGGGTTATTATGCGTTAGATCTTCATAGGGATCTCGCTATATTAAATAAAATGTACTCAATTGGTACAATGTTGGCTACCACAGCCTAAAGATGTATAAGATCTACTTCTAGTGGCACTTCTGACCCCTGAATATTTTTGTATAAAATTTCCTTATGTACATTCGATATTTTGAGAAGATCCAAGATTAAATTCTCTGCAAACATCTTCTCAAGTTGTTCCAAGAGGTTTTACCTACCATCTTGCGGGTTTGATAGAGAGGGTTCGAAATCATGACGTGGGTGTGCCTTGTTACCACAAAGTAATCCTTTCCCTTGATTCAAATGGTGTTCACATGGTCACTAGAAGAGTGGATACATCCAATGAGTGAATCGTAATGATTATTGTCTTTCTTGGTATATAGATAATTTTCAGCGTTATAACTCGGGATGACTCTCCTTGATCCGATTTTCTCATCGACTTACTATGTTTAGGGAAGGGTTCCTTGTATATTCCCATATTTTTGTTTGACGTCTAAATTTTCTCCGGGTTATCCACTTCTATCTCCCCATTGTCGATGAGGTCTTAGATGTAGTGATGAATTCGTAGACATTTGTCTGTTTTGTTTCCCTTGACACAATGTAATTCACAATAGTCATGCTCTTTGTACCATGATGATTTTGGATATTTTTCATCAAAGGGTTATGTCATGGGATGAGTCACCATGTGATCTACATCCAATTGTTTTAATATGACCGACAAAGGCTCATTGAGAGGAGTGAACATTCTACGTTTAGGTGGTGGTTGAATAGGTCCTTTGGTCATTTTAAAAGGTTGACCCGTCTAAACCGTTGCATGCATTTGGAATCTATAATTCTGTCTCCCACCACATTCTTCTTTTTATTGAATATTTTTGGTTTTTCCATAGGTTTTGCATTTTGGTTATCCTTAGAGTGTGGTTTAATGGTTCCTTTAGCAATAAGGGCTTTCTCTATGTGAATTCTCTTTTCAATAACGTCTTCGAAGGTGTAAACACAATGCATTTTTAGATGAAAAGTGATGTCTAGGTTGATATTGGGCACAAAGATACTCACCAACTATTTTTCAGGGAATTTACAAGGGAAATGACTAGCTATCCCTCTCCATCTTTGTAGGAAGCTAGCGAATGTCTCGTTGGAACCTTGTTTAGTACCATACAATTCCACCATGGTTATGTCACTTTCTATGTTGCACAAGAAGTGTCATACAAACCTTTCTTCTAGTTTAGGCCATTTGAAAATGAACCCATGAGGAAAGAAAGTGAACCATTCCAAGGCTTGGCCCCTAGGCTCTTTGGAAAGAGTCATATGGGTTAATTGTCACTGTAGGCCACTTCTTGGCATGCCATATAAAAATATTTTACATGGTCTTGCAGGTCACATTTCCCTGTGTATTTGTCAAATTTTGGCATTTCAAAATTTATAGGGAAGGGTTGAAGCGTCATATTTTTTTCAAATAGATAAGGACATAGCTCTTCATATTGATATTTTTGTTATTCCCATAGTGTTCTCTTGAAGGCTTATAAGTGTCACTTTCATAGACTACATTTCTTGAGTGAGTAATTGTTATTTGATAGGAGAAGAAGGGATATATACATGATGATGTCCCACATTGTCTTCTCCTTGATTATCCAGTTAAAGTTCACTAATTTTGACCTTAGGTTTTTTCTTTTGTACATTCTTGTTTGTTTCTTTTTGCACGTGAGATCTTAACAAAGCGAATTGTTGACTAAGGTTGCTAATTTGTTGCTGAATAGTGACTTCTTCTTTGAGAGGTTCCTTTTCTTCCTCATGTCACAGAGGTTGTTAAACATTTTTTTGTTCTATTCTAACTTTACATGGTATTTTAAGGAAAGGTATTATATATCCCACTACATTATCATTGCCCACATTAGAAGTAGAAGCATGACCATATGTTAAGATATCATCCATGTTAATAAGGGGTTGCTCCTCTTCATTAGCATCAATTTTAGGTGGGATTATTTCTTTTTCAATAGGCATTCTAGCTCCCAATTCTACAACTCGTTCCAGATCCCAATCCTTGTTTCTAAAAAAATTCATCTAACAAGGTGGGGTTGAAGTCAAACTCCTCATGTGGGGATTCCAACTCATCACTGCTATGATCTATCATTTATTCTACCTCCTTTTCCGTGGAAAATAAAGGCCCAATATCATGGCCAATAAAAGGGTTTGACCCTTATTTGTTTGAGGCTTCCTAATTTTGTGCTTTTCTAGTTTCCAAAGCCTGCCTTTTGAGTCCTAATCATGTTTTAGGAGCCATAATGTGTAATAGGTTCACTAAGGTATCTGTGAATGTGTTCAAAGATTTTTATCAAACCTAAGTGAAAAGAAGGAATATCAAGAATATTATGAATGTCAAAGAAACAACGTGACACAATGATTTGCAAACAAGAATCAGTCACACAATGTTGAGTTTCAAACCAAATGATCAAATGAAGTACTTCCTAAATTTGTCTTTGAAAAGGTAGTTGGTGTCATATGATGATTAAAAAAATGTCCCTACTTATGTCAAGTTCAAAGAAATGAAAAAGGTGTAAGTAATAAAAATAAGTTAATGTGCCCTCCAAACAAAGTATACTAGAAGAAAGCCCAAATTCAATCAAGACCTATATTCCAAAGGGTGTCAGTTATGATTGTGGGTGACACAACAATTTCACCAAGATATGTTAACCAAAATTTATGAGAAAGTAAGGTATTGATATCAAGATGATATTGATATAACATGCATAAGCGGTAACACTTAAAACTCTTCATAATTGAGGTAATAATTGTGTTGGTTTGAAAATGTGTCAAATGGGCGATTGTTGGGAAACAAGCCAATAGTGTGCAGGGCATATCCCCTCTTTGAGAAAGCAAAGTGAAACTGGTTTATTGCTATTATACCAAAGTAGGAACTCGTGCAAGTCTTACAAGTGATTCTCGCCTTCGGGGGTTTGGGATATCATCCCAGTAGAGGTAATTCTAAATGATGAATAGAAATGCGAGAGGGGAAGAATGGAGGAAGGATAGATCTGAAGGGAGAAAAGAAATGAATTCCAAGATAGAATGGTCAGAAGGTTTATGCTTTGGGCTGGTAGTAAATAGAGCCAAACTTACTCACATAAACAAATAAAGAAATACTTGATGAACAAATGACAAAAGAAAGAAAGAATCCAATAGAAAAGGAACACAGATCTAACTTAAGAGAGATCCAATGCACATAACACATAAATTCAGCACAAAGTCTCAATGTATGTATTAATATTTTCTTCTGTTACAAGAAATCAAAAATTCTTTCTCTCCTCACTTCTATTTTCATACAAAACTATCCACACAAAATACAAGAAGTATTATAGTATTTATAGGAGGAGAAAGAAGACAAAAAGAAGCCAACCACTTATTTACAAAATATCTACAAAACATCTAAAATTCAAAAGTTGACTTTAGGGCAATTTTAGGATGGCATCATCCCATGGTGCAACATGGATGATGTCATCACATGTGTCAACATGCTTTTAAATATTTTACAAAAATGAAAAATCCATCCCGAAGGAAGCTATTCATCATCGTCTCTCGGTTCGAATTTAGCTTAAATTTGAGGCTCAGGAGAGTCAATGTGGTATTGTGCCCGATACTCTACAAACTTGATGATCATATTTTAAAGTTGGTATTGATCAGGACCCTGGAAATGGTCATGAATAACCTCGCAAGCTTCCTTCTCGATTTTGAGCTTGTCGGCAAGTCAACAAATCCTTGTTTTCTTAGATCAAAATCTAATGAAGTCACGGCAGACTAAGAGGTTATTGATGGACTCTCGATCGAAAGTGACCTCCCGTGCAAGACCTTGAGAGATAATAGCCTTAAAGAACTTAAATGTGTCATCTGCTTCTCTTAATTCATAGGATGTTGTGAGCAGTCTAGGAGACATCTTCGAAACTGTTTTCTCCATGTTGTGCAATGCTTCCAAGGCTTCTTCCTTGATTTTGTCGATTCTTTCCAGGATGAATTCCATTTGATCGACCTAGTAATCTAAAGCAGTGAGAGATTTGTAATGTTCTCACGGGTGATCGATAATACCAACCTTTAACAGGTCGTCAACTGAACAATTGACCATCATCTGGAATGTTCGGCGCTATCCAACTCCACAAAAGGGAACCTGCTACTTCCTGTAGCTCTTTATTTTCCCGAGTTATACCTTGGTGTAGCAAGGTGAACTTGCCAATTATTTCCTGACCATCCTGGAGGATCTTCTCAATCCAGGATGACATAGCTATACCCTGTTTAGCAATCTTTATGTATTCATTCCTCTTCCCCGCCCTGAGGAGCACAGGCGAAACAGTTCCGTGGCGATTCTTGAAAGGTACTTTTCCCATTTTCTGCAAAGCTTGGAGGAGATGTTGGTTCTGCTCTTTGAGTATTCTCTTTTCCTCTTTCATTTCTTGTAGCTTCTTGTAGAGGGCATCCATGGCTGATATGACTTCTCCTTGTAGACTTTCTGATGATGTTCCCATTATGACTTGAGTCACTGTGAATTATGTAGGAGACAGATCTTACTTCTTCTTTATGGGATCTGGATAGGCTATCTCCATGACCCTTTCTCCGAGGCATTTTTGAGAAATGAGTTAATGCTTTTGCTTCTTGGGTCCCTTTGTCGAATGACGGAGAAGTCCATAGCTATAATCGGCACCTTTCTCTTATGTTGACTCGGTGGTCGAAGATCCAACCAGACTTAGGGGAGTGAGGCCAAAGAAGAAGAATAAATAGGGGTGAAAGGGGAAGCAACTATAGTAGACTTGGGGAAGAAAGTGGAAACATTCGGTGGCGGCATGGATAGAGAATATGATGCGCTAGTGCTTACAGGCCCGAGTCACTACAAGGAGGATAAAGAGATGGAAATTGAAGGGATCTATAGTTAGATGGAGGGAATACCAGGCGACAGATCCATAAGGGAGGAAAAGATGGAAGAAGTGGGAGATGGAAGGGAGGAAGACAGAGGAGAAGAAACAACCAAAGGAGTGGTTACCTAAGGAGGAGGAGGGAGAGGAGTAGAAGAGGGAATGGAGGGCACCTCGTAGTTGTAGAAATGTGACAACATCCCGAGTGGATGTGTCTCATTAGAACATCTCATGTCACTTCTTCTTTTCTTGGGGACACTAAGTCCACTATTTACTTTGAGGAAGAAAGAGGGCTATCAGGAGCTTTCTCCTACATGCTTGATTCTCCAACTTCATCCTTTCCTTTTCCCTTTGGAAAGTGATCTGGCTTTGGAGGAGCTCTTCCTAAGGGGGAAGTAGTGAAATCCACCCCAAGGTAGATGAGACCATTTCGTTTGCACCAATGTTCGGTGCATTACAGCGTGGGCTAGACCCTTTCTTCTATGGTCTTGGGTGCCTTGGTTCTATCGATACTTGTAAATGGCCAATCATCCCCATCCATATCAAGGTAAACTTGATCAATTTCTTGATCAGTTTCTTGGAAATCTTTTGGGATGATGGCCACCGCATAGTGGATGATCTCTGCCAGGCAACCCGGGAGTGATCCTTTCACTCCGATTTCAACTTCGTAGTTGACATCGATCCATATGTCCTCAATCTCTGGACATGGATGGGATCGATCTTTGCCTTAGGGAGGCAAGCCCGGTAGTCAAAGGTTGGCCTTGCTAGGAAATCATGCTTCAAGTTGAGCAATTCCAGCTCTGCAAACATTTCCCATGCTTTACCCAATGAAGCGCAGGTGTATCTACCAACCGTGAGGGGGAAAGGAGTTCCACCCTTCTTCCTTTTCATACATTTTTCATGATATGTAATTAGTTGTCTTGAGAGCTCCAGAAGGATCAGCTTGGGCCCTGCGTACCTTGGTAACCTCGTGGGTTCTCCCAAAAATTTGGCAGCCTTGAGATACGTGAAGGTGGGGAATTATGTAAACAAAGCCCCCCATTTCTTTTTAGAAGTGACCATGCCCATATTGGTCGACCATGTCTCATGTTTGGCCTCATTAGGTAGATCACCTCATAGAAAAAGGCGTCGTTGATCTTGTTGAATTGGGCGATACTGGCCTCGAGCCTTAGCTCCCAGTAGTACTCATATATCTTGACCTGAGGCCATATCCCACTTTGAATCGGAGTCCCGATACTCTCTCTCTCTCTCTGAGGCAAGAAAGATATATGACAGAGGAGTTCATATAGAACCTCCCAGTCATTGAAACCTATTGGAGTTGCTGCGAGATAGTATCACTGATAATCTCTCCCGGCCAAAACGTTGTTGAGGCACATTCTTTCTTCCGGACTCTAAGTACATGAGTATCCATTTGTGAAAGTAGTGGGCATCAGGAAGTCTAGAAACTCTGCTAAGGAAAGTGATGGCATCACTTAGCTCCTCTAAGAAGTCACTGTGGTGGATGGTCTGTGGCCATCTGCTCACCACCTTTTTTTTCTTCAGGTAAACCTCATTCATCATCTACATGCACTTGTCCTCATTGTCATTCCAAGTCTTTATGCGCCTTCTCATCTTACTTGCCACATACTCTTGTTATGGTGAGGAATACCCAACATGACTTCGAAGTGTTGCGCTGTGAGGTTAATGACCACCTTGTCCTCTTTGTCTTTGACACATCTTGTGTCTTTATTGTAACAACGGGCCACTATCATGATGAACTCATTATTGATAGTGTTTACTAGAAGACCTACTACAAAATGTAGCCCACTTCCTACCAGTTTGTCCATCCATGGGCCTCCAAGAACCTTTTTGGTTCTTTCCTAGAGGTCATCCATATATATATGTGCCCAAGCTCGAGTCTCGATGTTGAGACTGCACTCTACAAGTGATTCAATAATCCCGACCCTCGATATTTGTATTTCATTTCTTGTTCTCATCAATTTAGCTTTTCCTTTAGACTTAGTTGGCTTCTTGCTCGACAAAGACATGTGTGAGCTCGAGGGTGGCTGTTGTTGTTCTGTATGGAGAATCAAAGAGGTCCAACATAGAAGAGCCATGTCAACCATCATGTTATCCATAATAACAGCTTGCAAAATGAAAAATGATCAATTTAAAAGCCTTTGGGCACAAGGCGCGGCTTCACTACAAGCTACAAAGGCTTGAACAAGTTTGGCACACTTTTGAGGATGCCAACATGCAAAAATATGTGCCTGTGTTGAAAGGGGGAAAGCCTGCGCCAAAGGGTTATAGAGGGGTGCACTTTTCAGAGTGTTACATGAAATATCTTAGCACCAAAGAGAAAGGCATGGGGTACGGGTTTGGAACACACAACATGCAGTGTTGGTGTTAAGGTTCATGCACCGTGCCTTAGGAAAATTGTTAAATGGGCGCTGCTAAAGATGGTGTTCCATGGTTTTACAGTGCGCCCAACATGTGGTTTTGGAATGTGTTGCACAGGAGCTTAATGTGCCAAAGGGTTTATAAAGGGCACAAATTTGTGGAACACAACATCGAATGTTGATGTTGATTGGGATGCACCTACACCTTGAGGAGATTTGTTAAGTGCTTATACCTAGCGCGGGTTAAGAAAATGTCACATGCAAGAACATTGCGCCTTTGCGCATTGTGTGGGGTTTGCAACATGAAAGGACAATGCGGCAAAGGAAAAAGACTTTTTGTATTGTCTGATCTCTTTTCCCTTTTTTAATTTTTACAAAGTGTCAAAGAGAGGGTTGGTGGGATTTACAGCAAGGCAGAGCCTTCTCAGATACAAAGGATGGTTTATTCAGAGGCAGAGCCTTCCCAGATTTGTAGATCTGGAAGGAGTGGGAAGAGGGGTTTTCAGCTGGCTGATTTGGTTTGTTAAATTATTTTTAGGTTCATTGTATTTAACATACAATCCTAATCACCTAACCTGACATAAAAACCACAAACAACAACAAGATGGGTAGAAACCACTTACCAGATATATATAATGACAAAGGACAGATGTGGGATCCACAAGCGTGAGGAACGGCATGTGAGGCTGACGAGGATAACTAACAAGCGCAGAGGAAAGACTTTTCTTGTTTTTAATTCATGAAAATGACAGTTGGGTGCGCTATATATATAGAAAACTCCGACATTTATTGTGCCACCAACCGCCTTTGCGCGATTGGTGAAGTTTCGACACGAGGTTTCATGCACTATGGTGCACTTAAGATGATGTCAACATAACATTTTCAGCACCAAGGAGAAAAGGGGGCGCACATTCTTTTGTGTCGACACATCAATGTTCGTGCCTTGAGCACGTTTCTTTGGCGTAGGTTTGAGAATACTAGCATGTAACTCTTAGTACCTTAGGGGTACAACTCTTGTCAATTTGACATTTCTTTTAGGGTGCCAAAGGATCTTCAAAAGGGCACACTTTTCTTGATGTTGCCACAACAATTTTTGCACGTAGCTCAAAAAAGGCTAAAAAAAGGCTAATATCTTAAAACTTGATTTTCGAAATGGAACCTTTAGGCCATTTTGAATGTTAATAGACCTTTTCAGGGGACCAAAATGAAATTTTGGCATGGTTACCTGTAAAATTACCTTTGTCAATTTTATAGGATAACAAATTGAAATCAAACTAAAGTGGTAGTATACCTAGGAATTGTTAAAGTGCATACAACATTACCTTACAATGTAGATATTTAGGCCAATTTTACAAGAAAAATACGTAAATACAAAAATTGTAGTTTTACGATATAAACAAGATAATCGTTAAAAGGAGAATCAAAGTGATGAACCAAGCCTAACTATGATGATGATCTTGACTTGGGTATCAATATCAAAAAGGCTACCAATGATATAAAAATGTCTCCAAAACTTAAGATGTTTAACAACCCACCATGAAACATGGATGGGTGTAAACGGAAAAAAATTGGCAAAACAATCAATTGATAACACAAAGGCGGTCATTCTTCTTTTTGATAAACAAAGCGTCAAAAGAAAGTGAAGGAAGTAGATCAATTGGGGTTGAAAAATGTTGGCCTCACTTTAGCAGAGTTTCACCTCGCCTTAGCGCAAGTGAAAAACTAAGCAAAAGTAATGCTTCACATGTTTCGTGATGAACAATAGCTCTCAACTCAAAATTGTCTTTGATGTGGTCCAAGTGGTCTCCTAGTCAAAGATAGCTTCCTGGGTGGTTCACTCAACTAGGTGCCACAAGTTGTCTAAGCGAGATCGATTTACCCAAAAATTTGCACCGACTAGTTTGGGAGTATCTCATCTTTACTTTACCCCCTTCAAGCATAGTGATCAATAAATGTGCCCATTGTGTACTCTCACTAGGGGTCGTCATACGAGTGACTTGTGATGTTAAATCTCACAAATGGTAGTACTAGTCAAGCAGGTTATGCGGAGCACTTCTTGTTTCTTCCACAAGTTTCCCTCTTACGTGGACTACTTTGGGGTTCCTAGGACCACCCCCATTGTTGTAACTTAGGGCTTATGCCGAAGGAGTTATGTCCTATTTTTAAGCGGAAGGGACATACCCTTATCCAAACCTACAAATACAATGTGATGATTGTGGTGTGTTTTTGTCTTTTTAAATTGGATGTGGTTTTCTTGAACACCTTTTGGCAACCTACACAGAAATTGTATTAGTAGTTTAGTTTTGTTTCAACTCCACCCTTCTTTGACAAGCGTTTGTGGTTCTGCACAATGGATTAGTAATTTTCCATAAAAATAATAAACGTCATTTCTAATTCTCAAGATCACCCTAAGACGCAAGAGAAGAGCATACGTGACACAAAATCCA
Source organism: Taxus wallichiana var. yunnanensis (assembly GCA_018340775.1). Classification (NCBI taxonomy): domain Eukaryota; kingdom Viridiplantae; phylum Streptophyta; class Pinopsida; order Cupressales; family Taxaceae; genus Taxus; species Taxus wallichiana. Next base: position 475,407,494 of record CM031240.1, on the reverse strand, counting down.
AGAATTCAACAAATGGAAACACTTAATTCAAATGCGAATATATTTTTTCTCAATTTTGGACATTCAACATATTCTTAAAGCAATAAGAGACATAAGAATCGTTTATGATTCCCAAGATCACCCAAAAAGACACGAGGGAAGAGCATACGTGATCTTACTCTTATAATTAACATGCAAGGTTCATTCCATGTCTAGCCTAGCATATCCATGCAAAAATAAAACCTGCAATGATGTTAGTACCTTAGGAAACAATTTTTCACAAATTTGAAAGTAATACGCCAACAAGGACCGAAGCACTGCGCCTGTGTTAGGGCATGTGTGTGTGGGTTAGGGCATTTGTGCCCCTCTGTGTAAATCTAAATCCACAATGCGCCTGCTCCACCCGAGAGATGCATGCGTTAGGATATGGGTGTGTGCATTAGCGTATAGGTGTGTGTGTCGGGGTTAGTAAAAGGTGGTATAAAAAATCGGAGCAGTCCACCTATACCAGGATTATAGTATGTGCGTCAGGGTTAGGGCATATGCACTATCCTAACATGTTTCCAACAGTAGTGAAGGTACAATACTAGCGAGTGTGTGTGTGCTTTAGAACATGTGTCTGCGCAAGGTTTAGTGTGCCTACGCCAAGTTTAGTGTGCCAATGTCGGGGTTTTGTGTGCATGCACCCATCCTGCAAAATAAGATCAAAAGATGGCCAAAGACACCAAAAGGCTCAAAACACTCCAAATTTTAGTATGTCAACTCGAAATTGACAACAACCCATTAGAATTAAAGCTCTAAATTAGATCCTGCGCATGTAATAATAGCAAAATCCTAAGAAATTGAACATTATTTGTCATATGTGTATATCAAGGGTTAGCCAAAAACTTGAAATAACAATCAAATTTAAACTAGAATGTTAAGGGACTAAGGACCGGTCCCAGTGGCTTGCCAAATGTGTGTATGTATTTTTCAGCAATGCCAAAAGAATTAGAACTGACACCTAGTAGTCCTAAAACAAAGCTAAATTGAAATCAATGCACCATCATGCTTTGAGCTTAAACAAGTCAAATCTACCAACATCCTTACATTAGAACATTAATAAATATTCAAACTAACATGTTAATCCATTAATCTATATCTCTATTGAATACTAATCAAATGAAGTTAACCTATTTATATCCTTAGAAATCAAAGTTTTGATTATATGTTTGAATCCCAAGGTTTTCAAGAATGGAGTCTTGTCAATCCATGGCTACAAGATCATTTGACATATCCCCATATGACTTCAAAACTTGGATGGATGAATACAAGAAATGAAAGTAGCTAGCTCCTCTAATGAAGAATCCTCTAATATGATAAATGGCTATAGTGTATGCTCTATGCTCATTTAGGTGTGTAAAGGTGTAGGTGTAAAGGTAGGAGGAGGGCTCTTTATATAGCCCAATGGATAGAAGAATCTCTACATCCTCCTTCATGTGGGATAAATGGAGAGGTTGGGTTAGTTGTGGATAAGGAAGGTTTAGAAAGGGTTGAGTCAACCTTAAGAGAGTTTAGTTTGTCCTTTAGTGACCCATGGGATTTAAGGGGCTTTATTAATTAATCAAAGTGATTAATTAATGAATGTGTAAGCTTATAGAAGATTTTTAGATGAATAATTAGCATGATTTAGACTATGAGAGGGATTTAATCAAATAAATGATGATTTATTGATTTAATGGAAGAGGAAGCTAATTAATTAATAATTATTAACTAGTCTAGGTAGAAGGGGGATTAATTAATTAGAAATAATTAATTAATGTAGATAGAAAGGGGAAGTTAATTAATTAGAAATAATTAATTAATCTAGATACAGGGGGAGCTTATTAACGGAATGTCGTTAATCAAGCGTCATTGTTGGATATAAGGGTCAATTAACTAGCGTAATGTAGCTAATTAATGGTGATAAAAGAGGAAGTATGCTATATTGATGATATGTCATCAATTTGAGGGAAAGGCTATAATTAGTGCAGCTTAAGTATTTAAATTGCTAAATCTAAATTATAGGTGTCTAAATTTCCCCTCATCCCCGAACATGAATTTTAAAATCTCAAACTATTCTTTGACATTAGAGCTCGAAGGGGATGAAGTGGGAGGAAGAAGCAAGGTTCTTCTATGGCATGTTTTGAACTCGGATCCTTTGAAATTGTATGACTCAACCGCACATCTTGAGTGTGTTCCCCTTCTTTTGGGTTTAGATCTACTTAGTTTGTTCTTCCCTCACTTGTGTTGCAGCTAGGATAAGTCAAAAACCTCTGGAAATAGGGTGCCCTCATGGACATTACACTCGGAACATACTAATTATTGATCATCTTCTTCTTGTTATTGTTCTTCTTCTCTACAGTAACCTTAGCTTCCACCACCTATGGCTTGACATTAGCCTCCTTTGTAGGCTTTTCCATCAAGGGGATTCGATCGATTCCAAACCCGATAGCCAAACTTACCAAGTTTTTAATCATTTCTTCTTGGTTCATATTTCCTTCTTATTGTTCCCCTTGGATGGTTATATGAGTTTCTTCCCGAAATGTATCTCGGGAAGGTGAGAGGAGTGGTAGGTGTGGTCTCCACTAGTTATTTATTTGTTTTCCATGGATGGGAAGGTATTTCTTTTTTCTCTTATGGAGGGGATTTATGTTTGGAAGGGAAAAGGGAAGAGAAACTAAGATGGGATGGAAGACTAGGAGATGGAGAAATGGGTTCCACAATGGGGGAAGCAGGTGGGAAACTTGGGAACTATGGCTCCCACTGAGATGGTGCAAATTGAGGAGTGGGGAGAGAATTTTAGGATGACAATGCAAGGGTCTCCCATTGACAGGATTGACTAGCCTCCACAAAATCTTCTAACTCTTGGATTCCCTCTGTCAGCCTTGGATACATCTTGGCCATGAAATAGAGATTCTTTTGCGGGTTGTAATAGCTTGGAATAGGGCCCGCCCATGGACAAGGGGTCCTAAAACCAATCTTGCATGCTTTTATCTGAGACACGACCCTTGACTGCACCATCCTTTCCTCCAATTCTTGAACTTTTAGCTCCAACTTAATATCTCCATGTGTAGGATATCTTCCAAAATCTACACACCCCTTCTCTTCAACAATCGCATAGTCGGCATGTAACTGCACCGATCTACATATTTCTCATAGGAGTATGCATACTATTTAACTTCATTGAATTACGGATCTGGAGGTGATTGATAGTTGTTGGTGTAGGTGTTTTTGATCAATTTATTTAATTATTTAGTGTTATTTACACCTACACCATGTGAGTCATCTCACTTAGGTGGACATGGATCTAGGTGTCATTTTAGTTATGACAGATTCTCTTACAGAATTTGTCATATGTGTAAGTGTGTCATAGGAGTTACATTCCCATTTGGGAAAGTAACTCCTCTTCTCCATTATGGAGGAATCTTCTCTTACATGGGAGTTACACATTTACTTCCCTTTTTGTAGTCCTCTTCTTTTTTTTCCATGGCAATCCAAGAGCATTCTATTCCACTCCATTTTTGAATCTTGAGCTTTCTATGCATGCACATTGCTTCTTAAAATTTTTCTTGTCTTATCTTGCAACTCCTTTCTTGGTGAAGTGTAGATGTTTGGTGCATGTGTATTCCTTCCAAGCCCTTGTCCTACACTCCTTCATGGTATCAGAGCTTGGGTACTGGAATCACGTTGCTCGCCATTGTTGCTCCACCGTGTAGTTTCTTGTGTGAGTTTTACCTTTTGCATGTGCTTTACTTGCATATTTCAAATTCTTGTGGTTATTTTTTAGTGGTTTGTTTATGTGTTTCTTGTTGGTTTACATGTGATCAGGGCCAAAGAAGAAGTCTATCCAGCTTATTGTGTTGAAGAGCCAAGGAAGAATACGGCACAAAGATTCTTCTTTTGCACAAAAAACTTAGTTATGCGCATTGGGTGGTTCCCTGACTGTTTTGGACGTGCTCTTGTTTGGACCAGCTCTTGTTTGGACGTGCTCTTTTTTGGACTAGTTGTGCCTTTGTTAGCTCTTCACACACACATCACTTAGGTTGTGTTTTTCTCTCACTCGCGGAATATTCCTACACATTCATATAAAAAAATGTTTCAACCTTCCAAATGCAGTGGGCGTTTTTTTTTTTCAAAGTGATGTCGAACACTTGCCTTCAACCTTCCTACCCTCTGTGTGGTCATTTTTGCTACAGCGATATCGGGACACGTGCCTTCAACCTTCCTACCCTCTCGTGTGGTTGTTTTTGCTGCAACAAAGATCAAGACACGTGCCTTCAACCTTCCTACCCTCTGTGTGGTCGTTTTTGCTTTGCAGCAGATCGGACACCCGCCTTCAACCTTCCAACCGCTATGTGGGCATTTTTTTTTGCTACAACACTACCAAATGCTTTGTGTGGAATTTTTTTGCTGCAACACTACCAACTACTGTGTGGGCATTTTTTTACCTGCAGCGGCTTACACTTTGCTCCATTCTGGTCATGCCTTGACACGGGGTGTCCCCCTCCCACTCACCACTCGCATTGACACTCGCCACTCCCTCCTCAGTGCGAACTTTGCACAACTCACCAACACTTGACATCAATGTGGGAGCTCCTTGTGCAGACCTACAAACACCGAGCTCGTGGATTCCTTGGCGAAACACATGGCAACTTGCATCTAATTTGGCACTATTCAAGCATTGATATAACTTCCTCCTCACACATTGAGTTGGGTAATGGTTGCTTAGCACAATCCTTTTATGTTTTAAGGTAAAAAAAAACATTCATTTTGGCTTTAAATAAGCTTGGTTTTCCCTTTTTCAAGTGGCAAAGACGGAGGGTGAGGTCCGGGGTTGGCAGGAGGCTAATCCCCCCTCGCAATCAAAACAAACCCCTTCTGAAATTTGATGTCATTTCCAACAGAACAAACATGATACCTTTTGAATGTGTTTCGGGCACTTTTTTAATGTTTTGTAGGGCTAACTAGCTTTTTCTTATCAATTGCAGGAATTTCTTAAAGCCATAACTTTTGACTCGTTGCTCATTTTTTAGCACTTCTTTAGTAAAAATTGGATGTTTTTCTGCAATCTACATGATGGGAATATTAGTTTTATAAAACGCACTATATTATAAAGTGCCACTTTTTTAGGGGGTATCATCTTATAAAGTGCCACTTTTTTGCACTTTTTTTTGTCATGGATAATCATAGTGTTCCTTGCTCACTCCATTCAACTATCAAGAATGGTTGAATGCCATGATCACTGCCTTAAAAGGAAAGAAATTGTTCCGCATTGCCACCGGTCTGCAAGTTGAACTTGATGATGAAAGAGATAGAGAAAAGTGGCTTGATAAGTGTGATGAAGCCATTGGGTTCATGACCATGTGTGTATCTCCAGAGCTGTATTTTCACATTTCCTCTTCCACCACACTCAAAGAAGTTCTAAAGACTCTCCAAAACTTTTTGGGAAACAGGATGAAATGCGAGGACATGAACTTGAGAATAACCTAATAAGCCTTAGTCCTAATGATTTTGACACCCTTCAAGACTTCTTCTCCAAATTCATATCACTCAGATTGCAGTTAGAAGATTGTGGAATAAAGAAAAAGGAATCTCAACTCATTTTATCTGTCCTTACCAAACTTGGTCCCGAATACTTCGTATTTGTCTCCACCTTCCATACAACAAAAAGGGCACTTGGAAAAATTTGGTCTATGCCCTCTCTTGATGAATTTATTATAGATTTGATTAGGGAACAAAGTAAATTGATTCAAATGGGTAGCTTGAAATCCACAAAATCCTTTGTTCTCATTGCTGGAAAGGAAAAGCTGAGAGCTTCTAAGGAGAAGAAACCGGATCATGAAAAGAAGGACAAACCCCAAAACAACTCTTCCACCTCCTCTTCCACCTCCCAAAGACACTTCGGGAGCAGGCACTATGATTTAGGACTCATCAGGAATTGGGTACACTTCTTCACGAGTTCGAGCATTCCACCTTCCTTCATTGCCACTTTGCTTAGGATCTCGTAGTTCTTCATGGAGCAGTGGATTTTCCACCTCACATACGGAGCATTGTTCCCTTGATTAGAACAACACCTTGGCACTTCGGGGGTCCTCTTCCTCCTCTTCACTCAACATAGGGTGGCTTGTGACTGGATCATATTCTTGGGAGGCATGATAGACTCCTTCTTCTTAGTAGTTTAGGAGAGTTTTTCTTATCTCTTGTAAGTAGAGGTTTTTCCCACAGGGTTTTCCCTCACTACTTGAGACCTTTTATGCAATGGTACCTCACCGGCTTATAGCCGGACCCATTTCTTGTTTGTCTTGCTGACTTACCTTGTCCCATCCTAGTTTCGATGAAGGGGGTGTTGGTGTAGGTGTTTTTCGATCACTTTATTTAATTATTTAGTGTTATTTCCACCTACACCATGTGAGTCATCTCACTTAGGTGGACATGGATCTAGGTGTCATTTTAGTTATGAAAGATTCTCTTACAGAATCTTTCATATGTGTAAGTGTGTCATAGGAGTTTCATTCCCATTTGGGAAAGTAACTCCTCTTCTCCATTATGGAGGAATCTTCTCTTACATGGGAGTTACACATTTACTTCCCTATTTGTACTCCTCTTCTTTTTTGGTTCATGGTAATCCAAGAGCTTCTATTCCACTCCATTTTGAATCTTGAGCTTTCTATGCATGCACATTGCTTCTTAAAAGTTTGCTTGCCTTATCTTGCAACTCCTTTCTTGGTGAAGTGCAGTTGTTTGGTGCACGTGTATTCCTTCCAGACCCTCATCCTACACTCCTTCAAAAGTAACCTCGAATGAACTTTGAAAGTTGGGAGGTGATTATGAATAATACGATTGCTACTACAAGTGTGAATTCTATGATGGAAATGAAGCCATGACTGCACAACTTCATGAATGGAAGAAGATGAAAGAGATGGAAATAAAATGGAATGGAAATGGATGGAAGAGAGGGAGGTCTATAACTTATGACGGGTTATTAACCAAATGGAGTCACCAGATTTGATTTTCATGTGCCTTCAAAGGTTGATATTCCAACAAGAGCATACCAACTTGTTGAAATGAAGTTGTAAGGTGCTTCAAACCTATCCCACCAGGTGTGCCAAAATTGTTATGTCAAAATTACAGCACCCCCCGTTTTTCCTGTGTGTGGGGAAATTGGTGTAATTTTGCTAACATGGGGTTATCCCTCAAGCTGTGGGACTTGAGATAACTGTCCAGAGAAGGTCAAATTCCTCTTCTTAATCCTAATGCTAAACTACTCCTAATGTAAGAAAAACACCTAACTACACCTATCTTAGAAATTCTAAGGAGACAAGGAGAGAAAGAGTGCATAAAAGGGAAATCCTACTCTAGAGGGGTGATAGTACCGAGAAAAAGGGGGCGAGATACTCTACTGAGGGAGGAAGAAGAGTAGAAATAGAGCCGGGAGAGGTCAAAACAACAAAGTGACATAGACCCAAATCCCCACTTTCCATCAAATCTACATGAAACACAACACCTTGTACTGCAAATGTAAAATATATGCACGAAAAACAAACACGAAATGGAGAGGCATAGAGATAGAATAAAAAAATCAAAAAGAGTTGAAAAGCACCACAAAAGCATGATTTTATTGCTCTATTACATGCACAGAGATCATTACATTGTTGAATGGAGGCACAAATACACTTGTTAGGCATAGGAGAATACTTATAGCTCATTAGAATTGAGGAAAAAATCTACAAGGGTTTCCCTAGCTCCCATAATGTCTCTACAAAAATGAGGGGGTCAACTACATTATATAGCCAAATTTTTCACCTATACTCATTAAAGAGTTATGGGAACCCGTTGAAATTGTTTCCCAAGGGTACCTTCTGTCAGACAAGATGTGGGCGCCATACTGCATTAATGTCATTTGTTGAGTTATCATTCATCCACCTACCTTTATTGTTATGCGACTCATTCAACCATGCCTAGGTTACACAACTATCTAACCATGAACCATAAAAAATGTGAGTGGTTTTTCCAACTATATGACCCATCCAACCCCTTATCTGTACAGTTGTCGGCTCGTCCAACTATGTTACTGTCCAACCCCTTATTTGTGCGACTATTGGGACATCCAACCCGGGTACCCGTCCCTGGGGACATCGTACGATGTCTAACCCGAGGTTGGATGGCCGTCCAACCCCATCTAACCCCCTAGTCATCCAACCCCTGGGTTAGACGGTCATCCAACCAAGCCATCCAACCTCTAGAGGCCAACTTGTGAGGGCAATATCTCGAGCTCCTAGATGAGTTTTGGGTGAAATTTTATATGATTTCACATGAAAACAACCCAATGAATCCAATGGTGGTGGTATCAAGATCCAATTTTTACTTTATCACCTCAAAATTTCTCCTTCTTTCTCGGGATGGATAGTTGTGTTCCATAAGAATGATTTACCTCGGGAAGTGCATGATGTTTGAAGATATCTCGTCTTTTCCACCATGTAGAGAATGGAAAAGGACTTCCATAGGAACTTTTTAGGGCTTATAATTCCTTACATGGCTCCCAGAATATTTCATTGAATCTCAGGCCCTCTTTCACGGAGCATGCTCCTTTAGGCTCGAAATCCTGCTTCTAATGAATTGGCCCCAAAACCTTCAAAACTTCCCCAAATCACTTGCAATGCTTCCCAAACTTGAAAACTTACCTGAATCATTCCATATTTCTCCATGAAGCCCTTTCCAATGCTCAAACCCATCCTCTCAAGTTGTCTATTTTACCTAGGGGTAAAAATAGATAACAATGTATTAGATGACATGTTTGAGCTTATAGAATTGTTTTATAGAATGGACAATATAACTATGATAGTCACAATATGTATTAACATTGAATGATTTATGTTAATGATTACTCGCATCAACCTCCATAGTTAGAGGGAGACACATAAGGTTACACTCAAGTAATTTTTTAAGTACACTAGGAGTGATGTAAGTAGTCATGTGAATTGTCACCTAGGAGGGGCTTGTAATCGAAACTTAGTTGGTTGAGATATAGTATTGGTGTTAGGTTGTGGAGCCTGTTTTCATGTGAGAAAGTGTTGAAGACTATACACTAAGAGTAATGTACACTTTCCACAGTTGTCTCGCCAAGGTTTGGGGTTGGGTCGGGTCGGGCCTAAGTGGGGGTCTGGGGAGGCAACCCCATAGCGGGATTCGGGGGCACATGCCCCGAGAAAAAAATTTCCTTAAAACGTTCTCGATATACTAGAAACGTTCTTTTCTCATATGGGCGGGAGTTTTGACCCATAGGTTTATGGGACAATTTTGGCCCATGGTTTTTTATACCCACGGTTTTGTAAAACTACTTAAGCAATTGTCTACTTATGTAGTTTTTTGCATATAGTAGGGTTAGTGTAACATTGCAGATGTGTTTTGAATTCAAGTGTGAATTCTGTAGATTTTGTTGAGCATAGCTCCAAACAGATCTGGGTATTGTATTGAGAGAGCGGTGGCTTGTAATAAAATCTAAGCAAGTGATTCTTGGTGGACGTAGCCCAAATTGGGTGAACCACGTTAAATACTATCTCTTTGTGTTGTGTTATTTTATTCTACACTTTTATTTGCAATCTGTAATATTTTCTGCATATTAGTTTCTATTGTTGTGATTCTGTGAGGGATTATTCCGCATATTTTATCCCTTATTACCTAACAATTGGTTATTACATTTTATTCATTTTTGTTGTTGTTAGATTTATATTTGAAACCTTATTTTCTTGGAAACTTGGTATTGTGTACAAATTGTACATTGGGTGCATATTGAAGCATGTTCATTGTTATAACTTTACTTATTGATATTTTAGGGTATGACATGATTCATCAAAATATTGAAAGTTTTAAAACATGATAGACTCTTGTAAAGGAAAAAGTAATATATGTGTGAATAGATCTTAAAGCTCATAATTGTTAGGAAATAATGGATAAAATATGTGGAACAATCCCTCATAGAATCGCAGCATGAGAAACTAATAAGTACAAAATATTACATATTTCAAATAAAAGTGCAAGATAAAAATAACACAACAAAAAGATTATATTTAACGTGGTTCACCCAATTTGGGCTACGTCCACCAAGAATCACTTGCTCGATATTATTACAAGCCACCGCTCTCTCAATACAAAACTCGAGATCTGTTTGGAGCTATGCTCAACAAACTCTACAAAATTCACACCCGAATTCAGATACATCTGCAATGTTACATCATCCCTACCATATGCACAAAACTACATAAGTAGATAACTGCTTAAGCAATTTTACAAAACCATGGGTATCAAAACCATGGGCCAAAACCGTCCCATAAACCTATGGGTCAAAAATCCCTCCCATATGAGAAAATCACGTTTCTGATATATCGGGCATGTTTTTCGAGGCCCAAAACTTCTCGAGGGTTGGCGCCTCAAACCCCGATGAGACAACTATGGAAAGTGTACAAGTACTCTTAGTGTACAATCTTCAACATTTTCACACATGAAAACAAGATCCACAACTTAACAATCATCCACGATTGAATTATGCATCTTAATTAGAAGTTTCTTGTATTATAGCACATAAGCACTAATAATATCATTATAATCTTGTTTGAGCTTTGGCATTTGAACATATGATACCTTCTCACTAGTTTTGATGGATAAGTGTGCTAATAATTGATTTTCCAATCGATTGAATTCTATGGAAAACTGAATTGGAATGGAATAGAATCATTATATGGCATAGTCATTGATACTTTGTGGGAAAATTTGTGTAACAAGACTGTCATCAGAGGCATAATCGAGACATCTTGCATGAAAGGAATGGAAATTTTTCTCTGTGTCTCCTCTACCTTCATAGATAGGAATATTACAAGAAATAAAACCCATAGGTAAATTATAATAAGCAACATCAAGTTATATTGGATTATGAATTAGCATATGTGAGTCCATGTTAGAAGCAAGTTGGTATAGATATAGGAATTTTTCACTAACACGAGGTGCCCCATAAAAGGGTAGATGTAGACACAATAGATGATGTAAATTCCACATTATATGTAGATGGAGTACATGTGGTTGTTTTTCTATGTCATCTCTAGCTATGTATAGAAAGGATTCAACTTGATCAAGATTAGTAGTGAGTAATTTTAAAAATTCACACTCGTCCTCATCATCAAATGCGGGAGGTTTAGGGTGGTTGTTGATATTATATTGATTAAATTCTTCTTGAAATGGGTCAATGGTGATGTCCATACACAATTCATTAGGTGGGTGCTTTAAATTAGGAATGACATATTTGGATTTTTGCAAGCTCATTATTCATCAACCATGCGCTTGCAAATTTTATTTTCCTTGAGGGTGACCTCTATAGAGATAAGTTTCTCGACTTTTAAATAGTGAAAGCCATATTATATTCATCACTAGGTTATCTATGTCAAGTGTATTCATGACAATTTAGTATCATAAATGAAGAACACTTATATATTTCATCATCGATTGGAATAGTGTACTTATGTCCCTCATGGATAAATTCAACACATTTATGTAGAGGGTAAAATTATCATATCGTGGATCTATGGTCTACCCAAAATTATTGAAATGCAAAGGGATATCCAAAATTTGAAATGTAATTGCCATGTATTTAAGTCTAAAGAATATATCGAACGTGATTGTGCCCATTGTACCTAAGCAATATTGTAAAACTCTTGATAATAATGTTTGATTGTTGAATATGACTCAAAGATATGCCTATTTGTTGAAGCAAAGAGAGGACATACAATTATGATAGAACCAACATGAACTAAAACCCTCTTAATGGAAAAATTCCAAATGTGCACTATAGTAAACAATGGTTGATAGATTTCTCTACTATATTGTGAGGGTAAATTAGTGTGTTCAAATATGACAACACCATTGGTCCATGCCTTATAAATGATAAGAGAATACAATGCATAAGCCATGTGATAAAAAAAGATCTTCATACCATCTAGGGTTTCATGTAGGAATCTCATTATAACCTTATAAAGCAATAAGATATATGTAAACTGGTAAGAGGAATACTAAGGATAAAATCCTAGGGTAAATATCATAGACCATATTTGAGATGTAAAATCAGAGATGAAATATGGGATGAAACCCTATAAAAATATGAAATCAAACCCTGGAGGTTATGAAAGGCTATTTAATATCGGTATGCGGTTTCGAAAAGTGTTTTAACCCTAATTAAAACCAATTTGGTTTATATTTAATTTGGATTTTGACTTGAAACGAATGCATCGTCATGTTTTATAAATACATGATCCAACATTCAAATCTAAGAGTACATGTAAATGTGATAAAGAATTATATTTAATTATGTCACGTGTTAAACTTTATAAAAACATAATATGATGGATTGAGTTAGCTTTTCTAATGTTTCAGAGTGTTATGGATATGGAATTGGTGCAAATATACTCGCTATGCTCAATGTGCTTCGTCTCAAAATTAAGCTTGAAACCCCTTCATACACTAGTGCCAAACTAGACACTAACACATGGTTCTTTTGTCCTTCTTAGTACTAATGTTTGGATCTGCAAACACTTCTAGTATTTTTGGTTTCTTCATCTTTATTTTTAGTTGTTTCCTACACTTTCACTTTATTTGAAATCCTCACACATGCACATATGTGATCAAAAATATAGCTTCATGTGCTAGCATTCAAATGGACATTAGATAACAAAATAAAATGGTGGATTTAGACTTCCCTTGGTGATCAACCCCTTGTTGATTCTAACCGTGTGGTGCACTACAATTCCCAAATGAGGAGCTCAAACTCCATGTCGTTATCCTAGTTCTTGTGAAAATGTGAATGCAAATCTAGAGTAACCCCTATGTTTTATCTTATGCCTCAACATGAATAGCACATGTAACTATAGATAGAATGTACCCTTCGTGATTGATAGATAGATTTTTGTAGTAGAATTATAAAATAAAGCACACTTAAGTAGAGCGCTTACACATGAATAGAAAAACCTTGAATTTCCCTTCAGGCGTATAAATTTTTGTAATGTTTGATAAGAATTTGGAATGTGTTTGACTTGGATTGGGCTACTTCTAACCTAGTTTTGAGTTCTTCATAATTGAATATATTCTACTCCTAATCATTGTTCTTTATATGGGGATTTTTACAAAAGTCTTGTATAAAAATCGATAGATATTTTCTAGAACAACTCTTAATAATTTTAGGTGAATAAATAAGAACAATGGACTTGCTTATATGTCTTTCCATGGGATATAATTTCATATTAAGTCCGACCTATAAATGGGAATCAGGATAACCTAAAGAAATCTAATTTTTGGAGATAGAGGATTGTAGCTCCGTAAAGTGGATGAAGTATGTGACACTTCTATTTAAACTAGACAAGAGTGTCCAAGGAGGAAGCCGATAGCAAGTAGAATTATAGGGAAGTCTAACATGAGATAGATTGTGTATAAATGATGATATCATTCATGTAGATGTCTAAACAACTGAATGAGATAATAATATTTTGCAAACCTTAGGAAATAGTGAGATAATATATCTTGGCTCTATTTGTGCACACACGTCATGAGTAAGGAATATTTTCCCAATAGTGTTACCAAGCACCTAATTACTAAATTTGAGATCTACATCAAAATATATGTAAATTATACTTGAAACAATTTTTAGAAAAGACACAACATAAGTCAATTATATTTTTTCAGAGAAAAATACTTTCTCAAAAATATAGGCATCTCTGATAGACATTGGATACCTTTTGTAACAAGTAAAAAAATTAGGTAAATTAAATTCCTACTATCTAGATACATTAACTATTTATTTTGATTTCTTTTTCTCTTTTCTTGTAAAATATATCATTTCTGGATTTATACAAAATAGGCTTATAGAATATCTCAACTAAAAAAATTTGTGACAACCATGCTTATGGTTCTCCACATTTATGTTCTTATAATGGCTTGGTAGCATCATAAGCTAACGTACAGGAAATGACACATTTTTCAAATAGATATATTCAAGTAGAGAAACTGTGAGACTTACTTTTGCATATGTGGATTGTAGTTCCCAACATAAAAAAAAAATGAAATAAAATAAATTTGAAGTGCATGGGTAGGACGGTAGTTTGTGTCAAAAGGAGGACCAGCTTTGTCAGTGCAGAAAGTATGGATAGCGACTTGTACTAAGTGGCCTCTAGACCTATCATTTTCCTTGCATAATAATGCAAGTACTTTATTTGAGATCTCGGGGTGTTAACCTTGATGAGCCCCAAGTTAAAGTTGGATTTTTAGTACTAATTAGGTGGTTGCAGTAAGTGTAGTGGGCATGAAAGCTACACTCTCATAATTAAATAAGCAGAAGATTTTACAAATTTGTGCTTGATGAATATTCGTTAATAGTTGTCCTAAAATTAGTCCCATTCGGGGTCAAATCAGCCATGCGTCTGGAGACAAATTTGTATCTTGAATGCTCCTCATTTTACTATCTACAAATTGACTGATATGGATCTATATCTATTTCTAAAGCAGTTTCATTTATCTCTAAATTGAAAGGAAACTATTTCCTATCATTTTGTTGTTTATTGTATACAAAGGAAGAAGAAGATTGAGGATTATGAGGCACTGTAATGTCTAGATGTGTTGATTTTGTTTCTTCTGCTTCTCAGCACATGTGTTCGTGTGTTGTTTCCTTTGTAGCCACCACTTCATTTTTCCTGCTATTTTTCTTCTAGTTCGAGTAATTTTTGTTTGGGATTAGACTTGGGAAGTTCCCTTTTCTGTTATTCTATGTATGTCTCTGCATATTTGTCTCTTGCACTCTCCCTCTGCGTGAAACCCTTTATTTGTGCTTTCTCAGTCTAAGCGGTTTACCAATGTCTTACTAGGCCAATAGCTAGTGCTTGAGTTTGGATTTTGGCAGCGTATGACATGACCACTATATGTTTTTGTTTAGCAAAAGGAGAATAGGCACTTGATTGGTGAAAATTTTGGTAGTGCCTTTATCTCAGGGAAGGGTGGCCTCTTGGACTGTAACGATTGCAGATATACACAAATGGGTTTGTTGAAAATGCCTTAGGAACTTTAATGCAAGGTTATTAGTGGATGTAAATCCAAATCCTACAATTTATTACCCACAACCTTCCTTTCTATGTCATATGGGGGGGGTTTTCAAGACGTGGGCACCCTCATGAAGCGTGGCCGTTGTCAAATAAGGGTCGTAGAACAGGGTATGGGATTCATTCAAGCACAAATAGAATGAGGGATTTTCCAGATGTTATAGTTGTAAATTCACTATTATTCTCGGTGAAAAGTGAGGAAGCATGAGAAACCCACTAACTGTTACTGGAATTCCAGAAGTTGATGTAGTCTAGTCGAATGCGGGAATCGCAAGTTTTACGTAAAACAGTATGGACTTTCCCTTTTCTCCTACACTAAATTTTGCTTTCATCACTTCTTGAATTTGTAAATTATATGTTAATTATTAGTAAATTTAAATCCAAACAATGATAAAACCTATTTCATTTGGAACTATCAAACATAAAAAAATTGATCCCAAAAGTTATGTGCATGGAGCACCACACCCAAATGTACCACAAATCCTAAACTCCTTGCATGACCCCTGGTAATGTGGGACACCATGGGGAACCTTAACCAAGTCATTTTTACTTATTTAACACCCTTGCAATTGAATTTCTAATCCCACTTAGCTTATCAGTCACTTATAGTGACATGGTCATTTTAATAAAACACGATTGATTTCGCTAACGGTTGCCACTTAGTTTGAGTGAAACTAAAAACCACTTCCACCTACCTCTATACTTCCAACAAGAGAATCGTAACCCACCTTCATTTCAATGAAAATTCCTTCGGAGACTAGTTTTGCAAGTGGGTTTTGGGGCCCACTAGTCGCTGAGTGACAAGAGTTGCTAACATAATTACGTTAACGCACCGGAGTTTCCTTGTAAATTGAGCTATGCTCGTCGTAATTAAGTTTTTCCAAACACAATCAATTCTCTATATATTGAAGAATAAGTAGGAATCATAAAATTTCATGATCAAACTAAAACCGAGTGTTTTCAAGACCCATTTTGTAAGCACTTTTGATGTTTTGGTTAGTTTTCTCAACTTGCTACTTTAGCTAGAATCTCCTTCTAAGAGTCTCGTTTGACTTCTAGCCATGTGTGTGACCTCGTAATACTGTCATAATGCTATGTATAATATTATTTGATCTTTTATCTTGTATGAATGGATTTTGAAATGTATGGTGTTTTTCTCTCCACCCTCTTCTCTCTCCAAAAATGACTATGATACTTTGGTTGATTTGAAAACATAAATGAATTGGGAAATGTAAATTGGTTTGAAATGAAATGAAAATGGACATGAAATGCAAATGGTTATGACATTGTGAATGGAAAATAAAATGTCTCTTAACTTTCTCTCTCATCCTTTCTCTCTCTCTCTAGTACCAAAATGTTAAGTGCAAATGAATGTGAAAGTGTGAATGTGTGAGAAACAAACTTTGTCTTCTTCTCTCTCCCTATCTCTCCCTCTCTCTTCTCTTTAATTGAATTTTTTTTGAAATGATGAATGTGTGGATTTATGCTTGAGTGTAGGGGATTTCCATACCAGTTCTAGGATTGACCTTACGGTGGTTGCAAGTACCCAAACAATAGGAGAAGTAAAATGACACTTGTGTCTTTTATTAACATGTTTTCTGAAGGAAATGTAATTTTTAGAATATTTTAAATGATATTGTTATGAATATAATAAATTATTTTCATTATTTCCATGATGTATATGATAATGTTGTGTATTGGGAAAATGTACCATTTCATACGTAGTTGTACTTTTTCTTGTTTGATGAATGTTACTCTTAGTCGTAATTGTGTATATTATGTTAATTAAGTAAATGAATTTTATTGTATCATGTTTCTTTGGAAAATGATGTCAAATAATCCTTTCTTTATGTGTAGGAGGATGAAACTAGAACCTTGTCATTTAAAATGTTTAGTGTCGTTGTAATTTGGATATGATTGTGTTGGTAAAATTTTAGGTAATAATTTAAAATGGTGTGTTTTTACCTATATGCTAGTGTTGCATTGACCTAGGAAATCACTTAATCTTCAAATAAAAATATCAACTTACATTTGTTTGTTTTTCATTTTGAGCGGGAAGCGACAAAAAACAAACATATAGCTTGAAATATTTACCTTTGTTGAATGGAATGATCCTCTCTAGTAAACCTTGAGTTATGTTGGCTCAAAAATCTTTTGTAGTCCTAGAGACTTAGAGGTACCGTATGTGTTTTTGTGTTCCTCCTTAGGAACCTAATTGAGAGCATTCACATGGGTATGAAAGTGTGTAAGATGCCTTAGTGTGAGACATAACGTCACTTTAGTGGCATACAAGATGACATGTTGAGCTTGAAATATCATGGTTGTTTTAGAGACTAAATAACATTAGAAGTGGAATATAATGAATAGTGGTTAGGACCACAAGGACAATTAGGTTATGCATTAATGCACTATTAAGTTTTTAATTGTAAAGGAAAATTTGCAACTTGGCCTTATTTGAGAACGTACCCTTGTGATGTCTTAATAATTTTAAGTGTCGTGGAGATTACTCAACATAATAAATCTTTCTTATGATGTGAAAGTGGATGTGAATTGATCCATGTGAGAACAAGTGATTGGGAAAACATAGTTTCTCATTAAAGAATCAAAACTTAAAATGTGTACATGTTAAGATAATTCAAATTAACAATCGAGTGATATATTTTTTTTGGAAATAAAATAAATAAACCAAACCTAATGGAACCCTTTATAAGCTAAGTGTTAAACGAAAGTGAGAAAATGTATTCTTGGAATACCTCAAGTGGCATGAAGGCTTTGCAAGACAGGGACATTTGATTTCTCTAATTTTTCTTGTGGTAGGGTGTAGAAACCCTCGAGTACTAATGAATGTAGTAGATCGAGTGACCTCTCATGATGTTAATGAAAAAGGAAATATGATGTATTGTTACCAATGATTGTAAATATTTCTTTAGAAGGATTTTGAATGCGTAAAATTTTATAAATTTTGCATTTGAACCCCTTTTGTCCCTCTTAGATAAATGTGTCCCTTGGTGTGTAGTAAAATATTACCACGTGTTTCTCGTAGGGTGTAGTTTCCCTTCATCCATGAATGCTTTTGAAGTTAATAGATCGTGGAGCCTCTCTTAAGGGTATTGGTGAAAGAAACGTTGATGCATATTTACTAAATGATTTAAATAGTTCCTTGGAAGAAATTTGAGAAGCATATAGTTGTTGGGTTGTCTTGTTATATGTTTTAATACTTGAGTGTTTAAGAGTGATGAAATGAGTTGTTAGGTATGCGGGTCACCACTCCTTGTAGTCATGAATCCCTAAGTGTAAATTATGTGTCATTTGAATTACAATTGTTCTAAAACAATGCCAATAGTGAGACCAAAGTGCGACGTAAGTGTAAAGAGTATAAGAGTAAATGATATTTTGGGTTAGGAATAATGTCATACTTGAAGTCCTTATAACTTAACTAGACATTTTCATGTTGTTAAAAATAAATAAGAATTGCTCTTGGTGAGATCAAAATTTCAAGAAAACATAAGCTCTTAAATATATATATCTAAATAAAATTTCATGAAGTGAAAATGTTGTATTGACTCAAACAAGTTATTGAACTATATCAACTATAACAGGAAAATAAAGGTACCATAATGGAAGGATGTTTATGGGAAGAGGTATCTTGAATCTAAATCTCCTTTAAATCCTAATATTCCTTCCTTGACTTCACGTTAGTTCCCCTTGTGTAATAAGGGTAAAATTTAAACATTGAATAAACGTTTTGAGAAGTAGAACCTTAACATAAGAATGAGAGCATTAGGAATTTTGTATGCATTTTGAAATGTGGAAAATAATTATTTAGTTATGGAGATTATTGTAAGGGAGAAAGAGCCAAATTAAGTGTTCGTATTGTAAGTTGAATGTTAAATGAAATTAAGAATATGTAGGTGGAAAAGGAGAATTTATCCTTGCATGATAAATGCTCTTGGAATTTTAATCGTAACTAAGATGTAACCATGGTAATGATGTGTTGTGGATTTTCTAATCCTTGGGTCCCTTTTGTGGTTGGGTCATTACTAGTATTTGTTCATTAGGGAAAGTGTGTCATTGACGTGTATATGGTTTTATCATATTGTCTATGTGGGTCAATGTTTTTGTAAGTGTCTTATGTGATATTAAGTTTCTCTATTGACTCCCATGTGGTGTTGTGTAGCGAACATTTAAAGATAAAAAATTATTCGGATAATTTTGGTGTTGAAAATGTGGGCATTATAGTTAGTATCGTAGTGAAGCTCTTGAACCCCGTGATGATTGGAGTTTTTATGGTTATGCATGGTGGTGGAGGAGATGGGAAGAGTAATGTGATAGTATGTTGTGATGTGACAACTTGTAATTGTGATCATGTATGCACCATGTTATGTTTGTTACTTGGATTAAATATGTATTACATGTGTGTTACCACCTTGTTGGGTGAAAAACAATGTTAATGTGAACGGTGAAAAGTGTGGTGGTGTTTTGTCATTTTGTGATGTTTTGTATGTGTATCAATGTGTTGTGTACCAAAGGGTGGTTCCTGATATTTTGTATCATACTATGTTGTTGCCACCATATTATGATGTATTATGATCTATGTACTTACAAATTGTGTATATGTCACTTTATTATATCATATTTATGTATTCATGTGTTATGTGATAAAATGTGTGTCATGAATTAGGGGCATATGGTGATCATATGTCCCCTATTGTGTTGTACTTGCACTTTTGGTGCATTGTGTGGAAATGTTATGTGATTATAGTCCATGGAACATTGCTATGTTATACCCATAATTTTACCATGCATAAGACGCTATGGTTATTGTTTGTATACATCATTGTGTTAGTAATGTAGTTATGTGCTATGTTTTGTACCTTACACTAATTGACCCTAAGGGAAGTGATCGGTAAAATTATATGTGTAGAGAGAGGAGGCATGAACAAATTATAACCTTGAGCAGAGTCTCATGTAGACTCAAAATTCACTTCTATCTGTTTGGTATACTTCTAACTTGCTCAATACATTATGGATGCGCACCACCTTAGGCTCAACTTATGCAAAACATGATTTCTTTTATCTTTCCTATGTGGGTTTTCCATCGAATAATCCTATGTGATATTGACTATGTGGATCCTTGTATATGTGATTGGGAGATATATGGAGATATGTTCATTCTAGTTATATGTATTTTTACAAGATGAGGCTTGATATCCAAGTGCTAGAAACTCAATGAGTAACCCTTTGGTGCCCGCATAAGGGCCACGTAGTGATCATAATGTGATATTTCTATGTTCGTATTTTATTCGTAAATTGATCATTTCCTCTTTTCTTGTAAGAACCAACGAGTTTTCTTGATTGATGTGTTCTTATATTTTGGGCATTTAGCTTGATTTTATGCTTACAAGAGGGCTTTTCTTATTGCGGCTATTTATCCATTTTTTTTTCTTAGTTTAAAATTTTCTTTTCAAGTTTAAAATTTTTCTAGCCTATCCCAAGGCTTGGTATTTTTTCCACTTGGCATTTGAATCTGATTTTTATGTTGGTTCTAATGTCGTTATGTGTTGGATTAGGGTCATGGGATTCACCATGGAGTGGTTGGACCTATGGACCCACTTTGTTGTATGGGGGTACACCCCAAGGGGGTCATAGGGTTGTGTAGTATTGAACTACATGTTACTATGCCACTTGGGTGGAGGTGATGGGGCTCTATGTGCCTAGGGCCATAGGGTGACCCAACCTCATTAAATGGAGAGATAAGGTGACGGGAATCTTGGTGAGTGACCCGATATGGAGAAATAAGGAGATGGGGCTCTATGGTGAGTGACCCAACATGGAGAAATAAGGTGATGGGGCTCTATGGTGAGTGACTCGGATTGGTTTTGGAACTATGATTATTTCTCTATTGGGAGGCATATGGAGTGGTTTTGGGAGACTTATGGAGTTGTGTGGAAATGTATTATTTTATCTTGAGACTATGTTTCTTTGTGTAAAAATATAAATTCTCCCTTTGTGACATCTTATCATTTGGCATTCTTGCATATCAAGTGAATATATTTCTGTATTGTGAGACATGACGAAACTTGTTATAACCTACACATCGAACCATACCGCCATGAGAAAAAATATGAAAAGAACCTTGTATAAAACAATCCTAAAAGGAAATTCTTGTAGCCAATCATTCTTACCTTGTCTTGTAAGATGAAAATAACCTCCTATACTTGAAAACCACTAATCAAACTTTGTGTTGGAAAGATTTTTGTCATGTTCAAACAATTGGAAATAACCGTAGATCATACTTCTTGCATGTTAGTTCTCATATATTCCCTTTTCAATCCTCTATGTATCACCTCATGTGCAAATTTAACTACCACCTTCAACCCTTCAACCAATTGGAAACTTGAAAACTATGTGTTTAAAACAATGAAAACTTGTTGGCTTATAGTATTTGGTTATTGTTGGTGTAAGATGAAGAATTTTGTTGACTCATGTTGATGGGAGGTGGTGGCTCATGCTTAGTACTTTGGGAGATGTTATTTCTTGATATTTCTTAGATCACAGATCCTATTGGGAAGTTATTAATGTTGGTATGCCATATTTTGGTGCTTATGTTGATCGATGAGTTACTCTTGTGAGTCTTGTTTTTATTATTGGTAAATGGTTTTGAAGGGGACCATACCCTGAAGTACAAAAAGGCTCAAAATCTAGGATATACAAAGTAAGCATAGTGATTTTTTTATAAGTGGGGGCCACACCCCAACAGCAAAATCCTAAGAGAGCTAGAAATAACACTAAAGAACAAGACAGGGGCAAGCTACCAACAAGAAGCCCAAAAATAGCCAAAAAATATAATAACAAAGAGTGGTGAGAAACCGTAAAATAATAGCATCGTGACAAAAAAAAATGATGGTACCAAAAGGACACCAGAGACCTATTTGAGAAACTTGTTAAAGACCTTCTGAGCATCCATCAAGGCCTTGTAGAGATTGAGGGTAGTTTGTTAGGTAGGGTCTTTGCTACTCGATGCAACGGCCTTCTTCTTGATTTTTCCTTCCTTCCACATGTCCTCAGGTATGTCGTTAATGTCACAAATATGTTTTACCTGAATTTGGATGAAATCAAGTAAAGATTTGTGCATGGAGAGTTGATTGATCTACTTGTTTACCACTTGTTGTATTCTCTCCTCCAAGGCACTTTGCTTCTTAGTAAGAGTTTAAATCTTCTCCTCAAGTTTTGAAAGAGTTGTAGATCCCAAGTCCTCCTTGATACCTTCATTGAGAAGAAAATCAACATTGTCTTCAATTCCCTTGATCGTATCAGCCTGCTACTTCAATTGGGATCTTAAGTCAATGTTTTCTTGGGGTCAAGGGCAGACTAGCTAATATGAAGGATATTTTCAGCCACAGTTGTGTATTTTCCATTGGAGATACTATGTAACACCTTTTTGGAAGGAGGGAGATTAGAGAAGGAAGCATGGAAACTAGGATTCTTTATTTTGACCACGGGTGTTTTGTGGTGGGGGCTAAAGGGGGAGGGTTATTGGCCACAACATCATGGAAATATTGATGCAATAGGAAAATAACCCCCTGGTGAAGGGAAGGCCACACAGGTGAGCCTGAACATCAAGGATGAATTTCTCAAGGGAATGGAGAATATAATAAGAAAGACTGACCTTAGGAGTGTGCCTGAAATGATTTAGAAGGACCAAATGATGGAGCGACAGGGGTTGAAAAACATCCCTCCAAGGTGATATACCTTACAACCATCTTAACAACTTCTCCATAAGGGGGAGGGATAGAAGAACACAATGCAGACTAGATTTCCCAATTTTTAGGGTTCATCCCCCTCCACAAATCATTTCTCTTCAGCGATCCTTGTCAAATTTGTTTCTATAGAACTTAATCCCATCCATCCCTAACCCAGTAATGAAATAAATCAAGCTCTCGGTGATGATAAAATCTTTACCTTTAAAGGTAATCACCCTGTCCTTCCATTTATGGGAAAATGTGAGAGAGATGTGTTTATCGTGCCCTTTAATCCTCTACATAAAGTCTGTGAAGCCATCCACATCAAGGGCCTTCCATAATTCTTCATTTTGCTTCAAGGAAGGGTCATAAATTGGCTTCACACTGCAAGGAGGTCTCCCATTTTGAAGAGAAAACTCACACACATGGATTCAAAGCATTATGGATGCAAATAATGATCGACTTCCCAACAACATGACTATCTGATCTGGAACATAAAACACAAAAATAAGGGACCTCACCGAGTTTCCAAATACTAAGAACAGAAAATGTAAATATTCCTAGTAGCTTGATTGTCGAAGCCGAGAACAAAAAGTAGAGGAAAATGATCTATTTGAGAGAGATAACTCTCAAATCCATGGAGTACACAATAGCTTTGAGTCTTGTTAGGCATTCTTACGATTGAGGTTTGACGCTCCACTTGGTTGGTATGTACTATTGGATCTTGTCTTGGCACCGTATGGTTACGAAGTTATGCTTTTTGGGTCATGTGATACCATTTGCATATGTATCAGCGTGATGATTCATTATTTGTTAGTCACATATGTGTGTTGGATCTATGCCTATGACATAATTTTTGGAAATTATTTTTTCGTGGACTACTTGTTATCTTTACTTGTTGGAATTAGAGGTCTTGTGATGTGATATAGTCGTGAAAGTATGTAGTAATATGTCTTGTGGACCATTAGTGTTGTGTTTGGGCCTTGCGTGGCATCTTGATGTCAGTTACTATTGGGCACCCACAAAAATAAATAAACTGAAATCTTAAACAATGAAATACTAAGATCTTGAGATTAAGAAATATTGTAAAGGAAAAGACTAATTAAGTAATAAAGTAAAAGATAACTAACTACCAATATTCACATAACATTAAAATTTAAGATATTGCCAAAATTAGTTTGCTTCCTTGTGGTCGCGTTGTACCAACAAGTTGTTTTGTTAAACGACATATGTCATTATTAACATTCTTTCTTACGTATCCTTCAAGCTACGACATTGTGTTGCATCAAGGACGATGCTCATATAACGGGAGGGAAATGTAGTGCCCAACATAAAACAAAAAAAAAAAAATTGAAATGCGTGGGCGGGATGGTAGTTTGTGTCGGGATGAACATCTTTGTCGGTGTAGTAGGTATGGACGGTGACTTGTCCTAAGTGGCTTATAGACCTTTCATTTTCCTTTCATAATAATACAAGCACTTTATTTGAGATCTCGAGGTGTTAACCACGATGAACCCCAAGTTAACATTGGAGTTTTAGCAGTAATTGGGTGGTCGCAGCAAGTGTAGTGGGCATGAAATTTGCACTCTCATAACTAAATAAATAGAATGTTTTTGAGAACTATGCTTGATGGATCTCTACTAATATTTATCCTAAAATCAGTCCCATTCTGGGTTAAATCAGCCATTCACCTAGAGATAAATTTGTATCTTGAATGCTCATCGTTTTACTATCTACAAATTAACTTATCTAGATTTGTATTTGTACCTAAAATAGATTCATTTTTCTTTGAGTTGAAAGGTAACTATTTCCATTCATCGTGTTTTTTTTTCTATGCAAAGGAAGAATAAGATTGAGGATTGGAAGGCACTATAATGTCTAGTTGTGTTGATTTTTCTTCTTCTTCTTCTTCTAAGAACCTATGCTACGTGTGTTGTGGCCTTTGCAGCCACCACTTCATTTTTCCTACTCTTTTTCTTTTATTTAAAGTAGTTACTACTTAGGATTAGACACAGGAAGTACCCTTTTCTGTTATTCCACATATGTCTCTACATATTTGTCTCTTACACTCTCCATTTGTGTGAAACCCTTTGTTTGTCCTTTCTCAATCCAGCGGTTCACCAATTTATTATTGGGACGATTTCTAGTGCTTAGGTTTGGAATTGGGCAGCGTATGGCATAGCCACTATATGTTTTTGTTTAAAAAAAGGAGCATAGGAACTTGCTTGGTGAAAATTTTGGCAACACCTTAGGGAAGGGTGGCCTCTTGGACTATAACAATTGTAGGTATGCACAAGTGGGTTCGTTGAAAAGGCCGTAGGAACTTTAATGCAACATTATTGGCAGATGTAAAGCCAAATCCTACCCGTGTTAAATGGGGGAGTTTGCAAGATGTGGGCACCCTTATGAAGCATGGTTGTTGTAAAATAAGAGTCATAGAACGAGGATATGGGAGTCAGTCATGCAAAAATAGAATGAGGGATTTTCCATATGTTGTAGTTGTAAATGTGTTGTTAGTCTGTGTGTAAAGTGAGGAAGCATAAGAAAGCCACAAAATGTTTCGGAATGCCTAAAGCTGATGTAGTCTCGTCAAATGTGGGGATTGTGAGTTTTGCGTAAAATGGTATGGACTTTCCCTTTTCTCCCCGCACTAAATTTTGCTTTCATCGGTTATTGCATTTGGAAATTAGATGTTAATTATTAGGAAATGTTGGACTCAAGTTCTTGGTCTATTGGCAAGTTACAATTATTTTCTAATCATCAACCCAAGTTCCATTCCCATCGATTCCATTGGACACTTTCAATAAACAACCATGGAATCACCTTGAGATAGGGGACAAACTTCTCCATGTGAACCAAGCGAGAACACAACGGAGCGCTTCGAATTCGAGATCTTTTGGTGGACATTAAAGACCTAAGCCCACATCCATGTCCCACTTAGAGAAAGTGCTCTTCCACCACCCAGAGTTCATAGCTCGGTATAAAATTGTTTACCATCCAAAGTCTCACCGATGGCGTTTGGGTGGAGTGGTTAAGTCAGATGGTTATATCCGGGTCCACCTAGGTTCAAATCCCACTAAGGCACGATCCTCATTCAGGGTGGTAATGTCCTAGGTGGCGCGGCTAGTAGGCTTATTCAACAGAGGTGGATTTTGGTTTGAGAAGACCTACGTTGGAAATGGGTTTATGTGTGGTGGATCTTTTCGCTAAGTGTTGAGCTTGATGTTATATCTTGGTTGAATGTACTCTAGTTCATAGCTTTGATCAAAAATGTTTATCTATCAAAAAAATTAGAAAATGTAACTCGAAACAATGATAAAACCTTACTTCATTTTGATCTCTCAAACATCAAAAAAATTGATCCCGAAAGTTATGCGCATGGAGCACCACACCCAAATGTACCGCAAATCCGAAAATCCTTGCATGACCCCTAGTAACGTGGGACACCATGGGGAACCTTAACCAAGTCATTTGAACTTATTTAACTCCTTGCAAGTCGAATTTATAATCCCACTTAGCTTATCAGTCACTTGCAGTGACATGTTTGTTTTAATAAAATGTGATTTGTTTCACTTACTATTGCCACTTAGTTTGAGCGAAACTAAAAACCACTACCACCTACCTCTAAAATGCCAACAAGAGAATTGTAAACCACCTTCATTTCAATGAAAACACCTTCGGAGACTAGTTTTGCAAGTGAATTTTGGGGCCCATTGGTCACTGAGTGACAAGAGTTGTTGACGTAATTACGTTAATTGGCCCCGGAGTTGCCCTTATAACTTGAGCTCTGCTCATCGTAATCAAGTTTCGTCAAACACGATGAATTATATATATATATATATATATATATATATATGGGGGAGTAAGTAGGAATCATCAAACTTCATGATCAAACTTAAAACGAGTGTTTTCAAGACCCAGTTTGTAAGCACTTTTGATGTTTTGGTTAGTTTTCTCAACTTGCTACTTTAGCTAGAATCTCCTTCTGAGAGTCTCGTTTGACTTCTAGCCACGAGTGTGACCTCGTAATATTTTCATAATGCTATTTATAATATTATTTGATCTTTTATCTTGTATGAATGGATTTTTAAATGTATGGTGTTTTCTCTCTCTCCGAAATGACTATGATACTTTGGTTAATTTGAAAACGTAAATGAATTGGGAAATGTAAATTGGTTTGAAATGAAATGAAAATGGACATGAAATGCAAATGGTTATGACATTGTGAATGGAAAATAAAATCTCTCTCTCTCTCTCTCTCTCTCTCTCTCTCTCTCTCTCTCTCTCTCTCTCTCTCTCTCTCTCTCTCTCTCTCTCTCTCTCTCTCTCTCTCTCTCTCTCTCTCTCTCTCTCTCTCTCTCTCTCTCTCTCTCTCTCTCTCTCTCTCTCTCTCTCTCTCTCTCTCTCTCTCTCTCTCTCTCTCTCTCTCTCTCTCTCTCTCTCTCTCTCTCTCTCTCTCTCTCTCTCTCTCTCTCTCTCTCTCTCTCTCTCTCTCTCTCTCTCTCTCTCTCTCTCTCTCTCTCTCTCTCTCTCTCTCTCTCTCTCTCTCTCTCTCTCTCTCTCTCTCTCTCTCTCTCTCTCTCTCTCTCTCTCTCTCTCTCTCTCTCTCTCTCTCTCTCTCTCTCTCTCTCTCTCTCTCTCTCTCTCTCTCTCTCTCTCTCTCTCTCTCTCTCTCTCTCTCTCTCTCTCTCTCTCTCTCTCTCTCTCTCTCTCTCTCTCTCTCTCTCTCTCTCTCTCTCTCTCTCTCTCTCTCTCTCTCTCTCTCTCTCTCTCTCTCTCTCTCTCTCTCTCTCTCTCTCTCTCTCTCTCTCTCTCTCTCTCTCTCTCTCTCTCTCTCTCTCTCTCTCTCTCTCTCTCTCTCTCTCTCTCTCTCTCTCTCTCTCTCTCTCTCTCTCTCTCTCTCTCTCTCTCTCTCTCTCTCTCTCTCTCTCTCTCTCTCTCTCTCTCTCTAGTACCAAAATGTTAAGTGCAAATGAATGTGAAAGTGTGAATGCATGAGAAATGAACTCTATTTTCTTCTCGCTCATCATCTCTCCCTCTCTCTTCTCTTTAATTGAAATTGTTTGAAACGATGAATGTGTGTATTTATGCTTGAGTGTAGGGGATTTTCATACTATTTATAGGACCGACCCTATGGTGGTTACAGTACCAGGATAATAGGAGAAGTGAAACGACACTTGTGTCTTTTATTAACATGTTTTTTAAGGCAATGTAATTTTTTAGAGCATTTCAATGATATTTTTATGAATAGAATGAATTATTTACATTATTTCCATGATGTATATGATAATGTTGTGTATTGGGAAAATGTACCATTTCATACGTAGTTGTACTTTTGCTTGTTTTACGAATATTACTCTTAGTTGTAATTTTGTATATTATGTTAAGTAAATGAATTTGATTGTATCATGTTTCTTTGGAAAATGATGTCAAATAATCCTTTCTTTTAGTGTCAAAATATGTATAGGAGGATGAAACTGGAACCTTATCATTTAAAATGTTCAGTATTATCGTAATTTTGGATATGATTGTGCCAGTAAAATTGTTGGTAATAATTTAAAATGGTGTGTTTTTACCTATCTACTAGTGTTGCATTGACCTAGGAAATCACTTAATCTTCAAAGAAAAATATCAACTTACATTTGTGTGTTTTTCATTTTGAGTGGGAAGTGACAAAACAAACATATAACTTGAAATATTTACCTTTGTTGAATGGAATGATCCTCTCTGGTAAGCCTTGAGTTATGTTGGCTCCAAACATCTTTCATAGTCCTAGAGACTTAGAGGTATCGTATGTGTTTGTGTGTTCCTCCTTAGGAACCTAATTGAGAGCATTTATGTGGGTATGAAAGTGTGTAAGATGCCTTAGTGTGAGACATAATGTCACTTTAGTGGCATACAAGATGACATGTTGAGCTTGAAATCTCATGGTTGTTTTAGAGACTAAATAACATTAGAAGTGGAATATAATGAACAGTGGTTGGGACCACATGGACAATTAGGTTATGCATTAATGCACTATTAAGTTTTTAATTGTAAAGAAAAATTCTAACTTGGGCTTATTTGAGAATGTACCCTTGTTGATAATTTTAAGTGCGGTAGAGATTACTCGCAACATAATAGATCTTTCTTATGATGTGAAAGTGGATGTGAATTGATCCACGTGAGAACAAGTGATTGAAAAACATAGTTTCTCATTAGAGAATCAAAACTTAAAATGTGTACATGTTAAGATAATTCAAATTAACAATCGAGTGATATATTTTTATTGGAAGTCAAATAAATGAACCAAACCTAATGGAACCCTTTATAAGCTAAGTGTTAAATAAAAGTGAGAAAATGTAGTCTTGGAATACCTCAAGTGGCACGAAGGATTTGCAAGACAGGGGACATTTGATTTCTCTAATTTTGTCTTATGGTAGGGTGTAGAAACCCTCAGTACTAATGAATGTAGTAGATCGAGTGACCTCTCATGATGTTAATGGACAAAGGACATATGATGTATTGTTACCAATGATTTTAAATATTTCTTTAGAAGGATTTCAAACGTGTAAAATTTTATAACTTTTGCGTTTGAACCCCTTTCGTTCCTCGTAGATAAATGTGTCCCTTGGTGTGTAGCAATGATTACCACATGTTGCTCGTAGGGTGTAGTTTCCCTCTATCCACAAATGCTTTTGAACTTAATAGATCGTGGAGCCTCTCTTAAGGGTATTGGTGAAAGAAACAGTCATGCATATTTACTAAACAATTTAAATGGTTCCTTGGAAGAAATTTGAGAAGCATATAGTTATTGGATTGTCTTGTTATATTTGTTTAATACTTGAGTGTTTAAGAGTGATTAAATGAGTTGTTAGGTGCAGGGTCACCGCTCCTTGTAGCCATAAATCCCTAGGTGTAAATTATGTGTCATTTGAATTGCAATTGTTCTAAAACACTGTCAATAGTGAGACCAACATGTGACGTAAGTGTAAAGAGTATAAGAGTAAATGATATTTTGGGTTAGGAATAATGTCATACTTGAAGTCCTTATAAATTAAATAGACATTTTCATGTTGTTAAAAATAAATAAGAATTGCCCTTTGGTGAGATCAAACATTCGACCAAACATAAGCTCTTAAATATATACATATATATAAATAAAATTTCATGAAGTGAAAATGTTGTCTTGACTCAAACAAGTTATTGACCTCTATTAACTATAACAGGAAAATAAAGGTATTGTAATGGAAGGATGTTTATGGTAAGAGGTATCTTGAATCTAAATCTCCTTTAAATCCTAATATTTCATCCTTGACTTCACGTTAGTTCCCCTTGTATAATAAGGGTAAAATTTAAACATTGAAATAATGTTTTGAGAAGCGGAACCTTAACATAAGAATGGGATCATTAGGAATTTTATATGCATTTTGAAATGTGGCAAATAATTATTTAGTTATGGAGATTATTTTAAGGGAGAAAGAGCCAAATTAAGTGTTCATATTGTAAGTTGAATGTTAAATGAAATTAAGAATATGTAGGTGGAAAAGGATAATTTATCCTTGCACGATAAATGCTCTTGGAATTTTAATCATAACTAAGATGTAACCATGGTAATGATGTGTTGTGGATTTTCCAATCCTTGGGTCCCTTTTGTGGTTGGGTCATTGCTAGTATTTGTTCATTAGGGAAAGTGTGGCATCGACGTGTATATGGTGTTATCATGTTGTCTATGTGGGTCGATGTTTTGTGTAAGTGTCTTATGTGATGTTAAGTTTCTCTATTGGAGCCCATGTGGTGTTGTGTAGCGAGCATTTAAAGACAAAAAAAATTTATTTAGATAATTTTGGTGTTGAAAATGTGGGCATTACATGGACACAATTGTTTATAAATTTCATTGAAGGATTGTGATGAGCTTATTTTCTAGGTCTTTAATTAACATTTATATAATAATAAATATATTAAACATAACAGAGACTTTGATTGAAGTACACATTATAAACACATCAATAAACATTGAATTTGATAACATAAATTAAATAACCTAGATAAATACTATAGTTTATCATTAATGGTCTCAAGTTCAAAATACATATCTTTGAGGGACCTTCAAGATGGCAACCCAACTCTCACATTGGAATCAATAGGCACAGTCATAACTTGTGAAATGAGGAATCTATACCATGAACACATGTACAAAAATTGACTAACTCTAGTAGGGACATATGGAGTGTACTTTATACCTCTAATCAGATGCACTCTATACACCTTGTCTCAATCACAAGGTAAATTCCTTCTACTTCCAACTAGAAGTTGGTCTTTGATAAATCATTTATCAAATTATATATACAATTAATATATTTCATAATCAAATATTTCATTTATCATATGTTCTCATATGTCTTCTTCGTAATCCATCAAGTGTCCCTTTACTTATTTATTACATGTGAAAGGGTCCCACCCTTTTGACACATCCTTTCATTACATAATTACATTAATTTCATACCCATGTTATTAGGTTTCCACATTTATTTATTTCACCCATACTATGGGATTTTTACACATTTGTTTACCAGCATTATTTGTACGAATATTTATCCTTTTACCCATTTATTTTCACAAGGGTGTCATAGTATTAAATATTTCTCTCTTTCAATATTTCAAGTAAATATACGGGGACTTAGTCGCATAACATTCTCCATCTATTAATTTTGTTTTTTTCCTCGGTAGCACAAGTTTTATCTGAAACACATGTCATAACAATACTTGCTTAGTCAAGGACATAATCATTTTTATACATGTAGCATTATCAAAGAATTCCATTCCAATTTAATTATGTAGTATCTTAGTTCATTTATCTAGTTTTCCTCTATTCCATTAAACATATCTAGAGGATCAAGAAAACATCACACAATAAGTCATAAATTCGTCGGTATATCAGCTAACAAAAATATACTACTATCAACTTATAGACAAGATCGGATTAAATATATATCACATTAAACACCTAAATAAGATTCACCATTTTATTTTGGATATAACAAATCATCAAATCAAGATAAGGTATTTTTATTAGGAACTTATTTAATTAAAATACTTTAACATGGTTTGAATTTGATCAACAAAATGAATCATTAAATCTAGAGGTCGTATCTCCCTCAAGGAAGGATTTAAATATCCTCTATTGGACTATATCCCATAAATAAAATATTGTATGCAATTCAATATTGGATGTCTCCAATATGGACAAGGCGGGTGTCCCCAAATGTTTTTGATGCGCATAAATACTTCTTTATCACAAAGTTAGTCACTCGCTCACAAGAGTACTTTCTAATGAAATACTTGGTCATTACTTTGACCCAAATATACCTAACTATGACATTTTTATGGGATTCGATTCACAAATGTTGATATGATCACACCAAAATAATTGTATATAACATTATTTCACTCTAAATCATCTTATGTTTTATTGGTGTTGATAACATTTCATAGTATGCATCATAATTCTAGAGTTTACAAAATGAATTCATTTTACATGCCTTATCTGTGATCATGAATTGTTAAGGTTTCCAACACATTAGAAGAATCATATTTTCAAAAATAACATGAAATGCTACTCACAGAGTATTTACAACACATGACTCTATATCTACAAAATTATCCTCATAAGTATTACAAATAAGAGTCCTCAAACATGAGTTCCTCTCTCAACATTTAAGGTTTTCCGTGAGAGCGGATTTTTTTAGTGGCGAATATTCGTAATTTGGCAAAATTTCCATTTTAGGAAAATTTGAAAAGGCAAATTTTTTTCAAGTAGGTCAGTTTCTATTCACCTAAAATTTACAATATATTTTTTTTAGGGGTCTGCTTTACCTACATTTGAATAAATCTCCTATAAAAACCTAGGTGATTCATCGGGTAGTATACTACTAACTAACTACTAGTTGAGGTATTGGCATATCAAGTACCATGAACTTGCGTACTTTAAGCACTAGTGCACAGTGCAAATCTGTTTTGAAGTTTGCATTCAGCGACAAGTGTTATTGATTGACGCATGATTAATGTTATTTACTGATGTGTGACAAAGGTTTTCATTGGCCGCGACGACAAGGAGATTTCACTGACGCACAACAAGGGTTTAGTTGTTGGCCTTGCACGATATACTCTTGTTGATGTACGACACGGTATTTCTCTAACCCACGAACAAGGATATTCTGTTGACGGGAGATTTAAATTTTGTAGTTGTCGGCGGAAGGTTGTTGGCGTGCGGCAATGAAAAGGTCATTTGTCGTACAACAACAAGTTTATTGTCGTTCGACAAAGAACCTTTTTGTCGCATGTCTTGAAAATTAAAGCTTCTTTCGGGTGAAAATGTTGCACACAAACCCTAGAAAATTTGTTTGTTTCACGAAAGTGGTTCTGGGCATATTCGCTGGGATTTTCCACCTTTGATTTCCCAAAGGTCTCTTAAAATGAACCTCGCCTAAGAGAGCTCAAATGATTCATACTGCCATAATAATCACATTGCACTTTATGCATGACAATCAATCTAAACATATAGGATTGAAATGTAAAAACACAAACACCTTCCAATCAAAGTACTTTATTAACAAATGGGCATTAATCAATAAGGAGAAAAGTTATCAACACTTTCCTTTTCACCATAGTCAAATATTTAGTAACACACTATGTTAAATTCTTCCAAGCCTACATCATTCCCAATACATAGCTCACAATTCTATGTATGCACAAGGATAGAGACAATTGTACCACAGTCATAGCTAAGGATACTAAGCAAGATCACATTGATCAACACAGTCTAACATCATATCCATACACACAACCCTTATCTTATTTTATCAAAATATAGATGACTTCATTATGATATGTCACATAATTGACCTAGCTACCTAATACAATATGAAGTTCACGGAGGATCTACCCGGGAGATAAGGATATAGGGAAACTAAGTTGAAACATTTTAATTGCAAGCATTCAAACCTCTTCTCTGTAAGATGAAACTTCCAATTAACTTCATTTGAGGCATTTTGACTCTAAAATATACATATACATATATATATATTCAAACAAGTCATATGCTTTGTATACACCTTCACATTTTTAGTCAATTTAGTTGATACCAAAACCATTTTCTATTATGTGTTGAGGATTCTACAACATGTTCCAAAGTTCTTATTTTATCACGGCAACGGGTATGGTGGGAAAGATGATCCGGTTAGACATTTGTTCATTGTGATTTGTGAAACTACAAGAAAAAATTAATGGATACATACCCATTTTATAACATGTACTAGTTATATCATGTTGTCACATGGTCACGAGGTTATTTCAAAGTCGCAACTAAGTTTAAAATAAAACTACGCTGAAATATATTATAACTATTACCTTGAGCATACTTAATAAAATTATATAATTTAGGTAATTCGATAAGTATATAAAACAACTTCCCACCTTAAGAATAAAACTTTGGATTACCACCTGAATCGTTTGTTATCATTGGAAATCTGTCACTTCCAAATCAATCACTTGGAGACACGAACCAATCCACAAGAGCAAGAATGGAAATACCATGGTGAAATTCAATGATCACATATTTACATATTTTTTTGAATGAGCCTTCGAATTAATCTTAGTCACTACAAAATCAGTTGTTTCAGAAACAACTGTTAATCGCATGGATAAAAGCGAGGAGATTTAATAGGAATAACAGTCATCAAAATTCTTGATTTAATCCCACATTTATTCCTGGTTTATAATCCCCAAACATATCTATGCTAATTTGGAATTCGCAGGTGAGTATCTTGGAGAAAACATAACTATTTAAACATGGTTAGAGATCTTTGCGCATAGAATGAACATGTGGAAAGGAATGAGTTACAATATATTTTGTCACCATCCAAACATGGAACTTCTAACTTAGAAGTTGAAGACTTGGCGATAGGAGGACACATCTCAGCTTAGTGAGGGGAGACAACAGTAATGGGCCCAGGTTATTCGAACCAATCATGTTGCTTAGCTAGGCTATTGGGTTTGAGGGGACAACTGGGCTGTCAGGAATCCGTAGATTCAAATATTTGTAAAATTTGGTGACCCGGACAAGTGAATACCTGACCTGAGTTTGCATAAATACAAAGTCACATAAATCCATAGAATTCTAAGTTTTACAAACATTGGGCTCATGTAATTTAGGTTTTGGGATTGTGAGAGGCCTAATATATAGGTGATCAGTGGCTCATATAACAATTGTAATTTTACAGCATTTATATATTTATATCATAGATTTATCTCAATACTTTAATCATCCTTTATAGGAATGTCATGAGAGTTTTCCTAGAAATACATAATCAAGTTCATATATATCTTAAATAAACGCATGCCTTGTTTATTTTCCCTACATATCCTTTAATATCTCATGCTCCGATATTAAATGTGATGAGCTTATTTTCTAGGTATTTAATTAACATTTATACAACAATAAATAGATTGAACATAACCAACTTTAATTGAAGTACGCATCATAAACACATCAATAAACATTAAATTTGATAACATAAATTAAATAACACAAATCAATATTGTAGCTTATCATTAATGGTTTCAATTTCAAAATACATATCTTTGAGGGACCTTCGGGATGGCAACCCAACTCTCACAATGGAAGCAATAGGCACAGTCACAACTTACATAATGAGGAATTTGTATCATGAACACATGTACATACAATTGACTAACCCCGGCCAAGAACATTTGGAGTGTACTTAGTACCTCCAATTGGATGCACTTTTTGTACACCCAATCTCAATCACAAGGTACTTGCCTTCTACTTCCCACTAGAAGTTTGTCTTTGATAAATCCTTTATCAAATTCTATATCCAATTCATATATTTCATAACCACATATTTCATTCATCATATGTTCTCATATGTCTTCATGTCATCCATCGAGGGTCCCTTTACTTATTTATTACATGTGAAAGGGTCCCACCCTTTTAGATACATCATTTCATTACATAATTACATTAATTTCATATTCTTGTTATCGAGTTTCCACATTTTTACTATCATTCTCTGTACAAATCTATATCCTTTTACCCATTTATTTTCACAAGGGTACCATAGTATTTAATATTTCACCCCTTCAATATTTTGGGTAAATATATGGGGACTTAGTAAAGTAACAAGGATTGAATCGTAATTTTCATGTTGTACTGCCATTCGAGAGGCGTATTTCTATTAAATTTGAAACTTGCTTTTTTAGGAATACATTATAATGCCTAAATGCAAACTATAAAGGAATGACTTGTTCCTTATAGATATAGGGTTATTCCTCAATATTTATAAGATGTTTGTTCTCTCTAAATTTGATGTAATGGCTAACCCAAAGACCTTATTTGGACAAATAGATAAATGGTTTAAGAAAAACTCTATTTTTGGTACTTATCTAGTGAAATATGTTGGTTAACTCAATGATGGAAAACGTTCTCCCTTATTTGATTAAAGGATAAACATATTAGTCCTTTGTAAAACAATTTGATGGATTAGATAAACATAATCTTCCTTCTTAGCTTTAGGATTGAGGGGTATCCATTATGTCGATTTCACCTAGGGCGCGATCCCCACCTCATACTTTTTGGTGTTGGGGCCTTTAGACGTGACAAGAATTGATCCGTTGTGAGCTCTTTATGAGCCAACGACCCTATTGACAAAGTTCTTCCTTTTAATATCACTATCTAGGATTTTAGTAATATAGGTTGAAATAAGAAGATGAGCTTATGAATAGTATAAAGGGTAACACTATATTACATGCATATAGGGACAACTCAAATGGTTCACCCTTTACCCTGAGTTGAAACTAACTCATAGAAGTAAAAATAGTCGGCATTGGCATATTTGAAGTGATGCAAGTTTGACCACAATCACAATTAACTATGGAATAACAAATTCACAATAATATTTCATGTATCATTAAAATCTTGTGAATAAGAGGTCGCGGGTTGGAATAATGACATTTCCTAGTGACATTTTATAAGAACTAGTTTCAAATTTTGGTTTAGTTACATTAGAATATGCAATAAAACTATTCATATATGTTTGCATTATTAATTCATATAGAAAAAAAAATCCATTTGCACCAAGCATGTGGCTAACTCAACAAAATGTCTCAAATGATATAAAATTGTTGGGGTTGCTCTTGGCGTCACTTTGTACACTCCGATTCGGCTTCGGGTCCCATAGACTGCTTGGTCTCATGGATGTTATTAAAATCAATCATTCATGCATTCTCACACCATCCCTCCACGTTTGTATCATACCCATTCCTATCTTAAAAATTGTGCATATCCCCTTCTTTTTCCAATTACTTACATGTATTACATCCTTCTTTCCAATTTTTGATTCGCATCTTATATAACTATAATTTGTTTGTTTGTTTTTTCTTTAATATGATTTATTTCATGTTGTAATATTATTCATTAAAAATGACATTATTAGTCAACATCTGTTTCATCCATTGGTGAAGTTGTTTAGCTCACATAGAACCTACCATGTATCAATTCTTTTTTAATGCAAAGGCCCCTAACACCCCAATATAGAGAGCTGCGGTTGAGGGCCAAGATTGTGCCCTAGGTGATTTTGACGGTGTGGATGCCCTTTACCCATAGTTATTTAGATGAAGGTGCTTAGTGATTTTTTTATATGCTTACTCAGTATTGTAATTTCGTTATATGTTTCCTCTGAAACATGGGCAGAGATGTTGACAATCTATGTAAGTCAGTGTTCATTGTAATGCTTCGGCATTCAATAAAAAATGGCATTATTATTATTATTATGAAGGGTAAACTCTTCCTATAAGTATTAATAATGTACCAATATATTACATATATTAATATAAATGTCAAGTATATGTGTTTTATATTAAAATTAGTACAAATATTTTAAATATATTTATCTTAAAACGTTGAGAGAACAATTTCAAAACAAATATTTTGGATTTGTCGCATACCACATATGGATTAAGATTACTTTCATAAATTAAGACAGAGAACCAATAATACCCTACGTTGGTCAACTCTAAACGTCGCAAACAACGATGCTAGAACAAGCAAGTAAACAATGTATCGATGACGAAGACAAGGATTGAATCAATACGAGAACTATGACACAAAAGGACAGCACTACATGTCACCAATACATAGTAGTGTGTATCAAGCCTTCATCATGATCTTGTTCACTTTGTAGTAATCTATATGTAAGCACCAAGTTCTATATTTTTTTAGTGCAAGAATTTTCAATTTTCCACAAGAAAAAGAGTTAGGCATAATCTTACCTTGATCAAGAAGCTCTTGTATTTGGTGTAGGAATTCATCATTCTCCCAATTTACCTACATTATTGTAGATTTCTTGGAAGAGGGGATCTATGAACCAAATCAATTTGGTTCCTTACTATGTAATGTGTTGGAAGGCATTTCGATTTTGTAAATAATTCACCATATTGTTACAATAGCTTGCCAAGCGAGTAGTAGTTGCAACAATGTTGGTGTTGTGTAGTGTGTTGCCAATGTTTTCTTGCCATCTCATGCGGGGGCTTCTAGTCGGACAATGAGAAGCACGAACTTTAGTGTGTACGAGATGATTTTGTGGTATTGACCAAAGTGAGCACGGTCAATTGAATAGACTCCATCATATTAAAGGAGAAATCTTTGATGCATACAATCAATCATTGTGGTCATGTGCAATATGTAACATCTTAGTCATGCAAATATGATCATCCTAGAAATATCCGCTCACAAACCTTTAGAGTCAAATGTCACAAGTGGTTATGTCCTCCATAGGGATGACTTTGTATAGATAAGTGTATTGTTGTTGAACATGCATATAGTGGATTCATCTAAACAAGTGTGGGCAAGGATGTGCCACAATAATAAGACTTAGGTGTTGAGCTATGTCTTGCAAATTATGGTCTTTTAACTCCCATTGTCGATGATGACATGGAAAGACTATCCTTTGACACAAAACTTTATGTGGAAGAGGTGTTCTCTGAGATGTTGGTGACATTAGAACTAGTACGCAATCGAGATATATGTATCGGTGTCATCCGATTGAGTTGAGCTTGTCACAAATTACACAAGCAAGTGATTTTTGTGTCCAAGATATCAAAATCATAGTGGGGCACGTGTAGTTTTAGTGGCACCACTTGTTACTTTGATTCTTCTTTCCTTTGTCTCATATAGAAGGCACATAAGCATTCTCGTGTTGTGTGTCCTTCTTAGGTTACTCTCCTTATTATATATGTTCTCCTTCTATGAAGGGGATTGGGATGGTGTGAGGTGCACGAGACTAGTTCTTGTGCATGGCATGACATGAAGAGGATAATGTATCCTTCATATTTTCCTTGGTTTCGATCTCGATGACATTGAAATATGTTTTCCCGGTATGTTTGAAGAAAAAAACTCCATCTTCACACAAATATAAGGTGAGAGTTCAATAATCTACTTCAGCACCTTATATTGCTTTGTGAGGTCCTCATGAAGACATGTAATGTATTCACAAAACTCATTGATGTTATCTTCAAATAACTACTCTTTATGCTAGTGCTACCGTCATAACTTCATGTAATCATGCTCATAGCATTGTTTGATCGGTATAACTCCTACAAAATGCTAACAAAGTCCGAATAGACTTGAAATTCTTCTCTTGTTATGTGTTGTATATTTCCCATCAACGGGCCACCGAAATGGACATCTTAAATGTTGAGAATGTGATCTCTTCGTCATCAAAACAATTGATGGACAAATAGCCCTTTAGTTGTCGAATCCATTTATCCAATGTTGTGGCATCAATTTTTCCTTTGAATGTTGGGATATCAAAATTTACTTGAACCTTAGAAAGGCTAGGTTGTTGAAAATACCATTCAATTGGTGCGAAAAAAGAAAAATGTGTTGTTGGGCATAACTAAATCATGAGTTTAAGGAACTAACGAAAGAGTTCAAAGTGCATTATACTTTAAGGGAATCTTCAATGAATGTCTCAATGTCTAGGGCTCCCTCAAATTGTTTCTAGGCATTAGCCATCTTTATTTTGTTTTGGCTTTCCTCGAGATACTCTTAAACAAATTAGACGAGGTTTCCTTCTTTATGTCATTGTTCACACATGTGTACAGACATATAAGAGCTCTTTTTCATATACTAATGATCCACACAGGACCCAAGTCATTTGTACAGAGGACAACCCTACGCTTATAAATAAGTTGCAAAGATTATAGAATGCCCAATAATATTTAAACAAAATAACTAGCCAAACACATTCAACAAGGTAGAAGACTTCTTCTAGGAAATGCAACTTCTATTCAATGTAAAAATACGAGAATAGTGCGAGAGGTGTGCAATAGGTTAGTAAAGGCTGAAATGGAAATCCTTGTGCTCAACAAGGGAAAAACACTTCCCTTTTTGAGCTTCGTAA
This sequence comes from Taxus wallichiana var. yunnanensis, assembly GCA_018340775.1. Lineage (NCBI taxonomy): Eukaryota > Viridiplantae > Streptophyta > Pinopsida > Cupressales > Taxaceae > Taxus > Taxus wallichiana. The sequence continues at coordinate 475,367,168 of CM031240.1, read as the reverse complement.
ACTAGAATGAGATCATAGAAAGAGTATAAGAATTAAAAGATACTATGAGCATACAAGTAATCACAACTATTTGGATATGAGAGGTTCCCTTTCGATCTTCTCTGCAATTATACACACACACACACACACACACATATATATATATATATATATATATATATATATATATATATATATATATACACACACACACACACACACATATATACATATATACATACATATGTATATATGTGTGTGTGTGTATATGTATATACATATGTATCTACAAATACATATACATGTGTATGTGTGTGTGTGTGTGTGTGTGTGTGTGTGTGTGTGTGTGTGTGTGTGTGTGTGTGTGTGTGTGTGTGTGTGTGTGTATATATATACACAATTACAAAGGAAGAAAATATAACTAATAGTTACAAGACAATTTTTATTCTTGGCCTAGTGATGGTTCATATTTTAACACAAGGCATGTTAACAAATGCTCTAACCTCGGCACAGCACGTACGTGGGGTGGGCCAACTTGGTGTGCCACTTGAAAGCAAGATTCGATGTGTGGCTACAAAATGTAAATTTCTTCTGCAATATTCTAGAGGTGTGCTTTGTGATGTGAAGCAATGTCTGTAACAACATGTCGCAATGTTGTGAGGTGTGTAATACTCTATGAACTTTGGGATTTTGAAAACGACTACAATGTGTTGTGTGGCATTGCAAGCTATGATTGTTATGATTGTGAATCATGTAATTAGTTGCAATGTGAGGAGGTACAACAATGCAAAATATTGTGAATGTTATGAGATGTTGTGTGGTTGCAGAAAAATACGAAGTGTGAATGTGGCATGCATGAGACTATGAGAAGCAATCCACCAAGGTGCTACAAAACTTTGCACGTGGTACAAAGTGATGGGTGAGTTACAAGTTATTGTGGAGTTGTGTGGCATGTTGGGAGGAGATGTGTTAATGTTGTGTTAAGTCCATTTGTGATGGAAGACGACATGAGGTCGATTTGAGCACAATGTCCTTAGGAGGAGTGTGGATGTTAGGATGGTTGTGAGTTGGTGTGCATGAATCGTTAGATATAGATACTTTGGTCTCATCCCAATAGTAGATTTAGATATTTTGTTCTTGCCATAAGACACCAAATCCATATTCAACATGTAAATGATTCGAGCACATTTATGTGTATTCATTCATATTCCCTTATTTTGTACTTCTCACATTTTTCAATAGTTTTATGCTCGTCTACTCACAATTGTGGGGACTTCAAGACACGTGAGGATTGATGGTAGGAGTTAACTACGTTCATTATGTATCCATGTGATTGTTTCTTTTACTTTCATATATATGCACACTCTCACAACAAGGCGGGGTTTTATGCAAACACCTAATTTTGTTACATGACTACTTAAATGTTATGATATTAGTGTATTTGTGTGTTCATAGACCATTGGTCCAAACTAAACTCTTATTGTTATACTTCTCTAGTGTTTATCAACTTTTGACTCATTTTCTTGGTATGCTAACACCTTTAACCTCATTCTCACTTGTCAACTTCTCATTCTTTTTGTGTAGGTCTCGTTCTACCTCCATTTTCTCCCTCTATTTTAACTCTCTTCAACCCGGTTTTGATGTGTTTTGACTATTTGTCATTTTTGTACTAAGATAAACATTTCCATACCCCACAAAAAGGTCAAATCTCTACAAAAATTGTCAATTTTGTTTTCTAAGCCCTTTTAATACTTGAAAGGGTTGTATTAAGTTATGTGCTTGCTTTTGATCGACTTTCTTCTCTATCAGTGGGTCGGTTTATGCGCCAACATGGTTCTAATTTGAATTCAAAAGATTTATATATAAAGGCACATTAGTGTATTTAGGGAGAGATTACAACTTACATGATAGCACATCCATATTAAGTTGTCAGAAAACAAACTTGGTGTTTACGAAGCATTTATGTACTCAAAACTCTTATTTCAAGTATATAGAAGCATGTAGCTTCTAATTGGTGCATGCATTGAAAAACAAGGGTTGGTATGAATTGCACTACACATGATTGCTTATTGAATGCATTATGAGTGTTTGTTGTTTAAGGCATGTTTGTGCATTTAGGGAGAGATTGCAACTTACATGATAAAGACATCCATATTTAAGTTGTGAGAAAAAAACTAGGTATTTCGGACACACCCTTGTACTAAAACTCTTATTTCAAGTATATAGAAGCATGTAGCTTCTAATTAGTGCATGCGCTAAAAATACGAGGGTTGGTACCAATTGCACTACCAAGACTCGCTTGTTGAATGCATTATGAGTGTTTGTAGTTTGCCACATTGCTCTCTAGTTAAGGGACTTAATAAATATCAAGGAACCTCATATTTTCTCTAGTCAAGGGCTTGATAAATATCAAGCAACCACATTTTTCTCTAGTTTAGCACAAGCCTCAAAACACATTTGTTTTCCTTACACATCCTCCAAAGCAAGAGGTTGGATTAGGGTTCTTGAGAAGGAGAACGATTTCTCAATTATTTACAACACATTCAAACAAACTAAGGCAAGTTTTTGCAAATTAGTGCACAAAGAACACATTCACAAAGTCGAGTCAATTTTTATACATAGAGAGCACTTTTGATTGATATTTTTGTAGACCATAAGAATGGTATAATCTCTACGATAACTATCACCACGATTTTGAGCTCTCATTCCTCTAAGAGTTCTCCTTGATTTTGGACCTCTTTTCCTCGTATTTCGACTAACTACTTAGTGAAATCAAGTATTATCTTGCAAACCCTAGTTCTCCCATAGCACTTTATTATTTTAATATTTTTCTATGGTCTAGATAGCCTCTTTTACACAATTGGATATGTTTGTATTAATTAAAGCTAAATCAAGTTTGAATGAAATGTGTTGTGATTAACTAGTTTAGTGCTTTTATTAATGTAAACCCACTTTCCATGTCTACAAAATCTATAGAAGGTATTACATTCACTCTCAATATCTAATGAGTTCCTCTTATCCCGAAAAACATTTGTATTGTGTTGAATCACCAGTTTAGCTTAGATGATTATTGTATGGCATTTACACAAAACACCATAAATGATACTATCGCTAAAAGTTTGGAATTCACATACTAGGCCATTTATTTGAGCCTTGTTAGCCTTTAGTTTAAGGTCTATCGAGGGTAAGGAGTTCATATAAGTTCTCAAAAGTTGGTTTTCACACTTTAAAATAGAATTAGTCTAATTACGCCGAAGGCGTTCCCCCTATGGAAAAGGCTCTTTACGGAGACGTTTCTACGACTGTATTAATTTTGACGGTTTGACGGTCGTTTGCACGTTTTCATAATGATCTGGTTCTCAGCTTATTTATTTAGGGTTTTAAGCATATACCCCATCAAATTTACGCGAAGGTGAATGCTTAGCTCGGCGAAAAGCTCGTACATCTATCCCAAATCCGCAGCATTGCCGTGAGAATACAATAAAGTCATTTTGGCCACAGGATTCCGCACGTACATCGCCACTATTTCTTGCCCTCTCCTCGTCGGCACCTTCAATACTTCCGCATTATTCCTCTACTACACATCTGACATACTTAGCACACCGCTTCTACAACATTCTGTGAAATAATTGTAACTTCTCTGACAAATAAATTGTGGCGGCAGAAATTTTACAGCAAATAAATTGCGGCGGCAGAGATTTTACAGCCGATGAATAATGGGAACCACGAATTGCTTTGAATTTGCAGGCAAAGTGGCCCAAACTATGACAGAAAACACAAATCCAGCACGCAGAGGACCGAGAATTTAACCCTTTCAGAGACAGTCAATCAGAATTGTCGTCAATCGACAGAGATCGTCCACCAGAATTCGCAGAGATGATTGTACAAATTAGCAAAAACATATGAATGGAGCAGTGACATTACCATTCCATCCGCGAGCAGGACCTGCATAAGGAGCAAAATGATCATTCTGGTCAGCCACCTGTACCATACTGCAAGAATGGAAATTACTGTCTATAAATATATGTTTTGTCAATCCCATCCTTTCCAAAGTAATGTACTATCCATGGATATTATCCAGTATATTACTATTCAAATTTATCTCGAAAGTCATCGGAAGTAGTTCTCCAGCTGTTTGCAATCTTAGGCCCTGCATTAATATAATCTTGTTCATCATACCTGCCCATCAAAATAAAACAGAGTTAGCATTATTTTCAGATAAGCATGTGGGTGCCTTGGATTGTTCAGTAATATAGAGATTGACGATTGCTAGCCCTTCTTACCAAATACCAGTGGAAAAGAATATAGGACGGCCTGTCTTCATGAGAGCTTCACTCATTTTTTGAAACTTATGTATTTCAATAAAAAGTCAATACAATTTGTTAATTCAAAGCCTAAATCCACATGCAGAGAACTTGGTGATTTAAAGAATATGAAAAAAATGGTATATACCTCTCACGAGGTCCAAATCCAAATACTTTCAATTACCATTCACATGCAGTCTCGGTGTTGGATTCAAAGCATATATAAAATAACTACAGATGATTGATTAACCAAAATATCTTGTGTCTGGCGTGTGCAAGCTAGGCTTTTGGTGGACATTAGGAACAACTTACTTCTCTGCTTCTGAATACCTCCCTACTTTACAATCTGATATGTTATGAATAGATGTTAGCTAGTGATGGTTAATGTATTTGACTGTAAATGCACTAATTATTTTATATGATTCATTTGTAATGTTGTATCAACCTGCCAATATTAGAACGCTTATGCATGATCTTTATGTTTTCATTTACTATATATGATGCATAAGTAATTATCATAATCAATTCTATATCTAGAATTTGTCTTAGCACCCATGAATCTAATGCATCATTTTTTCAATATACCAAAGTGCCACAGAAGCTAATAAATATAACAATTTATTTGAAGTTTTAAAGATAGAAAACCTACTTGAGATAGTCTGATATCTGATTTGTCAAATCTTGGCAGGAAAAGGGTCAGTGTCTTCTTGGTTTGATCAAATGTGACTGGAGATATGCTTCTACTGTTTCCACTTTTTAAAGTAAGTAATTTCCTTGCATCCTCGTTCAGATTGTTGATGGCAATGTCCCAGTTGATGACAAAATCCATAGACAGAAAGGGAACACCAGTAGTGGCTAATGGGAAAAAATTCTCTTCAATTGGTCCTTTATTTGATGCTCGATTAGAGGCAGAAGCTAGGTAGAACGCACCAGATACGTTAGTGCCAGCTTGAATTGCACAACCCCAATATCTTAATGCAACCTTAACTGACATACAATTACTGGGGTCCATTACAAGATAACAAGAAAACTTCAGTGGGTTTGCAAATGCACTTGAACCTTTCTGCAACATCTAATGCTGATTGCAGTTATCAAAACTCAACCCTAATAAAAAATGCCTATCATCCAATACGTTACAATTATATGTTTACCTCCAAAATGTTGTCTGCAACATCCCAAATTTTGGCACTTGTTTGTCCACCAGAATCAGCTTTGTTGTCTTGATTTAGGGAAGCTACTGTCAATTTCAGAAATGAAGGTGTTGTCAATCTCCCTATATCAGTCTTCTCAGCAAGGTTAGGTAGATACCTTATGTACCATCTGACACAACTTAACAATTAGCTTACTAGAAAACACATCTATTGTAGAATCATCTAATCCCTTAAATCATTCTTGAGGGAAAAGGGGCAAGTAGAAGTTGCAGAACCTTGATATCTCTGAGGCACCAACCATCCGCAAGGTTTCTTCACTGCTTATTCCATCATATACAATCACATCAAATTTCCTTTCTGGTTCCTTGGTGCTTCCAGTTCCTCCTATAAATCGTATCAATTTTGCCAATGCTCCTATTGCTAAAACTGAATCCATCCCTGGAAGCACGCCGAGTTCCTCACCCATAATCTAATTTACAATGAAGATGGTCCAAGAAGAGATGCTCTTACGTTAAAGTTCAAACTTATTACAATTGATTAACCATGATGTCATAAGCTAATAACTTTAAAGAAAAAAAAAAAGCATCTTCATAGAGTGCAATTTGACCGATGCTATACCTTTCCCTCTCTGATCCTTACACTTGTTTATAGAAAGCAACAGAGAATGGTGTCTTATGTTTTCTAGCAGGGAAAATGACAAAGATCCTCTACCCACCTCGCCAAGAACTCCTTGGGTCAAATTAATCCTGCTATCTGCCTTCTTTAATTGAGAATGAGGTTCAAGAAGCATCTACAACTGTTTGCATATAAATATGGCAGAGTTAGAATCACCTCTGAGAAATAAGATTTTTCTCTTAATTAAACTGTAAATGGACTCTTACATAAATCAAGAAATAACAAAAAGACTCAATGACTACCTTGGTGGATTCCAACCGAACAACGTGCAAGGTATCTTTCCCTACAGGAGGAGTGTTCCCTATCTTCCGACCAATCAAGAATTCTGCAGTGGGATCCTGTGACTGTATTACAAGGCATGTTCTCAAACCCATGCTTGCATAGTACTACATAACCAAGCGCAAAATGCATTATACCTATGTTGATTCAGAACAACTCAGTTTCCAAAAGAACAATTCCTTAAGATATCACATTTTGAACTTCCATTACTGCTGAAGTAAAGGTGGACCCACCTTTGAAATGCATCAATTTAGATATGCGAGAGATGGAGTAAAGACACATGGAATGGAAAAAAGGTACCCAATGGTTCCCATAAAATCAACAATGACTGAACAAATAATAGAATGAAATTGAGAACCAAAAATTATTTCAAGATAAAGTTAAGATAGGTCAACAAGGCCATTCACTAATGAGTTCGACTGAGTGTCATCCTATCCTCTAGGATTCCATTCCAGTAGGAGGCTGCCTTACCCAAAAAGACAAGTAAAACAAAAGGATGTTGCCAAAAAAGAACAAAATCATTTGCAGAATTACTGTCCAGTGCTGATGAGCTCGGCTTGAGAAAAAAAAAGAAAACTCACAGCAACTTCTCAGGACAACCAACATGTGTTAGAAGGGAAGGAGGATAGAGGTTAAATAAACCAACACTTTGGATTAGTATCACCATTTCTCCCCTACTGACAAACACTCGAAGTTGTTTGTGTGCTAAGTGGGCTTCTTTGCCTTCAATCAATACCAAAAATACATAAAAGGAAAATTGTCAATTAAGTTTTAAGTTAATGACCACTCATGAAAGCCCGAAATGAATAAGAATAAAATCCCACATAAAATCATTTGCATTGAACATCTCACAACCCTATGAAAATTGGCCTCCGAATCGTTTGTTTGAAAAACACCAAAAGAATAAAAAATCACATTATCTTAGGAAACCCAACAATGGCATTTACGTTTAACATTCCACATTCTAATAAAAAATGAAATCCAAAAAAATTATCTCATAAACTACTGAAGAATTGAAATCCTCAAGAGACACAATAATCTCATTAATGAACTCATCCTCCATGGTAACTATAAGTAATATATAATGAGTATATAATTGGTGTTGGGTGCTTTCTACACTTCTATAAGTAGATGCTTTCATTTTAATATACTCATGACAGTCATAGTGCACCATTCCTTGTATTATAAGTTGACGACCTTGCATATTTTGTACCCAATATCACCATTGGTGATACATACCTAGTGGGCAGATATAGACAATACAACACCCTTGTTGTTAGAGCTCTCATGGAGCATGTCACTGGAACTCAGGTATAATGCTTAATACTACTCATAATTAAGCATGTCACCGGAACTCGGGGATAATGCTTAATACTACCCATAATTAAGCATGCCACTGGGAGTTGGATATGATGCTTAATATGACCTGTAAACTATGTATAATATTGCAGTAACAAAACCATGTAGAAGTCTACACTTTAGTGGATGTTGAGGACTTGCAAATATCACCAAAGGGGTACTAATATCTTGTGTGGAAATTTGAGTTATTTCAAATGGAACAAGCTTCCAATAGTGGCAAGCAATCAAAGGGATTTTTCAATATAAGTTATGTTATTAGATTTAGTGAAACATCTCACTTTCTAATGGCTTTTGTGATCTCTTTTCTGACAACACGTCTATTGTGGTTGTATTAAGAGGATATTCAGACCCCAATCTTAAAGCAAGACATTGACATCCCTGGCCTTCACCCTTCTTGAAAACCCATGAAAATTCAAATCTCGTAAGAAATTAGGCCTCATTAGGTCTCTGTTTGCACCTACAACATGACTGTCAAAGATTTCTTCTTCTCCCTTTCCGGACATGATATGAAAACAATCCTGAGTTGTGTCCATCCTGTCATCTTTGCACATTCCATCAATAATTGCATTAAATGTCACTTCATTCAGAAAAGGACCAAATTCCTCCATTTGTACAAACAAATTGTAGGCTGCATCTACATATGTATGGAAGTATTCATGTATTCATGTTTAGCTCAAATAAACTACTCCGCATAACACTACCACTCATGATATAAGATTTGCAAAAAAATTGCCCACAAAACACTACCACTCATGATAGAAAATTTGCACATGTATGGAAGTCTTCATGTATTCATGTTAAGTTCAAACAACCTACTCCGCAAAATGCAACCACTTGTGATATAAGATATGCAAATGTATATGTACGAATTTGTAACAAATTTGAAATGTAGAAATAGAACCTTTAAATGTAATGCTTCATTTATATTCCTACACTTACAAAATCAATCACCCCCATTATCAATATCAACGACAAAAGAAATAACTATCCCTCTAAATCAAATAACATATACCGTTCGGCGTTCACATTGCATTGTACATATGCGATTGCTAGTTATAGACACCTAGTTTTGATACAAGACTAAGAAATTCTTGTGCAAGAAGAAATGGAACATATTAAAAAAATTGCCAAATTATCTTTCCAACAGCTCTCTTTTTAGAAATGAAGATTACAACACCATGTACAACTTCTTGAGCTAAAAATGACTTTTTATAAATTCTATAAGAGGATGTAACATAATAAACTTGATCTAGTCCAAATTGATATTCAAAATGTTGTTTCCCGTTATTACCAACTATTTCAAGAAATTCTTGTGCTAGAAGAAATAAAACATATTAAGCAATTTTGCCAAATTATCTTTCCAACAACTCTCTTTTTAGAAATAAAAATTAGGATGCCACGTACGACGTATGGAGCTAGGAATGATTTTTATAAATTTCGCAAGAGGCTACAACATATCAAACCACATCTAATCAAAGTCGAAATAGAGGAGAAACAAATACAGCCCTAGAGAAAATCACTAATGAATGGATAAGTAAATTCCCGAAAATCCTTCACTTTCTTCAAACATGTTTCAATAGGAGAGGATCTTGACATATTCTTACCATTTTCCATAGGTTTTGACTTAATGTTCCACGATGTAAAAACAACTAATAGTTGTTTAGTATTGTTGGTCATTCTTTTAAAAAGTATCTTACTTTTCTTACATGTGGTATTTACAGAAAGATTGTTGTTTTTATCTTATTTTACCTTTTGGTAATTAGTTGGTCAAACTTTGTTTAAAGCATGTGACAGATAAATTGTGGTAGTCTTTTCTTGTTTACATGCTCATAATCCATGTAACAAGTAAACCTACTCGTGGAAATGACTCTTTGACTCGGAAATTGTGTAGTGTGTATTTCAATTGAAGAATATACACTTTCATCATAGTTGAAAAGGCTCTCACTTGTTTTGGATAGTCTTTTCGTGACCAAATCACATTAAGGATGAAAAATTGTGTTTAAGACTTCACTTTTTGTCATGAGAGGAAATCTATGATTAAGAAAAATATTGAAAATTAATTGCTAAATTCTAATTAAATTACATCGCATATATAGATATGTAATAAAGTACAGATTTGACACAAACAAGTAAGCTAATAAATTTGAAACCCTAAGTGCAAGAGAGAGGGTAAGATACTTAGTTGATTCACAATAATTCTAACATTGTGTCGAAATGAGAAAACTAATGAAACAAGAAAACGGAGTGTCGCAACCGAGACCAAAAATGCATAACTTTCGGAAATGCATGGACTAGGAGCACTGGACGGGTCGGGGCGTTGCGGAACTCCTCTAAGCACATGTGATTCTCAAAACCTTAGAAACTCAATTTCGCAGGGTCGTGAGATGTTCGTTGCATGTTGTCTATAGTCATTTGTACTTCATTGTCCGATTGCCGAACTCATCTAAAACCCGCAAAGAGAAAGAATTCTGCAAAATCTCAAAACACATCAAATCTTAAAAAGAAAAATATGCAAATGGGGAGTCGGACTGACCCCGGCGGTCACCTGACTGAGTGAACTTATGATCTGGGTGTTACACTACATTTCAGAATCCATGTAGTTCTTTGTGTGTGTGTAGAATCGTGCCCTAGGTGGCTCTTGTGCCAGATGCACTTGAATAGCAAACAATAGCTAGATGTAGAAAATGTAGATAGATGTGTGCATGGAAAAATGAACTTCCCCTCCTATGAAGTGTATGTAGAAGAATGCAGTCCCTTGTCCCTTGAATGGATGCTAGATGATGTATGCTATGAAAAACTAGGCAGAAATGGAAAGTAAACAAACACAACAAGCCTTCATGTAGCCTTACAAGCAACCTCAAGTAGCTTGTGAGCTTTGAAGTTGTATAACCTTGTTAATAATTGATTGTGGGTGCTCTTGAGTAACCTCCAAAATGGGGACAGACCAATGATACGAACATAGTTTTGGGAGCTTCCAATATGCAAATATTGGAATGCAATTTGACAGAGTAATTGCACTGTGAATCCAAGAGGATTTGCAAGAGTGTAGGACTACATTTTATAGAGGCAGAAGTGGTTGAAAATTGGTTGCAAGAGGGTGAATGCACATGCTAAAAATAACATTTGAGGAGGTTGGAGCAGTTTTGGGACATTTAGGGGCAGTAATGGAATTAATGGCAAAAGTTACATCTGGAAAGGTAGTTGTACGTGCAATTCAAGTGCCCCACCTTTCTAGGATTCTAGAAGTGCGGTTGATTGGACTAGTGAAGTGGAGTCCATGTGGAGTTGAATGGGATGAGGATGTGGAGTCCAAGTGGGGTCCAAATTGGTTGTTGTAATGTGCACACTTAATTAATTAATCATTTAATTAATAAATGATAATTAACTTAGCTAAAGGGGTACTAGGGATTAATTTAATTAATCCAAAGGGGTACAATGTATATGATTAATCAATTTAATTAATCAATCACAAATGGGTGAATAATTAGATGTACTAGGACAATATTGGGAATAGGTGAGTGATTTTGGGGTGTCTACGGATGGATGCTTTGATGCTCATGTAATGTCTTTGGATGCAACCTTAGGTAATGGTAGTAGATGTTGAGTAATTGGTCATTTATTATTGTCACATAGCTTTGTATTTATATGATTCATTTGCTTGAATTTCGTAACTAACCACTAAAAGGCCGCCATTAAGAAAATAAGATGCCCAACAACTAGAAATGACACATTAGATGCAAGCAAAATACAAAGAGGTTGGGGGTGCCCAGTGGGAACAGGGCGTCCTCGTTGGGTGCCGGTGTCCATACTTAGAAAAATTGAAGTGTCGAAGGTCGATCGGACGAGACGGTGTGTAGGACCAAGAAGGAAAATAATAAGAAAGCAAAGAGGCCAAAAACATTGGTCAATTAATACTTTCTTGTTTAGGAATCATATGAATAGTGGTATGTGATCAGGGCTAGAAATATGCCCAAAGTGAGTGATTTAGTGTCTACATTTTCCCCCACTTTATGTTGTTGAGCGAATGCTCGATAACATAAAGTAGATAAGAGATGTGTACCTAATACATGTAGATCGATGGCGAAAAACATGTTGAAAAGACAAGAAAAAATGTGGAGTGATAAAAATGAAGCATAGAAGCTAGATAAGAGGAAGTGAAAATGATCTTAGGGATGAAAGTGTATGTGTGATGTCGTGTTTGTACCTATTATCGATGTCATTTGATGCTTGATAATGTGAATGTTGCTTCCCATAAGGACAAACCTGCAAAAGAGAAGAGTAAACGAGTAGTCAAAGTCGTGTGTATGAAAAATTTGATCCAAACAAGTAAAAAGTGTGTAAAAATATGTAAAATGTGAAAAGGAACATGTGCACCTGATCTATGATGAGTGAAAGGAGATAGAAAGGATCCTAAAAATGTTGTAGAAGAACGAGTTTTTTGGGCGATCTCCCGCTAGTTGCGCCAAGTGCGAATTTTTGGGGTGATCTCACGCCAAGTGCGGAAGAAGTGTAGGGAGAAAGGTCTAGTGTTATTCTCCAACCTTTGATTGATTCCCGAAGCATAAACGCCACTGCAGATGGTGCGTTCAAATCCAATCAATTTTGATCTAGTTCAATCCAACACGAAAATAGAAAAGAGGAAAAAGCATGAAAATATGCCAAGTGCATAAGAAGTGTAGGAGAAAGGTCTAGTGTTATTCTCCAACCTTTGATTGCTTCCCGAAGTGTAAACACCATTGCAGATGGTGTGTTCAAATCCAATCCATTTCGATCCAATTCAATCCAACGCGAAAATAGAAAAGAGGAGAAAGCATGCATGTTGAGTATTGAAAGACTATTCATGTCATGTAAAAGTAGTCGTGTAAGATATTGTGAATCGTGCTAATGAGAAAAATTGTATGACTTCCCCTGGTCATAGGCACCTAGGAAGGGACAAGGCGCCAAGCCGCTACTATTTGTGTCTAGGCGGTGGTGTATGTGTTGTGCTAAAGACCCAAATCAGATTTTCGATCGTTGTTGTGGATCGAACAATGTGTTGTATTGTGATTGTGAATTATTGTATGGGGTGGCCGATTCACTCAATGATGCCCCCATCGTTTGGGATGCATGGGACGTCGCAAGGAGGTTATGGCCCAAAGGAGGACCGGATATTGTCTTTGGCCAGATGCCTTCCGTGGGGAGAGGGAATGTGCTTGGTAGAAACCAAGGCACATGCAAACAAAGTGGTGAAACATGTGTTAGTGCAAACAAGACAAATACGCATATAGAAGACAAAGTGTAAGCTAGCAAGCAAGAAAATACAGTAGTGCGTGAAAAGCGGGTTGCAAACATGGGACATCACTCACGATGTCACAAGACAATCGAGGCCGAAGTGACCAAAAGCATACATTGTGCACACAAGACAAAGGGCAAAGCCCACAAACAATGGCATATAATAGCAAACAATGACAAATAATGACAAGCAAGATATTAGACAACCATGGTAGCAAATAGTTCCTGCAAGACAAATGTTGCACATGAAGCACTCGTTAGCATGTTAGAAAGATAGAAAGTATGTCAAAACGTGTATGATCCGATACGATGTAGTGTGTTAATATGAATAGGAAGTAGTATAAAACGAAACAATAGCACATGTGATGTGTACGAAAGTGGATGCTCCCAAGAGCCTAATACATGACTAGTAAGAGGTACAATGCCAAGCATCCATATTGTTTGTAACGATCTTTGTAAAGTCTATGATCACAACTAGAAGGCAAGTGAATGCGCATGTGTGTATAGAAAAGATTAAAGACGTAATGTATCTAGCTAACATAGTAAGCAAAGTGTGACATGCGAGCGTAAGTAAACAAGAACGATGTGCAACCAAGATATGCAGTATGTTGTGGATGAATTCGATGGAATGGAATGCGGTGTAAATTTGATAGAGCAACATGCCCCAGAGCGGATGTGAATGGGTATGAATGAAATGAGGTTCATTTATAAAAGACCCTTCAAAGTAAAGAATGAACCATGGAACAAGAGTGTGTTATCAAGAAATGGTTTGAATTGTATGCACTAGAAAGATATGATCGACAAACACCGAGTGAGTTTGGTGATCCGAGAGAGAATGTAGCATGATGGTCATGATTGGAGAAAGTAATGGTCGATGGAGATGCCTCGGCATGAGCAACCAAAAATTAAGAGTCCCCAATGCAGAGGAGGTACTTGCATGATATGTATGATTGGTCAAGAGTCACCGCTTGCTTATCATGCTTAAGAACAAGGTTGTTGAAGATCTTGAGCTTATGATTGTCATTGACCGATGCGTAAGTCGTAGGCTCGGGGAGCTCGATTGCATTATTATCGATATGAACTTGGATAAGATTTCAAGTTTGAAACATCGATTTGTAGAATGCCCAATGCATTGATGGTAATCACATCTAAAATTTTCATTGTAATTGCGACCTTTAGAACGAGATGGGTCTAGATTGAGCGGTGGTGGAAGCGTAATAAGATTGTTCTCAACGAGTTGTGGCAATAGAATATACGGAGCACAAGGCAATTTACTAAACGTACACTTAGGCGGTTGCCAATGAAGTTTTTCGGATTAGATACGGCGTTGATGTAGCTTTAGCTTCGGTAGGTTTCATAGATGGCTTGAAAGTTGATTTGCTCTTAAAGCGCGCCGAAGATGAAGCGTTCTCGTGATACTTAAAGCTTGCCTATAGATAAGAGTTTAGTTTTGCGTAGCTTAAGAGTATGACATAAATGATTGAATGATGGAGATGTCTCGAAGATAACACTCTCCTAGAGAGGCGGTAATAGACTTTGGACAAATAGATCTTGAAGTTCGAGTCCGCAAGCACATTAGACATCTTAGCTAAGTTGTTCTTATATCACAAGACATAATCTGCTAGATGTTCGTTAGATCCTTGCTTAAGTTGTGCAAGTTGAGCATAGGATATCTTAGAGCCGATATTAATAGAGAAATGAGTGAGAAAAGCATCGAGCTAAATGTGTAAAAGATGTTACCGAGTGGACAAGTAGATCATAGAACCAATGCATTGCATAATCTTGAAGACTACGAGGAAAGAGCTTAGCTAAGAGAGTATGATCATCCGCAAAATCTAGACATGCCACATGAAATGCTCGAAGATGCTCTTGGGGGTCACCATGACCATTGAAAATGGGGAGCTTGGGAGTGACGAAATTAAAAGGAAGTGGTTAAGCATAAATGGCGAGTGCGAAAGGAGTATGAAGTAGTAAAGTGGAACCCGAAATGGAGACGCACAAGAAGTACCTGTTGCAATTAACGAATTTGAAATTAAAGATCTTGATAAAGAGAGGCCAAGTCTTGAGTGCCAGCGGAAGAGACTCATCGCATGTGGGAAACAAGGGGCGAAGTGAAATGTTTAGTGGGAGTAGGAACAGAAACAGGAATAGTAGAAGTAGGCGGTTGAGTAGCAATGGGCATGGAAGCGGGGATGGATGCAAGAACATTAAGTTCCACAAGATTGGGTGCCTCCTCATGAGCAGCAAATAAAAGTAGGTCTAGATCTTGAGGATGCTTAGCAAGATGATTATTAAGCTCTTGAAGGTGGGCTTCAGTAAATTTGCCATAAGATTGAGCCCTAATGAGAAGATGTTAAAAGCCTTAGAAGCAAGGTGGGTTTGAGCAATGGGTTCACCAAATGATTAAGCAAAATATTGAAAATAAATTGTTAAATTCTAGTTAAGTTACAACGCGAATATAAATATGCAATAAAGTACATATTTGACACAAGCAAACAAGCTAATAAATTTGAAACCCTAAGTGCAAGAGAGGGTAAGATACTTAGCTGATTCGTAATAGTTTTTATGTTATGCCGAGCTGGAAAACTGATGAAACAAGAAAGCGGAGTGTCGCAATCGAGCTCAAATAATGCGTAACTATCGTAAATGTCGGGACTAGGGCGCCCTGAAAGGGTCGATACACCCGAGGCGCTACAGACCTCCTCTGGGCACCTATGACTGCTCAAAACCTTAGAAACTCAATTTTGCAAAGTCGCGAGATGTTCGTTGGATGTCGCCTTTAGTCATTTGTACTTCGTTGTTTGATCGTCGAATCGCCTTGAATCCTACAAAGAGAAAGAGCACCTACAAAACCCCAAAACACATCAAATCCTAAAAATAAATATGCAAATAGGGAGTCAGACTAACCCCGGTGGTCACCCAATTGAGTGAACTTACGATCCGGGCATTGCACTACATTTCAGACTCCATGTAGTTTTACGTGTGTGTATAGAATCGTGCCCTAGGTGGCTCTTGTGTCAGATGCACTTGAATAGCGAGCAATAGCTAGATGTAGAAAATATAGATAGATGTGTGCATGGAAAAATGAACTTCCCCTCCTATGAAGTGTATGCGAAGAATGCGCCTCTTGCCTCTTGAATGGATGCTAGAGGGATGTTTTGATGCTCTTATAAAGTCTTTGGATGCTCTTATAAAGTCTTTGGATGCAACCTTAGGTGATGGTAGTAGATGTTTAGTGTTTGGTCCTTTATTATTGTTACATAACTTTATATTTATATGATTCATTTGCTTGAATTTCGTAATTAACCACTAAAAGGCCGACCACCAAGGAAATAAAATGCCCAACAGCTAGAAATGACCCAAAATATGCGAGCAAGATACAAAGAGGCCGAAGGCGCCTGGGCGTTGGCATCTTGGTTGGGCGCCGTGTTCGACTCGGAAAAAATTGAAGTGTCGAAAGTCGATCAAGCGAGAAGGTGTGTAAAACCAAGAAGGCAAATAGAAAAAAAGCAAGAGGTCAAAGACAGTCAATTAATATTATTCTTACTTAGGAATCATATGAATAGTGGTATGTGATCAAAACCAAAAATATACCCAAAGTGCGTGATTTAGTGTCTACAAATGTGTATAAGACTTTACTTTTTGTCATTGAGGATTGTACTTTACCTTTTGTTCACTCTCAATACCTAAAAATTTCTCAAATCCCCCAAACATTTAGCTTGTAGATAGAATCTCTTGCATTTATACAAATTAAGTTCAAGATTCACATTCTAAAAACCATTTATTCAGGCGTGATAGCTATGGTAGAAAAAATCTTTAGTTTGAGGCCTTTTGAGAACGGAGAGTTGATATAAGTTCACAAAAGTTGATTTCCACACTTACATAGATTTAGGCAAATTAAAACTATTGTCACTAGGTAAAAAGGTAGAGGGTGAGAAATTGTAAGTGATGGATTATATTCACTATTCCTCCCCACTCCTAACAAATGCTTATAATACTTGTATGCTAAAGTAGGTCCCCATGCCTTGTAATTATTACCAAAAATACATGTGAAAAAATGGCATTAGTGTAACGGCTTCTCATGGAGGTCATTTGGGTTAATGACTATGATCACACATGTCAAAAAACCAAAAACAAAAAAATAATTCAATCATATTGCTCATGGAAGCCATCAACTTAACATTAAACTATTGTCTCTTCAAATGGAAGATGGTCCCATCTCAGCTGGTCCAAGTGATATTCAAAATGTTACTTCCCCATTATTACCAACTATTTAAAGACATTCTTGTGCAAGAAGAAATGGAACATGTTAAGCATTTTTACCCAATTATTCCTTCCAATAGCTCTCTTTTGAAAAACAGAGATTGGAAATGCCCCATACGACTTGCAAACCTAGAGACTGAACTTTCACAAATTCTGCAACATGTTAAACTAGATCTGTTCAAAGTCGATATAGAGGCAAAACAAGTAGAAACTCTGTCAGAAATATTTGATTTGTCGTCCACTTTTTTCAAAAAAAAATCAAACACGTTTCATTTGGAGAGGCTTTTGACAGATGCCTTCACCATTTTCCCTAGTTTTTGCCTTACTGTTCTTCAACATCTATAGCAAACACAGTATATACATCATGACCTGTTGACAAATTACATGTTCTCTTATTTCAACAGTCGTCGGTCAACATTTCATTACAATTCCAAACTCTTCGAGACTGAAAAATGAGATGATTTTTATTTTATCTAAAATAGCTGATCTACGACAAGTAAATCCAATTCCTTTACGAGTGAGACAGAAGGGCAATATGATTCACATCAATCTCCATTGAATTTGCAGCCCTCTGACAAGAAATTTGTAAAATTTTGTTACATAGGGACAGAAGAAACTTTAGTTCATTGAAGGGTTCTGTATGCAATCATTTTCCAGCTTGTTACTATTTTTGTATCTATTGATATCTTAAGGTTTTAATTTTAACAGCTTCTACCAAATTTGGTATTGTTTTAACACAATCATCATAATTTCAATAGAAAAGAGTCTATTATGTGTATTTTATATTTTGTGTCATTTTCTTGTCTGTATATATTATGTTGTTCTGGGCTGGTGCCAGTAAGGACTTCACAAAATTTGGTGCTAATCTTGATTCAAAATCGAATTACAAACAAAAACAATCTCTTGATAAATGCATCAACACCTCAGAAAGCAGCAAACACACTAAGAAACGTATTTACTTTTATTTAATTCATTAGAAAGTCATGAAAGACGGTTCAGACAACTAACCAAGACCTTTTTAAAAGGACTTTTGGTTAATATCTTTTCACTAACAACAAAAACCTCACCAGTTTCAAGTTTCAACCCATTAGATTTCATGATAAATAAAAGATAAAGTAGTTGTGTCTGATTGTTTGTCCACAGCATATCAATTCATAAGAGTCTTCTGGGCACAACTGTGTAACAGTTGAATTTTCCAATGTTTCGGGTCTCTCTGCTGGACCCATCATAGGAGATAAAAGTAATGTTCAATAGCAAAGACTTTCAAGTTTATGCAAGAATGCAACTAAGTCATAGTGCATATTTCTTATAGTTTTTAGTCATAATGCAAACTGGATTAGAAAAGACGGTGTCCCATAAGAAATAAGAAGGCACTAGTGAATATCAATCGGAACTATAATCATACACAGAAGCAAGAGCAGCCCAAGTATGCAACGTAAAGGGGTTGAGCAAATGCGCAATTTTCAGCTTAATATGTATCTTACACCAACAGAAAAATTTGCAGTTTGGATCCCATATGGTGACACACTGAAGCAGTCACGCACCATCAGGTTGCTTGAAGGATGGAATAAGATTACAAGATACATTTACAATGTAATCCACATTACAACAAATGACATCTCTAAGATTTAAGGCTTAAGCAAGTTAGCACAGAATGTTCCGGTAAACAAAATAGATAATTGAAGGAAAACTTACACTTTACCTCAATTACAATAGTTCCCACTTCCCTTATGTGGCCGTACAATGCTAGAGATCGGATCTCTTGACAAGTCCAAATAAAAAATTCCTTGCCTGTTGGTGGAACTCATAATTACTATTCTTGTTCACTGTTTTCTGCTGGAAGCCCTCCTTCCTAGGTGAAGGATTTTGTAATGCAGTAGATAGCAAATAAACGATGACAAATGTAACGTACAGTGACATTTTATGTGCTTTCCTTCAATAAATCCAAGAACCAGAAATCAAGAATAAATAGGGTGAAATGTTTTGCTACCATATATAACTTATGAAGTTACAAGGTCTCTGTCAGTCCTCCCAAGTATTGCAGACTTGAGTGATTGCAAAACTGGAACAATCCTCCGTTTTTGGATGTGGACATATTTGGCTCCCATTTTTCCTCCACAACAGTACAGAGTGACATACATGCAGGTGCTTGGATCTAATAATTTTTAATATATCAGCAGATCAAACACATTGAAACCTATCATATTATACCCCCTGTGAAAAACCTTGTGACCTGAAATACAGTAGAAAACCATGCTGTGTTTACAATACCCCTTGATGTAGCCAAATACAGTCTCGCATGCAGACAAGGTACACCGATGTGGCTTGATATTCCAGGTTAACCTCCATGTTTGATCAACTCCAAACGTTCAAGAATGTGATGCCAACTAGCAAAATAAATCTTGTCTTAAAAGGTAATCTCTTCTCTGCTTGTATTGTTCTCCTCTATATTCTTAATCAACTCCCCATTTCCTTGGCAGTGACATGTAGATGAATGTTTCAGTGGTGTATAGATGCCTGCAGCACGGTTAGAATGCCAAAAACTTGTCACAATTTTGATAGGTATGTTCAAGTTTGCTGCCACTGCTTGTCTCTAATATTCCAAACACAGCACAATTTATCAGATTTCACATTTTAATTAGCGTAATAGAAAGGAGTGACCATACTTGTTGAAGTAGTCTTGTCAGAATCTTTTGTAACGTGCAGTATGATTGTTCCTGAAAGAACAGTAATGAAACCACAAATTTCTGACACTATGTCACTTGCACTTTGACCATCCCAGTCCTGCAAGTAGAAATGGTTGTAAAACACATCAAAAGCAACACGTGACGATGAAGTCCTTTTAAACAGCCAATCCTGCCTTCATTTCTGGAATCCATGCATACCTTAAACATGATAACGCTGGCAACAATAGTAAGTGTTGTGAACATAACATAGTAGATAGGAGACACCACTGCAGTGTTGAAAGTGTCAAGAGCCTGCAACAGAGAAACGCTGTAAGTTGAAAATAAATAGCTAAAACGATTATCTCTTGTATT
Organism: Taxus wallichiana var. yunnanensis; assembly: GCA_018340775.1. Taxonomy (NCBI): domain Eukaryota; kingdom Viridiplantae; phylum Streptophyta; class Pinopsida; order Cupressales; family Taxaceae; genus Taxus; species Taxus wallichiana. The sequence continues at coordinate 475,346,849 of CM031240.1, read as the reverse complement.
AGGGGTCCCATTCAGGAAGTTTCATAAATGAAAATCTGTATTTGCAACTATATCTGAATGAAATTATTTATGAAACAGTACTTTCATTTTTGTTTACCCCAGTAATGGTAAGAGCCATAAGGAGGAGAAAACCAAAGCTGAATTGGTAGGTGCGTAATTACACGACTTCTCACCTTGCAGGGACACATCTTATCATATGTGTCCCTCAACTCCTACATGTAATCTATTGTCCCTATCTTTCATACTCACCTAAAAGATTTTATATCGTTATCTATATTTCAATAAGTAAATATGCACATATTTATTGTGTACCTTGTAGCTATATGACAAGTGGCACCAAATCTAACTATCATGCAACTTGTGGTCTGTATGATTGTTGCCACATTGTAGCCGTGGTATTTGACCAGATTTTTTTGGCATGCAACCAATTCCTTGGTTTTTTACAAAATTATAAATTAAAAATCCAAAATTTCCAAGTCAGAATACAGTATTGTAAAGTTCATGCAAAATGATGTTTACTTACTCCCATAGCTCATGGCAGATTAAATTAAATTTATTATTATATATACAACTTTGAAAAGGAAAAAAACAATAGACTGAATTTTCAATTTGAAAAATATATTTAAAAAACAAAGCCTAACAAATGTCAAAACCCCTCCTAAGCACATTTTATTCTCACTTAGTCATCCTTTCATTTTTATTTTCTTGTGTTCCTATTCCAGTCCCGTGTTCTTGTCGTCATTTGCTCCATTTATTTGCATCCTTTTCCATTCTCACTCGCATGACCTAACTTGGCCGCTGTCACTTTCTTTTTCCGTTTACCTGCTCCTCTTCACACAACATGCTATTTTCTCATCACACCTTCCACCATTTCACTCCTTTGCCCACCTTTTTCCTGCACATCTCCTTCAACCATTTCATCATTTATCAGTTGTTGCATGGCCATTTCATTCTGCTAACCACCCATTTCCTTCCCCACATATTACATTATTCACCTTTCACGCTGTCCTCTTCTTACACAATTTTTCTTCATCCAATAGCTGCCACATTTTACAATTTCTCCCACTACTCTCTTGTCTTTGTGATCTTTTCCATACTCTTCATTCTCTCCACACGCTATTTTTTTGTAGAGCTTCCGTCTGTTCTGCAAAGGACATGAAACTTACGGAAAAATTAGTTAAAACCAAAAAAAGTGGATATCTTATATTTGTATCTAATATAACAAACTTCAAACATAGCGTTAACAAAGGCTATTAAAGCACTCAGTAAAAGCTTGAAGAACTAAATTTAACTTTAGAGACTTGCTTCCTCAATCCAAAGTATTATCTCTGGAAAAAAATCCAGAAAATGTGCAAACAAATTTAGGAAATTGACGTTTCAGACCACACTTTGTCATTTACAAACATGGCCTCCTTGAAGAATTTCACAACCATTCTCGAAGAGAATTGAATGGAATCATTACTCATACTCGCAACAAAAAGATATAGCACAAATATTGCAAAAGAACGTGAGATATGATGAGGTGCCCTTAGACACCAAAATACTCCACTAAAGATAAAAAGGATTACATCTTGCTTGATTACCGAATGATGCAAGAGTGGGAGTGTGTTTACCTCTCACAATACAATGACATGAATCCAAAATGTTTTCGTACTGACATATTATTGGTCCATTTCATTGATAAATGGATCACTTCATAAAGTAAAGATGGGTCGTTGGGCCAATTAAAAACATAATACAAACACACTAAGGTCAGCCATGACAAAAGTGAATGATTACACAATTGAACATCCCCCTAAATCTGTTCAGAGGTTAAAGAGAGACATAACTGAACTTTCCTCCTTAATGGAAAGCTTCTGAAAATCCAAGTAGCTCTAATCTTGTAACTCCTCCATCCTCAATATGCTAGAGGACCAAAGAAGTTCCTGAATTCTTAAAAATTCCTCCTCAAATCGCAAAAGACTAGATAACTCGAGTAGCTCCTCCAATGTGGTGAACTCTTCATCAATCCTCAAGACTGTAAAATCAGTCATCTGTTGAACTCCAAAGTGAAGAACACATCCACAGAGAGATCAACTCCCATCTCAATGTGCGCAAAGCTATAACATTCTAAAATAAAGTTTGACAGTCTCTTACACCACCCCGCCCCCAAAAACACACCCCCAAAGAGATAGGAATCTTGAAGAATCTACCAAAAAAATTAATAATGATAAAATGCTAAAGCGTCCTATGAAGAAAATTATCACTCCAAGTTAACAACCCTATGTACAAACTGCTCTCAAATCGAGCACCCAAAAACATGACAGTCAAATGGACTACAAATTTAGGCTGGCTAGCTTAAGCTCTAAATTGAAAAGTCCAAGAAAATAGATAAGTGATCACCTACTATTTTTCCACAAGGAATGCAGATCTACAAATGTTTTGGAGAAATTCAGCATGGATCCCAAGATATGTGCAATTTATGATTTGGGAAGGAACAACAATATCTCCTCAACCATGAATTATCCCCTTACACAGAATAACTCATCAAGGCAGAGCAAACCACATGCCACATACTTATACCACAGCACACAATAGGGCACATCAATAATCACAGCCCCAAGGGGTCCTGCTGCAGAATATAGATAGGGTCGCCCGCCCTTCAAAATATCCTATTCAGACCACAAGGCTCAGTGAGGGCCATGCAACGATAGTGAGTCTTCAAATAAATAGTTGTTAGTTCCCCAAAATCCTTCAAATATATCTCTGAGGCCAAAATTAATAGGTCTGCCACAAAATGAGTGGTTGCAAAAAGGAAGGCACATATGATATGTGAGGATTGCTCACTCAAAACACAAACATTCAATCCTTATATGAAAATGAAAAAACTCTTATCACACAAAGTAGGCCTTCCATATTTGGTACCAACATGGCAAATCACCTCAATGCTTCTACATACATAAAGAAAAGCAGAAGACTCATAGGGAGAAAACTTGAATGTCAAGCTAAATTCGTGAGTCTTCAAATACAAAACTAATAGTGAGTATGATCTGCAATGGATGAAGGATAATCTTAGAATCATTAACCAAATCAGCATCCGGACCGATCATCATTATTACCATATGCAGGAGATCCAAGCTATGTATGTATGTATGTATGTATGTACGTACGTAATTAGGTTTGTGTGTGTGTGGTGGGTGTGTGTGTGTGTGGGTGTGGGTGTGTGTGTGGATGTGTGAGTGTGTGGGTGTGTGTGTGTGTGTGTCCATATATATATATATATATATATATATATATATATATCTTGCAGATAAAACTAGTAGGGAGAGAATTACACAGGCCTCCCTTGATGCCCCAAGGATTATACAGTTTGTGGCTCCAAAAGAGAGAGAGAGACAGGATTACAGGTCATTCTACTATCAGGACCACTTGATGAGTGAGGGCAGCATCTAGGGACTTCAACAGTGATTTGTTTAGAAAGCTGAAATCCCATCTTAGCTGCAAACTCCTACTGCCCTTGCATGAGTGCCCTAACTCCATCCAAAAATATGGTGTTTAGCATGACTCAACTACCCTGCAGTGGCAAAAAGGGTCTTCTGCAGAGTGATCAGCATGGAGAACACAAGTCCCGGCCGCATTTGAGAGCATGTTAGTTGCACTAAGAGATTTAGCCACATCGAAGACATTCCTCTCCCAAAAAGATTGACTTGGATCCAAGAGCAAATTTTTCATGAGCTGGTTGAGGCCGTTAATATCAACATCATCCAATTCCTTCACGTCTTTCCACACTTTCTCCAGCCATATACGAATGTGTGGGCTTTTGATTTCTTTGTTCGTAAATTCTGATAATGACTCCCTCACAACCTCCGTTTTCTTCAAATGATCCATTCCAAAGGTTTTCCTTCTGCCAACCTGATAATCACCTCTTTCACAATAAGCCACCATTTCCTGCAAGAAGACATGAGAGAGACAAGAGAGTCCAGAAACATGCATCAAAATATGATGGAAATAGAAGACTGGGTTTTAATTCCCTTCATGCTGCCTCGAGGTATGGTAGGAGGAATTATTGTCACACTTCCCAATGATCCCCTTGCATCATTAATGCATTGATTTCAAGTGCTTCCTTATAGTTCTCCCTTAATAATTTCCCTCTATTTTGTTGTCTTTTTTTAATTTTTTCGTTACAGGTGACTCACAAAATAAATAGAAGTCTTTGAAAAGAACCCTTCCAAATTCCTCAAATTTTATTTTTTAATATCCTCGAGAAAATATTTTCCATGTAATTCATCCGGGAAACCTGAATATGCCCTCAAACTAACCCCCTATTGTCAATTTTGTCTGCCACATGATTCCCTTCTCTTTTTGTATGCAAAAAGTGAAACCTTCCCATTTCTTAACAAGTCATTTTGTCACATTGACCAAAACGTTTTTAGTCTCCGGGCAAAATCTTGCTATCTTGCATAACATTATCAGTATTTAAAAATCACCTTCCACCACTAACTCCTTCCAACCATGGACAACTGTTATCTAAAGTCCTTAGAGCATTGCCAAACCTTTTGCTTCTTTATCCATATCTTTTCTAAAATCCATGGCAAAAATTAAAATTGGTTGCCCCATCTGATCTGTAAACACACAACCACCCCTGCAGGGCCTAGATTTCCTTTTTCTGCACCATCAAAGTTAAGCATAATAAAGCCTACCGGAGGAGGACACCAACACGTACAATCACTTTTAAATATATTGTGATACCAGAAACGCTGGGCAAGGGTCCGTTTCCGCGTAGAAACGCGTTCAAAACGCTTCGCATAGCCGATACGGGGGAACATGAAAACGTTTCCGAAACGCCTATGCCGTTTCTCGAAATGGCACAAGCATTTCGGAAACGTTTTCACGCCTCCTGCGCTTCACTTCAAAAAAGCGGAAATACGTTTTAAAAAATTAAAAAACTTTGCATTAAATGCCGAAAACCCTAATACGACTACATAGCTTGCTAAATACACTTCCTAAAAGCTATATAATGACCTCTTGGGTCCATTCTAAATCACACTCTCATTTTTCTCTTGCTAAACCCAGTTTTCATTAAACTAGCATTTAGCATTGTGAAGAGCAAAGAGACATCAAGGAGCAGCTTCAAGGAGGAATTTCGAATCAGATTTGGAAGGTGGGATTGACTTCAAGGAGGAAAAACCAGGTATTTTTCAAGTTTTTTTTTTTTTTGGCTAAAGAAAATGTTAATGTGATCAATGATCACGAATGATGTGTGCATTATGCACACATCATTCGTGATCATTGATCATGATGTCAATATGTAGGTTTAATTTAGTAATTTTAAAACTCTATGCTTAAAAAAATAAAAAAATGTAACATTTTCTTTGCGTTTTAAAATAAAAAACATATATTCTTTTTTTAAATTATAAATATCATCCAAACTCTGTGTATGCTCTCACCTCGCACCTATACGGTGACCTTGGTGATCAAAAGCAGAATAGGATGTGTAGGGTTTTTAAATTTAATTCTTTTTGTTTTTTTAAAAGTTTATTTTGTTTTTTTAAATTAAAAAATCCGAACTCTGTGTATGCTCTCACCTCGCGCCTGAACGGTGACCTTGGTGATCAAAAGCAGAATAGGATGTGTAGGGTTTTTAAATTTAATTCTTTTTTGTTTTTTAAAAAAAGTTTATTTTGTTTTTTTAAATTAAAAAATCTGAACTCTGTGTATGCTCTCACCTCGCACCTAGAATGGTGAACTTGGTGATCAAAAGCAGAATAGGATATGTAGGGTGTGGTTCTATTTAATAATTTATTGTTATCTAAGTTTATGTTTTTATTTTTCAATGAAGGTTTGATTCAATGGCATCTAGTTCAGCTTCAGTGGGAGGGCATGGGGAAGGGGAAGAAAGCCAAAGTGGGGGTGTGGATCCTAGAGCTCCTCTTTGGAGACATGTGCAAATTGTGGAGAACCTTGCTGGCGGTGGCTCTCGAGTTTGGGTATGCAATCATTGCAATATACAATACAAATCCTCTTATACCCGACTCAAAGCTCATTTAATGGGGAAATCAGGAACGGGGATTAGAAAATGTGGCAAGGTTGAACATAAACATATATTGGCATATATGAAAGAGCAAGAGGACGCTGATATGGAAGCTTCAAGAGCTAGATTTAAAACAGCTCCTTTGCAAAATAGGGGTTCACAAAAACCACCCAACCCATCAAACCATCCTTTTATCCAAGTTGCAGTTGAAACTCCAACAGAGGGAGAGTATTTGTCACGAAAGAGAATTTCCAAAGGCCCATTAGAGCAAGCATTTGCAAATGAGAAAAGGGATGTTGCTGATGAGTTGGTTGCTCGATGCATTTATGCATGTGGGCTGCCCTTCAATGTGTTGCGCTCACCTTATTGGCAACAAATGGTGAGAGGTATTAATGATGCACCGAAAGGGTATAAAAGCCCTAGTTATGAGAAGGTCAGAACCACATTGTTGGCGAAAGAAGTGGCCCATGTACATACTTCTTTGCAGCCAATTAGGGACTCATGGAAGGACTCAGGGGTATCTATCATTTCAGATGGATGGAAAGATGCCCGAAATAGACCCCTAATCAACATTGTTGCAGTGTGCCCTAAAGGGGCAATGTTCTTAAGGGTTGTTGATTGTGAGGGTGAAGTGAAAGATGCTCAATTTATTGCTAATATTTTGATTGAGGCTATTGAGTCAGTGGGCCCTGCAAGCGTTGTCCAAGTCATCACGGACAATGCCAAAAATTGTAGAGCAGCAGGGCTGATTGTTGAGGGGAGATATGAGCACATTTTTTGGACACCTTGTGCAGTACACTCCTTGAATTTGATGCTGCAGAAGATTGGAAAAATACCATGGATTGAGGAAGTTTATACAGAGGCAAATGAGATCCAAATGTTTATCACAAATCATCATATGTCCCAGGCTATCTTTAGGAGGTTCTCGACATTGGAGTTGCTGAAGGTAACCAAACAATTTCCTAGTTTCTAATTTTTATTTGCTAACTTTTTATGAAATATCAAATTATCAATTGAATTCCTTTTTAAAAAAAAAAAAAAAAAATTAATTAACTTGCTTTAATTTATTTTAATAGGTTGCTGAAACAAGATTTGCCTCTCACACGCTCGTCTTGAGACGACTTGTGAAGGTAAAGCAAGCCTTAAGGCTTATGGTGATTGATGATGTTTGGTCTGTGTGGAGGCAATCAAACACAGAAAGAGCCATCAAAATAAAATCAGTGATACTTGATGATATTTGGTGGGCAAAGGTTGCATACTTGCTTAGTTTTACTGAGCCTATTTTATCTATGATTAGATATGCAGACACGGATAATGCTTGCATAGGGGAGATCTATGATGGCATTGACTCTATGCTTGAAAAAATTAGACACATCATACAACAAAAAGAGCAGGATCCTGAAGAAAAATTCTACAGTGAAGTTAAGAACGTGATCATGAGAAGGTGGAATAAAATGACCACCCCATTGCATCTCCTAGCCTATGCCCTGAATCCCAAATTTTATAGCAGTGAAATACTTGCACTACCTGGTAGGCAAAAACCATATGATGACCATGAAGTTGCAAGTGGAGCTAAGGCAGCATTCCGGAGGCTTTTTCCTGATCCAGATGTAACTAGTACAGTCTATTGTGAAATGACGCTCTTTGTCTCTTCATCTAATAGTAGCATGGGTGAAATAGATGCAACACTTGACAGGTACAAGATGACCCCATGCATGTGGTGGTGTGCACATGGCCATGATGCCAAGTGGCTGCGACCTGTTGCCATTAAAATCCTTTCACAGGTATCAAATATTAAAATGAAATCAAAAGTTTGTTTATTAATTAAAAATGTATGTTCTTACTTCTTAGTAAATTAATATTATAGTATTACTAATTGAAAATTTCTAACTTCTTTTTTGTAACAGGTGGCTAGCAATTCCTCAGCAGAACGGAATTGGAGTACATATTCCTTCATCCACTCAGCCAAACGGAACAAGTTAGCATCCAAGAAGGCCGAGGATTTAGTGTATGTGCATTCCAATTTGTGCATTCTATCACACAAGAGTGAAGCCTATGTTAGAGGTCCCAACAAACTTTGGGATATTGATCCTGAGACTAGCGACTTTGATGCTTCTGCTGCAACTCTTAGCCAACTTTCACTGCTTGGTATTGATGAAGAAGAATCGGGATCTTTTGCAGAAGGGAGGGAGAGTGGAGCTAGTGGGAGTGGAAATGTCGGTGCTAGTGGTGTTCATGGAGATGATTATGACTATGAGGAAATCTAGATGATATATTCTAGAATCTAGATTATTATTATGTATATGTGAATCATTGAAATTGTAACCATGTTGAATGATGACTCTTTAGAACTTAGAAGTTCAAATTTCAATGAATTCAAAATATTTTGAGTGCTTTATCAATTATCTCTTATGGTCTACAATTATAAAATGAGTACTATATATATTTTTATTTTTAATAATATATTGTACGGACATTTCCGTCGACGTTTCGTATCCAAGGTTTTTTAAAAATTGCCATTTCCGCGTTTCATACCCGTTTCCGCTTCGTTTCTTGGCAACATAGTAAATATATATTCCCAACCCCATTATCGGGAATCGAAGTCTAGCTGGTCAAGGGATGAGAGGCCAACCCTTACACCATGTTTCCTCTTCACCATCTAGATGTCTTCTTTCTTAAACCAAACTTTTCCTAACTCTCTGAAATATTAGCCTCAATTCTTCCCCAAACTTGAGAATTTGATTGAGTTTTTATTTGAAGATCCTCCTATTCCACTCAATCCAAATCTCCAAATAATGATTGATGGTGAGATCCACCAAATCAACTTTAGAGGAAAGCTTCAATTTCAAATTCGATTTCCTTAATTAACTCCTCGATGACCTAGGAAACAAAAAATCTAACTCCCATTTTTGCTTAACCACACTCCAGATACCTAACCAACCAAGGAGAAATGGATGAAAATATGATTACTACTTGCTTCTTCACCACAAAGGAAGCAAATAGAGGTACTTAAAAGCCTCTCCTAGTCAAATTATCATCGATTGGTGCTTTTTCCAGACAGCTAAACAGAGAAAGATATTGGCTTTTTGGAGTCCCTCGTGAATCAAAAAAATTGCTCGAGTGTATACGGCAGTTCATGATGAGACTCTTTATGAATCTGAATATAAGCTTCCTTCATTGAAATCTTGCCGCTCTTAGCTCCATCCCAAATTGTTATGTCCTCTCCGAATGAGACGGCGGCAAGCAAGTTAGGAGATGACTCAAAACTTTATCTTTTTCCTCATCTTCCCTTGAAGTCCAATTTATAATCCTCCATTCTTTCCTATCCCCAATAGTCTTGATATAATCGCTGACTGGAGATCCCCAGTGGTTTTCAACCCACTCCATTAAACCAATCAAGTCTTCATCTTAGCGAGAGGGGACTTTCTTTGAACCAAGCATCATGCCAAAAGTTCACTTGGCATCCACCATGCACCTTCCATCTTATTTGATTCATCAGGGTATCCTTTCACAAAATTCTAAATTGCAAAATCCTCTAGGCAATCTTTTACAAGCATGGTCTTACCAGTGCTATCAAAAGGCTTTGCCTATAGAATCCTGCTCCACAATCTATATCCTTCCTCATAAATCTATCAAACCAGCTTACATCCCAAGGTTCGGTTCATCCCCTTACGATCCCGAAAACTCAAGTCCCCCAATTTCTTTTGGTATATATATCTTCTTCCATGCCACCAAATTGATTCTATTTCTATTTTCTAGGCCATTCCACAAGAGAATTCTCTGTAAACTTGATATAGCTTTAACAACTGAGCTTAGGATTTTGAATAGTGACATTATATGAGTTGGCCTGGCTTGCAGGAGGATTTGACAAGCTGAGCTCTCCCTGCCAAAGATAGCCATTTCCTTTCCATGAAGACAAGTTTTGCTAGACTCTTTCTAAACTTGTTTCCAAACCACTTGCCCAGCCTTCCCATTTACCAACAGCATACCCAAGTAAGAACTTGGTATTTCCCCATTGCCAAATCCAAGTATTCTCTAGATTCTCCTTTGATGTTCCTCTTTCACATTAATGAAGTAGATTTCTGTTTTGTCCGTGTTGATCTGTTGTCCTGTTGTTACCTCGTATTTATCCAAGCTATCTCTCAACACTTGAGCCTCCTAAATTGTAGAGGTGCCCATTAAGATTGTGTCATCAACAAATTGTAGATGTGACAATGGATTTATCCTTGAGGACACCTAGAGACCTTTCAATTTCTCATTCCTAACCATTTTATTTATCATTCTACCAAGAGCTTCAGCCAGAATGATAAAAAGGTATGGTGAAATAGGTCCCTCTTGACTGAGACCCCTTGAGACAGAAAAATACACAGCTGGAACTTATTTAATGAGGATTAGGAATATACCTATCTGGGGAGGGTCCCTATCTATATATGGGGCACTCAACCAAAATGAGAGAAGTGAACATAGCAATACTGAATATGTAGTAGAGATGTAACTCCTAATTAACTTGATCCAGTCCTCAGTAAACCCAAACATCTCCAACATTTTTAAAAGGAAAATCCAATTAACTATAATAAACCTTATGCATATCAATTTTTAGGATCATACTTGCTTTCTGCTTATGGGTGGATCAGTGCACTGTTACATGGATTGTGATGATACCATCGAGGATATGTTTGCCCGTCACAAACCCACTTTATTCCTCCAAGATCGTAGTTCCAAGCACTTTTTCAATTTGAGCGCCAATATCTTTGCGCAATTTTATAGATAGTGTTATAGATAGTTATTGGCCCAAATGTAGCAAAGTAATCCGCATCATCCTTTTGGGGGATTAGGGAGATAAAAGTAGTGTCCGCTCCTTTAGTATTGTCTTATTCTTTCTACATTCTTCCACCACTTCCCACGCATCCTTGCCAACAATACGCCAATTTTTTTGGTTAAACTCACCTAAAATCCATCCAATATTTCTGCCTTATCTGCTCCTGAGGCAAACACATCCTACTTGGTTTCTTACTTTCATATTGGTTTCATCAAGTCTTTTCTGTCATTCGGTGAAATCAGTTTCAGAATATCACATTGTATTTCCTCGTGAGCCTCTTTTTCTTCTCTCAACTTTGTTGTTAACAAGTCTAGGAGAATGCTACCCCTGCCCTCCTTGTTCCTTCTTTTTCACCATCCTACCTAAAGGAAAAAAAAATTATTTATGTTAATATTCCTTCGCACTAAGCAACAACATGATTTGGTGTAGAATGGTGGCAGCAACTGTCACATCCCGCAATTTCAGTTTGTTTCGTTGGAATGAGAAGTTGTAAAATGTTGAATGGTTTATGAGGGCAGGGGTACAAACACTGTTGCATAGCTGAGTATGCAGCTACACGTGCGTATGTATATCCTAAAAGGATATACACACGAGTAGTTGCATGCGCAACAACGCTTGCCGCCTGGCATTCATAATAAAATTCTTAACATTTTACAACTTATTCTTGTTTTGCTTTGTTGTATGAAGTTAATTTACTTTGCTATGGGAAATGGCTCGTAATATCAATGTGTTGTTGGATTGTTGCACTTGTAAAGGGAGTTGGAGTGCACCTTGTTATGTTGTGTGTTATGAGTTACTTACTTTGTTGGGTCTAATGATTTGGTGCATTGTTGCATTGTTTGATTGTTGTACCTATCTTGGATGACTATGTTTGCTTACTATTCATGATTTATCATCTAGTCTTAAACCATGACAGTGTTCACGGATAACGTTATGCTATTTTGACTTTATCTGATGATTATGGACCTCAAGCATGTTTAACGTGGACTGTGTTAAAGAAGTAAGCTAAATCTTTTGGTTGTTTATCATGGTTAATAACCATAATATGTTGAGGCAAAGGTAATTAGATTATGGTAATAGTCTTCGAACCCACCAATGGCTACTCTTAGTGACTTATTTTTAAAAAGACCTTTGGCCTTGTGATGGCAAGTTATTAATGGATGAATGGGTAAAATGCATGGTTTAGTGAAAAGGTTATTCATCTCGGTCTTAAGACCCTATGCATTGGTTTGGTGGATTGTATGGTCTAAGACCTTGATTGATGCCAATATAATATATATAAGACTATGGTCTTTGATCATACTTCATATCACATGTTTAATAGTTTTGGGTTTTGGTAGCAATATGGTTAAACCATGTTCGAATGGCAATTGCTAAATTATTGGTTATGGTCAAATAACGACCCATGGATGATTAAGGTTTAAATTTGGTTTGTTTAACTATGACTGTTCGAGAACACCGCCAAAATTGGAGGGAAGTAATTTGCAAATTAAAAACTGCCACTACGTGGCACGGCAAGAAGTAAATGCATTCGCAGTCCCTCGAAAAGCTTGAAACTTCTTGGAGAAGCTACCGACCTAGCATGCATACTTTCATACTGTATATTTTGTATTGTATTCGGTTGGGCCTCTTTTAGCGAAGCCATGCGTAGAGTTGGATGATTTTGCACCAGTTGATCTCGAGCTCTCCATTTGTGGAGTTATGCATGCGGGTTCTATGTGCAGTTTGTTGAGCTGTTTTCATAGAGATATTTGAGGAGGCTATTATGGCCGACCCCATAGTATTTTTCACCATCTATTTTGAGTTGTGCAAGGGGTTTCTCTGCTAATTGGTTTATTTTGTGGGCGTCTTTATTTTTCTTTGAGCCTGGAAGCATTAGGATCAGTTTTCTGGTTTGTTTGGCCAACTGTGAAGCCATTTTGCAAAGGGAGTTCGAAGGAAAAGTTGCAGAAGTTTTCATTAAATCACAGGCATGAATTCCTTAAACTCAAATCTGTTCTATTCTGAAATGAAAAATGTTAATTGGTGTTCTTCTCTGCCTGGTAATCTTGAAACAAATATAAATTAAATCAATAAGTTTGTTAAAAATATTTTCATAGGAAACGCAGATACTCAAGTGGGTATTTCGATTTATGTTTTCTTCATGTTATATGTGAAATGGGTATGAAAATCATGTATTATTCTTGTTATTTCCGGATCGGATATGTGTTGTCTTTGCATGTGAAAATAAAATAAAAATTATATAAACGACCCCAAGGTCTGGAACTCCGTAAAAATGTAAAAGGATTCTGGTTGTTTGTATCAGGCTTGCTACTATAGTTGTCTGTGACAGATTACGGTTGTGACTGATGTTGGGGTCGAGTTGTTTGCATTTTACAATCTAGGTAAATACCCTTCTTATCTCATATGTTATAAGATACCAATTTCCATGTGGACTGAAGAATTCGTATTGTAAACCGTAAGGACACTTAGTAGGAGATGTGTAAAAATCCTTTGGGCTTTTCAAGAAAACTGAGGTTTGCCCATTATCTCATGACGAGTGGAGTAGAAAGATACTTTGTTTTAGAAGGTCATATATGTGATGACTGTGACTAAGCAATCTTCAATCCTTAATATTTTTTCCCTAAGCTGGGTAAATGATTAAGTGATACTTAATTATTGGAGGGTAATGTCCATAACATGATGGACAGTTCAGACCCTTCACATATGAGATAGAATAACTTGACTTCCTTATTTTTAGGAAAGAATGATTTTCTTATTATAAGATAATTAAATGATGCTTTGATCTGACTTGCTGTCTTTCGATGGACTGTTAAGTGAAACGATCCACAATTAAGTTAGGAAATGATAAGAAAACAAATGGATTGACTGATTAATAAATGTTTTTTTAATTTTCTTATGCTTAACTACTTTATGACAAAATATACCTGAGATTTAGTTATAGATTAGTTAATTTGGAAGAGAACTTGATCGTGGAAGTACTTGAGTTGCTGATGGTTAAGAGGTATAAATAATGTTGCCTGGGATATAAGGTTGACCGCTTGATTACATGGGCACACTTATGCTTACTTCAATTATGTCTATATGTTCTATGATTTAGGTGTAGACTGGCAATTGATAAAAGAACTTGATCTAGTGGTCTATAAGTGGAATGTTATCTTATTAGTGTATTTTACTTACCAGGACCGTAGGGTTATGAAATACAATTTAATTGATTATTGTTGAGCTAGTATTATTTCCTTATTGATCATTACTACATTATTTGATTAAATATAGTGTAGAAGAAAAAGGAAAAGTATCCATTTAATGTTATATATTTCATAACATTGCAGCATGATTTCGAGTTGATGAATTCATGCCAGTTCAAATTGAGTTGACCATGTATAAATTATCATTTTCAGCTTGCAGGTTTGAAAAGTAATACGAAAGGGATACAAGAATGGAAAACGTCATACCTTGATTGTTATTGTACTATTTCATATGATTTTAATAAATTAAGTTGTACTTGATTTTAAATGTGATGATTCAACTCGCATATTGAAAAAGGGCAATTAAGGCCTGTTGTACTTTGATATTGATTTCATTATCATTATGTATTTTAATAACGAGGTTTTGAACCTCTAATTTATGAATGAATACTTGTTGTTTTTACAACGTACTTGAGTTTTATAGAAATGTTATAATGCATTATGGCAAATTATGAATATGAATATAAAGAAGTTTGTTGAATAAAAGTGAAAGTATTACTTCGCAAATGTATAAGGCATTTAAAATCTTGTTGTGTTAATTATCCATCTACAATATTCATTATCATGATTATGTACTTTCGTGTCAAATTATGAGATTAATGATGACCGATCATATCATTATGATTGTGTTTTTAAGACATTGTTTAATCGATGATAACAACAAGTTAATCATTAAGGATTTATAATTAAAAGTGATAGTATAAGTGTTTTTAAATGTTGTTACGATGTAAAGAATACATAATGAAACAACAAGATAATCGTAGCAAATAAAATGGCAGATTGGCCTGTTAAGAATAGATGATTATCCTTGATAATCATAATGTACTTTCGTAATCATTATTATTAATTCATAATTGACATTGTTATATGTACTTGTAATTGTTATTACGACAAGTTGAACCACTGATTTACAGCAGATTGTTATTATATCAAATGATACAATGATATGACATTTATTATTCGATAATTCATTATGATTTAATGATGATGATTCGTGAATGTTAATTGTTATGGCCATTAGTACGAAACATTATAATGTAACTGTACTTATGAAACGGATTAAGTCTTGTACTTGATTAAACCTAATCAATTATCGTCATAGTTACCATATTCGCCCGAACATGGGCAAAATTCGGTTCGGAGCGAACTTTTTATAAAAAACGAACTTGTTCGGTTTGTAATATTCGCCGATTCGGAGGTTTGACTGAAATGTTTTTTAGTTGAAAAATTAAAACGTTTTACCCTAAAAGCGTAGGCGGAATCCCTAAAAACGTAAGCCGAAACCCTAAAAGCGTACGCGGAATCATTAACCATTACCACACGCAAAGCAAAAATAACGCGAAACAGTCCCGACCCGGCGAACAGGTAAAGCGGCAAAAGTTACAGTCCCGAACACGCAAAGCGGCCGCAAAACAGTCCCGAACGCAGCCATTGGAGGTCTCCACGAGGTCGCCACGAGCGCATCCTGGTAACTGGTAAGTGCTCGAACCCTGCAAAAGTTCAAAACTATAAAACGCGAAATCAATATTCACTGTTCAGTGCAAATTTGCCAAAAAAAAAATATTAACTGCGAATGGAATGGTCCAATGGAATATGGTTTTCGAAATGAAAATCACAATAATTTATTAATTGTTAATTGCCATTGGTAATAGGCTAATAGGTAAATATTATTTACTAAATAAATTATAATTATTAATAATATATATTACGGTTGGTAAATTGGTAAATACCAAATATTATTTACTAAATAATAATATCTATTGCACTTCGAATAGTCTGTAACATTTTAATTTAACGGTTTAATTTAAAAATAAATATTATTATATTACAATATACTCAATAATAAATATTGCATACGATGGCAATCGTATGCAATATTGAGTATATTGTAATATAATAATATTTATTTTTAAATTAAACCGTAATTTTATTAATTTGTTAGTATGTAAAAAAATTAAAAAATATTGTCCTAATATTTGTTTTTGCAGGTTCAGAGAACAGTTGGAAATTGGAAGGTAAAGGAAAAGAAAAGTGGGTCAAGATGTCTAGCAGCAATCGTTCTGTGGAGATGAAATACATCGTCCTAAGAGATGGTAATAAACTAAATATGAGATGCACCTTGTGCAATGGGAATATTACAGGCAGTGTAACTAGAGTTCGGTACCATTACTTGGGAGGATCCAAAGATGTCAAGCAGTGTCCAATAGCAAATGTGAATTCAAAAGAAGATGAATACAAAGATTTCATACATCGAGTTCAAGCTAAATTTAATGTGAGTCGTGTTGGAGCATTAGCTTCAGAAGCAAAGAAGGCTAAAATCCAACACTCTATCTCACAAATGGGCTCCTTCAACAGTTCAAATCGCTCTCCATCACCATTATCAGAAGGAAGTGGAAGTGCAAGCAAAGTGGAAAAGTCACAAGGTTCATTGAAGTCCATTTGGAGGCCACAACACAAACATGAGGTAGACAGGTTGGCAGCTAGATTGTTTTATGCAGAGGCCATCCCTTTCAATGTAATTCGTTCCCCACATTTCAAGTCTTTCATGGATGCAGCAATTGAGTTTGGCAAGGGTTACACATTGCCTTGTTATGAAAGACTAAGAACTAGTCTTCTTGAAGAGGAGGTGTCATCTATAGCTAGTGAGCTAGATGAAATGAAAAAAAGTTGGAAAAGAACAGGTTGCACAATAGTAAGTGATGGATGGTCAGATTCAAGGCGAAGGCCACTCCTAAATCTTTTGGCAATATCTCCTCAAGGTGCAATGTTTATAAAATCTATTGATACAAGTAATGAGCAAAAAACTTCTCTTTTCATTTCCAAATGCATTGAATCAGCCATTTTGGAGATAGGAGAAGATAATGTTGTTCAAGTTATTACGGATAATGCAGCCAATTGCAAAGGAGCAGGAGAGATACTCATGGATAGATTTCCTCATATCTTTTGGACACCTTGTGCAGCCCATGTGTTGGATCTTTTGCTTGAAGATCTATCAAAAATAGAATGGGTAAGCAATATTGTGATTGAAGGAAAACAAATCTCTAAGTTTATCCTCAATCACCGGTTGACATTGAACTTGTATCGTTCTTTTGCAAAACGTGAGCTTCTTTCCCCTTGAAACAAGATTTGCCACCAACTTCATTACTTTGCAAAGGGAGGTAGAGGAGAGGACAGCATTAAGAAAAGTGGTGGTTACAGATGAATGGACAGAGTCAAAGCTTTCCAAGGAAACCCATTCAAAAGAAATTGAAAAAATTATCTTAGGGGACACATTTTGGGATGGTGCTAAGAAGGTTGTAAATGTGTTTGAGCCACTTGTTCGAATTTTGAGAATGGTTGATGGTAATCAGCCATGCATGGGTTTTGTATATGAGGGCATGGATAGAGCAAAAGAAGAAATCCAAAAGATACTAGCAAATGATGTTGAAGAAGTCAAGCGTATTTGGGAAATCGTGGACAAACGATGGTTCATGCTACACCGTCCTCTACATGCAGCAGCTTGTTATTTGGATCCTAAATTAGTAGAGGTAGATCATGATGCAGATGAGGAGATAAAGAGAGGTATACTTGCAACCATAGACAGGTTGGTACATGATGAGGATGAGAAGGAAAAAGCAAGAGAACAACTTACTATTTTCAAGAACCAACTCAAAATGTTCGGTGAAAAAGAAGCAAGGGCAAGTAGGATGACATGGGAACCATCTAAATGGTGGCAGACTTATGGGTCTTCTACTCCACATTTGCAGAAGCTTGCCGTGCGAATTTTCAGCCAGTGTTCTAGTGCTTCTGCTTGTGAAAGAAATTGGAGTACACATGATTTAATCCACACAAACAAGAGAAATCGATTAGGGGCTCAAAAACTCTCTGATCTTGTTTTTGTGCATAGCAATTTACGATTGCTTACTCACTCTCTTGCAAATGAAGATGACAACTCTCGCTTGGGAGAAGCATGTTTTGGAGATGAAGAAAATGTTGATGATGATGACCCTACTGCTGCAATATTAGATGAAGATGCTAGTGACACTTTTGATGTAGAAGCAGGATTTGATGTTGCAAATGTTTAAAATTGCATTTTTATTTTTGGTTAATGCTCAAAACTTTGAAGTTTGAGCAATGGATAATTCTCATCGCTATATATTATATCAATATGTATGAACAATGAACTTATGAAGTATGAAGTATGAACTTATGAAGTATGTTTTAAGACTTTAGTATACTTGTATGTTTATTTATTTGTATGTGTGATTGATTTTTTTGAAGCAAGTATGGATAATTATTCAGTTTTATATTTTTGAAAATTTATATTTTTTGAACCATACTGAACCGAACCGAATTTTTGCAAAATTCCGAACTTCCGAACTTTTCCCATGTCCGAACAACCCGAACTTTCCGAACATGGTAACTATGATTATCGTAGATCGATTTAGTTGACAATCGGTAAAGTAGGTACATACTTAATGCAATGACTCATGGAGATCATTGCATACCTCTAACGTGATTTGGATATCATCATGAAACTTAGTTAACCTATCCATAGGATGAAGGCATACATTGTTGTAACGAATAAACAAAAATGGTTAACTATGAACTTAATAATTAATCAACGAAAAAGAATCCTGATCTCGTGTCGAGATAGTTATGCGGTGAATAGGACAAGTTTCACGTGGCTTATGTGCAGTCAAGAAACTAGGCTTGCTAGCGCAATGCCAAAAAACTATGGCCATAGTATTGCAAATGACTGATTGCATTATCTATCACCATTTCTTCTTTTAACTGTGTTGTGAGCGGGAGTGAAATAGTTGTATACTTTCCTAGTGACACTAACCTAGTGACTTTAAGAAGATGCACATGATTCTCTATACCTACAAAAAGTTCTAACAAAATGATATACTGAGTATATTGGCTTGTAATGAGTGTTTGAGGGGGATCGAGAAGGATCTGTAAACCCTCAGTTTTGCACATGGTTATCATAGGTTGTCAAGATGGATTTTGGAATATTACATTAGTATGTTGGATTAATCTATTGTGTGTTGATAATCATTGAAGGCATAGTATGCTGGATTTTAATCGCTGCGTGTTAAAATCATTGAAGGCATCAAGTTAATCAAATGGTTTTTTTTTTAAATTCCTTAGTTTGATGGAGCGTAATATGGGAGTTACAGCAACAATGAAGCCCTAAACTCTCTACCTCTCATGTCTTCTCTCAATCACATCGGGGACTCTCCAATTCATCCAAGAATCGGGATTGGATCGAGACCTCGAGGCGAGATCCTGTGCATTTGGGTCTATGCATGCGGCTGCGGTAGCACAAGCGAAGCACCTATCAAGCTTTCGTGGTCAAGCCTTTGCCCCGAGCTAGGACCCCTCCTTTGTAGTCTTCAACGAAACAAGTGATTGAAAATGAAATCTACTTCGCGGAAAAGGAGCGATCTACCGCTTTCAAAAGGTTTTGGCTTGACCTCCCGCTCTCCATTCATGGATATCAAATTCATGGCAGCCCTTTATTGAAGTTAATCTAAAAATTTATGCCAATGCTAGAGGTTTTTTCATTGTGGTTTTTGATTCCATATGGGATTTGGATATTGTGATTTATGATCGGCTCTCGGTTTAGGGCCAGAATTACCCTTCTTTTAACAATTAACCCCATTACATAATCCTTTAATATCAATCTCGCACACGGTTAGATTGTCAAATCTCCTACTTCAATTCCTGGTGAATCGCGTTTTGAAGTCATTGGCAACTCTAGGATGATTTCTAATAATTGACTTTGCTTTACCTTGTTAGTCACCGGTCATTGCAACTCTAGGATGATTTCTAATAATTGACTTTGCTACCTTGTTAGTCACCCACGCTACCTTTACTCGCATCCTGGTGGATATTAATATATCAAAAGGTCTTCGTGTGTTGATATGGTCCTAAAAGTTGCTAACCGTTCTTGGTCACACTCACATGGATTATGAGTGTTTGCCTTTCCGTTGTCGTCGTTGCTTTGAAACAATCCACATGATTAAGAGG
The DNA here is from genome assembly GCA_018340775.1 of Taxus wallichiana var. yunnanensis. Lineage (NCBI taxonomy): Eukaryota > Viridiplantae > Streptophyta > Pinopsida > Cupressales > Taxaceae > Taxus > Taxus wallichiana. The sequence continues at coordinate 475,326,757 of CM031240.1, read as the reverse complement.
GTGCAGACTTCTTAGTGGAAGGACGTTCTTCCCCACTATTTTATTGTTTTACTATTGAAGACTTCTTGATTCTCACCCCTTCTCAGAGCCTTATCATTGTGTTTCCTCGGAACCAAACTCAAAAGCTCCTCTAACATCTGAAAAAAAAAAGCTTCGCCTTCGGTTCCTATGCAAAAGGAGGTTTCAACAGTGATATTGGATGGTGGCTCTCTGGAGGCGGCCTGCGAGTTGGTCTTATCTGTGCGGTTGGAGTTTGTGCAAATTGATTCTTTTGTGGGTCAAAATGTACTTATCTCTCTTACTCAAACCCGTTTCCCAGTCAGGTGGTTGAAGTTTTTTCCTTGCACACCAAGCCTGATGGTGTAGACACAAAATCACGCACTTGGGTACATTTCTCAGTCCTAAAAGCATACTTGCATTCATATGATTCCTAAGCAAGAAAACTAGTAATTGATGACTATTTGGCCTCTTTGCTTTGTTTCTTGTCTTCTTTCGATCTTTTACACCCTACAACCCCGATCGGTATTTCACTTGTTTATCTTTTATGGCTTCGAGACACGGTGCCCAGCCTAGAACGTCAACGCCTGTGCCCTTGACCCTTTTCTATCTTACTCGTTTCTTTTGGGTCTCTTTTATCTTTTGGGCATCTTATTTTCTTATGGGTCGGCCTTCCAATTATCAATTACGAAATTCAACCAAGGGAATCATATAAATATAAAGTTATGTGACCAAAATAAAGGACCAAGCTCTAAGCATCTATTATCATCACCTAAGGTTGCATCCAAAGGCATCCATCTAGCACTCATACAAGGGACAAGGGACTGCATTTTCTGCATACACTGCATAGGAAGGGGAAGTTCATTTTGCCATCCACACATCTATTTACATTGGTACATCTAGCTATCACTCGCTATCAAGTACACTTGCACAAGGGCTTCCTAGGGCACGATTCTTTCACACACGCACAAGAACTACATGGAGTCTGAGATGTAGTGCAGCGCTCGGTCGTAAGTTCACTCAGTCAGTGACCGTCGGGGTCAATCCAACTCCCCATATTGCATCTTTTCTTTTTGGGATTTAATGTAGTTTGAGGGTTTTACAAGTCAACATCTCTTTTCAGGTTAGAGGCGACTTCTGCGATCAAGGTGTGACATACAGCGACTAATAGTGACTACCAATTGTGCGACACCGAAAAATCAGGTTTCGAGCTTCTTCACATCCACAGTGCCCAAAGAAAGGTCTCGACGCCTGGCGCCCCACCCCGGTCCAGCGCCTGGTCCGTCTTCATCTGACAACTCCGGAATTTATTGAGCGCAGCATTTGCGATAATCAAGCGTTCCCGCTTTATCATTTTCTCTAGTCTCGCACAATCCTGACATCATGCGTAGATCAGCTAAGTCACTCTTTTCCTCTCTTGCACTAAGGGTTTCATATTTTTATTAGCTTATTTGCTTGTGTCAAATCTGTACTTTAGCATTTTTATCATATGTGACTCTGCAATATTAGGGTTTATACAAAATTCTATTTTTGTTAAATCGGATGGTGGGTGTGACAATGGGTCCTAGAATGTTGTGTAAAGAGGAAGAAAGGGCCTCCAAAAATGTTTAGAACCTCATAAAATGATTCTTTGGTCCCAAAAAGATGTTTGAGTGGAGATTGATCGGGTGATCAGTAGTTTAGGACTTTTAGTCCTCTACTAGCCTTTGGCTGTCCTTTTATTGTTGTTTGGCAACTTTGTTTCGGGGTGTCTTTTGTTTGGACCAATTGTTTGAGCTCTCTTGATGTCACATCTCCTATATGAGCTTGTAAAAGGGAGAGGGACCCTTTCAGAATCCTCCTTTTCACCTAATAATAAAAAATAATATAATCCTTCGCACTACCATGGACATATGGAAAACTTTTGTGTCCGTTCCCCTGTTATCCCATTGCCTTAGCTACTAATAAGGCAAACACATCATGTTTGGTTTCTTACTTTGGTTTCATTGAGTCTTTGTTGTCCTCTCAAAACAAACTAGTTCCTCCTAAACCTCTTTTTCTTCTCTTACCAAAACACTAAGTTTTTCATTTATGTTCAATATTCCTTCGCACTCCCACAAACATATGGAAAAAAATTGTGTTCAGCCCCATCTTCTAACCAATTTACCCTTGACTTTTGCTTCTAGTGGGTCTCATCAATTCTAAACTTGTACTAGCTTTGTTGAAGTAAACTTGAAATCATTTATTTCTCTTTCAAAGCATTTATTTTCCTCAAATCAGCCCTTTCAACTTTTTCAAATTCCTTCCTTGGGGTTTCAGAATGTTCTCCTCATTTTCCTTAATTTTCAAGGTCTCAATGTCGAGGAGATTGATTCTCTACAACTTCCTCCAATCTCTCGGCCATTCCTTACTTGCTTCCTCAAAACCTAGCTTCGCTAATTAGTTCTTCTAACCATTCTCTTGATCACATCTCATTCTTATCATCATAGCGTACTGATCAAGCATATATCTCATTGCTCAATTTGGTGATTTTTGCCCAATCTTCTTCTAAATTTCTATCTTCCCCTTTCTCTTTTGAAACCTTCTTTTTAGAACACAACTATCATGGTTTCTCCATCTAAAACTTTTTTTTTTGCTCCTCATAAGCTACTTGTGGTGTCCATTGCTAGCCCATTTCCTTTGGGAGGGAGGTCGCCAAATTAGATTCCTCCACCTTTGTAATGTTCATCTCTTTTATTTGCATTGTAACCCCTTGGCATGCCAAGTGCTACAAGTGAGAGTCTCTAGTTAGTTTTAAAATATGCACATAGGTTAGTTACTCTTTATTATTTAATTAGAAAATAATAAAGTGCACATAGTCTTAGCGTATTAAATGTTTTAATTATGTTTTAATGTAATGGGAGGGAAACTACGTAAGAGGGCCACTTGGCTATCCAACTTGTAATTGCAAATGTAAAAGTGTATTTTCTCTCAAGTGGATCGATCCCTTTGGGAAGTCTATTTAAGGGATGTGAGGGGTCATTTCACCTCATGTTGATTTGATCATTTGATATCACTCCATGCTTGGAGAAATGATTTCAAGGTAGAAGGTGATGTTTGGTTTGAAAATTCTAAGGAGTATGAAGGTGTTCCATGGCACAAAGGTATGATGGGCAGCCCCAATCATTTTGTTTCAGATGTATTGCTTCCTTTCATAAAGGAAATCCATTGGCACAATGAATGGTATGAGATTCCTTGCATGAGTTATATTTCTGATTTTCCCTTTTCTTATATGAATGATGGAATAGAAACAATGGGTATCATCATGCACATGCTACCTCATGGTATGAAGAAGTAAGCAACAACTTCGAATTATTTGTATTGCTACTTCCATGCACTTGTGAAATGATCAAGTTAAATATTCTATTGTTCTTATATCATGATGAGTTTCAGTTTTGGGTCATGCAAGGCCTTTAAGAGGATCATAAGGATGTCTCATACATGCATCCTCCAAGTATGAAGTTTAGTCATCATTATGAGAGATCTACAAGCAAAATAAATGAAGTTTTTGAGCAAGGAGACTTCCCGGTTCAAAACCACCATGTTGGGCACTCCAAGGTATGGGAACCAAGTGTTTTTCCAAAGGATATCAGTTCTGATTTTCTGATTTTTACATCTGATTTCATGGGGTTAAGTGAAATTTCAGAATTGTATATGGCTAACACAAGTATTGGCAAGCATGACTTGACCTTAGGAGATCCGGAAATAAGTGGGAAAGGTGTTTTTGAGTGATAATGATGACTTTCAGTTTAAAAACTTGTTAGGGCAGCCACTATGGATTTTGTCATTCAATGCTTTGATGGTGCACTTGGCATGGGCAAGAGCAAGTTGTGTTTCAAATTGGTTATCCCTCATTGCATGATTCACACTCACCTAGATGGGAAAGTACCTCATGCAATTTTTTCTATCCATTTGGAATTTATGAGGGTTGTTGGCACATGGATATCTGATGTATTTTTCATTCACCATCCTAAGTATGTTGCTTGGTACTCACTTTCAGCTATGTATTTGAGTGTTTTTCAGTTGGCTAAAGTTGGGGGTGAAATTTCAGTCATATTGAAGTCATTTTCCTCCACTGGTTTGTTGTTCTTTCATGTTGGGATAAAGTTTTTGAAGTATGATAGCTGTTGTCCTATCATTTTCATGGTTGTCATCATTATTTCCAGCCCCCTTATCACTTCTACAGTTGAGTTTTTAGCCATGAAGTTGATGGACTTGTTGTTGGTGATCATTGTTGACTTATGCATGGTTACTTTGGGGTGGATACCAGCCACTTTAGTTCTGATTTTTGGGAAGAAAATGCACGACTACAGCAGCATTTGGGGTAACATGACAAAGTTTGGGAACAACCCATGTATGAGGATGAGTTGTGAGCCATTCATGCCTTGGAGACATGGAGAAGAAGCTGAAAAAGTGTTTCTCAACACTTATGATTTTTCTAATGTGTTTGCTTCATGTGCAGGATTGAAGACATGTGAAGAAAGATTGTTGTCCTATTCACTTCATGAGGGCATTATTGAGTGGGCAACCTTGGAGCTTATCAAAGCTCATGCAGATTTTTATTCATCTCCCTATGATGAAGGCACTACCACTTGGAGTTCCTACTACGAAGATGATCACACACATGTTTGGATTGCCACGAAGGAAGCCCACATGTTCTTCCAAGTGCTTCATCACTTGACTGGCACCGGAGCAAGACTTTGGGTGCATCACTTCATCTCTTCACTTGGGTGCATGATACATGGATCTATGAGCTTGCTATTGCTTGAGGGCAAGCAATCTCCGAGAGGAGAGGACTGTAATGTCCCATTTTCCGGGCATTACTAATATATTTGTTCATCTCTTTTATTTGCATTGTAACCCCTTGGCATGCCTAGCGCTACAAGTGGGAGTCTCGTTAGTTTTAAAATGTGCACATAGGTTAGTTACTTTTTATTATTTAATTAAAAAATAATAAAGTGCACATAGTCTTAGCATATTAAATGTTTTAATTATGTTTTAATGTAATGGGAGGGAAACTAATGTAAAAGGGGCCACTTGGCTATCCAACTTGTAATTGCAAATTTAAAAAGTGTATTTTCCTCCAAGTGGGTCGATCCCTTTTGGAAGTCTATTTAAGGGATGTGAGGGGGTCATTTCACCTCATGTTGATTTGATCATTTGATATCACTCCATGCTTGGAGAAATGGGATGTATGCCCTAGCTCTTCATTGTGCTCTCTCTCTCTCTCATTCGATTTGGAATTGAAGTAAATCTGATTTTGCTAAGGATCCATTTGTGTGTATGTTGCATCTATTGTGTGGCAAATTGATTGGGAAAGTGTTCCTAACCCTAGTGAATTGATTGTTGAAGGAAATCTGAGTTTGTTTGCATGTTTTGATGGTTAAACAAGTGAATTTCAGATCTGTTGTGTTTTGCAATTAATTTCATAATTTTTGGAGATGATTTGATGCCCTAAATGTGTTGGGCGACCTACTTTTTAGGGCAAAATTAGGGTTTCGTGTTTGTTGTGCGAAAACTAATTTTGGAATATTATTCTTCATATTTTTGTGGCCCAAAATCCAAAGTTTGAAGGTTTTTGCTCGGTTGGTTAAGCGGAAAATAATTTTAGAAATTGCAGCGATCGAGGTTGGATTATTAATTGTTTGGGACACATTTTGAGGCTCAAAATTGTGATTTTAGTTCAGATATGTTCTTGGCATTTTTGTGCATCAAAAAAAGCTTTGGAGGGTGAAAATTGTTGAGGGAAGTGCTGGTTATTAATTTAATAATTTTTGCCAACCCTAGCGCCTAGATCTCGGAAGTTTGGATGTTATTTTGAAGACGCTTTAATGCTCAATATTAATTTGATCCTTAGTTCATTCGAAAAGGAAAAATCTCAAGTTTATTGTGCACTTTGTTTCATATGAAAAGAACGAATATTGATTGAGTTATGAATTTTAGAAGTTTTCAACTTTGTCTGCAAGCTATTTTAAATTAATAGTTGCTGTTATAAAAATCTGAACTGGAAAAGCTTGGGTTTCCAATTGGTTCTCCCATCTAACCCACCACCTTGGCTAATTCCAACCCCATTTTGGGTTGTAATTACGCTGACATTGGGTTATTTGAGGTTGAATTAAAAGGATCTCATCCTTCTTGGTTCGATTTGTGTTGAAGGTGTTGCAAATTTCTATTTGTCCCAAAAGGGGACATTACAACCTTTGGTTGTGCACAATTACTAGTTGTATGAACTACGCTCCCGTATTTTTAATACCCGACATGAAGGCAATCATAGTCCAACTCCCGCCTCCAAATCCTTGAAGAAGAATATGTTGGAAGCACAAATACCTAGTCTTCTTGTTCCCTCATCCCATGATTTGCGGGCATAGTATGGTTCTTAAAAGATCACTCCACCTCAAATCGTATTCCTACCATTGAAATCTCCACTTTTTCAACCCCCACGCCCACTTTCCTTTTCACTTCATTTTTGTCAACTAAATTCCACCCTTTTCTTTTTTATAGATAATTTTACTATTTTTTTCTTCTTTTCTTTCACATTCTTTTTTAAAGAAATCATGTCTATGTTATCAGTATTATAATCATTTAAAAATATAATAATAATATTTCACTTTTTATAACTCTTCTTTTCCTTTTTTAATTAACATTTTTCATACTTTCTTTTTATAATTTTTTAAACATAAATTGTGGTATCTAAACATTATAATCGTAGTTACCGATTCTCAAAGACAAGGGACGATGACGGTAAAAACGTCTCCATATTTTGGGAAAGTCAAGGGGACAACTATTAAAATAATATACAACAATATAGACAAATTAAAAAATCTTAAACAAACTAAAATAGAGTAGAATTTAAAACAATAAATTACTAAATAAAATCATGGATCTAATAAGCCATCGATAATTGATAATTGTTAATATCATGATCCAAATATTGAGATACATCAACATACTAACTCAAAGCTTAGATAGTGAACAGAGTACATGATACATCAACATGCTAAGTTAAACTCATAGCTAAGAAGAGTGCATGATAACTGATACATCAACATGTTAATGCCAAAAACAAAGAAACATAGTTCACAACTCAATAATCTTAGCCATCATCTAAGGGAATACTCACAAACCACTCATCATCGCCAAAACTATTTGGTTCACCTTCCTTTTGCAAGGGATTCCAACCAATATGTGTTGCACATCCTAGGCCTTGTCAACATGCCTTGACTCCTCAAGATTTGCATCCCACCATACTTGTTGGTATCTCCTTATGATAGAGAGGCAAGGAAATGTGTACATCAACAACCTTCTACACTCTCTTAAAGGTAATTTTATTACTCTAACGAGATTGAATCCAACCATATGTGACTCTACTTTATCAAATCAGCCAACACAAGAAGAAAAAAAAAAAATACACGGAGGTTACTCTCTTTTTTTAGACACTCTACCGCCAAATCGCCTGTGTACACGAGGGCGGCTATTTAGTGACATGACCACCGCCCCACGGGGCGCGGTCTTGAGACCACCGCCCCACCAGGCGGCGGTCTGGGACCGCCACCGATCTGCATTGGGCGGCGTTCCTGCTCTTCTTGCGGATAGAAAATAAAATATGACGCGAATAGTCCCAAAATTCCAAAGGGTGTCCATGTCTCTTCTTCTGCATGACTTTCCCATTCTCTAGTGCACGAGAGAACATGAGAAAGACTATAAATGCATGTTATGGAAGAGAACAAAGGCATCGAAGCATGAAGCAAGTGAGTAAGAAGCTCTTAGTGTTGGAATTGTGATTTGTAGAAGCAAGGAGTAATTGAGTCAAAGCAAGCAAGTAACTGAGAGGAAGTGTGAGATATTATCTACTTCTCTTTCATACTTATTGTAATTTCTGTACTTATTATTGAATTGGCCAATAAAAGTGGGAAGAAAGAGCAATTGCCCTTCCCAATTGGTTTTCCTCCTCTGGAGGTTTTCCAGGATAAAATTGTTGGTGTATGAGTCTATATTCTTTCCCTTTACTAATTGTTGATTCTAAGCACAAGTATAATTCATTCACTAGCTATCTCTGTTATTTTCTAATAGAAAGTAGAACAACAACGATTAATTGTGATTCTATGGATAATTCCAAAGTTGAAGAGTTTACAGATCATTTTGGTATCAGAGCTAACAATTATCCAGGATTGTGGTATTCGTTCTTGGATTTGTATGACATGTGAGATCTAAAGGCGAAGAGGCTTTACCTTGCGATCCAGAAATTTCTACAAAGAAGTGGAAACAGAATTCGGGGACAAATGGAGGAAGAGAACTTGGTCCGTAGAATCGAGATGTTGGAGACCATGATGGATAGGATGTTTAGAAGGCAAGAAGAGCTTGCTGATTTACAAAAGACAACTTCTGTCAAACAAGACTCCATGGACTCAGTGGTTCGGGGCTTAGCTGAAAAGTTTGGCATAGGAAGGAGCCACCATGAGGAAAGTTATGGGGAAGAACATGAAGAAGAGACTTCTAACACAAGAGAAAAGGTAAAATCCGATCATACTCCTTTTAAAGTTGAAACGAAAGTTGAGATTAAAAGCTTTGAAGGACAAGTAGATGCAGAGTTGCTTGATAAATGGTTAAAATAGTTAGAAGTCTACTTTAGCGTCCATAATGTCACTGAGGCACAGAGGATCACCTTTGCACGTCTCAAGATGGAGGGACATGCTCTGGTTTGGTGGGAAACCCATCTAGCCACTTGTGAAAAGAAAAAGCGTCCTATTGTGAAATCTTGGCAAGAATTTAAAGAACTACTTAGAGCTAACTTCTATCCTATTGGCCATAAGACTGACCAAATGATTAAATGGCAGTATTTTAGACAAGGCAGTGGTCAAAGTGTGCAGGACTATACTACGGAGTTTCGGAGGCAAGCCATGTTGCTTAACATGGACTTGGAGGATGAGGATATTCTGACCAAGTACTTGGGAGGACTTCACACTCACCTTCGAAGAAAAGTCATCTCCACAAAACCCAAAGATCTCAACGAAGCATGCGTACAGGCGTACTACATAGATGATGAAAAGAAGCAAGGAGAAGCAGAGCCAAGGGTAAAGCAGTCAACAAATCAGCAGAAGAAAGAGTTTGGGCAAACAAGTAACAAGGGTAAGTGGAAAGGGAAAGGTAAACAAGCTGCCACTACTTTGAATACTTGTAAAGATCCCAAGAATTTTTGCAAGAACTGATATCAATGGTCATACTGACGCTACATGTTGGAAGTTGCATCCGGAGTTGCATCCGAAGAACCGAACCAAGGACTCGAAGAAGTCCATGACAGTATGTGAAAACAGAAGGGAGGTGGAAATCGAAGATGACTCTGATGTAGATGAGAGGCTTGGATGCACGGCCACCAACATGGACAGCCAGGAAGAGGAGATGAGTAGACTATTCCAAATCAAAATCCAGATCAAGAGAACTAAGGTAAATGCTTTGGTTGATACGTTCTCAGTCTAACTTGATTTCTAAAGCAGTTGTAAAGAAGCTTGGTCTTGAGACTTACGAGCATCCACACCCTTATCCTTTGGGTTGGGTGAAGAAGGGTGTTGAAATTCAAGTAACAAGAAGATGTAAGGTCAAGTTTGGGATAAATTCCCAATATATTGATGTTTTTGAAGCTGACGTTATTCCACTTGATGCTTTTGATGTTGTATTCGGGAGTCCTTACTTGTATGTTAGGGATGTTATATTTATGAGGAAAAACCGGTACAGATGGGTCAAGGATGGGATCAGCTACAACATCCGGCACACCAACGTAAGACACGGGTTACTATGGTAAGTGCTAACCAAGCAAAATGACTTATTCAGGAAAATCATAATCAGTTTTGTTTACTTTTATTGAAGGATAAACAAGATGGGGTAGAAGTTGCAGAGATTTCTAACCAGGGAAAGCATGATTTGGATAGTATTATTCAATCTTTTCAGGAAGTATTTCAGGCTCCTAGTGGGTTACCACCAAAACGGGAAGTAGAGCATGAGATTCAACTATTGCCAAAATCCCCTCTACCAAACATCGGGTTGTATAGGCAATCCTTGCTCAAGAGTATTGAAGTAAAGAAACAACTCCAGAACTACTAGACCAAGGGGTGATACGTCCAGAGCACCTCACCATGTGGTTCGCCTATTGTGATGGTGCCAAAGAAGGATGGTTCTTGGAGAATGTGCATCGACTACCATGCTTTGAACAAGATCACCATAAAGAATAGATATCCACTTCCCGCATAGATGATCTCTTGGACCAGCTTCAGCATGCCAAATTTTTCACGAAGTTGGATCTCAAGTCAGGTTATCACCAAGTCAAAATGAAGGAGGAGGATATATGGAAGACTGCCTTCAAGACAAAATAGGGTTTGTATGAATGGTTAGTACTTCCTTTTGGGTTATGCAATGCACCCGCTACATTTATGAGATTGATGAATGATGTATTGCGGGATTTCATAGATTCATGTGTCATTGTATATCTAGACGATATCTTGATTTTTAGTGCCACATGGGAAGAACATCTAACTCATTTGCAGCAAGTCTTGCAAGTTCTCAGGGAGAAACAATTGCTTTGTAATATGAAGAAATGTGAATTTGCCAAACAGTCACTTGTCTATCTTGGGCACGTGGTTGGAGGAGGAGAGCTACGAGTGGATCCAAAGAAGGTGGAAGCCATCACTAATTGGCCAACACCAACAGGAGCCACGAAACTAGGAGTTTTGTGGGAGCAATACAATACATGCGGAAGTTCATTTTGGGCTTCTCCGCGATTGATTGCACACCTCTACACACAGTGGCCAAAAAGTAAGAGTTTTGACTAGGGTAAGGAACAAGACAAATCCTTTGAGTTATTGAAATACAAGATTAGTCATGCTCCAGTACTTGCTCTTCCTAATTTGCAGCAGCCTTTTGAAGTAGAGACAGATGCTGTGATTACGCCATGGGCGCAGTGTTTCTTCAAGGAGGTAAACCCGTATGTTATCATTATGAAACTTTCACTTCAGCAGTTAAAGGATATTCAGTATATGATAAGGAAATGTATGCACTAGTTCAAGCAATTAAAAAATGGAAGCATTATTTGTTGGGTAAAGAAACTATTGTGCACACTGACCACAAACCTCTCCAGTATTTGCAAGCACAATCTAAATTACAATAGGCAAGGCACTACAAATGGATGGGGTTCCTTCAACAGTTCCATCTGGTGATTAAATACAAGAAGGGTAGTACAAACTTGGTGGCAGACATGTTGTCTAGGCCACCCACACAGGAGAAGTTTTCCTGTTTGGCCACTATCTCTCAGATCGAGCCCTTCACGAAGGAAGCTTACGGAGAGGCATATGCCCAGGACAAAGACTTTGGGGTGACATTTCAGCAGTTGCAGTCCCAAGGGGCTGAAAGGACAGGGATTGAAGATTGTTATCTCAAAGACGGGCTGCTCTACCGATGGGGGAAGCTTTGCGTGCCAAAAGAAGAGAATTCTATTGATGAGGGAAGCACATACCTCGAAAGTAGTGGGACATTTCGGTGTTGGTAAGACCCTAGCCCACTTGCAAAGGTACGTGTATTGGCCCAATATGCAAGAAGAAGTATCAAAATTTATACGGGGATGTAAACTTTGTTGTACTAGCAAGCCTAAGACTAGGAAGGAAGGTTTGTATATGCCTTTGCCAGTACCTACTCGTCCGTGGGAGGACATTTCTATGGATTTTGTAGGAGGATTACCTATGTCTAAACATGGCCATGACTATCTCTATGTTGTTGTTGATAGATTTAGTAAGATGTGTATTCTTATGGCATGTAAAAAGACAGTAAAAGCACATGAGGCGGCAGATCTTTTCTTTGCTAATGTATGGGTGCATTTTGGTTTGCCAAAGTCTATTGTTTTTTGACAGGGATTCCAAGTTCTTGGGAAATTTTGGACTACTTTGTGGGACAAGATGGATACCAAGTTACAGAGGAGCACAACTTTCCATCCACAAACAGATGGACAAACAGAGGTGGTAAACAAGACTTTGGTACAGTTGATCAGAGGGTATAACAACAAATACCCAAGGACTTGGGATGAGTCCTTAGCCTACATTCAACATTCCTATAACCGGGCAGTACACACATCCACTATGAAGTCACCGTTTGAAGCATGCTTGGGATATCTACCTACAAATCCATTGGACATAGCAGTTGGACAGCAGGATGAGAAGGATACACGAGACACGATTGTGATCTAGAGCAAATAAATTCATTGAGAGGATCCGGCAAATCCATCTCAAAAGTCAAGGAATAATGCTAGAGAATCTCAAGCCAAGTACAAAGCTAGGCACGATCCTCGCATAGAAGGGAACATAAGCTTCATGTTGGAGATAGAGTTTGGCTTTACTTGAGCAAGGAGAGACTACTGAAAATTCAAGCACGGCTCAAGCCATTACGATATGGACCCTTCACCATATTGGAGCAAGTTGGAGAAAAATGTCTTTTTGACTTGATTTGTCGACATTCATGAGGATGTACTTTGTATTAAACTATGAGAGAAACTTGCACCTATATGAGCCATCCATGCTAGATGAAGATTTCTAAGAACTACGGGGATTACTTTTACCTTCCATTGAGGATTCTATCTTGTTTTGATAGATTTAGTGGAAGGATGTGTATTCTTATGGCAAAATATAAAAAAAAAGACTAGGAAAGGCACATGAGTCTTGGCATAATTTTTCTTTGCTAATGTAAGATGGAGTGCATTTGGTACCCAAGGAGCAAGTGAGGGAATTATTTCCTCATCTATTCCCCCACTTGGGGGGAGCTTTTGGGGACCAAAAGCTACCTAAGCGGGGAGGTGGATCCTAGGTTCCAAAATGACTCTACTTTCCATCCCACATGAAGAAGAACAAAATATACAGGTGGTAAACAGACTTTGGTACAGTGACCACCGCCCTATATGACAACTCAACGGTCCCAAGGACTTGGGATGAGTCCTTAGCACATTCCTATAATTCCTATAACCAGGGTACACACATCCACTATGAAGTCACCAGTTTGAAGCATGCTTGGGATATCTACCTACAAATCCATTGGACATAGCAGTTGGACAGCAGGATGAGAAGGATACACGAGACACGAGGTGACTAGAGCAAACAAATTCATTGAGAGGATCCGGCAAATCCATCTCAAAGTCAAGGAACAACTAGAGAAATCTCAGGCCAAGTACAAAGCTAGGCACGATCAGCATAGAAGGGAACATAAGCTTCATGTTGGAGATAGAGTTTGGCTTTACTTGAGCAAGGAGAGACTACAAGGTCAAGCACGGAAGCTCAAGCCATTACGATATGGACCCTTCACCATATTGGAGCAGGTTGGAGAAAATGCCTTTCGACTTGATTTGTTGTCATTCATGAGGATGTACTCTATAGTAAACTGTGAGAACTTGCACCTATATGAGCCATCCATGCTAGATGAAGATGAAGAACTACAGTTGCTACCTTCCATTGAGGATTGCGTCTTGGACTCACAAGGCGAATTGGAGGAGGATGTAGTACTGCAAAGAAAAGGTCAAAGAGACTAGGAGAGGTCCGCAGAGTCTTGGCAGATTGGACTGAAAGGAAAGACACCAAGGCAGGCCCGATGGTACCCAAAGGAGCAAGTGAGGGAATTATTTCCTCATCTACTCCCCCACTAAGCTTTTGTGGGACCAAAAGCCTCCTAAGCAGGGGAGGTGTGATCCATAGGGATCCAAAATGACTCTACTTTATCAAATCAGCCAACACGAAGAAGAAAAAAATATACACGGAGGTTCTATGTCTGTTTAGTGACAGGACCGCCGCCCTGTGCAGGGCGGCGGTTACAGAACCGCCGCCCCACCAGGCGGTGGTCCTGGGACCGCCGGTCTGCATTGGGCGGCGGTCTGGCTCTTGCGGACAAAAAATAAAATATGACGCGAACAGTCCTAAAATTCCAAAGGGTGTCCATGTCTCTTCTTCTACATGACTTTTCCCATTCTCCAATGCACAGGAGAACATGAGAAGGCTATAAATACATGTTATGGAAGAGAACAAAGGCATCGAAGCATGAAGCAAGTGAGTAAGAAGCTCTTAGTGTTGGAATTGTGATTTGTAGAAGCAAGGAGTAATTGAGTCAAAGCAAGCAAGTAATTGGGAGGAAGTGTATTGTAATTTCTGTACTTGTTATTGAATTGGCCAATAAAAGTGGGAAGAAAGAGCAATTGCCCTTCCCGACTAGTTTTTCCTCCTTTAGAGGTTTTCCAGGATAAAATTGTTGGTGTATGAGTCTATATTCTTTCCCTTTCTGCAAATTGTTGATTCTAAGCACAAGTATAATTCATTCACTAGCTATCTTTGTTATTTTCTAATAGAAAGTAGAACAATCGTAGTGTCCCATCCAACAAAAATAAAGTAGGATGTATATACACCTTATTTTTCACTCTTACTAACAATTTCTCTTTGCAAGCCATTGTCACATTGATCTCCCTAAGTGCGTGCCTTAAAGGGCGTCATTCGGAGTAGGATTGGGCTGATTAGGGTATCTATGAGAGAGATTTGTTGTACAAATCGAATATGCTTTAGAAATCCTATCCTTTACCACCTCCTTTATCATCTCCTTAATATCCTCTTGTGACCCCATTCACACCTACACCTCATATCCTCGTCAAATCACCTTCACATTTGCTCCCAAGTGTTTGCTCCACTCCTACCTCCTTTCCCCCTTAGGACCCACCAACAAAGTGGCAAGCCAAAGATATCGGCCATGGTTGATAATGTCCGACAAAGCTTTCAAACAAATGTGGTCATTGTCATAGGCTATGGGAGTTTGTGACTTCATGTTATGATCCCCTATTTAAAGGCATCGTTGCAGTCATTTCTATGCACACTACATCACTTATCGGTTTACTTTCCCTTTCCAAGCTGCTCTTAAAGGTCTTAAAGGTTTAGGTCTAATTTTGCTTATACTCGAAAATCTCTCTTTGGACTAGATACCTTATATGCACTTGCTAACCGCCATTACTTCTACAACCTAGGACTAGTAAGACCCCATCCCCTATCCTAGACTTAGGATTTGGAACCTTATGCTTTTGATAGGGTATGGAGTATCATAGGATATTGACTTGTGTGTAGGCCCTAGAATGGTCTTCTATCTATATCCTAATCTATATTATTGAGAAGAGAAGGAGGATAATCTATTGACCTTTTTAACCCACATATAGGATGCAAAATGAGTGTCAAATTGCTTAAAGAATTCCTTTCTCGACAAGGTGCGAGAGAGTGCCATTAATATGTGGTGTTTGCATATGAACGTCTAAACCTCCCTAACATTTGCCACTATCTTTCTCGACCCAATTAATTTTTCCAATGTCCTTTAATGTATTGTTCATAAGCATGCACACAACACAAGGTCAAAAATATATGCAAGTAGGTGACCTCAATAAACGTGTTGCTTTGCGCACCTAAGTTACATCTCGTGACTACCCGCACCACATTTGAGGGACCAATCTCCTCAATGGCCTTCAAAATCTGAAACTGAAACTTTGCATCATTGTGGTTGCCTAACCATTCAATCCCACTCAAACAAAGAAGCTCTATCCTTACATGAGACAATGATATTGATGGGGGTGGGGGGATCAAGATCCATCTACCCATCCACGATAATGTTGTAAACATGAGAAACCCATGTGACCATCGTCTCCTCCGTCAATAAATTCACCTTAAAATAATTCATATCCAAGATGTAAATCCTTAGTTTCATGTATCCTGGGGGCATATAACCCACACTCTCTTTGGCTACCTTAACCATAGCCTCATTGTAATATGGAGAGAGAACAACATGAATGGGATGCCAAGAGAATAAAAAAATTTGTTAATGGTGTCATCAGCCTCCTCCCTACCCTTTGCATCATACATAAAAACAAGATTGGGGACCACGGCCTTTCTCTCCCCCCTAGTCTCCACTCTTGCCACCTGAAAACTTGGAATTGATGGAGCATTAGAGAAAAATATCCTAGTAGTCCTATTAGAGCTAGTAGGGGCACCAATGCTAATGCCACAAACTGCAAGAATGTTGTTTTGAGATATCCCCATAAACAACTTGATTAACTCCGCCTTCTCTTCAAATGTAATTTTTCATACTAAGGCCAGACCCTTTTCTTGGTATATACAGGAAGTGTGCATTGACCCTAGTGATATTTCCCAACCAAATCAACGAACAAATGTTACATTTCCACTTTTTAGTCCCCCTCCACTACTTGTTTGGTGGTATCAAGTATCTAAGTAAACTGATTCAAAGGTTTCTTCTTGTCGAATGGTCCCCTAGCATATTGGGACAACAATGTACAGGGCAATCAAACTTTGGGCACTCACAGCATAAACCTCTAAGCAAACTAATTCAAAGACTTCTTATTGTCGAATGGTCCCCTAGCATATTGAGCCAACATCATACAAAGGCAGTCAAACTTTTGGGCATTCGCAACTAAACTTTTGGTTTATCTTGCCTCTCCCTTATCTCTTAGTGCCCTTAAACTAGGGCCAATACCCATCTCATCCATGTGCAAATCAACTTCATAATTACTATCAGAATTCATTTTGGGACTGCCAAAAAAACAGCAAAATAAAGAATTTGAAAGTTCACTGTTTACGTGACAAATTAAAAAAACTGAAAATTTTGAAAACAAATAATTTAGTCTTTACTATATGCTATTTTAGTGGTTACAGAAAAATATAAAACATAGAACGTTGAATCGATAGGCATATCAATGTGCCAATGCCATAAACCATTTTGGCACTCTGGGAAAATAAATAAATAAATGAAGGAATTTAGAAAAAGCCAATGCCCAAATGGCTTTGCAAGTTTGCAAGGGGGCAAAAAATAAAAAATAAACTTGAATGACTTTGTACACAACATGCAAGCTTTTAATAAAGAATGGAAATGCCTTAAATGGGGAATCAAAGACCAATGTACATACCCATAGAACAAGAAAACAAGAACCCTCTTGCTTTTGCTTTTGCTAAAAAACCGAAATGCAAAAACCCTCTTGCTTGCTCGTCTCCTTTCCTCATCTTTTTCCTATTTTCCTCTTCTTTATGCTCAAGTGTGATTGAAACTGTAGTTTAGGGGCTTTTATAAGACTTGAGTGTACTTTTAGCATTAGGGTTTTCTTTCCCCAAAACGTCCCAAACATCTTGGACGTTACCAGGCCTGGGGAGGATGGATCCTTGTGTAACATCGATTTTAACTTCTGTAGTAAATATGACAGCCTCTACAGCAAATAGGCAGGTTGAAAGATTAATTGTTGAGCCAATTAGCATAATTGCCGAGGCAAACAGCATTACTGATCCAAGCAGTTCGCTGCACCTGAACAGTTTGCACAACTGTAGCAAACTGGTGTTTCTGCACACGGCCTCGCTTCCCCACACCCCCCCTTCCCTGACTTGTAGCTTTTCTTATTATTTTTCTTGGCATCACTTCTAGACTACTTGTCCTATGCAGTGTTCAAATGCTGCAAAACTGTAAATCTGTTTTCCATGTGACTTCAATGCTTGAGTGGAAAAAAGTCATCTTTTCAGATTGACACTTTCAAGAGTGTCCCTAGATTTCAAAACCTACATATCTTATTTTAAAAATGTTATTCAAGATATATTAAGGCTCTCATATCTATACACCTAGTTTTCTCCTGGTGATATCGGAGCCTCAATGTAGGTACGTACGTACGTATGTGTAGACACCCTAAAAATACATGCCTATTTCTAGCTTATTCTCGGATTATTCATATCTTATTTGCACCCCTTTAGTTAATTCCATCCCATTAGCATTAATTAAATTAATTCTATCCTACCAGTAGTACATCCCTTTAGAATTAATTAAATTCATTCTATCATTTAAATCATAAACCTTTAGAATTTATTTATTTTATTTTATTATACTTCCGGAATTAATTAAATTAATTCCCACACCCTTTAGCTAATTTAATTAAACATTTATTTAATTAAATGGTTAATTATCCTCTCACAACTCATAACTAATTAAATTAGTTATTTAAATAATCCTATTTATCTACTCACACTCCACTCAACTCTACTTCTAGAACCCTACAATGGTGGGGGAAACAAAGTTGCATGTACAACCATCTTCCCACACAAAATCCAAATATTCATTGCCCTTGTAAAACTGCAACTGCACAAACCAAATCCAATGGCTATTTTAGGAAATTATAATTATGAACTTGTAACCCATTCAAACCTTGATACAACATTCGTGGCCTCACCCTCTAGCTAAAAAAACAAGCCAATCCTTTGTAAATCATCTTTGGAAGCTTCATGTAATTTCAGCCAACTTCTGCCAAAATTGTCATTTGCATCCTCGTGTCTATCTACTCGTAGCATGTCATTTCTCCATTTAGAGGACAATTCAAGAGCATCCACAATCCACCAAACTACAAGATTCTACAAGTTCAAATACTTCACAATCTTACTCGAGGTTTGCAAGGAAAAGCTTGGAGGAAAGGTTTGTTGTCATTTTTGTTTATCTTTCACACTTCTGCCAAGTTTTTCATTGCTCACATTTTGGCACACCCAGTGGGACTCCCACACTTCATTAGTTTAAATTTTGGTATTCTAATCATTTATGTGTTTTCTTTGTGTGATTCTAACATTGTTGTTCAAGTTTCAAGTTTTCAAATGTAGCAGAGAAGGAAAAATCGAAAAAAATACAAGTTTCTGGTCATTTTAGCTATAAATTTTGATCATTCCCAAATTCTTTGCGCTAGCGTTTCACGTGTTTTGCACTAGCGTGCATGTGCGTGCGCTAGTGTCTCTATGAACGCGCTTTATCTCTGTGTGCGCTAGCATGCTTATCGACGCGCTAGTGTTACAAAGAAATTTCTACTACACACGTTTACGTTTCATTATACGCGTTGCATTCTCTTTGTATGCGTATGCGTGTCTTTGTGCTGACGCTAGCTAGTGTCACTTGTTAACACTAGCGCACTCAAGTGCATGCACTAGCATGCTCTCTGCTTTTTTTTTTATTTTATTATTTGTATTTTCCAACAAATTCTTTTTCTTCTAACCTTTGTTTTAGGGTTATTTCTAACTCATTTCTTGCACGTTTGTTATAGCTAATTACTTTAAGTGCTTATTTTGTTATTAGCTTCCATTTTTGTCTAATCATAACAACCTCACACGTATGCTCTTCTCTCTCACTTTTATAAGTGATCTTGAGAATCAAAACACGTGAGTTTGTTTTTCATTGTTTTCTCGTCTACCTCAAGGACAACTTCCAACTCTTTGTTTACAAAACCTTCTTTACGAGGATTGTTCTTAAAGCTACTAACTGCAGGTTGCCTTGGTCATCGATTCAAGCAAACCTTTATCACCCTTTTTATTACAATTTTTATAAAAACTTGCTTAATTTTAACTTTTCGTAGACTGGTTTATCCCCCTCCGATCAGAATCGTGGGAAGTGCATGGCCAGGGTCAGAAACTCATTGTGAGGAGTACCACAGAACCCCAAAGTAGTTAACACCTTGAGGGAACTGGCTAACGAAATGGGAACCCCCACCCAACTGACTAGTACACCTTTTGTGAGAAAGTCGAAGTTATCCATAGTGGCGACCCTGGTTTGATCCTTTGAGTGGAGTAAAATCCGGTTTATCGTATCAAGGGGGTAGAGTAAAACCAACAACTAGCAATAGTACCATGCTCTCTCGGATAATTTGTTGACATTTAGGGAGAGAACTTTATTCTAGGAAGCCACTCCTTGACCAAGCCAATTTAAGTTAGAGGCCCTCCTTCCATAAACATCATTTTCGTCTATTTTTAATGTGTTAGTGAGTTTGTGTTCCACACTCATATCGTACACTCTCCATCATCATTTCTTTTTGAATCTTCCAAATATCCTTCATTTGGATTTTTCACCATCTTTTTCGAATCTTCCAAATATCTTTTATTTGGATTTTTCACCATCTCTTTTCGAATCTTCCAAATATCCTTTATTTGGAGTTTTCATCATTTCCTTTCGAATCTTCCAAATATCTTTTATTTGGATTTTTCACATTGCTTCTTGAATTCGGCATCAGCAAGTGTTTCCACACCATCGACCGACATCGACTCATCCCAATCCTGAAGGAAGAGATCGATGGGGGGGCGGGAAAGAATAGTTTGTTCTTTCGCCTCATCGGACCCCCTCCTATAAATCGTACTTTATCTAGATTTTTCACCATCTCTTTTCGAATCTTCCAAATATCCTTTATTTGGATTTTTCACCATCTCTTTTCGAATCCTCCAAATATCCTTTATTTGGATTTTTCATCATCTCTTTTTGAAACCTCCAAATATCCTTCATTTGGATTTTTCATCTCAAGTTCATTCTTACCTTAGTCTTAAATCTTTGGATCCTTTTCCCAAAGTTTAAGCAACTTCTTCCCATCAAAGTTAAGCCTTGAGTTGTGGATACCCACGTCCTCACTTGAGCACTTTCATTCACAATCTAAGTCTTGACATCTTGATATCCACTTTATCACAATCAAGCGTCATCAAGATCTTTTGTTCTATCATTCTCCTATGCCTTTGAGTTTGACATAGAAATTGTTACACTCTAAACATTCCCCAAGAAATAATCATTTCTACACCTCTTATTTCAACATTCAAATTGTTGATATTTGAGTACTTCCTTTCATCGTTAAGCCTCTTCTATATTAACATTCGTTTTGTTAAGAGTCGAGCACATCAATCATGTTTCCCATCCTCTTCCATCTTAGCATTCACATTGCTAAGGGTCGAGAAATCAACTTTCATTTTCAACCTCCTCCATTCTAGCATTCACTTTGCTAGAGGTCAAGTAAGTTCAATATTTCCATCCCATCTTCCATTCTAGTATTCACTTTGCTATAGGTCGAGTAATTTCAATCAATCAAACCCCTCTTCCATCTTAGCATTCACTTTGCTAAGGGTCGAGTTATCTTAATCTTCATCGAAACTCTCTTGGGCTTAAGTGGTGAAAGGAAAGGGCATCGTTCCTCCTCTGGCAGAAGTAGAAGAAGTGGTGCAGCAAAGTTAATAGAGGAGCGTGATAGGCAGGCTAGAGAACTCAACCTCAAAGTGAGAGGGTTGCCCACACCTCCCCCTTCTTCAAACCCGTTGACCATTGGGTCTCACTTTCTCACCGAAAAATTGGAGCTCCCAGATGTGCAACTTGACAAGGCATGGTTCGGGTTGGACTCGACGCTTTTCCTCCGTTTTAATGACATGCTTAGAGCACTCAGGGCCAAGTGTAAGCTATTCTCCCTTCCCAATAAGATCTTCCTTGATGAAGACCTCACCAGAGCCCAAGTTGCCGAACTCCAGCAATCTCGCGAAGTAGTGATAGCGGCTAGGAAAGCGAGGCAAGTGGACGGTGATTCGCAATCTCATACGTGTGATCCGAGACTCTTTCCCCCCCACTGGGCTCCCGGGTCCGGTCCCAAATGACGGTCTCGTTGGGAGATACGGAAAAACAGGGGCTTTTCCATCACATGCTGGAATGGTAATGGGATATTCTAGTCTTCCCAAGGTTTACTTTAAGACACCCTCGGTCTTTCAAACCTCCTTTTTGTCACCGAAACTCATGAGAGACATGTTCTTCCTCTTCCAAAAATTCGGGATACCACTGGCATTTTCTTTGTACACAGGAGACTAGAAGCTCTGGTGGTGTTAGAGGTTCAGGTGGAGTTGCTTTTCTGGTCAGAGACATCTTCCAAAACAACATTTCAGTGGTCGCTGCAAATGAGTTTGCCTGCTTCCTTTGGGTCGGGATCAAACGGACCTCACCCCATCTCAGAAAATTCTACATAGCGGTTTGCTACTTTCCCCAGCTTCCTCCCCTTACGCCATTCATAATGGCCCTTCCGGGGACCCTTTCTTTGACCTCTACACAGGTATTTCACAGTTTTCAATTGTTGGTGAAGTCCACATTCTAGGGGACTTTAATGCGCGAACCCAAAACCTCTAGGTTCCTCTTCACAACAGGACCAGTGATGTGCTTTGTGCTTTTGAGATGGATCCCGACTCCATTGGTCTTCAAAGAGAATCAGGACTCTGCGGGACCCTTGACGTCCTACAGTCGAAACATTTCTTACGAGATGGGAGAATCCATGAACTGTTGATCTTGAATGGTCTTTCGTGCTTTCCCGACTCCAAGTTCTTCACTTGTCGCCTCACGAAGGGGGGCTAGCATTGTTGACTACATCATAACCACCCCTAACCTAGTTCCTTACATCCACCACCTATCCGCCTCCCCCATCCCTCTTGTTGACCATGCTACCCTTTCTTCTCTCTCCAGGTTGATCCCCCCAGGCTTTGCCCCAATTTCGCCGCCCTCCACGCAGTATCCTAAAGTTTGGGGAGGGTGATCTTGAAACATTTTCATCCCACCTTCGCCAACTTTTCCCCCCTAAGCCTTGAGTTCACCTTGCTCCCTGCAAACACAAAGTACAACCTCCTTTCCTCCATTATCCATGAGGCTGCCCTAAACTCTTACCCCATATTACCCTCACCCATCATAGCAAAAAAACTAGTCCCATGAACGAATGGTATGATGAGGACTGTAAAGCCCTTCACCGGCAGCTTTGTTTCGCTTTCCATCATGCTCTCCCATCCTTTCCCTCTCTCAAGTCCACTTATCACCACCTCCTCCGCCACAAGAAATGTATTTTCATCTCTCGATGGAGACGGGAACTCTGTGAGTCCCTTCTTCATTCTCCCAAGCACTTTTGGCGTACCATTCTCCCCCAGACATTCCCCTCCTCCACATGACTTAGATCCCAACTCCATGTATGCTCATACCTCTGCTCTTTACAACATTCCTGGCCAGCCCCAGATCAAAGTTGTTTCCCCACCTTCCACTTGCCACATTTTTACCCACACGAATGTTAAAAATGCCATCTCAACCATGAATAGCAACAAAGCAACGGATGAGGAGGGCTTCCAGGCAGAACTTTTCAAGCAGGGACTTGGCATCTTGAACAACTATTTAGTGGACCTTTTTAACCAAGTGGTTTGTACAGGCTTTCCGGGTCTTGGTCCCACCACATTATTTACCCCATCCACAAATCAGGTCCTACTTTTGATCCCAACAACTACAAAATGATCATGGTGGGTCACACCTTTGCCAAACTTTATGCTACCGTACTCCACATGCGACTTTCAGAGTTTTGGACCAGAGTCACTGCAGAGCTAGAGGACAGGCGGGGTTTCGACCTACCTACCAAACCATTGATCACATCCTCACTCTTCGGGCCATCATCGAGGAAGCACGTCACTACTCTTCCAGGTTTTTGTTGCTTTGTCGACCTTTGGAAAGCCTTCGACTTTGTTCTCGAAACCCTCTTCCTGAGGCTCGAGAGAGATTGGAGTTTTCGAGACTCTTTTAACTACCATCACGCACCTTTATGAGGAGGTTCTCAGTCGTCTTCGTACTACTACGGGGTTTTTGACTTCATCAGGAGTACCATTGGGGTCAAGCAAGGTTTCCCTTTGTCTCCTACATTGTTCAGTATCTATATGGATGAACAGAGGAATTTCTCGGGATCACATCCAAAAGGGGACGGATGTCTTCTCCACTAGGTTTTGATCTATATTCTTCTCTTTGCGGACGATGTGGTCCTTCTTGCCTCCTCGGCAAAAGGTTTACAAAGACAGCTTGGATGCTTTAGCCCTTTTTGCGACGCAGCAGCAGTTAGTAGTTAACTTGAGTAAGACCAAAATTATGATCTTCAATGCCTGAAGACATCTGAGTTTCATTTCTTCTACAAGGGAGAAGAGCTTGAGATCACCAACTCTTACACTTACTTGGGAGTACTCTTTTCTGGACCTCGCTTCAGTTTACGACCGACACTTCAGCCTTGGGTTAATAAGGGTTATGGCTCCTTGGCGATCTTAGAGAGAGTGCTTCTGCCATCACTTTCAGGACATCTGTCCAAGTTATCCCTCTCGATTCTCTTGTCAGGCCCATGGTTCTTTATGGCTCGGAGGTTTGGGGACCCTCTTTACTCGAGTCCGACTTGGGCTACTGTGGAGAGAGTTCAGATCCTTCTTCTCAGACGTATCATCAAATGCAAGGAGATTGTTCCCCACAATATCATCCTGGCAGAATTCAAACCTGTCCCTTTAGGTTGGAAGCAATTTTCGGCCTTGTCTCCCTCCTACATCATATTTAGAAGCTTGTTGATTCCTCTGCGGGAAGGGACAGGTATCCCTACCTAGCCTACTGTTCTTCTGAGGCCATCGCTTCAGCCGATCGCTCTGGTCGTTCCCGATGTTGGTATGCTGGAGTGTCTCGACTTCTTGAGTCTATTGGTATTCAGACAGATCGCCTCCCTCCATACAGTTTTTCCTTGAACGCTCCTACCCATCTCCTTCCGAGCAAGCAGATTTGAACAAAATCATCAGAGATGATATCTACAAACAGTTCATTCAATACACCTGGACCAACCCCCAGTGGGCTACATCCAAAGATGGCCTTCTATGTTGCACATTTTCTTGAGGTCAATAATGGCATTATTTCTCGGCCCCAGTATATTTCCCGACATTGGATGCATGTTCTTCGCATTTCCTTGGGTCAATTCAGGGTTGGCTCTCATAGGCTACGGGTTGAGAGTGATCATCGATTGACCAACCGATAATCAGATTGACCGTTCCAAGCGGATTTGGCAATTTTATTTCCTCTAGGATATCGAAACGGAAGAGCACTTCATCTTCCAATGCCCCATCTACTACGAAATCAAAGGGAGATTCCATTGCCTATTCAAAGCGTCGACTTTCACCGACTTTTTCAGATACCATGATCAGAGGTGCCTTGCTCTCTATCTGCATGAGGCCCTTAGGCTTTGGGAGGAGACCCTTCATCCTCCTAGAAAACAACTACTCAGCAAATCACTTCCTTCTTCTCGTGCTCTCACCTGGCAGGGGCACTAAGCGGCAGAGTGACACCAACCCTGATAACCAAACGAGGTCAGTCCGGACTCGAGGCACTATTTCACAGACCAAAGTCGCCCAGACACATACGAGACCGAGATCGTCCTCTCATAGATGGCCTTTGAGATCCACCAGACGTACACAGAGAGCTCTTCCCCCTTCGGACATCGGCACCCCAGATCTTTCAGAGCCTCTGATTCCGGGCTTCAGCACATCACGAGCTTCTTCCATTCGGCCTTGGATGCTAGTTGAGGGGGTCTCCTTCTTGCCTCCTCCTTCCTTTTTTCTTCCGCATGTTCTGGCTCTATTGATCTCTACAGGCGCTTTTTGGGCCTCTCTCTCTCTTTTCCCGTTCTTCTTTTCCTTCTCCTCCTTCTTCTTCTTCTTCTTCTCTTCTCTAGTTGTACTCAGGGACCTTTTGGTTCTCTAGCTGGATTCTCACTCACTTTCTTTGTATTGGCGCAGTCCCATTGACCTACTTTTGTGGTCATTTGTTGGACATTTAATATATTTATCTTATCTTATCTTATCTTCCATCTTAACATTCACTTTGTTAAGGGTCGAGAAAACAATCTCAAGTCTTTTCCATCTTACTATTCACTTTCTAAGGGTCGAACAATCAACCTTTTCACCCTCTACTCTCTTAGCATTCACTTTGCTAAGAGTAGAGCATATCGATCTTCATTACTAAATCTCTTCCATCTTAGCATTCACTTTGCTAAGGGTTGAGTGATCAATCACACCTTTCTTCGTTCCTCCCCTCTTTCAAAAATGGTGGGAACAAGACACTAGCATTATAGTCTCTTTAGAAGACTAGACGGAAATCCTTTCCATATTAGCTCCGAAGAAAGACGAAGACCAACTTGAGAGCCAACAAAATAACATCTCTTTCAACGAACAAGCATAAATTGGAAATCTTTTGCAAACAAATAAACACCAATTTTTACTTCGTCTCCTTGAAATGGGAGCAAAACTACCTTCAGATTTTGACGATGACGTTTTGAAAACCCTACGAGGTCAATCTGAGCCAAAAAATGATACACATCCCAAATCAAATAACCATGATGACGCCAGACCAAGTAAAACAAACACCAATTATAAAGGCAAATCTAGTGCTTCGCCCACGAGCCAAATCAAGCCTTAATCAATCAAATCAATGCAATGGCAAACAATTGGCTCTAATATCTTCTAAAGTCACTAACGACACCAACGACAAAGAATCAAAGAAGAAAAGTGACGATCCATCCAAAACTCATACCGAAACAGATAAAGAGAAAACCAATCTAAATAATTCAAAACTTGACAACATCCCACAAACTAATTCACCATTTGCTCAAGAATGGCAAATGATGAAGGATACAATTTCGGGCATGCAACAACGTAAATAATTCAATTTCGATGAATTGTGTCCTTACCCTTCGATAAGGACATCTTATGCATACCCTTCCCAAGATCTTTTGAGACGCCCAAATTTGACAAATACAAGGGCAAAAACGACCCACGAGAGCATATTAAGGAATTCTTCATGACATGCAAAGAAGTGGCATACAATGATATCTTTCTATTACACCTCTTTCCTAGAAGTCTAGGAGGACAAATTTTGGATTGGTTTTACACCTTCCAAAGGGATCGATAACCACTTTCGCGGACCTCTGGAGAAGTTCATCAAACACTTCTTTTTTAACCTAGATTCGAGATCGGCATAATGGATTTGTGTAATGCGAAACAACGAACCAATGAAAGCTTTGCACAATTATTACAGCGATGGAGAGGAATCGCAAGTCGGTTCCCATGTTCCATTCCGGAGAAACAATTAGTTAGTATCTTTGTGTCGAACCTCAATCATGCGAGTTATCCTTCCACATGCAGATGCACTGCCTCAACAAACTTTGAGGAAGTTATAGAGAAAGGGACTCAAATAGAAAATGCCCTCATTGTAAAAGGCTTAATTAAGCCTCATTCAAGGAATAACACCCACCAATACCAATAACAATAACAACCATCATCAGGATAAACCTAAACATGTCAATAGGAACCGTAATGTTGTTAATGATGGTGTCACCGATAATCACAATGTGCACAACATACAAAATAGCCAACCAAAACAAAACAAATCGAAACAACCCATCATTATTCCAAGTAGAGAGGCTCCCCTTCCTCGTGATCAAAAATGACGACAATTCACACCTTTGGGAGAGACTCTTTCGAGTGTCTTACGCCAAATGGAAAGTGCCAATATGGTCACTTACCCTATCACAAAACCCTTTGTTGAAGGGGAACCTAAGCCTTCTTGGTATAAACCTAATACCTATTGCGATTTTCATCGCATTGATGATCATCAAACAGATAGATGTGTCCAACTTCGCCATTACATCCAAGACCTCATTGATAACGGAGACATAGTGGTCGAAGACCCAACACCAAATAAAACACCCAATGACAATCTAAAGGTGTTTTCCAATCTATTCCCCAAGCATGGTACAAATAGCAAAGCTACCAAACAGACCAATCTTCAAACAATGTCAATTTCAACTCGATAATTTCATTTGTTGAAGAAATGCCTCCTACCATTGCTACCATAAAATTCCAAGCTCATAATTATGCGGTGGCCACATGACAGAAGAAAATTTGGGTGCCCGCAAAAAACCAACCATCCACTTTGTCCTTGAGCCTCAAGCAATAAATCCTACGGTTCCAAGTAACCCAAAGCCGGCATTTAATGCCAAATCTTCCGCTTTTGGTCCATATGACCTAGACAAACAGCTTAAGCAACAACACCTGCTCATATCTCCCTCATGGAGTTATTGAAAGTGTCGCCTAACTTTCAAGAGATTCTCACTCGTTCTCTCCACGAGGCACATGTTCCTAAGAATCTTAACGTTCAGCAATTCCAAGCCTTAATTGCTAATCTTTCACCAACCAGTCCCATATTGTCATTTGGTCCTTAAGACCTACTAAGAATAATAACTCTTTGTATATCGAAGCATATATTACTGACCACAAGGTTAAAAGAGTTCTAATTGATAATGGAGCAGCATTAAACATTTGTTCCATGAAAATGTTGAGATGTCTTGGTCACACGGAGGCTAGTCTAGAGCTAACGTTATAACCATTCATGGTTATGATAATAGTGAACGACAATCCTAGGAACAATCACCTTGCCTATACAAGTGGGCCCGTGAATGCTTGAAACCATCTACCACATTGTTGATGTCGAGACCTCATACAATGTCCTCTTAGGTCGACCATGGATACATGTGATGCAAGTCGTACCCTCTACTTTTCACTAGTGCATTAAATTTCCACATGACAGTAAAGAGTTTACCTTGCTTGCTGATTCTAAACCTTTTGAGTACTGTAAACTTTTGGAGGCCAGATATAACCATGCTAACTATTGTCCTTCTGCAGACAAATTTGCCGAGCCTCGTGTCATCCCCATTGCTGATAAACGCATTGATCCTAACACGTTGTTTCGATCCCAAGCATCTACATCTAGCTCGCAACCATCTACATCCTATTCACCTGTTGAGCTCAAATTTTCCCATCAAGGTCTTGGTGAATACACTCTTGAAAATGCTTTCCACATTGGCAAACTTTCGTTGTCTCTCCACAACTATGGATGACCCAATGCCCCCACTTGAAAGAAGCTCCAGTTTATCACCTTGGTAAAAATATTTGGAGGCAATATAGACTCTTAGAGGATGAACACATTCAAGGTTCCAATGGCTCTTGGCTATACGAAGATTGGATGGTTGAGTGCTATGAATCAACAAACTATGTCAAAGCCCACAAGATGATGAAGAACATGAATTGGAAAGGTAAAGGAATCGACTCATGAAGCACAAGGTCGCCTTGAACCAATAATGTATGAAGCAAATCTATACCATCATGGTTTAGGTTATGAAACTTTTGAAAAAAGGCCTATAATATTCAATGTAACGACTAGTGAAGAGGACACTAACTCCAAAGTTGAGACCGGTTCCACACATAGCCTCTTCGAAGACTTGGCTGAAACCACCCTCTTCCTTGAAAACCTATCCATTCGCACCCTTGATATCGTTTACCCATCTCTCATGAATCAAGACCAACAATGTCACATTTCATTGGACCTCTTTCAAAACGATGAGGCCATCCAAGATATCCTCGGGACTCAAAACCCTATTCACTTATAGGACCACAAGAAGGGCTTCAATATAAACCTCGATGCTACTACTTACTTCGGTGAGGAATTTGAGTGCTCCAGTCCACCAAAAGTCAAAAAAGAAAATAAAAATGGAAAAAGAAGAATAAAATCTCACATAGTGAAAACCTCACTGAGGTGTTGTGTGAGAAACAAAAATGAAAAAAGTGAAAAGTAAAAAAGCAAAAGGACGCATCTCCTGGTGAAAAGTTTTTTGAGGTGCCAGAGAGAGGAGACTCAGTTCCAGATAAATCAGATGACCTACACAATCCTACAACGTCGTTCCAAGACATTGATACATCTAAAATGTTGGTAGAAGAAACTATCACCATCAATATTGGAACAAATGATAATCCCAAAATGTTACAACTCGGAGCAAGCTTATCAGAATCAGAAATCCAGGCCTTCACAACACTCATTGAATTTCAAGATGTCTTCGCATGGTCCTATAAGGATATGTCGGGTTTGGATCCTTCTCTAGTTGTGCACAATCTGGTGGTTTACCTAGATGCAAAGCTTGTTAAGCGAAACTACGGAAAATGCATCCTAAGGTTGCATTATTAGTCAAAGAGGAACTTCAAAAGTTCTTACATGGATCTCGAACATGGTACCGCTGTTGCCCGAAGACACTCAGCATCCGAATTTGCACTTTAGATTTTTGGGATATCAATAAATCATGTCCTAAGGACAACTTTCCCCTTCCCAACATTGACATGATTGTCGATTTTATAGCAAGTCATGAGATGTTATCCTTAATGGACAGCTTTTCAAGCTACAACCAGATCCACATTGCTGAGGAAGATCAACATAAGACAACATTCACGACCCCATGGGGAACTTTTTGTTACAAGGTCATGCCCTTCGGCCTCAAGAATGCAAACGCAACTTACCAAAGAGAAATGACAGTTATTTTCCATGACCTCCTTCATGACATCATGGAGGACTATGTTGATGATATTCTCACTAAGTCTAAAACCAAAATAGATCATCTAGTCATCTTGTGGCATATATTTGAAAGGTTAAGAGAATATAAGGTTCATCTTAATCCAAAGAAATGTGTCTTCGGTGTCACTTCAGGGAAACTCCTAGGATTCATAGTCTCGGGAGGGGAATTAAAGTTGAGCACACCAAAGTCAAGGCAATAATGGAAATGCCTCCACCACAAAACCTTCGTCACCAAGAGGATTACCAGGGAGGATTCGGTCTATCAGGCGCTTCATATCTTAGTTGGCAGAGATAAGTGCCACCATTTCAACCAACTACTCAGAAAGGATGTCCAGTTCAAATGGACGCAAGAATGTCAATATTCTTTCACTAAGCTGAAAGAGTATCTATTAACTCCGTCGGTGTTGATGTTGCCTATCCAAGATAAGCCAATGTTGTTGTATATATCTACAATAGAACATGTCATCGGGGCATTGCTTGCACTGCACAACGATAAAAGACAAGAGCCAGCGGTCTACTACTTGAGCATAACTCTTGTAGCCCAAGAACTCATATACTCCCATGTCGAAAAAGTGTGTTTGGCAGTAGCATTCACTTTTCAAAAGTTGTGACACTATCTGCTCAATCATACCACAAAACTTATTGCCAAAGTAGATCCGCTAAAATATCTGCTATTAAGCCTTGTCATAACAGGCGTATGTGCCAGTTAGGTCATGCTCCTAAGTGAGTTTGACATCAAATTCGTCGATCAAAAGGCCATAAAAGGGCAAGCTCTGGCAAATCAACTTGTCGCAGGCACCACCGCAAGTTCTCAACCCCTTCATTTTGAGTTCCCTGACGAAGATTTGTTATATATTGATGCAGTTCCCTCATGGACCTTATCTTTGATGGCTCTTATAACATGCATGGATCAGGAGAGCTGGCATAGTATTGCACACACCATATGGCAATGTTCTACCCATTCACCAATAACATCGCAGAATATGAAGCTCTAATAACATGTCTAGGCTTTGTTATATCTTGGCGGCTCCAAGAGCTAACAGTTTTTAGAGACTCCCTCCTCATCATCAAGCAAGTAAATGGAGAATATCAAGTCAAAGATGATAAGCTTGTTCCATACAAACGTATGGTCGATGACTTAAAGGATATTTTCGGCTTATAACATTTGAACAAGTTCCTCACACGTAGAATAGAGCAGCAGATGCCATGGCGACTATCGCATCTCTTCTTGAGTTTGATATAAACCAAACACACGAGTTTCTCGTGGAACACCTTTTGGTGTCCGGATACGATTTGTCGAGTCCACCATGGTGTGTGAAATTATTGGTCCTGAAAACCCCTAGTATCACGATATTAAGAATATTTGACATAGAAGCTTTACACATAAACAAGATGGTGCTTGTGTATTTTATTAATATCAAAATCAAGCATTACAATCAAAAGAGAGAGCTGCAATATTTATAGATATTGGACAACTTCTATCTCTTCCACAATATATGGAACAATATCAACTAAACTAAGCAAATATGCAGAATAGCTTATTGCCCCTAACTACCCCTATTTCCCCTCATGGAAATCATCTGGGAACAAAATATGCAAGATAGAACATGATCCCACAAACCAAGGGATAAGACAACTAAAAGACAACTCACTAATAATTGACTTTATCTAAGCTAACTTAAGTAATTAAAAAATTACTTTATTACAATATCACTTTAACTCATATGATGAATTAAGTGTTAGTTTATTTCCAACATTCCCCCTTAATTCAACATACTCTGAAGTGAACAAGAGAGAAAAACTCTGAATGCCTCAAATTTTGGACGTGCAAGAGACTTTGTGAAGATATTTGCACGTTGATGTTCTGTCGGGCAATGTTGGAGCTGGATGTTGTTGTTCTGAACATGTTCACGAATGAAATGTACTTGCACCTCAAAGTGTTTGGTGCGTTCATGAAAAATTGGATTCGAACAAGTTTTATTACTCCTTCATTGTCTACATGTAGGATTGTTGGATCTTTCTGCGGTATTCCCAATCCTTCAAGTATACGTCGAGCCATATCGCTTCACAGATAACTCCACCTATTGCATGATATTTTGATTCTGTGGAGGATCTTGAAACACAAGTCTTCTTCTTACTCCCCCATGATATCGGTCCAGATCCCAAAAAGAATACAAATCCTGAAGTGGATTTCCTATCATCTATGTTTCCTGCATGATCTGAATCTGAATATCTTGTCAAGAAGAAGTTATTGTTCTTCTTGTATTCTAGGCCATAGTCCATAGTTCCTTTGATGTACCTCAATATCCACTTTGTTGCTTTCCAGTGAGAAACCCTTGGTTCTTGCATGAACCGTGAAAGATAGTTGATTGCATAGCTGATATCCGGCCTAGTGTAAGTCAAGTAGATGAGACTCGATCAACTGCCGATAGAGAGTTGCATTTACTTGTGGTGATGGATCTGTTCGAGACAGTTGAAGTCTTGTCTCCATAGGTGTGGCAATTGGTTTAGAATCCATCATATTGAACTTCTCGAGTGTTGTCTTGGCGTATTTCAATTGTGACACAAAGATATGATTTTCTCTTTGCCAAACTTCAAGTCCAAGACAATAATGCAGAAGCCCGAGATCGGTCATGTCGAATGATCGTGTTAGATCTTTCTTTGTTGACTCAATCATCCTCACTAATCCTCCAGTGATGACTAGATCATCAACATATACTACAACGATCACTATCTCCCCCTTGCTTTTTGAGATAGAGATTAGGATCGTATGGACTCTTGTTGAATCCATGTTGAATGAGATGCTCATCGATTTTAATATACCATGCCCTGGGAGACTACTTTAAACCATATAGTGATTTTATGAGTTTACATACCTTTTCCTCTTTACTGGTATGAAAAACCTTTTGGTTGAGTCATGTAAACTTCTTCTTGTAAATCACCATTAAGAAAGGCACTTTTCACATCCATTTGGTGTATTTTCCAACCAAATTGTGCAGCTAGAGCAAAGATTAACTTGAACGTTTTTATCTTAGTTGTGGGAGCAAAAGTCTCCTCATAATCAATGCCTTCTTTTTGAGCATATCCCTTAGCAACTAGTCTAGCCTTGTGTTTATCAATTTTGCCATCTTGCTTTGTACTTCGTTTTGAAGATCCATCTACATCCAATCGGCTTTTTCCTAGTGGAAGATTTGTAAGTTGTCATGTATTATTTTTCATAAGTGACTTATATTCTACATCCATAGCATCTTTCCAAGGTTTAGACTGTAGGGCTTCAAAACTGTGGACAACTCAATAGTTTCAACAACTTTACCCATTAAGGCCAAATTGACCTCATTTCGAGCCATACTGTGAGTCCTCATTCCAAGTGGTAGATGTGTCGGGGCACTATCCAATTTTGCATCTCTCATCATACTTGTATACCATTTAGGCATACTTTTAGTGGTTCCTGTGGGAGGTTGAATTTCACCATCTTCCCCATCATCACTTTCATCATCAAAGTGATTACCATCCTCTTTTTTTCACTTTGTAGGGATGATTTTTTCATCATGTGAGTGTATGGAAGGAGCATCTTCTTCTTTCTTCTCAAAGAACTCAACATCCCGACTAGTGTATACCCTCCTTGTTCTTGGATCCATAAGTCTGTAGCCAAGTGCTTCATCATTGTATCCCAAGAAGATAAGTTTTTCTGATTTCATATCAAGCTTAGTTCTTTGTTTCTTAGGAATGTGCATACTCGCTTTACATCCAAAAACTCTAAGGTGTGAAATAGATGGCTTATTCCCTGACCATGCTTCTTGTGGTGTTACTCCATCAAGAGTGCAAGTGGGAACTCTGTTTAGTAAATAGACTATCGTTTTAGTTGCTTTGGCCCAAAATGTTTTTTTATAAACCTGCATCATCAATCATACATCACACCATATCCATGATAGTATGATTTACCTTTCAACAACACCATTTTGTTGCGGTGTGTGAGGAGGATCCATTTGACGATGAATGCCATGTGTTTCCAAAAATCATTGAACTCATTGTTGGTGTATTCTCCCCCTCGATCTGAGCGGAGTGTTTTTATTTTCCTACTAGACTTTGTTTCAACAAGGGCTTTGAACTTCTTGAAAGTTTCAAAATCTTGGTCTTTTGTAGAAAGACAATATATCCACATTTTCTTGAAAAATCATCAACAAAGAGCATGAAATATTGAAACCCAGAGTGGCTAGGTCTCATTGGTCCACACAGATCGGTATGCACCAAGTCAAGTTTTTGCCTTAGCTCAAAATGTACTATGTTTGAATGGTGCTCTATGTTGTTTTCCTACCAAACAATGTTGACATTTATTTGTACCCTTTTTATAAGTGGCAAACCCTAACCATGTATATCGATGAAGTGTGTCAAGATAGCCAAAACTCACATGTCCAAGTCTTCGATGCCATAGTTGAGTTGATGATGTATCCTTGGCTACAAGTGCTTGATCATTTCGTTGAACAAAATCCAACTGAAACATTCTTCCCACATTCGAAGCTTTTGCAACAATTTTCGAGCTTCTTGACTTATCTCGAATTAAGCACATCTTTTTACCACGCCTTTACAATCAAAGTCAATTTTGAGATTGTGATCTAATAATTGACTCACGGATAACAGATTTTTTGTTAAACCAGGGACATAAAGAACATTTGTAATTTTACAATTATGTTGCCCAAGTGGTAGTGAAATGGAACCAATGCCTTCAACATTGTATGATGTATCATCACCCAAAGAGACATGATTTTTGGTGGGTGTTTTACTCATTGTGAAGAACCAATCTTTCTTTCCTGTCATGTGTCGAGTTGCACCCGAGTTGACATACCAAATTTGATTTGTAGAATTGGATACTTCATTTGACTGTGCAAAATATAGGAAGTCATCATCATCAAATTGATCTTCCTGTTCAGCTACATTTCCTTGTTGAGTTGGTTTCTTTTTCCACTTTTGATTATTTTGTCCTTGTTTACTCTGTTGTTGGCCTGATTTTGTTTGTTGGTAATCAATCTTTTTGCCACTTGACGATCCTTGTTGGAATGTGTTGTACCAACAATTCTTTAACTCATGTCCTTTTCGACCACAAATAAGACATTTTTGTTGGTCCTTTTGGCCTTGTTGAGTATTACCTTGCTTCTGAGGTTGTTTACTAGACTTAGCCTATTTTTTGCCTTTTTGATTAGAAGCAAGTGCTGCTCTTCAATTTCAGTAGTTGAGTGAATAGCTTCCTCTTGTTGTAGCATATTCACTAACTCTTCAAAAGTTGTTGTTTGACCAGTTATGTTTAACGTGGTCACAAAAATCCTATAAGGAGGAGGAGAGCTCTCAATACTATAGGCACGAGTGATGTGTCAGTTACTTCTTCTTCCAAAGCTTGAAGTGATGCACGCAAAGTTGCTACTCTTCTCAAAAACATTTCAACTTTCTCAGTTGGTTGCATTTTCAAGTTCAATAGTTGACTTTGGAGATGAAGTATTGTGTTCTTATTTTTGGACTCATATATTGTTTTCAACTTGTCCCAAGATTCTTTTGTTGTTGTGGCCTCACGAATATGAGGTTGTACCTCATCTAAAACACTAAACAAGATTATTAACTTTGTTTTTTGATTTGCACGATCAAATGTAGCTTGTTGTGTAACATCTGTTGCAAATCTTGTTAATGTACCAAAAACAACGACCATAGATTTTCAAAATCAAGTTGTGCGCAATTTTTGTTTTCCATGCTAGGTAATTATCAAAACGTAAAAGTTGAGAATCGGAAAAAATTTTGGTGCCGTAATTGCGGCCATTGTGAAGACTGATAAACAATAGAAGAAAAAATTGAACACTTTTCCCCCTTAAAACATGCACACCCCCCAAAAATAATATTTTATTTATTTTGGGCTCCTTTTCGGTCGTTACAATAAATTTTTAGCATTATTGGCCTATTACAAATTTGGCTCTGTGGCCGATTTGCAAAAATAAAATGGCTCTCTTGGCCAATTTGAAAAAAAAATTTGGACTCTTTGGCCTCTTTTCAAGTACAAACAACCTCTAATTTTTGCAATTTTTACAAGACAAAGCTTATTAAAAATTAGACCAAGGCGTAGAGCTCAAAAAACACACACTTTCAAAAAAAAGCACACCTCAATCCAAGGTACCAATTGAAAGTTATGACTTGTTTAAATTCCAATTTCAATATCTTTCCAAACCCCTTTCCAAAATGGAAAAAAAAATTATATCCTTTCTAATTTTTTTCACGAAATCCAAAAATGGAAATTTTTTAAACAATAGATTTGTTTTAAAAACACGGCCCGATTAGGGCTTACTTGGCTCGCATTGCCTTGGTTTCTTTTAGGGACAAATTTTGAGATATTTTTAAGCGTTATAATTCAACCTTAAAAGCTCTTTTTTTTATTTATTTAGGGTCTCATAAGAATTTGGAGCTTGAATTCTTTGCCAATGATGGTTTTATTTCATGAGCTTTGGACGCACAGGCGGTCAATCTTTTTTTTTTTTTTTTTTTTGGAGGCAAATGTTGAATTTATTAAATCCGCTAGTATGGAAGGTTTGAATCCACGATTTGTTTTCTTTGTCTTTGTAGCATGGTGGTCTTCTTCTCTTGAATTTGTTCATTTTTTATTAAAATGAAATCTCAGGTTGATTGAATTCGTGGTGCCTTTGGACAAAATCTTCTCACGGGCCACTAAATTATCTTGTTGAATCATATGTAAAAGACAGGAGCACTAAATTAGAAGAAGAAGTTATGTGGGGAGCTTGAAAATCCCCACAATACAAACAATATGTATATATTTTTTTAAATGCTTCCAATTTTGAAAAAAAATTTATAAAGTACAGTAAACATTTTAAAAAAAAATAAAATTGAAGAATGAAACAATGTCACTTTTTACAATAATGGAGGTTGCATCCAGGTCATTCTAAGGGCCTATGATTGCACTTCCAAAAAAAACTTCAATTTTCTACAAATCAATTGCTTGTTGGTGGGTGTGGAGTAGGGTAGGGCTTGTGAAATGGTTGGGGCATCTATGGCTCCTCCTAGCTCAAATTTCTCCATTCCTCCTCCCTCAAACTTCCTACACTCCCTAGCACTCACAAAGTTCCATGATCTTCTTGCTCTAATACCAAATCTTGACAATGAATACTTGAAAATAATATTTGACACAAAATCTTTACACAAAAACAAGATGGTGCTTGTGTATTTTATTAATATCAAAATCAAGCATTACAATCAAAGAGAGAGCTGTAATATTTATAGATATTGGACAACTTCTATCTCTCCACAATATATGGAACAATATCAACTAAACTAAGCAAATATGTAGAATAGCTTATTGCCCCTAATCGCCCCTATTTCCCCTCATGGAAATCATCCGGGGAACAAAATATGCAAGATAGAACATGATCCCACAAACCAAGGGATAAGACAACTCACTAATAATTGACTTTATCTAAGCTAACTTAAGTAATTAAAAATTACTTTATTCTATTACATATCACTTTAACTCATATGATGATATGATGAATTAAGTGTTAGTTTATTTTTACACAAACCTAGACAGTTTGAGATTGGTGACCTTGTGCTTAAGGAAAATCAAATACTACAAAAGAACGTGAAAAGCAGGGAAAGTTCGAACCTAATTGGTTAGGACCATATATTGTGACTACTAAATTTGGATCTGGAGCATATAGTTATCCGAACAAGATGGCAAAGAGCTTAAGGAGCCCATGAACACGGTTCATCTAAAAAAGTTATATTCTTAATCCTCTAAGAGTATCCTTGGTGTTGGGGGCATATCAATGCAATTAATTGCTTCGCCTTTTAACCTTATCCCATTCTTGTGTTGTTCCATCCCACCTTGTGTCGCATGTTTTCCTAGTTAGGTTGTCATTTCCATGCTTCACCGCTCTTGTTTGCCCTCTTCCTTTGTGTCTCGTCCCTTGATTTCATTGGACTTGTTCACTTGTACCATGCTTGCTACTGGTTTGGGAACACCTTTTCCTTTTTCGTTGGCCAAAAAAGTACAAAAACATTGAAATATATTCAAAAAAAATACAAATACAAATACATTCAAATATGTTTCAAAATTCAAACCCATTGAAATATATTCAAAAACATTCAAATATGTTCGAAATCCCAAAATAGTATAAAACTGGCAAAAACCAAAAAAATCAAAACATTCAAAAAGCAAAACATTAAGAAAATGTTTGACAAAATCTCAACAATTGAATAACACAGTTCAACAATATCGCCATTTGACGGCAATCCTACTGATCATTCCAGATCATCTTACGATAATCACTTTTCTTGCCCATGGCGTATATCTATGCTCGGAGGCAAAACAATCAATTAACCCTTCACAATATAACTTTGCTTGGGGCACACTTGGATTAAATCCAATACATATCAATTCAATCCTCTTGTATTTCTAAGACATCGCTTGGGGGCATTCATAGATTGGGGGCATTCATATCTGTCTATTTTTCACTGTGGAACACATTAGGGATGTCATTGAATGTCGTTTATGCACATTGTGTTATGTTGTTGTTTATTAACCTTATATAAATCTCATGTTAGTTTATGCTTGTTGTTAGGATGTTAGTTTATGCCTAACCTCGTATGTTGCAAGATGTGTGTAAGACTTGTCTTACACATTTTCGAGTCAATCTCATGTAAAAAGACAACTTGGTTCATCGTCAGCTTTAGTGTTCTTCCTTCTTTGGTTATTTTACCATGTCTTTTGGGTTTGTGTGTTAGTCCTTGTTGCAATTTCACTTAATTGTCGGTGGCTTGTTATCTTGGTCCATTTTATTTTTATATTGTGGGCTCATTTTCAATTGTTTTGTTTTGTGATCTATTGCAAGTATTTTATAAGCATCTTGACTCCTTTGTAATCAGGGTGTTTATCAAATTTCTATGTATATAGGATTTTGTTGTGTTTTATTATAGATCAATTGCGAGAAGACTTATTAGCATTCCCTTGGGTTGGGTTTGTTTGACATGCTTGCTTTTTTTTAGATTTGTGTTATCATCTTGGTTTATTAAATAAATTATGGTTTGTTTTACTTTTTAAATGTGTGTAAGTTAGATTTGACAACATTTCTTTTCAATATGTCACCATCAACATCAATCTACAAAAATGTGTCTTCATTACGAGGCATATACAAAATATATATATATATATATATATATATATACACACATCATGTGTCTCATCAAGTATGAGTCATCCTTGACTCTCTCATATGCCAAGACTGCTGGTTTATTTCTAGGAGGGGGTGATTTAATAAAATTTAAATATTAAATCTAATTTCGTAGTCACTACTGATGATATACAACAAAATACAAACGCTAAGAACTTCTAAAGATGCAACCGTGTAAGCAAATGAGAGAGATTAGGGCACTTATCGATTTTCGCTTATACCAAGTATGCCCAATCTAAACAACTGATTAACAGACTAGGAAGAGCGTTGGGAATGCTCGATGTAAATTTTGGAACTCGCAAACTAGCGTGGACAAGGGCACTGGGCACCGAGACCTTCTATCGCGCTTGTGGATCGCTTTCGTAGAGTCGGAATCGATTTTCCCGTGTCACTAGGGTTTCGTTATCTTTCGTTGTTAGGTGCGTATATATTTTGGATGATCGCGAATTCATTGGTAACTCTTCAAAACAAATGATATCCTGCAAAAAACCCCAAATTAAATCAAATCCTAAAAAAGAAAGATGCAAATGGAGAGTCGGACTAACCCAGCAGCTTACGACCAAGCGTTGCACTACATCTCAAACTCCATGTAGTTATATGTGCTAATGTGTGAGATCGTGTCCTTAGGTTGCCCTCGCACTAATGACTCCAAGATAATGGGTTGTAGCTAGATAAAATGCAAATGTGTGGGATGGAATTGAACTTCCCCTTCTGTGCGGTGTATGCAGATAAGATAAGATAAGATAATTATATTAATGTCCAACGAATGACCACAAAAGTAGGTCAATGGGACTGCACAATACAATGCCAAAAGAACCAACAGCCACAAGAGAGAGAGAAGAGAGAAAGGAAAGAAGAAGGAGAAGCGAGGGCCGCAATGGCCACAAGAGTGCTTCAGATGGATGGAGCCAAGAAGAGGGGGTGGAAAAGCCCCATCTCTGACACTATCACCTAGCATCCGAGGCCGACTAGAAGTAGTTGGCGATATGCCTGTGTCCCTGTAGCTAAGGCTGTGGAGAGTCTCGAAATGTCGGTGTCTCGGGAGAAGGGTGAGCAAGACAAGCCCTCAAAATCCTCTAGGTTGGCGACCGTGTGATCCATGGAGGATGGCCCCTAACTCGAGTGTGATCATGAAAGCCCCAGGGCCGGGAGGTGGTATCCGGGTCTGACGGATCTAGATCTAGTCTGGGTATCCATACAGTGTCAAGATGCCATAGAGTAACAAGCCCAAAAATGCAGTCCCTTTGATAGTATGTAGATAATATAGCCCTTGATAATTGCCCGCCCCTTATAATGGTATGTGTTGTGTATATATAGGGATCTCTTGCTTGAATTTCGACACTAGTGACACGACATGTCGACTAGGACCTTGGGATAGGAGTAAGAAAACCAAAAGGCCGACCACAAATGTCAAAAATGTGAACAAGAACAAAGGGGACAAGAGTGCCTAGGGTGGACAGGAGCACTGGGAACTAGTGTCAAGACCTTGGCGTTGGTGTCCTAGGATAACTGACGACAAATGTGAAAAGACCTCGACACACAGAGATCCCATACTGTGACTTGACCACTAGTATAAGTGACAAGTGAGAGACAAAGACAATAGAAACAATCAAAGCAAGTGGAAGGACTAGAAAGTGTGTTACCAGTGAATACTTTTCTTAATCAAGATCCATACATATAACATACTTAGAGTTGTAGTAGAATAGTAATATATGCGTGATTTTGTGTCTATAGGGGGCATATCTGCACCGATCTCAACGATCTCGATGGCCGTTATGACCTCGTGGACCGGTTGCTTGATCTCCAACTATAAGTTAGAACTCTCTGACCCTCACGAGCGCCTCCTCATCGAGAGTCCTATAATAACTCCTCTCCAAATGCGCAACAAGCTTTGGTAACACGTCGCCAATAATACCCGTCGCTGCCACACGATACATGACGTCTCGCTCCATTGTCACCTAACATAACTGTATACTCATCTAATCTCTCTCAACAATCCTTTGTTGCAATCGTTGTCTCGAGCCATCCTACTCACCGCCCTCGGGTCTAGGCGCCTCTGGAGGGCTCCGAGCGGTGATGAAAGCAACATTACCCCGTAATATGGCCGTATCCCTCTTTGCTCGTAATGTGGCCACTAATGACCCACCTACTAATCCTAGAGCTACTACTTGTCTTTGTGGCGGTACTGCACTCCTACTCCTCCATCTCCTCCCTATATAGCCCCAACACCCAGTCTAGGTGGTCTATGTGGTGACATTGGCATCTGTAAAGGTGCATGTGTTGGTACACCCACATCTGTATAACCGGCATCTCGCACTGCATCATCGTGTCGGAACTTGTCGTAGCATCCGAACTAGTACTTAGGCTACACAACTGGTATTACTGTCTTGTCAGAGTTATGTTGCATGAGCCATATAAACTGTGTTTGCATGCCCATGTGCTATATGTGCTACTGTGACTGTGTGGCACACTGTATCTCGTGGCCCTTGAGCAACGTGAACTGTGGTACCTGCATGCACCTACATGTGGCCCCTGTGCCACATGAACTCGTGGAGTCTATACAGAACTTAGCCTTGTGCCTATCCTGTCCCCGCACAAATGCTCTCGGCCTCCGCCCACCCAATCTACCTCTATCTCTCCTCTTTGTTGCCCACCCACAATTATTGCCGCCGCTATATACCGCATCTATGGTTGTCTCGTGGAATGGTAATCCGCCTTAGCATAATCGTTGCATACCATGCAACATACTCAAGAGTGGTGCTTGGATCCACAATCTAAGCACGAGCATCCCACACATGTGGAATGACACCAAAGAAGCTCATCTGCGACAACTCGCACTCTAACATGTCGCCCAAAATCCATTATCTCTCACGCCACTCGTGTGTACCACTGATCAACACCTGGGATATCTTATCTAATCCCACGTTGTCTCTACACCTTGTCAACCTTGTACATCTCCATGATGTGACTACGGCTACCAATAATAAAATGCTCTACCTCAAATGTGCACAATTCTATACCATTTGTCTCTCATTGATATAACATGTATGTTCTCCAAGTCACCATACGGAGTTGTAGGTCATCAAATGTTTGTTGATAGAAAGTAATGTTCCCCATATGACCCCTCGACCCACACCTATTGTCTCCCATCCAAAGGATGAGGGCTCATAAAGCTACCTACCTCACAAAATACCAACTAGTCGTCCAATTGCAATATGGTTCCATGCCCATATCTACGGTAGAGTGTTGAACCCAAACTCCTCATCCCTCTATACATAATTAGGTGCAAATCTTTGTATGCAAGTGCGCTAGGATGCACCGATCCCATGCGAAGACCTCGCCCTCCATCAGTCGCGTCACTACACCTATCAATCCTAGCTAAAAATGAGTCCTGGCTTATCAGCAAAAAAATAACCGTTGATAAGAGCCATCAAATATATCGGTAGTCGAGCTACCGTACTATCATCCATGCACTCGTATAGGTACACCACCATCCTTTCTCTGGGTATGTCCTATAACCCGAATAGGTCCATATATGCCCAAGAACCATGTGTGGCATCTCCATCCAACTCCACCCGGTCTTCCTATATCGTATCCATAAGGATCCGAAGGCTTTGATGCACATCCTCTAACATAATTGTCATCTCTCCGATCAATTGGAATGTTTCACTCTCACTATGTCACCTCTCGGCCAACGCAATCGGTAGACAATGATCCAATATGATATGTGGCAGCCACGCAATGTAGGTCAACCTCGTCGCCTCTAATAATGCAACCAATTGTCGTCGATAGACTAACTAAGTAAATCTCCTCTCAAAAGTTTGCAGTCGGTCGTGAAGCTCCCACACGTCCAATGCGAATGGTCTCTCCTGCAAATCATTCAAAAATAGAGTTAAAATTAATTTTCCTATATCATAACCTTTTGAACTTCTCTAAAAATCATCACGATGACGCTTTAACCCTTTCTTCTACGCTAGTGCACCCTTTGTTACACTAGTCCATGCACTTGCACACTAGTGCATACACTTCTACGCTAGTGCATTCACGGTAGCACATCTAATTCAATGCTAGCGCACTCATACTAATGCTCATGCTCTCATTAGGAAGCTAGTGCGTTCAATACGCTAGCGCATTTCCCCCTTAACGCTCACGCTCTCAGTCGTATGTTAGCGCGTACGCTTGAACGCTAGCGCACTTCTTGGGCTACACTAGCGCACTCAAGTGTATGCGCTAGCGTTAAAAGTTAATTTTCTCTTACTTAAAACTAGTAATAAATGCATCCAAAATTTAAAGTTTTTTGGCTACTTACTAAGGCACCCTCGTCCAGTCTCTGCCTGAACTCTCGAATGCGGTATGCACGATGTTTCCTCTACGATTTGCGAGCCATCTCTCTAAATTCTCAAAGCTCAAATCTCACTCAGAGGGGCAAAAATAATCTATAAACACAAATGGGTCGCGATGTTTATTAACCCTCCCACCCTCTATTTATACCCTTTGAAACCCTAATTCTTCTATTTTTGGCCTTCGTGACCAAGAACACTAATTTTTCTTCATCGTTATTCTCGGACGGTTTGTCTGCGCGGTTTCTTCACTCTTCTCTTGTGCACTTTGCCTCGGTGCTGCTTGTCGCGATGCTTCGCACGCTCACGGGGATAATTTTCCTCCACTATTTTCGTCTCGTTGGGGCAAACCAATGCTTCAACTCTAGGCAAATCAAAGCCCAAACACGCCGCTCCCCTCCTTTGCATCAAAATTTCCAAAAAAATCATATATTCCAAAAATTCAAAAAAATTGCAACAATCTAAAAAACCAAAAAAAAATCAAATATTTAGAAAATAATAAAAATTTGCAAACACATGAAAATATTTCAGCAATACAACACAAT
Organism: Taxus wallichiana var. yunnanensis; assembly: GCA_018340775.1. Classification (NCBI taxonomy): domain Eukaryota; kingdom Viridiplantae; phylum Streptophyta; class Pinopsida; order Cupressales; family Taxaceae; genus Taxus; species Taxus wallichiana. The sequence goes on along the minus strand of CM031240.1, from coordinate 475,282,573 downwards.
CTTGATAAAATCACATTTTTACTAAAACCCTAGTGATCGTTCCAATCTTACGACTATCATGATACATTATCTTCTCTTTACATGTTCATCTCTCTGCTTGGGGCAAGTCAACTCAATTGCTTTTCTTTCGCGATATAACATCGCTTGGGGCAATTTCGGCTCTCATTCCCCCTGCATTTCGTAAGTTTAATGCTCGTTGGTGATGATCCATTTCAGCTCTCCGATCCATTTTCAATGAAGATCCAATAAGAGTGTCATTAGGAGTATCTAAGATTACTCTGCTCTTCGGTTTGATCCTATTCCATTGCATTTCATAAGTTTAGTGCTTGGGGGCATTCGCATATGCTTAATCATCATTGTGGCACGTATTAGGGGCATAGCTAATTGTCTTCTTTTTGATTGTTGTGTTGCATTGTTGATCTTACTTTTTGGACCAATTACACGTATTTCATTATCATCTTGGCTTCTTTATAGCCATGGTGCATACTTTTACGGTGTATATTGGGTTTGTTTTTATTTTTATCTTTTCTTTGTTGTATGTGTGTTTTTTTTACGCACATAACGGGTTAAACATCTTGATTCCTTCATAATCATGGTGACAACTCTATTGTCAACAACAAAATAATAAGTTGATCTAAATTTCACTCTTCAAATAACGCTCATGCTACGAGCACAATCCCTCCCATCCTCCTTCCATTCCTTGTATTCTTCCTATCAAGTGGTTGTCCACGCTTTTTCGTGTCACCCACTTGTTTGAGGGGCATTCCCTTACCATTCTACTCGTTGGGGCATCCAAATTCTTCACCACCTTCCACTCACTAGTTTGCATATGTCTACTATCTTTAAAATGTTATTACTTCATAATAACACTTTAAAGAGGGGCAAATGTAAACAGCCTAAAAATACATACCTATTTCTAGTTTATTCTTGGATTATTCATATCCTATTTGCATCCCTTTGAAGTTAACTAAGTTAATTCCATCCCATTAGAATTAATTAAATTAATTCTATCCTACTATGAAGTTAACTAAGTTAATTCCATCCCATTAGAATTAATTAAATTAATTCTATCCTACTAGAGTACATCCCTTTAGAATTAATTAAATTAATTCTATCATTTAAATCATAACCCTTTAGAATTAATTAATTTAATTCTATTATACTTCTAGAATTAATTAAATTAATTCACACACCCTTTAGCTAATTTAATTAAACATTTATTTAATTAAATGGTTAATTATCCTCTCACAACTCATAACTAATTAAATTAGTTATTTAAATAATCTTATTTATCTACTCACACTCCACTCAACTCTACTTCTAGAACCCTACAATGGTGGGGGCAGAAAAGCTGCACGTACAACCATCTTCCCGCACAAAATCTAAATATTCATTGCCCCTACAAAGCTACAACTACACAAACCAAATCCAATGGCTATTTCAAGAAATTATAATTATGAACCTATAACCCATTCAAACCTTGATCCAATATTCATGGCCTCACCCTCAGCTATAAAAAGCAGACCAATCCTTTGTAAATCATCCTTGGAAGCTTTGTGTAATTACAGCCAATTCGCCAAAATTGTCATCCGCATCCTCGTGTCTATCTGCTCGTAGCATTTGCCATTTCTACATTTGGAGAACAATTCAAGAGCATCCACAATCCAACAAACTACAAGATTCTACAAGTTCAAATACTTCACAATCTTACTTGAGGTTTGCAAGGAAAAGCTTGGAGGAAAGGTTTGTTGTCATTTTTGTTTATCTTTCACACTTCTAAGTTTTTCACTGTTCACAGTATGTATGTATGTATTTAATTGAGACTTCAAACTTCCACAATTTATGGTCTTTAGAGAGTTTTCGAAAACTTGTAGAGAGGATATATATATATATATATATATATATATATATATATATATATATATATATATATATATATATATTGGAGACTTTAAGCTTTAGTAATCCATTATGTTTAGAGATAGACTTCTGGAAAAATTGCATAGAGAGGATTCTGCATTTGACATTTTGTGCCACACTTCATGGCCCACCATCAAGATGAATGATAAGATTGCAAATCAGAAGTGAAAAATGAAGTGTGGAAACCTTACAAGTATTATATAGGGAAAAATAAATAAAATTTAAAATGCATCAAAAAGACAACTACTATTAATATTTATACATGCATATTATTTTCCACCAACATTAGTTATTTACATTTTGGCTCCTCGGTGTGTAAATAATTATTAGTGAGAGCCAAAATGTAAATAACTAATGTTGGTGGAAAATAATTAATGCATGTATAAATATAAATTATATTTTTACTCATTAACTTATTTTCTATATGAAACTCATAAGAATACCACCACTACATTTTTAGTTTTGTAGTCTTAATCCTGATGATGGGCCACAAAGTTTGGCCCAAAGCATCCATCTAAAATCCTCTAAGCAATTTCCCCAAATCTCCCTCTCCCTCTCCCTCTCCCTCCCCAAGGGCATGTGTCAAAGGACATGTTCATACAATAGCAGTTAATCCTCTCTACACGATTGTCCTGGAAATGAATAATATAAATACTACAGATTCATGTGTCAAAGGATATGTTTGTTCAATAATAGTTAACTAATATTAATAGGTGCAGTATGTGATCCTAATTGGAGACACTTCAACTGCTTCTTGTTAAATTGGCACATCCAAAGATAATCCAATTCAAGGAAGCTTTGAGGGATAATTCATGTGGGGAAGGCTTGGTGATTCCACAATATGTTAAAGGCCCCAGCATTATCAATTTATCACAGTAACGTTGGAAAGGCATGGTTATTAATGGACTTTGATGTGCTGCAATCAAGCATGAAATTGTAGAGGTTTATTCTGAAATATTCATCAAGAAGATTTGTAATCAAAAACAAAATTGATTCCATCATCCCAAGCACAAGAGGATAAAGCAAATTCTTGAGGATATTTGCTTCCTCTTAGCATATTGCTACTAGAGCGTCCGAGTCGCAATCTAGGGAGAGTGGATCTGCTTCATATCAGTGTTGAGGGTAGTCCCCTGTACACAAGCAAGGACACTGAGGCAGGCTTGTATTACAAGGTTTTTTTATCTACCACCAGAAATTCATCAGTCATAGATGTTAGGAGAGGTTCTAAAGGAAGCACCCCACTTCCTCCAACGATTATCTAGCCTAGCCCCATCATCCCTGAGCAGTCTCCTGTGAGCATTATCAAATACTGCAATGGCCTTCTGTCATGATTTTCCACTTCCATCTTCATCAGTTGCATGCTTCCTAGAGGGTCTTGACACTCGCAAGACAATTTTACATAGCTTTTACGATTGGGGATGTAGCCATTTTAGCTCTTACCCATTGACTTGTACCCTTTGAGTCCCATTAAACTACATTTGGTCATTTGTGGACATAAATATAACTTTGTTCTTTCTTTTTGTCCATGCACTCATGTCACGGGCCTCTCTTCTAGTTTCCATCCATGGCTCAGTTTTCTTCTCCTCGTAACCACCTTTGGCGGTGATCCTGGTTGCAATGTCTTTCACTTTTCTCTGTCTTGTTCATGGTATGGTAGCTATGGCTGATTAGAGGCCCACAGAGATGGTCATGGAAGGTGCAAGTAGCACCACCAACATGAGCATTTGAATCGTCAAACCCTTCAGACTGGGGAAAGAAGCCGAGGGAATAAAAACAGCACTACAAAAGGACGATCTAGCTCTTAATCAAAAAAATTATATTTTCCATCTCTCAAGTATGAATTTTATGGCATGGATGATGACAACTCTCCACTGTATTCAGGAGCATTTTGACAAGAAATCCATGTATTTGTGTGCATTGTTCTCTACTATCAATATGTCGAGTGATGAACCTCCTTAAGAAGCTCAAAAGAATCAAATTTATGGCACTCTAGAAAATTGTCCAAAAATAGAGGAGAATGACTGAGGACCTCCTCCACAAGCTTCATTAGATGGTGAAAGAGACATTTGCGGGCCATCAACTTGATATGAAACCATTAAACAAAAGAGGGGAGCTGCAAATTATCACAAGATATACAAGAAGTTATCAGATTTCTCCAGTCGTCAATATCCTAAGAGTTACTTTATGGGTGTGCTTCGTTTGTAAAAAGCCCTCCAGGCTTGTAGAGGTATAAGATGTAGCAGGCTAGCAGCCACAACGGAATGATCATGTTTAAGGAAGAGGCAAGCAGCTCTAAAATTTCAATGTTCATCCTAGTTGAAATATGCCAATCTTTGTTTTTTTTGACTCAATTTACCTAGGAAATGGCCTCTAGCCCAGCCAAAAAGGCTTCAAAAGGCTGAAACTGTTAGCACAAAGGCTCAACAGAATCACAAGTGAAAGGCATATTATCATGCAGCAAAGGAGAAGCTGAGGGTCACTAACGATTTGGCCACATTGGTTTCTGCTCCAAACTTACATCCAAACAAGCTTCAAAATTTGAACAGATGCATTTAAAGAAGCAACCCATGCCCCTTCTACTTCTGCTCTGACAAGTGTGCTTCCATAATCTAGACAAACAACAGTAGGAAAGCTGCAAACCATGACTTTTATAAAGATTTCAGCCAACCATAAAAGAATGCACAGCTGTAATGGGAAAACAGTCTTATATCTTTACCTTCAGACCAGGATACAATGCTTCGCGTGAACATGACCTAACCGACCTAAGTCACAAGGTTCAGCAATTTTCGGGCATGAAGTTCGAAAATTGCCTAAATTCTGAAATTGCCATTAAAATCGTGAATATTCGGCACTGTTCATCCTTGGATGAAGTAAAGAAAACCCTAAAAACTCTTTCAGCACCTTTATAAGCAACATTTCTCTCTGCAAAATTCGTCACTTATGCAATTGCGAGTGTGAAGTGGAATCTTAGGGTATTCAAATTGTTGTGAGTCCTGTGATTGTGTGAGACTGTGAGTGGCAACATTTCTCTCTGCAAAGTTCATTATTTCTGCAATTGCGAGTGTGAAGGAGTCTCAGTAATGTCCCCTTTTCTAAATTAAAAAAATTAATAATATTTTAATTTGGGCCTAGCCAATTCTTCATGTTGGGACAACTTAATAATATTATTATTGAAATAAAAGGTATTTTTAAATACTAAAGTAGAAAAACAATCCTTAGCCCATTTTCATTATTCTTAGTCCAGCTAAAAGGGAGAGATCGTCCCTCTTTAAGAGAGAAAAGCAAATGATAAAAAGAAATATAGATACCTACATGGAGCGCTCCACAAAGAAAGGAAAGAAAAGGCTATAAAGCAAACGTTGGGGCTCATTGTAATGATCATCTTGTGAATTATATACTTCTCTTTGGAAATCGGAGCATAAACTCTCATTTTCACCTTTTGAAGACGAAAACTCTCATTGTATCCTATTGGGGACAAAAACCCTCAATAGTCACAACACTTGGGAACGGAAACCCTCATTTGTTGCATTGGTAACTTCATCTGGGAGTCACATTGGAGCTTCAAAATTCAGAATTTCAAAACAGCAAGGGTTTCTATCGGTGCTAGGGCACGCTTTTTGGGGGCTGCCACATTCATTTCTAACTTGATCTACCCATTTGGAGATTTCGGGATCACTTTTTAATGGGTTTCGTGGTTGGAAAAATATGATTCTAATTTTATTGGATAGCTGATATTTTTGTGGTCATTTTGAGCTATCATTTGCATTTTATCTCCTAGTATTTAGGAAATATGGAATTTTGAAGTTTCAGTTGTTTCTAAGCAATAATTAATTCCAGCAATCTGTAATTTATTGTTGAAGTATTTATTTTGCATGAATTCATCAAATGTTTCAAGTTGTTGATGTATTTTTGAAGATTTGTGTGTGGAAAAGGCTAAAATCTGAATTCTACCTAGGTTGCTTAGGGTTTTGTGGACCAAAAACAGGTCGTTGCCCTAATTTTGGCATAAAATCAGTTTGTTGTCATAAAAACCAGGTTTTCTACATGTGGTTAGCATCGTTTTCAGCAATGTTGCATTAGGGTTTTGGAGAAACTCCAAATTCCTCAAATTTGAGCCCGAAAGGGACATTACAACAGATATCAAGCTTCGGTCTTCCCAACTTGAGGGTTTTCATGCAAGAGGATAAAATGGCAGATAGAGTTTTTGGTGATGTTAGATTTGAAAGGCTTGCCCTAGGGCAAAAAAGATTGGCCAATAAAATGGTTCAACTAATCCATACCCTTCAAAATCCAAATGCTGGAAGGAGCTCTTCAAAGAAAGTCAATAATACTTAGCCATCCAAAGTGGACAACATTGCTACATGGTATGAGAAGTATAAGGCTCTTTCGGAAAATATTTGTGATGCCATGTCATTTTCTCGAGTTCATGGGAGTAAGCAAGGTGTAGTGCCTACTCCTCTTCGACACTATTTCATTATGATGTTATTACTATTGAATTGATACTTAAACATTTTGATTATTATATCTTGATCGGTACATGATAGACTATGCAAATATTTTGACTATTGTCATGTTGTGATTTACATTTTGATTATGATGCACTAGATGACATTGATGGACAGTTATATATGTTGATTTGTAGTATTCTAGATTTTATACTAACATGTCATATTCTTGATGCATTGCCTATGTTGGATGTTTTGAGTAGAATTATGATTTTATGGATGTTAAAATCGAATTAATTGATATGATGATAGATGATAGAATTGTTAATTTTAGATGACGATTATTGATTTCTATATGTATATTATTCTCGATGTTGTTGATGCGGCCGTAAGGCCAGAGAGGTATTTTGTTTGTGTTGCAGGGACATTATATTATATACATCGAAAGGGGATATGGGACCAACCACGAAAGGATGTCGAGTGTTGTGCAACATGGCCAAATTTGACAACTTGTGTATAATGTTATGTTGTGTTGTTGCATGCTTTGTTAGGAGGTTCTCATAGGGGGTAACCTCATTTATGTGGCCATGAGTGTAATGTGTTTCCTTTCTTTTAATTTTGTTTGTTTTAATTTGTTGTGCATGTGTTTAATTATTGGGGAAATATTGTTACTTTATTAACACTTGCTAATGTATCTTAATTAACTAGTTTAGCTTAAATTTAAATTAAAAGGGAAGATATGACATGTGGACAATAAATTGGGTAGATATTCCTTGTTTTGGTGCATGATGTAAATTGAATTAAATGCATTTAGGTGGTGTGTACTCCACCATCCCTCCCAAATTCGAAATTGGCCTTGTTGGCCACTTTTAGAGACTTGAGGGACAAGTTAACCTTGTCCCTCACATCTCAAACTCTTCTACCAACCCTACTTATGAAGTATGTGACATATTTTGACCATTTTAATGCATTATTGAGTGTAAAAGGGTAAATAATTGCACTTGTTTACTTACCACATTTAAGTTTGTCCTTGATAAGCATGGTGTGCAAGTTGGAGTGTCATGTGGGCATGTCATAAGTCTTACATGTGCATTTAATTGCTTTGGGTTTGGTGTTTGACTTGTGTGTTAGAATGGAGGAATGATGAAGTGGCATCCTACATGGAGCCACCTCATCATCCTCACATCCCTTTTTCTATTTATTGGATGATTTTGATGGATTTTGGGTTACTTGCCTTATTTGCTTCTCTTGCAATTTTGAGAATTGGTCTTGGCTTTCATACTTGGAGCTTTCTTTTGGAGTTGCATCTTGTATTGAGCTTGGTGTGAAGGATTCAAAGCTTGTGTAGAAAGACTTAATTAAGAAGTTTATTAAATTGTGAATAATGTTTATCCTTAAACCCTTTTAAACAAAAAACATTACCGTAATTTTCTCCTACTAAATTAATGGGTTTTATTATAGTTTTGAGCGTAGAAAATTGTGGGCGTTACACAAGGGAAGATCAAGGCCCAAGTTTGGTTCACAAGCTACACAAAAAGAAAAAACAAAATTAGATCTCGTAAGAGGGCTTTGAGGTGGAGTCCCAAGAAGACCATGTTAAAGGACATGGCGAGGGGTTACTGGATGAAGAACCAAAAAGGGTTTTTGATGCAGCAGTATTTTCAAAGAAAGAGGTAAAAGTCCCTATCATTTTCCCTAAGGATGAGCCCTTCACTGATTTTCAAAACAGTAATATGAGGGGCCAAGGATTTGATGAAATCTCAAAGCACGAGCCTAGGGAAAAGAAGGAAGTCATGAAGCACGAGTTGGAAGGTAAAAATCCTTTGATATTTAATGATGATTCATTGATTTCTAATGATGGCATTTTACAAAAAAATGGAGAGGAAAAATTGGATTCACATGAAGTATATGAGGATACTATTATGGAAGGCTATGTCCATGAAGGAAGGGCACTTCCAATTCTTCATAATTACTTTCAATTCGCTGGAATTTCCCAAAAAGAAATCAATGAGGGGCAGATTGAGGGAGTTTATAGCCTTGGGGAGAGTTCAAGATGTTCCGACATACCAACAAAATAAGGATGAGCTCCTTGTTGGCAGCCCAAGGTATGATAGAAATGATCATATTTTATCTCCTCCCATGTCGATGTCGTACTTGTGCCATTATGGGCAGTTTGTTGAAAAGAATGATCACATGTCATATTTGATGCCTCGTAATATAATTGGTGATAATGTGAAGAACTCATTGAGTAACATAGGGCACATAGATCTTTTCTTGCAAGTTCAAGATTATGTGAACATAAAAGTTTGGGTTCCGGTTGATCCTTTTGAGTTATAAGATGTTAGGAATTTATTTTAGTGCTTACATTATGATGGTAAACGTATTTATGTAAATGTAAATAAATTGTTGTGAGCGACAACAACCAATGTAATTACGGGAGTGTGTTGAGAGTTGTTTTAACAACTCATCAACAATAGCTAGAGTTGTTATAGGAGGTTTCCTAGATAATAGGAAAAGGCTCTCCTATTTATTTGTAAGATCCCGAGTGAATTGAATCGAGAAGAATTTATTTCTTTGTGTAAATCTACTCTTGCCACTTCATTTGGTATCAGAGCGATATTCATCCTCAACATAATGGATTTATGAGAATGAAAAGGAGCAATGCCATGAAATTTGAGTTGCTCCGAGTGTTGGAAAGGAAAAAAAATCAACTAATTATTTCTTAGCGTTATTAATATATTTTCAGCTTCGTTTTGTTTTCTGCAAACTAGATTGGGCCCGATTTGCGAGGCGTCGCCGGGATTTTGCATTAGTTACAGCTATGTCGGTCCATGTTATTCTGAGTTTTTCATCAGGAGAAAGATCTTCCATTTCTCAATCGATGTCTTTGCGCTAGGCATTAGATGTGCAATAAATTTGTATTTCGGTGACAGGGTTTGTTTTCTCCAAGCTTGAAGACCCTACTACAAATTTTGATCCTCCGCTCGACTTTGCAAACTTTGGCGAGTTCATCACCTCCACGACCAAACAAAGACTCAAATCCCCTCAGATCGATAAGACAAAATTACTAGTCATTCGCTTTTTCGCACAAGAGAACTACTCCCATCGGCATTCTAAATTCAACTTGCCTCTGAATCCTAGCCGGGGTAATGAAATCTTTCGAGTGTTCTTTTAAAAATCAAAATTCTGTGTAAAATTTTGGTTGGATCGGCTTGTCTGCAATATTAAAATCGGTACCAACATATGAGCTCCTATACTCTTAGGTCTCCAGGTGAAATCTCGAAGGTGGATGTGAATTCTCTATGTTAAAATCGTTAGTGTCAGTCATGCCAAATATATTACTAGAAGTCGGTTTAATTTAATCTCTAGTCTCTCGTCAAAAGTCAGCTTACTCTAAGGTTTCATTATCTTATGAGTCGAGTCATTCTACTTTAGTGACTAGGACATTTTGTTTACCATAATAGAGGGTATTAAGGTCCATATTGCTCATTATAGTTTAGTGTTTTTTTAACTCCATATTTATTGTCGAGTCAAATCCAATCTTTAATTGGATTTTGTGTTTTTAAAGGTTCTTCATTAAAATACATAGAGTCGTCATTTTTTTTTTTTGGTCATCTTGTTTAGTCAAAAGAGTCAAAGTTCAATATTAATAATGTTCATATATCATTTTCTAGTATTTTGTGTTAGATAGTCTAGATAATATTAATAATGTTCATATATCATATATCTTTAATTGGATTTTGTGTTATTAAAGGTTCTTCATTAAAATACATAGAGTCGTCATTTTTTTTTGGTCATCTTGTTTAGTCAAAAGAGTCAAAGTTCAATATTAATAATGTTCATATATCATTTTCTAGTATTTTGTGTTAGATAGTCTAGATTGTATTATCTTTGTGTCTCGTCATTGTCAATAGTAGTCAAAATTTGTGTGTCTAGTCTTATAGTGAGTCACCAAAAGAGTTGAAAAAAAAATTGAGTCATTGTAAAAGTCCAAAAATAAAATAAAAATTGCCTCACTTTTCAATAATTGGATGCATTTTCGCAGGCGCAACATCCATCTTGTGGAGATGAATTCTACAATGAGCATCCAAATCAAATTCAGCCGAGCTAGCAGCATGTTACCGGAGGTTGGAGGATACACGGAGGATGGAGGACAATTGGCGTCCTCTCGTCGCCACCACCACCAACGAGGCCGCACATACTGATTTGGTGACGTGTGTGTGTGTTTATTTATTTTAATTTCAATGTGGTGTTTTCGAATACTATGTTATGGAGACTTCACGTTGTGGGGGAATAACACAATGCTTTAGTTTGTATGTGTGGATTGTTATGTTTGCTTGTGATGGATTCCGAAATGTTATCTCCTAAGAGCAACTATGATGAGGGTCGAAGAATGCACTGACACATCGCGATATGGTTGTAGATAAACCATTTCAAAACCTTTACCCCTTTTGTGCTTTGTGGTCAACCACCGTAAACCACCTTACTCTAGGTTTATGGTTAACCGATGGAAAACCAACTTGTGGTTTGTGATAATCCAAAGGAAAATCAAAGCGGTGTAGTATGGAGGTTTTCCCATGTTCGCACTAAGGGGGGGAATGTTAGGAATTTATTTTAGTGCTTACATTATAATGGTAAATGTATTTATGTAAATGTAAATGAGTTTGTGAGCGACAACAACCAATGTAATTACGGGAGTGTGTTGAGAGTTGTTTTAACAACTCATCAACAATAGCTAGAGTTGTTATAGGAGGTTTCCTAGATAATAGGAAAAGGCTCTCCTATTTATTTGTAAGATACCGAGTGAATTGAATCGAGAAGAATATATTTCCTTGTGTAAATCTGCTCTTGCCACTTCATAAGAAAGAGGAAGTCCTTGTTGAATTCAATATTACTACTCCATGCATATGGTTAGAAAGAAATTTTATGAAAGATTGTTTTGAACTTGTTATGTATCATAACAAAGTTATGAAGGAATTACTCCTAGAATGTTCCTTGAAGCCAAGTTCTACACTCCAAGGCAAGGATATCAAGATAATCGAGGTGCTACAACCAAGAAGAAGAGGGAACTTACGAAAGAAGGCAAGGTATATTATGGGCAACACGTGATGAGGTAAAATCTACAATTTTCTTTTCAAAACAGCAATCAAGCCATAAGGGTTTTGAGTTCCCAAGTGAAAGCATGCCCAAGTAAATGTTGACTCAGTGATTGTTGTGTATGAAGATGAGCAAGATGGATGCTATCTTGCTGCCCAAAGCATCGTCACCCAACCGGACATGGAAGGTATGGTTGTGAGTTGTAAACATGTTGATTTTCAGATTTCTGAGCATGTTGTCATAAGATTTTGTATTGCTTTCATAGACATTTCCAGCTTGTCTATAATCTTATTTGTTGTCATACAAAAGAGGACAGCCATGAGAGGGGATAGTTTCCACACTTTTGAGGTATTTTTAATCATCAACAACTTTTGAAGTATTTTTAATCATCAACAAAGTGTTTCCAGCCCCCACTATGTTGTTTTTGCAAGATTTCATGAGGGATATTCAGTATGACAGCAGTTGTACTTGTTTTTCACTTATTGTCCATGCAATTTCCAGCCCCTTTCCATTGTTGTTAACAGTTGTAGAAGAATTTCCAACCATTTGGGTGAAGGGTGCTAACAATAGCAACATGCTTACAGCTATCATAAGAGGTTTTCCATCTACTTTCATTATGATTTTTGAGGGAAAAATGCATGATTACAATTGTGTTTGGGGCAGCATGACTGAGTTTTTGGACAGCCATCACTTGTATGAAGTTTGTGAGAAGTTTGCAAGCAAAAAGGAGTTGGCCATCATATCTACAAGGCATGAAATGAAGAAGAAGAGAACTCTTGTTTTCTCTAATAAGTTTGTTCCATGTGCAGGTACAGGTGTGATGAAGGAACATCAGCTGAGTTTGCTCTTTTCCCATACAAATGAAGGAGCAAATAAGATTGCAGTTGTAGCAGAAAATGACATCATGGAGATGAAGCCTCTTCCATACTTGGGTTGAAGTGGAAAAGATTGAAGACATTGACAAGTCAAAGGGTAACAGCGAGTATGCAGCCCGAAATTCCATATTAACAGCCACAAATCATCACTTTTGGTCAGCAAAACAGTTCTCTACAGCAAGGTGACTTTCTTGTGAGGTACAAATTGGGACAACCTTGCACAATGCTTACTAGTTCGTCTTGGAGAGTAGAGCACCATTAGAGATTGGTGAATGGTGAGTTTCAAAGGGCAACGCACTTGAAAATTAGAGCAGCACAGCAAAGGCAAGGTATGGTGACTCATAATTTGGTTTATTTTGAAAAAATGCTCCAGCCAAGCATAGGAGAAAAAAAGGTTGATGTTTGGTTACTCTGAAGTATTAGAAGAAGCATCCTTATGACAGCTATGAGCCCATTTGTACTCAATAACATTGTTGACATCATTTTTGGCAGCTCTCATTTTTATTCAGTTGCATTCATGCATGTGATTAAAGGGTGTTCTTCCACCATAGTTGACAAGGGTGAGATGGGATGTGAAGATGCCCCGTTGGGAAATGCTTTTCTTGGTCAAGTTGTTAAGCATTTTTCATTTTTTTGCCCTTTGTTTGAGCTTGCAGCTGGCTGGGAAGTGTTTTGTACAGCTGAGTGTACAAGGGAATAAATTGCTACTCTTGTTTTTAAGGTCAGAATTGGGACAACTGGTTTATTCTTCAAGACAGCCATAAAACGTCATGGGTTGCCAAGGGACTTCAATGAAGATAGGGGCAGCCATTGCATAAGTTTGTTTTTGCATAAGTTCTCTCACTTAACAAGCACGGGAGCTAGATTGTGCAAGTACTACATCATGTTCTTTCACTTTGGCACATTGGTTTGAGAGCTTGCATTTGCTTGATGGCAAGCAAATTTGCGGAGGGAGGACTGTAATGTCCTTTTTTCTAAATTAAAAATAATTAATAATATTTTAAGTTGGGCCCGGCCAATTCTTCATTTTGGGACAACTTAATAATATTATTATTAAAAGAAAATGTATTTTTAAATACTAAAGTAGAAAAAAGACCCTTAGCCCATTTTCATTATTCTCAATCCGGCTAAAAGGGAGAGGTTGTCCCTCTTTAAGAGGAAAAACAAGTGATAAAAAAGAAATAAAGAGACCTAAATGTCACACTCCACAAAGAAAGGAAAGAGAAGGATATAAAAGCAAATGTTGGGGCTCACTGTAATGATCATCTTGTGAATTATATACTTCTCTTTTGGAAATTCGAGCATTGAGCTCTCATTTTCACCTTTTGAGGACGAAAATCCTCATTAGATCCTATTGGGGACGAAAACTCTTAATAGTCACAACACTTGGGGACGGAAACCCTCATTTGTTGCATTGGTGACTTCATCCAAGAGTCGCATTGGAGCTTCAAAATTCAAAATTTCAGAGCGGGAAGGGTTTCTATCGGTGTTAGGGCACATATTCCAGCTAAGGCACACTTTTTTGGGGGCTGCCACAATCATTTCTAGCTTGATCCACCCATTTGGAGATTTTGGGATCACTTTTCGGTGAGTTTCGTGGTTGGAAAAATATGATTCTAATTTTATTGGATAGCAAGTATTTTGCAATCATTTTAAGCTATCATTTGCATTTTATCTCCAAGTATTTGGGAAGATATGGAATTTTAAAGTTTCAGTTGTTTCTGAGCAATAATTAATTCCAACAAAGGTGTGTAATTTATTGTTGAAGTATTTGTTTTGCATGAATTCATCAAGTGTTTCATGTTGTTGATGTATTTTTGAATATTTGTGTGTGTGAAAGGCTAAAATCTGAATACTACCTAGACGCTTAGGATTTTGTGGACATAAAACAGGTTGCTGCCCTAATTTTCGCATAAAATCAGAATGTTGTCATAAAATCAGGTTTTCTACATGTGGTCGGCATCATTTTCAGCAATGCTCCATTAAGGTTTTGGGGAATCTACAAATTCCTCAAATTTGAGCCCGAAAGGGACATTACAGAGTCTTAGGGTATCCAAATTGTTGCGAGTCCTGTGATTGTGTGAGACTGTGAGTGGAGGGTAATCTTGTGTGCGTGGTTGCGTCGGCGAGTATAAGGTTGACCCGTGCATGGCTTCCTCTAAGACTGGTGGTTGCGATCATGTGAGTCAAGGAAGGCATTCAAATCCTATGTGGTACCAACATGTGATGTGCAAGTGGAGGGCCAGCAGGATGCAAGAATCGCATGTGAGAGCAAGTGAGCCTTGGAGCTGGGCTGCACGGAGGAGCCAAGTCTACACAAGAGGAGCTGCCATCGCCACTACTACTGCCATTGATTTTTGTTTTATACAAATAATTTTATACATTTTAGACATTTAGTTGTAGGTTTGAGTATTATTTAATTTTGTACAGTTTAAAACATTATAAAATATAATAATTTACATTTTTAATTTTATTTAGTTTCAAGTTTAATTTAGTTTGATTTATTTTTATAAAGTTGAAAATATTTTAAAGTTTATAACGTTTAAAATATTATGATATCTTTTAATATTTTTAAATTAAATTTTTATATTTATAGTTTATAAAGCTTATAATGCTTATAAAGTTTATATTTAAAAAATATAAAGGTTAAAAATATAACGTTTAAAATATTTTAATATTTTTAAATTTACATTAGTCGAGTTTAATCACATTTTTTTTAATTTTATCTTTGCCAACCTTAATCCGAATTTAATCTTTGCTGAACTCGAACATAAACACAAACCTTGTGACTTAGGCACCAATTGTGCCTCAACTACTGACCGTCTGAAAATAACCATGTCAGCATAGCGTTGGACTGGACTCAACCTATAGAAAGAATACACTTGAATACTGCTACAACTAAGCTATTTTAGGCTACACTTGAATACCGCTACAACTAAGAATACACTTGAATATTACCAAGAATACACTTGAATATTACCACGCTTCAAAAAGGATTTTCACAGGCCGCCATATTGAAATCTCTTGCTTCACCCCGTACCTTCAAGTCATTTTCTGTGAAGAGAACCTGGCTATTCATTTTTGTGTTTATTATATATATGAAGCTTTTAATTTTATTCCGATTTCCATGGCCCTGGTTCCTCATTTCTACAAAGCTCAATGATAATACACTTCATATCTGGTCATTGAAGACCTTGTGGATCCAATGGGGCTAATTGTATGGGTCCACTAAAAGAAAAAAATTAAATGTGTTTTTGTTGGTCCATGGGCCTAATTATTTCACGTACAAGAGGAAAAAGAGCTAAAGATCTAAATGGACTCCTAGGTAGTAAACTAGTACATCCTTTCGAAAGAAGCTTGTGCATAGATCTGATGATTGTATTTGGCCAAGAAATCAACCATGCTAACCTGGGACCCAAAATGAGTCAACAAGTAGACCATTTCAGGAAAGTCTTTTTCCATTATGTACTATTTAATGTATTTTCAGTAATATTGAGGTTCACTTATTTTTCCAGTTTCAACAAAAGAATCCGTTTTCCAGCAGTTCAAAGTTTATTTTTAGGGCAATTTTAAAAAGATGGCTTTACAGCAGATTCAAAATATTTAATTTTAGTTTCCAGCTTATAGATTTGAAGTTTCAAACCTAGAGTTTATAATCAGAAAAATTTCAGAATTGTCAAAACCTACAGCGTCAGGAAACAGAAACAGGTCCGAAACACGGATTTTCAAAAAACCCTTGGGTACAAAATGGCAAAAGAACGTCTATACAATATATTATAAAAATATATGCATAATACTCATTTTTAGAACATAAAAGATAAAACACTAACGCATTCATGAATCACATGACATATCATGTGTTAATGTAATGTGTTCTAGAAATTTAGGTTTTTTGTTTAAATGTTTAAGTTTTTTTTTTTTAAATTGGTTGTTTTAAATACATGTGCCGCCAAAATGGCCCAGAAATGCTCGGTGACATGCCGAAAATGGCACAGAAAACAGTGGATTTCAATACATTTTTGTACTGTTTTGTACTTGTAAATTGTACCAGGTACATTTCCAAGAAAAAATGGCAGGGGGGGTCATTTCAATGCAACGTAGGTCAAAACTTTATTTTTGGTCTACTTTCAAGCGTAAGGTTTTGAAGCAGTGCATACAGCTACAGTTGACCTCATAACAATTACTTGACCTCCTGGGACAATGCCAACAATGCACTCCTCTAGCGATCAGATGGGAGATAAATTATAATTTTAGGTCGTATGTCACAACTTCATTTTTTTCTACTTTCAGGCCTAAGGTTTTGAAGCACTTGATCCAGCTACAGTTGACCTCATAACAGTTTCTTGGCCTCCTGGGACAACGCCAACAATGAACTCCTCTAGCCATCAGATGGGAGATAATTATAGGTCTAAAATTGCCTCATCAATAGAGGAAGAAATTATAAACCAACTCGAAGACACAAAATAACCAGAAATGCGACTAAGCAACCTTTTCGTCCATTGATTATGTTCACAGAAAGGAAGAGAAACGATGGGAATGCATAGAAGAGGAGGTGTACATGAGACCATGAGACCTGAGAGGGAGATAATCGAAATAATGGATATCAAAACCATTTTTCTAGCGAAGTAGTTTAATCAAATGAATTTGGTAAGCAAGAGAACCAAGAAACAAATCCTATAAATCAAAGCCTGTGACAGAAAATTCTTATACATAAGTTTGATAGAGGTAAACAAAGATACTAAACCAAAGTCTTGAATATGAAAGCTATACCATTTCTTTCGCGAGAATCCTACAGAAGTTTCCGAGCTTGCAATTGATTGGTGGTGGATGGTTTGGCATGAACAAGAAGATGATGCAAATCTTCAACCAGGATTAACCGCATTGGATCAGTCTGCTACAACTTTTAATCATAACTTTGAGGCACAGACAAGAAGATTACTTTTTGGTTCTCAAGAATATGAAGCGACAACGAACAGCAGAGTCCTACTCTTAGGGAATTCCACCAAGCCAGCTTGCTGGTGATCAGCCAAGAAAAACCACATGGAATTGGTTGCCAAAACTTTTTATAGTAATTTAGAGGCCTGCACACTATAATATTATGTAACAAGCCATGTATATTACAATTTGAATGGCCTATTAAAAAAGCCATGAACAAACAACTAAGCTCCTACGTCCATGGAACAACCTAAGCTAATAAAAGAATAATCAAACAAACAAACTATTTGTTAATGATAGCACACACCCAAATTACATAGCACCTGTACAACAACAAATTGTTTACGTTATTACTTGATTTACCTAATACTCCCTAAATGACTAAATCGGATACAATCTAAATTATTGCAGCAACAATATGATCTTCAGTAGGATAAGGGGCCCAGAGAGTCTGATTATGTCCAGACATGAACTTAATCAATGGATAACCCTGGTGTCCCTATGGTTGTCATTCCATGTCACCAGAATACATGGGTAACTAGCCACTACAACCACCAAGTACATTAGGAAGTGGTGTTGAATATTGGGTTCATTAGGTTCATAGTTACACCTTGATCTGTCATTGTCTCGAATGTTTCATTCTCTACCTTTTAGGTGTTAGAGTGATCAATTCTAACACACTATATTATCATATTATATCCGAGAATAAACAACAATATAGTTCCACATTATATCCTCGAAGGGATTTTCTTTTGTCAATCTCCTAAACGTTCAATGCCTAATGCTCTCCTTGAACAATTATGGGACATATAAATATTGTGTTCTATCTGCATGCCACTAACAACTACCCCAACCTTCATGGAAACTTCCCATTCAGGATTTACTTTGGCCTCTTCAAATGTGTTAGGCTCAACTAGCTGTGAAACAGTCGTAAGAGAAAAAATTGCCTATGTGAACTCTATATCTCTATCTAAACTCTCTATCTCTATCTCTCTCTATATCTCTATCTGAACTCTATAGGTGTTCTACTCGTCACCTTGCAGCATTTGCTTTCGCTATCTTGTATATCGACCTTTTATTGCCATTGGCTTGTCTGGAACATCCTTCATTGTGGTATAATTAACACTTTGGTCTCCATTGTTGACCCTCTTGATCTGGCAAATCCCCTCTGGAACTTGATTCTTCCATTTCTTGCTTTGAGCCTTGTTCCACTTCAACACTAGAGGTTGTTCCAAAATCATCAAAAACAGTTACACATATATTAATATCTGTAGATTTGTCCTTATCCGAGGAGAATAGTGTTTTCCCATCTACAACATCTCTATTTACCACAATTTTATTTATATAGACATTTGGTAAATTGTATGTCACAGACTGCTCACCATAACCAACAAACATATATGTTTTTTTTCTGGCATCTAAAACACTCCTCTTTTCTTTAGGAGCCAATGCAAAAGCAACACAACTGAAAACACGAAAGTTACTTGCATTAAGTATTTTCCCCAACCATGCTTCCTCACAGTAACATTCTCCAAAGCTTTACATGGACTTATGTTAAGGATGTAAACTTTTGTATTTACAGCTTTTCCATCATACCGATAAGGTACATTTAAGTTATGCACCATGCAAAGTGTCATCTCTATAACTGTCATGTTCCTCCTTTAGATGACTCCATTTTGTTGTGGACTATATGGAGTAGTATACTCCTTATGTAAACCTGCCTACTTGCAAAATTATTTTAACTGTTTTGAGATTATCTCACATCTATTATCCAATACGAGAGCTTTGATGCTCTACTTGTTTGTTTCTCTACCAAAGCTTTCCATGCAACCACATTTGAGAAACAACCTGAATTTTTATCCAGAAAATAAACCCACAATTTTTTAGAAAAGTCGTCAACTAACAACAAGAAATATTGTGCTCCAGATGTGGTAGCTGTCTTCATTAGACCATGCAAATCAGCATCAGCATGCATCAGGCCCAAGACTTCTTTGGCTTGCCATGCCTTATCAGTATCGAACAAATGTCGAATTTGTTTGCCCATCTAAAACCCTGTATAAGCACATTTTGACTTTCCTAAATGGATGGAAGTCCATTCACCATATTAGTCTTACTTAGTACACACAAATACCGATAATTGAGGTGGCTATGCCTCTCATGACAAAGTACACTAACACTTTCAATCGTTGCTAGTGCATGTGCTTTTGTTGTTTTGGGATCAACTAGTTTATACAACCCATTCTAACCAATACCAACAACAATCACCTTGGTAGCATAAAGAGTAGTGACAATACATTTGCTTCTTTGAAATTTTACATAACGATTAGGATTTTTAGTAATCTCACTTATAGATAGAATACTTTTGTTCATATTAGGAACATATCCAATATTCTTGAAAGTGTAAATGTGACACAAACATCTCCACATCCTCTTTAACATAGTGAGTCCAACTATCACCTAAATAAATGGATTGGCCACTACCATTATCTTCAATGAAAACATACAAAATCTCTATGAAGTGTTTAGCGTCAAGATGCACGTGAATCAAATTACCAGGTTGTAGACTCAATTGACCGGTTCTAAGATGCAACAAATGCAAAATTGCATGTTGCCTGTTGTTCATCACCTTCAACAGCGTCTGCTTACCGTAATCTCTTTTGACTACTTGCTAGATGATGTTGTCTCTTTCGACAATCTTGCTGGAAGTGTCCAAGCTTCTTACAATAATGACATTTTCATTGTGACCTCTTTGATGTGTTACCAGCTTTGAAAGAATCATCATTTAAGGAATTTGTAGCACTGCACTGTCTGCCTCTACCTTTGAACCATGCACTGAATGCACTCTCTGTATTGGATAAAGTCGATGCTTCTTCTGATTTTGCCTCCACTAATTTTGCAAAGAAGTGTTGAAAATGTCTCAAAGTCAAGCTCTTGGGTTTCAGCAATAAAATGCAAGGACTCAACAAAGGAGTCGAAAGATAATGGCAAGCTATGCATGACCAAAGCAACCAAACCTTGTTCATCCACTAACTTCTCAATAATGCACAATTGATCACACAAATCCTCGAGACACAACAAATACCCGAAGATTAATCCTCTTTCCTCCAACTTACTAGAAAACAACAGATTTTTCAAATACATCCTTGCTTCAGATTCCTAATAATTGGTTTTGAGACTTTCCCACATGACTGGACTGCATTGGCATTTCTTACTTCTGGAACTAAACTATGAAAATTTGATAAATTTCATAAGCATTAAAAACTCTGTCATTTGTCATGATCTTCTAGATTAACATATAGTCTTGGTTCTTTACCAAGGATAATTTGATCAAAATCCCTGTACTCACCAATGGTTGTGATCTTATGACTCAAAATCATTCCCATTCAAGTTTTGTGACTCGGGCAACAATAGATGTTTAATACCATCCATATCACCTACTAAAACAGACCTTTAACACTACTAAAACAATTAAACTTGACAAATAATACCTTTTTAGACCAAACTAGCACCACTAGTGGGTTTATGAACAAAATGGCGATTTCTGAGCCGAAAACCTCCTTCCATTTAAAAGTTACTGAAATTAATTGTCTTTCTAGGTGTAGGCAAAAATTATTAAAGTTTGTAAAATAATAAACTTTTTATTAAAAAATATATAAATATTCTAGATAATGGAGTTGTGTTTACTTAGTACAAAAGAGGTGGTTTCTTCGCCGACCCCCCATGCAAGGCTTTATAACTTAATTTTGATGGTGCAAGGTGTTGTCACCAATTTTTGTCAATTTGCAAAAGAGATCAAACTTTGACAAGTATATACTCAAAATGAGTGTTTCGTCGAGTCGAGTGACATTCGTCAAAGAGCCCGTGTAATAAGGAATTTTTCAGCCCGAAACAGCAAGGAGCCTCCGAGAAGTACGGTCATAATCCTCCAAGGGCACCAATGTTCAGAAGTACTCAAAATCAGTCCAAAAATGGATTCAAATCAAAAGCATGTCAAAGAGATCACTTCTTCTCAAAGGCACTTTGTCCAAAAAGAAGTTTTGACCTCCGAATGGCGAGGAGCCTTTAGAGGGGGCAGGTTGTATCCCCACAGGGCGCCAAAGTTTAAAGTGCCAGAAAATAATCAAGTTTAGGCTCGTAACGTAGAAGAGATTGAGACAATCAAGTTTCATTAATGACATTGGTGAAAACATCGTTTCCAGCATCAAAACTCGAGGAGCCTCCAACAAGGTACAATTGTTCCCTCCCCGAGGCACCAATGTTCAACATGTCAAAAAGTGGTCAAACAAAGTTTGAGATCAAAGATGGGACTGAGATAAGCAACTTTGATAACTAGAGCATCGGCTGGAAATGTCATTTTGGGGATCAAATCTCAAGGAGCCTCTAGAGAAGTACGATCGCACCCCTTCGCAAGCATCAATGTTCAAAGTGCCTAAAACTCAACAAAAAGTGCTCAACATGTAGAGGAGATCGACGCAATCAGCTTTTGTGAAGAGCACCTAGCAAAAATGTTGTTTTGATCACCAAATCTTAAGGAGCCTCCGCAGGGGTGTGGTCATACCCTCCCGAGGGCAACAAAATTCAAAGTTGTCAAAAGTGTGCAAATTTATATTCAACGCGAAGAGGAAGACGAGAGGAACAAACTTTTCCATAGCCACATCTCAAAACAATGTCATTTTGGCCCTCAAAAAGCTAAAGGTGTCCCTAAAGGGCCTCGTCTAATTAGTATGAAATGCATCTTGTTTTGGTCATAACTTCCGCATCTGGACTCTATTTGGGCTCTTGTTCCAAGCATTGGAAAGTTCTTTTGAAGAGATATCTAATGATGTCACTTTCAAGTGGCAAATTTTGAGCCTCAAAAATCCAAAGGCAACCCTATAGGGCCTTCGTCGTACTTAGTACAAAACATACCTCTCGGGGGCACCTCATCTTTTTTTGACATTTTTGACGTCAAGACAAGAAAATGATTTCTATACAAGATCCAACAATCCAAACTACTCGATTAATTTAATACCTTACGGGCATAATTTCCAAACAAGACCCAATAGTCCAAACTACCAATTAACTTAATGTCGGTCTAACTACCCACATAACTTATTAATATAAGTTATTGATATATAATATAATACTAGCCCCTATAAAGTATTGTAAAGAATTTTATTAATTATAAAGGAGTATCTCACACATGAGATGCATGTCGACTAACAATTAACAAAGTAAAAATAGAATTTGGATCATATGACTTGACACGTTATCATGCCCTTTAGACTTGAAACTAATGGTGCAACTTATCGGCGTGCAATGGCATACATATTTCACGATTATATTCAAGATATTATTTAAAATTATGTGAATGACCTACTAGCAAAATATCATGTTATTGACTTATGAAAGGTATTTTAGCACTTGCGAAAATACAATCTCAACTACACCCAAACAAGTGAGTTTTGGTGTAACATCAAGCAAATTACTAGGCTTTATTGTTTCAAAGCGATGCATTGAAGTTGACCCTAAAAAGGTTCAAGCCATCATGGACATGCCTCCACCACAAAATTGAAGGCAACTTAGAATCTTACAAGGTAAAATTCAGGTTGTCGATGATTCATTGCTCAATTAGCGACACAACCATCCATTTCACATGGCTCTTGTGAAAAGACATCAAGTTTGAACAGGACAACGGGTACCAAAAAGCCTTTGACGATTTCAAAGAATATCTATTAAATCCACCGGTCATGATGCCACTAATTTCCGATCAACCACTACTACTTTATATCTCAGCCGCAGAGCATGCCTTAGGGAATTCGCTAGCACAATATGACAATGAGCACCAAGAGGAACTCATTTATTATGTAAGTTGGATGTTAGTAGACTACAAAAAGAATTACAACCTTATGGAGATGTTATGCTTAGTTATAGTATTTGTAATGCAAAAACTTCGACACTACATGCTAAGCACAACAACATGTGTTATTAAGTGATCCACTCATATATATCATGTCAAAACCATATTATCTAGACACCTAACCAAAGTGGGTCATGTTACTTATGGAATTTGACCTTAAGTTCGTATCCCAAAAATTTGTAAAAGGACAGGCCATTGCCGATCAACTAGCAGCAGCTCCTTTACAAGACTACACGCAATCAAAGACTCCTTTGAAGATGAATTTGTTGTGTACCAATCTTGATAATTCTTGAACCATGTATTTTGATGCTTCCTATGTGCCTCAAGCATTTGAGTTGGCATCATATTCACAACTCCTCAAAGGAAAACTATGTTGCTCGCATATAGACTCGCTTTCTCATGCACAAACAATGTTTTGGAATACGAGGCCTCAATTTTGGGATTAAATGCCACACAAACTTTAAAGATAAATCTATCAAGGTTTATAGTGATTCTCAACTAGTAGTCAATCAAGTCTCTCATATTACCAAACTAAAGAAGACAAATTAATGCCATACCGCAACCAAGTAAGTGTTTGATTAATTACTTCAATCACTTCAAGATTGACAATATTCCTTGAAGAGACAACTATCACATAGACGCTAGTGCTAGTGTTGCCTCATTAGTGCCTTCAATATTACTGATGATCATGTTATTTTATCATTATACAATTACAACCATCGCCTCACCTAATTTAAGCCATCTAAAGGTATTTTTGTCCAAAATACTACCGACAAACGAGAATGGTACATAGACATTTATAACTTCTCATCTAACAAAACCATCCTTGAAAAATTTACACGAAACGACAAAAGGAAACTACAATGAGATGCTCTTCGACATGTGATCATTGAAAACATATTGTTCAAAACATTGTTTGAAGGTAGTTTACTTTGATGCCTCGACGCAAAGAGGCTCGTATAGCAATATAACCCCTCGTGTGTCACTTTGTTCATCTCCATTTGGGGATTCGACTTGGTGAGCAAGATCAACCTTATGTCATCTAAAGGCCATAAATTCATCATTAGGCTACAAAAAGGATTGAAGCCATTCCTTGGAATCTACCACAAGTTAAGACATATGTTGATTCTTAATGACTCGTATCATATCTCGATTTGGGCTCCCCTCTACTATTATTACGGATAATGGATTGTCTATCAAAAAAAGTTTACAAAGTAGTGCGAAATACAAAATGTATATTTTCTCTCTCCTTTCTAATTCTTCGTTGAGCATAATCATTGTATTTTTTCCTATTCACTTAAGTGACATAAATTGTAAATTGTAAAAGTATTTTCTCAAAATTATAAGAGAAATACTTAATTTGTCTCTTCTAGGGGCAAATGAAAAGTCACAAGTGGAATAGGAACGTGAAGAGTTATGTGGGGGAGATGAGAGGTCAATTCACATTGCTATAAATTGGGATGGCTTCTCCATTCCAAAGGATCCTGAAAATTCTAGATTTTGATAGCATCTATGTTGTAGCAATTGTGGATTGTTGTTGTTGGACTTTGTGTCATCAATGTACATGAAATAAAAGCTACATTTCTTCCATTCTCCTTTTCCTATGTTTCTTCTATTTCTCTCTTATGCACTTTGCAAGCATAGTGATCCCAAAAGAGCTTTGTATCTTTGATAAATGAATCCAAGAACTTTGTGTCGAGTTTGTTCTTCTCACTAGATAGCTTCATTGTTGTTTTCCTCTATATTGAATGATGAACTACTCTGGTTATTGGGTGTGAACTCTGCAATTGGCCTACTCCCAATAACCTTCCTTTCCGAATTTTTGTCCTTTGCCCTACATCGCTGCAATTTCCTCCCTTGTACCCTATACAAGCACTTTGCCACAGGTTTAGTGGAGTGTTCTTGTGTGATCCCTGGCCTTTTTGGCCAACCCACAACAATAAATAGGATTAGATTAATTTTCATTCAATAATGGGAGCTGCACCATTCAATGCAGAGGGCGTAGCCCTGCGAACGTTGGTGGAGACACCTAATTTGTCATACCGAAAAAAAATTCTCACCAAAAAATTCAAAATAATAGACATTATCTTCTTATCCAATAAAAATAAGAGTTTTTGTTTTAATAGACAGCTAACCACGACAGCCATACTTTTCCAAAGAACAAGAAAACCGACTAATACAACTTTTTTACTTTCGCACTCAGTTGAAGAGTATATCGTAATTACATTGATCATTTATATTATTCAATTCTTCCATTATAATCATATCTACATTCATAAGATGGATTGACAATCACAAGTTTACGGACTCCCAAGAGAACTTTTAGTTACATTCTTGATCGCAACCCGACCTTCAATAGAACTTCAACATGAATTGTGTAAAACCACCGCTGATTTTGAATCCTAGCATTTATTGACAAGGGAATATCTCACAAACTCCATGCTTAGTCATCAACAAATGGGATGGTGAGTTTTCATGGCTAGATGTTGCATTCTCAAGGTACTACAACAAAACCCAATTTGGTCGAGACACTTGTAGAACCTTCAATGCAAGATACTTTCTAAAGATTTGATAATGAAACCATGATTCACCCTAAAAAGAAGTCGAAATGGGAAATCTGATTTAGGATTTACTGGACACTATATGTGGCCCCACTCTCAAGAAAAGTTCTTTGGTAAAACATGAAAGAAAAAGTATGGATCAACGAAGATACGAATGGATTGCCATCCGCTTTAGCAAAATAACGCTAACATCACAAATAAAAACTCAAATTAGACAAGGTTATCGTGTTTTAACATAGACAAGTCATGGACAGTGACTTGCACTAAAATTCTTTGGCCATGTTGATAATCTTAGCCACGAGCTAGTGGATGGCATTGTATCTAACTTCTCTTTATAACATTCTTTTAATGCGCACGCTTTATAAGCTCCTTCCATATTTTATCCATGCCTAGTACATACATAAGTTATGTAGCCATACTTCCCTATTAAAACATTTAACATGCGGAATGGTTGTGGGCATGAGCTTCATTCGGCAATGATAAGAAGCAACGCATGCAATAGCACCGTTCCTCAAGAAATCCAAAGTATACACCACCTAATAACCTCATATGTAATCTATCCTATGTTATCATAGATGCTGAAAATTGCAGTACCACAAGCACCAGGAAATGTGATGATAACAATGAAATATCCCTTGTGGGATATTTCTTAAAAATGCACAAAATATTGAAAACTTGCAGCCAAATAAAATACTGATTTATGCAGATTTTTACAGTGAGGACAACAACTAAATAAAATCAATATCTTCCAAGATATCCACTCGAATCACTTGAAAAATTAAAGAGAGCTTGATATTATTATAGAGGACATAATAAAACTGTTTTTGGGAATTTTACACAAGTCAAACTGTTGCCAGAAAATTACAGAATGCCCTAGGCGGCTGGACAACTTCAGAGGTCCGTGACCCTCTAAATACAAGAGCAAAAATAAGGGTCTTTGGAAATAACAATGGCAGATATAGGAAATAGTACTGCCACCTGCAGATCTGAAACGGCCGACTGGAAAAACCCCAAATAGAGGCTGCAAGTCGCCTCACTAGGAATGGAGTCGGGAAATGAGGGAGGCGCCTTCCACGTGCTGCCACGCCCAGCCTAGATGGCTGTCGTGAGTCGATCTAGAGCCCCTCTGATTGTCTTCCCCAAAAGCCCCCAAAAATCCTCGAAACCCTTCCTCTGAACCCTCTCGGAAATATCTCTATAGCACGGCCCAGAAAGCGGCTCCAAGATGACAGACTAGGGTAGATCTCTCACTACCAAAGAATGCCCTGCTAGCTAGGGACGGGTCTCTCACCACCGAAGCTAGGGTCCCTGTGGGATTTGACTCCACAAGTTGTAGAAACGCAACAGCAGCAGCTGCACGAGAAGAGGCTAAGAGTATGCGACAAAAAGTGCCTTTTCTTCCTTCCCCGTCTCCTTATATACTTTTCATTGGCAAACGAGCCCCCATAACCCTAGGCGCATTTTATTCCATGGAGGGGCCACTAACATGAAAGTAACTATAGTTACTTTCTTCCTTTTTGAGCCGCCACGTCCAAAAGTGACCCCCAAACGCCAAACTAGGATATTAAAACCACGGGGCCCCTTCCCAAAAGCTTCCAGCGTCCACAGCCCCCTAGGTCTGACCACGTTTTGGACCCGACTTGGCCCTTGGGCCATTTGGCATAGGAAAAAGGGGACATCACAGAAAGGGGACATTACAAACAATTTGGTCATATAGTGCATGTTAAGCAATTTAAAACAAGAACTACTCAAAACATTCATATAACTAAATGAGGTAATTCCAATAAATAAAAACTTGGTTAGACAATTCAGGATACTGCATGACTTTGATTAAATTCTGCAGTGTGAAAGCAGGAAAGAATGTAATGTGGAATGGCCAAATCATAAGATAAATGGAATATTCAACTTTTTCGGCGAGGCTTCCAGAAACACAGTCTGCAGGGCCTGCACCAAATAAGATGGATTTCCTTTGGCTTAGACGCCAGTTCCTATAGGTATCTGTTGCCTGAGAATTCACCAGATCTCATTAATTTCTGAACTCGTGCCATTCAGGTGCGGCAAACAGCAGCTAAAATGATATCCTGGTGAAGAGCATTAAACTGTCTTGGTGTTTCCAGTGAAAAAATAATCCCGTTGCAAACATTTCAATATTTCACAGCAGTATACCATTACAATAAATTATGGAGAATTAGATCCCAAAGTGGAAAGCTATTTATGATCAAGGGACAAAACCAGCATTAATGCAAAATTCACGTCTGCAATGCATTGTAGCTAGCACTTTTATTGTACAATGTCTGCAATACAAGTACTTTAGAAAGGAAAAATTTTATAGCTATTCTTATTCAAGCTTGATATCTCTTTACCAAATTAATAACAAATAAAATCTACAACATACCGGTTTCATCTAAAAATCTTGTAAAACTGAACAATAATTATCGCCATACTACCATCTCTACCAAAATTTGAATATTTTAAAAAGAATATATGTTTCTAATATTGATCTCCAGCATGAATATTTCTCGCTTAAGTGGTAAAGATTTACCAGTTAAAAATATTTATATAAATACATTTCTTCCTAGTATTCTCCTTCACCTAAAAGATGGAAAACTTCATTTTAGGGAGACAGATATACTAGAAGGCAAGTATTAATATTGAGCATGTCAAATGTGCATGAATACGTTCAGTTCTCAGAAAAGATAAAAGAATAACTGCCGCTAACCTTGTTTAAATAGTTGAGTTGCATTATCACACATGTAATTGCCACCATAGAAAAGAACCATGTTGCAGGGTAAACTAGCTGGTTTGTTCCCTCTAAAGTGAGTTTTATCGCAATTCCAATGGCTTTTATACTCATCACCTGCAGAAAGGCATCAAAAGGGGTTAGGCAAAAGAAAAAAATTAAAAGTATGATTTCAACTCTTTTAGTTTGCTGGCATTTGCCTTTCCGTTCGACACAACAAATCTGAAAATGACTGCTGATTTGAAGACAGAAATGAGAGAACAGAAAGAATCTTCATACCGTTATAGAGCCCATTAAGGAACAAATGCCTGTATATACCAGTACATTTGTGTGTCCACAGTGTGGCACAAAGTGCAATGTTAACACCAGGACTATAGCTATCACTGCTATGGTGTAGCACAAAAATGCTGGGAGATGAATGCAAGGATACAACCAAGTCAGATAATTCAAACTGTACTAGTGACTTTCTCCTCGCATCCAATTAATCTAAACATAAATGTAATTTTAAAAAGTAGAGTAACATAAAAGCAGGATCCTTTGATTAAGAATCTAGGAGCAGATGAGTACCAGGTCTTGTTGCAAGATACCAAATTTCTGTGACTGAATCAATAGAACGATCTTGGGGTGTATGAATTACAATTATTGTAGAGCCAACTATGCACAAGGCATCCTAGCATACCCATCTTATGCAGCGTCTCTTTCAACATAAAGTGTGCCAATACAGCACTGTGTGCCAAAATCTCAATAGCATTTATTAGAATCCGAACATAAATTTTGGCCTCATCAAAATCACAAATATGCATGTTTAATGCTAGATCTTATTTACCTGACAATGATACTCAAGGCACCTAGAGGAGTGACCAGAACGGCTGGGGCAAATACATAAGCTACGAAGTTTGCACACTCGCCCACAATCACTGTTACCAGGTTAACAATGCAACCCCTTAAAATCGATAAAACAACAGTAATTGTGGCATATCATTACAGATAAGACCATAAATTGAGTGAAGTACATAAGATTGATCTAAATAGTTCAAGGCCCAATTTTCCTGTTGTGAGATTCATCGACCTTTTGCAGTTGGGCCTACAATGTGCGCGCATGAAACGACCAACTCAAGCATAATATTATGAGGCACAGTGCAAAATTGCGACAAATGAATTATTCCATTAAACAGCAAAATAAAAAAATTAACTTACTGGTAAGCATTCCTGTCCACCAAAGAGGCTCTAGCAAATATGTGTAGCCACCTGAACCTGTAAAACAAGAAAGAAAGCATATTTACACTGAATCATGAATTTATTTGTCCCCCACTAAAAACAGAGAGGAAAAAAAGTGCATGAATGCATCTAGGTGCATGTTCAATCTTATCTATAGCCAAGCAATATGTTACCTGCTCGAGCTCCTGATGCCCCGGCTCGTTTAAGGCCTTTCTTCTTGATTATAAAGCTTGCGCCTATAAAAGCACTGGACAACAGGGCAAGAAGACACCCGTTGAGATTGTCTGTAGACAAAGCAGACTCGGCCTCAGCCTGAAATGTTATTAGCCCTTGCAATAAAACTCCCATCTTGATGAAAAATGACAATTAATCCCCTGCATAAATAATAGCAATTCAAATCAGAATGTACATATCCAATTCAGAAGCGCTAAGTCCTCGGATCTCTATGAAACATAGGAATAATGAAATCGGACTCAGATTCCACGACTAATAAGTTGGGTATTAAGGAAACCCCATCATCTAAAATCTTTGCCCATTGGGTCTCCCCAAATTATTCTGGTAACATTATATGCCTCGCAAATAGCAAAAAAATGATTGATTCAGGGAAAAGAATAATTGATAATACCCGTTGACGTCCAAGCAAGCAAGCAAGCAAAATTACAGTGTATCTGTCATAATAATTCCACCATGTTGGCCTTCTCTCCAGATTTGCTGATTCCCCTTCCACATCTGGAGTTTAAAGCATCGCCGATTTCTAGGTTACTTTAATTGCTTGTCCAGGCGTTCTATGTTTTACTCGTGCCTCTGCTCAGTTTATTATCCAACGGAAGGCGGGTTACATTGTTTTCACTAAGTAGGTACCACATGTTAAAAAATTAAAATTATCCTGCGTTGCGATCCCAAAAATAAGTCGTAACTATTACAATGTGACCTGTTTTTATTTCTATCTATGGCAATGAGATACACGTTATGTTCTTTATAATTTAATGTAAATTTTTGGATTTAATTTTTTTAGTTTTTTTGGTTTAAATGGATAAATGCTTTTGAAGGAGCTTTGAACCGGAAAACTTTGGATGGTAAACGTTTTACTATACTAGAGCTATATACTGGAGTGGTGGAGGAGCACTTTCTCTAAGTGGGACATGGGGGTGCGCTTGGGTTCTTGATGTCCGCTGAGATCCACATTCGAAACACCCCTCTATGTTCCGCTTGGTCATGTGGAGAAGTTTGACCCCTACCTCAAGGTGTCCCCAGGGGCCACTTATTGAAAGCATCTAATGAACTCAATGGGAATGGAACTTGGGTTGATTATTACAAACTACTTCTAACTCATCAATAGCCCAAGACCTTGAGTTTTTGGATTGAAAAATTAGTACACATTTTTTCCATTAATAAAAGTAGAATTTTTATTTTGTCCAATCACAATATTTTACAGTAAAAAAACAAATATTTTATTAAAACTTATAATAAAAAAATAAAAAAACAATTATTTTTTAATGATTTCTTACATTTAATTCCTCTATTATAAATGTTCTTAGGTTTCGAATGAAAAGCTAATTAATTTTAACTTATGTTGATTTGTATTGGCATTAATTTGTATTGTTTTCTAAAAACAATGATTTTAGACTCGTAAGTATTTTATGCACTTGATACCCATTTCGTTTCTTTGTATTAGATGGGTGTTTTTACCTTAATATTCGATATTCTAGTTTTGGGTTCCTAATATGGGCATGGGTCAACATTGTAGCTTAATAGCTTCAAAGTTCCTTGAAGTTTGTGATTGTCATAATCCGTGCCTAGTTTCCCAAACTAACCACACCAATATCTTTTTCAATTTTGATGAGTCGTATGACAAGTGTTTCGTGTCCATTTTTAAAACAAGTTTAAAAAGAGCATTGCCTCTCTTTGGTTCAAATAAGAGTAGTGGTCACAGTAATGATTTTTTTCTTGTATGCACTTAGCTTTACCAACACAATTTTGTAATGCCCATCAAGATTAATGCAAAATTTCTTAGACTATTTATCTTTATTGGTATCAATTTTGTTTTGGGTATGCAAATATCATTGCATTAATTTGAAAGCAATAGAAGAAGCAACCTATTTAAGATTGAACCGAAAGTGGTTTCATCCAGTGGTTTTTTGGAATGGAAGCTCCAACTTAACTTTATGAAACAAGCTATGGAGCTCCATTGATAGAGGGAGGAAGTCCAATGGGAAAATAATAGAGTTCAAAATTAGCGTGCTAGGAAACTTGTTTCACATTAATGATCTATTGGACCATCTAGTGAAGAGATTGTGGAACCCATTCTTAGAGAGAGCATCGATAATTGACCAAATTGTGGTAATGCTACAAATTCTTTCACTATAACCATGGTGAGGAGAAAACATTTAGTTATAATTTTTTTATTGATGGAAACAACTCCAAAACTCGCAATGTTCTGTAAACGAATGAAAGCTATCATGTTGAACTTTGTGTTCCAATAAGTCCAACTCTCGTTATATGTTATTTATCTAGAGTTGTTAGTAACCTATCATTGATTAGGTTGTGTGTGGTATTTTTCTTTAAATTGTGTTTCATGTAAATGGATTGAAATGGTTTTCTCAATCTAAGGTTTACTCGTATGGATTGAGAGGAATTATTTAATTAAGGTTTGTTATCTCTAAAAGAGATGATGTCATGTTTATTTCATTTTTGTATATACGATGTTTGAGTAGGAATATCAATGTAACCATTGGTGACTTGGGGTTTTAGAGTAAACAAACCCAAATGGCTACTGAAGATCATGGCCGTGAGTGAAACACGGGCGGGGTTAACTAGTCTCCGCATAAAACACATTAGGATACCACGTGGCATCACGAGGAGCAAGGATTTATAGATGATCTCGAGATTAGAAATACTCACGTAGTGTTTACCAATCAATGACAAATGTACTCCGTTGAGTATCGAATATTTGCAAGAATATACTAGAGGGCGAGAGACTATAAATAGGGGATCGTATGGACATGAAAAGAAGACAAAGACACAAATTGGGGAACAAGACATGGACGGACCGAGGTAGGTACAAGGATGTTGATTTATGGGAAATGATCAATGGATTAAGGGATTATATGAAAATTCGTAGTTTGTAGGGGTGTGTAGAATCTTGTATGGATTAAACAAGGGTTAACAGTTGTAATTGAGTTGAGCACGCTTAATTGTGTACAATATCTATAGTTTTATGATGGATATTAATATAAATGATTATTTTAATTTGTGAATAATTATGCAATTATGGATAATGACTAGTGATTGTGTAAATATAACACCATATCTAACATATGAACTTCATGATTCTCTCTTATATGAGGTTATTATGGTAAATTTGATTATGCTTCAAGTGATACTTCATGAAAGCACAAGCTTGGATAAATATGCCAGTGTAGGAAGATCACCAACTTGAATGCAAAAGACTAAACCCCAATTGAACTAAACCAACATTTAGTTCCATTGTTATTGTTATTAGAGGTCCTTGGATCATAGGATCATGACTTGTAATAGGTTATAGTCTAGATTAATTCACGTTAATTTCATTAGACAATATACATAATAATTACCAAGATTTGATTGACAATTATGTAATAGCTACTAAAAGGGTATAATTTAAGGAAGGGATAGTGATTAGGAAAGTGCATAAGATAACATAAATACTTTGTACTAAATTAGAACACAAACATGCTTCGAATGGAAGAAATTTAGATAGATTTCTATTAGGATCAAAGATCACCCTTTTACGCATTGCGTTTACACGATTTATACACATTAATTATGTTAAAATGTAAGATAATAGCCTAATCTAATGTAAATTTGCAGTAAATAAATGAATATTGAAATACTAAAATAATACCTAAGCAACTAAGCAATAATAATATGAAACCCTAATATGCAAAGAGGGTTAGAAGAGCCTTAGTTGATTTGAAGAGGTTGTTGGACTATGTCGTAGTGGAGACCAACTAAACAGGATGGAAGACCATCACACTGAAACCTTAAAAATGCGAGATCCAACAAATTTGACTAGACTGGGGTGCCTAGAAAGGGATAAGGGCGCATGTGGGCACCCTAGTCTACGTAGATACTCATAAAATTGAATTCTCGGGGTCGCAATATGTTCACACTTATTCTCCTTTGATCACCTCGAAATCGTTGTAAGATCGTCGAATATCTCTCAGTAAATATGGAATGAATGAATCACCTATAAAACCCCAAACAAAGCATCAAAACCCTAAAAATAAAGATGCAAATGAAGGGGTCAAACTGTCCTCAGCTGCCAAAATGATGGACTTATAAATGAGCATTGCACTACATCCCAGACCTAATTTAGTTATGTGTGTGTGTGCTTTGAATCAGCTCCTAGGTTGCTCTTGTGCTTTTCACACTTGAAGTAGCGAGCAAGTAGTTAGTAGTAAAATGTAAATAATGTGTGCGTGGAAACAATAGACTCCCCTCCTATGAAGTGTGATGCAGATGAACTAGCCTTTGTCCCTTGGTGATGGAGCTATAGATGTCTTTAATGGATGCAACCTTAGGTGGAGATAGTAGATGTTTAGTGTTTGGTCCCTTATTATGATCACGTAACTTTATATTTATATGATTCCTTTTTTGAATTTCATAATTAATCCCGAAAAGGATGACTACCAAAAAGATAAGATGCCCAAATGACTAGAAAGGACCCAGAAAGTGTGACCATAGTACAAAGAGGACAAGGGCACCCAAAGGGGACAAGAACGCTTGCACTAGCATCCTGGTTGGGTACTGGTGTCCGGAATGACAAATGTCGAAAGGTAAAAAGAAAAGTACAAGTGCAAGACTGAAAGCACATAAAGCAAAGAAAGGTGGCCAAATACATGGGTTTATCATTATTTTTCATACTTAGGGATCATGTAAATAGTAGTATGTGGTCGAGACTAGATAATTACCCAAAGTGCTTGATTTTGTTTCTACACACATTAATGTGATTGTTGAGCTACCACTACCTTCTTCTTCTTTTTCTCATACAAAAGAGGTTCTTTGCATTCTTTATCTATCTTAAGAGAGCACTATATCTTCTACAATATATCTTATATGAATTATACATATACAATAGGATTGCGCAATCATACAAAATACATTCATGTTGGATTTTTAATCCTTTTTACACTCCAACACTTTCCCAAACTTAAATAGTTATCTTGGCCGAGAGGAAAAAATTAATTCTATTATTTGGGAAATGGCTTTTGCTAGACTTTTTAAGTAGTGCCAAATATTGATTATGGTATGCATAATGATACTCTACTCACATTCGGCACAGAGAGGACATCATTTATTGTATTTAATCTTTTTGTACTACTTAACAACCCTTGTAGGTTTTTAATTAAGTAGGCTTTCCAATAAACCACCCTTGAAGTTTTCAATATGCCGAAACTCTCTCAAAGACTCGCGTTGTGGGTTTTCGATTTATGTGGGCCTACTTACAAATATCAATCAAACTTGTGCACTTATACTTCAAAAAAATCATCTACTGTCACATCCCGCATTTTCATTTTGTGATTGCAACAAGTTAAGGTTATTTGTGTAAAGTGAATCACAAAGGTTTGGGTGGAAGAAGCATTACCTGCTAGTTTCCTACCAAGCGTACACACGCTTACCCTGAAAAGAATAAACATGCTTATGTGTGGTTGTGAAGCTAATCTCATAATGTTTCTTGTCACCAAGCACTTGAGTGACAACTCACATTAATACCATATTTTGTTGTATGTTGACTAAGTTTCGTTACCTTGTTGAGTTTGATGATTCCATGTTGAATGTTTTGTTGTTGTTATACCCATTATTTATTGTTGGGGTTAGCACAAGGTTGTACAGATAATATATCATATCTAAGCATGCATGTAATAAAAGTGGATATTCTACCAGAAGAAATATACAAAACAAGAGATATAAATCAACACCAGATTTAACATGGTTCACCCAGTGTGGGCTACATCCACCAAGAAACAAGCCAATCTATTATCCAAAGCTTTTAGAAGATATACAATTAAAGATCTACAATCTTCCACACCTCTCAAATGTACAATACTTTCTTTCTCTCAAGCTTCTCTTTCTTCTCCAAGAATTCTCTCTCTCACAATTATTCTCACAATAATCATCAATTCTTACAATCCTACTTCTAAACCCTAGCTTTTATGTTTATATAGGCATATACAAACTTAGGGCACTTAGCCATGTAATTACAATCAATAGATCTACTTTAATGCTAAAATTAGATCTAATTCCCGTGAGTTAAATAAAACACCCACGCACAAGTAACCGACGTCGGTTAGCCCTAACCGATGTCTAATTCCTCCTTGGTTCCTCCTTGCTTGACCGATGTCGGTCCCTCATACCCGATGTCGGTTATTATGTTTTCCTGCAAGTTCAATATAACATGTTAAACTGAAGTAATTGAGCTCCACAACTCAACAATCTCCCACTTGGAGATAAATTACTGCATTATACCTGTATAGCGTCATTATTAGATCCTTTTCTTAGCTTTGTTTCTTCCTCTTCAAGTCTCAAACTCGAAGACCAACAGAAGTGGAGTATAGCTCCAACTTCTCTTTTACTAATGACTTCATTAGCATATTCGCAGGGTTTTCACTCATATGAATCTTCTCCAGTTTCAGTTGTCCATCCTCCAATACTTGTCGTATGAATTGATACCTCAACTGAATGTGTTTCGTTCTAGAATGAAATGTTGAGTTCTTTTCCAAATGAATTGCACTCTGACTATCACTAAAAAATTTTCAATCATCTTTCTCCTTTCCCAACTCTTCCATGAACCTTCGCTCATCCATATCATCTCTTTGTTAGCCTACGTAGTTGCAACATACTTTGCCTCTATAGTAGACAAAGCCACAACCTTCTACAATCTCGAAATCCAACTAATTGTCGTCCCACCTACTATGAAAATATATCCAGTAGTGCTCCTTCTACCATCCAGATCTCCAGCCATATCCGAATCAACATAGCCACATAAAGAAATATCTAAACCTCCATAGCATAACTACATGCTAGATGTCCCTCTCAAATACCTGAGTATCCATTGACTACTTTCCAATGCTCTTTACCTGGATTAGCCATAAATCTACTCACAACTCCCACTTCTTGTGCAATGTCTGGTCTGGTACAAACCATAACATACATGAGACTCCCAACTACTGAAGCATATGGTACTCATGTCATGTATTTGACCTCCTCATGTGATGAAGGACACTGATCTTTTCTCAATTTGAAGTGTCCAGCCATAGGTGTACTCACTGGTTTTGAATCTTGCATGTTAAACCTTTCCAACACCTTATTGATATAAGCCTCCTGAGACAAATACAATTTCTTGTTCTTCCTGTCTCTATGTATTTACATGCCAAGGATTCTTTTTGTAGCTCCTAAATCCTTCATAGAAAATGTGTGAGCTAGCTTTCCCTTAAGCTCACCAATGTCCTACATACTAGATCCTGTAATAAGCATATCATCCACATACAATAACAAAATAATATAGCTCCCATTTTCAAGCTTTTGAAATAAACACAATGGTCAGATTCACATCTCAAATAACCATGCTCATGCATGAAACTATCAAACCTCATGTACCATTGCCTTGAGCTTGTTTGAGCCCATATAGTCTCTTTTTCAACATGCACACTAATTTCTTTTTACCCTTGACTTCATATCCAAGCGATCATGTTGCATATAAATCTCTTCATCCAAATCACTATGAAGGAAAGCCATCTTCACATCTAGTTGCTCTAAATTCAAATCATGTACTGCAACTAAACTCAATACAATATATATGGAAGTCATTTTAACAACAGGAAAAAATATTTCACCAAAGTCAATACCTTTTCTATGTAAATCCTTTACTACAAGTCTTTCCTTGTATCTTTTATGTCCACCCTCTTCTTCCTTGATCTTATAAACCCACTTGTTCTATAATGTCCTCTTACCTGCTGGCAACTTAACCAAATCTCAAGTCTAGTTTTATTCCAAGGAGTCCATCTCCTCATCCATGTCATGCTCCCACTACACGTGGGTCTTATCTTGCATTGCTTCTTCAAAACTTTCTAGTTCACCATTATCAGTTAATAATAAATAAGATAGAGAAGGTGTAAATATTTCTAGAGGTTTACTTACCCTTTGTGACCTTCTCACAGAAGTTTGGGGTATCGAGGCACATTCTGGACCTCCTGAATATTTGTTTCCAAATCTAATAGTGACCGACACTGGTTTTGCTAACCGATGTCGGTTTGGCTCTTCTGTAACCGATACCGGTTCAACCAACTGATGTCGTTCAAGGGTCAACTGACACTCAAGGTTACTATGTAACCCTGTTGGTATTATTTTTAAATATGAGTTTCATTTTCATTCACAAAATTCTCAACCGGTTCATCCTTGGGTACCAAAATTTGATCCTTATACATTCTCTTTTCATTCCATTCAATGTCATGACTCCTAATAATTTTAGAATTCTATAAATCCCAAAAACAAAATCCAAAATCACCAAATCCATAACCAATGAAAGTGCATCTCTTGGATTTTACATCCAACTTTTTTCCTATTTTCCTTATCAATATGCACAAAATATTCTGAACCAAAAACTTTAAGAAAAGAAATATCTACCTTTTTCTAGTCCAAGCTTCCTCTGGTATTCCTCCATCTAGTGAACTTGAAGGCCCACGATTAATCAAATAAACTATTGTATCAACTGCTTCCGCCCAAATTACAAGGGCAATCCAAATGTATCCTCATACTTCTAACACGTTCCATGATTGTCTTGTTCATTTTTTCTGCAATACCATTCTCTTGTGGTGTTCTTGAACCATCCTTTCTCTACGCATTCCATTCATCGAACAATAATCATTGAAAGCCTCATACAATATTCACCACCATTGTCAGATCTAAGGCACTTAACTTTGAATTTGATTCATTCTCAACAAGGGCTTTCCATCTTTTAAAAGTCTCAAAAACATCAAATTTATGTTTAATACAATAAACCATACCTTTCTTGTAGCATCATCAATGAAAGTAACATAATATTGGGATCCTCCATGAGAAGCTACATGGGATGGTCCCCACACATTTGAGTGTACAAGCTCCAATTTTTACTCCTTCTTAGTTGCCCCAACTTTGAGAAATCTCACTCTCTTTTGCTTTCCAAAGATACAATGCTCACAGAAATCAAGATCTAAATCTTTCAAATATGATAACTTACCCTTAGCCTTTAAGATTTGCATTCCTTTTTTACTCATATGGCCCAACCGATTATGCCACATGCATGCATCTGAATCTGAAGTAGATAACACATAAAATGAATCAATAACACAAGTAGATAAATATAATGTTCCTACCTTCTTATCTTTTGCCACAACAAAAGCACCCTTGATGACTTTCCAAGAGTCTCATTGTGAATGTAACCATGCAACCAACTTCACCTAATTTCCATGTAGAAATAAGATTCCTCTTGAGGTTTGACACATGCCTCACATCTTTCAATACCATGTATTTCCATTCTGTAATTTTAGATGAACTTCCCTTTACCAAGAAATACCGCAAGGTTCATCATCACCCAAATAAACATGCCCAAAATTACCCTGGACATAATTTATGAAATAAACCTTATTAGGGGTTACATGGAAAGAAGCTCTTAAATATAAAACCCATGATTCTATTCTATTATCCAAAGAAAGAATAAGAGCATCTTGCATTACCTCTGCTGCAATATTTTCCTCCTTATTTGACTATTTACCTTTGTTTGGGTGTTGGTTCTCTTTATCCTTTGACCAACAATCTTTCTTTGCATGTCCTTTCTTTCCACATTTCCAACAAGTAATTCCCTTACCTTTGGATTTAGATCTTTCCATCCCTTGACTTTGA
Organism: Taxus wallichiana var. yunnanensis; assembly: GCA_018340775.1. Lineage (NCBI taxonomy): Eukaryota > Viridiplantae > Streptophyta > Pinopsida > Cupressales > Taxaceae > Taxus > Taxus wallichiana. The sequence continues at coordinate 475,242,965 of CM031240.1, read as the reverse complement.
TTTCCCATTATTCTTACTCTTGATCTCTCCTTCTGTACCTACCCTCTACTTTCTACATTCAAAGCATTCCCAGATGATGATTCCTTTGTACTTTTCCTGTGAATTTCTTCATTCAATATTATACTAACCACATCATCAAACTTCAAAATATTATTAACATATGTTGTATTACTAACAACCATTACCAAGTTATCCCAACTATCAAGCAAATAACATAAGAATAAAAGTTCTTTCACTTCATCATCAAATGAATATCAACCGATTTTAACTTGATTTACAATAGATCGAAAATCATTCAAATGACTAGATGCAAATCCACCTTCATGCATCTTAGAACTAAATAGTTTCTTCATCAAATAAAATTTATTTGAAGCACTAGGTTTTTCATATAAATTAGCAAGATATTTCATTAACTCTACCGTAGAAGTCGCTTCTATAATATTGAAGCCACAGATGTTGTCAAGCTCAATCTTATAGATCCCAAAGCCTTTCTGTCAAGAATCTTCCATTCTTCATCAGTCATCTTCGTAGGTCTAGAATTTTCATCCAACGATAAGTACAAATCTCTTTGATACAGATAATCCTCAATCTGCATCTTCCATAATTGATAATTTTGGCCATCAAACTTCTCTACCTTGTATTTGTTTTCTTCTTCCATTGTTATAGCTCCCACTCAATCAAAAACCCTCTGTGAGTAAATATGTCAACACACAAAACCCTCAAATAAAGCTCTGATACCATTTGTTGGGGTTAACACACAAGGTTGTATAGATAATATATCATATCTAAGCATACATGCAATAAAAGTGGATATTCTACCAGAAGAAATATACAAAATAAGAGATATAAATCAACACCAGATTTAACGTGGTTCACCCAATGTGGGCTACATCCACCAAGAAACAAGCCAATCTATTATCCAAAGCTTTCAGAAGATATACAATCTTCCACACCTCTTAGATGTAAAATATTTTATTTCTTTGAGGCTTCTCCAAGAATTCTCTATCTCACAATTATTCTCACAATAATCATCAATTCTTACAATCCTACTTCTAAACCCTAGCATTTTTACTTATATAGGCATATACAAACTTAGGGCACTTAGCCTTGCAATTACAATCAATAGATCTACTTTAATGCTAAAATTAGATCTAATTCCCGTGAGTTAAATAAAACATCCACACATAGGTAACCAATGTCGGTTAGCCCTAATCGATGTCAATTCCTCCTTGCTTGACCGATGCCGGTTATAGGTGACCAATGTTTGGTCCCTCCATAACCGATGTTAATTCTATCGTGTTTTCCTGCAAATTCAATATAACATGCTAAATCAAGTAATTGAGCTCCACAACTCAACATTTATATTGTGACTTAATTTTCTTGCTAGATGTAAAAACTCAAAGTATTTTTGAAGTTATTCATGGTTTCAATATATTATTTCATTATGTTGAAATAATGATGATTGATAAATGCACTACTTCTTTTGACATAGATGATCATTGATCAAACAACTTGAAAGGAGCTACGATCGGACATGTAAAATGTTAGTTTTGATAAGCTATAGGAATAAGTATCTTAATTCAAGAGCGGGAAAAGGAGTGGGAGTTTTCGAATTTGGTTTTGGGTGGGAATCCGAGAGGGAGCCTGGTGTAGAGGATCACGGGGAGCATCTGTAGGAGGGCAGGAAGGATGCTTAGTTCACTGCAGAAAGGGATAAGGTGGAGCTGGTCAAGGGCCCCTCTGTCACGTGGGTGAGGCGTGTGGTGGGTCAACCAAGTCAAATAGGTACATTCCATCGATCTCTCCCCTATTTGTAATGAAAAAGGTGTTTTCTTGGAAATACCAGATTCTCTAGCCAATCGTGTTCGGTCTTCTATGGGTAATATCATTCTGGCCAAGATTCCTGTAGCGAGACCCAATATCAAGACTTCAAGAAATGGATGCCTAAGGGGCGATGGATGTAGTGGCTTATGTTAATGCATTTTTGTGATTCATCTATCTTTAGAGGAGGATTTCTTAAGGATTCTTGTAGGGGGGCCTTGGTTCATGGGTCGTGCTGTGGTTTTGGTTCAAAAGTGGGTGTTAGGTTTCAATCCTTTGGAGACTATCATTAAATAATATCATGTATGGGTCAAGTTATCTGGCCTTCCATTGGAATATTGGGACCTAGATATCCTTCATGGGATAGCTAAGGCCATTGGAGCCTTAGTCATTATTGATCTGGTTACATGTGCTAGAACAAGGCTTCTTTTTGCATGTTTTTATGTAAATGTGTTGGTCCAAAATCATCATGTGGACAGATCTATGGATAGACGAGCCAATAGTGTGTGGGGCATAACCCCTCTTTGAGACAACAAAGCGAAACTGGTTTATTGCTATTCTACCAAATAGAACTCCATGTAAATCTTACAATATTCTACTTTCGGGGGTTGGGCTCTCGTCCCAGTTGGAGTATTTCCGACGAAGAACGGAAAGGAATGAAGGAAGGAAAGGAAGGAAGATGGATCTGAAGGGAGAAAAGAAATGAATTCCAAAGTAGAAAGGTCAGAGGGTCTATGTTTTGGGCTGGTAGTAAACAGAGCCGAACCTACTTGCATAGACGAACAAAGCAATATTAATGAATAAATGACAAAAAGTAGAGATAGATCCAACAGAATAAACACATAGATCTAACATAAGAAAGATCAGATGCCCATAACACACATATTCAACACAAAGTCTTAATATTTGTATTAATGTTTTCTTCTGTTACAAAAGTACAAAGCCTTTTCTTCTCACTTCTATTTTTCATCTAAAAAGTGTCCACACCCCTTGAATACAACAAGTATTCAAGTATATATAGAAGAAGGAGAAGAGAGAAGGCAAAAAGAAACCAACAACTAATTACAAAATATCTACAAAATATCTAAAAGTCAATGTTGACTTTGGGCAACTTGGTGGATGACAACATCCCATGGTGCAACATGGATGATGTCATCATTTGTGCTAACATACTCTTAGATATTTACAAAAAGAAAGCCAAGAGGAAGAAGGTTATTCATCATTGTCTTGCGGATAAAAGGGGGTATCTTGCTTCTGCTGCTGCTCGGGAGAGGTGATGTGGAACTGGGTCCGATATTCCATGAATTTACTGACCATCGGCTGAAGTTGATCCTGGGCAGGACCCTTTGTATGATCACCGATGACCTCACAAGTCTCTGCTCATCTCTGAGTTTTTCGAGGAGCTTGAAATATTCATTACCTGCCTCCATCAGGTACCCCATAAAATCACGAATGGCGCAGTAAGGTTATTGATGCATTCCATTGTCAAAAGTGACTTCTGGCCCTAGCCCTTGCGAGATGATCTCCTTGAAGATCCGAATAGTTTCATCTGCCTTCCTCAAGGCGAAAGAAGGAGTAAGCAAGCCCAGAGACATTCTTAGAACAATTTGCTCCATTTGATGCATTGCATCCAGGGCTTCCTCCTTGACCTTGTCTATCTTCTCCAGGACGAATTCCATCTGATCGACCCGGTAGTCCAACGCAACAAGGATTTTGTTGGGTACCACGGGTGATCGAAAATGTCGAATTTTACCAAATCATCGACTGAGCAGTTGAGCATTTTCTGGAACATCTCGTGTTGTAACCTAGCATGGTCCAACTCTTCGGAGATAGGTCCCGCAATCACCTGGAGATCTTTGTTCGCCCGACCAATGTTCTGATACAATTTGGTGAACTTGACAATTACCTCCTCGCTATCTTTGAGGATCTGATCTCTCCAGGTGGAAACTACCATACCTTGTTTGCCAATTTTGGCGTATTCATTTATCTTATCCTGGCTTAGGACCTTAGGAGTTTCAGTGGCAGTTGTAGGAGGTGCACTGCCCATTTTCTACAGGGCGTGGAGAAGATGTTTGTTCTACTCTTTTAGTAGCCTCTTCTCTTCCTTTGCTTCTTGGAGCTTCTTGCAAAGGGCATCCACCACAGATAGGGCCTCCCCTTGAAGGCTTTCAGAAGACGTTCCCATTGTGACCTGCATCACTGTATAATCTATAGGAGACAGATCCTTTTTATCCTTTGAAGGATCGGGATACACAATCTCCATCACTCTTTCTCCCGATGCACTCTGAGAGAAGCGAGTTATCGGCTTTTGCTTCTTAGCCCCTTTACTGGGATGACGGAGAAGTCCATAGGTGCAATAGGGACTTTCCTCTTATGCTTGACTCAGTCTTTGAGAAATCCATGCTTGGACCTCGGGAGCGGGACCAGTGGTGGAAGAGGGAGCAACTGCAGTAGATGAGGGGAAATGCGTAGAGACACTTGGTGGTGGCATTGAGAGAGAGGCCAAGAAAGTGCTCATGGGAGGAAGGGATACTGCAGGGGAGGTAGTTATGGGAATGGAAGGGAGTTGAGAGATGAGAGAAGAAATAGTGGGGGATAGCTCCGCGAGAGAAGAGAAGATGGAGGACGAGGAAGGGGGAACAATAGAAGATGGGGGAGAGGATACGACCAAAGGAATGGTCACTTGAGTCACATGAGAAGGGGGAGAAGGGACGGTGGGAACCTCCATGGTTGTTGCAGTGGCAACATCCTGAATGGATGTGCCCATTGGAACACTCTCCACCGCTTCTTTCTCCGGGGATGCCAGAGTTACAACTTGTTCCTGTGCGGCGGAAGGAGGGCTCTCAGGAGCTTCTTCTTGAGCGGAGCTTGATTCTCCCTCTTTATCCTTGCCTTTGCCCTTTGGCAGATGTTTCGGCCTGATAGGTGCGTTGCCCAAAGGGGACGTGGTGAAATCTACTCCGAGGTAGATAAGGCCATTCATTCTGCACCAGTGTTTTGTCTGCCGCAATGTTTCTTTAACCCTTACCTCAATGGTCTGAGGTGCCTTTGTTCTATCTATTTCGACAAATGGCCATCTATCCCCATCCGTGTCTAGATACACCTGATCAACTTCTTGATTGGTAGTTTGATAACCTTTTGGAACAATGGCCATGCCATATTGAATAATCTCTACCAGGGCCAGGCGAGAGTGATCTTTTCTTCTGAGTTCGACCTCATGATACAGGTCGATGTAGATATCCTCAATCTATGGAATGTGGATTGGATCGAGTTTTTCCTTAGGGAGGTAATTTCTTGGATCGAAGGTGGGCCTTGCCAGGAAATTGTGCTTTAGATTGAGCAGTTCTAGCTCTGTGAACATTTCCCGGGCTTTGTTGTGGGAAATGCAGGTGTACCTGCCCACTGTAAGGGGGAAAGGAGTTCCACCCTTCTTTCTCTTCAGACACTTCTCATGGTATGTTATGAGCTGTCTGGACAGCTCCAACAGGATCAACTTAGGGCCAACATACCTTGGCAATTTGGTGGGCTCCCCCAAGAAGTTGGCTGCTTTGAGATAGGTGAAGGTGGGGAATTGGGTAAATAGTGCTCCCCACTTCTCAGTCACTGTGACTATGCTCTTGGTCATCCGACCATGAGTCATATTTGGCCTCAAAAGGTAGATGATGTCGTAGAAGAAAGCATCATTGATCTTGGTAAACTGCGAGATGCTATTTTCCAGCTTCAGCTCTGGGTAGTATTCATATATCTTCACCTGAGGCCAAACTCCGCATTGGCTCAGTGCTAGATAATCCCTCTCGAGGTCAGCAAAGATAGACTACGTAGGAGTTCATGTAGAACCTCCATGTTGTGGTGAGTTGTTGGAGCCGCTTTCGATATGGTGCCGCTTATGATCTTTGCCCTCTCAAAGCGCTGAATAGGCACATTCTTATTCATGGTTTCTAGGTACCTGAGCATCCATTTGTGAAAGTAATGGGCGTTAGAAAGCCCAAAAACTCTACTTAGGAATGTGATGGTATCACTCAATTCCTCGGAGAAGTCGCTACGGTGAATAACTTTGTAGGCCACCGGTTATCACCTTCTTATTCTTTAAGTACACTTCATTCATCAGCTGCATGCACTTGTCTTTCTTATCTTCCCATGCCTTGATGCAGTCTTCTTGGCTTACGACCACAAAATGTCGGTGGTGGGGAATGCCTAGAATGATCTCGAGTCTTAGGGCAAAGTGAGGTTGATTATGACCTCACCCTTTTCATTTTCGACACACCTTGTTTCTTTGTTGTAACAGCAGACCACCACCATCATAAACTCATTGTTTACTGCACTGACAGGGATCCCCCCAAGAAATGTAGACCACTACCCACCAGCTTGTCCATCCAAGGACTGCTTGTGACCCTCCTGGTTCTGGCCCAGAAATCCTCCATGTCAATGTGGCCAAGTTCGAATCTCTGATATCTAGATCACATTCTGCCTGGGACTCGGGCATTCTGACCCTTTGATACTTGTATTTCATCTCTTCCTCTGTAAGCTTAGCCTTACCCTTTGACTTGGTTGGCCTTTTGCTTGATGTAGACATATGTGGATCTGAGTTCAGTTGCTGATCTGCAAGAAGAAGAAGCGAAGTCCAACACAAAAGAGCCATGTTAGCCGTCAGATCTTCCATTAAAGCATCACAGAATGAGGAGTTAGCAATTTTAAGGCTTCTAGGTGCAGGGCCGTGTACACTGCAGTCAGGGGTTAATAGTATGGCGCATCAAGCGAGCATGATAAGGAATAAATTAGCACTAAAGGGCGCAGGGCGCAAGGATTTTACATATAACATCATTGTTATTATAGAAAGGGGTGTTCCTGCGCCGTTTATGTAGTTTTATAATGGGTGCAAATAAGTTTGGTGTTGCATGGGAGTAGGATGTGCCAATGGCATAGGTAATTTTCATGTAACATGGAAATTTGGTGCGCCGAAGGGCGCAAGATTAATGTGTGTAGCACTAACTTTTTATGTGCGCAAAAGTGGGAGTTTGCACGACATAGGGAAAGCTTGCAGTATGGCACTTTGTTATTGTTAGCGAGATTACAGATTGCGCGGTGCTCGAGACAGGTTTTCTTCCCAGTTTGGTATGGCGCAAGAAGGGTGCATGTTATGCTTAGAACAGCTTGCAGTGCCTTAGGCGCGACCGTGTTTTATACATAGGAATGGCGTTTGCGCCAAAGGAAAACCGCGGATGGAAAAGATAACCTCCCCTTTTTTGGTTTTCAACCTCTTGAGTTTGTGATTTTTTGAGTTTTAACGTCATAACTCGTCAGTGAGGGGAACACAGCAAAAGAGTTCTAGATTCATTTTGAGACAGAGCCCTCTTGGCCAGCAGATCTGGAAAGAGGGTGAAAATGGTTTGGGAGGGAAGATTTGCAAGAATGGCAGGAGGGGTTTATGGTTTCTTAGATCTATATCACCAAACTTCACAAACAACCAACAAAAACAAAACACAAGAGAAACAAGGACCACTTACCCGAAATATATGAAAGGAGAAACGAAGTGGGGTCCACGAACGCGATACGAGGATGATGGACGCGCTAAGAGGTGTAGAGGAATAAAGTTTTCACGTGTTTTTGATTGTGAAAGTGACAGGGGATGCGCCTATATATAGCCAAAAGTGCAATAAATGTGCCAACCACTTTTTAAAGAGGCGCACCAAAACACGTGTCGACATGGAAAACTTTGCGCCCTTTGGCGCGGATATGGTTTTGTCAACATGGAATTATCTACGCCTTTGGCGCAAATTTAGTATTATCAACATTGGATTTAGTACTGTCAAATATGGCGTAACTTTTTTGTTGCTGACAGAAGGCGCATGCGCCTTAGCGCATGCAAGAAAGGCACATCACGGGAAGGCGCAACAATTGTTGTGTCAACACTTCAAAGGGTGCGCCAAAGGAAATAAAGGGGGCACAAGTTTGTTCTATGTTGCATAGATAAAAGGTGCGCCCAGCCAAAAAAAGAGACCAAAATGACCAAGTTTGGAAAACTAGATTTCCGGAAAGGGATTTTACAACATTCTGAACGCTGAGGGACCCCGACGAGGAACCAGAACAAAATTTTGGTATGGTTACTTGTAAAATTACCCTCGTCAATTTTACAGATAACAAAATGTCTCTCCTAAAACACCTTTACCAAGAAGCATTGAGATCAAAGCACCATGGGGTAGTCACACCCAAAAGATCAACTATGAGTTTGCTCCTTTTATGTGTTTTTCCTACTTTAAAGCAGGACACAATATCAAATCTTGTCCCAAAGCTAAAGAGGAGGTTGTTATTAAAGCTCAACTTAAGAAGACTAAGAACAAGGAGGATCTGAAGGGAAAGGGACCAATGCAGTTAAATGGTAGTGGACCGTCGAAGGTCAATCCTGAATGGCAATAGTTAGAAAATCCCAAGGAACTCACTCTAGAAGCACAGGTCAAGACAATTGTTGAGGAAGGGTAGGATAAGGTCAGCAATAGTGAGGTGACCCAAGAACCGGGAATAATGAGGATACAATGTTTTTTGAAGATTGTCAGGAGGATAATATAGTGGGTTCAATAGTCCCAGACTCTTTGGATGCAAGTTTCTTTGCTCAGAGACCAGAGGAAGCTCTACTAGTGAGAAATATGTATCAAATGTTAGATGTAAATGAGGATATCTCTATTGTTGTGGAGGATGCACAATGTGAATAAGAGCTTGATGAAGAAATGGAAAAAGAAGATACAAATGTAAGTAAGAAGGTGGATGATGTGGTCAAAGAGAGTGCTTTTATGGTGAGCTCAAATTTTCTCATCCCTGACTCTAGGCCATCCCTTAACCAGATTTCAACACCAAGAACCAGATCTAAGGCAGATGTAGGAGAAAACAAGGCATCCCTAGGATGGCCTTCGAGAAGGAAAAAGGGATAAAGCGATAAAGAAAGATATCATGGAAGGTCACCAAAAACCATTAGTGTTGGGTAATAAATCCTCTTATCATAAATGATTTGCATCTCCTGAACATTAGGGGCCTAAATCAGCCTAGTAAGCATAGGATTTTGAGGGATTTAAAAGAGAAAGAGAAACCAGATGTGTTAATGTTACAAGAAACTAAGATGAATGACATGAGGATGAAGGATTTTCAGGCTTCTTTTTGGAAATATTCTGGATTTCATTGTCAACCTGCTGCTGGAGCCTCAAGAGGTTTGTTGTGCATGTGGAAAAAGGATAAATTGGAAGGATTTCCTCTCATCAATAGTCAACACCATTTAGCTATTTGTTTTACTGAAGTCAAATCTAGAAATCAATTTATCCTATCAAATGTCTATGCTCCCAATACCTTTGTGGGAAGAAGGGAGCTATGGGAGAAAATGACCACTTTCAGGAGAATGTTTAAAGATTTAAATTGGATTATTGGTGGAGACTTTAATATGCCTCTCATCCCTTCTGAGAAGAAAGGGGGTATTAATGTCTTCACGAAAAGTATGGAGGACTTGGGTAATTTCATGGGTTGGAATGCCTTAATTGATCTAAATCTCAGTGGCTCTAAATTCACTTGGTCCAACAAGAGAGAGGGGGATAATCTTATTCAAATAAGATTGGATCAATTTTTGTCAATACTCAGTGGATTCAACAACAACATTACACTCTCTCCACCCTTCCTAGGATTGGGTCGATCATAATCCGTTAATCCTCAAAACTGATGTCAGAGCTCACATGGTTGGTCATCCCTTCAGGTTTGAAAAGATATGGACTACTCACCCTGATTTGGAACAAAGACTTCAGGAATGGTGGAACATTGAAGTGAGAGGTAATAGTATGTTCAAGGTGACCACCAAGCTCAAAAATATCAAAGTTAATCTGAAAGTCTGGAATAAGGAAATTTTTGGAAACATTTTCCTTCAAAAAAGTAGAATAGCGGAGGATCTTAGGATTCTTGAAGAAAACATGGAACATGGAGGGTGGAGCCCTAAGGAAAAAGCCAAAGAAAAGACCCTTCTTTCAGACTACCACAATATCCTGCATCGGGAAGAGGTTTACTAGAAGCAACAATTGAGAATCATGTGGCTTAAGGAGGGGGATCGGAAACACCAAATTTTTTCATATCTCTGCTACTATTAAAGCTAATAAAATGTATATTCAAGAGATCAAGAAAGGTAATGGGGATATTACCAATGATGATAGTGATATTGTTTCTACCATTGTTGCCTTCTTCAAAAACTTTATGTTGAGGATCTTCTTAGTGATGAAGTTACTAAGGAAGAAATCCTTAACCTTTTTGAACCTAGCTATTAGTCCTAAAGAAAATCAGGAGCTCATTTTTATCCCTAATGAAGAGGAGATCAAAGCTATTTTGGATGCTATGGAAGGTGATAAAAGTCCTAGACTAGATGGATTTCTAGCTTTTTTCTTCCAACTCTATTGGGATATTGTTAAGACTGATGTGGTTTCATTGTTCAAGAATTTTTCTCGATCAGGTTGCTTACTTAAATAGATTAATCATACTTTTATTGCCCTCTTACCTAAAAAACCTGGTGTTAAGGATCTGGGGACTTTAAACCAATTAGTCTATGCAATACCATGTATAAGCTCATCTCTAAAATTCTAGCCTTTAGACTTAGGGAGACCCTTGGTAGCTTCATTTCTTCCAACCAAGGGGCTTTTGTGCCTGGTAGACAAATTCTGGACAATATTATTAAAATTCATGAAACTATTCATTCAATGGAACTTTTTGGAAGGGAACCCATGATTTTGAAGCTCACCAAGCAAAAACCTATGATAGAATTTATTGGGATTTTCTATACTCTCTTTTTTCTAAGATGGGCATAATCCTCATTTCATTAAAATGATTCAGGCTTGTAATAAGGATCCAAGCTTTTCAGTTATCATAAATGGTAAACCCAATGGTTTTTTCAAAGCTGAAAGGGGGATGAGACAAGGAGATCCTTTATCCCCCTTCATGTATATAATTATTGTTGAAACTTTGTGCAGATTATGCCTTAAAGCCCAGAGAGAAGGTTGTTAGGAAATAAGGGATAAAATATGCAGAATAATCCCTCACAGAATCGCAACAATAGAAACTAATATGCAGAAAAATATTATAGATCTCAAATAAAAGTGCAGAATAAAATAACACAACACAAAGAGACAATATTTAACGTGGTTCACCCAATTTGGGCTACGTCCACAAAGAATCACTTGCTTAGATTTTATTACAAGCCACCACTCTCTCAATACAATACCCAGATCTGTTTGGAGCTATGCTCAACAAATTCTACAGAATTCACAACCGAATTCAAAACACATCTGCAATGTTACATTATCCCTACCATATGCATAAAACCATATAAGTAGACAACTACTTAAGCAGCTTTACAAAACCATGTGAAAAAACCATCCCATAAAATTATGGGTCAAAATCCCGCCCATATGAGAAAAATGCATTTCCCGGTATATCGGGCACGTTTTAAGGCCAAAAATTTCTCTACAACCGTGGAAAGTGTATAATACTCTTAGTGTACGCCTTGAACACTTTCTCACATGAAAAAAGCTCCACAACCTAAAGCAATCTCCCACTTAGAGACTAGTTTTCCTTTGAGCAAGCTTCTCAACCATTCACTAGTTTTCCTTTGAGCAAGCTTCTTAACCATTCACTAGTTTCCGTGAAGACCAACCAAAGATGAACACAGCTTCAGTTTTTCCCTTGTGACCACCTTGGTCATCATGTCTACAGGATTTTGACTGGTATAAATCTTCTCCAGCTTCAACTTCTCTTCCTCCAAATCTTTCTTGATGAAATGGTACCTTAACTATATATGCTTCATCCTAGAGTGGAAAGCAGAGTTCTTAGCTAGGTGTATAGCACTCTGACTATCACTATGCAACTTTCCTTCCTCCTACTTATGCCCCAACTCTTCAAGCAATTATTGTAATAAATCATTTCTTTACTTGCCTCTCGTGGCGTGAACATACTCAACGTTCATGGTCGATAAAAGCCACCAACTTATGTAGTTGTGAAATTTAGCTTCTGTTGTCCCACCTACAGTGTAAACATAACTTGTTGTGCTCCTCCTGTTGTCTACATCTCCAACCATATCTCGAATCTACATAACCACACAAAGTGGTGTCTCGATCCATCAGTAGCACAAAATCGTCCCCATGGTCCCTCTCAAATACCGAAGGATCCATTTTACTACCCGCCAATGATCTCTACCGGATCACTCATAAATCTACTTACACGCTCCCACCGCATGGGCAATATCAGCTGGTGCACACCATGACATACATCAAACTCGCCAACTACGATGAGTAAGGTATCTTGGACACTGGTTTATCACCCGCTATGTCTTGGGACACCGCTCCTTTGATAACTTGAAATGGCCTCGCCAAAGGAGTCCCAATTGGTTTAGCATCCCGCATATTAAGCCACTCCAAAACCTTCTTAATGTACTCTTCATGAGATAAAGTCGGGTTCCGTTCCATCCTATCCCGAGATATCCTCATACCAAGGATTTGTTTGACTACCCCCAAATCCTTCATAGTAAAGGATTCACTTAGCCGCTTCTTGAGTATTTTTATTTCCTACATGTTTTTACGTACAACCAACATGTCATCCACATACAGAAAAGGATAATATAACTACCATCCTCGTATTTCTTTATATACATGCAATGGTTAGAATGACATCTAATATAACCTTGCTCCACCATGAAGCTATCAAATTTCTTATACCATTGATGTGGAGCTTGTTTCAAACCATACAAGCTCTTATTCTGTTTGCACACCATCTCCCCTTTACCTTTGACCTCATAACCCTCTCGTTTCGCATACATAGTTCCTCCTCCAAATCACCATGGAGAAATGCGATTTACATCAACTTGTTCTAATTACAAGTATTCTACTGCAACTATTCCTAGAACAATTCTAATCGAAGTCATTTTTACTACAAGAGAAAAAATCTCATTAAAATCTATACCTTTTTTCTGTGTAATCCCCTTTACCACCAATTGGGCCTTGTATCTTTTCTTGCCTCCTTCTTTCTCTTTGACTTTGAACACCCACTTGTTTTGTAATGCTCTTTTGCCTTCGGGTAGCTTCACCAAATCCCATGTCTAGTTCTCCATGAGAGCCTGATGCTCCTCATCCATGGCTTGCTCCCACTTCTTCTTGGCATCTACATGCATTGCTTCATCAAAGCTCTCTAGCTCTCCACTATTAGTGAGTAATAAATAATAAAGAGAAGGAGAAAAAGTTCAAGTTATCTTCTTACCCTAGAAGACCTCCTCAATATAGGAGTTTGGGGTTCCTGTTGAGGAGGTTCCTGAACTGATTCATGTGTCACTTTCCCATCCGGAAGATCCTCTACTATTGCATATTCTTTCTTGGATTCTTCCCTGTTTTCCTGCGCAATTCTTTGCTTAAACACGACTTTCTCATTAAAGACCACATCCCTATATAGAATTATTTTCTTTTCCTTAATACTCCAACATTAATATCCAACATCATCACCACCATAACCAATGAAAAGTACCATTTTCTGATTTAGCCTCTAGCTTGGTCCTACCATCGTTGTCTATATGGACAAACACCTCACATCCAAAGACTCTAAGAAATGAATAATCAACTTTCTTACCATACCAAGCCTCCTCAGGTATGCCTCCATCCAAGGCACTTGAGGGTCCTCTGTTTATCAAGTACACAACTGTGCTCACCACTTCTGCCTAAAAAGAAAGAGGTAGTCCTACATGTAACCTCATGCTCCTAGCACATTCCATTATTGTTTTGTTCATCCTTTCTGACACCCCATTCTCGCCGAGGAGTTCCTGAACTGTCTTTTACCTCGAAAATTCCATTCTTAGAACAATAATCATCAAATTCACCGCTGCAATACTCCCCTCCATTATATGACCTCGAGACATTTTAGATTAAGACTGCTTCATTCTCTACTAAGGCTTTCCATTTAACAAAAGTGTCAAATACATCGATTTGTTTCTAATATAATAAACCCAAACTTTCCTTGTTGCATCATCAATAAAGGTAACATAATAACTTGAATCCCCAAGAGATGATACCTGAGCCACCTTTATACATCGAAATGTGCCACTCTAACTTACTCTCTTTCTTTGTAGGTCCAACCTTGAGAAACCTTACTTACTTACTCGCTTCCCATATATGCGCAGTCCTCACATAACTCCAAACTTGTTTCGTATATCTAGGTAAATCCTTCTTTATGATCTCCATGCCCTTATGGCTCATATTACAGAGCCTATAGTGCCACAATGTTGTATCTACTTCAAGCCACAAGATTACAAAAATTAGTGCTATAAGTGGTTAAATACAAGGTTCCAACCTTCTTACCTCTTGCCACCACAAGAGCACCACATTACCTGTTGCCACATTTGCCTCCTTGTTTTCTTCCTATTGTTTCTTCTTGTCCCGAAGCTCCCAACAGTCCTTCTTTACATGCCCATACTTTCCATAGTGCCAACATACTATCTTGCTTTTGGATTTTGACCTTGCCCGATCCTTTGATTTTCCATGGCTTCCTCTATTCTTCTATCTCCCTCTAGTTTCCACTGTCAAAGCATTCCCTGAAGTAGAAGATTCACCAGAGCTTTTTCTTCGCATTTCCTTGCTTATAATCACCCCTACAACATCCTCAAACTTCAACTTTGAGTTAGCTAGAACCGAGTTGCTTACCGCCATTACCAGGCTATTCCAAATCTTAGGTAAAGAGCACAAAACTAATAAAGCCCTAACTTCTTCATCAAATTCTATCAGAATCAAGCTAGCATATTTACAAACAGTATTAAAATCATTTAGATGATCTACTACTCGAACCATTCTCGACATCTTCATATTAAACAAAATTTTCATTAAAAATATCTTATTACAGTGGCAGAGGTTTTTCATACAACTTCCTAATGCATCCATCAGTTCTTTTGTAGTCTTTTCCTTTGAAACATTAAATAATCTCAAGATGCAAGACACACGGATTATCCTAAGCACCTTCCTATCCAAAGAAATCCCATTCTCGCATCTGTCATGATCAAGGGTTTTTTCACCTTCTTAGACAAATGTAATATAAAGATCCTTCGATAAAGGTAATCTTCCATCCGCATCTTCCACAGACTAAAATTATGCCCGTTGAATTTATCAACCCTAGATCTTCCATCATCTACCATAGCTCCCACTCAAGATAAAACTTTCCCTGTGATTCAACACTTTAAGAAACCAAACCAGACTCGATACCAATTGTTAGGAAATAAGGGAGAAAATATGCGGAATAATCCCTCACGAATCACAACAAAGAGAAACTAATATGCGTAAAATATTACAGATCTAAAATAAAAGTGTCGAATAAAATAACACAACAAAAAGAGATAGTATTTAACATGGTTCACCAAATTTGGGCTATGTCCACGAAGAATCACTTGCTCATATTTTATTACAAGCCACCACTCTCTCAATACAATTCCCATATCTGTTTGGAGCTATGCTCAACAAACTCTGCGTAATTCATAGCCAATTCAAAACACATCTCGCAATGTTACATTATCCGTACTATATGCATAAAACCATATAAGTAGACAAGCTCGCTTAAGAAGTTTTACAAAACGTGGGTATTAAAACCATAGGCCAAAACCATCCCATAAACCTATGGGTCAAAATCCCACCCATATGAGAAAAACACGTTTCCCGATATATCGCATGTTTTAAGGCCAAAAAAATCTCTACAACTATGGAAAGTGTACAAGACTCTTAGTGTATAGTCTTCGACACTTTCTCGCATGAAAACAGGATCCACAACTAACAAAGGTCACATGGAGGGGATTAAGGTGGCTAGTGGTATAGAAAATCAATGTCTATTACAGCAGTTTGTTGATGATACAATCCTTCTGGGTCAAGCTGTTGTTCAAGAAGCTAGGACTATCAAAGGCATTACTAAGAAGTATGAGAGGGCTATAGGGTAGAAAATCAACTTTAGGAAAAGCTCTTGTTTCTTCATAAATGTGGGAAAGGAACAACATATCAAATTGGCTACCATCCTGGATTGTAATATCAAAATCCTTCCTGATTCCTATTTGGGAATGCCTCTCTAGTGGGAGTAAACTTGATGAAAGAGTGTGGAATATTCTCTTAGAGAGATTTCATAAGAAGTTGGCCTCTTGGAAAGGCTCCCTTCTCTCTCAAGCTAGGAAGGCTCAACTTCTTCAGAGTAGTCTGCAAGGTATTCTTGTGTTTATAATGTCCATATTTATTCTTCCAAGTAGAGTCAAGAAGGCCATTGAAGGGATTCAGAAAAGGTTCTTATGGACTGGATCTAGAGGATAAAAATAGAATCCCTTTGGTTGTATGGGACAAGGTTACCCAACCCAAGGATAAGGGTGGTTTGGGTCTTAAGAATATTCAGTTTATGAACCATGCCCTCATTGCTAAGGTTGGGTGGAGGCTCCATAAAGAAGTTGGTATCTGGGTGACTATTCTGAAAGTGAAATATTTGTTGCCCTTTGGCAAAATGTTGGATTTTTTCAAGTGATTTGGTGCTACCGAGAGGTTCTATTTTCTAGAATAATTTGTGTCAAACTAGGAAATTGCTTATCAAAGGGTACAAATGTAACCTTGGAGATGACTCTAAAATCAAATTCTGGGAGGATCATTGGGTGGAGGATGTTGCCCTAAATTTGAGAAATCCTTGGAGGGAAATTTGGAATTTCTACTCTGATGAGAAAGGAGATCTTGTCAGCAATTATTGGGATGAGGACGCAGATGGTCCCCTATCCTTCCCCCTCCTTTATTTCATGGGGATATCCAACCTTTTCATGAGTTAAATAGAAAACTAAGGGATCTTCATATCCCTCCTAATAGTGTCAAGGATGAGCTTGTTTGGAGACTCACTGATACTTGGGGATTATGAGGTTAAATCCAGATATTTGACAAACTTTGACCATATGGATTCAAATGTCGTTTGGAGGAAGGTTTGGAACAAACATCTTATCCCTAAGATCAATTTTTTTGGGAAGTCATCAAAGGTAAGATCCTTACTATTGACCATCTAAGAAGGAAGGGAATGATCATTATTAATAGATGTGGGTTGTGTAAGGACAATGAAGAAACTATCATGCACTTATTTCTAGAATGCCCTTTCTCTTTTCAAGTTTTTGTTGTGATCTTGGGTATCTTCAATGTGCAGTGGGTCCTCCCGATGATGTGGCTCTCTTACCTAAACAATGAAACTTTAATTTTTAGAATGACATGGTTTAAAAATATGGAAGATGACATTTCCTCACATCTTTTGGGGAATCTGAATTGAACGTAATAACAATATTTTCAAGAAAAAATTGGTTAGCTTGAGAAGGGTTTCGCATAAAGTGATACGAGCTCTTAAGGATAACCCCGGATACTTAAGTCGAAATAGGTCGAGGGTGAATGAAGTGGGAGATGGATGTGCTTAGGAACTTAGAGGTTGAATCCTCCTTCACCATTAAGGAAAAACTGAAACGCATTGTCAAATGGATCAAACCGCTTGGATTAAAGCTTTAAGATAAACTTCGACGGGTCGCTCATGTGATTGACAAAGTGGATGGAGTAGGGGGTCTTGTTTGTGACCATAAAGGTATTTGTATTGCACCTATGTGAGGCCTATAGATAACCAATCGAACAACGTAGCGGAGGCTAGAGCCATGCTTTGGGGAGTTAGGCTTTGTTGTGACATAAGATTAAAAATATGATTATTGAGGGTGACTCGACATGTGTCATTAATGCTCTCAAGGACAATAGAAAGTGTGGCTGGAAACTTAATAATTTGATTATGGAGGCACGTGCCATCCTTGCTTCATTTGATCAAGTGGTCATTCAACACTCTTATCGTGCGGGAACAAATTGGCAGATGCATTGGCTGATAAAGGTACGACCATGGTGGATTTAGAGACATGGTTTGGGACACGTATTCCTTGGAGTTAGGTGAATAAGCTCATTAATGATGATGCAATGTAGGAAAAAGGGTTTTGATGACAACCCGGGTTTGCACGCTTGGGATTATGAGAGGAATTTCCTTTTTGGAAAACCAACCTTGTCAATTTCATTTGTTTCTTGATTTAGTGTCTCTCTCGCTCTGCAAAGGTGTTTTTCTTGTAGGTTTCATGGGGGTGATAGGGTGAGAATGGAGCCCACTACTTTTCTCCATCTCAAAAATGACATGGGTCTGTGGAAAGTGTTGCATAAAGGGGGTTTTACCAAATTCATTCGAAGGCTCAAAGGTAATGACCCTATCTTGTTTGTTGAATTTATTCTTGCTTGAAGGATGGTAGTTTTGATTTTTGTGGGGTTCATATTGATGTCTCGGAGGAAGCAATTTCTGAAGTTATTGGGTTAAAAATGGAGGACCTCAAAAATTTTAAAGACAAAACTAGGAAGAAGCATGAAATTGTGACTTTCTTTGAGGCTGGGGAAAACATTATTGCTTATGATGATGGGATTGCCCACACTTGCTTGCCAGATAGGTGGGTGGATGTTTGCATGGTTATCATGAAGTATTTGACCCTTGAAGGGAAATTTCAAAAAAATTACCTATCATTTGTCTATTCTCAATCTCTTCCATCGGGATCAATCTATGAGCCTCGCTTATTTTCTTTATC
Organism: Taxus wallichiana var. yunnanensis; assembly: GCA_018340775.1. NCBI lineage: Eukaryota > Viridiplantae > Streptophyta > Pinopsida > Cupressales > Taxaceae > Taxus > Taxus wallichiana. The sequence continues at coordinate 475,224,514 of CM031240.1, read as the reverse complement.
GTTCGTTGCTCTCGACCATTGAGGATTTTAAGAAGGAAAAGACAAATATCCCCCTTAATCAGGGTCTCATCCTCCTCATGGTTTAAAGATGTAAAATGGTTATCCCTTTCCCTGTCATTCGATCACGATTCGATCGAAACCCTAGCCTCCCACATTAACAAAATTAAGAAACAGAAAGTGATTGACCTTGGAGAAGGGCATTGTTGATGCCTTGTGTAATATCAAAAAGGGTATTAAGAACCTAGATGATAATTCCACCAAAAGGGCCCAAGAACTTGTTGATTAGGAGGCCAGACTTATGAGGGTTGAGACCACCAATGACACCATTCTCATTGTCAACAAAAACCTCATTCAAGAGTTGAAAGATTTCCATTAGCGTATTGATTCCCAGAAAAAAACCATCAGGGGTATCCAAGCTGATTTCGTTATGCAAGAGCAAAGGATTTCTATTTTACAGGATCAGTTACTATTGAGGAGGGAAAAACAAGATGAAGTTGATGATGAGCATGTCTAACAAAAGTTGAGGACTCGACACCTAATCGAGATAGCTCGGGTATGGTTGCTGACTACAATCAAAGAAAGGATCAAAGGGAAGAGAAGGTGGATCCCAGATGGAGAATGTGGTTGTTAACCGACCGAAAAGGGTCATTATCAAGGTGGTTGGCAGGAGGGATGGAGGTCTGAGCACTAGATCCCGTAGCAGGGCCACAATGAACTAATTACGTTCCTTTTCCTGCCCTTTTCTGTTTGGTTTGGTTTTTTTATCTCTGCCCCTTTGGGGTAAAAAAACATTGTTAATTTTGCAAACTCTTGTAGTTTGGCCCATCTGTGTGGGGGCCTTTTGTCAAGCTCTTTTGACTCTGCCTTCATGGCCTTGTTATAGTTTTTTTCTTCTGAAAACTTGCTCCTCTATGTATGGGGTTTTTGTGTCCTCGTTTAAAACCAAACTTTTTTATCTTATCTAAAAAAAGAATAAGTATCTTAATTATGATCAAATGTCATAATAACTTATTGATTATGATTAAGATTACTTATTAATTTGTTTTATATTTTGATCGTAAGGTGTTTCTTATGATCGCCGATTATATAGATTTAACGTGTTGAACTGGTTAAATTTCTTGGACCGATCAATACTCCATTTACAGTAATTATATTGACCATGTTGTGAAAATGCATTTTTGGTTTATAATGGTTTGTTAAGACACCCTTGGTTGGACATGCATGAGTATGACTAGGTAATGATAATTGTGCTTAGTCTATTTTAAAAATCTATGGTCTTAGACCATGTTTATATGCAATTATTTTAATTAAATAAGCTTTACTCACCTTATACTAAGGCTTTTATTGGTTAATATTTAACACCAATTTGACTATAGTCGAATGATCTTTAGCATGGTTTGTTTAATAAGTAATTCAGTTGATTCTTGACCCATGCAAATTATTGTTTAAATTAAAAATCGGGACCACTCGTGCATTTAATCGAGTTAGCCTTGGAGGGAAACTGCAAGTTGGAAGTTGGGGTAGATGGGAAAGGCCACTATGTGGCACCTACAAATAATAAATGCATTGAATGAATCCCACGAATCTTGGGAATGGAGAGGCTTCCTCCAGAAGCTACTATGCAAAATTAGTTTTCCATTTTTAATATTTTTTCATGCATGCCAAGCTCTTCCCTCTCCCCTTTAAGTTGTTGCATGCATTTTTCATTTTGTTACTTGTTGAGCTATTATTGGAAGGCAATAATGGAGGATTTAACAATTATAGTCATGGATGAGTTTGGTTATTTTTCACTTTGCATTCGTGTTATTCTTTTGGGTTTTGGAAAGAAGAATTGGAGGATCTTGCTGGGAGCTTCAAGGTTTTTACAGAGTTTAAAAGGCATGGCTATATTTCCCCCTGCCTTGATATGTTATGAAATAATATGATACACCCTTAATCATATACATCACATTGGATGTATATAACCGACTTATGGCTATCATAACTTCTTATAATGATGTATCTCTTTCATATATGTTATTGTTATCCATATTTTGCCCTCGTGCCAAATATTGGATCGACCACGATCCCGCATAACAGAAAATAGAGTCAAAAGGTAGATAGAAAAGGGCCTCAAAATTGGCTAAGTATAAAGGTGTAAGCGGAGAATGCCAAGTGTCAGTATGGCGTTGTTTCAAGGGGTAAAATTTGCAAAATGGCTCATAACTCCACCCAAGGAAAAAGTCAGCATCTGGGCGAGTCAAAGCCAAAATGGGAATCAAAAGAAAGGGGCAAAAGATAAATTGCAGACCCGTAGGCCCGATTTTTCTCCAATATAGTCATTGTGTCCCATATCAAAAGGGGACCCATTTTTCAAGTTGTTTTCCCACCCTCCTGTACGGACCCGATACAAACTTTAAAGGGGAATATCTTTTGACTCAGGGCTCGAAATATTGCGAATCTGATGCCATTGGAAAGATCTCGGCCTCACCCATGTCATGGAGATCTGGAACTTTAATTTTGAGGAGGTTAGGTGAAGAAAAATGGAGGAAACGTCTTTGGGATTTTAATGCAGGATCTTCTTTCCTCAACAACCAGATTAGATTTGATCTATTTCACCGTTTCCTCTTCCTTCAAGGTGCCGAACCAAGGATTGATGCAATAAAGATGGATTTGGGGGAGAGATTTCATCAGAGGCATTAATAGTGGTGGTTGAACTTCAACCTACTTTTCCCACTTCTCTCTCTTTTCTTCTTTCAGGTTGAATCTATAAATATGGGGGTAGGATTCATTGTAAAGGGTTGGACATTCTTTGTTTTGCAGGCTCCCTTCTCCTTTTAGCAAAAGGATTTGTGGGGTTCATGCCTTCCATCAAAGCTACATTACATTTCGCCTCTTATCTACTTTGTAATGGACTATATCAATCTATGGAGCAATAAAACACGTCTGTGATTGATTTTAGATCCTTTCTTGTCTCTTTTTCTTTCATCTGGATGTCCCATTATATATCTAGCTATCTATGCTTGTTTATTGTTTGCATTTTCTTAGTTTGTGTCTATTAGCAAGATAAGTGTTCATCATTCCTTTGGTGCATCACCTTGTAGTTTAAATTTGTTTTAATTTATGTATTCCTTCTGTCCATGTCTCCTTGGTAAAATTTAGATTAGGATTAAGAACAGATCCTCTGCAAGTTTTTACGTATGCACCTAAACAAAGGAATAAGGAACCAACCTTCAATCTAGAGAGCTTTCCCATTTTGTAAGGTCCCACACCTTGGGGAAAGTTCAATGTTACACAATCACACCAAATGACTCTACCTTAGAAAAGTAGACTTGTAGAACTCATTTGGGGGTGTTGTGATTTCACGTTAATAGTTTTGGCATGCCGGTGGGACTAAGAAGTCTCCATCTTATTACAGTAGGGATTGATGTACACTTGTTGTGATTCTAGCTTTTAAGAATCCTTAAAATTATACATCTGACGACTCCAAAAGAAACAAATCTACTGGTTTCAATAGCCCAAGCTTGAGAGATTCATGAGAAAAACCCGGTCTAGAGCAAGGAAGGAAGGTATATTTGAATACTTGTGTCTTCCCCGGCGGATAAAGGAGAGGAAGAAGAATTCAGAGGTCTCCATCTCCACCAAGTAGAACCTTGTCAACACCTCCACCTACAAGGCCTTTCTTTCAGTCTGCGAGGATTTTTAGGCCAATCAGAATGGCACAACCAAATCCATATGTCAACTTCACCGGTAGTAGTCCATTCGCCTTGATTACAAAAAAACCCGGTTCCGATTGTAGCATTACAGATCATACCACATTTCACTGGGGAAAATCAAACTTCTCCCAGCAACCACGTCCAAGATATTACAAATGTCTATACAATCCATGAGATCCATGAGATGGACATTGCATTCAAGTCTGCTCACCTCTTCATTCAAAGGGAAAGCTTCACAATGGTTCAGGAGTCTTGAAGTAGGCTCTATCCAAAATTGGAACTAGTTGTGCACGACCCTTCACAATCAGTTTGGGGAAAAAGGTGATAACTTGTCTTTGTTGGAGCAACTAACAACTATCAAGAGAGCCCCAAACGAGTAGCTAATAAACTTCAACCTTAGATTCCAATGGACCTGGGATGGGATTCCAACAACAAAGAAACCCACCAATGAAGGTGTCTTCTTATACTTTCTCAAGGCTTTAAATTCTGATATTTCTCGATGATCCAACATGGGGGCACTACATTACCTCGTAGCCTATAGCCTCTCTCTATAGGGCCGAGAACCATTTGATTCAAGCTGGAAAAATCACTCCTAGGCCATCCATGCCTCACTGTACCACGAGTTAGGAAGCCCAGGATACTAGCCAAGTGCCTACATTAGCTCCAATACCCACCCCAGGAATCAAAGCTCACCAAGCTTCCACTTCATCATCTAATGCCTCTAAATAGTTTCAGGAAGCGGTGATGAAGCAATTTTAGAACTTTGGGAATGAGCTAGTGACCATCAAAAGACAACAAGCTCAATATCAAGATAGACCCCAGTGTCAACGAGAATAGGCCACTACCTCGGACTATGAATCAAAGCGGAAACCTAGGACAACCCCATGCTCTTCTTTAGACCTTTGTGCCATATGATCCTAACATAGCTTCAACATCAAGGGAATTGGTTCCCACGCAGAACAATATGGTACGAAAATATGATTGGTGTTTTCCATGTGATCAACCCCATAACCAATCAACATGCTTTAATGGTGCTCTAAATCAGGCCTTAATGGTGCAAACCAGTATGATGCCACAAGAACTTGGCCAAGAGGAAGATCAGCAACAAGGTGGCCCCCCAAACGAGACTATGCTTGTCAATCGGTGGCGGTCAAGACTTCGTGGGATGAATCAATCCCCTCTAAAGGTGTGGCTGCCAACACACGGTCCAAAAGAGAAGTATTGGAGAGGTCCTACACTCGAATTTAGGTGACCCTTAATCTTCCATCACTCCACAATATCTTGGTGCTCCAAGTACAACTCCCAACATGCTGAACCAATCCAGACCACCTCCCAAACCTAGTCAAGCACCGAATGTAATAATCCATGTGCAAGAAAGAAATGTGTCTGGGAAGGGGCAACAAAAGGACAACACATTCAATATTATTGAGTAGATGAAAAGGACAAGTGTGAACATTTCACTATGGGAGTCACTGGCCATTCTAGGGCAGAGGGATCTGTTGCAGACTGCCATGTAGAATTGGTCAAGTTCAAATCACCCCCTAACCAACAAGAGAAAGTTTTTGTTAATGCAGTTCAACCAGGAGAAACCATGGAGAACAACAAGGTAAAAACTTGAGACCTCCTCCCTTCTATGTCTCATTGATTATTGGAGACAAATTGGTGCACAATTGTATGATTGATTCTAGGGCCAGTAGTTCTGTGATGCCCAAACAAATAGCTGATCAGTTGGGTCTCCAATATGAGGTCATCTCTAGAGGAGTAGTCCAATTAGATGGGACAATAGTAACCACTATGGGAATCATCAAGGATCTGAGTCTCACTCTACACGCTTTCCCTAATGTGATTGTTTTGCAAAATGTGTCAATCATAGACTTGCCACCACATTTTGCTTTGTGTCTATCCAGAGACTTCACTGCCAAAATTAGAGGCTACCTGTCTAGCTGATTGGTCACATATGCTCTTTAGGACAAGGTATGGGGAAAAGGCCACAATCAGATATGAACCTATTGCTGATTATCATATTGAATCCTATGTGCCTAGCCCAATCAATGCCAACTGCTCAGCTTTTGATCAAGAAGACCTCCTAAACACTAATGAAATAGATACCAAGGTGGGATGTATCCTAGACTTGACCCTAGATGAGTGGGCCAACAAAAACATGCTTTTGACCCCTATAGGGAGATGGAAGAATTTGAACTAAGTGTGTACTGCCTACATGAAGAGAAACAACCTCATCCTAACCTAATCAAGCCATAATACAAGGATGACAATGAGGTGTGGCAATTGTTCTTCAATGGCTCAAGGAGTAAATAAGGAGCTAGAGGAGGAGCCATGATTGTGTCCCCAGGAGGTATGAGATATTATTCACCTTCGATTCTAGTTCGCTAGCTCAAATAACACCGTTGAATATGATGCTTTAGTCCAAGGTCTTCATCGGACAAGGAAGTCGGGAATCAAGAACTTGCAAGTATTCGGTGATAGTGAACTAGTTACCAATCGTGTCAAAGAACTTAATGTCTTTAAAAATGACCTGCTCAAAAACTACAAGAGTAGGGTACAGGATCTCATTAAGGATTTCGAGGCCTTCAATATTATGTCCATACCTAGGAAGGAGAATGAAGTTCTTTGATAGACTTGTAGCAATTGAGCAACATTTGATGTGGTTGACAACATCAAGAGGACAGAGAACAAATCACATATCCATGTGGTTGTGAGGCTAAGCAGATGCAGAGATAATAATACATGCTTTGGCAGTGTGTTGAGAATGATCAACATATCATTAACTTTCTACAAGAAGAAGTGAATTCTCACCATAAACCAAAGTAGACTAGAGCAAGCAGATGTGAATTAGATAGTACAACTTCATACAAACAAGCTTCCTAAAGGCTTAGTGACACTGGAATCTATTTTCAATCCTAATGATCGGTTCGAGAAAGAGAAGGCTAACATGTAGATCAAACGAGAAGATTCGAGGCAATCCCAGGTTGAGAAGACAAAACACTTCAAATTGGCCAATTGGCCACCAAACAAGAAAGGTATGAATTCATACAACTTTGCCAAGAATTTCCTGATGTGTTTGCTTGGAGTTATGAGGACCTAAGAGGGTTCAATCCAAAACTAGCACAACACACAATCAAACTGGATCTAGCTGCTCAGCCCATCAAGTAGAAGTAGAGACCAATCAACCCACATATAGAGCCTTTGATGAAGAAGGAGCTGAACAACCTGATAGAGGCAAGTAGCATATTTCAAATTAAACACTCAAGTTGGGTTGTAAATTTGGTCCTAGTCAGAAGAAAATGGAGAAATCAGGTTGTGTGTTGACTTTAGGGATTTGAATAGAGCCTCCCTCAAAGACCACTACCCACTCCCTTCAATGGAGCAGATCTTGCAAGTAGTGTCTGGGTCAGAAAGGTTCTCCCTCCTAGATGGCTACTCAGGGTATAACCAGATCATGGTGAAAGAAGATGATCAATTCAAAACAACTTTCACCACCAAATGGGGCACCTATGCATACAAGAAAATGCCATTTGGATTATCCAATGCTTTGGAGCCACTTTTCGAGGGCAATGGATATGGAATTCAAGGGGTTGATCAAAAAAATAGTGTTGATCTATCTAGATGACATTATAATGTTTTCCAAGAATGCAGCAGACCACCTTTTCCATCTAAGGTAGGTGTTCCAATGATGCAGGAGTTTTGGGGTGTCACTGAACCCCCAAAAATGCATATTCTTAGCCCATGAAGGAAAGCTTCTAGGCCATATCGTATCAAATGAAGGATTGACAATTGACCCGGAAAGAGTTCAAGTGATAAGAGCATTTTCATTTCCAAGTCACAAGAAGGCTCTTCAAAGATTCTTGGGAAAAATCAATTTTGTCCGTAGGTTTGTTCCAAACTTTGCTAACCTTGTTAAGCCAATAAAATTGATGCTGAAGAAGAGCTTAACATTCAGGTGGACAACTGAAGGAAAATCAAGTTTTGAGGCTATAAAAAAAGCCATATCACAAGCCCCAACTCTTATGAACCAAAATTTTCCAAAGATTTCATACGGTATGCCTTTGGTGGTAGCGACACAATTTATGTAATGTTGGTGCAGCAGAACAAAGAAAGTATAGAACAACCAATTGCTTTCTTCAGCCAGAGTTTGGAAGATTATGAGGTAAGGTACTCCTTCATTGAGAGGCAAGTCCTGGTGGTAATAAGAGGATTGAAGAAGTTTAAGCATTTGGTTTCAAACAACAAAATCCAACTATTGGTCTCCCATGCGGGAGTTAAAGAATTCCTTCTCAGCAAGGACCTGAATGAGAAGCGTGCAGGATGGATCACTCATGTCATGGAATATGACATTGAGATCAAGGTCACCAAGCTGGTCCGTGGGAAGGGGTTATGTGAACAACTAGCCTCAAGTCAGCAAGATGAAACAAACAGTGAAAAGGAGGTTGTTCTTGTTCTACAAGATGATCAAGAAGAAGGGAGAGATGATGTACCTACTCCTTGTTGGACCCAAGACATGGTGCACTTCCTTTGAATAGGCATGTGTCCTCATGGGATGAGTAAAGCAAAAAGAAGGCATTTCAGGCTACAGCCATCCCATATGTTCTTATTGATGGTGTCTTGTTCAAAAGGGACATCAATGGCATTTTGTTGAGATGCATTGAGACAGATCAAGTGGAGAGAGTGCTATAAGAATTCCATGTTGAAGTAGCTGGAGGCCATTTTTCTCCAAGAGTGATAGCACTCAAAATCATGAAAGTAGGATATTATTGGCCCAGAGTGTTTAGTGACTGCTACACATGGATCAAAAGGTGCAAGAATTGTGCATTCTTCAAAGGCAAGGAAAGGCTAGCAACACTTCCATTACACCCAATCTCAGTTGACCAACCTTTCATGCAATGGGGATTGAAATTCATTAGAGTCATCAATCCAAACTCAAGCCAAGGTCACAAATGGATCATGACAATGACAGATTATTTCACCAAATGGACTGAGGTAGTGGCACTCAAGGAAGCAAATGAGTCTAGTATCATGGATTTCTATGAAGGGATAGTGACCAGATTTGGAGTGCCACCACCATCATATCGAATAACGCATTAGCATTTATTGGTTCTAAGATCACGGATGGGCCATCAAGAATGGGATTTATTTGAGAACTTCATCAAACTAATACCCTCAAGGCAATGGCCAGGATGAGTCCACAAACAAGAACCTACTAAAGATCATCAAAAGAACTCTTGATGAGAATCGAAGACTTGGCACACGAAGCTTAAAACGACCTTATGGGTTGATAAAATAATGCCCAAGAGATCTATAGGTAGCTCTCCATTCAAGCTCGTCTATGGGAAAGAGGTAGTGTTTCCTATATCACTTGAGTTGCTAGCATTGGAGCTTGTGAAGCAACTAGAGATGTATGAATTTGGACCAATAGAGGCCAGGTATGCAGAGTTGATAGAATTAGAAGAAACCAAAGAGCATGCTCTCCAAGAAATAGAGAAGAATTAGGCTTCAATCAAGAAATGCTTTGACAAGAAGACAAAGGCAAGGACCTTCTAGGAAGGAGACTTGGTTTTGAAATGGGTGAAGAGTTACGATTCCAAAGAAATGGGATCTATCTTAAGTGCTACTACTAAAAGGGGAGTTCTCACCCTGTACATATTAGTTTAGTTTTCTCTTTCCTCTAAGTACTTATACACATTGTCTTATTGTAGTGTAGATTGCTTTTCTCCTAAGTGCTTTGCATGCTCTGCATGTTCCATTTGGAGCATGTATGATTTCAATTTTGTATATAGTGTGGTGCTATTTTATTGCTCTCGTGCAGTGTTTGGACTAGGCATTTGGTCAAGATCAGTTTCAGTTCTAATGGGTTTCCAAGTGGCCCAGGGGTTAGTTTTCAAAGTTCAAATCAGTAGCAGGCTATCACTCATGACTCCATGCCCAATGGATATGAAAAGGCAATTGGTCTTTTCATCTACAGGCATATACCCTTGTGAGTCACCAAATTGTTATCCATATTTCACCCCGTGCCAAATATTGGATCGACCATGATCTCGCATAACATAAAACATAGTCAAAAGGCGGACGAAAAGGGCCTCAAAATTGGCTAAGTATAAAGGTGTAAGCAGAGAATGCCAAGTGTCAGTATGGCGTTGTTTCAAGGGGTAAAAGTTGCAAAATGGCCCGCAACTCCGCCCAAGGAAAAAGTCAGCATCTAGGCCCGAGTCAAAGCCAAAACGGAATCGAAAGAAAGGGGAAAAGATAAATTGCAGACCCGTAGGCCCAATTTTGCTCCAATCTGGCTACCACGTGTCCCATATCAAAAGGGGACCCATTTTTCAAGTTGTTTTCCCACCCTCCTATATGGACCCGATACAAACTCCGAAGGGGCATATCTTTCAACTTAGGGCTTGAAATATTGTGAATCTAATGCCATTGGAAGGATCTTGGCCTCACCCATGTCATGGAGATCTAGAACTTTAATTTTGAGGAGGTTAGGTGAAGAAAAATGGAGGAAACATCTTCAGGATTTCAATGTAGGATCTTCTTGCCTCAACAACTAGATCAAATTTGATCTATTTCACCATTTCCTCTTCCTCCAAGGCACAAAACTAAGGATTGATGCAGTAAAGATGGATTTAGGGGAGAGATTTCATCAAAGGCATTAACAACGGTGGTTGAACTTCAACCTGCCTTTTCTCTTCTCTCTCTTTTCTTCTTTTAGGTTGAATCTATAAATACGGGGGCAAGATTCATTATAAAGGGTTGGACATTCTTTGTTTTGCAGGCTCCCTTATCCTTTTAGCAAAAGGATTTATGGGGTTCAAGCCTTCCATCAAAACTGCATTACGTTTCTTCCTCTTGGCTACTTTGTAATGGACTATATCAATCTACGGAGCAATAAAACATGTCTGTGATCGATTTTAGATCCTTTCTTGTCTCTTTTGCTTTCATCTAATCTCCCATTATATATCTGGCTATCTGTGCTTGTTTATTGTATGCATTTTGTTGGTTTATGTCTATTAGCAAAATAAGTGTTCATCATTCCTTTGGTGCATCACCTCGTAGTTTAGCTTTGTTTTAATTTCTGTATTCCTTCTATCCCTGTCTCCTTGGTAAAGTTTAGATTAGGATTAAGAACAGATCCTCTACAAGTTTCTATGTATGCACCTAAACAGAGGAATAAGGAACTAACCTTCAATCTGGAGAGCTTTCCCATTATCTAAGGTCCCACACCTTGGGGAAAGTTCAATGTTACGCAATCACACCCAGATGACTCTGCCTTAGAAAAGTAGACTGTAGAACTCATTTTGGGGGTGCTTTGTGATTTCTCTTTAACAGCTTATATTATCATCGGTGGTCACCTTAGTGATGACCATATCATAGGAATAGTATATATAGGGGTTAGTAGGTAGTAGTTCATCAAGATTTGAGCACTTGAGTCTTATTGTATGGTTTGGAGGTTTCCCCCTCGAAGTGGATAAACTATTCTACTTGCATATTGTGATAATTTATTTTTAATATTATGTTCTTTTGTGTTCTCTTGTTGCTGATAATATTATTTATCAAAGTAATTTCCTTACAAGTGGTATCAGAGCTTGATCTCGGCTAGATCTCGCATCAAAACCTTAATTTCATTATCAACTATATCTCCAAATACGTATTGAATTTTTATACAATTTTTTTTGGAGTGTTGCATAACATCAATTAAGTAAGCTCTTCTCCAAATTTCAAGATATTTTGACTTTTTTGCAAAAGTTACATCAATTTTAGGATTTTTGATAAATTTGCTCTATCAACTAGCAAATTTTAGAATTTTTCCAAGTTATTTAATTTTTCAGAAAGAGGATAAAAAATTAGTTTGAGTTATTTCTTTAAGTTTTTTCCTATTTAGCTAAATTCTCATCAAAATCCCAAACCCTAAAATTTGACCTTGATCCCTAAATCCTACTATTTTGGGGCATCATGGCGAGGCCTTCCACAAGAGGAAAAAAGAATCCCATCACTCCAGGTAAAACCCCAGATAAAGATGAGATAATACTTTGGAGGAGTTAGGTTTAGAAGGGTAAGTACAAAATCCTCAAGGCTAGGGTTTACTTCGATGACCATAAGGTAAGCCAACTTGAGTTTGAGCTATGAAACCTCAAGTTTAGAATGGCCAACAAAGATGATGTAGAAAAAATTGGACAACGATTGGAGGATTTCATTCACCAATTCAGTTCAAATCTAATGGGTCATCAGGGTATTCCTAATCAACCACAACTCAATCATACTCATATCAATAAAGGGGGATCTTCATGTCAAAGTAATAGACAAACTAGCCAAGGTGGATCTTTGAGCATGATCAATCCAAATAAAAACACTCAGCAAGGCCGTAACATGCTTCCTAAAGTGAAAATGTGTAAGTTTGATGGAAAGGATCGACTCAATTGGATTAACCAAATGGATAAGTTCTTTAATCTACATCAGATTCCATTGGGACAAACGGTTATCATGACATCCTTATATCTCAAACCTAACCAATTCATTTGGTATCGATGGTTATGTGCTCACAGGAAAAAAAGAGTAGTATCAATGTTAGTTGGATATTATTCAACAAAGATTTGCAATTACACTATAGTTCTAGTGTGTCAAAAAATTATTTCATCCAATTAGACAAGTTAAGATAAACATGATCAATCAAGGATTGCATTCATCAATTCCAAAACCTTTCCTTGGGTGGAAAATATTATTGAAGAGAATTTGAATGACTTATTTCTTAGGGGTCTTAAGGAACACATTGAGAATGAGATGCACATGTTTAATCCTCACAAGGTTTGAGATTTTATTATCATGGCACATAGGCGCGAGAGAACAATTTCTTTCCAAAGAGGAGACATACTATCACTAATATCAGAGATCGTAGCACCTTGCCTCCATCATTCCCTAGGCCAGTTAGATTGACACCTCAACAAATTGAAGAAAAGAGAGCCAAATGGTTATGTTTTAATTGTGACAAAAATTTGGACCAGAACATAAGTGTGTTGAAAAGAAGTTGTTCTACATTAAGGGGCCTTATGAAGAAGAAGAGAATGAAGAAGATGAAGAGGTAGAGCCAGAAGAGGAATTACAAGATCCCCAACCAATGATATCATGTCATGTAATTTCAGGTATTAGAACTCCCAAAACTCTCAAAGTGGTTGGATTCTTAAAAATAGAGGGTAATAGTGTTGATTGATTTGGGAAGTACTCACAACTTCATCAATCATAAGTTGGCGGTACGCTTGAACTGCTTTGTTTATCCAACTCCAAAATGTCAAGTAATGATCACTGATGGGGGAACTGTTAGTTGTTCAAGAAAATTCCATAACATTAATCTCACCATGGGAGATTACTTACTAACTAGCCCTATGTATGCCATTGCCATGGGAGGAGCAGACATTGTGTTAGGAGTTTAGTGGCTTACCACCTTAGGAACCGTTGAAATGAATTTCCAAGAGTTATTCATGCGATTTCAGTCAAAAGGGAGGACTTTTAAACTAAAAGGAGTAAGAGAAAAGTCCCCACAGATTAGTGAGCTCTCTTAAAATGTAGAAATTGCTTAGAAAAGGTACGAGAGGGGTTTGTGGCACAACTATTTTCATTGGAAACACATCACCAAATGCAACTATACCCTCCGATATGCAAGTAGTTATAGATGAGAACTCAATTGTGTTTGGTGATATGATAAAGGGTTGACCTCCAAAAGAGACCATGGCCATGCCATCCAAATAGTACCGTGGAGCCAACCGCCCAATATTAGACCTTATAGGTACCTTTATATGCATAAAAGTTAGATTGAGAAGATAATACAAGAAATGTTGGAAGTAGGAATTATTCGTCATAGTCAGAGTGCTTACTCTTCTCCTATAGTGATGGTATGGAAAAAAGATGACAATTGGCGCATGTGTCTAAATTACAGAGAACTCAATAAGTACACAGTCAAAGATAAGTTTCCTATTCCTGTAATTGATGATTTTCTTGATGAGTTGCATGGTGTTGTTTACTTTACAAAACTTTATCTTCATTCCGGATATCATCATATTAGAATCAGGGATGAAGATATCCATAAAACAACCTTCAGAACACATGAAGGTCATTATGAGTTCTTGGTAATGCCTTTTGGTCTAACAAATGCACCCTCTACATTTCAAATCTTGATGAATTCTATCTTTAAGCCATTTATGTGGAAGTTTGTTTTAGTGTTCTTTGATGATATATTAATCTATAGTAAAACATGGGAGGAACACCTAGATCATGTAAATAAGGTGTTGGAAACTCTGGAACGGCATCAAATTGATGCAAATCCTTCCAAGTGTTATTTTGGAGTCAAGGAGGTTGAATATTTGGGTCCCATTGTCTCTTATGAAGGTGTTAAAGTGGATCCTAACAAGATAAAAACCATGCTTGAATTGAAGGTTCCCAAGACCCTAAAAAATATCGAGAGGATTCTTGGGGCTTACAAGTGCTATTATCGTAGATTTTTAAGGAATTAGAGTATATAACGACACCACTCACAACTTTATTGAAGAAGGAATCTTTCCATTGGAATGAGGAAGTTGCTACGACATTTGAGAAGTTGAAGGAGGCCATGTGCACCACTATAGTTCTAGCCACTCCAGATTTTCCAAATAATTCATTGTTGAATGTGATGCTTTGGGGTATGGTATGGGCATAGTACTCATGTAAGAAGTTCGACCCACTTCCTTTTAAAGCCACCAGTTTAAAGGTAATAATATATCAAAACTAGTTTATGAGAAAGAAATATTAGCCATGCTTCATGTAGTGAAACAATGGAGACCATATCTAATGGGTAGACATTTCTAAGTTAAGACAAATCATGATAGTTTGAAATACTTCTTAGAGAATTGTTTATCATCTGAAGAACAACATAAATGGGTCTCCAAAATGTTGGGGTATGATTTTGAGATAATATACGAGAAAGGGAAGGAGAATGTAGTTGTTGATGCTATATCTTAAAAGGTTGAATCAAACGAGGCATTATTGTGTCCCATATCTATATTACATGATGATTGAATAGAGGATGTAAGGTATGAATGGAAAAATGACCCAAGTACACAAAATCTCATTCAGAATCTCCAACAGGATCCAAGCATGTCAGAAAATTTTTATGGAAAGGAGATGCTTTATGGTACAAAGATAGATTTTGCTTATGTAAGAATTCAACCCTTTAAAATAGGGTTCTATCCGAGGTCCATACTTCTCCCGTAGGGGGTATTTTAGCTTCTTTAAGACTTATCACCGAATCAAGCATGATTTCTTCGGAAGGGATAAAATGGGATGTCCAAAAATTTGTGGCAGAATGCATGGATTTTCAGCAAAATAAAGGTGAAAAAATTAAGTCCCTAGGTCTTTTACAACATCTATTTAGTCCTAGCCAAATGTGGGAAAATGTGTCCATGGAATTCATCACAGGATTGCCCAAATCAAAAGGAAAAAATGTTGCCCATTTTTGTGCCTTATCACATACATTTGTTATGAGTACAGAGCAAAATCCTTCATGGATACAATTCATAAGCTACATAGGACACCGAATATTATAGTAAGTGATCGAGACCCTATATTTACTAGTAATTTTTGGACTGAATTGTTCCCATGTTTAAGCACACAACTAACTTGTAGTTCATCTTATCATCCCCAGTCTAATGGGAAAACAAAGGTGGTAAACAAGTGCTTGGAGGGATATCTTCATTGTTTTACCTAAGATAAGAAAACAAGGTGGGTATAATGGTTACTTTGTTAGTGCGGAATCACAACACCTCCAAATGAGCTCTAAAAATATGCTTTTCTAAGGAACACTCATTTGGTGTGATTTGCATAACATTGGACCATCTCTCAAGTTGTGGGACTTACGAACTTGAGATGGCTCTCCAGAGAAAGCTGACTTCTTCTTCCTGATCCTAATGCTAAACTACTCCTAATGTAGAAATGATGTCTAACTATACCTATCCTAACAATGCCAAGGAGACAGGGAGAGAGAAAGTGCATAAAGAAGGAAATCCTACACTAATGAGGTGATAGCACCAAGAAAAGGGAGTGCTGGTCACAATCTCATCTGCCTAAAGTGGAGAGAGGTGAGCAGAGGAGAGGGTGGATAAGATGCACCAAAGACCAGAGATAAATTTGACATAGAAAACCACTTCAAAACCCATTAAACACAACTCCCAGACCTGCAACAAACATCATAATATGCACAATATACCCTGCAATGATGAGAGGTGAGGAGAGACAATAAAATAAGCAAAGGATGGAAAGATGCATCACAAAATATAATTTATTGCTCCAAAAGTTCACACAATACATCGTTAGTGGGAAAGAGGCAAGAGAATGCCATTACAGAGCCGTGAAAGGAGGTTCGAATCCATTTTCAACCCTAGGGAAGAAAAGAGAGAGGGGGGGAAGAAGAATGAATAACAACCCTTTACAATGAATCCCGAGCCTCGTATTTATAGATTCACCCTGAAAGAAGAAAGAGAGAGAGAAGCAGAAAATCGGTCGGAACTCAACCACTGTTGTTAATGCTTCTGATAAAATCTATCCTTAAATTTGTCTTTACTGCATTGATCCTTGGTTTGGTGCCTCAAGGAAGAGGAAACAAATCAATCTGATCTCAGTTGTTGAGATAGACGGATCCCGCATCAAAGGCCCGAAGACATTTCCTCTATTTGGTTGGTGAGGCCGAGATCTTTCTAATGGTGTCGATTTGCAATATTTTGAGCCCTAAGTCGAAATATATGCCCTTTGAACTTTGTATCGGATCCATACGAATGGACGGGGAAAATAGTTTGAAAATGGGTCCCCCTTTTGAGATGGGACACGTGGCAGCCAGATTAGGGCAAAATTGGGTTTGCGGGTTTAGAATTTATCTTTTCCCCTTTTTCGTGAGAATCACAATCCAATCCAGAAAACTCCCGCGGCCCCGCTACTCTGCTTGGACACATGGCACCCTTTTGTTGGCTAGGGAGGTGCGCTCCAATCTTTTCCTTTGTGCCATTTTGTCAAAAGGAAAATTTTCACCTTTTCCTCCACCTCCCCGCTTTGGCTTTGACTCGGGTTCAAACTTTGAATTTTTCCTTTGCCTCATTCTGGAATGCAAGCTCATAGGTCCAAAATGTTTTCCCTTCATATTTTCTTTATGTTTAAGGCTTGTTCTGACCAAACTTTCCAGGGGGGAATTTGGGATAATTGTTATCATTAGCGCGTAATAGTGGTATAACACATCCTTTCATACTTATCTAAAATGTCTCCTTTCTTGGCATTATATGGGTACCACCCACCATCCATCACCTCATATTTGAAAGTCCAACCAAGGGTTTAAGCAGTTGAAGAACATATTCAACACCAACAAGAGGTACTTTCTAGTCTCAGGGAGAACTTGGCCGTGCCAAAAAATTGCATGAAGTAGCGGGCATACCAACATCGAGTGAAAGACACTTTGAAATTGGTGATTGGGTTTTTGTGCATTTACAACCATATAAGCAAATGTCCTTGAAACAACGAGAAAAGGGATAATAAGCTTTCACTAAGTATTATGGCCCTTATGAAGTGTTATAGAAGATTGATAGTGTAGCATACAAACTAGAACTTCCTTCGTTCACTCGAATACATCCAGAGTCTTCCATGTATCTATCCCAAGAAGGTAATTAGATGTAGACAATATCAACCCAAACAATATTACGTGATCTTGATGAAGGAAGAATCATCTTGGAACTAGAATGCATCATTTATACATGCAGAATCGATTAAGGATAAGGGTCATTCATAAGTATTTGATTAAGTGGAAAAATCTAGACAATGAAGATGCAACTTGAGAGGATGCAAATTTCTTGCAGCAACATCTAGAGCTTCTCAACATTGAGGAAAATGTTGCTTCGAAGGGAGGGGCATGCTACACCCTTAATCATATATATTACATTTGATGTATATAGCTGACTTGTGGCTATCATAACTTTCTATGATGATGTATCTCTTTCATATATGTTATATTATCATTAATGGGTCGACCTTGGTGATGTCCATAGCATAATAATAATATATATAGGGGTTAGTAGGTAGTAGTTGATCATCATATTGAGCATTTGAGTCTTATTGTATGGATTGGAGGTTGCCCTTGAAGTGGCTAAGTTATTCTACTTGCATATTGTGATCATCTATTCGCAATATCGTGTTCTCTTCTTTCTTGATAATATTATTTATCCAAGTAATTTCCTTACACAATAGGATGATTATTAACTTTTAAATGCTTACTATTCAAATCATGTGCTTTGTTCTTATTAAATATGGTTATTATTTGTAGTTGTGTTTGATATATCATTTTGGGTATTTGTTTAATACTTGGAAAAATCCTTGAGATGGTTATTATATTTGATCTTCAGTGTTTGTACATTGTGCCTTTCTTATCTTAAACATAAGATTGGAGTTAGGTATTGGTTACCCGCATACCTATTTTCTAATCCGTTTAAGACTAGGTTGAAACTTGTTTTTGTTTGGGATGTTATGGGAATCAGAGGTATTTTGTTGATGGTTGGTGGAGAGCTTAAAGAGCTTGAGCCACCTTATTAATGGTGGAGATAGTAACCAACCTCTAAGTGAGTCATTAAGTTCCCAAATCATTTGTATAGGTTAGTTCAACCCTTTCGCCTTGTGGGTATCCATTAATTCTAGGGTTTGTTATCACCGGTTAATGAGATTTCATTGACTCTACACATATGGGTATATTGTTTATTGATAGCTTTTTTTTGGGATTATACTAACGAGATGGTATCTAGTTAGTAATCGTGACTTGGTCACCGTGAAAAGGAAATAGGTCAGCTCGGTTTGAACTTAGCCACCCATCGCTGAGCCATTGTGATATAAAACACAACCGTGTGTATTCGAGTTGTTAAGGGTTGACTATTTATAGTTGCTTTTACCTAAATAATTGTAGTGGAAAACTACTTTACAAATGAATGTTATATTTAATTCATTGTGCATAATGAAGTTTCTAAAGTTAACCTTAGCCTCTTATTGGGCTCGAATCATGATATAAGCTTTAGAACAAGACTTCGTTCTAAATGGAACTCACAAATTTGTAATATAGACCGATTGGTAGAGTTGGGTTTGCATAGGTCTCTGTTTGAAGTGGATTCTTGATAGTTTTAGAAAATATCGATAATATTATTAGAGCTTGTAAGGATGTTATCTTGATTCTCTCCTACTGTATTAACTTAAATAGGATGTTGATAAGATAGATTTGATCATTCATAAATTCAAGTCAATGAAATTGTTATTTCAATGATTGAATTACTATTTTATAGTTTCATCCTTATTGGTTAATTAATTATTAAGGAAGGGTAAATCATAATATAATTTGATTTGATGGTGATATTGAAGGTTTAAATCCAATTTTTGATAAGGAATACTTGATCGCTTTCATATTCATTGACAAATTATATGAAGGCTTGATTATGAACTTGGATGGTTAATTGTTTTTGAATTAGGGTAATATTTTGAGGGTGTTGAAAGGACCCACATCCTTGTACAATTGAGGATTTTAGAGAGGATCCAAAACCTAGGTTACAATGAAGGGGACCACCATTAGGAACCCAATTGAAGCAACCTATGAAACCATAGTGAAGATGTAACGACCAACGACAATAACCACAACGAGTGGAGCAATAACCAATGATGGTAGCGAGAGGAGTAACAACCAGTGATGGTAGGGAGAGGAGCAACCACTAGCGACAACATTGAGAGAAACACCCACCAATGACAACAATGAGAGGAGCAGTAACTAGTGAGAGGAGAAGCCACCAATGACATCGGCAAGAGGAGCATCCATCAACAACAATAGTGAGAGGAGTAGTTACACCAGCTACAATAGATATATGAGCAGCCACCAATGACCAACGACAATACAACGAGTAAAGATGCCGCATCTAGCGGTGGAACCACCTTCGAGGAGGATCGTGCCTCAGGGGGATTTGAACATGGGTGGGAAAGCACACAACCATGTGACTTGACCACACCACTCCCACCCCATTGGCTACTTAGATGGTTGATTGTTATTATCATGTTCTCTTGATTAATATTTTGAAGTTGAGAATATTGAAGGATCATTCCAATGGACTATGTTATCCTTATTTGTAAAAAATCATGAAAGGATTTATGATAGCTCATTGTTTCCTTATGATTTATAATTGAAATTTTATGACTTATATAGTTGATACTAGTTTAATGACATTAAGACAATCAATATGAATTCAGTTATTTCGTAATTAAACATCTAGACAGGGAGATGTATATCCATGCTAGTTCATTGAATTGACCATGTAAATATATCATTTTTATCTTTCATATTTCATGAAGGATTAAGTATTACGAGGAGATAGTTGGATTGTTACATACATGTTTAACATGTGATATATTGATTATCTTATTGTAAACATTGATTATTGTATATATTAAACTTGGATTATGTAATCCTTATTGAGCGAAAAGTTGTTTCGCATGTTGTAAATGGTCGATGACCAATTATATCAATATGAAAATAAATTTTGTACTTTAAAACATGAAATTATGGTAAATAAGTTCATGATATACCTTATTATTCTTATGAGATGAAATAATAATGTACGTTGATTTTCAGCTATTGTACTTAAGAATGTTTGTGAAACAAAGTGGACTTGATTATTTATTGTACTTATGATGTCATTTAATCTGATTTATTAAATGAAAATTATAGTAATGAAAATCATGACAACATTAATTAATGATTAATTAGTGAAGTAAGTAAATACTATTGTTTGGGATAATAGGTACAAAGTGAGAAATAAATGCATATTTCTATACTCATAATTAAGTGGATAAACTTAATAATTGCTTCGTTACTAGTATACTTAATTAATAATTGAATGTCTAATCATAATTTGATATGTTAACTAGCTAAGTGACATAATGATGAAAAAGTACAATAGTACAACTTCATTAAATTAGTAATAAATGATTTAATGAGAACTCGCCATCATGAACAACACCGAAATAAACTTATATAAATGATTAAGTTGTTAATATGTCTCTTGGGGAGAGATGTTTCAATTAGTCATTGTTATGATAAAAATGACATTGACTAGTAAGGATTAGGATGAAAACATATTTCTAATAAAATGATTAATCAAAAAAGATCCTTAAGGATGAAAATTGTAAAGTGGCACTAAGAGTTTAAAACATAATACACCATTAATGATTGTGTTATTAATGATTGTCTTCAACCTTATAGTTTGAATTAAAATCTTGACTTATAATCATCTTACATGTTAAGTAGGTATGGACTCTAAGTCATCGCCTTTCGATCTAAATGTACTCTTACCGTAGCATCTTATGATGGCTACGAGATGGTAATGATTACCTTTGGCGAAAATCAGAATCATTATCTATCCCATAGGGGTCCTAAGATGGAACAATCAACATACACTCAAATCGAGAGATGAGACCTAGATTTCAGACCTTCTTAACACATTAGATTAAACATTAAGATTATTTAAATGTGATCCAGATAACTATGTGGAATAACAATGTGGTGAAGGGACAAGTTTTGAGTGACTTATGTGTGGTCACGAAACTAAGCATGTAAAGCATAGCTTGAAATATTTGGCCTAAGTAGTGTACTAGCTGGTTACATTGTTAGTTCACCAAGTTCCAACAAAATGGTGTGGAATACTAGATGAAACTCAAAAAACTATTTTTCAGTATACACTTGGAACTACATTAGTTCACAGACCTAAATAAAAAGGTTAACCTATTACATACAAGTTATGTACACTTGGAATAAGTGAAGATTAATGAGATCGGGTAGATCCAATAATCATGAACACTCAAATGAGTGATAAAGGGGATTGGGTAGATCTAATGGACCTTTATAGTTGCACATGGTTATTGATTATTTAAAATATGAATATGATTGATCTATTCTAGTGTAATCGATGTTATAGAAGTAGTAAAATACTGAAATAAAATACTAATAAAAATATAGAAATATACCGAAACAACCTAAGCGATAAAAATGTAAAACCCTAATGTACAAAGAGGGTTAAGAAGTCCTTAGCTAATTCGATGAAGATGTGGGAATGTGTCAAAGATAATACTAGTTGAACAAGAGGTGGAAACAACTACAAAGAAACTCAAGAAGTTACGGATCAAGACTCTCTAGGCAGGCTGGGGCACTGGAAAGGGATAGGGGAGGATGAGGCATCCCGGTCCGAGATCTAGGCACCTTGGTTTATAGAAATGACCAGGGAACCTCCTTTGGAGCGTCACTAGATGTTTGCATGTGTTCGCTTCCATTTGCACTAATGTCACCGAACTCACACAATGTCGCATGAATGGGAGACGAAAGAATCACTTGCAAAACCCCAAGCAAAGCATCAAAACCCTAAAAAATAAAGATGTATATGAAGGGGTTGGAATGTCTACAATTGCTAAATTGATGGACTTATTCTTTGAGTGTTGCACCACATCTCGACCTAATGTAGTTCTAGGTGTGTTTGTGTAGAATCGTGCCTTGGTGCTCTTGTGCGTGTTGCACTTTTTGAGTAGTGAACAATAACTAGATGTAGAATGTAAATAGATGGTTCATGACATATAATAAAATTCCCTCCTATGAAGTATGATGCGAGAAAACCAACCCTTGTCCCTTGTGATGGAGCTATATGGATGTAAATAAAGCCTTAGAAAGCCTTAGGATGCACTCTAGGTGGTGATAGTAGATGCTTAGTGCTTGGTCCCTCATTATGGTCACATAACTTTATATTTATATGGTTCTCTTGCTTTAATTTCATAATCAACCCCGAAAAGGCCGACCACCAAAAAAAGATAGAAAGCTCAAATGGCTAGAAAGTTCCTAAAAGATGAGAGTAAAGTACAAAGAGGATCAGGGTGCCCTAGAGGGGACCGAGGTGCCCTGGCATCTAGTTAAAAATAGGAAAAATGTAAAATGACAATATAAACCCAGGGAAAGTGCATGTGTAAGATCGAAAATATGACAACAAGCAATGTAATAATGGCGAATGACATGAGTTAATTATTACTATTTTTATTTGAGAACCATATGAATAGTAGTATGGGACCGAGACTAAATATTTACCCGAAATGCATGATTTAATGACTATATTTACCCCTACTTTATGTTGGTGAGCAGAATGCTCGGTAACATAAAGTAGATAGAGATGCGTACTTGATATCCATGTAGAGTGATGTAGAAAATGCACTGAGGGACTAGATAAAGCACAAAGTGACAAAAAGGTGGAGAATGGATACTAAATATGAGAAAGTGTAAAAGTGATGAGAGTTAACCTAGGGTGAAAGCGCATGTGTATATGTCAATGTGCATAGTGTACCCGCATGGTTAGTATTGTGTGTGTGTGTTGTACCCATTGTGTGTGTTTTACTCACTATGTGTGTTATACCCATTGTGTGTGTGTTGTTGATCGCTTGCTTCCCATATAGTATTTAACCTGCAAAAGAGAAGATGATAAAGTAGTAAAATTCACATGTATATGTGTAAAAATGCATATATATATATATATATATGTATATAGAAAGAAAGTACGAAAACAACAATGAAAAAGGAACATGTGTACGTAATCTGTGATGAGTCTAAGGGTATAGAAATGATCCTCTAAATGTCGGTGAAGTGAGAGTTTTTTGGGCGATATCACACCACTGTGGCCAAAGAAGTGTAGGGAGGAAGATCTACTTATACCTCCAACTTGAATCGATTCCCAATAGAATATGAAGAGATCTCTGTACTATTTGGTTTTTTGGGCGATCCGATGCCATTGGCCAAAGTAGTGTAGAGAAGAAGGTACGTTTTATCCTCTAACCTCGTAACTTCTCCACAAAATGTTAAGGACAACCTGTCTGTAAAAGTCATGATGTATTGGAGTTTGTAGATAGTTACGAACCCACTCATTGTATAACCCACTATGTCATGGACAAAAATTGTAGAATGAATTGTATTGGTACTGTGTGTAAACCCCAAATGATGCCCCCCTCTTTGGGGGCACATGTAATATCAAAGATAGGAGAATGTGGCCCCAAAAGAGGACCGACCACATATACTTTGAAATTGTTCCTTGTAGGGGGAAGGGAATGTGCTTGGTAAATACCAAGGCACACACAAACAAATGTCTAGGAAATAATTGTTAGTACGAACAAGTATGCATGTAGAAAATACGTGTAAGTCAAACAATGTCTAAGCTAGAACGTAGGTAGACAATGTAAACACCCAAAAAGATAATCATGGACCTCAAAAAGTGAGTTGTAAATATGGGACACCACTCACGATGTCAAAAAAAAACTCAAAGCCGTCGTGGGCCGCAAACAAACAAGTGTGCACACAAGACAAAGGGAAAGGCCCGCAAACAAGGAAACCAATAGCAAACAAGATGACAAACAAGTATGAAAGCAAATATCCATCCATAGTAAATACTACACATGAAACACCCGTTAACATGTTAGAATAAATAAAAAGTATGCCAAAGTGTGTATAAAATGAAGTAGTGTGCTATAAACAAAAATGAAACAATAACACCTATAGCATATAAATGTAGATGCCCCCAAAGAGACAATGTGTCAAACATTAGTGTTGTGTGTAGAAGCTCTGTATCTATGATCACAACTAGAAAAGGATGTGAACACACATGTGTGTATGGTAAAGATAATGACATACAAGATATCTATCTAGCATATGTAATAAAGTGAACATGTAAGAGCAAGTGCAAGCAAGAGTAAATGCAACCATAAAATGCAATATGTTGTGGATGGATGGAATGAAATGAAGAATGGATGATAGGAGTCGCATGTCCTCCCAGAGTGAATGGAATTATATGTAGTGAGGTTCATTTAGTATGCCCCCTCAATAGTCAATAATGAACCATAAATGAGAGTGCATCATCAGAAATGGTTGAACTTGTATTGTGTGTAATACATGGTGACGAGTGTGTAGTGAAGATATGCGACCTAAAGATGAATTGTGCGTGACTCTATAACCTAAGTGTATATCATGACAAGATGAATAGAAATGAGTGGTGATTTATCCTAAAGTGTATACCACTAAACAATGTAAGCGAAAGTGATGATGTAACCTATCACAAGATGATGCTAGAAGAAGTGACCCTATAGCCTAAGGCATATATCATTAATCCTAGGAATGTCGCATTGAGAAATGGTTTGGATGAATGGATGAGCGAGTGTGATGTGGTCCATTTGTGATGTATACCCTCAACATTCCATCATGGACAACGAAACTAGAGTGCATCATAGGATAGTGAGTGCAACTCGTAGAGGTGAATATGTAAAATGCGTAATGTGTGTAGTATGATGTATAACATGTAATGCAAGATGTGTAGATGACCTAAGATGTGCAGATACATAGTAGATGTAAGACACAATATGTAACATATAAGGTGTAAGATGTAAAATGTAAGATGACAAGTATGATGTGTGAAAACATGTAATATGTGATGGCTATGGTGTAGTGTGTGAGGCGTGTGTAAAATATATAAAATGTAGAACAAAAAGTGTAGAATGTAGGAAGATGCACAATATGTATAGCCTATAATGTAGTGTGTAATGTGTAGATGATGTAGATTCGTGTGATGATATGTAGTGCCTAATGTGTAATGACTACATGTGTGATGTGTGGGGTTCATGCATGTAGAATACCCTCAATAAGTGTGAACCAAAGCACAGGAGTGTGTCATCGGGTAATGATGTTGTAGGTGTGTATACTAAGTTGTATGTGTAAAAGTGATGAGAAACTAGGATGTCACATGATGCTAGGGGGGTAATAGATGCCATGCCCCCTAAGTGTGCCAATGATGGAGATTTATGTAGTGATGTGAGAGGTACCATGCCATTATGGGAGAGCATTATCTGCATCATGATAAGAGCGAGGCCAACAAAATGGTAGGCTGAAGCAATAATAGGACCATGCAATGGTGGTGGAATTTAAAATGCATCTTAGCCATCAATAGGAGTAGTTTCTTTGACAAAAGTGATTGGTTGGAGCTTATGTGGGATTGATGACACTACAAAAGACTTGATAGGAGAAGAAGGTGTACTGATTTTGAGAGGTGGTTACAAAATTTGACTTGGTAATGTTGTGGATGACTTGAGAGGAAGAGGTGTTGAACTAATTTTCAAGGGAGGGTTCATAGGTTGAATTGATAGTGTCATGATGCCCTAAGAGGATGAGGAGTGAGACTAATTTTTAGAGGCGGTTTCTTGACTTGCGTAGATTGCATAGGTGGCGCTTGAGTGACGGAAGAATAAACATTTGAAGTGATGACTAGATAGTCATTAGAAAAAAATGAATTAGATTTTGGAACCCATTGAGATGTAGCAAGTGGAGAGGAACATGTAACATAATGTTGTGTAGTGAATGAGATGAAACCTTGACGCTCAAGATGCTTGATTATTCATTGTAAAGCATAACAATCATTGTCATTATGTCTATTGATTTGATGATAATTACAATATGGAAGACCTTGATATTTTGCAAGCCAATAAGGAGGATAACAATGAGTAGATGGTAAGCTGATTAATTGATGAGTTATGAGTTTCAAAGAATGTCTTGTTGCTTAGCATTGAGTACAAACTTGAGAGGCACGGGAGTGACAATATTTGAGGTTCACTAATATGAGCACATGTAGAAGACATAGAATGAAGATGAGATGTAGAAGGATAATAAACATGAGCCTGAGAAATGTCCTTAAGATGTTGGATTTCATATTTTAGAGATGTAATCGTGGATTCCATAGTCTAAAATTTATCTTGAAATAAAGAATGAAGGGCTTGAATGGATTTGCAAATAGATTGATTAGATTTGGAATCAAGAGAGTCCTTAGAAAGATGATTGAAAATAGCATTGACTTGAGCATGCAACATGTTGATAGGAAAATACATAGTCTCTAGGGTTTTTTGGAGAGCGTCTTTACAAGATGGGTGCATTTGAATCAATTGAAGAAAAGAGAGTTAACTGCACTTGGAAGCCATGATGACACAAAAAGAAATATCTAAGAGTATTCAAACGCGAGTTCACCAAAAGGATGAACTAAAATAGGAATTAAGATTATCTTATTCTAGTGTAATCTAATGCTATAGGAGTAGTAAATAAACATAATAATATAATATAGAAATTACAAAAGAAACCTAAGCAATGAAATGTAAAACCCTAATGTGCAAAGAGGGTTAAGAAGTCCTTAGTTGATTTGACGAAGATGCGGTCAAATGTGTCACATAGAAGACTAACTAAACAGGAGGAGGAGGAAACAACTACATGAAGCTCAAAGAAGCCGCAGATCCGGACTATCCGGCGATTGGGGCACTTGGAAAGGGATAGGGTGCCCGAGTGCCCCGTATGTAGAAATGACCAGGGAACCTCCATTGGAGTGTCACTGGATGTTCACCTGTGTTCGCTTCCTTTCTCACTAATGTCATCAATTGCGCCTTGAATGTCATTATGAATGGGAAATGAAAGAATCACCTGTAAAACCTCAAGCAAAGCATCAAAACCCTAAAAATAAAGATGCATATGAAGGGGTCAGACTATCCGACTATCCGCAACTACCAAATTGATGGAATTATCACTGAGCATTGCACTACATCTCGTAACCAATGTTGTTATAGGTACATGTGTGTGGAATAGTGCCTAGGTGATCTCGTGTGTGTCACACTTTATGAGTAGCAAGTAATAACTAGATGTAAAATATAAATAGATGGTTCATGACATAGAATAAACCCCCCTCCTATGAAGTGTGATGCAAAAATAATCCCTTGTCCCTTGTGATGGAGCTAGATGGATGCAAATAGAGCCTTGGAAAGCCTTATATGGATGTACTATAAGTGGTGATAGTAGATGCTTAGTGTTTGGTCCTTTATTATGGTCACATAACTTTATATTTATATGGTTCTCTTGCTTTAATTTTGTAATCAACCCCGAAAATGCCGACCACAAAAAGATAGAAAGCTCAAATGGCTAGAAAGTGCCTAAAATATTTGAGTAAAGTATAAAGAGGACTAGAGCGCTGAGGCGCCAAGTCCTCGTGTTAGGCGCCCACATCAGAAATAGGAAAAACACAAAATGATAATATAGATAGGAAAGTACATGTTTAAGATCAAAAATACGAAAACAAGCAATGTAATAATGGCCAAAGGCATGGGTTAATTATTACTCTTTTTACTTTAGAACCATATGAATAGTAGTATGGGACCGAGACAAAATATTTACCCAAAATGTGTGATTTAGTGACTACAATTACGATGTTATCGAATGGATTTTAAAACTCGATTAGTTGCTAGATTTTCATTACTTTGAATTATAAATCATTAAAGGCATAGATTGGGAATTTAGGGTTTATATTAAAAAAATCCCTTAATCTAGAGTTGATATAACATTGGGTGTTAGATTATAAATGTGCTTTCTTATTTTCGTGCTTGTTCATATGTGCATCGTTTAGATCTCGCAATATTAACATTGTTGTTTCCAACATTAACATTATTATTTGTAACATGTGCATCATGATTTAAAACATTATGATTTTCTACATTTTCATTATTGTTTGTAGCATTATTGATTCACCAACCCTCGGGTGTTCATTTTTCTTAATTTTCAATTTCATCATCCTCAATCATATACATATTTCCAAAATAACAATTCTATTAAGAGTTTTTGTATTACAACAATTATCTCATCTAATTTCTAGGTCATGCGGCAACCTCAACCCCATTTGGTTGATTATTAACAACATTTCCTCTTTTCCTAACCATATTGTTCTATTAGACAAGAAATAAGTTCAAGATATTAGCGTAAGGACCCATTGTGTCTAAGAGTTGTTTTAACCTACAACTCTGATACCAAAATGAGCATGTCATAGTTAATGAGAGTAGAAAATTAAAAGTGCACGAGATGAATTATTCTCCCCACGATTTAGAGCTTGTTGCCATAGTGCACACACTCCAAGTTTGAGGGCACTACTTGTTAGGAAAACCCTTTAAACCGAAAATAGATCACTTGGGGCTGAATTATATCTTCACGCAGCCCAACTTAAATGTAAGACAATGAAGATGGATTGAATTTTTATCACAGTATGATTTTGATAATCTACATAAAAGGAAAGGAAAACAATGTGTCGATGCGCCAAGTCATCGGAAGCATGTTTCCGTGATTGTTACCCTTAAAACCTAATTCAAGGAAGAGGTAAAGAAGCAAATGATAGCTAATTCCTATTATCAATAGGTTAATATTGCTTTAACAACATATCCTAATGATAAAAGGTATGAAGGATTCAAATTTGACAATGAGGGAATCTTGAAATATGAAGGTAGAGTTTATGTACCTTGGGAAATGACTTAAGAGTCAAGGTTATGAAATAATTTCATGATTCACCATACTCTAGACATCCAAGAGTAAATAAAATGTTTGTTGATGTAAAACAATAATATTTTTGGAAAGGAATGAAAAAGGACATGATAAACTATGTTTCTCACTGTTTAGAATGTCAACGTCTAAAAGCTGAGCACATGTACCCTATTGGTTTGTTGTATCTACACAACATTCCACATTATAAATGGAAAGTTATAAGCATGGATTTTATGTAGGGGATGCCTATGTCAAAAAATAAACATGACATGATACTTGTAGTTGTTGACAAGTTAACAAAAGTAGCTCATTTTATACCAGGAAATCTAAAAGACGATTCTCCCGTGCTTATAAGAAAATTTGTGCATGAAATTTTGGATTGCACAAAGTCCCAGAGTTAATAATTTTGGATTGGGATCCATGGATGACATCTAGATTCTGACAGACTTTGAATTTAACCTTGAGGACGAAGCTGAATTTTACTTCAACATACCATCCAGAAGCGAATGGTCAAACTGAATGGGTCAACCAAATTATGGAGGATATGCTCATGATTTATTGCATGGATCAATAGTAAAAATGAAAGAATACTTTCCATTGGTTGAGTTTTCATACAATAAAACCTACCATGCATCACTGAAAATGGCTCCTTTTGAAGCATTATATGGAAGAAGGTGTAGAACACCTATCAGTTGGGATAATACTGAATGATAGAGTACTAGTGGGCCCTGAAATGTTAACAAATGGAAAGGTAAGTGAAGCTCATCCATGAGTGATTGAAAGAAGCTACCAATAGGCATAAGAGATATACAGATCTGAAATGAATAAACAAGAAATTTGAAATAGGAGACAAATTATTCTTAAGGGTTAAGCCCAAAAAGAGTTCTATAATGTTTGATAAGGCTACCAAGTTATCACCAAGATATGTTGGACCTTTTGAAGTATTGGAAATCATAAGTTTGGTAGCATATCATTTGGAATTTCCTCTCACATTGTCTAAGATGCATACTATTTTTCATATTTCCTTGCTTAAGAAGTATGTTTTAGATGTATCACATGTGCTTGATTGGAATGCTTTGCAGGTTCAAGATTCGGGAATTGTGGTAATTGAACCAATCAGAATTTTGGAAACTCACATATTGCACTTGAGAAATAGATAAATTGTGTAATGCAAGGTCTAATGGGACCAATATTCAGAAGAAAGTACAACCTGGGAGGATCTTGAAGAGATTAAAACAACGTTTCCTTATATGTTTTAGTCATAAAAACTAATATTTTTCAATTTGATAAGTTAATTTTGATACAATTTCATAAATTTGAAATTATGAAATGACAAAACTTTGTCATATTTCGAGATAGTACAACAAAACCGGATGTTTCATAAGGCTATTACAACCAATAAATAGATAATAGATAAACTAAAAATTTGGAAAAACTTCAAATTTACAAGAAAATATATGACCTTTTTTCCTTTACTAGTAGGGTATGAATCATTGTGGTTTATTTTGCACCGTAGACAAAAAATCACGTACTTTGGGTAATTATCTAGTCTTGATTACGTACTACTATTCATATGATTTCTAAGTAAAAAGTACTAATTAACCCATGTCTCTCGCCACCTTTCTTTATCTTACATTGCTCCTTTTAGTCTTACACCCTTATTTTCTCACTCCATCTCTTTACTCTTTAGCTTTTATCATCCTCGACACCAACACCCACCAAAGATGCTAGCACCAAGCACCCTCATCCAATTTGGGTGCCCCTGATCCCTTTGTACTTTAGTCACACTTTTTAGGTCCTTTATAGCCGTTTGAGAAACTTATCCTTTGGTAGTCATCCTTTTCGGGGTTTATTATGAAATTAAAGCAATAGAATCATATAAATATAAAGCTATGTGATCATAATAAGGGACCAAGCAGTAAGCATATACTATCTCCACCTAAGGTTTCATCCATCAAGGCCTCTAAGAGCTCCATCAGCATCCATCTAACTCCATCACAAGGGACACAAGGGTGGGTTCATCTGCATATACTTCATAGGAGGGAAGTTCATTCTATTTCATGGACACATTGACTACATTCTACATCTAGCTACTTGCTCGCTATCCAAATGCAACCGGCACAAGGGAAACCAAGGGCACAATTCCGCACACACGCATACAAAACTACATTGGGTCCGAGATGAAGGGAAACACTCATTCATAAGTTCAACATTGTGATAACTGAGGATAGTGTTGGTGCAAATTAACTTGCAAAAATTAATATATTGTTCATTAATCCACATGCATTTAATTATCTGGACCCATGGATATAAAGTTCTAATATCACACATTCTTTGTATGCACGCTACGATGTTTGAGGAGTGTAAAGAAGAATTAATGTCAGACAATTAGGAAATAATAGTACTCGAAATTAGCTAAAATATGACTCAAGTAAATACTATGGCTATGACAAAGTATACAAAAAATAATACATATAAAGGAAGGAATTGCTGCAATTCTAACAATGTAATGAATTAAAACAACAATAAAAAGGGAGGATTAACAAACCGCAAGTGGGCCTTGCCTTGGGTGCTAATCCCTCATAAGGCTCGTGTCTATAACAAATTAACAGAACTCAAATTCTTATTTCATCAGCATGAAGATTAAAAAATGAAAGAATACAACAAAGTTCTGTAAATTAACTTGCAAAACAATTAATATGTTGTTCATTAATCCATAATCATTTAATTATCGAGACCTCGGGACGTAAAATTTCAATACTACTAGTGTTGTATACACATTTACTGAGATGTTTGAGGAGTGTAAATATGAATTGTCATTACTACGATTATGAAATAACAATACTGGAAATGAGCTAAACTATGACTGTAAGTAAATACTATGGCTATGAAAAAGTATGCAAAAATAGAATATAGATAAAGGAAGGAACTACTGCAATTCTAACAATGCAATGAATTAAAACAACAAACAAAAGGGGAGGATTAACAAATCATAAGTGGGCCCTACCTTGGGTGCTAATCCCTCCTAAGGCCCGTGTCTACAACAAATTAACAAAACTCATATTCTTATTTCATCATCATGAAGATTACAAATGGAAGAATACAACAAAATTCTCTATCTCGTGGATCGATCTAATTCCCTTTGTATTACTACTACTCCCTACAACATTAATCTTTCCTCTTTTATATCCTTCATTACAACATTGGTGTGAAGAGATAGATTCATACTAGGAGTTACAGTTGGCTTTAGTAAAATATATAAACCAAGCAATCCAGAAATTAGCATGCAACATAACTATTTAGGATATGTTCTAATACAATCACATAACTAACTAATCGATTGAACAACCAATTATTAAATTATAAATTCAATCAACTAGTTCTTTGTTTGAGTTGTAACACATAATCAGGTGATGGCATTGAATCTTTTCCTTGCTCGCATAACTAATTCTCTATCAACACGTGAAAGCTCAGGTGAAGTGTCCACATTGTTTAAGCTCCTTAAAATCATGACTTTACATATGTGTGTGACCTCCTGTGGCTGCAGGTGTGTATTTGCGAACGAGTCCCTTTGTCGCATGTCAGGTTGTCAGTGGATGACCTCTACACTGTGAATGAATTCCTTTGACTACATGTTAGTGGATACACATAACAACTCTTTGGAAATCAAAGGTTGATACTTATTCAAAGCACTATTTAACATCACATTGCATCTAGAAGAATAAATTCATACCATAATCCAAAAATAAAGTAAACTTAGTAATAATTATATTAACTAATATATGTGCCATAAGTTCAAGTCATAATGGAAATGTTCAGCAATATCACCAGGAAATACAAGTTCATGGGTACACATGGATTAAACAAAATACAAGAGATGAGGTGTTAAAATAGGAAATAAAATGACTCATCACACCCCCATACTTAATTTCTTGAATTTCCTCATTCAATTTTTTTAGGTTCCTCACCGCTTAGGATCTACTTAAATGATGTCAGTAGAGGCACCCGGCCGGTGGGTATGGATGTTTCTTCCGGCTCACCGAATAGGTACCTCGTGCATTCTTCGTGTATCTTTCCATTATCTTGTCCTAAATTTCTACATTAAGTTCCATGTTTCTAGACCAATGTGGTATAGGATAGCGGAAATTGGTGGATAATAACCAACGAGAAACCAAGTTTTTCCACATCCCTTAGAGACTTCAATATATGCATTTATCCTCCTGAAAGTGGGGATGATATTATGATAGGAATGCATTTCCTTCCTCTGCATCTCTTGTGACATTTCCTCCCATCTTGCCTTACAGGCCTGTAATATTTCCATGCTATTAAACTTAATATAGTATCTTTCTTCATCATGGGATTCATGTCACATCTGATAAAACCTCTGTTTAATTTGCTGAACTACTATAAAATTCCCATATTATTCAATCATGGATTTGGTATTTCCTACCTCTGCCCTTATCATCAATGATTACACTTTACATAATTTCCTGTAGTCAACCATTTGCTTCTCTCTATATAGATCATTATTAAAATAGGAACACAATGCCCTAATTTGCACATCCCTAATGTAGAGTATAGGGATCCAATCTCATTATACTCCAAAGCATAATTATACATATATAGCTCACATAGAAGTAGCTTTGGATCTCATGGGGAATTTTCATATATATCTTAAAGAAAGGCATGGATCCACTAATATCAAATGGGATATCATTGTTGATACATGTATACTTCAACTACAACATTTGTTCTTTCAAGAAGACAACATAAATGTTAGACAATGGTCTATATTTAAATATTTCATTTGTCACTTGAACTATATCTTCTTGCTTCTTCTTTAGTCTTGCAATTTGATTATCTTTGGCCCTGAGATGTTTATCTTTTTCTTCAAGATTCTTGGTGATGTTGGAAGAGTAAGTCTTCCTTCTCCCTGTTCCATCTACCATGCAACCTAGCAACATAGTCTTAAAATTGCTGCACCTAGTAAACTAAAAAAGTTTTTTGAGTGCATGTGCTTTTGAAAACTGGTTTTGGGGATTCCTTGAATATTTATCTGATAATAACCTATGGCCGCAGTCTATCTGGTGTAAATGTTGGGGAAATAGTCTCTAAAACTTCATGAACTGTATCTGGAATGACAATAAGATTATCCACTTTTATGGTCTCAATATCCTCATATGGGGGTTCTATATAGAGTGAACTGACAATATTTTCTATTTTTTCCTCCACATGTGATGGAAAATCATCCACAATATCATTGTGAACAACATGTGTCTCCAACACTGCATGATCTAGGATTCCTCTTTGTGTTCAACATTATCTGTAGAAAAATGTGTGGTACCTCCAATTGATTCTCATCAATGCTTCACCTTCATGTTGTTTATGGGTTTCCCCAACATGAACGACCTCTTCTTGAACCCTAATTGATTTAGCAAGGCTCTCATGAACATGTTGTTCATCATATTCCTCCTCCCTTGTTTCTTCCATTTCCTCAATGGTGTCTTCCTTATCCTTCTTTTTACATGCAATTTTATGACCACCCTGATCAATATTTATTTATGTAGGTGATTCAGTATTTTCAAATTCCTCTACATCAATATCCAGAGAGATTGTAGCATGTTTCCTAGGCTTTTAAGTTTTAGGATGCCTATGGGATCTCCTATATGGTTCAGGAACTTTGCTTGAAGACTTTTGTTTTCCCTTAGAGGAAGAGGACTCAGATGTAGATATATTT
Organism: Taxus wallichiana var. yunnanensis; assembly: GCA_018340775.1. Taxonomy (NCBI): domain Eukaryota; kingdom Viridiplantae; phylum Streptophyta; class Pinopsida; order Cupressales; family Taxaceae; genus Taxus; species Taxus wallichiana. The sequence continues at coordinate 475,189,647 of CM031240.1, read as the reverse complement.
AGCAGAGTTTCCGCAACAAGGATCCTGTCAGGAGAGATGGGTCTAGGGCCTTGTTCTGGAAATGGAGGTTTTCATGAACAAATGTTTCTGCAGTATAGGAGCTTTTGTAGGAATAGGGGTTTATGTAGGAATAGGGGTTTCTGGAGGAATAGAGGTAGAAGTTATGGTTTCAGGTGGAGGTGTTGAATAACTAGTTGTGTTTTTTCCATCTTTTTCTTCCTTTTCCCCAACAAATCATCAATATGTTTAGCCCTAGAAAACTCTCCCCATTTTATTGCAGGTGCTCCCTCTCTAATACATTTTTGACAATCAAGGTAACAAGACAATGATGAGATAATGCAGACCTCCCCCTTTGGGACTCCTTACTCATTTTTTAAGCTCTCATGTAAGAAATTAGGACATTAACATATCTGCCATTATTTAGATGATTAAGCAATTTAAAATGTACAATATTCAATCTTGAGTACCTATCCTCACATGCGAAGTATTTTATAATGTAGTTTCAGAATCATAGCATAATTTAGCATAGACATATTTATTACATTTTATTGCATTGTCTTTTATTTAATAATGTGCAACATGTGCACTCTAGTCTAGTTACTTGCATTCAATATTGTTATGTTGGATAACATTCAATATTGGTATTAGTAGTAATTACATGTGCATGTGAGATGGGTCTTATCATCTCTTAGTTGGTGTCTCATAGGGTGTCATGTCTATCCATATGAGGTCAGTCTAATATCTATAAATATTACTGACTCTTACATTGTTATGTAATTTGATTTCATGATCAATAATATTTGTGAGGCTTCCGTCCCTCTTTGGTCATTGCAATCTTATTCTATTCTATCATTTGGTATCTAAGCTATACCATTATTATCATTTGGTATCAGATCAGGTTCTATCCAAGCAAGGTTGAAGAGGAGCACTATTGGAGAGGATCCATTGGAGAAGAAGATCTGCATCAAATGAGAGCCATTGAAGCATCCCGCAGCCTCCATTCCTCCCAAGCATCCATCAACTAAAATTTGACCTATCCACTTATTTGGAAGATTAATTTTTTTATTAGTCATTGCATAACCAATTGATCTAACATATTGGCGGAATATTTCAGATTTCGAGATCTTTAAAAAAAAAAAAGGAGAAAGATCTTGGAAAAAATTGCAGATCTAAAAAAAAAAAATTTGTGAAAAAAAAGAGATATTAAAAAAAAGAAAAAGGAGAGAGATCTTGAAAAAAATTATAGATCAAAAGAAAAAAAAAAGATTAGATCTAAACAAAAAAATCAGATCTGAAAGTGGAGGTGTGAAGAATTCGGGAGCAAAGGTCAAGCAGTCCCAACAACAAAATTCCAAAGAGATAGCTCTTATAAAAAGGATGTAACTTTTTCATACAATGTCGGATTGATGTGCCTTTTTTTTTTTTTTGGAAAGATAAGGAGGCGCACAACTTTGCAGCTTTACATCATCTTCGATTCGGCCTCTACATGTGAAAAAGTTCAGCATAAGTTGGATCATTTTTTTCTCGAAAAAATCAGATCTAGTTGGTAAATTGGTAAGATCTCAAAACTAAGATTCCAACTCTTCTGAAATTTTGTGGGTTTCAAGAAAAATATTGTATGATGCTTTGCTGTAAAATTTTTAGAAAAACCCAAATCACGGTTTGTGAGAAAGGTGAAAACAATATTCGATTGTTTGTTTGGATCTTGGGAACAAACAGTCAACGGTTCATTTCGATGTATTTTTGGAGCATTTTGTACTAATCTTGGTGCATAAAGTGAAAAAAAAGGGTACAATTTTTTTATTTTATGTTTGGTTCTATCACACGAGATCTTTGATCTCATAAAGAAGCGTTTTGGTATATACGGTGCCTCTAGGAAGCGCTTACGGGTGATGCCGTCGCGATTACTACTGCACTTAATGCCTAACACAACTGCCTAAACATCGTCTGGGCATCGACCCTATAAAATTGACGGGGAGTAATAAGGACACAATACACACACATTTGAGCCCTCCCATCCATTTGTGCTTGCACAAACCCCTCTCCGTACTGTCTACGTACCACGTACTAAATTCTTTCACATGCGTTAACACCTCTTTCCGTACTGACGGGTATATTGAAAGGGTGATCTTCTTCCACGTACTGATGGGTATATCGGAAGGGAGCGTATATAGAAAGGTTTGGTATATCGGCCTGACGGTATATTGAGAGGGAGACCATAAACCTGGAGTGATAAGAGCCTTACCCTTTGTCAGAAATTCAGAGTTTCAGAAATTCAGATTGCAGAAATGGGTGCACAAGCACCAAAGTTCTTCTTGCCAGATTCACAACTGCTTAGAGGAGACAACTATGCTGCATGGAAACCGAAGATCAAGATGTTACTTGAGTTTGAAGACCTATGGATAGTTGTAGATGGACAAACAACAAGATCACTTGATGATGGAAGACAACAAGTTCAATTTGACAGGGCCAATCAAAAGGCCAAGTTGATCATCTTGTTTAGCGTAATAGATGATGTGCAACCCCACATTAGAGATGCCACATCAGCCAAGGATGCATGGGATAAGTTGAGCACAGTCTATGAGGAAAAGAACAAGAATACCATCCTTAACCTACTATCACAACTGCATACTCTCAAGTTCAAGCACAATGAGAAGGTTGAAGTTTTTTTGAGACGAGTTGCTACTTTGAGGGCATCTTTATTGGCATTGGGAAAAGAGATAAGTGACGAAGACCTCGTACCAATTGTGTTGCGAGCACTTCCTCCTTCCTATAGAATCTTTGTGACAACTATCAATATGAGTGAACACACAAATACCTTGGAGAAGTTGGTCAATCTACTCCAACAAGAAGATGCAATGAACAACAAAGATCATGAAGATGAGCAAGCACTATCTTCCAATCATAAAGGAAAGGGGAAATTTCAGTCCAATCACAAGAAGTCCCAACAAAACCAAAGTCAACGAGACAACACCAAGAAGTGTCCCATTTACAATAGAGGGGGACATGACATAAAACATTGTTGGTACAATTCCTATAAAAAGGGTTCATCAAGCAATTTAAAACCCAATAACCAACAGGGTAACAATAATTCAAATAAAGGGAAGTCCAACAACAACAACAATCAAGGGCAGAAAAATGGTAATTGGCAAAGAAAACCCAAACAACAAGGGTACATCACGAACATGAGGATGATTTAGATGAAGGACACCACATGTATTCTCGCTTCAATTTGATGAAGAAACCAAATCCACACAAGATATCCGGTATGTCGACTTGGGTGCAACTCGACACATGACTCGGACGCAAGGATTGGTTCTACACACTCGCGTGAATCACCTAGCAAGAACCATGTGTCATTAGGTGATGACTCATCATACAAAGGTCAAGGGATTGAAACATTTCACTACCTCTTGAAAGCATGACCGCAAAATCACAAATGTATTGTATGTACCTGGGTTGACCAAGAATTTGCTATCAGTTAGTCAACTCCTTGATCACAACTTGAAGTTGGATTTTGACAGTAATAATGGAGAAAAAGTGTGCTTGATAAGAGATAAGTCAAGAGGTTCCAAGATTGTAGCAAGAGCCTCTAATGTGGGACGCATGTTCCAACTTGATTTTGTCCACAAGGATGATCAAGCTCTAGTGGCCAAAGACACACAATCGAACTATGACATCGCAGATATGGTCACATCATTTTTGGCTATCTCCAAACACTTCAAAAGGGCAACATGGTGAAAGGATTGCCTACACTCAAGCACAACACTGACAAGTGTCACAATTGCCTAGCTGGAAAGCAACACAGAGTACCCTTCCAGAAGAACACATATAGAGCTAAGGGAAAGCTTGATTTGGTGCACACCGATCTTTGCGGGCCCATGCAACCAAGTCATTTTGGATGTCAATACTTCATGCTTTGTGTTGATGACTACTCAAGAAAGATGTGGATATATTTTCTAAGAAACAAGAGTCAAGCCTTTGAGACATTTCAGAAGTTCAAAGCACTTGTTGAGAATGAAGTTGGTCGCAAGATCAAAACTCTCCACTCAGATCGAGGGGGGGAATTCATAAGCAATGAGTTCAAGACTTACCTAGAAGCTCATGGGATTCATCGACATATGCCTCCTCACACACCACAATAGAATGGTATAGTTGAGAGAAGGAATCGTACTATCATGGAAATGGTGCGATGTATGATTGATGACTCAGGTTTAACAAAGACATTTTGGGTAGAAGTCTGCAAGAACTGCAGTCTATTTGTTGAACAGAGTGCCCACAGTAGCTCTTGAAGGAGTGACACCTCAAGAAGCATGGTCAAATCAAAACCATCAATTGCACACCTAAGAGTATTTGGGTGTAAAGCTAGCATGCACATACCCAAGAAGAATAGGAACAAGTTGGATATGAAAGCTGAGAAACTGATATTCATTGGATACAGTGAAGAAGCACTTGGGTACAGATTATGGGATCCAAAAGAAAAGAAAGTATACACAAGTAGGGATGTTGAGTTCTTTGAGAAGAAACAAGCAGATGCTCCACTCAACAACTCAACAAACATGTAGAATACACCTCTTGTGAAGACAGAATTTGATGTTCCCACTGAAGATGACAATGATGAATTGGATGATGGTGAAAACTTGGATCCACCACAATCCAATGGAACAGCTAATAAGTTACCTAAATGGTATACTCAATTAATAAGAGATGCAAATTTGGATGAAGCACCTAGCACATCGTCCAATCTTGGACCTAGACCTCATAGTCAAGCTCGTGAAGAGGTCAATTATGCCCTAATGAGTAGAGTTGTTGAAACAGTTGAGCCATCTACAGTTCAGGAAGCCCTACAATCAAAAGCTTGGAAAGATGCCATGGATTCGAGTATCGATCGGTGATGAAGAACAACACATGGCAACTGTCGACCTTCCACCAGGAAGAAACCCATTGGATGCAGATGGATATTCAAGACTAAGTACAAATCAGATGGGACTATTGACAAGTATAAAGCAAGGCTTGTAGCAAAGGGGTATGCACAACAAGAAGGCATTGATTATGAGGAGACATTTGCTCCCACACCCAAGATCAAGACAATCGTGATGATCTTTGCTCTAATGCGCACAATTTGGTTGGAAAGTCCACCAAATGGATGTGAAAAGTGCCTTTCTTAATGGAGATTTGCAAGAAGAAGTCTATATGACTCAAATGCCAGAGGGTTATGTAATACCAGAAAAGAGATGATGGTATGTAGACTCATAAAATATCTATATGGCCTAAAACAGTACCCTGCATGGTACATCAAAATTGATGAGCATCTCATAAGTCATGGATTCGAAGGAATCCTTATGACCCCAATCTCTACCTCAAAAAGCAAGGGGAGATTGTCATTGTGGTTGTTTATGTTGACGATCTAGTCATTACAGGCAGATTCCGTGAAGATGATCGATGCAACAAAGAAGGATTTTAATGGATCGCTCGACATGACAGATCTCGGCTCATGCACTATTGTCTTGGGTCGGAAGTATGGCAAAAAGAGAATCATATCTTTATGTCGCAGCTTGAAATACACCAAGAAAACGCTCGAGAAATTGGGATGATGGACTCGCACTCCTATTGCTACACCTATGGAAGTGAGACTTGATTATCTTGTTCCGATCCGTCATCACCAAAGTGAATGCAACTCTCTATCGGCGCTTGATCGGAGTCTCATTTACCCGACATATACTAGACTAGATATCAACTTTGCAAATCAGCTATTTATCATGCTTCATGCAAGAACCGAAAATATGACATTGGAAAGCAAAGAAAGAGAATACTAAGATATCTAAAAGGTACAAATTGACCTTGGTCTAGAGTACAAGAAGAATGACAATTTCTTCTTGACAGATATTCGATTCGATCCGATCATGCAGAAACATGGATGATAAGAAGTCAACATCAGGCTTCGTCTTCTTTATGGGATCTGGACCGATATCATGGGGAAGCAAGAAATAGAACTTTGTTTCTCACTCTTCTACAGAAGCCGAGTATCGAGCCGTAGGTGAAGGCTGTTTGTGAAGCAATATGGCTACGCCCGAATACTAGAAGGAATTGGTCTACCACAACGAAAATATACTCCAAATATATGTTGATATTGAAGGAGTTCTAAAGCTTGTTCGCAATCCAGTATTTCATGAGAGAACCAAGCATATTGAAGTACAGGTTCATTTCATACGTGAGCATGTCTTGAAGCACAACATACACTCCATTTCATCGTCCCCACAAACCAATGAAGGCGAGATGTTGTCACTAAGTCACTTGCACGTGACAAATTCACACTGCTCGAGAGTTCCTCTCCACTTCATTGGAAACTATGAAAAATTAAGGGGGGGAATGTTAGCATAATTTAGCATAGGCATATTTACTCGCATTTTATTGCATTGTCTTTTATTTAATAATGTGCAACATGTGCACTCTAGTCTAGTGACTTGCATTCAATATTTTTATGTTGGATAACATTCAATATTGGTATTAGTAGTAATTACATGTGCATGTAAGATGGGTCTTATCATCTTGTAGATGGTGTCTCATAGGGTGTCATGTCTATCCATATGAGGCTATCTAATATCTATAAATATTACAGCTCTTGCATTGTTATGTAATCTGATTTCATGATCAATAATATTTGTGAGGCTTCCGTCCCTCTTTGGTCATTGCAATCTTATTCTATTCTATCATTTGGTATCTAAGCTATACCATTATTATCAGCAACATCATCCCAAAAAGGTTTCAGGGAAGTGTGCAATGTACCTTATCTATCACTTACAAAATTGTCATCATTGTCACCAAATTCTATTCAAGCTTTATCTCGATTTGTCTTTACAGAAACAACTCACATTCTACTGGAAGTCACATTACTATAGATAGAATTTCATCATCCACCTTGAATTTCAAACCCTTAATAGTGGCCTTTCCATCCTTGAATGTGGTAGAAAAATCTGTCACCATGGACTCGTTGAATCCCTGAAACTTATTAATATAGTCCATCCATCCGTTGTCATGGAAATATTGCAATATTTTTGGTGACTGCGAAGCTGTGAGTGGTTTGTAGGCTCATTTCAAATTAGGTCTCCTCCCATGTCGAACTTGGAAAACTACTCGAGCTTTGAGAAAAATCTTTTAGTTTGCGGTGATTATGCAAAAATTCAAATAAGTTTAAGGCTGTTAAGTAATTGATGTTTCAAATTTTACAACCGAATCACACACAACATGAAAAGGCATGCATTAATTTGATTTGAGGGGTGTAAACATGTGAGGTGAGGTTGTGTGATAGTGTGATGATGTGGGTCAAAACTCATATAATGAAAGGTGAAAACATATTATGGCTTATAAAGTCACTTATGACATGACACAAATATTAATCACACATAATTATTATATTGCTACCTTAATAAAGTGAATTAAGTGCACTTATCTCGAGATCTATGTTGGACAATGGTGACATGTGCCTCATCATAATTTTTTACTTTGGATGCATGAAAAGTCATCATGACGCTGGAGGTTGAGATCTCATGATGCTACGGATGTTGTTGTTACAAGCATGTATGAAATTAATATTGTAGGATCCTTACTTGAAATCAAATAATTCCCGGAGAGGGAATATTGACTTTCTCTGGTGCTAGTCATCTTCATCACTACTAGCTCGAGAATATTTTTCTTTTATTTCCTTCATGCAATCATAAGTTCTACAGGAAAAAAGTAGGGATTTTAAAGTGCTTATGCAAGTAGACCTTTAGTCTTTGCACCATCTCCTTCTGTCAGAGACCATGCACTTATTACAACAAATACACAAAATCCTAAAAAACATAAATTCTAAGAAAACAAAACATGTTAGTTGAGTGGTGTTGATCACCAAGAGGGCTGATCACATCACTTTTATTCACCCTTGGAGTATTCAACAAGCTGAATATACCAAGGCCACTAAAATTCTCATTCTTCAGCAACTTCAAAAGATGAACTAGTAGGTTCAACTTCGTACTTAACTCGATGTTCTCATCTCCGACTGCTTTGAGCTCCTTTGAATTGCTGCATAAAGGTGCAACCTATCAATGGGCTTTTATACAACCTCAACCTATGACCATTCACCAAAGAGTTTTAATCTCACAGGATATATGGTATTGAGTTTCATAACTCCATTGGGAAATATTTTCTCAATCTCATATGGGCCTATCCACCTTGTTCTTAGTTTTCCCATTTGGTCTTCGTACTTGGAGTCAAATAAGATAGCCTAATTACCTTCTTGAAATTGTATTGTCTTGATAAATATGTCATGCCATTTTATCCTTTTTTTGTATCACTTTTGTATTATGCACAACATGTCTCCTCATTTCATCCAGCTCGTTGAGTTGGGGAATCCTTTCGCTTTTGAGCTTCGCAAAATCTATGCCTAGTTTTAGTGCAGTCCTTAGTGTCTTATGCTCAAATTCAATAGGGAGAAAAATAGTCTTACCGTACAAAAGATCGAATGGTGTAAATCTTGTTGTTGTCTTCCAAGTTGTGTTGAATGCCCAAACTGCCTCTAGAAGTCTGTCTACCCAATATCTCCTATGGAGTGCAATTTTTTTTGTCAAGATGGCTTCTATTTCCCTATTTGTTACCTCAACTTGGCCATTATATTGGGGGTGATAAGGTGTATACTTCCTATGTTTGATTTCATATTCCTTAGCTAGATCAAAAATAACTTCAGCAGTGAAGTGTGTACCTTGATTTGTAACTATTTCTCTTGGTACTCCATACCTCGTGAAAATGTGGTCATATAAGAATTTAACAAATTTCTCACTCTTTTGATTTGACAATGCTTTCACTTCTGTCTATTTAGTGAGGTAGTTTATACACACCAAAATGTACTATTTCTGCTAATATTTAGGATCTATTGGACCAATGAAGTCCAAACCCCATTTTTCAAATGGCTGCAATACTAATTGAGGCTGTAGTGGAATTTCATCTGAATTGGTAGGCCTACCCATTCTTTGGAATTTATCACACCTTCTTGTATACAATGCTATATCCTTATGTAGTGTAGGCCAGTAATACCATGTTGTCAATACTTTTGTGATGTTATTTTTGCAACAAAATGTCCTCCACATGGTTCACTATGGAAGGATTTGAGGACATCATAAATTTCTTCATCATCTATGCATCTCCTCATAACATTATCCTACCCCATGTGAAATAGAAAACCAACTATCCAAGAAAATTCACACTTTTCTCAACAATGTATTTCTTTTTAGAATATAAATAGTGTGGAGGTGTTTTACCTGAGACAAAATAATTAGCTATGTCAACATACCAGGTGTTCTAGTGGAAATGGAAAATAGGTGTTCATCTGGAAAAGAGTCATCCACCACTTGTTCCTCATTATTGTTCTCCATTCTTGAAAGAAATTCAACTACAACATTATCCTTACCAGATTATCCACAATGGTGACATCAAACTCTTACAAGAGTAGTAACCATCTAATTATTCTACTGCTTACAACTGGTTTGTTGATCAAGTATTTAATTTCGTGTGATCGGTATGAATGAATACTAGATAACCTGTGATGTAGTGCCTGAAATTATTGATAACAATTACAACTGCCAAGAATTATTTTTCTGTGATTGTATAGTTGAGCTCAGTGTGTTGTAGGTTCTCACTGACATAATATATTACATAATTTAGAATTCCATCTTTCTGTCCAAGAACAAATCCAATGGCATGATCTAAGGCATCAGTATGAATGTGAAATGTCAAACTCTAATTTGGTCCTCTTAACACAGGTGTTGAAGTCAACATTTACTTAAAAGTCTAGAATGCAACCTCACATTTCTCAGTCCACTCAAAGGTGACATATTTTCCCAACAGGACAAATAATGGTGCTGTAATCTTACTAAAGTCATGTATGAATCCTCTATAGTATCCAACATGTCCCAATAAACTCCTTACGTCTTTTTGTTTCTTTAGTGTTGGCAAATTTATAATCACATATATTTTTGCTAGATCTACCTGAATTTGAGCAATTGATAAATAATGTCCCAACACTATTCCTTCAGACATCATCATATAACAATTTTCATTACTTAAGGACAAAGTTATGCTCACTACATCTCTTGAGAACTTTGTCTAGATTCTTCATTGTTTCATCAAAATTACTGCCATATACTATAAAATCATCCATATATACCTCCATGTAATCATTGGTTAGATCTGAAAAATGCTCAAAACTGTCTCTCTAAAATGTAGCAGTGCATTGCACAAACCAAAAGGAAGAACAAAATATGAAAATTTTCCCCATGGGCACGTGAATGTGGTCTTGTCCTGGTCCTCTAGTGCAATCTAAATTTGGTTGTAGCCACTATAACCATCCAGAAAAGAAAAATATTTCTTGCTAGCAAGAGTGTCAAGTACTTGATCAATGAAAGGAAGCGAAAAATGATCCTTCTTCATTGTTGCATCAACTCTCTATAGTCCACATAGATTATCCACTTATCATTCTTCTTAGGTACAATGATAAGGGGTGACACCCATTACATGTCTGAAATTTGATATATGAATCCAGCATCCAATAGTTTCTTTAATTCTTCTTTCACTATATCCCTCACTTTGTTGGGTTCATTCTCCTTTGTGGTTGTTTAATTGGCTTGCAACTATCTTTGATGTATATCTTATGTGTACATATCTTAGGGTGTATCCCATGCATATCTCCATAGTCCCATGCAAATTTTATCTTGTTTTTCTACAGAAGAGCAATTAACAACTGCTCTTGTTGCATGCTCAACATTTTTTCACATTAAGTGGCTTTCCTAGAGAAATTTGCACTTGCTTAGAGAGATCGATCATGGAGCATACACTACTACTTACATAATTTAATATATAATCATGTGGAAGAAGTTGGTGAAGGATGTAATTATTACCTGGAATGTTCATAGTGCTTTGCTACGACAGGATTTGATTTTCAAGACAACTTATACACTATAGTTTGCCATCTACTTCTTCATTCTTTCCATAATTATTTTGCAAGATGTTAGAAAGAATAACATCTTCTTCTTTCCCTTCAATTTTGCATGACTTCTCCAACATCATGAGCTGTTGAACTGAGCTTTGATCTTCTTCTAGCTCTTCAACCCAAATGGTTTGGTCTTCTTCATTGAATGGTTATGCAGGGGGTAAAACATGATCTTTTTGGTGCCACTTTCATTATTAGAGATAATCATATTACCAGATTTACATCCTATGAATGCATCAATAGTTTCCAACCATGGTCTTCCTAAGATGATAGGATATCCTCCTAAGCTTGCTTTTGGCTGAAGAACAATAAAATTAGTAGGTACTCCCAAGAGTCTACCACTACTACTACATCCTCCAGGAATCCTTCAGGATTAATTGTTGATCTGTCTGCAAGCTACAAGACTATGGTTGTTGGTCTTAGTCCCTATAACTTCAAGTCATCCATAATTTGTTTTGTCATTACATTTATTTTTGCCCCCAAGTCAATCAATGTATTCTTGATCACTATTCCTTTGATTGTAACATTTACCAAAGGACTGCCTAGATCTATGTATTTAGGAAAAGAATTGATTTCCCAAGCATAATATCAGCTAATTATCCAATGACCTGCATAGTAGTTGGATCTTTCCTTTTTCTACCTGGTTTCTTTATGCATAGATCTTTAACCAATTTGTTATAGATGGGCACATCCTTAATAGCTTGAATCAATGGAATTTTGACACAAATGTCTTTTAGCTGGTTGACAAAATCAGAATCAGATTCTGATTTGAGGTCAGTCTTCTTTTCTTGTAACCTTTTAGGAAATGGTGGCTCATTACCCTGTGTTTTACCTTTGCTATAATTTTGCTCTAGTTACTACGAACTAGCATGTAACGTCTTTTGTTGTTCTTTGTAGATTTTCCCGTAGTGTTGTATTGCTTTGGTGTGATCATCCTGTAGCATCTATGGTTCCTTAGTAATCTTAGTAATGGTGGGTCCAACTGGTGGAGGAAGTTTTTTCCGAGAAAAGATGGATATTTTTAATATCAATAGAATAGGTGGGGTATTGAGTTGGTTCAAAGGTGGAGTAGTCAGCCGAGAGCAACTTTATTGTTTGGGTTAGGCATTGGTTGAGCTGGTAGTTGGGTAGCTTTTGGTTGAGAGCCTACTTGGGGGTTTGGCATTAGAGGTTGCTTTATTGTGGATAGGGAGGTTGCTGATAATATTATTGGTAATTTGGAGGTGGGTTATTCCACTGCTACACTCCTCTCCAAGGTTTCTTCCATGATTGATGAGGTTGTTGCAATTATTGTTGTGGTTGTCTTTGGAATTGAGGTTACCACTATTGTTGATACTAGTTGGGATATGGGGCCCAACCTTGAGGGTTAGCCCAAGGTGGGGGTTACATATATGAATTATTAGACCAATTTTGAAATGAATGCATAGGGTCTTGTGTCATACCTCCTTCCTTGGTGGCCATGATTTTCTTTGAGAAACATAGAAAAATTTCCCATCATCTGTTTCCAACAGCTTGAAATCATTTAAAGCCTCCCTTTCTTGAACAATGCTAGCCAATTATCTACATCTACAATAAGATATATTCCTTCTACATGTATAACAATACTGTGAGTGTTTCTTCTACATCTTCCTTTTTCTTTTTGGCGTGTAGAGCATCTAATTGATTATCCATGTCATTAATAGTCTCTGCTTCATGTTTTTAAACATGTTGACAATCTCTAACTTGGATATATCCCCAATTGTTTTGGTAGTTGATCCACCTCTTGATATTGCACTTCTAACCCTCTTCATAGTAGCTCTTGAGTAGTTTTGCAGGCGTCACATATGTCTCGCAAAACTAGCTTTTGAAATGTCTCTTGCTCCTATTAGATCCAGAGCATCCATGTCCTCCTCACTGAGTCCCTTCAAAAAGAGTAATTTGAGAGAGTCGGTGGTAGTTCTATGTTCCTTGTATTTTGAACATAGAACATGAACCTTTCCAAATAGTATTCCAATGGTTCATCCTCTTTTTGTGTCATTCTGTAGATCTCATCACCTCCTCTCTCTGCTTGGTCTATAATAGTCCTAATACTTATCAAGGAATTTATCCTTCATTTGTGTCCATGTGGTTACAAAGTTTCTTCCCAATCCCATGAACCATCTCAAGGCTACATCCTTGAGTGTAGCAAGAAATAATTTCAATCTATGTACATCAGTAGTATAGTCATAACTCCTACATAGAAAATCAAACTCAAGCATAAAGGTGTTTGGGTCTTTTGACATGGATCCATAAAAGTTGGGAAAAGATGAGGGAGAAATATTCTTCATGCCAACAACTACATTTTTGTCATTGATGGGGAAATCAAAGGTGGTTTCCCCATTTCGAACATTCTGATTTACTTCTTCTACCATCTTTAGCTACTTAGGAGCAACTATAGAGCTTTCACTTAGAGGATTGTCTTCAAATAAAAAAATCGAGTACAAAGGTTTCTTCTTCAGAATCCTCGAGGTATATGAAGAGATCTATGCTACCTATGGATTAGGAAAAAATCTACCATGGGCATCCCTTGGGTGGTGCATACATCAACTACTCAACTCTATCAATGGAAAATTAGTTGGGGGTTTTAGAAATGAATTTCCTAAAACCTAAACTACTCTAAGAAATGAAAAAATTCTTCAAAAACCTTATAACTTGGCAGTATCCCTAGAAATGACGTAAAAATGGTGGTGCAAATTAACTTGCAAAAATTAATATGTTGTTTATTAATCCACAATCATTTAATTATCAGACCTAGGGATGTAAAATTTCAATATTGCCAGTGTTGTATGCACAGTTACAAATGTTTGAGGAGTGTAAAGATAAATTGCTATCACTATAATTAGGAAATAACAATACTAGAAATGAGCTAAACTATGACTAAAAGTAAATACTATGGCTATGAAAAAGTATGCAAAAATAGAATATAGATAAAGGAAGGAACTACTGCAATTCTAACAATGCAATGAATTAAAACAACAAACAAAAAGGGGAGGATTAACAAACCACAAGTGGGCCCTACCTTGGGTGCTAATCCATCCTAAGGCTTGTGCCTACAAAAAATTAACAAAAATCATATTCTTATTTCATCATCATGAAGATTACAAAAGGAAGAATACAAAAAAATTCTCTCTCTATGGATCGATCTAATTCCCTCTATATTACTACTACACCCTACAACATTAATCTTTCCTCTTTTATATCGCTTCCTCATAACATATTGCCAAGAGATATATTCATACTAGGAGTTACAGTTGGCTTCAGTAAAATATCTAAACCAAGTAATCTAGAAATTAGCATGCATCGAACTATTTAGGATATGTTCTAATACAATCACATAACTTAACTAATTGATCGATTGAACAACCAGTTATTAAATTATAAATTCAATCAACTAGTTCTTTGTTTGAGTTGCAACGCATAATCAGTGATGGAATTGAATCTTCTCCTTGCTTGCATAACTACTTCTCTATCAACATGTGCAAGCTCAGCAAAGTGTCCATGTTGTTCAAGCTCCTCAGAATCATGACTTTACATCTATGTGTGACCTCCTATGGTTACAGACGTGTATATGTGAATAGGTCCCTTTGACTGCATGTCAATTCTTGTGATGACCTCTATGCTTTGTGAATGAATTCCTTTAGCTACATGTTAGTGGATACACATAACAACTCTTTGGAAATCAAGGCTGATACTTATTCAAAGAACTATTTAACATCACATTGCATCCAAAAGAATAAATTCATACCATAATCCACAAAATAAAGTAAAATTAGTAATAATTATATTAACTAATATATGTGCCATAAGTTCAAGTCATAATGGAAATGTTCAACAATATCACTAGGAAATACAAGTTCAGGGGTACACATGGATTAAACAAAATACAAGAGATGAGGTGTTAAAATAGGAAATAAAATGACTCATTAGATAGTTTGACCCCTCATTCTAGCATCTTTATTTTTTGGGATTTGATGTATATTTGAGGGTTTTGTAGGTTCATTCTTTATCGTAGGTTTAAAACGACCTCAACAATCTTGATGTGATCTCAAAGTGACCAAAAGAGACTAATTGCAAACACTTGGTGACACCCCAGAGGAGGGTTTCTGATATTTTAAATAGACTTAGGCACCTAGAATCAATACCTGTGCAATCGTGGGCACCCCTATCCCTCTCCAGGTGCTCATGTCCATCCTGTTCCTCCACCCTGTAATTTTCTAAGCTCATGTGTGATGATGAGTGCTTCATTTTCTCTAGTTTACATTCCTACACACCTTCAAAAACACTACAAATTAGATAAGGCTTCTTACCCTCTCTTTGCACTTAGGGTTTCTACATTTATTTATCGATTACTTTGGTATATTTCTATATTTCATTATATCATTTATTTATCATTACTATAGCATCAAATTAGGTTTGCGTATTTACATTTTATCTTAATCATGTAGCTCTTAATGAGTGAAATTGTCAAGATGATGATTCATTAAGGGGGAAGTATGTCACATCTCACATTTTCATTTTATGATTGCAAAAAGATAGAATTATTTATGTAAAGTGAATCACGAAGGTTTGGGTGTAAGAATAATTACCTCGCTAGTTTCACGTTAGACATATGCATGTTTACCCTAAAAAGGATAATCATGCTTACGCGTGGTTGTGAAGTTAACCACGTAACGTTACTTGCCATCAAGAAATCACAGACAACTCACATTAATACCATATTTTTTTGTATGTTGACTAAGTTTTATTAACTTGTTGAGTTTGATGATTTGTTATTCGCTATACTTGTTATTTATATTGGGACTTACTTTTCTTTCTGGAAGTAATAAATTGCAAAGTATGGTTGAAATTATTCATGGTTTCAATATATTATTTCATTATGTGGAAATAATGATGATTGTTAAATGTACTAACTCTTTTGACATTGATGATCATTGATCAAACAACATGAAAGGACCTTCTATCGAGATAGGTAAAATGTTGGTTTCGATAAGGTACAAGTATAAGTATCTTAATTATGATTAAATGTTATAATAGATTATTGATTAAGATTACTTATTAATATGTTTAATATTTAATTGTAAAGTGTTTATTATGATCATCGATTATATAGATTTAACGTGTTGAATTGGTAAATTTTTTTGGACTGATTGATACTCCATTTATAGTAATTATACTTTACTATGTTTTGAAAAGGCGTTATTGGTTTATAATGGTTTGTTAAGACACCATTGGATGGGAAGACATGAGTATGTCTGGGTAATGGTAATTGTGCTTAGTCTATTTTAAAACTCTATGGTCTTAGACCATGTTTATATGAAATTGTTTTAATTAAATAAGGTTTATTCACCTTATCCCTAGGATTTTCTTGGTTAATATTTAACACTAATTTGACTATATTCGAATGGTCTTTAACATGGGTTATTTAATAAGTAATTCGGTCGATTCTCAACCCATGCAAGTTATTGTTTGAATTAAAAACTAGGACCACTTGTACCCACCGAGTTGGCATTGGAGGGAAACTGCAAGTTGGAAGTGGAGGTAGATGGGAAAGGCCACTACATGGCACCTACAAATAATAAATATGTTTAATGAATCCCATAGATCTCAAAGAATGGAGAGGATTCCTCCGAAGCTACTATACAAAATTAGTTTTACATTTTTAATCTTTTTGTATGCATGCCAAGATCTTCCTCTAGTATGATGTGTATATGACTAAGATGCATTGGCCTTTATTCTTAAGCTATGGACATTATTATGTTTTGCTTAGTATGATGGTTAGATGTTAGACTATGGATTAATATTAATGCTGGATTCCTAGTTATTATGTTTTGCTTAAGGATCATTGAGACATTATTATTATTATGTGGATGATGACATACTGGTTGACATGGATAGGTTATTGCTTTTGATTTTAGACATGTGACATTGGTATTATGGATAGCTCTAGTGTAGAGATCTATTGGATGACGATATAGTTGCAAATTGAATTTTAATTGATAAATGTTAAAATCTTGATATTGTTGTGATTTGGATTTAATGTTTATATATATATCATTTGGATGTTCTGATATGGCCATGAGGCCGAAGGGGTATATTGCATTTTGTAGGTAAAAAAAAATCACAACAATGTCGGGGGACTGAGACTAACCATATTGGAATTCAGTGTGAAATCAACAAGGTCACCATGGCAACTGTGTTTGAGTTGTATGTTGTGTTTTGTTAGGATTTCCCATGAGGGGGATTTCCATTACTGTGACCTTGGGGTATATATGTGTTTTATTATGTTTCCCTTTTTAATTATTGTGTGTATTTTATTTGTAATGTGCTCTTTATTTTAATTATTCTAATGTGATAGTTAAAAGTGTGAAGTCATATAGTTAAATTTTAATTAAAATTAATTGGGATGTGGAATATAAATTAAAAGTTATTGTCTTGGTTGAAAATGAAAATTGACTTTTATATATATATATATTATAACCATATGATAGATAAATAAATCTTTATGTCAAAACATGTAATAAATAAATGTCATAAATATTAATGCATGTGTAAGAGGATGTAAGAGTTGTGTAAGTGAAATGATAGATTGTGTAAGGCAGATTTTGGAGTGTAGAACACTCCATCCTCTTTGAAACTCGGATTTGGTCTTGGGAGCCTAAATTGGAGGCTTGTGGGACAAGTTAAACTTGTCCCACACCTCTCAAAATCCTCCACCAACCATGTTTATTGTTTTGGAGTCAAAATAAATCTATTTTATTATGTTTTGATATGAATTTGTGTAAGTATTGATTGCACTTGTCTTACAAATTTTAAATGCATTCCTTTTGGGGTATGGGCTATATTGTGTGTGTAAGTGATTTTGTCATTTTTCTTTAATGGTGATTTGTTGTTGATGTGGATTGCACTCTTGGGGAAGGAAGAAAAATGATGTGGCATCCCACTTGGAATCCACATCATCCTCTTCCACCCTCTCCTTTAAAATTTGAATTCCTCCTCATTTTGAGGTTGTTGAAAGTTGGAGATTTCACTCTTGGGTCAAATTTCTCTTGCATTTTGGAGCTTGCTTGGTGGAAGAAGTGGATTTTCTTGTGCATACATTTACCTTGCTGATTTGGGACTGGTTTTTGGTGAAATAAAGACTGCTGTTTTGGAAGCAAGTCTCCATTATGGAGAGGTAGGCTCTCACTTTTTAAAATTGTTGTTTTTCCCTCTTTTAGCATGAATTTTGAATGTGTTTGTGTTTGTAATTCTTAGAGGGATGGGTAGAATGCTTAGGGCATGGTGTGGAGAGAAGACTATGAGGTTTATCAGAGGAGGGATAAGGGATTTTCCATTGTTATTTGTTCTTGGGAGGGAATGTTGGTTTGGGATCCACCTAGGAAAGGAAATTGCTTGCATTTCCTACTTTGGGGAGGTATAAGGGATAAATTTGGAGGAGGGATAAGGAGGGGTTGAGGAGGGATAAGGTTTATGGGATTTTATGATTTTGGGGTTTGCTCTTGGTGGATGCCCAAAATTCAACTTGGGAGGCATAAGGAGACCTCCATAGTTCTTGCTCTTCTTGGCTTGGCTTGCTTTCTTGGAGAAGGAGCCTTTGTTTTGTTTGGAATTGATTGTTGTAGTTGAGAACTACATCTTCTTGCTTTGTGTTTATTTGTGCTTGTGAAATTATGTTTGTATGTGAAGAAGCCTTATTGCCATGTGTTGGATTGTCATGCTCCATTTCAATATGGTTGGGGCTCGGGGCCAATGGGGAAAGATGGCTTCTCTTTTCCCATTGGATGTCTTGGTTGGGTGGAGAGCGTTGTCTTTCCCCCTTCCTTGTTGTGATCCAAAGAAGAAAGAAGATGAATCAAGCATGCTGCTGTTTGGAGAGTTTTACAATAGTTTGACAGATCATCTCTTTGAGCAAATTTTAAATGTAACCCTTCCCACTTCAAGTGGATGAGTTGTATATTTTTGAGATGTGAAAATTTTATGGTAAATGGAAGTCTGAAATTTAATTGAAATGTAAAAATGATATATTCTATTTTTTATTTGGAAAAGATAAATACGACTGTATTTTTAACATTGAAATTCAAATGTAAGAAATGAATTGTATTTTAATGTTTAGTTTGAAAAGAAAATGGAAGAACATTTCAATTGTATTTGAAATTTGAAATCAATAAAGGAAAGAGATCATTTGTAATTGTTATTTGATTTTCAATAGAAGGATGGCATTGGTTTTGTTTGTATTGCATTGCATTGGATAAATTTCCATTTTGAAAAGAATAAGAATCTCGAAATTTTTTTTAATGTTGAGAAAATGATATAAAAAAATTAAATGTTCTTTTCTTTCTTGCAAAATTGTATAAAAAAAAGAAACTCGGAGAAATTTTACATTGAATTATACATGGATGTTTGATGAATCTACATTGGATGTTTAGAAATCAATTTTATGTTTTCCTTAATTGAAAATTACAGATTAAATTGTAAATTTAAAGCAAGAACTTGTTGTTTTAAAGTTAAATATGGTAATGTACATTTGAAAAAAAAAAAAGTAAACAGTTTTTTATACTTCCCAATCAATTTAAAAATACTATGAAACTTAACATTCTAATACTATTATGAACCCAGACTTGAGGAATCTAAATTCAGAAAATCAATTTAAATCTCCAAAACTCAATTTTGAATCAATCCCCTTCTAAGTCATTTTCCCATTCCTTGTTGGATAAAAATGCAAACTTGAATAAATTGATCAAATTGAACCTTTAAAAATTCTAATTCTTCCCTAAGTTGATCCCCCATGTCTCATTTGACATGTTGAGTGAAGGAAGGAGACCAATTTTATAAAATTTGCAAGTTTAAAAATTGCTGTTTTTTGTAACTTATAAACCCTGCAGATCTATTTCTTAAAATTGACCCTTGAAACTTCATCAAATTCCAAAATTGATGATTTTATGTGCAAAGAGGACTCAGAGATTAAAAGTCCAAGTTTTTCCTAAAATGGAGCTTCCTATCAAAAGTTATGGCCATTTGAAGTTTTACTTCAAAATGGCCATCCCAAACCAAAAATAAAATAATTCGACCTTAGAAAAAAAAAAAATTTTGAACTTTGGAAAAATTTCTCAAAAAGTTCCATGGCCCCACCACCCTCTCATCCTATCATAATTCACCACATGGCACCTTGGAGGGTGGGCCCTTAATAAAAACTTAAAATTTTGAAAATTTTGCCTTGGGAAAATTTTCCCAATTTCCCCATGACCCCGCCCCCACCCCAATCAATCACGTGTTTGACATGTGGCCACGGATCAAAATGGAAAACTTAACCATTTTTTTCTTTGGAAAATTTTCACTTTTCTCCCGTGACCCCTCGGCCCGCACTAACACGTGGACACGTGGCAGGAGGGCCATGGATTAGAATTGAAAACTTAACTTTTTAGCCTCTTTGGAAAAATTTCACTTTTTTCCTCCATGGCCCCACACTCCCATAGCCAATGGGTGCTGACATGTGTCCCCATGGGTGTGCATGGGTCCATAAAATTCTTTTAACCTTTTTACCCTTTTGGAAAAAATCCAAATTTCTCTCCACCCCAGGCCCTCGATTAATCACAAAGCGCCACGTGGCCATTTGAGCAAGCACGGAGGCACGGAGGAAAATTTTCCTTTGGAAAATTGAGACTTTGGTTTTGGGAAAAATTTCAATTTTTCCCATGACCCACCGACCCAACCAATCACGTGATGACACGTGGCATTTGGGAAAATTTTCCCAATTTTCTCCCTAACCCCGCGGACCTCCAAGGGAAAATTTTCCCCTAAAACTCCACCCGGCCATAACTTGAGTTTTACAAGGAGTTAGGAGGACTTCTTTATATGGTTGGAAAGGTGAGGAAATTTCCTATCCAATAAGCCTAGTTTAGGAAAGTTTTGATAACTCTAACTATGTGTGAAAATCTAGTTGAAGTTCAGGGCTTGTTAGAGAGCAGGCATGGGGATAAATTTCTCCCTGAACCTTAGTAAAACTTGTAACCTCAAAATTGGAACCTTGTAAACTTGTTATAAGATAAAAATGGAAATATTGTGTTTGGTTAATTAGAATCTATTTTGGAACCTATTTAGTTTCAAACTAGTGTCTTGCTACTTGTTTGTAGACCCTTTCTAAAAAAAAAAAAATTATTCCATAATTTTCCTAGTTTGTTTCTTGGTCTCAAGTGGTAGTTGAAGCGGGCATTACACTTGGTATCAGAGTGATGGTTCAAAAGCTTGGACCATTGGGCACACTAGAAACATTGAGACTTGAAACCTAAAACTAGCAAATTGATAATCTAGAAAACAAAACTAATTGAAAATTGAACATGTTAGTAAACTTAGAAAATTGAAGAAAACTCAAGGTAATGAACTAACTCCCACTCTGGTCATGCAGGGAGCTCAGAAGGAGTAGAGGAATGTTCACAGAGACTCAGAGTCACCACCACCACCACCTCCACCACCACCACCACCACCACTAGATCAGGGTTTAGCAGCTATCCTACCACAAATTTTATAGACCCTCCAGGATGTTAATGCTGCCCTACGTGGAGGATCAGTAGGAGGGCACTCAGGCAGACAGACAAAGATACTTCCATAGAGGGACATGCACCTCCTCCACTTAGTGAGGAGGATGGAGGAGAGAATTTTCATGGAGAGTCAGCTAGAGCAGAGTCTCCCACCTAGGGGACATGGTGACCATATTTCAGGATAGAGAGAGGTCTCGGAGCCCTAGGCTCGGGGATGAGCTGAGCTATAGAGAGCCCAGAGGCCGTCGGACCATGGGCTGCGGATCACATCAGGGAGATCCTGAAGCTTAGGCCCTCACATTATTCAGGTGACATAGGGGGATTCCAGGTAGAGGCCTGGCTGGTTAGCTTGAGTGGTTGCTTTAAGCTTTGTCCTTGTTCTAGCAACATGAAAGCTCGTGTTGCGATCCATCTACTAAAGGATGGAGCTGGAGTATGGTGGAGGACAGAGGAGAAGAAGCTCCATATAGATTCAGAGATAGTCACTTGGGAGCTGTTTGAGGAGAGATTCAGGAGTAGATACTTGCCACGAGATTCATACAACAGAGGATCGATGAGTTCCATGACCTTCGACAGGCTTCCCTTATAGTGGCCGAGTATGAGAGTAGGTTCCTGGACCTACTTTAGTATGTTGATTACATGCAGGATGAGCAGGTGCAGATCCACAGGTTCATCTAGGGCCTTAATATAGACATTGGAGGTGCAGTTTGGATCCACTGCCCACAGACATTAGCAGAGGCCATTGAGAAGGCCTACATTGCAGAGGAGACTCGGGGTAAAACCCAGCAGGCTAGAGACCGGGTCAGGAGCCGTATTCAGCAGTTGCAGGATAGTAGATCGAGGGGGTCAGCTCCTCCTCCTCATGGTGGTCAGCATTCTTCATAGTCATCTTTCAGGCCACAGCAGCAGCAGTCCCGCCCACCTTTTAGGCCTCCTCGAGAGTGATGCACAGAGAGGTCGGAGCATGGGGCCTCCTAGGGGTCCCACCAGGACACAGGGTGGAGCTAGAGCTCAGTCAGTAGGAGCTCGACCACAGAGGCCACAATAGACTATGGCTGGATCATCAGGGTCCACAACACCTACCTCTAGGGCACCTTCTGTGGTGCTGCAGTTTGGAGGACTTTAGGTGGTTGCTTTAGGGTGTGGAGTAGTGGGACACTTTTGGAGAGATTGCCCCCAGAACCCTAATAAGGGTAAGGCACCCATCTCAGAGCCTACAGTCGAGAGACATGGGATGGAGTCACAGGATCTATGCAGTGGTTGAGAACCACCAGGATGAGCACCAGCATGGTCATTGAGACTACAGGTAGCATTGGAGGTGTTCCTACTTCTATATTGTTTGATTCTGGTTCTTCTGATTCGTTTATTGCACCATCCTTGGTAGAGCGATGCAGGCTGGTGGTTGTTAGACAAGGTCATAGTTGGGATGTCGAGATGGCTTTGGGAGCCAAGGTCTCTGTAGACTCCTTAGTAAAGGAGTGTGTTGTTAACTTGGGACCTTTCACCACCACTTCAGATCTCCGCATACTTCCTTTGGGCTCATATGGAGTCATTTTAGGCATGGATTGGTTATCTACACATAGGGCCAGGATGGATTGCTATCACAAGACTATATCTTGTGCAGATGATCTTGGAGTTGAGTCGGTGATTTAGGAGTCAGGAGACTGTTTTTCTATTCACACTATCTCCGCTATGCAACTCAAGTGGTGTGTGCGACAGGGTTGTCAGATGTATGTTGTCACAGTCAGTGACAAGATAGAGGATGGGTCTAGTGGGCCATCGCTAGATGACCATCCCATTTTGAGAGAGTATGCAGATGTTTTCCCAGGGGAGCTACCGGGATGCCACCCCCATGTGAGATTGATTTCCATATTGATCTTGGTTCCAGGAGTAGAGCCTATCTCACGAGCTCCTTATCGGATGACCACCCTAGAGCTCTGTGAGCTCAAGTTGCAGCTGGAGGGCCTTCTAGAGAAAGGCCTTATCCATCCTAGTGTATCCCCTTGGGGTGCACCAGGTTATATTTGTTAAGAAGAAGGATGGATCCTTGCGGTTGTGCATAGACTACCGCCAGCTGAATAAGGTAACGATCAAGAATCGTTATCCCTGCCTCACATTGATGACTTGTTTGATCAAATGAAGGGATCCATGGTGTTCTCTAAGATTGATCTCAAGTCAGGGTACCATCAGTTGAGGATTACGGAGGCAGACATTCATAAGACTACTTTTTGTACGAGGTATGGGCACTATGAGTTCACAGTGGTGCCCTTTGGTTTGATGAATGCCCCACAGTATTCATGAGTTTGATGAATGGGTATTTAGGAAATTTTTAGATCACTTCATGCTCATCTTTCTTGATGACATTCTGATTTACTCACGTACGCGTGAGGAGCACGAGGGCACCTTCATCAGGTTCTTCAATGTCTTCGTGAGTAGCAGCTTTACGGGAACTTGGAGAAGTGTGCCTTTCTTTCAGTCAGAGATTCAGTACTTGGGTCATATCATCTTAGGTGAAGGTATCACAGTCGATCCTTCCAAGATTAGAGCCATTATGGATTGGCCAGCACCACTACAGTGATAGAGGTGCGCAGCTTCATGGGGTTAGCAGGATACTACAGGAGATTTGTTCAGGACTTCTCTCGGATAGCACACCCCATCACTTCCCTTCAGTGGAAAGGGAAGAAGTTTGTTTGGTCAGATAGGTGTGAGCAGCCTTTAGGACACTGAAGGAATATCTCACTTCAACACCCATTCTTGCAGTGCGGATCCACATGGTGAGTTCTTTGTTTGCACAGATGCTTCGTTGGCAGGCCTTGGAGGTGTTCTTATGCAGGAGGGTAGAGTTGTAGCCTTTGAGTCTCGCAAACTCAAAGATCATGAGCTTAATTATCCAACTCATGACCTTGAGCTTGCGGTAGTTGTGCATGCTTTAGTTTGATGGAGACACTTTCTTCTTGGTCGGAGATTCACACTCAGACAATCATTTGAGTCTTCGCCACCTCTTCATGCAGCCCAATCTAAACACTCGTCAGAGGCATTGGATGGAGTTTCTTTGTGAGTATGACATGGAGATAGAGCATGTGAAAGGGAAGGAGAATGTGGTTGTAGATGCTCTCAGCAGACGGAGGCATTTGAGCATGGCTACTTCAGTGAGCACTAGATTTACGGAGCAGGATCCTTCAGCAGCTTCCTCTTGATTTTCTACATTGCAGCTCGAGCAGAGATTGAGTCCCAGAGACCCCTTGAGGGGAAATTTGATGGTTTCTCTCTAGAGGCAGATGGTCTTCTCAGGCACAGAGGTTGGATATATGTTCCTAGAGATGGAGGCTTGAGGCAGGACATCTTGATAGAGGCACATCGTGCACCCTATTCACCCATCCTGGGGTGAAGATGCACGCCACCTTGAGACAGTTATATCACTGGAGAGGACTTCATAGGGACGTGGCTCAGTTTGTGTCACACTGTTTAGAGTGCCGAGAAAGAAGGGCGAGCATCAGCATCCAGTTGGCCTTCTCTATCCTCATGCTTTATACTAGAGTGGAAATGGGACACCATTTCCATGGATTTCATTGTTGGATTACCGATGTCGAGATATCACCATGATGCCATCATGGTCACGGTTGATAAATTGACAAAAGTAGCTCACTTTTCACTGGTAAAGACCACGTATACAGCTAGTGTAGTGGCACGTGTCTACTTGGATGAGATCGTCAGGTTACACGGAATCCGTGGAAGATCATTTGTGACCGCGATCCTTTGTACACTTCCCATTTCTGGACTACCATGCAGTATGTTCTCGGGATGAAGATTAACTTCAGCACAACTTATCACCCTAGAGATAGATGGATAGACCGAGAGGGTGAATCAGATTTTGGAGGACATGCTTAGGATGTACGTGATGGATCAACAGTCTAAGTGGGAGGAGTATCTATATCTTGTGGAGTTTTCCTACAATAATAGTTTCCAGAGTTCTATAGGCATGGCTCCTTTTCAGGCCTTGTATGGTAGGGAGTGCAGGACACCCCTTAGTTGGGATAGGTTGGAGGATAGAGTATCTCTTGGACCAGCTCTTTTATAGGACATGGAGCAGCAGGTAGTGTTGATCAGGCAGAGATTGCAAGAGGCACATGATAGGCAGAAGAAGTACGCTGATCAACATAGAACCGAGCATAATTTTGATGTGGGCATGAAGGTTTTCCTTCGTGTTAGGCCACATAAGAGCCCGATCCATTATGGAAAAGGTTCTAAGTTAGCTCCTCGGTTCATTGGACCTTTTGAGATCTGGAGCGTATCGGCCCGTTGGCTTACCGTCTAGCATTGCCACCCAGCTTGTCTCACGTACATGATGTGTTTCATGTTTCTGTTCTTAGGAGATACATCACAGATCCTTCTCATGTGCTGGATTGGACATCATTGTAGGTACAGATCAGGGGCAGGTGATGGTGGAGCCCATCCATATCATCGATCGCGGGACCACAGGCCTTCGAGGTAGAGATTGATCGAGTACGGTGCGGTGGGACATATATGATGAGATTGCAGCACTTGGGAGGATCTTTACTACTTTACGAGTGTAGTTTCCACATTTGTTTGCAGTGACTTCTAGGAGGAAGTCGAGTCTAAGGGAGGGGGATGTAGTGCCCACTTCCTTGACACTATTCGAATCTTGATCCCGACACTATTGATCATATTTTGGATATAATTATGTTTTGATATAGTATGATGTGTATATGCTAGATCATGGATTCCTATGGACATTATTATGTTTTGCTTAGTATGATGGTTAGATGTTAGACTATGGATTAATATTAATCTAGATTTAGTTATTATGCTTAAGGATCATTGAGACATTATTATTATTATGTGGATGATGACATACTGGTTGACATGGATAGGTTATTGCTTTTGATTTTAGACATGTGACATTGGTATTATGGATAGCTCTAGTGTAGAGATCTATTGGATGATGATATAGTTGCAAATTGAATTTTAATTGATAAATGTTAAAATCTTGATATTGTTGTGATTTGGATTTAATGTTTATATATATATCATTTGGATGTTCTGATATGGCCATGAGGCCGAAGGGGTATATTGCATTTTGCAGGTAAAAAAATAAAAATCACAACAATGTCGGGGGACTGGAGACTAACCATATTGGAATTCAGTGTGAAATCAACAAGGTCACCATGGCAACTGTGTTTGAGTTGTATGTTGTGTTTTGTTAGGATTTCCCATGAGGGGGATTTCCATTATTGTGACCTTGGGGTATATATGTGTTTTATTATGTTTCCCTTTTTAATTATTGTGTGTATTTTATTTGTAATGTGCTCTTTATTTTAATTATTCTAATGTGATAGTTAAAAGTGTGAAGTCATATAGTTAAATTTTAATTAAAATTAATTGGGATGTGGAATATAAATTAAAATTTATTGTCTTGGTTGAAAATGAAAATTGACTTATATATATATATATTATAACCATATGATAGATAAAATAAATCTTTATGTCAAAACATGTAATAAATAGAGTCATAAACATTAATGCATGTGTAAGAGGATGTAAGAGTTGTGTAAGTGAAATGATAGATTGTATAAAGCAGATTTTGGAGTGTAGAACACTCCATCCTCTTTGAAACTCGGATTTGGTCTTGGGAGCCTAAATTGGAGGCTTGTGGGACAAGTTAAACTTGTCCCACACCTCTCAAAATCCTCCACCAACCATGTTTATTATTTAGGAGTCAAAATCAATCTATTTTATTATATTTTGATATTAATTTGGGCAAGTATTGATTGCACTTGTCTTTTAATTTTAAATGCATTCCTTTTGGGGTATGGGCTACATTGTGTGTGTAAGTGATTTTGTCATTTTTCTTTAATGGTGATTTGTTGTTGATGTGGATTGCACTCTTGGGGAAGGAAGAAAAATGATGTGGCATCCCACTTGGAATCCACATCATCCTCTTCCACCCTCTCCTTTAAAATTTGAATTCCTCCTCATTTTGAGGTTGTTGAAAGTTGGAGATTTCACTCTTGGGTCAAATTTCTCTTGCATTTTGGAGCTTGCTTTGTGGAAGAAGTGGATTTTCTTGTGCATACATTTACCTTGCTGATTTGGGACTGGTTTTTGGTGAAATAAAGACTGTTTTGGAAACAAGTCTCCATTATGGAGAGGTAGGCTCTCACTCTTTTAAAATTGTTGTTTTTCCCTCTTTTAGCATGAATTTTGAATGTGTTTGTGTTTGCAATTCTTAGAGGGATGGGTAGAATTCTTAGGGCATGGTGTGGAGAGAAGACTATGAGGTTTATCAGAGGAGGGATAAGGGATTTTCCATTGTTATTTGTTCTTGGGAGGGAATGTTGGTTTGGGATCCACCTAGGAAAGGAAATTGCTTGCATTTCCTACTTTGGGGAGGTATAAGGGATAAATTTGGAGGAGGGATAAGGAGGGGTTGAGGAGGGATAAGGTTTATGGGATTTCTATGATTTTGGTGGTTTGCTCTTGGTGGATGCCCAAAATTCAACTTGGGAGGCATAAGGAGACCTCCATAGTTCTTTCTCTTGCTTGGCTTGCTTGCTTGGAGAAGGAGCCTTTGTTTTGTTTGGAATTGATTGTTGTAGTTGAGAACTACATCTTCTTGCTTTGTGTTTCTTTGTGTTTGTGAAATTATGCTTGTATGTGAAGAAGCCATGTTGCCATGTGTTGTATTATCATGCTCCATTTCAATATGGTTGGGGCTCGGGGGCCAATGGGGAAAGATGGCTTCTCTTTTCCCATTGGATGTCTTGGTTGGGTGGAGAGCGTTGCCTTTCCCCCTTCCTTGTTGTGATCAAAAGAATGAAGATGAAGAAATCAGCATGCTTGGCTGTTTGGAGAGAAAGACAATAGTTTGGCGAGTCATCCTTTTTGTAAATTTCAAATGTAATCCTTCCCACTTCAAGTGGATGATTGTAATTGATATTGAAATGTGAAAATGTTTACCTTGTAATGGAAGTTGAAATTGATTTGAAATGTAAATGAAATATTTTATTCTAGTTTTGTATTTGAAAAGATAAAGAGTCACTTTCCCTTCATATTTTTAAAAGATTGAACATTCAAATGTAGAAATGGAGTTCAATTGTAAAATTGTTTAAATTCAAAAAGGAATCGAAGAACATTTCATACCTTGTATATTGTTGTTGGAAATAGATGAAAATTGAAATACATTACTTGTAATTACATTGTTATTTTGGAAATCATAGCATGATTCTTGTAAAGTCACATTGTTGTTTTGGAAAAAAAAAAAATTTAAAAAATAAGAATTGGATCTTTTAAATGATTTGATAAAATGTTAGAAATGAAATTAATACTTATATTATTCTTTCTTGAATCAATTGGATGTCTTAAAATGAAATGGATATGTTTTCCTTAATTTGAATTACATGGATGTTTGAAAGAAATTACATTGGATTAAGAATACGAATCTTGTTGTTTGAATTTTTTTAAATAATTCTGCATCTTCCTTTTTGAATAAAATGAAATTTGAATTTATACTTGAAAAAAAAATTAGAAAACTTTTAATTCCCAATAAATTTAGAAACTTGAGGAATTAACATTCACTAAAACATTCAAGAATAAATCTCCAAAAAACTTTAATCAATCCAATTTCAATCGAATTTTCATAAGTCGTTTTCCCAACTGGATCGTAAAATTGCAACTTGAATAAATTGATCAAATTGACACCTTTAAAACATTCTAATTCTTCCTAAGTTGGTCCTCCATGTCATTTGACATGTTGAGTGAAGGAAGGAGATTCAATTTTTATAAATTTTGCAAGTTTAAAAATTGCCAGTTTTAAATTTATAAACCCTGAGATCTATTTCTTAAAATTGACCCTTTAAACTTCACCAAATTCCAAAATTGATTATTTTATGCAAAGAGGACTCAAGAGATTTCTGGAAAGTCCTTGTTTGTCCTAAAATGGAGCTTCCTATCAAAAGTTATGGCCATTTGAAGTTTTACTTCAAAATGGCCATCCCAAACAAATATGAAATAATTCGACCTTATAAAAAAGAAATTTTGAACTTTAGAAAAATTTCTCAAAAATTCCCACGCCCCACCACCCTCTCATCCATCAAAGTCTCCACAACCTTAGAGGTGTGGACCTTAATAAAAACTTAACATTTTGAAAATTTTACCTTGAAAAAATTTTCCCAAATTTTCCTGCACCCCGCGGCCCCTCAATCGAATCACGTGGCACATGTGGCAAGGGGTGTGCCCTTAATCAAAACAAAAACTTAACCATTTTTTTGTCTTTGGAAAATTTTCACTTTTCTCCCATGAACCCCATGCCCCGCACCAATCACGTGCTGACACGTGGCAGGGAGGGCTGAGGATTTAGAATTGAAAACTTAACTTTTTGCACTTTTGGAAAAATTTCACTTTTTCTCCACGGACCCACACCACCCCCAGCCAATGGGTGTTGACATGTGTCCCATGGGTGTGTGGGTCCATGAAATTCTTTTAACCTTTTAACCCTTTGGAAAAAAATCCAAATTTTCTCACCGCTCTCGCTGCCCTCGATTAATCAAAAGCGCCACGTGGCCATTTGAGCAAGCACGGAGGCACGGAGGAAAATTTTCCTTTGGAAAATTGAGACTTTGGTTTTGGGAAAATTTCAAAATTTTCCCCGTAGCCCATCCGACTGACACCAATCATGTGATGACACGTGGCATTTGGGAAAATTTTCCCAATTTTCTCCCTAACCCCGCGGACCTCTAGGGAAAATTTTCCCCTAAAACTCCACTTGGCCATAACTTGAGTTTTACAAGGAGTTAGGAGGACTTCTTTATATGGTTGGAAAGGTGAGGAAATTTCCTATCCAATGAGCCTAGTTTAGGAAAGTTTTGATAAATTCTAACTATGTGAAAATCTAGTTGAAGTTCAGGGCTTGTTAGAGAGCGAGGCATGGGATAAATTTCTCCTGAACCTTAAAAACTTGTAACCTCAAAATTGGAACCTTGTAAACTTGTTATAAGATAAAGATGGAAATATTGTGTTTGGTTAATCGAAATCTATTCCAGAACCTATTTAGTTTCAAACTAGTATCTTACTACTTGGTTTGTAGACCCTTCTTACAAAAAAATTATTCCATAATTTTCCTAGTTTGTTTCGTTTGTTAATGAAATTTCATTGACCGTACCCATAAGGGTATACCATTTATTGATAGTTTATTGTTTTGGGGGAATATACTAATGAGATAGTTTTTGGTTAGTAATCGTGACTTGAATCACTGTGAAAAAGGAAATAGACTCGTTCATTTCGAGCTCAACCAACCATTAGTGAGAAATTGTGATAGAACACAAGTGTGTGTGTTCGAGTTGTTAAGGGTTGATTGTTTAGAGATGTTTCTTGCTAAAAAATTGTTTTGGAAAACTACTTTATGAATGGATGTTATATTTAATTAGTTTTACATAATGACTTTGTTAAAGTTAGCCTTAGCCTCTCGGTGGGCTTGAATTGTGATATAATCTTTAGAACAAGACTCCGTTCTAAATGAAACTATGTCAAATTTATAATAGAAATTGATTGGTAGAGTTGGGTTGGAATAAGTATGTTCAAGTGGATTCTTCTTTGTTTTAGAAAATATTGATAGTATTATTAGATCCCGCAAGGATGTGATCTTAATTCTCTCCTACCCATGTATAAACTTAAATAGGATGTTCTTAAGAGAGGTTTGATCATTCATAAATTCAAAGGTCAATGAAATTATTATTTCAATGATTAAGTTTCTATTTTATGGTTTCATCCTTATTGGTTAATTAATTAGTAAGGAAGGGTAAATCATAATAGAGTTTGATTTAAATATCATTGGTGATATCAAGGTTTAAATCCATGTTTGATTAAGGAATACTTGATTGTTTCATATTCATTGACAAATTATATGAAGGCCTGATTATGAACTTGGATGGTTGATTTTTATTATCATGTTCTCTTGATTAATATATTTAATTTAAGAATACTAAAGGATCATTCCAATGAATTGTGTTATCCTTGTTTGTAAATAATCATGAAAGGGTTTGTGATAGCTCATTGTTCCCTTATGATTTTTAATCGAAACTTTATGAATTGTGTAATTGATATTATTTTAATGACATTAAAGATTCAAGATGAATTCAACTATTTTGTAATTAAACATCTAGATAGGAGATGTATATCCATGTCAATTCGATGAATTGACCATGTAAATCCATCATTTTTATCTTTTAAATTTCATGAAGGATTAAGTATTACAAGGAGATATTTGGATTGTTACATACATGCTTGGCATGCGATATATTGATTATATAATTGTAAACATTGATTATTGTATATATTAAACCTTGATTATGTAATCCTTATTGAGCAAAAATTTGTTTTACGATGTTGTAAACAATTGATGGCCAATAATATCAATATTACACTAGTAAAACTTTAGTAAATCAGTAATAAATGATTTAATGAGAATTAACCATTGTGGAACAATGCTGAAATCAACTTATATAAATGATTAAATGGTTAATATGTCTCTTGGGGAGAGATGTTTCAATTAGTCATTGTTATGATAAAAATGACATTGACTAGTAAGGATTAGGATGAATACCTAGTTCCTAATAAGATGATTAATCTGAAAATATACTTAAGGATGAAAGCCATAAAGTGGCACTAAGAGTTTAAAACATAGAACAACATTAATGAATGTGTTATTAATGATTGTCATCAACCTTATAGTTTGACTTAAACTCTTGACTTATAATCATCTTACATGTTAAGTAGGCATGGTCATTAAGTCCCACCTTTTGATCTGAATGTACTCTGACCATACCATCTTAGGATGACTACGGATGGGTAATGATTACATTTGATGCAAGTCAAAGAGTAATCATTCTCTATACCATAGGGGTAATAAGATGGAACAATTAACATACACTCAAATTGAGAGATGAGACCTAGATTTTATACCTTCTTAACACATTAGATTAAACATTAAGATTGTTTAAATATGATCTAGATAACTATGTGGAATAATGATGTGGTGAAGGGACAAGTTTTGAGTGACTTATGTGTAGTCACAAAACTAAGCATGCAAAACATAGCTTGAAATATTTGGCCTAAGTAGTGTACTAGCTGGTTACACCGTTAGTTCACTAAGTTCCAACAAAATGTTTGTGGAATACAAGATGAATCTCAAAAATTTATTTTTCAGGTATACACTTGGATCTACATTAGTTCACAGAACCTAAATAGAAAGGTTAACCTATTATATACAAGTTATGTACACTTGGAATAAGTGAATATTAAACCCGATCTCATTAATCATGTAAACTCAAATGAGTGATACATGGTATCGTGTGAAACTATTGGACCTTTACAACTCACATAGTTATAATATTATTGAATGGATTTTAAAACTATATTACTTGCTAGATTATTATTATTGAATTATAAATCATTGAAGGCATGTATTGGGAATCAAGGGGTTTGTATATATATTTAAAAATCTTTTAATCTAGAGTTGATATAACATTGGGTGTTACATCTACAACAAAATTGTGTTACTTCTTTTCCTTATGGTTGTTGCTCAGCTACTTAGGTTGTTTTGGATATTTGTAGGGAGTGAAAGGTGGATGTGGCATTATCTAAGTTGTTTTGAGTCTACATAGTAGAATATGCAGTATGACATATAGTGGGGCATTCTTCATATTCTTTACAAGGGGGAAGGAATGTTTCCAAGTCTACCTTGTACAAATTTCAGTATGTGAGTGTCTCATTCACTCTTTCAAAGTAAATGATCTATTGTGATAAATTTTGCATGAATTCATACCAAACATCCTCTTCAACATTATTTACAACTTTCTCATAGAGAGTGATGGAATTTTGGATGTCATGTTGTAGTGTTTCCAAAGGATCTCACATTATTTTAGCTTGAAGCCCATCAAATGTATTGTGTGGTGTGTTGCACTCCCAATCTCACAATATTTCACCGACATCATCTCAAGCCTACAAGGATATTTAAAACACTTTATCCATCCCTTTTCAGTAGATATAGTCGGCATTTTACCCACATTTTATTTCCTATGTATGTATTTTTTTAATTATCGACCATTGTGTTATGCGGTTGAGTGTTCCAATCCAAAAGTTTAATAGTTAGCTGCTTCACTTGGCCTCATCCTATTGTAGTATCTTGGTACATTCTTGTAAGAGGAGCTCTACATACTTTACATTTGATGCATGTACATCACATGTAGTCGTAGACACAAAATCTATGCACATGGATACATTACTAGGTCCTAAAGCATACTAATGTATACATGATTTTTAAGCAAGAAACTAGTGGTTGACAACTCCTTTTGACATTTTTATTGCTTTATCTCTTATACTTTACTAGCCTTACACATCTTACATCTCTATCAAAATTTGACTTCTTTATCTTTTAATGGTCTCGACACTAAGACCTAGTTAGGACATAAGCATCCAGTGCTCTTGTCCCTCTTGAATGCTCTTGTCCCTCTCTTTATTCTTCTTACTCTTTTGGGTTCTTTTCACTTCTTGGTCACATTTTAACACTTTGGGTTGTCCTTTCAGTTGTCAATTACAAAATTCAAATAAGGGAATCATATATATATACTTAGTTACTTCTTCTAAATAGAGGGCCAAACATGCTAAGCATTATCTATCACCACCTAAGCTTGCAAAAAAGGCACAAGATCATTATAAGGCATACATATAACACATCCATACAAGGGATAAGGGTTGCATTGGTATACATACACAACATAGGAGGGGATTTCATTCTATTCCATCATACACATTCTAGATACTTGGTACAATTTATATCTAGCTTGCTATCATTGTGCAACTTGTACAAGGGAAGCCTAGGGCATATAACAGACACACACAAAGAACTATATAGAGTCTAAGATGTAGTGCACCACTCGGTCATAAATTCACTCTTCGTGTGAGTCCTGTGGTTAGTTTGACTCCACATTCTACATATTTTTATTATATTTGGTGTGGTTTGTGGGCATGTGTAGGTAAACATTTATTTTTTATGTTACTTCTGTACAACTAACAATATAACAGAGAAGCCAAAGCAATAAAGAAGTATCAATAGAGAATTTATTTTGACCTAGAAAATACCAAACTCCAAACATATGAATAAATTCACTATACAAAGTTATTTGACCATAATAAAGGACAATATAATAGAGAAGCCAAAGCAATAAAGAAGTATCAATAGCAAATTTATTCCGACCTAGAAAAGACCAGACTCCAAACATATGAACTTACTAATGAGAACTCCACTACATTTCGACTTCATGTAGTTCTGTGTGTGTGTGTGTAGAATCATGCCTAAGGAGGCTCTTGAGCAAGATGTAATTGATAGCAATAAATAGTGAGTTGTAGTAATGTTGATAGATGTGTGGATGTCAAAATGAACTTCCCTCCTATGAAGTGTATGTAGAATAATGTAGTCCCTTGTCCCTTAAATGATAGCTAGATGGATGTTTTGATGCTCTTAGAATGTCTTTGGATGCAACCGTAGGTGATGATATTAAATGGTTAGAGATTGGTCCTTTATTATGGTCAAATAACTTTGCATATATATGATTCCCTTGTTTGAATTTCTTAATTAATAACTAAAAGGCCGACCCATAAGAAAACAAGATTCTAAAAAATAAAAGATGCCCAAAAGGGGTGAGCAAGATACAAAGAGGTCAGGGGCGTCTAGGAGGATAAGGGAACCCGAGTGCCAGAATCCAAAGTCAATAAAGATAAAGAAATGAATATTAGACTGGGTTTTGGGGTGTGTAAGACCAAAGATGAAACCAGAAAGATAGACAAGAGGCCAAAGATAGATGTCAGTTACTATTTTTCTTACTTAGAAATCATATGAATAATACTAAGTGATTAAGACCTAGAAATGTACCTAAGTTCTTGATTTTGTGTCTATATT
Source organism: Taxus wallichiana var. yunnanensis (assembly GCA_018340775.1). Lineage (NCBI taxonomy): Eukaryota > Viridiplantae > Streptophyta > Pinopsida > Cupressales > Taxaceae > Taxus > Taxus wallichiana. The sequence goes on along the minus strand of CM031240.1, from coordinate 475,154,102 downwards.
TTCCCCCACTTTATGTTGTTGAGTGAATTCTCGATAACATAAAGTAGATAAGAGATGTGTACCTAATAACCATGTAGATCAATGAAAAAGCATGCCAAGGAGACAAGAAAAATTGTGGAGTGAATAAAATGAAGTGTGGAGGCTAAGGAAGAGGAAGTGACCCTAGGGGTGAAGCATATGATGATGTACCGTGTTGTTCGTTGTTTTGTCGCTTGTGCTTGATGTGTTTGCTGATGTGACTGTTACTTCTCATAAGGATGGACCTGCAAAAAGAAGAGAAAAAGAGTAATCAAATATGTGTATATGAAAAATTTGATCCAAATATGTAAAAGGTGTGTAAAAATGTGAAAAATTAGAAAAGGAACATATACACTGATCCAGTGAAAGTGAATAGGATAGAAAGTGTCCTAAATGTTGGGAGAAAGGTCTAATATTATTCTCCATCCCGATTACTTCCCAAAATTTATACACCACTGCAGATGGTGTGATCTCCATTTGTTCCAATTCAATTGAATTTGATCTATTTCAAATCAAAGTAGAAAAAGGAGATATAATACATTCTTATTGCTGAGGACTATTCCTATACTGTGTAAACTACTATATGAAATGTCAAAAATTGTGCCAATCTGAGAAGGTAACTATAACTACCTCCTGGTCATAGGCACCCAAGAAAGGTTAGAAGCTCCCAGGTGCTTATGTCTATATCTGGAGGCACTCGCACCGGCATCTATGATGTGCTTTGAGGACTCAAGTCGATTATAGGCCATTTCTGTAAGTGAAGACTACTTTTTTCCTATATTGTGCACATTTGAACTATGACCATGTACTGCTAAATGGGGTGACTGATTCACCCAATGTATGCCCCCTTATTTGGGGTGCATGCAACATTGCTAGGAGGATGTGGCCTAAAGGAGAGGACTAGATGCTGATCTAAAATTGAAACCCTGTAGGGGAATGTGCATGGTAGAAACTAAGGCACATGTAAACAAAGTGGCTGGAAACATGTGTTAGTGTAAAAAGAAAATATGCATATAGAAGATAAAGTGCAATCTAGTAAGCAAGAAGACAATGTAGACCATGAAAAGTGTATTGCAAACATGGCACATCACTCACAATTTCAGTAAGATAATCAGGGCCAAAAAAACCAAATGCATACAAGCAATGAACAAACAAGACAAATGACAAAGGCCACAAACAATGACGTATACAATGGAAAACAAAGGAAAATAGTAGCAAGCAAAGTATCGAAAACCATGGTAGTAAATAGTTCCTGCAAAGAAAATGCTACACATGAAGCACCTATTAGAATGTTAGAAAGATAAAATGTATGTCAAGATGTGTATATATCGATAGAGTAGTGTGATAGGGAGAATAAGAAGTAGTATAAGATGAAATAATAACACCTGTAGTGTGTACTAAAATAGATTCCTCCGTGTTCCTGGGACTGGTAAGAGGTACAATGTCAAACATCCATGTTACGTGTAAAGATCTGTGTAAAGTCTACATTCAAAACTAGAGAACAAGTGAACGCGCATGTGTATATAGAAAATATAATGACATACAAAGTATTTGACTAACATAATAAGTAAAGTGTACATGTGAGCATAAGTAAACAATAGTAAGTGTAACCAAGATATGTAGTATGTTGTGAATGAGTGAGATGGAATGGTATGTAATGTGAATGTGATAGAGCAACTTTCCCCCCAAGTGGATGTGTATGTATGAGTGAAATGATGCTCATTTATAAAAACCCTCGATAGACAAGAATGAACTATAGAAAAAGAGTGTGTCATCAAGAAATGGTTTGAACATCTACGCTATAAAGATAGATCACAAAGCATAGAGTGTGAATAATGAATAGGGTGAGGTTCATTTTAGATTTAGACCCTCAACAGTCTAGTATGAACCATAAAACTAGAGTGCATCATCAAGACATGTTTTGTTTGAGAATGTGACGCTAGAAAGATGTGTCGTGAATGCGATGAGTATAGAAATGTGTAGTGTGTGAGGTTCATGTATGTAGTATGCCCTCAATAGTCAAGTGTGAACCATAGCACAAGAGTGTGTCATATGGTAATGATGATACATGTTGTGTATCAAGTGGTGCAATGATTCTTAGAAAGATGAAACATGAAGCACGAGCGTAATAGTAGAAATGCGAGACACTTGATGATGTTAGGAGGGGGAAAAAGTAAGCATGATGCCATCAAGTGTGCCAATGATAGAGATATATGTGATGATGTGAGAGATACCATGTCATTGTGGGAGAGCATTATCTGTGTCATGATAAGAGAGAGAGAGCCAACACAATGGTAGGCAAAAGCAACAATAGGACCATGTGATGGTGGATGAGTTTGAAATGTGTCTTGGCCATCAGTAGGAGTAGTTTCTTTGAAAAAATGAATATGGATAAGAAGTGGAGTAGGATGGGGAGGAATATTGAATGGTGGTAGCTTATGTGGGATTGATAATGTTGTAGAAGACTCGAGAGGAGAAGATGATGGACTGATGTTGAGAGGAAGTTGCTTAGAGAATCTTGAATTTCTGTAGAAGGAACATTAGTAACGATGGAATGATGCTCATTAGACATAGATGAATTAGATTTTGGAACCCAATGAGATTCATTAATTGGAGATGGGAATCTATTAGAATGTTGTGCGATGAAATGAGATAAAACCATGGTGCCTAAGGTTCTTGATTCTTCGTTGTAAAGAATAACAATCATTGTCATTATTTCCATTGATTCGATGATAATTACAATATGGATGACCTTGATATTTTTCAAGACAATAAGGAGGGTAGCAATGGGTAGATGGAAATATGATCAATTGAAAAGTAAGGAGATGAGGAAGAATTTCATGTTGCTTAGTATTGAGATCAAACTTGAGAGGTGCTTGGTAATGGTAAGACTTAAGGTTCACTTATATGAGCACATGTAGAAAACATAAAATGAGGATGAGAAGAAGAAATAGTGTGATCCTGAGAAGTGTCCTTAAGATGTTGGATTTCAGATTTAAGAGATGTGATCATGGATTCCATAGCCTAAAATTTATCTTGAAATAAAGAATGTAAAGCTTGAATTGATTTACAAATATATTGATTGGAATTAGGACCAAGAGAGTCATCAGAAAGATGATCAAATATAACACTGACTTGAGTAGGTGGTGTATCAAGAGGTAGGTAGATAGAGTGTACAAATTTTTGGATAACATCTTTGTAATATGGGTGCATTTGAAGTAATTGATATAAGGGGACTTGAGAAACCTTATGAGCCACGAGAGAAGAAAAATGAGGATCCAAGAGTGTTTGAATGAGATGGGTTCACTAAATGATTTTACAAATATTAAATTTGTAAAACCCTAATTGTAGAGTCACATGTAATAAATAAATCAATAAAGTATAGATCTGGCCTAAGTAATAAGCTAAGTAAATATGAAACCCTAGGTGCAAGAGAGAGAGAGAGTAGAAGACTCAACTGATTTTGTAATTGATCCCAAAGTATGCTGGACTGAAAGATTGATGAACAGAGGAGGAAACTGTCACAACTACACACGAAAATTGTGGAATTGTTAGATATATCTAGATCGGGGTGCTTGGACCGGATTAGGGGTACCTAGGTGCCAAAGTCTTCTCTTGAGCACCTATGACTGTGAAAATGGTCAGAATCTTATTTTTCTTATATCGCACAATTGTCACTAACCTTTTTGGTCACCTGTGTGTGTGCACTATGTCCACATAATTATCCTATAACCTACAAAACAAATGATCTCTTGCAAAACCCCAAAATACATCAAATCCTAAAAATAAAAATGTGTAAATGGAGAGTCAAAATGCCCCCGATGATCATTCAAAAAGTGAACTTACAACTAAGCACTGCAATACATCTCAAAATCCATGTATTTTTTTGTGTGTGTAGAATAGTGCCCTAGAGGCTCTTGTGCAAGATGCACTTGATATTAATCAATAACTATAAGTAGCAAAGTAGATAGATGCGTGGATGTCAAAATGAACTTCCCTCCTATTAAGTGTATGCGAAAAAAATGTAGTCCCTTGTCCCTTGAATGATAACTAGATAGATGTTTTGATGCTCTTGGAATGCCTCTGATGCAACCTTAGGTGATGATAGTAGATGTTTAGAGTTTGTTCCTTTATTATGGTCACATAGATTTTTATTTATATGATTCCCTTATTTGAATTTTATAATTGAAAACTAAAAGGCTGACCCATAAGAAAACAAGATGCCCAAAAGATAAAAGAGGCCCAAAAGGGGTGAGAAAGATACAAAGAGGTTGGGGGCACCCAGAGGACGAGGGAACTGGGTTCTAGTGTCCTGGCCAAAGCGCCGTGTCCATAGTCAATAAAGATAAAGTAACAAATATTAGACTCGATCAGTGGCATATGTAAGACCAAAGAGAAAACCAAAAAGATAGAAAAGAGGCCAAAGATAGATGTCAATTACTACTTTTCTTGCTTAGGAATCATATGAATAGTAGTATGTGATTAGGACCTAGAAATGTACCTAAGTGCATAATTTTGTGTCTACACCAGTGTGCTATCATCCCCTTTGGGAGCCCCCCGACCCTTTTCTTTCTTATTCACTTCTTTTGGGTCTCTTTTATCTTTTAGGCATATTATTTTCTTATGAGTTGGCCTCATAGTTGTCAATTAAGAAATTCAAACAAGGGAATCATATAAATACAAATATATGTGACCAAAATAAGGGACCAATCTCTAAGCATATTATCTATAACCTAAGCTTGCATCTAAAGGAACCTATAACATTTCAAGGCATCTATTTGGCATCCATTACAAGGGACTACATTTTCTACATACATGCATAGGAAGGGGAAGTTCATTCTATTCCATACACACATTTGCATTTATCTAGTAAATGTAGAACACTATCTAGTGCATCTTGCACAAGGGCTTCTTAGGGCACCATTGTCACACACTCACAAGAACTACATGGAGTTTGAGATGTAGTGCAGTGCTCGGTCATAAGTTCACTTAGTTGGGTGACCACCGGGGTGAGTCCGAATCCCCATATTGCATCTTTATTTTTTTGATTTGATGTGGTATTATGGGTTTTGTAGGTTAATATTTATTTTGTAGGTTATAGGTGTACTTTGCTATCATATAGCAACATACAGCAACAAAAATGAATATCAACGATACTTGTGCAACACTAGAAAAATCTATTTTTGTTAAATCATTTGGTGAACTTGCATTCAAATACACTTGGATCCTTCTTTTTCTTCTCTCATGGATCCTAAAAATCCTCTAATCTCCTTACATGACTTGTTTCAAATGCACCCACATTGCAAATATGTTCTTCAAAAATCCTAGACACCATGTTTTTCCTCAGTAGACGCCACTTGCTCAAGTAAGTGCCATCTTTGATCATCTATCTGATGACTCTATTCATCCTATTCCTCCATCCAATCAACCCATCTTCGAGTCAATTCAAGCTTTGCATTATTTATTTCAAGACAAAATTCAAGCTATGGAAACAACAATTACATCTCTTAAATATGAAATTCAACATCTCAAGGATGCTTCTCAAGCCCATGCTTGTTCTTCTTCTACATCTCATTCTCCTTCTATGTCTTCTACATGTGCTCATGCCGGTGAGCCTCAAGAATTTTCGCTACCTACACCTCTCAAGTTTGATTTCAATGCTAAGTAACAAGATATTCTTCCGCAACTACTCATTCATTAATTGATCAACTTGTCATCTACTCATTTCTATCATCCTTATCGACTTGTAAGATATCAAGGTCATCCATATTGTAATTATCATCGAATTAATGGACATAATGACAGAGATTGGTATGCTCTTAAGCGAAAAATTGGCCATATTAAGCATTATGGTCTCTTTTTATGTGCTAACAAAACACTTGTTATATGTTCATTTCCAATTGCTACATTCCAAAGGGGGTTCCTAAATCTAATTCATCTATGTCTAATGAGCATCATGCCATCACTTATAATGTTCCTTCTTCCACCACTCAAGCGCCACCTATACAACCCACTCCAACTAAGCAATCACCTCTCAAGGTCTGTCCTCCATCACCTCCTCCTACTAAGTGATCTATAACATTGCCAACTCCAACTAAGCAACTTCCTCTAAAAACTGGTTCATTCCCTCCTCCTCTCAATTCCTCTACAACGTTACCCATTCCAAATAATCCACCACCATTCAGGGTCCCTATCCACCCTCCACTTTAGTAACCAATCACCTTTTTCAAGAAAACTATTCCTTACATCAATGAATGGGACACATTTCAATCACCGCCATATATCTCTATCTCTTGCACACTTGGGGGGCATCACACTTCCCCCCTTCTAGCAATATCAATTTAATGCTCCGCACTTCATGATTCATTTTTTAAAGCATTTTCAAACCACTCGATACACATATTTTATTACTAGTACCCTATGGTGCACTCTTGTGTTAAGGTTCACAATTGACTATTGAGGGAATAATACATCCGTGAATCTCACATAATACACATTTCACACTTTGCGCTTCTTGATACATATTTCTAGCATTCCATTCGACACATCATACTACCCTATGACGCACTCTAGTTCCATGGTTCATGTTGGTACCCAAATATATCTGTCCTAATTTTAGCCCTTTTTTCCCTTTAAAAAAATATTTCTCAGAGCAGATGGATTAATATGGGGCTCAATTCTAAGGAGTATTTCTTTCTCATCATGAGTGATATAGCTAGATGAATGAGTGAGAAGTTGGTTTTACTTTTTCCACAAAAAATTATTGAAGGGTCTCGCATACTTAAGGTATATTATAGATTGAATGGTTAATGAAAGTTGGGATTTCGGTGTGCCTAGACAAAGTGTAAATGTTATGAGTGTAATTCATCCCCAATGCCCGAGGATAGATATTTTGGGAACTATATGGCCTAAAATGCTAAGTAACTTGGGAAGTTCCCACAAAATTCTCGAGTCAGGTTTATATCCCCCATCGTAAGAGAGGGCATATGTTATCTACTTTCGGTCCCACCCGAGAATTATCTAAGGATAGTTTCCCCAACATCCGAGATAAGGCCATTATTTAGTTGCTTAAAATAAATTACATTTTGGTATCTCGGGCCTGATTTGATTTTGTCTAGCTTTGGTATAATTCACAAGTGTTGTTCTAGACCCAACTAGATGATTTAAAGTTGATAAAGGATAAGAACAAAAATACAGTTTCACCCAGTTCATAAGGATGAGAAAAGTGACAGAGACTTGTTTCTCTCTCCCATGTTTCTATGCAGTTAAGTATGATGCACCAAAAAAATGAAGGCCAAATGGAATGTTTGTTTCGAGGGTGTTCTTATCTTTAGGAGAAATAAACAAGGAAATGTAAGGGTATGCTTGAATAGTCAAATGAATTAGCAAGTTGCACATGATATACAGAAAAAGGATTCAAAGAAACATTTACAATAGAAAAATGGGGATTCTATTTAAGGGGCCCCACCCTCCACTATATTGATATACAAACAAAATGAGAAAAACGAGATACATTTCGATATATATAATATGGTGGCACATACATTAAACTTCCATTATTGCAGTAACATTAGGGGCACCTATAAGAAATTGGTCAGGATGTTGGATGAAGTCCTCATGGGCCACAATGTTGAAGATGAACTATATGTCCCCCGCCAGGCCCTTTGACATACCTTTCTCATGTAATTCGGGATACTCATCCTTGGCATGTTTAGGATGTTAACTAGCTCTCTCCTCTGCGTAAGTGAGTTAACCCATTCACACATATTGAGCCCTCCCCTATGGTACGCTTTGGTGCATCGGCCTCTGGTAGGAGGGGCCTCTGGAACTATGGTCACATCACAAGTTTGGGTGTTAGGAAGGGCATGCCTATTTTTGGACTGAAATGAGTGTAGGATGGCCATAACTTGAATATCTTCCATGAAAAATTCTAGAGTAGCAATCCACTCCTCCGTTCTACTCACATGACCACCCGAGGTTGGGTGGAGAAGTGGAGCTCTATTTCTATAAGAGAGGGTGCATAGTAGGACTTCATCATGTGCCAATGGTCATTATGAACACACGGGAAATGATGAGACCAATGGTTCCTTAGGGACTTGGGATCTAAATGAAACTCTGGGTGAACTAGGTGAAAGTGCAGGGTTTGGAAAATAGGGAAAGAAGGACACATTTTGGCTAGGTGATTCATGAAATATATTACCATGGTAGGTTAATGGAGACAATCCTGAGGATTGGCTCTAACATTTGGAACACTAAAAATTGGTGAATCATAGCCTCATTTGGCCCTAAAATTTGAAAGAATCAGCCCATATGGACCAATTCCTTCACTAACAGATTTGCACTTAGGAAAGAGGAAGCCATTGCTAGAATTTTTTAAATGAAAGGGGATAACGAGAAAAAAGGAAATGGTTTTGAAGATTTTACAGTGAAATATGAAAAGGATAGGTGACGAAAGGGAAAGATCCGGTAAACTACTTAAATAGGCATGACAAAGGCACGACGTGCAATGAAAATCATTTCATTATTAATTCCATATCAAATTTTGATTTTTAGGTACATGTGGAGCTTAAATAAAGATCAATTATTTATGGGGAACGTGTCAGTCAGAAAAATTAATTTCCCGCACAATTCGAGAATGTCTTGTCACATTAACCTTTTTGGCCACATCATGATTGTACACATGTGGAAAATTTTAAATGTTAAATGTGATATGACTTGGAAAATATTTTGCTTTGTGTCATTAATGACGTATGCAAGACACGGTGGCAATTGGTGAAATTGGTGGCCATTTGTAGATAATCATTTATAGTTTCATGGCGGCCCTAGAAAGCATTGAAGGCAACGCAAATTTGTTTGGATATTTGAGGAATATGATCTAAAACCATAAGAAGAGAAGGTGATATATACAAAGAAGGAAGGAGATTAAGGAAGAGGAGGGAGGGTTTTTTTAAAAGGCGCTGAAAATTAGCAGGAGGATCTTTGGAGGGAAAATTATATTGGGAATTCGCAGAGATATTACCATCCATAGGAAAGGATTGTATTGTGATGAAGGTTTTTCTTTGTATGACCCAATTATCGGGAATTTGTGTTAAGATGATTGCATATGTACAGTCATTAACGGGCTTTGAGAGCATTAATATATGTTTCCCTTGTCTTTTCCTAAGTTTAATGGGTTTTTCCTGATGAATTCGTTTAGATTCATGACATTTATTTTCTTTGTCGCAAAATGATGTTGGGTGGGATTGATATGTGTCTTTTGTTATAATTCTTTGTGAATCATGGATGTAATTCAATTTTTAAACATATCTTGCACTTTCTTGGATCTTGTCTAGGAAGGGTGTGAGTATTTGATGTTTTTTGGGGTACATGAAAACTCATTTATAAAGCCTATAAAAATCTTCTGCGCGGCTAAGTAGGGTTTGGGGGTATGACTTGTAATTTATTGGGGGTCCCTTGATCTAGACTATTTAGCATGATCTCACATGAGATGATCCTGCTTCTGTGTACCGATTTGATTGGCAGAATTTAAATATTGATTTACTTGGAGCTTTCACCTCGTAAAATTTCCATACGAGGGGCGCACTTATTTCCTCCGTTAGCATTTATGTAGTGATAAGAACACACAATGGTTGGTCTTTTGTTCTCTCAATTTCCCCCATTTCCCTTCGTGGCTCTCTTCCTTTTTCTCCCACTTTTTTGTAGAGGTTCTCTTCATCCTTACTAAAAATATCAAATAATTATTCAATAAAACCTTATCTCATCTCGCGGGCCTCAGATCATTTTGTTCATATGAAATTGACCCGCTCGGGAGAACACATTATTGAATCAATATATCTTACTTGTTGTCACCTCCAATCCAAAGTCCCCATTACCAGTGTCGCACAAAATTATCACGCTAAAATTTGGGACAAAGTCTCGTGTTGGATTAACACTTTCCCTTCACGGTCCATGTCGGGTCCTTAGGTGTCCACATTATTTAGTGACCAGTCTTTTGAGTGAGTGTTGTATTTTGTGGCTACACCCAACCTTGATTTGTCCCTTTCAAAGTTCCCCGATTATCATCCTGACTCCACGCCCCAACCTCCGTGTTCCCCTGACCACACTCTTAGGTCCTATCATCCTGAATTAGGCATAGTCAAAAGTAGCAGGGATCACAGCTGCACCCTTTGTCTGGGTACCTCCCCATCACCCCTCGGGAAGAGTGGACATGCGACTAGAGGGAGACCTTCCCCCTAACTATAAGAAAAAATATCGTGAGGGACCCCCTCCCTCACTCGGCCTCTACCACACATCCTCATCTTCCCTTTCCCTCGAGGGTGTAGATTCGGGAGCCAACACCGTTTCTGACACCATTTTCGGGGAGAAACTGCTAGTACTCATTTGGGTTCTTGATCTGACATTCTTTTGATTGATTCTCATGATATTTGGAAATGTGTTTTGATCAGTGATTTGTTCTTAATAATGTCATATGATTTATTTTTCTAGAATTATTACTCTGGTGGTGAATTAGTTATCCTTTTAGTAGTAGGGATCACAGCCGCACCCTTTGTCTGGGTACCTCCCGATCACCCCTTGGGAAGAGTGGACATGCAACTGGAGAAAGACCTTTCCCCTGGCTATAAGAAAAAACATCGTGAGGGACCCCCTCCCTCACCCGGCCTCTACCGCACATCCTCATCTTCCCTTTCCCTCGAGGGTGTAGATTCGGGAGCCAACGCCATTTCTGGCACCATTTTTAGGGACAAACTGTTGGTACTCATTTGGGTTCTTGATTTTACATTCTTTTGATTGATTCTCATGATATCTAGAAATGTGTTTTGATTAGTGATTTGTTCTTAATAATGTCATATGATTTATTTTTCTAGAATTATTACTCTGGTGCTGAATTAGTTATCCTTTTGGTTGTAGTAGACCAGTGGATTTTCATTTTGATAAGGTTCAACTAAATATGCATCTTGTTTCAGCTTTGTGTGGTGGTTACCATTGTGTCATCTAGACTTTATATGGTGAGGATTTATTTATAAGATTCAGTCTCTTGTGAGGTGTTCCATGGGTATCTATGATAGTAGTGAGGGTTTTCTTCCTTCTAAAGCTCCTTTTAGGCTAGGTTTATTCAAACCCTTGGATTTTGAGAAAATATGTGGATACCCTCATCAGATCCCAGTTGGGATCAGACTCAAACTACCCATATTTCAAGGATATGGTAATATTTCTAGTGGAACAACATCTTGCCATGTTTGAGGAAATGATGCATGAATACCAGGTGAGATATGAAGATATTTTTATGAGGCTATTTGTGCAAACACTACAAGGAGATGCTAGAGACTGGTTTAATTATTTACCTCAAAGCTCTATTTATTTGTGGGTAGAAATGGTAACTTTATTTATAGAAAAATTTAGTGATGACCCTTCTTCTTTCTTTTGTGAATATGATGAAAATGCCTTATATTCGTGAGGAAGGAAGAAGGTTCATGTGTTTCAGGAATGAAGAAAATGACATGGCGAACATGTGTCAGTTGTTAAGGCACCAATTGATGATTGTATTAATCAGAATGATTAGGTTGATTATGCTTGTGTCTAGTGTGACAAATGTTTTATGCCCCATGCCCCTGTGTTAAGGACAATGTGCTTGGTGTTGACAATGAGAAATTAGGCATCAAAGAAAAGGATCTATTACATGGGTCCACAAAGCAAAATGGCGGGTGTCTTCTACTAACCTCATACTTACCCAAACAACTAGTGATTTCGGGGTACTTTATCTAGGGTGTGCCAGGAATTAACCAAAGGTTTTGATGCATTGGTTTCAGACATAGGTTGCACTTCATTTGATTATAATATTTTTTTGGTAAAGGATGAAATGACTTCCAAATATAATGGAGGTATCCCCTCAATAGAAGACAGATGTGTTTTTCTTGATACAATAGTGGAACATGAGAAACATCTCAGACTATTGTATGAGTTTCCAGAAAACTAGAATGCTGATGAGTTGATATCCTCACACGTTCTTGAAAATGGTGTCATGACTTTGGATAAAAGGGAGGATCATTTATATAACAATATTGAGAGTGTAGTATCAATCAATGAAAGGTATAAGGTTAGTGATTTGATTTTGATCCTAGAAGATGTTGATACTAAGGTTCTTGTTGACAATTTTACACTTGTGAAAAATGGGAAACTCGAAACTTTGTTACGATGGATGGAATTGGTGAAGTATACCTAAGCTAAGGGAGTTTTTGATATTATTGTTACTATTGAATTAGTTAAATGATTACATGAAATCTACAACTATGTGTGCTATTAAAAACATAACAAATCACATAGTCTATAATTTCATGACTATCTTCAGCAAAAGAACACAAGGCCCCGAAGGACAATTGTGTTGTCTTGATGAAGACATTCAATTACAAAATAGGTGAAATGCTAAGTTTTGGAATAGTATACATAAGTGCATATTGTAGAAATCAGAGTTCATTACTAGGATGTTACAGTTCTCTTTAATGTTCTTTCCTTCATGATTAAGACATTCAATTATATCACTAAGTTGTTTAGTTCATCATACAATTCATATAGAAAGCTGAAATGTAGAAATAAATATACAACTCATTTTCAGAATTCAATGTTTTATTCATAAGGAATTTTCAAATGTTTCCCACACAAGCCGTGGGATGTAACTAAAAGTAAAGTACAACTACTGAAATAAGAGGTACACATGCATGAAAGAGAAAGTAAAGGAGTATGAGTGAACCCATCATTGCCTTGGGGTTTTCTTCTTTGGTTGAAGCATCTCCATTCCTAGCTTTTGTTCCTTCTTCATCTTCATTGTAGAAGTCACTGTACCTAAAAAGAAGAAAAAGAGAGAACTGTCAGTTACGAGCTCAGGGATCAATTCATATTCCTATACTATCCTAATTCATGCATATGAATCTCTTAACAATAGGAGATATAGTCTACTTGAAGATCAAACTACATACATGCTTTACTCACTTAGAAATAAGGAAAGAGAAGAAAAGAAAAGAAAAACCATGGACATAAGAGAGGCCAAAAGATTAGATATTTTTCTAACTATTTTCTTAAGTGTGTAGGTGCAGGTCACCCAAGAAAAAATAGATAAGTCATAAGTACATGCTTTGGAAAGAAGGAAGAATGTAACTCATGTTTCAGTAACTGACCTACAAATGGGAGAAGTTATAATATAGATCTGGAATTTAAATCAAAAGAGACTGGAAAATAGAAGTATACTTTTCAGTTTGCAACCAAAGAAGAAATCAAATTTCAAGAAGTGAAGTTAACTGAAGGATTTATTATAGCTGAAATAGATAGTCAAAGGATTCTAGGAAGATTTTGACAGGGCTTTGTCATGTAAAATTGACATTTTATGAATTTTTCATCATGTTGTTTTTAACTACTACATGCTTTAAAAGAACTATGTAAATCAAGTAAGTGATATAGAAAAGTAGAAAAGCATGCCATGATCAAGATAACAATTATTATGTTTCAGTTTCCAACTACCAAATCAACTTCAATAGAAAAGTGTTATATTATGTATTCTGAATCAAAAATACAACTACTATAGCTGAAAAGGGAAGGAAGAGAGAATTCGGAAAAATTTACTGTGGCTTCGCCATGAAAAATCAACATTTTAAATTTTCCAGCATGCCAAAAATACTACTATCAGGGAAATAAAGCATCTAAGTAAAAGAAACAAGTTACAAATTTCAACAAAGCATCTGAATCAAGGCTTATGCCTAAAAATGGTATTACATAGATGAAGAACTACTTGCAATTTCCATAAAAGCCACTTGCAAGGTACAAAGACATCTTAAGTACAAAATATCAGAAAATACACTTCTATTACAGTTGATAAATCCAGTTTAGTTTTCAGCTACAGAATCAACTTCAGAGTCCAAGAATACAAATGTAGCTATAGGTTACAGGAGATCAAAACACAATCCATTTTGACAAAGTAAGAATTAAAATACAACTGTGTCATTTGAAGCCCTCAAGTAAAGAAGCATGATACAACATCATCAATTACTTTGAGTTTGAATATTCAAGACAGAAAGGAGTTTTCAATTTTTGAAGCACAAAGTATATTTTGGCTCTAAATATGCATAGGAAATAGAAACCCCAAGTCAGGACAAAAAATCAGAGCTCAAGGAGAAAATCTGAATCTACATTGTTTGAAAGTTTCCCTCACTATAGTCAGATCCATGACCAATGGCGGTAGACAAAGGAAACCAAAATGCAATTATAGTGCATGAGGAAAACCAATTTTTCAAAAACTTTTATAGATGTATCTACACAGAGTTGAATAATTTCTTAAAACTCAGATCTACAAGTACCCACGTCTCAGAAAGCATAGATTCTAGAAAATAAATGAAGACCCATTAATGGGTATCAAGGAAATGGAGTAAGAAAATAACTCACCGACCAAATTGGCTCTATCAAAACCCTCAAATAATCATCAAGTTCAAGAAAATATCAAGCTCAGAACGAGTTTCAACTCGAAATGACCAAGGATGAACCACAAAACCACAAAAAATGTAGAGAAAGAATGGATTATTAGTATTTCTCGAAGGACAAAGTGGTGATGACGAAGTAACAGTAATATCCAAGGAAGTCAAGACTTACCTTCCCCATCGAACAGTGTGATAGCTACATGGTCCCGAGCTCAAAAGAAAACAACAATGGAGGCCAAGAGACAACTCACAAAGCTCAGAAAATAGTGAAATGTACAACCACAAACCTCCAAGACCGAGCTCTAACTCACTGAAGTGGCGGCCATTTTGAAGAAATATCGTAGAGACCAAAAGATGATACAGAATGGAGCTCAAAGATTTCAAACCATGATGACCATACCTTCTATAGAATCCTTGTAGAACTCCACAAGGCACGAGATATTTTAAGCAAAGGCCGAGCTCTAACCCACAAGTGGTTACCACATTTCCAGAGAACTAAAAAGTTGAGCTCGATAGAGGAATGATAATGGAGAGATCATGACATTAGAGGTGAAACCCATAACCACCTCGCTCATAAGCTTCAAACAGAGCCGAGTTTCAAAACATAAAAAATGGTGGTCTATAGAAATTTTGCCAGGGCTTCACCGCTCTCTGAGCAAGCCAAGAAATGACCAAAATGATGGAGCTCGAGCATTTTAAACTCACCCACCTCAGCCAGTTTAACCTAACTCATCTAGAGTTAGCAATCAATGATCAATGTTCAACAAGAAAAAGATCAAAGGTGAAGATTGAGCTCCACATTCAAAGCAAACAACCATGGTAAGAAGCCACCAACTGAATTAATTGTAGGGGTAAAACCCTAATCACAATCAAAGATCAATGATTAGAAAACATCAAGGATAGAAATCGATGACATCTATCAAAGAGCCTAACTCAACCAGAGTTGAAAATGCGTATATGTGGTGAGCCCACAGTAAACCCTAATTAGGGTTGGGTTTAAAATATCACTTGCCAACATGCCAAGGGTCGACTCATCATGCAGAAGGGGCCAACCCACATGTCAATCAAATTGATCATTGCAATATTGACCAAAGTCCAAACTATAGTGTATGCTCCAACATACAAAGTGCCGACCAAATCATGCCAACAATGATCACCAAAAAGGTGAATTTTTTTAAACTATACATTATCCAATGTGCAAAAGGTCGACAAGTATATACATGCAAGTATTAATCAAAAGGTGGTAAGACTATAGTATGGCATGTGCAATGTCAAGATGGTCAACCTTTTAGTTTGCTAAGTCCACAAAGGTGGCCAAACAAGTAGAGTGCAAAGGTGGTCCCCACTTCAAGGAGGTTGAAGATGATCTACAGAATGTCACCCATGTGACCACTTAGACAAGGAATGTCAACATCAAAATCTGAGCATGGAGGTGGTCCCCACCAAATGGATGTATTGATGTTTATTTTTGCAAATATTGCAAGTATTGCAATTATTTTACTCACAAACAGGAGTTGATTTTTTTGCATGCTTCATAAGAGGACATAATAGACAAGAAGATGAATTCACATGCACAAGGAAAGAGACTTGTCTAACAAGCAAGATTTATTATTAGCAAATTATTCACCTTTATTTTCTTAAAAATAGAACAATCAACTTCAGTTTGACTGTAATGTAATCAAGGCTATTAATGCCTATTTGTAATTGCATGTTCTATTTTTATTCCTTTATCTATTATTAAATAAAGGATAAAAATAGGATGCATGGGTGAGTACAAGCCTTAGACTATTTTTAGGAAGGGTGTGAAAATTATTTTGCTATATATTGTGTGCTTTGGCAAAGCACAAAAGGAGGAATTTTTGGATATAGGAGTACTGAAGCAATTTTTCAAGTTTTTCCTCCGAATGTGAAGTATTTTCTGCCTTTCCAATCATTTTCAGTCTTGTGTATGTTTCCATTAATCTTGTGAACATAAATTCCCTGGTTAATTATCTTACCATGTTGCAAAAATTCAGTAATTTCTGCATGATATTAATGTGCATGTTTAGCTTGGCAGTATTGTTGTGATACTTTCCTCAATACCTCAAGTGTTTTGCCCTTAACATTCTGCAGAAAACTATTGGTTCATGCATCAATAATCATTTCACATATTAATTGTGCATATACTCAGTTAAATCCCTCATACAAATTTGGTGTATCACCTTAGTTTTAATTATTTTATAGTCATCTTTTACCCTTAAACCCCAGAAATCAGTTTAGGATACATCAATAAGGAACCGGCCTTGATACCAAAGACTCACCTCAAAATAGGTATACCCACGATATGAGGTGTTTCCATTGTATCTATGAAAGAGAGAGATCAATTTCGCAAGCTTAGAACACCTATAGCCATCTCTCTACAGGGTGCACTTTTGAGAGATAACGGTGCCTATGAAGCAAGGGATACATGCCATTATTTCCTTTCAACAAACGAGATTGAGATATGTATGGAGTTTGATGTTGGCCCCCACCTCTTGAGAAAATGCAATAGAAATAGGTGATCTCTTTTTAGAAGCAGGTATGGCAGATACAAACAGAGGTATGTGTGTTGACCATTGTCTTGATGTATATGTTGGGTTTAAAAAGAGTTGGATAAATGGAGACTTATCTACTTTGGAAAAGGAGAAGTTTATTAAAAACCTTGAGGAACACATGCAGTCATTGGATTGATGTTTTATGTGGTGTAGTGTGGACAAGTAATTATGTATGACAGGGCTATCCCTAGCATGCAGTAGATTTACTTGGATCTGAATGGAGACATAAGTTTGTTCCTACAAGATGAGGGGTTCCTAGATGATGACAATAAGTTGATGAAAAGTGAATCAATTGATGATAAGTGATTCATTGAAATGATTGTGATCATTGTCATCAAAACTCGGCATGGTAGCTTGTGTGTCCTGGATTAGACAAAGGCGTATTATATGGGATCCTGATGGATTGATGTGAGCTTTTTGGGTCCTTGGACCTCGATGGCTTACTTGTATAATGTATAGTGGTTTGCTTTGTCCTTTTGGGGTTTTCTGTTGTTGTTTTGTTGCTCTCTTGGTGGTGACTTGTGGTTTTGAAATCATCTGTTGACTCTATTGCCTAATGGATAAGCGATTGATCTCCTTCTTCCAGTGTTGTTTTTGGTGTTCTTTGGACACCCACATGGGGAGTCTATTCTTGAGCTAGAGCCGATGTTGGTACTCAAATATATCTGTCCTAATTTTAGACCTTTTTTCCCTTTGAAAAATTATTTCTTAGAGGGGATGGATTAATATGGGACTCAATTCTGAGGAGTATTTCTTTTTCTCATCATGAGTGTTATAGCTGGATGGATGATTGAGAAATTGGTGTTACTTTTGCCACGAAAAGTTCTTAAAGGGTCTGCATACTTAAGGTATATTATATATTTTATGGTTAATGTAAATTTGGGATTTCGAGTGTTCCTGGCCAAAGTACAAATGTGATGAGTGAAATTTATCCCCAAGCCCCGGAGGCTAGATATTTATGGAACTATACAATCTAAAATGCTTAAGTAATTTGAGAAGTTCCCCCAGAACTCCAAGTCATTTTATATCCCCCGCCATAAGAGAGGGCATGTGTTATGTACTTTTGGGTCCCACCTGAGAATGATCTAAGGAAAATTTACCTCGACATCCGAGACAAGGCCATTATTTGGTTGCTTAAAATAAATTACATTTCGGGATCTCGGGGCCCGATTTAATTTTTTCTGGCTTTGGTATAATTCACAAGTGTTGTTCCAGACCCAACCATATGATTTAAAGTTGATAAAGGATAAGAACGAAAATACAGCTTCATGCAAATTGTAAGGACAAGAAAAGTTATAGAGACCTATTTCTTTCTCCCATGTTTGTACATAGTTAAGTATGATGCACCAAAATAATGAAGGCCAAATGAAATGTCTATTTCGAGGGTGTTATTATCATTAAGAGATGGAAACAAGGAAGTGCAAGGGTTTGCTTGAATAATCAAATGAATTATCAAGTTACACATGATATACATAAAAATGATTGGAAGAAATATTTATAGTAGAAAAATGGGGGTTCTATTTAAGGGGCACAATCCTCCACTATATTGATATAAGATCAAAATGAGAAAAACTAGATACATTTTGATATATATAATATGGGCACATACATTAAGCTTCCATTGCTGCAATAACATTAGGGACACCTCTCGTAAATTCGTCACGACACCAGATGAAGTCCTCATGGGCCACAATGTTGAAGATGAATGTCGTGCCCCCATTAGACCTCTTGACATCCCTTTATCACACAATTCAAGGATACTCATCCTCGGCCTATTCAAGATGTTGAATAGCTCTCTCCTCCATACAGTGAGTTCACCCATTCACGCATGCTTTGATCCTTACCCTATCATACACTTTGGTGTGTTGACCTCCTGTAGGAGGGTCCTCTGAACTAGGGTCACATCACAAGTTTGGGCGTCGGGAAGGACATGCCTCTTTTGGACCGAAACACGTTGTTGGTGCTTAAATTAGTCTCACCCCCTTTGCCATTAAAATCCCTCGCCATGCGGCCTCACACGCTTTCATCTCCTGTGTTGGTACTTCGACTCTGTCCTCCATTTTGGTTACCATGAGTAGTTCCTCCTTGGTCGAAGGTCACTTAAAAACCCATAATTTGTTGATTTTTTCATCTATCCACCAAGGTTTCTTTCAATTGGGTGTAAAACTCATGTTGTTCGTTCTTTTCCATTTTCCCACTTGTGTGTGTTGCTATCTCTACCTTTTTTCCCAGAACATGAAGAAATGTGAATGGATAAAGCTCGAGAGGGTCATGTGTGAACCTTACAACACTTCCAAATTCTCTCGTCCTCAAGAAAGTTTCATCTCCCGACTCAAACAAAGGGTTTCCCTGCATTTGTACAGCCTTAATGGGTGTGTTTCTCCCATCAATTTTAAATCTCCGCATCAGTGAAAATGTGGCCCTTTTTGGTTAGATGCGGCTTGGGGGCACTCTAAAACTTTGTGGATCATTTTAACCCAAAACTTGTCCACATGGAGGAACGACACTCGTTTGAAGACTCACCTTTTGTTTGGCCTTGGAGTTACGCCGGGAGGACACATGGAGGATTCCACAGCTTTTCTCGGACTTAGAAACTTTTTCATGTAGCTGATATAGTTTTGGTGGGTCGTGGACACGTAGTGGTCAAGGCGCTCATTTGAAGGTATGTCTCAGGGTCCCACCTTAACAAATGTGATAGGGGACAGGTGGAGGTTTCTGCCTACTCCACTAGGGACTTAAACTTTTAAAAGAAATTTTCTAAGGCATGGGACACGTGGTGAGCCCACACTCATTGAGGGTCTCCTTTTTTGGGGACCATCTTAAAGTTGTGCCATAAGGAAACTTGGAGGCTTCCACTCACTCTCCCTTTTTGCTTGGAATTTTCAACAATTGAAGAAGACTTTCTTGGACCTTAGACACATGGCACCTTCCACTGAACTCTCAAGATTTTTAGTAGACTCTCTTAATGAGACACGTGGTGAGCTTGTGCTCATTCAAGGTCTCTACTTTTGGGGACCATATTAAGATGTGCCATTGAGACGCATGGTGGTTTGAAAATTCAAAAGGTGGGGAGGCGGGCCATCGAAGGCAACTTGGATTTTTTCCCTTATTGTCAAAAATATTAAAATCATCAAAATGACCCACAAGCCCGATAGAGAATAGTCAAAATTTTCTTCAGCCAATCAACGGCGAAGGTGTGGACTTTCAGGGGAAATTTGGAAAATTTTCCTTTTGTGGAGAAAGGGGTTAAAAGTGTAAAAGGAAGCATGGTTCTACTGGGACCCACATCAAAAACTAAAAGCGGAAGGGCGGAGCTGGGGGAAAATTTGGAAAAATTTTCTTTTTCCAAAAAGAGGTAGAATAGCATAATTTAGCCATGGTTCCTTTGGGACCCACATTGGGACACATGTCAAGCCCATTTTTCAAAGGTGGAGGGGCGGAGAAAATTGAGAATTTTTACATTTTTTCCAAAAGGTGTAAAAGTAAAAAGGAACCCCTGGGCCCATCTTAACTCGGATCTCCCATGTGGACGGTCCAAATTTAAAAGGGAAATCGATGGCAACTATGCATCTGTATTTGATTTTACACCATTTTTGCTCCAAAGCTCCTCAGGATGCGAATCTTATGGTTTTTTATCATTTCTTGGATTCTCCTGCATGCCAAATGAAGAGGAACATTAATTTGATATCTTGGTTTGGTGGGGAAGGTCTGAAAACATATTTCACCATTAAAGATGTAATCTGATTGTTGGATTCGACTGGTTTTTCTTTCCTTGGCACGCAAGAAACCTATTAATATCTTGGTTTGGTGGGAAAAAAATTGAAAACGTCTTTTACCATTAAGATGTGATCTGACTATTGGCCTCGATTTAATTTTCCAATTTTTCCCTCCTTGGCATGTAAAGAACCAGATTTGATAGATTGGAGGAGGAAGTAGTTGGCACACGAGATGAAGAATGACTTACCAGGTGAAGAATTGAATGCTAGAAATATTTGGAGATATTTTCCCTCTGCACACCTAACAACTTTTTACAAATCTGATTCTGGGAGTCACGATCAATGGTTGTAACATGTAATGGTGCTTTGAATGTTTCGGTTTTGGGGGGAAAACTCTATTGTAAATGAAATATTATAAATTGCATGAATTTTTCATGCAAATGGTTGGAGTGTTAGAGGTCGGGAGCTAATTCCTGAGAGAAAAAGTTTGACAGAGCCCATCTTTTCTAAGAGACTATCTAAGGAACCTGTTTATTTCTTTTGTGTTAAATTTGATCATGTCAAGGTGGTTGCGAGTGTACAACCATTGACAAGCTCTGAGATTGTTCTAAAAACTTTCCCCTGCTGATAAATTTAATCAAATTTGAGTAAATTTGTGTTTGATTTTGAGCAAAATTGTGTCTGCTTCATTTTTGAATGTCTGCAAATAGTTTCTTGTTCCCATTGCAATCTTACATTGAAATCTTTGTGAATCACACAAGATCTTAGCTTTGTGATAGTTTTGTGGCACTTGCAATTTCATTTATCAGAAGAGATTTCATTTGATAGTGAAATAAACAAGTTTAAAATCACTTTACTCCTAGCATGATGATTAAGATTGTTTGTTAGCCTTTGAGGGTATCTTAGGCGTGATAAAATAGAGGTTGATAGTGTTTAATTAATTTTTTCAATTTGAGCCTTCATTTTGGATCCTTAAAGTTTGTGTGAAAACGTCTGATCTGGGCCTCCACTAAAAGCACACCATTCAGTTAAAGGGACATTCTAGCTATTTTGAAGCATTCTGTTGATCAAGCCTTCCATTTTTGTAAAATTCTTAGAGATGTGGCGAATCAAAGTCTACTCTGCCTCACCTCCCACCAAAATTCATTTAAAAACAACCAATCCTACCCATACTACCCATGTTTGTCCTGTGTGTGTACAAATGCATAATCTCTATTACCAAAACATACAAAAGCAATCAGGTTTTCATTGTCTTTAGTGGCCTGAGCCTTGCTTGGAAAATATCTCCATTATCTAGGGTGACAACTTGTGAGAGTTAGATTTTTACTGTATTGATCATGTTTTCTTCAAGGTCTTCTCAATAACTTTGCAAAGAAGGACATCTCCATCTCCTCCAAAAACAATAGGCTACAAAAGTGTCCTCTCACCCTAGTTGAAAGGCATTACCATAAAGTAGTGAGGATAGATCAAATACTCTTAAGGGTGCTACCCATTTCTCCACACTTGAGTGACAAAGAGTAAGCTCCATCTCTTCCCCGGCTACAAAATGACACACAACATGGTCTTCTTTGTCTCTAAGATTCTTTTCAAAACCGTGATGTCTGCCTCAACTTCGAGGGAGAATCAATTTGGGTACCAACATGCATGTAGGCTGATCACATCTTGAATATGTTCCACGATAGATTCTAGAGCAACAAGCCAATCCTCCATTCTACTCACATGACCACCTGAGGATGAGACCTCATTGTTTAATTCCTGATGTTGGGTGGAGAAGTGGAGTTTTGTTTCCAGAAGAGAGGGAACATAGTAGGACTTCATCATGTGCCAGCAGAATCATGAACATGTGGGAAATGATGAGACCAATGGTTCCTCAGTGATTGGGGATCTAAAAGAAAATGGGTGAACCAAGTGATAGTGCAGGGTTTGGAAAACAGGGAAAGAAGGAAACATTTTTGCCAAATGATTCATAAAAGACAAAGCTAAGGTAGGTTGATGAAGACAATCTTGGGGATTGGCTCTAGCATTTGGAACATTGAAAACTTGGTGAATTAGAGCCTCATTTGGCCTAAAAGTTGAAATAATTGGCCCATATGGACCAATTCCTCCCCTGATGGATTTGCACTTAGGAAAGATGAAGTAATTGTTAGGAATTTTGAAATGAAAGGGGATGACAGGAAATAAAATAGTTTTGAAGATTTTACAGTGAAATCTAAAAAGGATAGGTGATGGAAGGGAAAGAGCTGGTAAACCGCTTAAATAGGCATGGCGATGGCATTGACGTGGCAAGGAAAATCATTTCATTATTAATGTCATATCAAATTTTTATTTTCAGGTACGTGTGGAGCTTAAATAAAGATCAATTGTTTATGGGGAATGTGTCACCTGGAAAAGGATTAATTGCCCACACAATTTGAGAATGTCTTGTCACATTAACCTTTCTAGCCACATCATGATTGTACACATGTGGAAAATTTTAAATTTTAAATGTGATGTGACTTGGAAAATATTTCACCGTGTCATTAGTGACGTATGCAAGACACGGTGGAAGTTGGCGAAATAGGTGGCTGTTATCCAATTTCAACCCCCAGGGTTGAATTGGTAACATACATCAGAATTCTCAAGTCCCAGGAAAATTGATTAATCCAGAGAAAAATCATGTTTCTAGGGTCCCTTCAGAAAGTTTTCTAACTCTCCTGTCCAGGTTGAAAAGAGCAAGCTCTGAGAAAATGCGAAAAAGTTGCAGAAAATAAGCTTGGGCCAGAAAAAATTGTGAAAATCGGCTAAGTCCTTGTCCTAGGACAAGTGGGACATTTGGGACGCCAAGGCGCGGATCGGCCGAAAAGCCTACAGGTGGCCCAAACAGCAAAGGGACATTTGGGACGAAGATACGCGAAGGACGCGAACCGGCCGGTTCGGCCGGAACACGGGAATCGAAGCACTGGGACATTCGGACCAGAAGGACGCGTGGGACGCGGAAAGCCGGTTCGGCCGAAAGATAAGAAAATCGACTAACAGTTTGGGACATTCGGGCCGTGAGTACGTGAACCACCCGGATCGGCCGAAAAGGAGAAATTTTGCACCAAACTTTTGGGACATTTGGGCCGTAAAGACGCGAATCGGCCGGATCGGCGAACCGGAAGAATTTGTCCCACGAAGCACTGGGACATTTGGGACAAAAGGATGCGAATCGCCGGTTCAGCCGAAACAAGAAACTTCGGCACAAGGAAAAGTGGGACATCCGGGACAAAAGGACGCGGTGGACACGGAAGAGCCGGCAGACCCACGGACCAACCAGGAGGTGACACGTGTCATAAGGGAAAAGTCCAAAAGTCAAACGGTGAGTTTTGAAGGGGAAGCCCGAGCCAATAGGAATTGGACACGTGTCCAATGGAGCAAGGAAGTGTGGAGCTCGGGGAGAAGTTAGAGGATTTGGCCGAGTTCGCCAAAAGGGGTAGAAGTGAAGTAAGACCCCGCGCCCTGTCCTCCAACAAGATCATGCCACGTGTCGTCCAAAGGGGCGGAAGCGCGGAAAAAAGTGGAAAAGGTCCCAAAATCATCAAAAAGGTCAAAATTCAAGAAAACTCGTGGGTAAGCAAAGGAGAGAGAATCACGCAACCAATCAATGCATGCCACGTGTCATCCAGATGGCAGAGCGCGGGAAGAAATTTAAAAATCCGTTTTCACCTGTTTTGTGCCCTAGATCTTCAGATCTCCATATCTTTCGATCCAGAGCTCGATTGGCACGTTCTTTATATCAACGAAAAGCTTGTGAAATTCTCTACATGATTCTAGGGTTAATCTCAAGTTTTGGTGTAGTCTAGAGGAGAGAAAATCAAGAAACGGCTCTGACACGTGTTCATGGCCAGAAGTGACTTTTCAGCGACCAGATTTAATGCAGAATGGGTCGCATTCTCCTGTAAACCGATCAAAATGACAGGGTGTGGGCTTGTAAGGTCCCCCCATGCCATTTTAATGCACCTGTAGTCAAGGAGGGATGGGCTCCCATGTTTTGTACATTTTCTGTCCCTTGGGCTCGACCCTTGCTGTGTAAAAGCCAGTTTTGGCTCATTTTCAAGGGGGAACTTTTTGACATAACAACTTCTTCTTTCAGCTCCAGCAAGTGAAGGAAGTAAGGATCAGACCTCTCCAAAGATTGTAATAGTTTTCTTTTACCTCTCTGAGGGTGTAATGCGTGTTTTTGACACTGAAAAGATAATGCAAGCTCTGTGAATGGGTTTCAGTCCTCTGTTTGTATTATTTGCTTCATTTCAAATCCTGAAT
This sequence comes from Taxus wallichiana var. yunnanensis, assembly GCA_018340775.1. Taxonomy (NCBI): domain Eukaryota; kingdom Viridiplantae; phylum Streptophyta; class Pinopsida; order Cupressales; family Taxaceae; genus Taxus; species Taxus wallichiana. The sequence goes on along the minus strand of CM031240.1, from coordinate 475,129,055 downwards.
TATATCTTATCAGTCTGTGTATGTTTTATGTTGTAAACTTTGGTCTGTGTCTATTTGCTTGACAGAAATGTTTCACCACTCCTCCTTTGGTGTATCACCTGTTAGTTTAGTTTTATTTTTACACTTTCTATCTCTGTCTCCTTGCAGTTTAGAGTAGGATTAGGATCTCAACCTCTCGTAGTTTTACAAAAATATAGATCTAAATCGAGGAGTTTAAGGAACCAACCTCTAATCTAGAGATCCTCTCTCGCCACAAGTCCCCACACTTGGAGAGAGGTTTCCATGTTGTGCAATCACACTGGATGCTAGAGTGATCAACCTAGAAGCCTGATCTGCATCCAGGGGTGCTGTGAGCCTGCAACAACAGTTTTGGCATGCCCGGTGGGACACTAGAGGTCTCATTTTTATTGCAGCAAAGTTGATATGCATCTGCTGCAGTTTTCTTGCTTATAAGAGCTATTATTTGCATATCTGGTGACTCCAAGGGGAAGAATCAACTGGTTTCAGCAGTGCAGGCCTGAAAACTCATGAGAAGAATCACCACAAGGTCAAGAGTCGGAGAAGAAGAGGTGCTGTTTGAATACCTGCAGTTATCTCCGAGAAGAAGGCAAAGAGGAAGAAGGATTCAAAGGTCTCCATCTCCACCAAACAGAACTCTCTCAACTCCTCCACCTGACAGGCCTTTCTTTCAATATACAAGGGTTTTAAGACCAATCAGAATGGCTCAGAACAACCCCTACGTCAACTTCACAGGCAGCAGCCCACTTGCTCTCAATGCACAACATCCAGTTCCTATTGCAGCCTTGAAGAACATTCCCTACTTCACTGGAGAAAATCAGACTACTCCAGGTGATCATGTTAAAGATATTGCTAACCTTTGTGCAATCCATGAAATCGATGAAATGCAAGTGGCTGTCAAATTACTGGCATCTTCATTCAAGGGTAAAGCATTGCAATGGTTTAGGAGCCTTGGGGCTGGTTCTATTACAAACTGGAATCAGCTGTGCATTGCACTTCACGAGCAATTTGGAGAGAAGGGAGACAACTTGTCTCTTTTGGAGCAGTTGACAACTATCAAGAGAGCCCCCAACGAGCAGCTGACTGACTTCAACTTCAGATTTCAAAGGTCTTGGGATAGAATTCCAGTGGCAGTCAGGCCAACAGCAGAAGGTGCTTTTCTATATTACCTTAAAGCTTTGAATTCTGATATTTCTATGTTAATTCAATCTATGGGAGGCACAACCTTACCTGCTGCTTATAGCATCGCCATTAGAGCCAAAAATTGTCTTATTCAAGCTGGTAAACTGGCTCCTAGGCCTCCCATGCCCTTGTATCCAAACTTAGAAAATCCAAGCACTAGTCAAACACCCACTTTGGCTCCTGTTCCTACGCCTAGAAATCAAAGTTCAAATGAAACTTCTACTTCATCCTCTAGTGCTTCAAATGAACTCCAAGAGGTCATGAAACAGTTGCAAAACCTAGGCAACGAGCTGGTTACTCTCAAGAGACAGCAAGCCCAAGGTTTCAGACCTTCTTATCAACCCCAAGCTCAGCCTAATAGGCAGCCATACCAACAAAATAGGTCACCAACTCAGGCTGCAAATCAAAATCAAAGCCAAGTAAGGCCTCCCGCTAATAGGCCATTTCAGCCCTATAACCCCAATGTTGTATCTGCTTCAAAAGCATTAGTGCCAGTCCAAAATAACATGGCCCAAGAATATGATTGGTGTTTCCCGTGTAGTCAGCCACACAACCAATCAATGTGCTTTAATGGTGGATTAAATCAAGCCCTAATGGTGCAAACCGTCAGTGGGTCACAAGAGTCCAGCCACGAAGGAGATCAACAGCAGGAAGCATCTCAGCAAGGGACATCTCCGAATGAAACTACTCTTGTCAATTGGTAGGCTGAAGATTTCTGTGGTATGAATCAAATACCCTCTCAGAGTGTTGCAGCCAACACAAGGTCAAAGAGAAGAAATTTGGGTGAAGAACAACCATTGGCCCCAAGTAGTTCACGACCTTCTGTCACTCCACAAGGTGTTGGCAAACAAAATGTAGTTCCAAACATGCAAGGAGCACCCAAACCAGCTCCTAAACCAACTCAGATGCCAGTTGCTGCTGCCCACGTGCAAGGAATGAATGCGCAAGCTAGGGGACAGCAGAGGGATGCTTCATCCCCATTCAACATCATTGACCAGATGAAGAAGACAAATGTAAACATATCAATGTGGGAATCACTATCCATCCCAGGCCAAAGAGATTTGCTACAAGCTGCCATGAAGGACTGGTCAACTTCAAATCAACAGGTCCAAATGCAAGAAAAGGTACTCACAAATGCTACCCAGCCTGAAGGAAATCATGGAGGTCAGCAAGGTAAAATGTTGAAGCCCCCTCCATTTTATGTTTCATTGATCATAGGAGATAAGTTGGTACATAATTGCATGATTGACTCTGGGGCAAGTAGTTCAGTAATGCCCAAGAAAATAGCTGATCAGCTAGGGCTTCAATATGAAGTCATCTCCAAGGGTGTAGTGCAATTAGATGGGACAGCAGTGACAACGGTTGGAGTAATCAGAGGTTTGAGCCTCACACTGCACGCATGTCCCAACGTAATAGTGTTACAAGATGTGTCAGTCATAGACCTGCCACCACTCTTTGCATTATGTTTGTCAAGGGACTTCACGGCCAAGATTGGAGGGTATTTGTCTGTTGATTGGTCACACATGCTATTTAGAACAAGGTATGGAACCAAGGCCACAATCAGGTCTGAACCTATTGCGAACTTTCACATTGAGCCTTACACTACCAGCCAAATTAATGCCAATTGCTCAGCATTTGATCAAGAAGATCACCCTAGCACTGATGAAACTGACACCAAGGTTGGAAGCATCCCAGATTTGACTCTTGATGAATGGGAAAGAAAGGTGCATGCTTTTGATCCCTATCAAGAAATAGAAGAATTTGAGCTAGGAGTTTATTGTTTACATGAAGAGGATCAACCTCTTCCCAGCATCACCAAGCCAGATCATAAGGACAAGAATAAAGTATGGCAATTTTCTTTGATGGATCAAGGAGTAGACAAGGTGCGGGAGGAGGAGCTATGCTCATTTCACCGCAAGGTATAAGGTATTACTCAGCCTTCCGTTTCCAGTTTTCTGCTCAAACAACACGGCTGAGTATGAAGCCTTAATTCATAGATCGCACTTTGGGCAATGAAGAAAGGCATCAGGAATTTACAAGTATTTGGTGATAGTGAGCTGGTCGTAAACCAAGTCAAAGGAAAAAATGCTGCCAAAAATGATCTGCTTAAGTGCTACAAAAATCGGGTATGGGATCTTATTGAAGATTTTGAAGCTTTTAGCATCAATTCCATCCCAAGAAAAAAGAATGAAGCTGCTGAGACTTGCAGCAATTGGGGCTGCGTTTGATGTTGTAGAGAGTATCAAAAGTGAGAAATATCAGCCTCATATCAAATTGGTTGTGAGACCAGCTATTCCAGATAACGGCACGAGTTGGCAAGTCTTCGAGAATGATCAGCAAATTGTTAATTTCCCATAAGAAGAAGTTGAGTTCTCCGCCAGAAATCAAGACAAGTTGGAGCAGCAATATGGTGATCAGGTAGTACAGCTGAGAACTAACAAATTACCAAAAGGCCTCATAACCTTGGAGTCAATCTTCAACCCGAATGATCAGTTCCGGAAGGAGAAAGTGAACATTCAAGTAAAGGGAGAAGATTCAGAGCCTATTTTAGTGGGAGAAAGCAAAACATTGCAGATTGGCAAAGTAAGTACCTCACAAGAGAAATCTGATTTTGTTCAGCTTTGTCAAGAATTCCCAGATGTTTTTGCTTGGACTTACAAAGATCTGAGAGGTTTCAACCCAGAGTTGGCACAACATACTATTGAGCTGGATCCGGAATCCAAGCCTGTCAGGCAAAAAGCAAAGGCCAGTGAATCCCCATATTGAACCTCTAATGAGAAAAGAGTTAAGCAAGCTTATTGAGGCCAGTATCATCTTCCCCATCAAACACTCAAGCTGGGTCGCCAACTTAGTCCCAGTCAGAAAGAAAAATGGAGAGATCAGGCTGTGTGTCGACTTCAGAGATTTGAATAGAGCCTCTCTCAAGGATCATTATCCACTCCCTTCCATGGAGCAAATATTGCAGGTGGTGGCTGGTTCAGAAAGGTTTTCACTACTTGATGGCTACTCAGGCTATAATCAGATTATGGTGAAGGGAGAAGACCAATTCAAGACAACTTTCACAACTAAATGGGGCACATATGCCTACAAGAAGATGCCATTTGGCCTATCAAATGCCGAGCAACATTTCAGCGAGCTATGGATATGGCATTCAAAGGCTTAATCAACAATATAGTGTTGGTATACCTAGATGATATCACTTTGTCTTCTCAAAGAATGCAGCAGACCATCTCTTTCACCTCAGACAAGTGTTTCAGAGGTGTAGAAGGTTCGAGTGTCATTGAATCCAAAGAAGTGTATATTCTTGGCACACGAGGGCAAATTGTTGGGCCACATTGTCTCTAGGGAAGGGCTAACAATTGATCCTGAAAGGGTTGAAGCCATCCGAACGCTCCCATTGCCACACCACAAGAAATCTCTTCAAAGCTTCTTAGGAAGGATAAACTTTGTCCGCAGATTTGTGCCTAATTTTGCCACTCTTGTGAAGCCTCTAACAATGATGTTGAAGAAGAGTCTGGCATTCAAATGGACAGCAGAAGGCAAAGAGAGTTTTGAAAGCATCAAGCATGCAATATCACAGGCTCCAACTCTTATCAACCCAGACTTTTCAAAGGACTTCATGTTGTATGCGTTTGGAGGATCAGACACAATCTCAGCTATCTTAACACAGCTGAATAGAGAAGGTTCAGAACAGCCCATAGCATTCTTCAGCCAAACCTTGGAAGATTATGAAATAAAGTATTCTTTCATCGAAAAGCATGTCCTTGCTGTCATCAGGAGCTTGAAGAAGTTCAGACATTTGGTCTCAAACAATAAGATTCAATTGCTTGTCTCACATGCTGGGGTTAAGGAATTCCTCCTCAACAAGGATTTGAATGAGAAAAGGGCAGGTTGGATCACCCGTGTCATGGAGTATGACATTGATATCAAGATCACCAAGCTGGTAAAAGGGAAAGGACTGTGTGAGCAGCTGGTTTTGGGGAAGCAAAAGGAAGTATGCAATGAAGAAGAGGCTGTTTTGACAGTCCAGGACAGCCATGAGCCAAGTGGCAATCAAGAAGAAGACAATGCTTCCCCCACTCCTTGCTGGACCCAAGATATTATGCACTTCCTAAGCACAGGCCTATGCCCTCCGGAGATGAACAAGACCCAAAGGAGACACTTCAGATTGCAGGCTGTCCCATATGCCATTGTTGATGGAGTTTTGTTCAAAAGGGATGTAAATGGAGTGCTGCTGAGATGCATTAGCACAGGTCAGATTCAAAAGGTGTTGGAAGAGTTTCATGGTGGACCAGCTGGTGGCCATTTCGCACCAAGAGTGACAGCTCTAAAAATCATGAAGGCTGGTTATTATTGGCCTAAAATCTTCAGTGATTGCTATGCATGGATCAAGAGGTGTAAGAATTGTGCATTCTTCACAGGAAAAGAGAGACTTGCTGCCCTTCCATTGCATCCAGTCTCAGTTGACCAGCCATTCATGCAATGGGGTTTGGACTTCATCGGAGTCATTAATCCCAATTCAAGCCAAGGGCACAAATGGATTTTGATAGCCACAGACTACTTCACCAAATGGACAGAAGCAGTAGCACTCAAAGAGGCAAATGAGTCTAGCATCTTAGACTTTTATGAGGGGATAACAACCAGATTCGGTGTACCTACTACAATAATCTCTGATAATGCATTGGCATTCATTGGATCTAGGGTGACTGAGTGGGCTGTCAAGAACGGTATTTACCTAAGCACTTCATCGAACTATTACCCTCAGGGTAATGGCCAGGCCGAGTCTACAAACAAGAATTTGTTGAGGATCATTAGGAGGACTCTTGATGAGAATCAGAGGTCTTGGCATACCAAGCTGAAATCAGCCTTATGGGCTGATAGGATCACTCCCAAAAGATCCACAGGTAACTCTCCCTTCAGGCTTGTCTATGGAAGAGAGGCAATCTTGCCCATGTCACTTGAGTTGCCAACATTGGAACTCATGAAGCAGCTGGAGTTACTTGAATTTGAGCCCATGGAAGTGAGGTATGCAGAGTTGATGGAGCTGCAAGAGATCAAAAATCAGGCATCCCAAGCAATGGAAAAGGATCAAGCTTTGATCAAGAAGACCTTTGATAGGAAGGCCAAAGATAGATCTTTTCAAGTTGGAGATCTAGTGTTGAAATGGGATGTGGACAGAGAAAAACCGGAAGGCATTCAAAATTTGATGCCATTTGGAGTGGCCCATACATGGTCACAAAGTGTAAGAACAACAATGCTTTCCAATTGGCCTCATTGGATGGTGAAGAACTGCAGATTCCAGTCAATGGAATCTATCTCAAGCGTTGCTTCTAGAGGGAAGTTCACTACCTCTGTAAATATTAGATTATATTTTCTTTCCTCCAAGTGCTTGTGCACATTGTTTTGCTGTAGGTTAGTTTTGTTTTCCCTAAGTGCTTTGGCACAGCTTGTTGTCCATGGAGATGTTTTGCAGTCCTTGCTTTCATCAGGTAACATTCCATCTTCCTCCTTGCACATTCTGAGTCAGTTAGGGTCCTAAACAGAATATTCGATGACTCCATGCCCAATGGACTGCTTCAGGCAACTGGTCTTTTCATCTAGCAGGCAGATGACCCCACTGAGTCCAAATTGTTATCCAATTTCACCCCCCAGGGTTGAATTGGTAACATACATCAGAATTCTCAAGTCCCAGGCAAATTGATTAATCCCAAGAAAAAATCATGTTTCTAGGGTCCCTTCAGAAAGTTTTCTAACTCTCCTGTCCAGGTTGAAAAGAGCAAGCTCTGAGAAAATGCAAAAAGTTGCAGAAAATAAGCTTAGGCCAGAAAAATTGTGAAAATCGGCTAAGTCCTTGTCCAAGGAAAAGTGGGACATTTGGGATGCCAAGGCACGGATCGGCCGAAAAGCCTACAGGTGGCCCAAACAGTAAAGGGACATTTGGGACGAAGATATGCGAAGGACGCGAACCGGCCGTTCGGCCGGAACGGGGAATCGAAGCACTGGGACATTCGGACAAAGGACGCGTGGGACGCGGAAAGCCGGTTCGGCCGAAAGATAAGAAAATCGACTAACAGTTTGGGACATTCGGGCCATGAGTATGTGAACCGCCTGGATCAGCCGAAAAGGAGAACTTTTGCACCAAACTTTCGGGACATTTGGGCCGTAAAGACGCGAATCGGCCGGATCGGGCGAACCGGAAGAATTTGTCCCGCGAAGCACTGGGACATTTGGGACAAAAGGACGCGAACCAGCCGGTTCAGCCGAAACAAGAAACTTCGGCACAAGGAAAAGTGGGACATCTGGGACAAAAGGACGCGGTGGACGCGGAAGAGCCGGCAGACCCGCGGACCAACCAGGAGGTGACACGTGTCATAAGGGAAAAGTCCAAAAGTCAAAAGGTGAGTTTTGAAGGGGCAGCCCGAGCCAATAGGAATTGGACACGTGTCCAATGGAGCAGGGAAGTGTGGAGCTCGGGGAGAAGTTAGAGGATTTGGCCGAGTTCACCAAAAAGGGGGTAGAAGTGAAGTAAGACCCCGCGCCCTGTCCTCCAACAAGATCATGCCACGTGTCGTCCAAAGGGCGGAAGCGCGGAAAAAAAAGTGGAAAAGGTCCCAAAATCATCAAAAAGGTCAAAATTCAAGAAAACCCATGGGTAAGCAAAGGAGAGAGAATCACGCAACCAATCAATGCATGCCACGTGTCATCTAGATGGTAGAGCGTGGGAAGAAATTAAAAAAATCTGTTTTCACTTGCTTTGTGCCCTAGATCTTCAGATCTCCATATCTTTCGATCCAGAGCTCGGATTGGCACGTTCTTTATATCAACGGAAAGCTTGTGAAATTATCTACATGATTCTAGGGTTAATCTCAAGTTTTGGTGTAGTCTGGAGGGAGAAAATCAAGAAACAGATCTGACACGTGTTCATGGCCAGAAGTGACTTTTCAGCGACCAGATTTAATGTAGAATGGGTCGCATTCTCCTGTAAACCGATCAAAATGACAGGGTGTGGGCTTGTAAGGTCCCCCCATGCCATTTTAATGCACTTGCAGTCAAGGAGGGATGGGCTCCCATGTTTTGTACATTTTCTGTCCCCTGGGCTCGACCCTTGCACTGTGTAAAAAGCCAGTTTTGGCTCATTTTAAAGGGGGGGAACTTTTGACATAGCAACTTCTTCTTTCAGCTCCAGCAAGTGAAGGAAGCAAGGATCAGACCTCTCCAAAGATTGTAACAGTTTTCTTTTACCTCTCTGAGGGTGTAATGCGTGTTTTTTGACACTGAAAAGATAATGCAAGCTCTGTGAATGGGTTTCAGTCCTCTGTTTGTATTATTTGCTTCATTTCAAATCTTGAATTATATCTTATCAGTCTGTGTATGTTTTATGTTGTAAACTTTGGTCTGTGTCTATTTGCTTGACAGAAATGTTTCACCACTCCTCCTTTGGTGTATCACCTGTTAGTTTAGTTTTATTTTTGCACTTTCTATCTCTGTCTCCTTGCAGTTTAGAGTAGGATTAGGATCTGAACCTCTGTAGTTTTGCAAAAATATAGATCTAAATCAGAGGAGTTTGAGGAACCAGCCTCTAATCTGGAGATCCCTCTCTCAGTTTCACAAGTCCCCACACTTGGAGAGAGGTTTCCATGTTGTGCAATCACACTGGATGCTGAGTGATCAATCTAGAAGCCTGATCTACATCCAGGGGTGCTGTGAGCCTACAACAACAGGGGCCATATGTAGATAATCATTTATAGTTTCATGATGACCCCGAGTAGTTCAAGGCAACAAAAGTTTGTTTGGATATTTGAGGAGTATTCTCCAAAACCCTAAGAAGATAAGGTGATATATAAGAAGCATGAAGGAGATTAAGGAAGAGGAGGGAGGGTTTTTTTATTAAAAGGCACCGAAAATTGGTGGGAGGATCCTTGGGGGAGAAAATTTTGGTGGGAATTCACAGAGGCATTACGAACCAGAGGAAAGGATTGTGTTGTGATGAAGGTTTTTCTCTGTATGACCCAATTATCAAGAATTTGTGTTAAGATGATTGCATATGTACACACTACAGAGGATTTGAGAGCATTAATATATGTTTCCCTTTTCTTTTCCTAAGTTTAATGGTTTTTTCCGATGAATTCATCTAGATTCATGACATTTCTTTGTTCTATCACAAAATGATGTTAGGTGGGAGTGATATGTGTCTTTTGTTATAATTATTTTTGAGTCATGGTTGTAATTCAATTTTTAAACATATCCTACTCTTGTTTGGGTCTTGTCTAGGAAGGGCATGAGTATTTGATGTTTTCTGGGGGTACATGAAAACCTCATGTCTAAGCCTATAAAAATCTCCCTACGGACTAAGTATGGTTTGGGGGTATGAATTGTAATTTCTTGGGGTCCCTTGATCCAAAATATTTAGCATGATCTCGCATGAGATGATTCTACTTCAAGTGTACTTGAGTTGGATTATCAAGAATTTAAATATTGATTTCTGAAGCTTTTCCCTAGAGAAAAATTTCCATATGAGGGGCACATTTATTTCCTTCGCTAGCATTCATATAGTGATAAGAACAAATAATGATTGGTATTTTGTTCTCTATATTCCCCCATTTCCCTTCATGGCTCTTTCCCTTCTTCTTCGGCTTTTCGTAGAGGTTCCCTTCATCCTTACTAAAAATCTCAAATAACTTTTCAATAAAACCTTAACTCATCTCGCGGGTCCCAGATCATCTTGTTCATATCAAATTGACCCACATGGGAGAACACATTATTGAATCAATATATCTTGCTTGTTCTCACCTCCGATCCAAAGTCCCCATTACCATCTTGCACATAATTCATGCATTAAACTTTGGGACAAAGTCTCGGGTCGGATTAATACTTGCCCTTCATGGTCTGCATCGGGTCCTTAGGTGTCTACATCATTTAGTGACCACTCTTTTGAGCAAGCATTGTATTTAGTGGCTGCACCTAGCCCCGATTTGTCCCTTTTGGAGTTCCCAGACTATCATCTCGACTCGTGCCTCAATCTCCGTAGTCTGCCGACCGCACTCTCGGTGCTCTCACCTTGAATGGGCATAGTCAAAAGTAGCAGGGATCACAACCACACTATTTTTCTGGGTACCTCGCCATCACCCCTCGGGAAGGGTGGACGAGAAATTAGAGGGAGACCTTCCCCCCAAATATAAGATGACATATGGCGAGGGACCTCCTCCATCGCCTAGCCTCCACCGCACATCCTCATCTTCCCCTTCCCCGGTGGTGTAGATTCGGGAGAAAACAATTGTATACTCAACTACCGAGGGTATAAATCTTAAATGAACCTCACCACATTCACTTCTTTACACTTTCGCTGCTTCATGATTTATCTTTCTAGCATATATTTTTCACACAATTTCCCGACGACACACTCTTGTTCTATGGTTCATTCTTGACTTTTGAGGGTATTTTATAAATGAACCTCATATCATACATACACATCCATTGGGGTCACAATTATCTTATCGCATTCACACATTGCATTCTATTCCATTCCACTCATTCACAACATATTACATATCTTGGTTGTACTTACTCTTGCTTGCTTATACTTACACGTACACTTTTATTACTATGCTAGTCAGATATCCACTATGTCATTAGCTTTTCTATATACACATACACATTCACTTGGTCTTTAGTTTTGAATAAATACTTCCTATAGATATTTACACATAGTAATGATTCATGACACTATATCCTTTTCCAGTCCCACCGAGGCTCCTGTGGGCATCTAATTTCTCACACATCACATGTGCTATTGTTCTATTATATACTACTTCCTATTCTTACTAGCACATCACTTTACATTGATACATACACATCTTGACATACTTTTTTATCTTTCTAACATGCTAATGGGTGCTTCATGTGCAAAATTTTCTTTGTAGGACTATATGCCACCATGGTTGTCTGATTTATCTTGCTTGTTATTATTTGTCATTGTATGCTATTGTTTGCGGGCTATGCCCTTTGTCTTGTGTGCACATTTTACTCTTTTGACCACTTCGGCCTTGATTGTCTTGTGACATTGTGAGTGATGTCCCATGTTTGAAACCTTCTTTTCATAGTCTATATTGTCTTCTTGCTTGATTGATTTCAAATTTTCTTCTATATGGATACTTGATTTGATTGCAATAACACATATTTCTATCCACTTTGTTTGTATGTGCCTTGGTTTCTACCATGCATATCCCCTCCCCCTATGGGGATCTGTTTCAACATAGCTTCATATCAGTTTTAGGTCCTCTCTTTGACTGCATACTCCTATTAGTGTCACATGTACCCTAAACAAAGGGGTCATACATTAAGTGAATTAGTCACACCAAAGAACAAATTAGAGCTATAGTATAAACCTACACAAGTACATGAACAACACATTCATACAAATATAACAACCTATAATCTAACTTAGGTCCTCATAACAACACAAAAACTAGTGCATGGGTGTCTATGTCCTCCCCTAGGTTCTAATGTCTTGGGGGCATACACAATCGGTTTATCGATCAACACATTCTACAACAATTCAAAGAGCGGTTTCACGAGATTAGGTGTTGGCCTCGAAAAGCGGAATACAATCAATCTCCTACAATCAATACATTTAGAACAATTCGGTGCAACTCAGAACAAAACAAGGATGTACCATCTACAGTGGTGCTCATTCGGGAAGTAGTCATGGAAGGAGAGTAATACTAGACCTGTCTCCCCAACACTCTTTTGCTTTGTGGTGTGAAATCACCCCAAAAATCACACTTGGCGTGAGATTTCCCAAAATTCTTTGTTGGCATGAGATCTACCAAAAATAACTCTTGGTGTGAGATCACCCAAAAAAATTGCTTTACATATCATTTCAGGACATCTTTCTTTCCTTTACACTCTTTCACATCAGGTGAACACTTTTCTTTTACTACTTTTTACATACTTTTACATACTTTTACATACTTCACATAGAGTTTTCATAATACATGACTTTGATTAATCTTTCACTCTTCTATTGCGAGGTCCATCCTTAATATGTAATAAGAAGTATCCCTATATTAAGAAAAACAATAGGTACAACATGGTACAACACATATGCTTCACTCCTAGGGTCACTTCCTCTTTCTTAGCTTCCATGCTTCATTTTTATCACTTCATGCTTTACCTTGTCCACTCGACATGCATTTCACACACGCTCTACATGGCTATCGTGTACACATATTCTAACTACTTTATGTTATCGAGTATTCACTCAACAACATAAATTAGGGAAAATGTAGACACAAAATCACACACTTGGGTACATTTCTAGGTCTTAAAAGCATACTTGCATTCATATGATTCCTAAGCAAGAAAAATAGTAATTGACAACTATCTTTGGCCTCTTTGCTTTGTTTCTTATCTTATTTCTAGTCTTTTACACCCTACATCCCAGTCGGTAATTTAATTTCTTATCTTCCATGAATTCGGACACTAGCGCCAGCCAGGATGCCAATGCCTAGGCACCCTCATCCCCTCTAGGCACCCTTGGCCCTTTTCTATCTTACTCGCTTATTTTGGGTCTCTTTTATCTTTTGGGCATCTTATTTTCTTATGGGTCACCTTCCAGCTATCAAATATGAAATTAAAATAAGGGAATTATATAAATTCAAAGCTAGGTAACCAAAATAAGGGACCAAGCTCTAAGCATACTATCTATCACCTAAGCTTGCATCTAAAGGAACCTAAAGCACTTAAAGGCATCTACTTGACATCCATTGCAAGGGAATGCATTTTATGCATACATGAATAGGAAGGGGAATTTTATTATATTCCATACACACATTTGTATTCATCTTCCAATCTTGCCTTTTTATTTTCAGGATGATCAAGTGCATTTACATTTACATTTACAACGTTATTATTGATATTTGCAACATTGTTAATTGCTACATTGTTGTTATTAACGCCAAGATTTCTAGCATTAACATTGTTTCTTGGAGGTGGCTGATTGTTATTATCAACATCATCTTCCTCCTCTTCATTTCCCATTACTTGTTATTCAAGTACAACAAGATGATCTCTTGTGTCCAACAGGGATAGTAAGGATCTCATCAAGTTTTTGTGTTGTAGCTTGCTTCTCCTCCCAGAGACATTATTTGCAGCACCTCCCTTGTTCTAACCATTTTTTTAACAAGAAAATTAAGTTTTTATCAGATATGGACTCAATAGGTATAAGATCTGCAACCTTCAATTTTGATACTAAAAATGTAACATCCTCATTTATGACTTAGAAAACAAGGGATTTTTTTACACAAAATGTTCTCTGTTCTAAATTTACATAATTTAGAACACACATTCTTTTGCTAATCCATCACATAACAAAAAACCATATGTAGCTGTAATGACTCGGTTTTATACTAATCTCTCATTTCATGACTCGGTTAAAAACCGATCTCTCATGTTACTTGTTCTTGTGTATACGAAGTATACTTTGGTTTCCTTACCCTTTACGGGTCATACAAGTGTTGTTGTCTAAGCTTCCTATCTGAGTGTCTATTATTGATACTCATCTAAAATCTCGCAACCTTAGACCAGGTGACATAAGACAACACAACCAACAACTTGCGATACTTTGGCCAAAGTTTTAAACATGTTTACCATGCTTACATTCCTAAATGAATACTCATCGTAGGGAATATGTCTTTCACCCCACTTATTCTGTTATCTAGATTAGTCTTCCTTGACTTCTCATCAACCTATTCTGAATCAAATTTCCACACTAAAAAGGGATGGCTCACATACCCTAGTG